>OY813002.1:52336063-53801063 GCA_963681545.1 Germaria angustata | reverse complement strand
TTTATTCTAATATGGGACATCTAAATTGAGAAAAAATTTAATATTGGGGAAAATTGAATCCAAAACGTATTTTTAATTTTAAAATTTATTTTCTATTTACAATTTTTACTAGAACAAAACATTTACTAAAATTATGTTTTGCACTGTGGCGAAGTATTTTCATTCAGTGCAAGAACATGTCTCTATCCAATGAGTCCTTATTTTATAATATAATATTAGACTTTCCCTTTATCAAAAAATCAAAAAAATGTTTGATTTTTTCTATGTATTTTGCAAAAGCTCTAATTGTTTCTAACGATTAGTTGGGGAGAATATCCCAAATAATAAATTTCAATATTAAGTACATTCCCTTTATTTATGATAAAAACAATAAAAATTTTTACTAAATTTGTGATCAAAATGTAGACAAATTTGGTAAAAGTCCCCAATGTTGTGTTGTTTACTTCTCTTGTAATTCATTCAGTGCAAGAATATGCGTAGCTTCCATACATCCTTAATTTTTAAAATTAAATAATTGTAATTCTTATGAGAATAATAGAGCAAAAATCTACCAGTGTTTCTCAAATTATTAAGCTCTATGATACATTTATTTCTATGCGGTACAGGGACATTCTCAACTCTCATAGGAACTCGTAAATAAACCATGTTCATGAAATTGCACTTTTAAATCTCTAACACATTTTGTTTCATCTGAAGCAAGGACATGCCTGACTTTGATATATTCTTAATTTCAAAAATTAAACTTTAGCTGAAATTATGCTTTTGAGTTCTCTCATCTCTTCACATCCTTTAGCTTAAAGCGTATATAAAATTTTTAAGAAAATACTTAACAACAAATGCAAGACAGAAAACTATTTTTGTTCTAATAAAAATCCCTCTAACTAGATAGATATACGTATTTATGCATAGAGTACGTCGTCTGTTTAATGGAAAAGGTGAATTTTAATTTTTCCGAAAAAATATTTATTTATTGATCAATTTCTATTTTATCCCCTTCTAATTACTCCCCTTTAGATATAATACACTTTTGCCAGAGTCTTTTCTAATGCTCTAAAGCAGGGGTAGGCAAAAATACATATAAACATTTTGTTTGCGCTCACAAACACACATAAAGAATCACTATTGCCAGATCTGACATTTTCATGTCATACCTAAATTTGAAATCTTAAATCTCCATTCCCTCATAAAAATTTTCTTCATAAGAACTAGTATTTCCTCAGGTTAATTTCATATGAATATCTGGGGATCTCACTTTTTGCATATGGCAACGCTAATTTCTAACAACCAGCGTAACACATCCATCGTGTTTTAGTGCTCGAGTGAGACTGATTTATGCTTTTTATTTCTCTGCAATACGTGTGCACATGTACACGATGTAAGAGCGTAAGCATTGGCGCGGCGCCCTTGTTTTGCCTATCTCTGCTTTAAAGCTAAAAAAGTGAGGGAGTAATAATATATTTCAACAAAATTTTATTAATTTAATTTGTTTTGTATGGTAAATGAACCGGAGGAAATAGAAAATTTTAAACATTTATTCACCAAACTAAATAAAATTCTGGATGGAAATGATTCAGTGCAAAAAGATTTGACTAGATTAGAAACAAGGTAAATTATGAATACATAAGAATGTTCATACTTATGTATGTACAAGTATCTATGTATGTATATGAAAGTACATATATACTACGCTGCCTCTAGCTTAAATAAGACTCCCAAAGAAAGATCTCAAGAAGAAAAAGTAATGTAGATTGTAATTACTATAATATTCATTACATCCATATGTACATATTTATTACATATCTATGTAAAAAACTTCCAAAGAAGTCAAGAAGATCTAGAACTTGGAATCGGTACGTGCCTGTCATTGCAAGATGTTCTTTCTATGTTCCTATTCGTTACACTTGAAGTCATGTTTACAAGATTAAGGCAGGAATGTAGTGCTACAAAAGTTATTCATCGGTATGAGCGTAGTTACTCCTCTCTGGGATGGAGCTTAGCCATAAAAAATAACCCCCCAGAGTGTTTTCATTCTTATCTTTTTATCAAAACGTTGTTACAGTTAATTTTAATGAAAAAATCTATTTATTACTCGCGGGATTTCGTGTCCTGCTCTTTCTTATTGTAGAATACTAAACTCCTTTTTTCTTTGTGAAAGGGCGAAAAATGTTACACTTTTTTTAGAAAACAAAATGCCATTAATTATTTCGATGTAAGAGAACAACTAATGGTGGAACCAAGTGTCAATCTTGATACGTGAAAATTATGCTGTCAACTTTTTGAATTCTCTGCGAATTCGCTGCTGCATATATATTCTTATTGGGTCTTGAATGTTGTATTCAATTAACGGCAGCGGGGAAGAGTATTACGATTGAAACAATTTGCATTATTTAATATGTAATTGTAAGAATTATATGTACATGTGTTACTCCATGATCGAAGCAGAATTCAACATTTGGAAGGGGAAATATGTAAATCAAATACTTAATGCTTTAAAATCATTCAACTTAAATAATGAAGAACTTTTGGCCTGCAGCAGTCTAAAATCCATTTCATCGGTAGAATCTCTTGACGGTTATTATTTCGGTAAAAATTTGATGGTTACTGCCAAAAAAAAAAAAATAAAGTGCATGGTGGTTACTGATGGCTTATTTTGAGAGGTGATATATTTACATAATTTTTTTTCTAAATCGATCTTATATATTTTTGCAGTGGGCAGTGGTATTCCTTGAAATCTGTAGAGATAATGATCAGATCTAAATTATAATTTTAAAACATTTGATAATAAAAATTTATACAAGTTAAGGCTCAGATATTTATGGATCAATGAGCTTAAAATTTATACTGATTTTCATTTTATTCAGCCGCAATTAGTCCAAGTAATTCGGCAACTAACTTTTTGAAGAAAAGTCATGTTTTTGAAATTTTTTTAATAACTTTTTAATATGATATCAAATTCCATTAATAAAATATAATGAAAAACGAAATCAATTCTTAAAAATTTTTCTCATTTCCTATCCACATTAACTGCGCTCGCGGCATGGGCGTTAGGCTGCGCAAAACTTAAGTTTCCATAGTTTTGCTTATTTTGCTTCCAATTCCGATTTTTATCTTTTGATGTAATCCTCTAAATTTTTTTATTTCTTCTATCTTAATATGCATTCTTCTTCTGATCTCATGAACACCGTATACTCGTAGTTCAGATTTTTGAAAAATCTTTTTCCTATTATTTATAATATTACTAGCGGGCCCGTTGCCTGCTTTGCACGGCAAAACAAAATAAGAAAAGAAACACACTTGTTTTTAATTAAGTTGGTTTACTCATCAAAAAATGCGAAGAAATTTATATTTTCAAAAATCGATTATGATAAGATCAATCACCAATGACGTCCAAAGAGAAAAGAGAAATGATAACAATATGCTATTTGCATCACTCCTTGCAATGCTCTCCAATACACAAACGACCAAAACGTATTCAATACTAATGAATGCTGTATGCGGTACAAAAAATGCCTGCGGCAAAAACACACTCACTTCACATACGCACCGCACACACATGCGTTATCGGATTTTAACCAAACTTCATATAAACCATATATGGGCCACTGCCTACGTAGTGTATAAGTTTGGTTGAAATCGCTCGACGCGTTTATGATTAGTTCGGCGACGTACATATACAGACTTATTTTTATATACAGTCGAACTTCCATAACTCGAATCACCATTATCCCAAAAAAAACTTCGACTTACGGAGACTTCGAGTTACAGAATTTTTTGTCAAAATAGAATAAAAGGTTTTTGTATCATGTATTTTTATTTAAAATAGCCTCTAATGGAAAACTACATAGTTAAGATATTAAAAGAACAAGTATACATACATATGTATTCATATACATAAGTATGTATGTAATTACAAAATTACAGTTAAGTAAAATATTCTGAAATAAGTGACTGACATTTTAACTTTTTTTATTATTTTCAGTAAAAAATATATCTCATGTACTTAAAGCTTTGTAGTGCTCATCAGTTGTTGCCATAATAATAAAAAAAATCGATTTCAACATTTATCATCTAGCCCGAATTATGCATAGAACTGATACTTAACTTACGTAAACAAATTTGTAATTCCCCGAAAAAAATTCACAAAATAGCATGTAAAATATACAAACCAGCTCAAGCAACAAGAGAGTTAAACAAACAAACCATAACTAAATAAAAACAAAAAACCATTTAAACAAGCAAAATTCTTCGACTTATAGAATTCATGTGTATGTTTTTTGTTCGAGTTATGGAGAACTTCGACTTATGGAAGTTCGAGTTACGGAAGCAAAATTGTATGTAATTTGTTCTTCTAACGCTACTGCCAACCAAATTAGTTCGACTTAGAAAAAATTCGAGTTAGAGAAGTTCGAGTTATGGAAGTTCGACTGTATATAGATTGGTATGAAATTCTACATTATTTTTAACATTCATTATTAAGTTTATTATTATTATTTATTAGAATAATATAAAATATTAACCTAATTTACAAAACACACTAGCTACCAGGGCCTACGGTGATTATTAAGTTTACTTTTGAGTTTTAGTACAATTAATATTTTCGAATGAAATTTTCATTTTACTATTCTATTTGTTTGCTTTTTTTTGATTTGTAAATATTAAATTTTTAGTCAATATAATAAACCTTTTATGATTTTACTGAACAGTCAGTCATACTGTCATCTGTGACGATGGTATATAATAACGGGTGAATCGACGTGGAACATTAAAATTTAAATTGCTGAGAAGGAGTTCGGAAAGAACATCACCGTTTAGCAAATTAATCTAAAACGACACATTGAGCATCGTTCTTCTGGTTTTTAAAGGTAGATTAATAATATAGTAGGTAGATTAATAATTGCTGTTCTCCCTTTGATGGAAGAGTCGTAGCATTATCTCTAAAAGAATGTCTCAAACAAAATAGCAGGAACTACATATGTATCTTTGAATAGATTCACGATGATCAGAGAGATGATTTCATAATAAAATTCTGAAACTTTGGTCGAGAATAGAAGGTACATATCAATGCATATATTTTTTTTTAAATTTAATATCAATGAAATTAACCTTTTCAACACCTGCAATAAACATTGAAAAAAATTAAAGTTAATAACTTGTTCACGCATGGCATATTCAGGAAAGATAGACTCGCACCAATTCACTTTGAAAAATTACTTGTTTGGATGTTAAAATAAGTTGTGTCGTCAAATCCATGAACATGTACATTTTGACGACTAAAAAATCAATTATGCGTAAGCGAAACAAATTAAAAAATAAAATATGCGTCAAGTTTATAGATTTAAAAGACAAAAAATATATTAAAATTTTTTTGCGTGGAGCACACGAAAGCAAATCGATAAATTTATTTATATAAGTATGTACATATATGATTTTATTAATATTTTTCACAACACCGCGCAAGGCATATTCATATGCCTTGATAACACGAAATTTAATTTTACACAAAGAATAAGAAGAAGACAAAATCCACACAAAAACAAGCTATGTATGACAACGAAACAAGCTAAAATACAAGCAACAATAAATAGTCACCTGAGCTGTCAAGACTACCTGGTATGAATATGCTTGCATAATCATATATGTGTGAACACATACTTACGTGTCTGACAATTTAACATGCCGCTGTCGCCTTAGATGTGTTTTACCACTCCCAACACAAAAACAAAACTGATGTGCTAAACAGCAACAGCAATAACAACGCTAAGCATATGTTTTTGCATGTTTGGGTTGTTGTATTTGAGTTAAGCAGACGTCAAAACATTTGTCATTGATAATATTGTAATCATTTTAATAAAAGTGCTAAAAAGAACTTTTCGCGACATAAAGAAAAACCTTTTTTTATTAGTAAATTGTTAAAGAGAAATCCTATAGGGGTTTCATTTAAATAATGTGTGAAATGTCTTCTCGATATTACATAAATGGCACCAGGGAAGACTCCAATGTTAAAGAATTTGAAGACTTGGGTAAGGGAATGAACTTTAATTTATTATATGTACTTACTACAATACTTACTATTTATTGTTGCTGACTTCCTCAATTTGTTTTGTACTGAAGAACCGCATACCCAAGAGCTAATTATGGCTGCAGTAGAAGCACGCAAAAATGCCTATTGCCCGTACAGTAATTTCGCTGTAGGAGCAGCTTTGCGTACAGCTGATGGCAGCATTTATACTGGCTGCAATATTGAAAATGGAGCTTATACGGCAGGTCTATGTGCCGAAAGAACAGCAGCTGCCAAAGCTATAAGGTAATTTCACAAAAATTTATAGAAAATAATCGGTCGATACTCAAATACTTGAATTTAAGAAGTTCTATTGCAATCACAAGAAGGGGACTTACCTGGTTAGATATGTACGAGTGTGTATGCATACTACAATTGATACCATTAACAATGTTTTGAAATTTAAATTTAATATGGTTTGCAAATTACATACTTACATACATACATAAAACAAAAAGCAATAACTTGTGGGGCTTATAATACAAATATCAGTGGTTAAAAAACCAGTATGAAGACACTTGAGAAAGTTCCAATTGGACGATATTGTACAAAAACCTTTTATCATAAGGACAAAACTATTTTGTATAAGATGCAAAAAAGTATTCTAGAAATAGTTGTAGAAGTAGCAGTAGTGCTATTGATACTAGTATTAGTAAAATTATGTACCTAAATTAGCAACTTACTTCAGCTTACTACCCGCTAACATCAAGCGATATACATATGTAAATATCTAAAAACAATTAACTGAGTTATATAAGATTTACGCCATTTGGCGCGTTTTTAAAATGCAAAAAAGTAACCTAATTTAGGAAACAGATATAGGAAGAATTTTAGGGACTTAAATAAATCTGTATTCGGTCATATGAAATAATTATGATCCAATTTGTAGCATTTCGATGATACGAAGAATGGACGAATATATAACATCGATTTGGCATGCGTATTTTGAGGTGCATATTAAATAAAAAACAAGTTTTTGTTTAATTTTTGACACCTGTGTATCCCGAACGAATCCATAGATTTTAAAATTTGTGACAATTCCTCAAATCGTCGAGATCTGATGGAAACTAATTTTAAAAAATGGATTGTAATCCGCAATTTCCATTTCTTGGTTTCGGGGAAGTAAGAAAAAACTAAAAACTCGAATTAGTAACAAATGACATGCTGACGAAAATATATTTTTTGAGATACTTAATATTTCGAGTGAAATCTCTTAGCATAGAATAATACAGCAAAATACAATTTCGTATTTAATTTTGATTCTATTTAACTCCACCAGCTTTAAAGAGGTCAGTTGATAACGCATATAATAATATTTTAGATATATGAAACTTTTTAGAGAAAATTTTTGAAGTCGTTTCATTTTCATTTTAATTTTCCATTTCATTTTCATTATTAATTCAAATTCAATGCATATATTAGGAAAGTTAACATTGACTTAATTACATTAATATATGTATGTATATATTTTTATAATTTTTAGCGAAGGCAAACGTGATTTTGTTGCCTGTGCTGTTGTTGCTCAACAAGAAGGTGCCTTCACTACACCCTGTGGCGTATGTCGTCAATTTTTAGCTGAATTTGCTGCCAAAAAAGACTTTCCTCTCTATGCCACCCGACCACTGAGTCCACCATTTCGCGTGTTATGCACTACAATTTTGGAGTTGCTACCAAAAAATTTTTCTTTGAAAGAATAAATTTAATAAGGAACAAAATTATAGAAAAATTTATCACACTCGTATGTATATGACAAAAAAGTGTATAATGTATGTACTTATATAGACTTAAATGTGATTTTTTTTTTAATTTTCGTAAAACTTATTGTCATTGTAAATGTAATTGCTTTACATTATTGATATTTTAGTATAAAACTTAATTTAAAAACGTATTTACTCGTAATAAACATTTTATTAGGAACAAAAGCATTTCTAAATTTAGTTTTGAAACGATCCGACTTATAAAAACGGGGGTTTTATAGATTTGCTTCCTTTTACTTTTAGTTGATTTTAGTTTTATTCTTCTGCGATTTACATACCGCACGATTTTTTTATATAAAGGGTGATTTTTTTAGCAGCTTTCCTTTTTGCAACACTGTTTTTGGCGGCTCAGCTGTTTTCGTGTAACAATTTACTTTTGACATGTTGTTTGGTCTATAATTTAACATTGAATCGACTTACAAACGAACTACGCTTGCAGATTATTGAATTTTATTATAAAAATTCATGCTCGGCTAAGAAAGTGAAAATTGTGTTCAGCGACGAAGCTCATTTCTGGTTGAATGGATACGTAGACAAGCAAAATCGCAGGGCTATGCTAATGCTCATGTCTATAGGGACAATATTGAAGAATTTATTCGTGAAATACCGGCCGATATGTTAGAGATAGTATGCCAAAAATTGGACCATTTTAGGCGTAGCTGTGGTAAACATTTACATTAAATTCACATTTACATGTTTAACATTGAATTATATCGATCGTTCTATCGATATGCCCGATTAATTTGAAAAAATTTAACAATTGTTTTTTAAGCTTTAGTTCTTTAGTACTTATTAATCTTATTCTCATATTCAGAATTTGGCTCTTAGATTTTTTTATTTTCCCGCTATCAAGAAAATGAAAATATATCGGTGTTGATTCTATTTTCGAAAGTCAAGTTTTCATCAGATCTCGCAACATAATTTTTGATCGGAACGAAAATTGCGGCATTCTGCAGACTTTGACCTCACATAGATATCATAAAAATATGATTCCATCGGATAAGACAGATTTTGAGATTTTTCGAAAGAATGTATATTTATTTATATAAAATTTATTTTAAACTTTTGCCCTAATCGAACACTTAGATTAACTATTAAAGAGTTTTTTTAATATCTTAAATATTCTTGTCGAGTTGGCTTTATTGAATCAGAAAATTTTCGAAACTTGGGAAACTGCAATTTCGATCAAAATCTGTAATCTGTATAGTGCAATCGTTACAGATGTATTATTTTTTAAATTAACTACTAAAATCCGTCGGTTAATTGGCTCGAAAAATATCTATCGAAAAAATTTCGAAATCGTAATTCGTTAGTCGTTTGAGTTACATGTATCATTGCCGAAAAATTCCGAATAATTTTTAATTAATCAAACAATTCAAACATTTTCGGCCCTCTTAGGCTTCTTGGTAAGTGGAAGTTCCAGGCATGGCCTTGCAGTCAGGGTAATTCATATATTTTTTTATCTATTGGCGAACAAATAATTTTCTTGATTTGGTTCTTTTGTATTCTTTCACAATACTGAAACGTTTTTGCATTTTTAAAGTTTTCTTTTTTAACTTTTAATCGTTATTTGTTCTTCAGCGTTATTAAATAAAATTTATCATGCTTACCTCCTGTGAACTGGTAAATTTGAAAATAAAATATCAATAAATTTATTTTAATTGTTTATCAATTTATTTATTTATTTTTTCATCCAATGGAACATTCAAATTTACTTATTATTTTTAGTTTTTTTCTTTATATTTTAATTTTAATTCATACTACGACGTCATTTTGACTAAATATGAAATTTTTATTTCAGTTTACTTTCGTTTATTATTTTTGTAATCTTCAATTATTATTTGTTATTATTATTGTTGTGAGTAACTCCAGTGTACTGGTGGCAATTGTGTAAATTGTGTTTTTATTCGGTCGCCATCAAGAATGGAAAATTAAGTGATATTGTGTGTTTTGAGCGTTTTTTGATCTGCGGGAATACCGCGGAACCCCTGCGACACAAAAAGTGCCTTCGTTTTACAATCTGAAACGTTACTACAAATAAGCACTAATAAAGACTATTGCCGTGAAAGTGAAAATTGTTGGCCGTTTCAAAGAGAAAAAAGGAGATTTAGTGTACTTTAATAAGAGCAAACTTATTAGGAAAGCGTTCGATATTCGAAAGGAGTTAAATTTTTTTAAATTATAGCGATACATAGATTTTTTATTATAAATCGATCAACAAAGTGATGCGGTAACTTGTAACATTGCAAAACCTTGAAAGAAAACGAAATATCTGTATTTCGTTCAGTAAATGATATAAATATGAACTTATTTAGCTCCTTCGCAACCGAAGGTAGCGGATATAATAAAATTAAATATACATACATATATACAGGCTTATAATTCTTATAGTCCATTCTATTGTAAATGTGTTCCAAAAACATTTTCACATCTGTATTCTTTATTTTCGAAATTTTAATTATTTAAATTTTTGTTAGACTGACCTTCGTAGACTAGTAGGTAGTGTACTAGACTCGTAGTGCGAAGGTCCCAGGTTCGAATCCTGCCGCAGAACTCTGGCAGTTGCGTTTGATAATTAAAGGGAGCTCACAACAAGCCTTCACTGGCTTCACATACACTTGTATGTCGTACGGCATGGGCTATCACACCCCTCCAATCAACCTAACCTAACCTAATTTTTGTTAAGCTCTCATTCGATTTAGCAATGATGAATAAAAATTTCAAACTGGTTTGTTGCATCTTGCGAGTGTCCTTTATTATGAGGTATGTACTTTTTTTCTAGCGATCTAAAAAATTAATACGAATACCAATATTGTTTCAGTAAAGAATAATTATATAGTACTTTTTAAGTTACTGCTCAGTACCATTTGGAAACTTTTGTTTTCCATGCACGATTTGCTACTTTTTCAGTTATTTTGTTGCTGTTGTCATATTTTCAAATATATCGGCATTTTTAATTCTCAATTGTTGAGGTCCGTTCTAAAACGTTAGATTTGCATAGTTTATGAAGATAAGAAATTGAACAGAAAGAATTTACATTTGGCTAGTAAAATTAGATGCAATATATAGCAAACCATCGATGTAAATCGAGAGAAGTTGAAAGTTTGCGTGCCAATATGAGGCAATTATTTTATTATGAAGCTTGTTAACGTAGATCCAGTTAGTTTTTACTCCTTTTTCCCATTCAGACATCGATAGACACTAGTAAATAGATTTTTTAACATCCAAAAATAATTGGAATATAAAAATATTCAATAAGTTGTTTATTAATCGAGCTTTAGCCCTTTTTATAAAAAACTAACAAATTTATTTTACTACATATTTCGATGCCTTTCGGTGTCTTCTTCAGGACATTTTTTTATATATGTATGTACATACTTATGTATATGACAATAACAATAAAAAATAATTTCAAAATTGTTTTTACAAACATAACTGAATAAAAAATTTTGAAAAAAAAATATTTAACAAATCAAATGAAAGTAAAAAGTTTATAGAAACAAAAACATAACATTTTTTCAGTTATGAAGAAAAGAAACTTTTTTTTATTTGTGTATATTTTTATTATCACAAAAAACTATTTCCATTCCTATTGGTCGGTTTAACTTATGAATCAAATGCATATTATCAGTTTTATAGTTTATTATTGTATTATTCGGAACATTAATAATATTAAGCATTTCTAACATATAACGGCGCTAAAGTTCCTTTCTATAGCTAAAACTGACACTTGCTTGAAGTACGGATTAAGATTAGAATTAAAACAATGTTTCGTTAAAGCAGTTTTTTGTGAAGTTGAAACATTCCTATACTTCTGGTGTGACTTTAGTCCTACCAGTCCGGTCTTTAATTTATTATTTATGGTACCTGTACACGTACATATGTATGTACTTATGTATATACTTTATCACATCTCCCATTATTCTTACCATCACATGGTACCTTATAAACTACATTAGAAATATCAAAATTTTCTTTTTTTATCTTTTGTCTTTTTTAATAATTTTTCTACCGTATTATTGTATACTTATATTTTATGAGCCACATTATATTTTCTATTATCAAAATCATTTGATTTTTCTAATCTTTTAAATGTCATTGGCACATACATAAGTATGTATATATGTACGTTAACGATTTACAAATGAAAGACTTAAATGCTTAATATTATTAACGTTCCAAATAATAAGATAATAATCTACATACATATGTACATACTTACATATGTACATAAGTATGTAAGATATGTATGTAAAAATTATAGATAATGTTGCTCAAAACTATAGGCATTTGATTCATAAGTTAAACTGACCAATAGGAATGGAAATAGTTTTTTGTTATTGTAATAAAATTAAAAAAAAAATCCTATCTTCAAAACTGAAAATATTTTTTGTTTCTTTAAACTTTTTACTTTCAGTTGATTTGTTAACAGACTTTATGTATGTACTTACATATGTATGTATGTACTTACTTAAGTATGCATGTAAAAACAATTTTAAATTTTTTTCCTAGTGTTATTGACATAGTATGTACATACATAAGTACATACAATAAAAAAAATCCTGAAAAAGACGCCCAAAGAGACGTCGAAATATTGGAAAAATATATATTTATTTGTTTTTTATAAAAAGACCTAAAGCTCGACTATTAAATAACTTACATACATATTAAAACAAAACGGTCGAAAAATTATATCAATTAATTCTAAATTTAATTCTAAATTTTTTATTATTTAACTGTTATTTTATAACATTAGTTCTCCCGTTTTTTTTTATTTACCAGAGTTTATTACATGCCAACAGTGCATATTGAATGTTTGTGTACAAACGGAATTACTTGTTTGTTGTTATTGATTCTTAATTTATATATGTATGTATACTGAAAGTGTATTTGTATGTGAGTGTGTGTGTGTGTATGTTTGTGTGTTTGAGTTCGTGTTTAATTGTTTTTTATTACAAACTTCCGATTTTTTTATTTAAAGATTACATGAGAATATTAACAAAAAGACATTTAGTTAATTTAACTTTATTATGTATTGATTTTCTTTTACATATAAGTACATAATATGTTTATGATATATTTTAACTATGTATATAATTCCTTTAAGACTTTAAAAATGATTGACAAAAGAAGAGAGATAGATAATAGAAGTCAGACAATAAAAAATAAAAGAAAAAATTCATACAAAAGTATACATATGTAAGTATTTATATTTTACAAGAGTAAGATCACGGTTTATTTTTTTTAAATATGAAATACATGTTTTTGAAGACTGCTGAGTAAGGACAAGCAAAGTCTGAAGAAAATGCTATTTTTGGACTATATTTTTGTCTGCGGTTTGTCTGTTCGTATAAGAAGTACATTCGTTTCATTTTATTAAAATTTTTTTTAAAGATTTCCCATAAAAAAGCAGTAAAAAAGTGTATAAAGTAAAAATTTGTTTACTATCTTAATAAAATTATAAAAAACAGATATTTCTATCATATGCTTTGCTTATTTTTTTCCAGTATTCAAACAAATTAATGAAGAATTTTCAATAATAATAATAATAATAATAATAATAATAAATTTTTGCAATATTTTTTTATTGTTTACCAATAAAATATAAATATAATATGATATATTTTTATTAATAATACATATATAACAACATTTTTAATCTTTAAAATACAGTGTGGCTGAAAATTATAGCATATCTTTTGTATTATTCGTAAATTGTGATTTTGTAATTATTTTTAGAAATTTGGATTAAGAGTTACCAAGAACATTACTCAGGTTGATCTTTAGGGAAAATTCACTGTAGTTAATATTTATTTTTACATGTACATTTTCATGAAATTTAAATACTACAACAACAGAAATTGTTTGCTTTATATACACTTCAAAAATATATAGAAAAGTTGAATTTATAATTATTATAAATCAAAATGGGCGGCACTATTCGCCTCTTTGTCATTTTGCTTTCAGAAAGTGTCAAAAAATCTCCATATTGAAAATTACGTTAAAAGCTAAGCTGAAAGTAACAAAAATGTAAATGTGTTAGTAATAAAAGGGTAAGTGTATTGTATTTTTCAACATTTACTTTCCTGTGTCCTATTAGAATAATGAAGAAAACACGTGGTTTTTTTTCAACAAAGTCGCAAGGAGTGAAAGAAGAATTAAACATAGTATGTACATATATGATTTAAATTTCTTTTGTTTTCTTATATACACGTACATACTTACATCAATAAAAAATTACTTCAAGAAAAATTTTCTGTGGGAATGCAAATGCAAATTTAAAGAAAAAAAATGCAGAAATCGCTGCAAGAAATCTTTCACAGTCTAAACGGGAACAAAAATAATTTTATAGTGGTTCACACACATAATTTCCACAAAAAAAAATTATGGGCTGAAAGATCACGCGTTTTAAAAGAAATTTCCGCTAAGGTTCCTTGTCTTAAATATTTAAATGAGTTCTTAGCAAGCACGTTACGAAAATGCAAAATTTGTTGATATTTAACTTGGCAAGCGCAACATATCTGTTATGAAGTGCTACATTATTATATTGGACATGGAAAGTTGTCTTGAGAGACTTTTGGACAGTTCGGTGGGAGAGAATTTGATAAATTATTGTTCATGATCGTATTCATTAATCAGTAAGTAAAAAAATAAAAGAAGAAGTTTAGGAATGAAATAATATAATAATAATAATGCACTGACTCTGACTATATCACTTCGGTTAATTGCAAAGGTAATTTTTTAAAAATTATTTATTAAATAGAAATAAGAACTGGTAGCAAATGCTGTTTATAAAGAGTGTAGGAAAGATGTAATGATGTACCAGTTCAAATTCACTAATAATTTACTTTCCAAACTCGAGAAATGTATAGATATTTAGAACAAAAAAAAAAAAAAAAAAAAAACGATCATTGACGTCAAATGTTTCTTTCTGAGGACTACTGTTTAAAGTTGAAAAACTGTAATTTTTCTGGATTTGAAGCAAAACGAAAACTGTAGCCATCATTGATTGTTAGTCTTAGGAAATATGAGTGGACAAGTTATATGGCGAGTCACCTTATTTTAACTCTATAATCTACTTATTATTTAACTTGTAAAATACATAAATAAAATACTTCTATCAGCCATTTCCTAGTTCATGTTATTTTAATAATCATAAGAGCTAAAGTCGCTGGACTTTTTTCTTTAGATTGTTTCTTACATTCATATATGAACAATAATTTAGTTAAAATTATTTAAACGAAGCACACAAAGCTAATGTCATAATTTATATTTTAAATTTCATTTCTAAGAATATTTCAAACACATTGTTCTCTTCTGTTTCATTAACAATTTAATAATTTTCTAAAGCTATGCTATAATTTTAGCCACAGTTGTAAGATATATAAGATTATTTACTAAGTACATAATTTAAATATGATTATAATTTTGGTTTTCCCTTTTTTTGGAGATATTTTAGTTGATTTTTTAAACATATGCTAAACAATTTATTTTCGTGTACTTTTTAATTTTGTCTGTAAATTTAATTTATTTTCTGCAAATACATGTTATACACTGATAATGATAATAATTTAATCATAATACGAAAATTTTCACTGTTAACGTTTTCCATTTTTTTATTATTTATTTATTTTTTTAATTTAAGTTTAGCTTAATTTTATAGTGTTTTTTTTTATTAATAATCATTTATTATTTTTATATATATTTATAGTAAATATATTTTTATATTAAATATTTTTTAGTATTATTTAATAATTTGTAAATATGTATAATTGTTATTTTTATAAATTATTATTTAATTTTATTAGTTTGGTTTTTAAATTTATTTAATTTGTGTTTGTTTGTGTGTATACTTTTATATATATATATAATTTTTTTTTAATTTTTTTATAATAACCAAAAGATGTATTGTTTTATTTTCATGTTATATTTATTTGGTTTCTCACTAAACAACTTTTTATTAGGTAAACAAATGTGATTAGATGATTTAACAATTACAATTAGCATTGGGTGTGCCTTGAGGTTGATCGGTCAGTCTTTGGCCCTTTTGGCCGCCACCTACTAACGTTGGATCTGCGTCTAAGCTTTCGGACATTTTATCGCAAATAATATCAACCAAACGTTCAAAAACAGCCTTAAAAAATTGACAAAAAAAAAAACAAATATATTAATTATAGATTAAAGCAATTATAATAGAATATCAAATATATAATGCAAATCGATCAATTTACAAACGTAAAAAAGGTGCTTTGAACTTCCATCCCTTTTGGTAATCGTTTTTAAGCCAATGTTAACTTGTAGAATAATGAAACGTCAACAATATCAACGAGTTTTGAGATGAAATAAATACGAGTATGTGCATGTATGATTATTAAAAAAATATTAATAAAACGTTTTAAAATATGTGTGGTAGTAAGGTAAAAGTGCTTAAGTCTGATTTTGTAGTTTTACAGGAGATCATTTTTTATATACATATTATATACTTTCTGCAGCTTCTTATATGAGGAATAAATTATTCTACGAATGAAATAGTACATCAAAAAAACAGAAACAGGAATTAATTATAGTGTAACTTACTGAAAATTGGGGCGAATGAGTGAAATTTTGCTGATGGATACTTTTGAACTGGCAAATCACAACGATATTACTAATTCGTTTTGAACTTAAGTCGACTTAAGCACTTATGAGTATTTCTTATTGACACAGATATATTTAAAAATAAAGCAAAAAAAAAAAAAAAAAAAAAACCGTGAGTGTATCACTATTTGATTCTTTACATGACGTGCGCTTGGCAACTTACGTAAGAGAAGTTCAGGCTGTTCTATTATATAAATATAACTCACCTTAACATTAACATTTTCTTTGGCCGACGTTTCAAAGAATTCTACACCCAATTGGTCGGCCAATTGGCGACCGCGTTCGTATGAAATCACTCGCTGATCTTCCATATCGCATTTATTGCCCACCAATATAACTTGTGCGTTATCCCATGAATAAGTTTTGATTTGAGTTACCCTGGAGATATAAATTTTTTTAAATTTTTTATTGTCATATTGTTTTTAGTTTATGCAATTTTGACTCACCAATCTTGCACTGAATTAAAACTGTCTTCGTTCGTGACATCGTACATTAATATGAAACCCATGGCACCGCGATAATATGCTGTTGTTATTGTTCTGTAACGCTCTTGGCCAGCAGTGTCCTGTAAAATATGATTTTATTTATCCAAAAATGTTTAAACGATTAGTTCAAATAATATAATTTTCGATAGATTTTAAAGATAAGCTTTCAAAGAAGCCAATAAAATGTAGATAATGCAATCCGGAAGTAGTGAAAATTTGCATTATTACGAGGATTTTAACACAAGTTTGCCAGGGGAAAAGATCACTGTTTTTCATATCTATTCACTAAGTGAGTAGCAGTTAGTGTAGAGTTCTAGGGATTTATGATAAATTATTTAACTCATGGAAAGAACTTACATATAGAAATTGCTACAAATTTTGCCATATTCATAATTTAGCTTTTCGTATGTGAAAGTAATAACCCAGATTGTAAATTAAAGCAAAATATTTTTTTAAATACATCAATTAATACACAATATTGAAATTTATTGTTTTGTAATATTCACCCCCAACTAATTGTTTAAACAATTAGAGTTTTACAAAATGTATTGTTTTCAAACTACTTGTATTTAAAATTCATTGAAGACTTGGTGTAGCGACCAATGTAAATCAATTAATTTTAATAAACATTACATATTTCTATAAACTAGAACAGAATCACAGAGGCTTATAGATCACTTGATTTCTTAAGAAGTGGAAAATATCGATTTATTATATATATACGTTGGAAGCAGTGAAAAACTACTTTCTTAAAAATTACTTGCAGCTTTTGTAATGGGAATAAATTGAGAATTGCAAATGAAAAAAATTTAAGTCATTCTTAAGGAAGTACAATTTAATTCCATCTAAATTATGCATTTGTGCATTTTTTTCACTTCTTAGGAAGTTAATTTGGCAACACATTGCTTGGTAATTTAAATTATGCTTACAAACCTGTACATATATTTGCCATAGTTTTAGAATATATTTTTTTACAAAAATAATTTCTTAAAATTTTTATGAAAACACGGGATTTCTTAAATTTATATTTAAAATTTTTTAAGAGAAAAGAAATGGCAGCTATTGTCAATTTGACATAAAATAAATTTTCTTTGCCAAAAACATCAATTATGCTTAACAGTTCAAGTGACAATGGCAGCCGTATGTTCAAATCACTGGAAATGATTGTAAGTGGATGCATTTCCGGATGAAAGCGTGTGTATGTTCATGACTTCTTAGGACGCTATTTTTTCGAAGTCTTTACAAACAAGTTTTAATTTCACAGGCGCATATTTTCAAAATTATTTTATGTATTTGTTAAGTTAGTGCCGCTGCTGAGATGGTAAAGTCATTGACTTTTAAACATGTCATGATGAAATAAAATTTTCTATCTCGAGCCCTAATCGTGCTATTCAATAAAAATATTAATAAAGAATTAAATTATCCTTATCCCTAATTTTTTGGGTACAAAAACTACGTTATATTAATTAATAAAGACTAACTAAAGTAGATTTTCAAAATTTTTGGCAAAACTAATCAGTATTACGGGATAAGACATACTTAATTTTGAAAGTAATTCTTGCAACATTTGTGTTTTAGTTGATTTGAAAAAATAAAAAAATTGCTCATTTATCTTCTTTCGTGGATAATTCTCACTGTATTCATTATAATTAAATCTTGACTTATGCGCTTAATTGAAATCCTCACCATTTTTTATTTAAAAAGTAGAAATTTAAAATACCGATTAAACTAATTTTTAAGAACCAATCGGTAAATAATTTAATGAAAAGATGCTAAAGTGCACAAAGGCATTAAGATATGAAATAAGGAAAATGCTGAATCTTAAAAAAAATCAAGTTTTGTAAAAAAAAACTTAAGTGCAATGAAATTTTTAAAGCATTTTAATACCAATCGTTGGTGAAGTGTACATAACAGCCGGATATAACACCCTTACTTGTTTCTCTTAACATTGTAACCATCGGAATTCGCACCACTTGCCAATTGTAAGCTCTGCATCTCGTTGACTTCGTTGGAAATTCTTTTTTTACTTTTTATATTCGATTGATACGGAGAAACTAGTTTCACATTTCATACGAGTATAAATCCTAAATAACAAAAAAATAATTCTAGTTTTTTTAATTTATATTAAAATACCATAGAACACCGCAAAAATTAAAAAAACCGCTTATTTCAAATGAAAGCTAAATTAGATATAATAATTGCTAAAAGTTTTGCCAAGTCATTACAAGAATTAAAGAAATATTTCTTTAGTAAATGGAAAACGCTTTATTTGACAGCCATGCTGTCTTCACATTTACACTCGCACTCCCACTCTTTATTTGAATATTTAATTATTTTATCAACTACAATGACGCCATGAAAGCAATGAAAGCACAATAAATAAAAATAATGTATTTCATTGAATTTTTGTGGCTGTAAAACAAAATTGTTACAATCAATTTGTACAACGGGTTTCATTTAATGGTGGTAATAAATGTTAAACAACAACAACAACCCACAAAATAATACAGACAGTCATAAAAAAAATCAGCAAACATCTCCTTCCACCCTACTCGACCCATTGACCCACAAACCGAAATGAGAACAAACAGATACTAGTTCAAAAAGTGTTAAAAGCCACTTACCCATATTTGCAGTTTGACGCGTTTGTCATGACGAAAAACTGTTTTCACTTTAAAATCGATGCCAACCGTTGACACAAAGGCAGATGTGAAACTGTCATCAGCATAACGGAAGAGGAAACTCGTTTTGCCTACGCTCGAATTGCCAATTATAAGCAATTTGAACATGTAATCGAAATTCTGATCGGCAGCATCTTTTTGCCATTTTGGATCACCTGAATTGGCCATCTAGAAGAGAAACATAAATGCATATTTGAAATAATTTTTTTTAATTTATATACGAGTACAAATTGTTAAACTAAACTTTCTGCTCTGCCTTTGTCTTCGAACAGAATGACAAAATTCAAAGCAAACTTTCTGTTTTTTTTCTTTTTGATTTTCATAACAAAAACAAAAACAAAAAAATTTAAATGAACAGCTAAATATGCTGTTTCTTACACTTTAATGTTGGCCTAATTTTTGTAGCGTAAAACAAATGGTAAAACAAGCATGTAGTTATTTACAGCTGTGTTCATAATTTTAGTTGCATCACTAAAAATGTGTTACATAAAAGCGTTTAGATATTACGAGCACTTATGGCGTTTTATTTTCAGAAAAAAGTTGAGCAAATCATAAAAAATTCCATTTATTGAGCTGGTTAAATAATACTAATTCTCTTTTTTCTTATTGAAAGGACAAAGAGAACTGCACTTTTTGTTAGAAAAGAAAAAGAAATTAAATATGTTCACGGGGAGGAAAAGAGAGTGAAATAATATTTTGTCAAGTTGAAAAACTCCACAGGAAAGAAAGACGGATATTTCTTTTTCTAAAGCGATTAAATTATCGATTACCCCACTAAAAGTTTAAAAGGTCTTCTAATAGGGAATGTTGATAGCAGCCATATTGTTGAAATTAAATCTGTCAAATGGGCGTCATTTATTCAGTTTTTTTTTTTTGCTAATCACCGTTAATGGATATAAAGTTCAACAACATGTGCAAATGATAAGATTCTTTTATCAAAATAATCTGTTCGGACAACGTTCCGCGCTACTAATCCAGATGAGATCCTAGAGCGTCTAATGCATCCCAGAAAAGTCACTGTTAGGTGTGGATTTTAGGCTGGTGCCGACGTCTGTCCATATTTATTTGAGAACAACGTTCGCCAGGTCTTCACCGTCAGTGGCGAGTGCTATAGGTCGATGATTAATAACTTTTTGTGGATGTTATGGATGCCAACGAAATGTGGTTTCAACAGGACGGCGCTACATGCCAAACAGAACATGCCACGTTGGACATTGTACATGAGCGATTTGCGGGCATGCTCATCTTACGTGGAGGTTATATGAAGTGGCCACCGAGCTTGTGCGATTTGGTCTCGCTAGACTTTTTTTGGGGATTTTCTGAAGTTGTAAGCCTATGCAAATAAACCACAAACCAGAAACCCATGTCATCGGTCAGTTTTTCTCTTCAATATTCAATTAAGTTTTTTTCTTTTTTTATTTTCAATATATGTACATACAAAAGTAAATGTTTGAACGGAATTAGTGGGACAGGCTCTTACTGTCTATCAACAAATTAAATACTCGTTCGGAAAACTTAGTGCAATAAAGGGTTCTTAATACATTTCTTCCTATTCGAAATCTTATTAAATCTGATAATTTTATACATAAGTCCATGTTTTATTGAAAGCAAAATGTCAGAAAAAGCAAATAAAGTTTTGAATAAATCAATAACTTGTAGATAAAGTAAATCTTATAACCAAAACTCGATGTGGTTTTATTGGCTCATTAATTTGAAAAATAATTTGTAAATTAATTTTTTATACTTAATATTGAAATTTATTATTTTGGGATATTCTCCCCAAATAATTGTTAAAACAATTAAAGTTTTTGCAAAACGTTTTGTTTTGTTGTAGCTTTAGCTGTTCGTATGTCGACATTTCATTGGTGGCTAAACCAAATATATGATTTGTTTTCAAGTATTCTTTAGCGTAAACAAGCACTGTACTTCGAGTGCCCCCCTGGGCGCGGCTTGTACATTCTGTCTTGGGGGCTGGTGTTGTGCTTCCTAGGGTATAGTATTATCGGGTTTCCAGATCTAGGCCCTACCAATGCTTGAAATAACAGGTTAACGGGCGCGCATGCAAGAAAACTAAAGATAAAATTGGGTTCGCCCGCTTGTCCAGATGGGTAATATGGTTTTTCCAGACTTCAACCTGAAAAAAGGGTATTTTTTTAGAATTTTTTTTGGAAACACTGTTTTTGAGAGTGTGCCAAAATTGGACCCAGCGTATGAACCATTTGACGCGTAACCACGGTCAAAATTTACATGAAATCATTTTTAAACATTGAATTATATAGTTCGTTCTATTGATTCAAATAAATATCCATACATTCTCTAAAATTTATGAATTTTTTTATATCAAATCAGAAAGCTCTCAAAAATCACTTGTTATATACATTTTATTAGTTTTTGGACTTTATAAATGGTTAAAGCATAACAATTAATAAAGTGGCTGCACTTAAAGTGGAGGTACATAACACGCGTTACATGCGTGCGCGTGTTGAACGCGTTATAAACTTTTTACGCGTTACAAGTTACACAACACGCTTCATATTTGTTCATACTCAATCAGCTGGTAAGAATATTTGCTTCATAATACGAGGTGAGTAGCCGCCATTTTTAAACATGATGCGTGAAAAGTTGAAAGTAACGAACTTCACGCGTTAGACGCGTTACCGACTTTTTTATGTACCTTGTTATATGAAAATACTCTAGTTCAACTTTTTTGACAGAAGTCTACAACGCGGTGACGCGTGTAACGCGTGTTATGTACCTTCACCTTTACAGCTTAAAAAACTTAGTACGTCTACTTAACACCAGAGGCGCTGCGTTTTTACTCTAAAAATTAATAAAACGCGCAGCAGTAGAGTTAAGAGGAATTTATCTTTTTCATCTTCACCACCTGTCTTCACTACACTTTCCCTTTCCTCAAGATGATAACACTTTGAGTAGCAGGCATTAATTGCCTGACTGTTACTACTGCTAAAAAAATTCTGTAGAAACTTTTTTGTAAAATCGAATATCATGACTTATTCCTGTTGGCGTATTAACATAAAGTGTACTAAATCAGGAAGTGTAAATATTGTAGATACGAAATTGTATTTATCCACACTGTACAACAATTTTGAATTTTGCGTCTTGTTGTGCTTAATTTTTTAATTCCCAGAAGGAAAATTTAACTGCATGTTCTTTTACATTTTATTATAACTTAAAGAATTAACTTAAGTATTTAATTACCTTTTGATCCACAGCAGATTTTGGTTTAAAACAACTTTTTAATGTTGAAAATTTATTCTCTTGGCATATTCACCCCAACTAATTGTTAACAGCTAAAGCCACAACCAACAAAACATTTTTTACCCTACTTGTACTATATTTTTAGGCACATTTTTCGTTTAACATTTTTTATATACTACCTGTATGTCATTATTGCAACTTTTTTCATGCATCAAAAAGTGTTTCAAACAAGCGCTATAATTTCGTATTTAGTGTCAACTTAAACATTTATATGAAATTCAATTAAAAGAGTTATATTTTGTTAAGAACTAGTTTTAATTAAAACTTTATTTTATATGTGTGTACATTTTATACCAAAAATTTTTGGTATGATTCAATATTTGATGCATAAAATAAAACTGTCCCACTGTCATTAAATTTAATATTCACCGTTTAAGGGCCACATTATTTGTATTGGATATAAGAACAAATTTTAGTTTTTAATGTTGTTTTCAATACAAATAAACGAAATTCATTTTTATTTAATTTACAAAATCGAGCCATAAGACTTAATTTCTATAAAAATAAAATCCCGAATACGTACACATAAATATTCTTATTTTATGGACACCATCACATGTTGGCATCAATCGACAATTGATTTTTGAAGTTCATTATTTTCATCATTATCATTTTCAAGACCCTAGGCAAATAACAAAAACATCTAAAGTGGCAAAACTCTGTTTTTTAGACAACATACTATATCTTGTACCAGGTCTAGATAGTACAAGAACTTTGAACTTTACTAGAGGTGGTAAAGGGTTATTAAAACTGTCAACATTTTTATAATCGCTTTGGAAACACAACTTATTTGATATTTAAATCTGCTCTGTTTTTTCATTTTATTTTATTTTTTAAATTAAATTATGTAACGCACTTAAAAAAATTTTTTGCTCGCAATATGGTCTGTGATTTTTTTAAATTGATTTTATAAATTAATTTATAAAATAAATTTCTTTAAATTAAATTAAAATCCCAAAACATACACTTCATCAATAATGAAGTAAAATTAACTCAATTTAAGTTCAAAATAGATGCTATATAACACCAAAGCCGCTTTTTACTGGCATTCAGAAAAATTTCCTCGCTGAAAGTAAGAAAAATATGTCTAATATTAATAATTCCTAACTTTCTAGAAATTGTTATTTGATTTTTATTACACCTATTACTGAATTTTGACATTTTTAAAATTTTTTTTGTTTGAAAATTTTGAAATTAAAAAAAACCATTCAAAAATTTTTAATTAAAATTTACACCGAAATTCATATAACTGAATTCTACTTGATATATTTCCTTAATTTTCTTAAGTTATTATTTTTTATTTAGAGGAAGAACGCAACTGAGGAAAATATTTCAAATAAATTTCTTAAGTCTACGTTACAAGACGAATTCGAAACTTACTCGTACATATATTTTTTTAACTCACCGCTTCTGTCTAACTAGTATTCTTGGAAAAGACTAAACTTCAGTTTCTTGCTTAGTTTTAGTGTGAAAATATCTATTAGAAAAAGTTTTCATTTTATAGGAAAGTTTAACAAAATTAAGGAAAAATGCGAACTGAGATTGAAGACAACCATTTACCATTTATTGTTAAGTATGTAAAATTTTATCCGCGAGTCAATCATTTCTCAAGTGACTAAAATAATAATTTCTTATTTTTATGCCATTCGCAAGCTTATTAAGCTTTTGTAAAATTTTAGTAAAGAGATTTTTAAAGACAGTACATTTCTTGTAAGAAGTTTGTTTTGGGAAACATGAACTGTTTTTAAATATCATTTCTTCATTTTAGGGACACTTTATTTATTTGAATGATTTTCAAACATTATAGCGAAAGGTATACTGATCACCAGGTAGTCTATATGCCTGCATATAATAAAAAGTTAGGAAATATATTTTTTCCAAAGATTATAATTTCTTAATACTGAAAATTATTATTTGGGATATTCTCCTCAACCAATCGTTGAAACAATTAGCAGTTGAAAACATTGTTGTGAAAAGAATGAAAATTATGTAATATCATTTATTCACTCCTGTACTTTAAAACTTGTTATAGTATACTTAGTTATAGTTGCCTTTGTTTTATATTGTATAGAAATATAAAAATAAAGATTTTAGTTCTCTCAATAAATTTGTCACAATAAACATTCCGCCTGATATGAATGTTTTCACAACAAACAATAAATTTTTGGTAATTTTTTTCTTATGTTTTATACATTTTTATATCTTTGCGTGGCAATATTAAAAGTTTAGCAATTCCAATTTGTATATTCCGATACTCTTTGAGTATGATCGTCAGGAAAAATTCAATTTCCTGAAGATGATGCTCAAAGAGCATCGAAATGTCGATATATAATTATAAATTTTAAATTAAAACTTCATTACCAGTTTAATAAAAGAATCTTGTGCTTAAATCTTAAATAGCATACAAATCAGAATTGTTAAAAAAGGCCAAAAAATATAGAGCTTTTGTTAGAATTTTAGCCGTCCCTCTTTCTCATTTCTATCTTCTACTTATTATATTTATGAATTAAGATCCTTACAGACAAATTACTATAATAATTACGTGTTTAAAGTGCCCGTACAGTTTTTACTATTTTTTATTTTTATTCAATGCGTCAGCAGATTCATTTTTACATCGCAGGCTGACTTTGAAAGAACACATACATTCACACATCTGTACTTGTACTTTACCTGTGTCTGTTTTTACGTGCTTTCTCATGTACATATGTACATACATGTATGAACCGGAAATGACTGAGTGGTATTCAGTAGCCAAAAAAAAACACGCAAAAGTGTTTCCGTCATAAGTGGATGGATGCACTTAGTTACAAGCAAATGCTCATACATAAATTGAAAAAATAAATGCATTTAAAGAAAACACTTCAGCGTTGCAAATAAAATAAGACAAGGTTTTCCTTTTTTGTTTTTTGTTACAAAAACCAACAACAGCAATAACAGCTACATAAGAAGTATGCATCATGCATTTCAATGCATGATGATGCAATATTACTTACACAAACAACAGAATCAACAAGAACAACAACACCCATATGTATAATAAATAAGAAAAAATGAATGAGAAAGAATAAAACAAAAACGAGTACTCATACCATTTGTGCGAGTATGACTTCATACATTTGAAAATGGAGTGCGTTAACGTGCATGCATGAGAGAGGTTTTGTTAAGCTAAACAAATATTATTTAAGTTTTTTTATACTCGTATGTACATGTATGTGTGTATGTATGTATTTGCATAAAAAGTGGTATATTCTTTCTTTAAAACTTAGCCCACAAAAGAAAATGAAAAAAAGTTTTGCATCAGCCATAAGAACAGAAAATTTAATTAATCTTTTCGACGTGACATCAACTCAAGGATATTTTTGTACATACTGATTGTATGTGCATAATATTACTATGTATACGTTACGTATGCACATACATATGTAAATGTTAAGTCAGCTGGACTGGCGTCTCTTTGTAATTAAAATTCTAAAACTAATTTTTTGCAAAGATTTTAAGAAATACGAAAAAATAAGGGATGCTTAACGTTGTCATTGTTTCCAGCAAGTGTTTTCAATTGTAATTATATATTTTTTATCTTTAAGCATGTACATGTACATATATTGAGCGCCCTGAAACTCACACAATACGAAAATATGTCCATGTACATAGTTATTTATGCTTGTATGGATGTACATATCGAGCCTTAATCGCCAAAAACAACAAATCAAACACTATAGAAGTGTCATTGTCAAATTGATTTTGCTGTAAGTATGCCGTGCCATAATGAGATTTGTTTAGGCAGAATAACTCTTACGTAATCGTTACGTCTCGAAATCAGCTGATCCCCTTTTTTCTTACCAAACATGTGAGTAGGCATTCTTTCGTGGACATAATTTTGATTCCTCTCTGTTTTTACTTATCAAATATTCTTTATTGTTATTTTTGTTTATGAAGAATATCAATAATAAAAATTGTCAAGCGGAATTTCTAATCAACTGTGCGCTTTTCAATATTCTAGAATTGAACTATTTTGATTAATACAGTACATATTTGTAAGCGAACAATTTAGTGAAAATAGCTGACGCCTTTATTAGATTTTTAAATTTTATTCCCTATTTTATGTGATAGTTTTGACAACTTTGCTTACAAGCGTTTACTTATTCTAAGTAACTAAACAAATTTGAAACTTATTCCAACATTTACCTTTGATTAATTTTAGTGATTGCGAATTATCGATTATCATAAAAACCTAAAATTCTTTGGCGGTAAGAGCACGATATATCTATGTAAAGGGTGAACTAAGCTTTGTGATTTTTTAAATGTCAAGTGGGCTTATTACCTCCTATACAAGATTATTACTTATTATCAAATATGTAAAGAACCTTAATTGTAATAACCATAAAATCTTATGCAAATATGTCCATATATCCATTGCTAATGCGTGTAGACTAGAACAATTTGGACGCGACTATAAAAGTGGTCGTGAATTTCAGTTATACCAAATTTAAAGAACTACATTCGCTAAATTTCAAAAGTCAATTTTATTACAAAGGGCGATTTTTATTACTAAGGTTCACAGTAGATTGAATTAAAGGGCGTGACAACTCATTATAGCTAATATTTTTTAGAGTATCAAGTACCTCTTTTCGTAATTTGCGTTATCCTGTAGAAGAAAAGAGACTACGAAAGTGGGTATAACAGTTCCTATACAAAGCAAATAATTAATATGTTAAAAATATTTATTTTTTTTTTTTGTAAATTTGTAACATGTGTATGTATTCACACTTAAATAGCCCGCATCCCACATAAAGTATTCATATATAAGATGGAAAAAATCTGAAAAGAGATATTAACTAGTGTTTTCTTTTAATTTTTGCAAGGATTATATCTTTTTTTCCTTTTTATTATACTTTAAGTTCATTAACATTAACATCATTCATCATTGACGTGCTACACGTCTGGCCATTAATTTTTTTCCTGATATAAAGAAAAAGTTGGTTTTGGATAAATAAGGGATTGAATTACTCTAAATGTTGAAAGCGAATTTGCATGTCTTGTATATACTTATACTATAATATTTATTTTATTAAATTATTAGAAAATTTTATTTCTTGCAGCCCTAAAGTTTTTTTCTCAATTAGAAATTGCTGTTTATTCAGTTGTATTTTTCCTACAAACAGTTTCTGTGAGTGTGTATTATTCTAGTAACATAATTTTAATAGAGATAATGTGGAAAACAAGCAGAAAACCAATTTCTATAATCGATATTCTAATTTAAAATGATATAGAAAAAGGAATCATGAATGAAATGGATATTATTCTCTGCAGCAGGACACCAACAGTTCCCTAAATCGATACAAGGAAACTGTCGAGATTAAAATAAACTAAAGTACTGCAGCAGTTACAACATCCCACAACCCAAATGATTATCATTCATGGCATACATAAACCAATATTTTTGAATATTGAAATGAACTTTTTTGAAAAGGGTAGAAACCTCTTCATCCAGCAGGAATTGATTATGCATTTTCCCTTTTTTTAAATTAATATCGAAATGAGTTCTCCTTTCTCTTGAAAACTTATTTAAAAGTTACAAACAAGGCAAGCAAAAATACACTCCGTATAAAAAATTAAAAAAAAATATATCTAAAAATGCTCTTTAAATATAAAAAATATGCTCTGTTGTGTTAAATATGTTCGCCACTTCGCCACGAATCAAGTTAAGAAATTTAATTTAAAAAAAACTTCATATATTTTGATTCGTTCTTCATATTTGAAACTAGATCAATTTTCGTATTTTTTACATGTTCTAATTTTCGAATTAATATAATTTATTTATTAATAATCAATACTCTTCGATTATCATCTTCAGGAAATTATATATGATACTTTGTTGTTTAACTTGGTCACTTATATACGAGTATGTTTTCGGAATCCTTCATAACCTCTGTTTTGTTAAAGCGTCTTTACTTAAAGCTTTCCCGATTATACCAACTTTTTTGATTTTTTTTGCAGATGTTGGTCATTTCTACCATTCCAGTGTCTTTTTACTTTGAGACCATGTTTGAAGCCTCACGGCGCTTATTTCTAAAAAACTATTTTCTTTAAAATATGGAAAATGTTTTTTTTTGTCTAAGAGCACTTTTAACTTAACTGCACGAAATCTCTACTTTCTTTTCTTATTCCTCAAAATCTCGTATAATATCCTGTTTTAAGTGCATCTTATATTTCTGTTCATTTAAGATAAATGCCCAGAAGTTGTGGCATTGGAAACAATTTTCGTAAAAAATATCAATGTTTACTTCATAAAAATATAGTTTTTTTGTAATTATTCTTCAAAATTGAAAAAGCGCTATCATTGGCACTAAATTTGCTTTCAATTTCCTCCTTATATTTGCCTCCCCTTTATTCCAATTATGAAAATTTGCTTTCGTCAGCAGAATTTTTTTATATCTCATGTCCTTGTTAGCGAATTCTATGCATCAGGAGTTATTGATATGGCCATGCACCTAAACTGGAGGAGTACACAATTTGGAATTTGTAGAATAAACATTGGGCATTTTTTTTAGTGTATTTGAGTTGTACTGCATACTTATATTTTTAACTAAATTAACATAATTTCTCTTTATGGGCTTGAGTTCAAATCTCAAGTCAATAAGTTTTATGTATTTAGAAATTGTAATGAGGAATAATGATGAAACAGTATGATAAACACTTGGATTTGCTGAACGCTTTTTATTTTCAACCTCCAGACGTGTACCTAATAGAGCATCTATGGGAATTATTGGAAGCAGAAATCCGTCAGCGATTATTAGCAATACTTAAGGTCACAGACTGACCTTCGTAGACTAGTAGGTAGTGTACCAGACTCGTAGTGCGAAGGTCCCAGGTTCGAATCCTGCCGCAGAACTCTGGCAGTTTGTGTCTGATAATTAAAGGGAGCGCACAACAAGCACTGGCTTAAGTGTATGTCGTATGACATGGGCTATCACACCCCTCTAATCAACCTAACCTAACCTAACCTAAGGTAACAGTCAAGGAGGAGTAAATCAAGGTCGCCTTCAAAGGCTGCTGGTCTTACTGATTTTCTATTTCTATTACGATTTTTAATTGTTTATGAAATTCTTTAGGTCCCTCTCTGTGTTTTTTATATTCAAATTAAAAAAAATATTTTTATTTTGAAGGATGTACAAACTTCCAGATAATTTCCATCTCTCTCTCTCTATTATTTGTTGCTGTTGTTTTTTATTTCTATAAGACGACCTTTTGTTACTATTACTATGACAACCCACATAAATGGCTCACTTGCCACATTAACTTCACTGAATACTCTATACATCAGTGTAGCTGAACCGCAGCCTCCCACAAACAAACCACAAAAAGTTAAGGCTCTGGAAGGATGCTCAGTTTTTCCTTCTCAGATAAATATTTATCTATTGATTTGACATCGTTTATAAGTATATAAGTTAAAAATTTCGCCATGGTTGAAAGCAGAGCTTTAAAAGTAACAATTGTTTTGTTTTGACACTTCTTAAACCTAAGTATGTATACAACCTCTCCAAGCTTTATTGTCCTGGAAAATGCTTCCGTTTGCAATAACTCCCAAAAGTGAGCAAGATGTGCGGCACATTATAAAACAAAGTTTACACTCTTTATAATTGCGTTTGTGGTTGAAAAGAATGCAAAGCATCCATGTCCTTGAAAAACTACAGCAATTTGTTGTACGTGTTGATAAAAATAGAACAACCTCCAGCCATTAATGCATGAATACTTTTAACAAACAGTACGAAACAAAATTACATCGTGAAGTCAAGAGAGGCAAACAAAAAGGAGCAGGATAGATAGTATGGTTGGCATTTGTTTACATAAGCTTTCATGGCTTTTAAACAGGATAATATAATACTAACAATATTTATTATGTAGATATATATGTACTCGTGTGTATGTATGCATTGTATACATACTAGAGTCCTCAATTGTTTAACATTTTCCAATGTTTTAAAAATTTTATAGAGTTAATAAAGTTTGTAGACTTAAATGTTGTTGTTTAAAATTAAGAAAGAAAAAAATACCATATAAAATTTTGTATTGTTATTGTAAACGGCCTTTATGACTTTATTAAATTTGGGTGTTAATAAACCAACTGCCTCTCAGGACAAACACTTAGCGGCAGTTTCTATATTTCGTACAACGAGCTGCTAACAAGCTCGTTAATACATAACAAAATTTAATAGATTTGTTATTTAGACATTTCTTTCTGTATTTTAATTTCAACTACATATGTACATAAAATTTAGTTTACATTATAAAAATTAAAAAAAAAAATTGAACAAAGATCAAACAAATTAGCAGCTTTTGTTTGAAGTTTGCAAATGTTTCTGGGAAAAGCTTTAGCACTTCTTTAGCCAGAGTTTGGTAAATGTAATCGTATTATGAATGAAATGCATGGTAATTTCAACTATTTGTTATATTATCTATACATTAGTGCGTGAAGGGAAAGCTTTTGCTCTCTTGTACGCTCACACCACTGTGCCGATTTATATAAAAAAAATATCTAGTTTGGAATGTATTTCTTGAGAGAGGTGGATAATGTGTGTTTTATTGAAATTGGTTCAGTTTGTTAAAAGTTTGTTAAGAGCATTTAAAATTACTATTGACACAAACATACAAGGGGCGCAAAAATTATGTCATAATTTGAACAGGCTGCCATTTTGTTATAAATGAAAAAGAGAGCTCTCTTCTTATAAAAAGTTTATTTGAAAGTGTAAAATTTATGACATTAATTGGAAAAATGATATCCCTCAAATGGCCCTCCTTCACCTCCCGAGTTGATGCATAATTGCGCTCGTTTTACAGCATTTTAATTGTTGCTCACAAAACATTTGGTTCCAAATTGGTGATTTCTTCTTCAATGTTCGATTTCAAGACTTGCCATGTTCGTAGTTGGTTATTGTAAATGCGAGATTTTGAAAAGCCCCAAAGGAAGAAGTCTGATGCTGGTAGCTGGTAGATCTGGCGATCTGGACAGCCAGCTTAAACCTCCAAAACTGAAGAGCACTAGGCCTATAAATTGATGTCTCAAAACCTCCATCGTTGACCGTGCTGTATGAGCGGTTGCTCCGTTGTGTTGAAAACAACAATAATCGAGACGGAATGTTTTTAAGTCTTTCACCAAAATGCGTTGCAACGAATGTTTGCTGGTGCCTAATTGTGTGCATCGTCGTCTCGTTGATGTTTATGGATTCTCTTTGATGCCGTCGCTATTAGCAGCGATATTCTCGGTCAAACGAACAATAAAACAAATAAGCAGTAACAATAATTCCACGTTCTTGAGTTCTTGAATCGCTTCTTGGCTTGTTGACAACTAGTATTAATATACCCAGCAAACATGAGAGTTGGAATAATTCAAATAGTTTAAATTTGATTGAAAATAGTTTGAACTGTAAAAATTGGTCGACTTTTTCGCACTAAGCTACCACTAGTAAAAATACCATAAATATAAAAATCGTTATTGAGTATACTTGTTAAAAGTTTATAAACGGATTTCAAAATATATTTTCTATAGAAATTTGTTCTACATACATTTTATAAATCTTTGAAGCTGGGAACATAATTAAGGGACCGCTTCAATGGAAATGTGTGCTTGATTCTATTCAATCTTTGGCTCCGATCGAACGGTGCCATGTCGGAATAGTAATGGGTTCCTAGTACGAAGTCATGCAGGGTAACCGGAGAGGCTTCGGCCTTGCAAAACGGATATTGGTATTCTCCTGGAGAGCTTTATTACGGGGAATAGGTTTCCCATACGATAGCCAGTGTAGGAGTGGCTTCGGCGAATAGAAGGAAAAGTTAGTTCAGCACTTCCTATGCGACTGCCTGTCTCTGCAGGTACACAGGCTATCTAGACAACAGTTTTATGCTGATTATCTGAACTGTATCAAAAAAGTGCCACTGACTGGTCTCTTCGACTTTGTAAAAAAATCTGGTTTGTTCTCAGGAAGCAGGAATGTGTGGGATGTCTTAGGGCCTTATTCCGCAATTCTTTATTGCTTCCTGGCCCTGCCAACCTAACCTAACCTTGATAAATTTAAAATGAAAGTTTGAAACATAAAAAGTAGTTTGAGTTACAGTTGGCGTAATGAAAAATTTTTCATTCACCATCATTTACGCTCTCGGGAAAAAAGATTATTATGCTGCTTGCCCAAGCAAACGATAGCTTTTGGATCATGTGAGCTCACATTAGCGCGAGTAAACATTGGTCACATAGAAATATCTAAACTAACGAAATTATTTATTTAATTTTTTGATTATATTTGGTTTGCGAGTTTTATAATTCGTTATCGTTTTGTGAACTTAATAATAAAAACAATTATATTCCTGCGATGCATTCTTCCTCCAAAATAAAAAAAAATAGTTCACTGGAAAAATTAGATTAAGAAAATTCATAATCTAGAAGTTGAGAAAAATTGCTGAATTCGATTTGATAAATTTTTTTCATTGATATCAAAAAAAATTTTTTTACAAGGCGCAAGGAAAACCCCGATAAAAACGTCTTTGGCGCTATACGACAAGCATTTTGAATTCATTACTTTCTTGAGTGTGTGTATATAAAAAAAATAAATTCAATTTCTATAGGCGTTCCATCTCACCGACAAACCTACTCTATTTACCCGATTACACATTGTTATGTTTAAGCATTAAGACTAACAAGAATTAATGTCATGAATATATAAATGCTTGATTGCGATTAAATTTGTATTATATCTAAAGAATGTTAAGCAAAACATGCTATCAGCCTTGCACAGTTTGCGTATTGTCCTTGTAACAAATACACATGCATTTAATTTACTCATTCACTCACAATTACACTTAAACACTCCCATATTTAATGATCTGATATGGCAAGAGCAACAGGTTGTTTGGCAGACATATTAACGGTTTCTTGCCTGCCACACGCCCAGAAATATTGCAATTCATTTGTTTAGTATGATACTGTTATATTCAAGAGCACATGATTTATAGATGTGCATTTGATATAAATTTTATATCAGGGCTGGCAAAGTTAGTATTATATTGGATTTATTTATTTTATTCGAGGCTTTAAATATCCATTGTTATGATAATTTTACGATTCAAATTGTCATGAAACGATTTTCTATTTTCTTTTCCGTTTTGTTTTCACACGTTTTTGTTGCTTAAATTACTGTAAATCTTTACACGTTTCACAAATTATAAATTGACGTAAGAAATTAATTTTAGAATGTTAATTGCTGTTACTTTTTTAAATATGTAAAATTTTATGTACTATTGGCGAGTAAATCATACTTAAATTAAATTTTGTTTACTGAATTAAATACTTCTTATTTTTGACATCATTTCCTTAAGTTTATTAAAATTTTACTAAATTTTAGAAAATATATATTTAAGGCCAATAAATTTTTCGAAGAATGTTCGTTCATTCATTGTGGTAAGCAATGAAATAGTATTAAATTCAATTTTATTAGGTTTTTTAAATTTTTTTTATAAAATTCATTGTTTGTTGGGGCTTTAGCTCCTCATATGCCGACATTTCATTGGTCGCTAAACCAAATAGTCAGTGAAGTTTAAGCATTTTGGTTGAGCGACCAATGAAATGACGGCATATGAAGAGCTAAAGCAATTAGTTGGGGAGAATATCCCGAATAATAAAATTCAATATTAAATATTTAATTATTATTATTATTATTATTTTTTTTTTTTTTTTTTTTTTTGTAAGAGAAGGTAATTAATACCTACTTCTTACTTCTTTGTGTAAGCGATACTGACAGAGAGGCGACAAGTGGAGCATTTTAATTTTTCTTATAGCAATACTGCAACGCCTCTGGTGTTGAGTAGACACATTAACTTTCTTAAGCTGTATGTATTTTAGCCATTTTATTGATTGTTTTACTTCGCCGGCAGTTCCGCTAAGATTACCGATTTAAATATAGTTTTTTAAGTTTTGGGGAAATTTATCTTAAATGAAGTGATTTTTTAAAACTATTTTATATGAATTCCTTCGTACATTTTTCATCCGGTTTGTAGTTAATTTCTTTGTAAGAATCACCCGGACATTCTTGTCTCTTAATAAAAATGTTTCGACTTTTTCGATTTTAATTTATATTCTCCATTTCTATATTGGTTATTTTGTTCCTAAAGAATATTTTGTGTAGACTATCCCATACAACCGTGCGATTAATTCACATGCAATTCTGATGGAATTCTCTGCCGCTTCCAAAAAATGAATACAAAATCTGTTCTTGGTATTGTGGCATTAGAAACTCACAAAACAGATGCAAAAATATAAAAATAAAATTTTTGGTATTATTTTTACTTCGTGTTTGGTTCAATAAATATGTCAAATAATTGACGCAAATGATGTTGTTTTGTTATGAACTACTTTAGAAAACGCGTCTCTGATTGCATATAAATTATAATTTTATGAAAATTGCGAAAATTGTGCAGACCTGTCAGAAAATCTGGAACTCACTCTCATTTTTTAGCCGCCACATTATCGAAGATTTTAATCACACTAGATTTTTTGACAGATCATGTTAATAAATGTGGTTGTGAATCATGGCCTTATGTAATCTACAATGAAGGCTGTTTGTATTATTATATTAGTTAAGAAGATATACACCCCTGCCGGAACTGCATTTGATTTTCAGAAAGAAAATATTTTGTAGATGTTCATTGTTTCTTTAAAAATTTATAATTTTTTAGATTTAAAAAAATTATTTGTTTGTTGTTGGCTTAGCTGAGTAAATTTGTATATCAGAGCTGTGAAAACTGCAATCAATTGACATTGAAATCAAAGTGATTTCAACCAAACTGATTTCATTCTTTTGATTTCAAAATGATTTCAGATTTCAAAATGAAATCTTGGCAAGATTGCAATATTTTGTGATTGCAATCATTTTGAAATCATTTTTTTAGAAATCATTGATTGCAATTAATTTAATTGCAATCAATTCGATTGCAATCAAATTTTTGTTGAAATCATGTGATTTCAATGAATTGCCCTGAAATCACAACTAAAGTGAAAGTTCTACGAAATAATATACACTTGGAATCTAGAATCTAGCGGTTTCCACTAGAATATGGTGGAAACCTCAAATTTTTGGTGGAAACCACCAGATTTTAGTGAAAACCACTAAGTTTTAGTATAACACAACAGATTCTCGTAAAAATTTCCACTTATATTTAATCAGAAAAATAAAAGTCAAAAAATATTTATTAATTTTGTGAAGTTATTAAAAAAGTCAGAACAAACATAACATGAAAAAAAAAATAATAGGGGAATTCACACCGAGTCTGTTAATCCGGTAATTTGTTAAAACACTTTACTGTGAACACACTTTTTGTTCTATCTCAGTAGTGCGGTAACTTTTGCTACAAAACAGATGATTTAAATTTATTAAAAAGCAAAAATGCCTCGAGAAAGTGCAAAAACAAAAATAGTAAAAAATTTAATTGAAAATTCTTTGTTACCGAGTAACAAGAAAATTACCAAGCTTGCCAGACTGGTACTTTGTTACTCGGCAGTTCGATAATTTGTTAATTTTACAAAAACAAAATACACGTAGAAAACTATCGAATAACGACTAACGAATTAACAAGGCCGGTGTGAATAACCCTAATATAAAAAAAATTATGTTTACCAATTTAACAAAACTTTAAACTTCAAACAAAAATTTACATTGTTGGTAATTCAAAATTATCAGAGTCATCTTTTTTTCTAGAGGAAGGAGTTTTATTTGAAGAGAACGAAGATTTTGATTTTGATTCTGATTTAATTTTGATTGCAATTACTGGATTTGATTGCAATTAAAGTAATTGCAATCAAATCGATTGCAATCAAATTTGATTGCAATCAATTAATATATGAATTAATTTCAAAAAATTGATTCAATCATTTTTGTCGTATTGATTTCATGATTTCGAATTGAAATCATGAAATCAATATAGGATTTTGAATGCAATCAAAAAATTAGCAATCATTACCGAGAAATCATGTGATTGCAATTAAATCGATTGCAATCGTTTACAGCTCTGTTGTATATGAAATCTATTATTAAAAGTTACTGGTTGTAATTTCATTACACATTAAAATTACATTGGTAATCACTATTTGTAATGAATATATACATATTCGTATAAACTTACTTATGTTTATATCATTAAGTTTTATTTTAATGTAACTAAATATCTGCCACAAGGTCGCACAACATCATACATTTTGAACAGAATAGAAAATGAAGGACTAAACTTTAAAACGAAATAAATACATTTCATGAAGTCTAAAAGCAAAACAGATAAAAGAACATTCTGCCAATGGAAGTGCCTTTGGGAATATAATAAAATATCTACTAATGTATAATACATATATATTACGAGTACATACAATTTGCTGAAGTAAAAGTTATATTTTTATTTTCAACATTCAAGATTTTCTTTCAACATTTACAAGCGATTTATATAAAATGTCACTGTAAGAGAGTTCAATGTTGCTTGTAACACAGAACAAAACAATGTGGTGAACAGTCTCACAAGATAAACACATACAAGAATAACGCATTTATTATTTTTATTTTTTGACTTAGATAAGTAGTACTACAAAATAAAATATTAGAAAAATATTTGTTTTATCTTGTTGTCGATAATATCAAGTAAATTATGATATTATAATGAGGACAAATTTTTGTTTATATAATGAGTGAAATTGAGATTATCTTTAGTTGGAAATTAATGACATGTATTATGTACATAAAAGGCCGCATAAAGTGGTTAAATGATGTTAATTTTTTTACAAGTGCCCTTTTAGAAAGTGATATTCAATAGGTCCCACAAAGGATAAGGATTTCTATTTGTTTGTATTTTGTTCTATTGATGTTACTTGAATTTGCCATCATTTATAATCCGATTAAGTATTCTTTTTGCCATATTGGAGTGCACACAGTTTGGTACTGAATCACTTTTTAAAGGAAAAAAATTGGGTCCTGCCACCCTCATATAAAATAAATATTTTCTTTTTTCTGTCACTTTTACTTAATCTATTCTTATAAAACTTTGCACACATATTGAGGTTTGCGAATGTCATATTTTACTATGATATTTTCCACTAGCTCAAAGTTAACATGTAAAGTTATTTTCAATCCCCTACAAAATGTCGAAATTGAATCGCCAACTACAATAAGAGCGATAGAGTTCCCGTGAAACTTATACTTTTTACTTTTTTTATAATTTATTTTATAATACTAAAGTTCTTGCAGCCATTTCAATAATATCTAAAATGTACATTTTTATTCGCGCTAAGAATATACGAGGTTGGCTCAATAATTCCGTGACTTTTTCAATTTCCTTCCTCTTAACTGAAAGGGCAACACAGCTCCTGTCAACAGGCATCTATCAGTTGACTCCTGCAAAAATTTAAACAAGCTGCATCATTTAGTTTATGTTTGACAGCCATTGATATCAGAAAATGGATAAAAAACTGAATTTCGTGTGCTCATTAAGAACTATTTTTTTAGAACTTGCGATTTCTGTATCAAATTTTCTAATGATGTTACTCGACAATAAGCCTGCATTAAAAGCGAAATTTCCAGCTTTTAAGTCGTGAGGAAATTACCAGTCGTATTTGTATTTTCCGAAAAATTTATTGAAAGAAAAAGAAGTGCGACCAAAAAATGCTTAATTCTTAAAAAAAAACAAGTTTTATTTAGCAGGTCGAAGACAAAAGCGATAGTCTATAAAAAAAGTTCAATTCTTCTAGTCCACTGTTGAAGGAGCCTACACGTTTAGCAATGTTTATTGCACAACTACTTAACATTACATTGATATGCCAGGTGTGCTGCAAGTTCTAGCTCCTCCAGAATGTAGTTTTAAGCATCCTTTGTGATCCTAAAATGCTTTTAAACATGTCAGATAATCAATTAGCATTTATATTAAAACCAGGATTATAAATAAGATCCCATGCAGTGCTTAGTGGGCTAGACAGTGCAGGGGACTTTTATTTTTATTGAGCTAATTTAACCCTGATCATCTGATTCAGATGATGGAGAAAGAAAAAAATTAATTTGGGTCTAACTTTATTTATTTTTGAAAAATGTATTTCTATTTATCTTTAATTTTTGTGTGTTTTCTTTTCCATTTCCAACATTCTATTCGTTTGGTAACGAGTTCCATCTTCAGAAGATTTGGAGCGATCAAAATTATTTTCGATGCGAAATTATTTCGATCACGACTCTTTCTTAAATAAAACAATTGGCTTTTGATAGTTTTCAACTAATTCGATACATTCAATAGTAAAGGAATCGGAATAAGTACTTTCCTTTATTCTCAACTTTACTATACATAAATATGGTTGCATGATCGGTCCATTCCATTCCATTCACTTTGTTAACAATTTCAAAATTCCTTGCAATTTAAAACAATATCAATTAATATAATTAGAAATATTCAATTTGCTTACTAGTAAAAATCAAAAAAGAAAAATTTAATTGATCTCATGAACACTGGAATTGAAATGAATTTTCGTGTTATTCTGTATAACCGTTGCTTTCAAAAGCTCCTGTCTTCCTCTAGCTGTTGCTGCTATTACAAATTTTAACTCACGAGGCTTTAATTAATGTGCAGCATATTTACTCAGCTCTTCATCAGGGAATTATTTATTTCCATGTCGTAATCGCAGAAATATTTCAATTCATTGAAACTGAATAATTTTTAACTCTAAATCCCTCTTTTAGAAATTGTTCGTTCCTTCGTTAAGAAAGTAACAGATTATTATTATTATTATATTATACTTAATATTGAAATTTATTATTTGGGATATTCTCCCCAACTAATCGTTAAAAACAATTAGAGCTTTTTGCAAAATGCATTGTTTGTTGTGGCTTTAGCTCTTCATATGCCAACATTTCATTGGTCGCTAAACCAAATCCTTAGTGAAGTTTAAGCAGTTTGAAAGCATTCAACCTCGGATGTTTATGCCATACGAATCAAATAAAATATGAGAATTCAATATTGTATTGTATACATAATCATAGTAAGATATAAAGTTTTTAACTTTTTTTTAAGAAAAATTGTTTCGCTTTTCTTATTTTGATAATAAGAACAATAATTTAAACAAATAATTTCTCTGCGTCTTTTGTAGTCATGCTACTTGACGTACGAGTGCTCTAGATATACTCGTAAGTTGTAAATCAAGAGCAATTCCATGTAACGTATACGTTCAGTTGGTCTTTATAATGTTATATGTATGTATGTACATGCATACATATAAATACATAAATACATATACATGTGCATTCATCATATGCGTTAAATATTGTTGTTCACTCCTTTAAATATGTATAAAATTTTCGGAGAACAAACATACTCGTATTTGGGGTATTCACAAGGTATGCTATCAATCATAATGTCATAAAATTTTTCAAAAGCGAAACAATTAAATTTTTTTAGAACATTATGACTGATAGCATACCCCTAATTGTTTCTCTGCAATTTCAAATTGTAATAAAAATATTTACAAGTTAATTGAATCTAAAAGTCTCAAAATAAATGAAAATTTCCATAAAAACGGGGTTTTAACAAAAATCAGAAATGAAAATATTTTACTCGAAATCTCAGATTTTAATAAAGACATATTAAAATAGCAATAATTGAAGAAAATCCATGTTTATACCAAATGATTTTATATGCAACCAATTATTCAATACTCGTGTTTATCAAGCTCGATAGAGAATATTACATGCGTGGCGTGGTGAGAAAGTGGCGCCTTTTTTAATTTCGCGGTGTCTGAATAAATTAGTTTTATTTTTTATAAAAATAAACAGAAGTCACCTTACAACTTGTACGCAGCTCGTAAAAACGTCATTAAACTTCTGTAAACTTAATGAAGATCTTACGCGTATGGTGTAGGTACTTAGTCTTCTAATTTTAATCTGAATCATATTAGAAGGAGATGGCCAATATGGTGCATTATAACGATTGCTAAAATGATTTCAGAAAAGGGTGCTAGTTATTTATTTCATGTAAGACAAAGGCAACTTTCGGATATCTATGAATTTTCTTCTTGTTCAGAGCCCATGGAGCATCAATTACCACAATTGCTCGCTTATCGCAACAGCGAAATATTGTAGGATCTAATTGTGCTGCACTTAAAAACTTGGTGACTCAGTTATCGCAATTTTCTATTTTTGCTCTCCGATTATCTTTTTGAAATAACCCCTGGAATATCACAAAAAAGTCAATAATAGAATTTCAGAAGAAAACAATTTTAAGTTATGCAACAAAAGCAGAAATCGTATCATAAAATAGTTGAAGTGATGTTATAGAAGTTCTTCATAATAAATATATATTTTCTAATATAAAATCAAAAACGCCTGTTCATTCGAAGAAAAAACGAAATCTGTTCAAAAGTTCTTCAAGGGCTTTGAGAATCTGAGTTTCACAAAAATATATTTCTTGCCAAAACATCTGATCTCGTTTCGATATACATAAGTACGATTTTTTTATACATCATCTTTTATCGTTTTATGCACACATGTATTCATTCGAATGCATATATATATATATATATATATATATATATATATATATATATATATATATATATATATATATATATACCATATTTTATGTCTCGTGTTATGAGCTTTTAGTACAACAAAATGCAATTATTTTTTCATTACACTCTACCATATTTACAATCTATCATTTGTAGAATAATAAGCAAATTTTATCAGTTAGAAAATGTCATTTACTGACTTCAGCCACGACAACAACATACATATTAACAGTTAATTTTTATGAGCTACGAACTACAAAAGCTCTCTTGGTATCATGTATCGGTTATTGAAATACGCCTTGTGAACGGTCAGTTCTTATGCATCGGTTGTAAACCTCAAAAAATAAAAAAATTAAACCAAAACAGAAAATAATTTTCTCATAAAATAAGAAGTAAAAATGTGAAATTTTTTAGCATATGAAACCAAATGTACTATGATTGTACTACTACTACTATGATAATTTGATAATATTATTCGACCTTTCTTAATTAATTGTGTTAATTTATCGAATTTGAGGTCTAAAAACAATAAAAAAAATAAATATATTGTTTTTAGACCTCAAACTCGATAAATTAACACAACTACTACTATGATGTACTACTACAGACAAACCTAAATTCACTCTGATGTTTTCAAGTGGCTAGTTAATCAAATAAATTATTCATTGGTAGGGACGCAATTCAACTTCTCAAATATATGAAATTAAATTGAATAATTGTATTACACTTTTTCGTTGAAAATTACCAATAAAAAGCATACAATATTGTAAAGAAACACAATACAATGATAACAGTAGCTTGTGAGTTGACTAATTGAATATTCTCGTACATACAAATTATTTTTAAAGTGTATATAAATTAGTTTTAATTATAAAAAAATAAAAGAATAAAAATTATAAGTATTTAGAAGCATATCCACGACTCCTACATATTTTTACACATATAATTAATTTCAAAATGTCATATCTAGTATATGATTTGTCTGAAGTCCGTGAACTTCATTGGTATCATTTAACAAAGTGATTGCCAATAAGTGGCTATGATTACTTAACCTCTTTAAGTAGTTTTTGCTAAAATTCCTAATTTCATCCTTGATCATTTGGATTGATGAACAAAATGGAAAAATAAAATAATTACACGCACATACTCGTTTGTACATAAATATGTATTACAATAAAAATATAATTCTTCTTAAATTAGGCCAATAAATTGTTTTTTTTACTTCAAAAACTTTTTATACGGATATTGCAAAAAATAAGAATTTCACGACACCTTCGATTTGCTTGGCTTTTCGCCACAGTTCAATATTCTAGGTCCATAGAATTGACAGTGCAGCTGATAAAGTTTTTCTAAATATTTTCGTTGCTCAATATCAAAATGTTTTCACTTTTTTTATTATTTGTTAATTTGTTTTGGTTACTTTTGAATATTTTCCTTTGCTTTCTACTTTTATTCTGTTGTTTTTGACGTTGAGAAAAGATAGAGTTGTATTTATTGTACTGGTGAGTTTGCCTGTTATGAATTCGCCTTGGTCCATACTGGTTTTAACATAAACATTTTATTTTGTCTTGCAAAGTTAGTTATGACTTTTACCCAATAACCAATACATTTTATTAATTATAATATTATGATATTCCTTATCAGATCTTATGTGATTTATAACAGTAAGTCGTTTATCAAGATTTAAGAACTTATGAGTCCAATTCTAACGATAAACATGACATAACTCCATGACTGGACTTGTAGCAATTTTTCAATGTTAAGCTTTTTTGTAAAATATTAAATTCTTTCTCTGCTGATTATTACAAAAGGAGTTTGTTGGTTTAGTACATGCAGCGTAACATATGGTAACTATCAAATAATGTTTATATATATGAATGTATGTATGTTTGCACATATCGCTCATTTGCTGCAACAAAGTCATAACTAAAAATCATATCATACAGAAAGCTTTAAACTCGTTTTCTTTATGACTTTTTTTAGTTATGCCATTGTTGCACCAAACGAGCGATATTTGTAAACATACATACATAATTTTTTTTAAATGTGAGTATTCGAGATATTTGTATGAAATTTTTACACAATATGTAGAACCATATAACGATTAATTTTGAATTTTTTAATATCAAAAATAGGGTTTTTTGCAATCATTAGGTTGCAGCAAATGAGTGATATGTATGTTACCTTTTGCTTTGCCTGTAATCAAAATGTGTGCAAATGCTTCTGTCGTTTACATAAAGTTTTTGTTCGTTTTTTTATTGTGATTGACATTTGTTTGAATACAATAGCAAACAGAGAAAAAGCCCTTAATGTTAGACGTGTTTTTTTTAATATCTGGTTTGAAGGAAAAGCCGTTTTATCTTCAATTATTTACACTAGCTTACACAAATATACACACAGAGTGGTATATACTCGTAAGAGAATATGGAGAAGGTAGAGACAAAGCACAAAAAGAAAACATACTGTGCGTATACGTAACATGAAATGGACAGACAACATGAATTCAAAACACTCATACGCTAATGAAAGTGACTGAGAAATATATTAAAAATTATCGTAGTAATTTTTTAATCTATTTTTTATTACTTTTCGCAACAATTACGAACTGTTAGACAATTTTAAAATTTTTAAAGCCAATAATTTTCGATATAGTTATTTATGCTTTTTAGAGAAATTGGGATTTGAGTTAATATAAGCAACTGGGAAGGAGAACAGATAATAAACGATTTTTTGTTACATATTTATGTATACATAAAATATACATACAGAGTTTATAATAGAATAAATTAACCAACTGCTATATATTTGTATGCTCTTAAACACAATGTACACATGTGTGTATGTGCATATACTAGTATTGTAACGATGATATTTGAACTCTTGTTCGCCATTAAGACGAATACTTGTCGAATATTTTTGTAAAAAAAACAGATTAAAAAAATATTTAGAAAATTTTACAAAAAATATTATTTTCTAATAACTAAAAAATATTAATAATTCTGCACTGTAGGTTTTGGTATCTAGTGTGTTTTGTAAATTAGGTTAATATTTTATATTATTCTAATAAATAATAATTATTATTATAACTCTGTTAAGAAATCAACTGCAATATAAAAAGCCAATTCAACAGATTACAAAGCGAACGCAATTGGGGGTGAGCTTCAAATCCGATATCATCTATTTTTTATTTATATTTTACTCACAAGGGAAGATTTTGAAAATGGTTAGATAACTACTGTAGTCATGTGATAATCAATATTTCGGGTGGTTTTTTAATTCATCTGATTTCCAATTAAGTTTCTATGGAAAAAACTTTCAAATAAGATAATTTGTTTTCAAAATCGGTCCACAATTGAAGGAGTTATGCGAGTAATCAATGTTTTGGGGCAGGCAAATTGCCGTCTGCAAAATTATGGGTCCAAACTGCAAGCATATCCTTTTAATTTCGAAAATCGTTTACAAATGATAGATTTATGCGTATACAAAAATTTTAAAAGTTCAGAAGAGTCGATAACCTTCTTGTTTTTTGAAGTCGGATAAAAACTTAAAATAATAATCTTCTAGTAGTAAAATAAAAATAAATGACCTCGAGCGCTCTCTACTAAAGCGAAAAATTTGAGATGTGGTTTGAGCATACGCAGTGCAGATCAAATAAACACAAATGATGATAATAATCCAGCAACTCTAAGAAAGAAATTTGCATTTTGTATGGTCTTTAAAAGTAATCGGATGATATCTATTAAAAAATTTTAAATAATTTTTACAAATTGCAATATACGCGAACAAGAGGATTGAAACAAGAAGATAATTTTTAATTAAATTTTAAATATTTAATTTTGCAGCCATATATATCGAGGCATCGATAAATATCTTAAAATTTCAAATTTAATATTCGATAGGCTCAGATATTTGCATTAGTATTCCCGAATACTTAAAAACTGAATGTCTTTACATAACTTTATATATTTAACTCGTATACATACATATGTGTATATAGAACATATATGTAAATATATACATATATTTGGATAAATATTTAAACAAGAACTATTCAAGGTCTCCATGATTAAATCATCTACAGCAAATGGAATATTACAAAAGCAAGAGGCATTTTGTTTGTCTAAAATCATGCTCGACTTAAAAAAACAGTTGAGTACAATACAAGGATTAACAAAATTGCTAGATTTTTTTGGGTGCTATTTGAAAATTGATAAAACTGTGTTAAGAATTAGAATTAGAAATAAGTTGTCGTATGCTGATGATAATGATGATGATTATGGTGATAGCGACCATGAAAAACAGTATTATTTCGCTCTAATAGTGCAATTGGCTTCTATATACTTCTTCCTAAAAAATAATTTGAAAAATAAATTAATCTGAATTGCAAAATTTTGAGTTCGAACTTGAGGCAAAATAATATAGTTCGAAAAAAATCCCTGAAGATTTCGCTTCCTTAAAACCTCCTCTAAGGAAAGACGCTATAGAAAAAAATGATGTAAAGTTTCGATTGTATACACACATCCTCTTACATGTGTATTTTTCCCAGCCAAATTAAGAACGATGTTTCTGAATGATTGTATCATAAAATATTCGTGCGTCAACATAATGCGTCAAAAACAATTTACGACTTTATTACATAAATGTTGTGAAATGTGTATGAGAAAAAAATCACATGCAAAATACAATATTTGGGGAATTATTATTTTTATATTAACAAAACTCACTGTAAATTAAAAAAGACTACATCAGCAAAGTTTATCTTCTAGTAGCCGTTTTATATGAGGGCAGTGCTAGATTTTTCTTACCAAAAAGTTGACAGTCACGAAATATGACGAGCATCGAAATTAGGAATATATTCGAGTTGCTAATTTTTTTTTATGCGCATTATATGCCCTAAAATCTTTTGAACATTTTAGAAGTATGCTTTTGATATTTAATAAAAGACCATATACATATATGTTTTTATTAATTCTTTCATTATAACATTTACATATACATATTTATTGTGTTGTTTTTCTTTTTTGGCCAAGTTAGATTTGATTACGTTAGTTTCTTGTTGTTTTAGCTAATCAGGCCTAATATGTTTTTATGACAATAAATTTCAAAGTTATTTATTTCATATTTTCCCGACGTTTCGTGAATTTATCCAGGGAGTCGTAATACAAGATTATTATATTACACTAATAAAGTAATTTCTTAACATTTAACATCATCAATAAATAAATATATAATACAACAAACTTTTGAAAAGCTTTTTTTACACATATGTATTTGTATTTTTAATAATATCTCTATATTTTTTTGACCTTTTTATAATAATTTTATTAAAATATTATTCAAGCTTGAGGTGTTATTTAGTGATTAAACAATTTTATTTGAAATTATCGATATTTCAATACTCATTGAGCATCATCTTCAGGAAAATTATGTTTTTTAATAATAAAATTAATATATTACAATAATAATAATATTACAATAGTAATAGTAATGTTTTTTAATAATAAAATTAATATATTACAATAATAATATATTAATTTTATTATTAAAAAAAACAGAATTTTCCTGAAGATGATACTCAATGAGTATCGAAATATCGATATTTTCAAATGTACTTATTTTTGCCCTAATAAATCACAAACTATTTTTTTAGGTTGAAAATTAGTTACATGAGTGTAAAAATTAAAAAACTGTATAATAATCCATAATATTCTAAACCAATAGATCAAAACAACAATCAGAGGAAAATATACGGAAACGATGAAATTTTTATTTCAAAAAATAACCTAAAAAGCTTTCTGATAACTCATTAATTAATCATCTTGATATGATGTATTGGAATCAAAGCATTTTAAATTCATCTACAATAGTGCAATAAGTATTTTTTTTTACCGCAAAATAAGTGTTTTTGCTGCGTTCATTAAATTAAACAACAATCAGAGGAAAATATACGGAAACGATGAAATTTTTATTTCAAAAAATAACCTAAAAAGCTTTCTGATAACTCATTAATTAATCATCTTGATATGATGTATTGGAATCAAAGCATTTTAAATTTATCTACAATAGTGCAATAAGTATTTTTTTTACCGCAAAATAAGTGTTTTTGCTGCGTTCATTAAATACATTTGAATACTGAAATAAAATAATCACAATATACTTGTATACTCGTATTCTCTAGGCACAGCCAATTATTCTTAAATAATTCTACAAATGTCCAAAATAGTAAGAGTAAAATATACAAAATCATTAAAAAATTCCCAAAATTCATTTATTCTTTTTTACGTACAAGAACTAAATTAATGAAAAAGTATTGTTTTATAAGAAGTATTTATTTCCACTTCATTTTTAAAGAATTTATTTAACCGTTCAAAATTTGTCGGCATATGCTCTGGTACAGGCATACCTTGAAAAATATAAGTTTTTTACGGGGAAGTTTACTAAAGGTACCTTTAACTAACGCCTACTTTGCCTCCAAGTTGCAATAATATGTTGAGGGTTCTGTGGGTGAAGTACGAGTAGATTGCGCGTTGACTGCAAAGCAAATTATCACTGAGAACGTGCTTTAAAGTGATGAGGCATAGCACTGGTCAGTGAACAGTACATCGATTGATACTTACTGTTCTATGCTAATGTATAACACAGCGCCCTTCATCGTCAGTAATGCTAGCAGAATCGTCGACGAAGTAAAACAATTAATATAATGGCTGCACATACAGCTTAACAAACTTAATGCTTCTACTTAACACTAGAGGCACTGCGACTTTGATATGAAAATTAATAAAATGAGTAACAGCAGAGTTGTATAAAGAATTAAGCTTTCACATTTCCACCAGCTGTCCTCTATATATTATCCTTTTTCTAAAGAATGTAACACTTTAAGTCATAGGCATCAATTATCTGAATGTTACTTGTCTTTATAAAAAAAATGTGGTGGGTTGAAATGTATCAAAGTATAAAATCTTCTTGCAAACGGATGAAGTCTATATAACAGAATCCATGGAAAAATTTTTTTTTAATTTATCTGTCTGTATTCATGTTTGAAAGTTTATTTTTAGAACTCTCACACTTTACTCAGTAGGATTGTTTGCCATCAAATATGCCCACTTTATGTACAAGATACTTAATGGAGTAAGTTTACCCTTTCCGCTTTATTTTCTTTTTATGTAGAAGAAATTACCATAGACGAATCTGCAGCTAATGGATGTGCTTAATAGATTAATAGTTTTTATTTCAGTACGAGAAGTATGTACATACATATGTATATCAATATAATCAAAAAATCTATTAAAATATCTGATAATTTCCCAAATTCATGGTATCGCCGTCGTATCTTAGACCATTTTTTTACTTTTTGGGAAATTTAACATATGCTGAAAATTATAATTTATTTTGTCCATATTGTGCAATTAATATTCTCATATTTACATTCCGTTGGTAATTTGAATGCATGAGTTAAAAATTTGATAAGACTACATTAGCATACCACAATTTGGTATGGTTCAGCACATTTAACATAAACATTATTTATTTGATGTTCACAAAATAACAAATAAATAGAATTACAGACATATCTCGTTATAGTGAACGATGAAACGTTAGGCCATTCGTTATACTGAAAGATTCGTTATAGTAATTTTTAGTTTTGTGTCAGATTCGAATTTTCAAAATAAAATTTTTTACTTTTTCTTTGGTAATTTATATAAGTAAACTGGCCTTCGTAGACTAGTAGGTAGGTAGTGTACTAGACTCGTAGTGCGAAGGTCGCAGGTTCGAATTCTGCCGCAGAACTCTGGCAGTTTGTGTTTGATAATTAAAGGGAGCGCACAACAAGCCTTCACTGGCTTAAGTGTATGTCGTATGACATGGGCTTATCACACCCCTCCAATCAACCTAACCTAACCTAACCTAATGTTTTAAAAATGCTGACAGCCTTTTACATTTATTATCTAGTTTAATTATGAGATTTAAAATATATACATATTTTTTTATAAATACTTACCATTTGTGTATCTTAGTTTAAAAAACTTCTTCCGGTTGTATTTATTTGTCCTTTTTTGTACAAATTTGCGGGTTAAAGATGGGGAAATTTGGCAACGTTGTTCTTCAACTTTAATTTTTTTTGCTTCTAATATAATGATTATTAAGATGGACACAATTAATTAATACACTCCTGATTAAAGGTTTTTATTTATATAATTTTGTTTTATAATTTTATTTTAATTAGGCACGCACTAGAAAATAAAAGTAAATGGAGAGTTTCACATATAGTTTTAGAAAAATCTTTTTTTGTTTGTAATTTTTTATTGGCAATAAAATGAAATATTCAGCAATTTATTTAGCAAGACACTTTTTTTCTCAATTGTAAGAGTTGATTAAGTTTCTGTTAGTATGTAAGTACATACATACATACATATGTATGTATGTGTAAGTGTATATTTATTTTTGTAATTTAAAGGACTATTTTGCTTTTTCGAATAATCGTCTTAATATTGAGTTTTTTCTTGTAATAATATTCAATGTTGTATTGTTTTATTTTCTCAATTTTTGCTCTCCAATTCCTGGGCTCATATTTAGCTGTACTGTTGCTGCTTTCGCGTGTGATTCTGCTTTAATTACTGTTGGTTGCTGCTGCTGCTGCTAATAACAATACAAATGATGCGAAGAAAATCTTTGGTGGGTACATACGACGATACGAGTAATAGCAACAACTTGGACAAAGAAAAAAAGCTTTTACAAGTGGAACAAAAATGAAAATTGTTAAAAATTGTTACTGGTAAGTGTTCAAGTAAATGGAAATTTTTTAAGAGTGAAAAAATACATACTTAAAATAAAATACACATTAGGAATATTGACAAAAATATAAACATTTGCCCATTTCTCAAATTATATAATGAATATTAATGACAAAGCCTTAAATTTTTGTTCCATAATGTGGGAACAAAAGCATTAATTTTTTGTTTGTTCTAAAGCTAAGACTATCCCATTATAAGTGCAATGTATAACCTTTCGACGTATTTCATTAACACATGAATAACGTGAACAATACAATACAAATACAATTTTATTATATATAATTTTTATAATCAAGCGTTAGGTCTTTTTTTAAAAAATAATAATTTTATTCAATATTTCGACGCCTCTTTGGGCGTCTTCTTCAGGAAATTTTTTTATTAATATGACAATTGAAAAAATTTTTTTGAAAACTTATTTTACATACATACATACATAAATGAACAAATTGAAAAAATTTTTTATGAACCAATCGAAATTTAATTTTTTTCCCCCACTAATTTTATTTATTGTATCTTCATTATTCTGAACTAACAATAAGTATTCAAATCTTAAATATAGATATAATAATTAGGCCCAACCAGTGTCGGACATAAACTTAGTGATAGTAATTAAAAATACATAAATGTCGTATTAAGCACAAAAATATTTTCAAAAAGTTTCATCTGCAGTGTGGCGTATTAAAGCCGTAATATCCCTCTTTTTTAAGCGGATGTGTCCAGTAAAGTTCAAGATATTACGAGCAAGGGGATTAGGATGGAACTCGAGTTTTGTTAAATATTTGCCTGCATATTTTGCAATTTCAGCGGTCACAAGTGGCATATTTAAATCACGATGTAAAATAGAATTTTTCATGTACCAAGGAGCCGATGTTATTAACCTTAAAATTTTGTTTTGCATACGTTGTATTCTCTCTACATTGGAAGCTGAAGCAGTGCCCCATAGCTGAATTCCGTAACACCATATGGGTTTCACAAGCGACTTGTATATTAAAAGTTTACAATCTAGACTGAGGGTAGAATTTCTACCAATCAGCCAATGTATCTGGGTTAATTTAAGCTTCATTTGTGTTAGCTTAGAGTCAATGTGCTGTTTCCATGTAAGCCGTCGGTCAAGATGTATACCAAGGTATTTCACCTGTGAATGTTGAGGAACCACTTGATTGTTGATTCGAATGGGGGAACAAGTGTCTCTTCTCCATAAGTTCAACCACAGCTCCAACAGGTTAATATGTTCTTGAAGATATCGGGATGCCTCGTGAGGGTTTTCATGCATACTAAGGCAGGCTGTATCATCGGAAAAAGTAGAAGTGAGGATATTACTGCTTAAAGGCATATCACAGGTATAAATCAAATACAAAACTGGCCCCAGTATACTCCCCTGTGGCACCCCAGATGAAATGGTTTCGGGCACACTCATGAAGTCTCCTTCCACAACAGTGAACTTCCGGGAAAGAATGTAACTTTCTAAAAGATTTACTATGTTTATTGGTAGATATGTCTTCAATTTTAAAATAAGGCCTTCGTGCCACACTTTATCAAATGCCTGAGAAATATCAATAAAGAGGGAAGAGCAGTACTTCTTTTCTTCAAATGTTCTTCTTATAAAATGTACCAATCTATGACATTGTTCAATGGTGCTATGCTGACTTCTAAACCCAAATTGATGGTCCGGTATGCACCCATTCTCAGCTAGAATTGGGGACAATTTTGTCATGAGCAGCTTTTCGAAGAGCTTTGAAATTGTTGACAGTAAACTTATTGGCCTATATGACTCAGCCTTGGTAAGATCTTTGCCCGCCTTTGGAATCATTTTGACCATGGCAAGTTTCCAGCTGTGTGGATAATACTGCAATCGTAAAATGCCATTAAAAATAAATAACAGGATTCTAATAGCAATACGAGGCAAATTCATCATCATCTTGTTACTAATTCCATCAATACCCGGGGCCTTCTTTGGGTTGGTTTCAGCAATTAGTTTATTTACATCACGCATCTTAAACTTTATGGGTCGAGGGGGTAGAGCAACTACTCTCGGCAAATCAACAGCACCAGTACATGAGTTTGGGGTAAATACGTGTTTTAAATGCTCAGCAAATATGTTACCTTTTTCAGTATTGGTTCTTGCCCAACCTCCGGTAGAAGTGCGCAAGGGTGGTTTAGACTCAACGGGCGTTTCAAGTTTTTTAGCAGCGCGCCACAATGAGTAATTAGATGCTGCTGTGACATCGAGACCTTCCAGATAGTTCTTAAGAGAAGCAGATTTTTCAGATGTAAGCAACTCTTGGAGTTGTTTAGTGCATTCTCTAAGTCTGATTTTATGTTGTGGTGATCTGTGCTGTTGCCATTCCCTTCTAGCTCTTCTTTTTTCACATACGAGACGTTCAATATCCGCAGAATAAATTCTATTAAATCCAGTCTGCGGATGGGAGGTAGTGGCATGTTTAGCAGCCTGTTTAATATTATCGGTAAGATTGGCAATGTTAAATTCAATATCATCGGGAGTTCTTAGCTTGATGTTTCCCGTACAATGACTACTGAGATATTTTTTGAACCCCAGCCAATTAACATGATTTATTATCTTCACATATGGGTGAGGTAAGTCACTTCTTAGTGGGCTACAAATTGTAACGATCGTTGGCGAGTGATCGGAGAATAGATCATGAGAAGCTTCAACATGAATTAAATCCCTAGATGTAATAAGACGCGATCCCCAGAACGTATGTTTCGCATTGTAGTCGCCAGCTGCTACGAAACAAGAGCCAAGAGTTTTGTAAAAATCCTCATATTGATCCTCAGTGATTGAAAATCTGGGAGGGGAGTAAACTGATGATATCACGAGATTTGAACAAAAATTTTCGATGCAAATATTTGTTGCTTGTAGATGGTCTTTACAAATGTTCTCAAGAATATAGTGTTTGAGTCTTGACTTTATTAGAACTGCTGATCCTCCGCATGCTCTTCCCCTCGGGTCCTTTGTATCATATAAGGTGTAGCCACTCATTTTAAAAAGGCTTCTCGGAGTAAAATGAGTCTCAGATACCAACATTATATCAATATTTTGTACCGTGAGGAAGTGCTCAAGTTCATATTTGTGTTGGCGAATGCCGTTTGCGTTCCAGAAACATACTTTTAACGTGTTCATGGCTTATTAACTAATGCTAGAAGCAGTGTGTTCTGCATTCGCAGCATTTCTTGCATCATGCTAGTCATATTTGTTGTAAAGTTGTTTATAGTTTGCACCAAATTGTCTATAGTAGCTTCAAGGCGACTGAAATTAAAGCTTGGGTTTGCATTTGTTGCATTAGTTGGTGGAGACACTTTTTGAACGGGAATAGAGTTGATCTTCACAGCGTCAGCATACGATACATGTGAAGTGATTGGTTGGGCCATTAGGGTAGGAGTAGCGGTGAACGTATTTCCTGCTTGAGCTGGAGTTACTTTAGGCTTTTGGCTCATAGCTTGTTTAACAAAAGAGAATACAGGACATCCTCTGTAGTTAGCAGTGTGATTACCTCCACAATTACTGCACTTTTTTTCCTTTAGATCCTTTGACTTATTGCAAATAGCGGTGTTGTGTAATTCACCACACACAACACAAACAGTAGGTAATTTACAATAGGTTTTTGTATAAATTTAATAAAGTGAAAAAATTTTTTTAAAGAAAACAAAAAACAAAAAACTAAACAAAATGTTTTTTACCTCTGAAGAAATGAAAAATCCTTTCTACTAATTATATTATAACAATAAAAAATATTTTACATTCCTATTAGTCATTTCATTCATTGTTTCCAAGTATTCCAGTGGATCTTGCTATTAATATAATAGATGAAAAATGGAATACAATAGAAAGATATACCAACATGAGCAAAAATTTGTTTTTACGGATTATTAGATTTTGTATAATAGATAACAGGTATTTTCAGTATAATAATAAGATATATATACAACAGAAAGGACTTCCAATGGGCTCTCCAGCATCTCCTATTGTAGCTGATATTGTAATGGAAGAACTTCTAGACAAATGCATTGAAAAGTTAAGAGTTAAACCAAAGATATTGACAAAATATGTCGATGATTTATTTTGCATTATATCAGAAAGTGATATAGAAATTATGTTATCAACATTTAATTCATTTCATCCTGATATTAAATTTACAATTGAGAAAGAATGCAACTCAGTACTTCCATATTTAGATTCATTAGTAATAAATAGAGGAAGCATTATATCAATAGTTTGGTACCAAAAACCAACATCATCTGGCAGAATTATTAACTATTTTTCTAAACATCCAAAGAAAATTATTATAAATACGGCAAAGAATCTTTTAGAGAGAATTTTATCGATAAGTGATATTGAGTTTCATAAGAAGAATAAGGAAAAAATTAGGAATATATTACTTGATAATAGCTTTCCAATTCACCTTATCAATCAATTAATAATGCAATATAAAAATAATAGGACAAGATCAGATATTATTCGGGAACAAAAAATTTATAAATCGTTAACTTATGTACCAATGATGTCCGAGAGATTAGAAAAATCAAATATTTTTGATAACAGAAACTATAAAATGGCTCATAAAATATATAATACAGTAGGTAAATTATTCACAAAGACTAAAGATAAAGTAGAAAAATTAGACATATCTAATGTCGTTTATAAGATACCATGCGATGGTAAGAATAATGAGAGATGTGATAATGTATATATAGGTACAACAAAGAATAAATTGAAGACTAGGTTGGCAGGACACAAGTCAGACCAAAAGTATAGGAATTTTTCAACTTCACAAAAGACAGCATTAACGAAACATTGTTGTAACTCTAGTCATAATCCGGACTTTAGCAAAGTATCAGTCTTAGCTATAGAGAAGAATTTTAAACGACGTTATATGTTAGAGATGCTTAACATTATTAATGTTCCAAGTAATAAGGTAGTAAACTATAAAACTGATACAGATAATGTTGCTCAATGTTATAGGCATTTGATTCGTAAATTAAACTGACTAATAGGAATGTAAAATATTTTTTATTGTTATAATATAATTAGTGTAAAGGATTTTTCATTTCTTCAGAGGTAAAAAACATTCTGTTTAGTTTTTTGTTTTCTTTAAAAAAATTTTTTCACTTTATTAAATTTTGATTGGTTCATAAAAAATTTTTTCAATTTGTTCATTTATGTATGTATGTAAAATAAGTTTTCAAAAAAATTTTTTCAATTGTCATATTAATAAAAAATTTCCTGAAGAAGACGCCCAAAGAGGCGTCGAAATATTGAATAAAATTATTATTTTTTTAAAAAAAGACCTAACGCTTGATTATAAAAATTATATATATTAAAACAAAAAAGGTCGAAAAAATAGTGTTAATTAATACAATTTTATTTTAAATGTGTGCCGACTAGAACGACAAAAAATCTGTACACATTGTGTCACTTGCACCGATAGTGGGATCTTCGTTTATAGCTTTAATATATGTAGGCTTCAACTCGATCCAAAAGCGAAAAATGCAAAAAAATTTAGCAAAATGTTATAGTTGACAAATTCTGTTTTGATGCCGTCCCAGTGAAAGAATGGAAGTCGTTCTTAAGGAATGACATTTTCAGTGAGTCCAAAGTATCCATTAGTGAATTTTTCAAATCCTTAGAAACTAAGTTCACAAAATCTTTACTAAAAATTTAAATATTCATAAAAGTTTAGCTATATATAAACAGCAGTTATAAATATAATTTTCAACACACAATCCTCAGGTGTTGTAGGCATATTTTATAATATAAATACATTTTTAGTAATTACTATCTAAAATAATTTTTAATGCGAGTGGAAAGTAGGAAGAAAAAATTTGGCTTTAACGTTATTATCATTATTATTTTTTTTAATAAAGAGAAGTAACACTAAGGCAATGAATGCCTTCTACTAAAGTGTTACTTCCCTTGTAAAAGGGATAGTATAGAGAAGACAGATGGTGAAATTAGAAAATAGAGAGATAGAGAACTTAAAGATTCGTTTCACAACTCTACTACTTCGCTTTTTTATAGCGGAGTTATAGCGCCTCTGGTTTTAGTTAAGTGGACGCATTAAGTTTCTTAAGCTGTATGATGTAGTTACATTAGCGTAGGAGTGTATCAATCGCAACCGGTACTGTTCAGTGACCAGTGCTATGCCCTCATAACTTAGACAGTCCCAACAACAATTAACACAACGCCACACTAACGTAAATCAGAAAAAAATCATGCTGTTGATGACTTGCCTTAGACAGGGCTCGATCCCAAGTTCTCAGTCATAAATTGCTTTGTAGTCAATACGTCTACTAGGGTGTGGTCGAGTGACAAAAACGGATTTATTGACTACTGAGCCATTAATATTATTCTTTTTTTTGCATGTATGTTTTATTCCCTAGGTAAATACTAATATCAAATCTATTATTTATATTTCTAAGCTGGTAGCTAGTTATTATTTATTTTCTATCTTATTTTGGATAAATCCATGTTAATCAAGAAAAGTAATGGCTTCCGGTGGAACAAAATCTTTAGATACGATTTTAACAATACATTCCTCGCTTATGTAGATTATTTTCATAACGTTCATTACTTCTGAGAAATTGATTTCTCATCAGATGTATAATAAAATAAAAGAAAATATATATTTTTTGTAAAAATATGTTTATTCTGGCAACAGGTCTTTCTAATTAAAAAATCTTTCTTAATATAAACGAACTTCTTTTTTTATATATATTTAAAAAATTAATAAACTAACGGAAATATTTATTCTAGCAGCAGGGATTTTTAATGTAAAGAAATATTTTTTTATTTTATTTTTTTCAATATTTCATCATATCTTATTATACTGGCATGGCCAAGAAAAATTTCTTTTATTTCTTATTTTATTAAAATTAAATCTCTTTGAAGATGCCATATGAAGTTCGGGCGCAATATTAAAAAAGTAGAAATATATTTCTAAATTAAAAACCCCTGCTGCTAGAATAAACATATTTTCATAAATAACTAGGATCGAAAGAAATTCGAATTCATAATTTTTATAACTAACAATGTATTAAATAGTTTAAGAAAAGAATCCTATTGTATTATTATATTTTATGCATTTTTTATGACACTTTCGTTTACCATTGTAAAAAACAATTTTATTAGAACTTCCGTATATATCAAAATTCTTAGCATTGAATTAAATAATTTGAAGATCTTTATTCAATATGCGTTCATCGTACTATTAATAAAATTTCGAGGGCCTTTTTCATTTACAGTGCAACCTCACTTAACGTAGCTAATAAAAATTGGGACAAATTCGATAATTGGGCTTGTCGCAGAATATTACACATTCTAATGTAAATTTTTTACATACAGTTTGTTAGATGAAATATATTTATCTCCTCTCCCCATTAAAGAGAACGATAGGGCAAAAAAAATACAACAAAACTTTTAAATTTAAGATGCGATAACGTGCTTAGTTTTTTTTAAGTTGCTCTTATGAAGTCATTAATGTGAACAATAGTTGCAATAATCTAATTGTATTTAAATGGCAGAATTCCACGTATATGTAAATAAAATGGAATAGTCGAATTAATATAAACGACCCACGTTTAAAAGAAAAAATCGCTTAATTGAATTCAAAAACTCTTAACTATTATTTTCGAACGATTTCAAAGCACTTTACTTCGCTTAAAAGAAAGTCCACTTAAACGAAGCACATTTCTTTAAAAAACTGCATGATTATCTGAAATAAATATCGCTCAAAAGAAAACAATTTCTTTTTAATCGTTGCGCTGTCTGCAACCGATAACATTTCACTTTATAAAATAAATTTTAGTTCAAAATTGTAAATCACCTAAGTATTTCTTCAGTATGTATTATATATTCTATTTTCTATTCAAAGAACAATTTTTAAAGTGCTTAGTTAGTTCATGTGAAGTACGTTTTGCTTGAACGAAAAACAACAACAAACCATTTTCGTTTCGAATATAGATAATAATATTTTATACATATGTTTCAATTGAATTATCACTACAACAACCATATTCTTTTAAAAATCCTAAAACAAATCGAGTTGTTGCTACATTGTCCAGCTCTGCTTTGTAGTTAATGTTACTCTTTACACATATACATACATAAATCGATAACTAACGGAATGAAAATTAAAAAAAAAGACTAAAGAAATTCCACATACGTTAAGATCTGAGAAATTCTATTACGTTTTACTGTGATTATTGAACAAAAATTGATTGTCACAATAAATTTTTATGGTCGTAAATGAAAATAAAATAAAATAATTTGTTTTAAAATATTGTTTCTGTATATAAAGTTTTAAGTTTTAGTTTTTTCAGCTGCGTGCTTAATTTTTTCATATTAAAAATTTAAGCATACGTTGACTTTTATTCGAATAATTTTATAAAAAAAAAACTCAGCAATATTTATATTATTGTTATAAATTCGATCAATGCTTTTTATTGGAATAGTTTAATTATATATTTCTTATTGCGATTTTCTTTATTTATTTTACTGTTAACACGTATTTACGATTCTACTTGATTTTTCACTTTGTCAGGATACTAAAGAAAAAGTAAGAGCACAAGATTATACATTTTCATTGTCTTTTTTCACTCTATACTCTGTGTAGTCTGAATTCATTCTTTGCACCTACAGTAAAATTAACACAAACACGATTCCTTTTTTGCGTTTTGTAGCTTTTATTTTCAAACAACGAATGTATACTATTGACTTTTTCGAAACTGAATTGCCTTTTCCCACTCTATAGTATACCAATGCAGTTGTGTGTAGCAATTATCGTCTATTGTATTCAAGACTTTATGGCACACAGATGTTCGTAGAGTGTAAATAAAAATCAATAAGAGTTTATTAATTTGTTACGAGTGTTCGCATTTTAGTTTAGGCTTATTTGCATTACGCATGCTTCTAACATAACTGTCAATGGTGACATGTACTACTCTAGTAGAATTTAAAACTAATTTGTATTTAACGGTATCTGTAACATCTCTGCTTTAATGTGCAATTTGGTTTTACAAAATACAACCCTCTAATTTAGCATGTAATACAACTGCTTACAGTGTGTTTGTAAAATGCTACCAAGCTTATTAGTCTATTTACACGTATACAGGTCATCGTAAAAGCTCAGGTTATAGCATGTTTCCACGGCACCTGCTTCGCTCTCTATTCTTGCTTCACACCCCAATCATGAGCGAATCAACTTGCTTCGCCATACAAAATTTTGATAGTGAAGCAGGTAGATTCATATTGAATCTACTTGCGAATCAAGAAAAAAATCCTCTCTTCTCTAATTTTTATCGTAAGTTTATCTGCACTAGTTAAAAAATATAATTGTTTTTTGTGTCTGTTTCCTAGGCGTAATAATAAATTTGAATTCAGTGAAAAGTTAATTTATTTAAATTTTATAAAAGTTAAAAAACAATGGAAAGAAAAAAAATTATAAAATCGAAGCGGTAGATGAGTCGTGTAAGCAGCATGATTCATAAACTTGCTTCAGGAAGCGAAACAGGAGATTTAAGTTGTCGTGGAAACATGCTATAAATGGTGTAAAAGTTTTAGCATGTTTCCACGGCACCTGCTTCGCTCTCTATTCTTGCTTCACACCCCAATCATGAGCGAATCAACTTGCTTCGCCATACAACATTTTGAGAGCAAAGCGGGTAGATTCATATTTAATCTACTTGCGAATCAAGAAAAAATCCTCTCTTCTCTAATTTTTATCGTAAGTTTTTCTGCACTAGTTATCAAAATTAAATATTTTTGTAAACAAAGCAAAATTAAAAGTGAAAAGTTAAAAAATATAATTGTTTTTTGTGTGTGTTTCCTAGGCGTAATAATAAATTTGAATTCATTGAAAAGTTAATTTATTTAAATTTTATAAAAGTTAAAAAACAATGGAAAGAAAAAAAATTATAAAATCGAAGCGGTAGATGAGTCGTGTAAACAGCATGATTCATAAACTTGCTTCAGAAAGCGAAACAGGATATTCAAGTTGTGGAAACATGCTATTTGAGATACAACATAAGTGTCATCACTATTTTAAACTAAACTCTCATCACTAATCTGGTAGCATTTGTTTACATGTTGTGTTTTATTCATCGCATTCCTCACTGTTCAAGCAACTTGTGTGAATTATTGTTAATATTGTTTAGAAAACAAAACGTTTAGACGATTTTGCATTAAACTTTGTTAAACATAATGGCATCAGCTCTAGAGCAGTATATTAATCACACAGTTTCGATTATAACAGCAGATGGGCGAAATTTCATCGGAACTCTTAAAGGATTCGACCAAACCATCAATGTCATCCTAGATGAATCCCATGAACGAGTTTTCTCTACGACAGCCGGTATTGAACAAATTGTGTTAGGTTTACATATCATTCGTGGAGATAACATAGCAGTGATCGGGCAAATAGACGAAACCATCGATTCAAGGCTGGATTTTCCTAATATAAGAGGAGAACCACTAGGACCTGTGGTGCATTAAATCAACTAAAATAATTGTTAAGTTTGAAAACAAAAGGAATATACATAAACTTCTTTGAAATGAAACCGCAGAAATGTGAATTTAGTTGAATTTTTATTATTAATCATCTTCACAAGAATTAAAACATATTTCATGGCAATCTAAATTTTCTAAGCTTATTACGGCGATACTTTGTGTTTTTGTAAAACTAGGAACGCAGACTAAACGTGTTCTTTGTCCCTTAGAACCTTCATGCAGTGAAGAAGAAAATTCATCACAATTGCCGGCAAAATAAATATGTGGACATTCTTTCATTATAAAAGGATCAGACTCGATGTAAGGATAACATGCCAATGTATCAGGAGCAGTAGGTGCTAAATGTCCCCACTGAAGCGTACAACGTAAGGCATCTAGGGATTTCTCTATATCAGTACAACGTATTATATCTTTAATATTTTGACCGGCTGTGCCCACAACTAAAGCATCATCAATATTACATGCATAGGGATTAGAAACACTCTGAAAATTTTCATTTTTGCTAGCGTTAGGAAACATACAACTATGAAAAGGTTGTTGAGGTAGCATAAAATTAGCAGGATCATAAGGTCCCGGCATTATATCAATGGATATAGAGCTTGACCACGCCGATAAACAGGCGTCTAAAGCTTTCATGGCATCTAAGGTACCTTTAGAATCTGTGCATTTCGTTTGCAAAGAATGCAAACGTTTTTCTTCGCAGCTTCTTACCGAATTTCCAGCAATAATCAAACGTAAATTATTAGATTTTATGCTGCCGGCCAAATTTCCCCGTAACCAATGTTGAAATAGATTCAAAGAGTCCACATAGTCATGCGATTGTACCCAATCTAATCCTGAAACCAAAATCAGCAGGCTTCCTTGAGGTGCAGCTTTAACCTTTAGGGGTCTTTGTATACCACTTTCATAATATACCAAATCCTGCACATCAAAACGTCCGTCTTCTTCTATTATACCCATAACGGCACAAACGGTACCTGTAGCCATTTCGCCACTTCTAACCTTGCCATGCAATCGAACTCGTTGCAATTCATCTTCTAATATTACCTTATCCTCTGGATCAGAGTAGTTTTGCCGCGGAGGCTGTGGTGCCAATTGATTTTCTTCAGAAATCTCTTTCAATATACTAGGTTTGTGTGCCTGCTGTTTATAAATGGTGCCAATTATGATACATTCCACCTCCGAATCCTCACGCAAGTCACATAGTTTTTTTATGGGTATAGATGTACCCCAATGTTCAACAGCCCGGCTTTGCATTAGCGCAGACATTTCGGCCAAACGGTGGGCATACAAATGACAGAATTGTTTTTGATAATTAAACGCTTTTATCAAAAATTTCTTGGATAAATTTTCATATTTATGTGTAGACATCCTTTAAACGAATTTTATTTATTTCTGAAACTTTACTTTCTAAAGAAATTATTGGCAATGTTTTGTTTGATAGTTTAGCCGCCAAACTAAAGATGATATTAAGCCGATAAGCTAACAGCTGTTCAATAGAGCAGAGATGCTACATATTTGGCAGATGTGGTGCCAAGTATACTTAACATTGTACTGGCATTGGCTAAAATGCTAATCTGTTTTTTGTTCAAAATATTTGCGCCCAAAAATAAGGAACGACATTTTTGTGACAAGTTAAGTGATTGAAAAGTGAAATTTGTGTGGAAAATAACAAAAAATATTAAATATTGAATTATTAAGATGATGCACTGTATGCAAGAAGAGTTTTGGAAAGGGAACTTGTAATATGTTCACTACGCCAAGAGCTGCCCATGTGTGAAATGTGTGGAAAGTTTTAAACCAGTAGTTTTGGGAAAGAACTGGTAATATGTTCATTTATTTAAGAACTGTGGCTAATAGAGGAAAATGGAGTGAAATGTGTGGAAAGTTTTAAACCACGTTCGAAAGTATGTGGCGATTCCTTTTTGTCATCAGGCATTGTACGTGTTGGAAGGATAATATCCCTTATGTCAAATACAAAGGGGTTGAAGATTTGCCTTGAGTTGAAGTTTCAACAGAGCCTTTGGAAGTTTCTTTGGGTCAACAGCATCCCAATGACATCACTCCTGTCATCTCCTGGATAATGAGAAGAACCAAGACTTATACAGGTCAGTTTGATCGCCTTTTAATATTTAAGTAAATATTTCATTATTGATTGATTGATTTATAAACAGTTAATTATGTATGTACATACATACATACATATGTATGTACAAATGTATATATATGTAGGTACATTTTTAGCTTTGTGGATCAATGTATTATATAGAATATTTAAATTACGTAGATCTGAGAAATGATTTAAACAAGCGTTCGTTAATTAACTGAAATTGATGGTGAAGCCAAATGTTACATTCAATATACACATGTTTTTATATAAAACTAGCGGTCCCGTTGCCTGCTTCGCACGGCAAAACAAAATAAGAAAAGAAACACACTTGTTTTTAATAAAGTTGGTTTACTCATCAAAAAATATGAAGAAATCGATTATGACAATATCAATCACCAATGACGTCCAAAGAGAAAAGAGAAATGATAACAAATTGCTATTTGCATCACTCCGTGCAATGCTCTCCAATACACAAACGACCAAAAAGTATTCAATACTAATGAATGCAGTATGCGGTACAAAAAAAGCCTGCGGCAAAAACACACTCACTTCACAATACGCACCGCACACACATGCGTTATCGGATTTTAACCAAACTTCATATAAACCATATATGGGCCACTGCCTACGTAGTGTATAAGTTGAAATCGCTCGACGCGTTTATGATTAGTTCGGCGACGTACATATACGGACTTATTTTTATATATATAGATTTTTTGTCAACAACTTGTTTCAAAAATCAAAATTTGTAGAAAAATCATATCTGTACCATGTCTGTAGCTAAATCGAAGTTATACGAAGAAGTATCGATATGGCCTTTAAATTAAGCTATTCTTAAAAGCAACATAGTCATATCTCAAATCCTTAAAAATCTGAACTTGTTATTTACGTCTATGTTGCTTTAAGTGTACGATATACTTTAAGGCCCAACAGGCTTTAAAACGAGTGATAAATAGCCATTTTACATTTTGTTTACCCAAATATGCTTTTATTTAATGCGGTAAATTTGAAATCAAGAAATCTTGGTTCACTTATTTCATATTTAATTTCTTGTAGAATTACATACATACATACATATACTTCCATAGATGGCTGTTATTAAAATTGATTGATGTGGTTAATTTAATTATATCATTACCTGTTTTACGTCCATTAGGACTTAAAACTAAAGTGAATTTTGTTTTTTAAAATGAATAATCTTTATTATTTTTGGAAACATGTAAATTTCAAATAAATAAAGGAAATAGAAAAAAATTATGAAAACAAAATGTATTTCGTAAGTTTCACGGTTAAGTTCCTCTTGAATATGCCTTTGAACAGACCTTCTTGTTAATGGGTCTTGATACAAACATAACATTAACTTGATGGTTCTTGACATCGCAAGAATGCTTCGATTTTGATTGAGTTGGATTTCATTTACTAAACTACGAATCGAATGGTAATGGAATTAAAACTTCAACTTTTTCTTATAAATACCAATTCATTTATTTCGAATACTATGAAAATTTATTTGGTATTTTGTGGCAAATAGTTGCCTAATGCCAATTTTAGGCCAAGCAAAGCCATTTTTTCGGCTTTTAAATAATTTTCATCATCAAATTGACACAAAAACTTTGGAAATGCATCGGAAGCTCCTGTTTCAATGTTCATAAAATTCCATTTTGGTATATTCGAAATGGAAGAGACCAGAAATTTGTTATCTTTAGTAGAAGGTGCAGCATCAGCTTCCACATTACCATTTATATGTTGAAAATGTTGTTCTAAATAGTTACCATACGATATATTATTTTCGATTAAAGACAATCCCTTTAAATCGGAAAGTATAACAACATCAGCATCTTCATATGCTTCATTTTTCATAGGAGAAGGCGTGGAAGTATTTACTAATTTGCTGGTTGAAAAATCCTGTTCCAAATCAGCACTTTTCTCCGATCCATTATAATTTTTGGGAGTGGATGAACGAAATTTATTTTTAATTTTTTGCAAAGCTGGAAACAAGTTTTTTCTTCCCTCAACTTCACTTTCATCTGAGGTTTCGTTTTCTTGATTTCCATTGAATTTAAATAAAGCTTTTGTTAGTTTTTTCTGAGCTGTATTTGAAGCCGTATTGTTACAGAATCGTGGTGTTATACAATTTTTAATTTTCACTAAATTTGAACATCCTGCACCAAACAAAACATCAGAATATAATGTACCTGGTCTACAGGCAGATGTCGATTCGCTTCCACTTACCAACTGATTCTGGTCTTGTTTCTTTATTTTGCTGTTTGAAAATTTCAACCAAATTTGTGTTTTGTGTTTTTTATTTGACAAAGCATTAAATGGAGCTATAGATTTTTCTGATCTTTTCCAGCTTCCAGATTTGACTTTTGTGGGTGTTACGCTCTTACTGTGAGCTTTATCATGTTCACTTAAATTTATTGCTTTTTTAGTGGAGGCTTCAGGCAGTTGATCGGCTTCTTCGGCGTTGTAAGAGGAACTCTTTGTATGAGATTTTCTGCTTTTGCTTGCCTTTTTACTCGTTTTATAATTTGAGGCACTCGATCTCGTTGGGTTTTGCTGTGGCCTTTCACTTAATTGTTGTTGATTGGAATGATTACTAAGATGAATGAAAAGAAACGTTTGATAAACGCTTAAATCCCTTATTATTATTGCTTACATATTGCCAATTAAATCATTTACCATTCTGGTAAGGAACATTTATTAACGAAAATTAATAATTTTAAATTAATTTTATATTAAAATTTTTTCTTTTGTATTTTATTTAATATTCAAAATAATAAATGAATACTAGAAATCATGATACTACAATAATATTGTATCAGACACCCTATCATAAACTTCAAATTTTTGAGGACTTGCTTCAATTGTTTCGAATTAGTTGTGAAAATTCGAAAAACTAAAATAGTATTACGTACATATATATGCATATATTTTTTATTATAAATTTGTCTTGTCATGTTACGCTTCCTTGCAAGCAATCTGTTGAAAAAACGGCCATTGATATCTCCTGGGTAAATATAATTAAAAAATATTTTTCCACATGCAAATTGACAATAAAAAAAAAATTTAGCCCAATATTGCAACATCGCTATATGTGTAACAAAACTGAAATGATAATCGGTGGCGGTTTGGAGAAACCCCAAGGTGGTATGAAAGAAGAAAAATATTTTTATAAACAAAATAATGATTTAATGGCTAAAATCCGGGAACAGGGAACAAAATTTAAATATGAAAACCATATTACTGATTGGAATCATTTTGAGAAAGTTTTGGGTGCTAGAGATGATCGTACAGCATTAAGAGAAACATGTTCTCTTAATAAACACAAGAATTGTATGGAGGAAGCATTTTTCTTAAATGAGGTCAGTTGCAAAGATATACCGATCTAAAATTTAAATTTTCGAAAATATTTATAATTTGTCACAGCAAAATGACTGTTATACAAAACTTTGTAGAGAATATGACTTAGATGATGATGATGAAATCGATTGGAGAATGTCAAGGAAAAGCCAGCAATAAGCTGCAATAAACTTTATATCTCTTTTCACCAAATCAAATCAACCCGTTTCACTACCAAACCTCATATAAAAAAGAAATAATGGAAAGTTTGCAGTCTCTGTAGATATGGGCAACAAAGATTGAAAAAAGGATGCGATTGTACATAATTTTAAACAAATTTATATTTTAAACTATTCTTTATATTGTGTGTTGATACGTAAAAATGTAATTACCACAATGATTGGTTTGACATATGTATGTAATGTTAATTAATTTTTGTACCGAGACTTTTATTTTGAATTGAAACTTTTATAATGACCGTATAAAATATAAAATGTTTAAAATTCTTTGTATATATAATTCTGTTATTCCGCTGCAAAATTTATTTACACATACGCGTACATAAGTACATAAATATGCATACATATACATACGTAGTTCTGTAGGTCAAATAAGGATTGTAAACGAACTCTAGTTGCACTTCAGTTATTTGATAAGCTGAAAATTGATGTTGCTAATATTCCATCTATAATCTTAAAAAAAATCATGTATTATATCACAAAGCCAAGTAGAATTAAATATAATCTAAGTGTCTCAAATGTAGTCGCAGTAATGAATTTAATAACCAAGAATAATTTTTGTCATTCGAGTACTGACTAGTACTCTTACTTGTCAAGTCAATAACATAACCGCGCTGCTACAATAAATTGAAATGTCCTTAACTGCAATAGTGATACATATGATGTCCAAAAATAAATACAAGTCATAGGTATATGATATTCATATTATAATAGATCTTTATATGATTTGTATCGTTAAAGCGTAGAAAGTTTGCTTTTCTGTTGCAGCGCAGTGCTTCATTTACGAACGTGCTCTATCCCAAAAAAATGATTCTTAAATTTTTAAAATAAATTTTTTTTATAAAATATTCGATTTATAATAAAATGATGTTCTCTCACATATTAATTTTTTGTTATTAATTTTTCAGATTTTAGTTTTATTTCTTGGAAGGTTTCATTGGAACACTTCCAATGTTAGCAAATTTCTTTTAATATTTTTTTCTTAAATTTGTGAATTTTGAAACTTTTCCGTTAAAACATTGTCTTTTTTGCAGCTTTATGTTGTTGAATTTTTCTTTATAAGTTTTTCTTTATTATAAGAGTTTCCTTACTCTCTAGCTTTTGCGACGTTTTATTTCTGCGATTTTAGCAAATATGTACCTTTTTGTTTGCCTTATCGAAAAAACCTGGCAACTCTTTTTTAGTAGTCTCATTTAAAAATAAATAAATGATTAAAGCAACACTAAAAAAATAGTTTAACTCACGGTAAAAAAAGCACACATCTGCCGAATATTGTGAAATTTACATATAATTTGCGACATATTCAGAAAAGTTATAAAAACAAAACAAGTGTTAACGAATATTCCAGTATGTTATTAACAGTGAGACGTATAACGCAACGATTGTATCCAAAGCAGTTACAGTGAGTAAATATTTGTACTTATAAACTAAAATGGAAAATATTTGTTCGATTTATTAAGGATTATATAAGAATTTTCCTGCTTTCTTGAACTAAAAAGCATTTATTTTTAATTTTGATTTTCTCAAGACTTTCGAAAATGTCTCAAATTGGTGAATTGGGTAGTGGAGCAGGTAAAGGCGGCGGTGGTGGTGGCTCCATTCGTGAAGCTGGTGGCAGTTTTGGCAAAATGGAAGCAGCTCGAGAAGAAGAATTCTTTTACAAGCAACAGAAAGAACAATTAAAGAATCTGAAAACCAAAACAGATGCAACAAAATCAAATGAGGCTGCCAAAAACTGAATGCATAGAATCAAAGGGAATATTTATTTTCATACATACAACATATGTTTATTTTTATATATTGATTGTTTTAATTGGCGCTAATAATTAATAATACGTACATATGTATGTACATATGAACAAAGTTACTAATAAATATAACAAGTTTAAATGGAATATCTACAAATTGCTTTTAATCAGTTAAATTAAGTTTGTGAGATTACAAAAAGATTGTATTTACTTTGCTTTTCTTCTCGTCCTTGCCTCATAAAGTGGATTAATTTTTAAATTGCAAAAGTTTTGAAATGGAAACGTTCAAGCCACTAATGTTGCGAATGCCTCTTATTACGTACATAAGTAAGTATATATGTATGTATGTGCTTTTACTGTAGATGTGAAGATATTTTGGAAATAGCTTATTTTTCTTCGCACTTTTTATTTACTACTATTTCAGAAATGTTTTCAACATTCCTTAATTTCTTACAGTGATTCCCAAATCGCTATAAAAATATATTTTTTTAAAACTTGGTAATATTAAAAACTTCGATATCAAACCGGGGCTTCTAAATTATTAGAAACAAAATAATTAACTGAACAATTTATAGCAGAAATGTGAATATTAATCTAAATTCTCTATTCATGAAATGAAGTGGAAGTGAAATGTTCATTTATTTTCTGATATTAATTTTGAATGCCGTAATTATATTCTGATTTATAGAATACATATATTGAAGAGATGTGAGGAACATGTACATATACATACATACGTATTTTATAAACATGGCGAATAATAGGAAATAAATGTAATCTAGTTGATTGAGATTTGCTTTTTTGTTTATTGAAAAAAAAGCGTTTATTCCGATTATAACAAAATTCGTTTACAATAAACTAAATTGCCCGGTCCCGCGGAGTTTGTGATAATTTTTTTTTTTTAAGTTTAAATTGCAATCTATCAGCTTACATGGTGATAAAAAGAAAATTTTATGAAACATATACATACATACATACATAGATGACTATGTATATAGAAAAAGAAATATAATTGTTATGTATAATATTTATCTAAAAATTCTATTGAATATTTTGTAACCTACTTTTATATAAAAAAGTATTATAAAAAAGAATAATACAAAAAATTTAAATAATGACAAGTAAATAAAACAGAAATGGGAGATACATCAGCAATGCACAATTTTCTAATTCCTGAAAGGAAGGTCCAAGACATACATATTTTTAAGTTTTCCTTATTTCATCACTGTCATATAACAAAGCAATAGCTAGCGGGTTAATATGATCGGAAGGTCTTGTTAAATAGTTTTCACTGCTTTTTTTACTGTTTTAATTTCAGGATCATTATCTAGTGCTTCATTCGTAATATACCAAGTTGATTGAACTAAGAGTCTTAAATTAATATCTCTGTATTAATTAAACGTTTGAATGACTTTTGGTTCCTCATAGTTGAATTTCGTAGGTCCACACAGGTCTTAAAAGAGCTTAACTTATATCCAACATTGAGTTGAGTCTTTTGACCAATTCAAATGCTGACATTTATCTTTTAGCCGAGATAATAACTGAGAGTCATATAGAAAGATTACGACAATTGCTCTTTCTGAGTGTAAGTAAATGTAACGTGTATTGATATTTCTGCATTTACTTTTATTTTCTATTTATTCAACCACAACTCAAATTGATATGTACATTATACAATGCAATCGTAGGAGACGCGTTTGTTGATAAAATTGCAGTGTCATCTGCATAATAATTCAACATTTTCAAAATCGGCATATCAGCAGTGAAGATTGTATGTATATGGCATCGGATTATTACGCTACCCTGAGGGACGCCAAAAATATTCCATCTTTCGTGTTCGTGATAAATGATCTTCATTGTATTCGAATTTAATATTTTCCAATTAAAAAAAAAAACTGTGCGCACTGTGCAAGTTAATAAATCGAATATAATTCTCCCGCAAATTACATGCTATGTATGTATTTATGCACCATATATAGGTAAACAAACTAGAGCGATAAATGACAGATGATACATACATACATACTTATATAAGTATGTACATACTTATGTACATAGTATGTAGTTTTTCTAAAGTGTAAAGCATATTGTTTTGATCATAGAAAAGCATGCCTGTATATACATACATACATGTGTATGTAAGTATGCATATACTTATGTATGTATGTGCGAATATAATTTTGTTTACATGTATTGCAATCAATATTTTTGATTTCTTATCTTACTCTGAATAATTGCACTGAACATCTACAAAAAAGCTTTCTTTTATTGATAAGGTGTTAATAATTACTCTTTAAATGAGAGAGAAAATTTAACAAATAAACTAATAATTGAGCACAACGTATTATAAGGGAAACCGGTATTTACCGCACTAAAATTCTATTTAAAATACATAATTCAAATAAGAAATAGTTCGAAGTTGATTACTTAGTGGTGAACAAAGAGGATAGTCTTCTGTTACGAAAAATCCACACTATGGCTAAAAACTTGGGAAATCCCTTGAAAGTGGCTTTGAGAAACCGCATGAAAAATGAAGTGCTTAAATCTATTTCACCTGAATCGCGAGCCAAACAATCAAAGGCCATAACTGAAAAGGCAAATATAGTGGAAAAGCTTTGTTTTTAATAATTGATTTATTTATGTATGTATGTCTCAAAGGTTTCACAAACGGAGGCATTTCGCTCAGCTCAGCGGGTTAGCATTTATTTGAGTACTGCATCAGAAGTGGACACAAGCGAATTGTTAAGTGAATGCTTTCGTTTGGAAAAGCATGTATTTGTGCCCACCTATGATGGTAATAAAATGGAAATGGTGCGCTTAAAAGATTTAAAGGACTATGAGACATTACCATTGACTAAGTGGAATATAAAACAACCCAGTGTTAAGGATGGGCGGGAAAATGCTTTAACAAATCGTAAGTTTATTTTGAAATTTGTAAATACTTATGTATGTACATACATATCAATAGAAGAAAAAGTATTAATAGTTTATGCTGTAAGTTTCATGTTGAATTTTGCTTTGTTTTTACTCTTCTTAAAGAAATGTGAATTGACCACTTTGTATAGGAGTTTAATTGTTTATTATCATAAATGACATTTGCTGTTCGAAAAGAACATTAAAATCTGGCTGGGTAACAGCCATTATCAGGAATATGTTTTGTTACTAGGCCTTCACGTTCATATAGTATGAGTTGATACATACATATGAATGTACATATATACTGGTGGATACCAATAATAATCTAGGAGATCGGGAATTCTTGAATACACTGGCAATGTGAAGCACTGTCATCGCCAACCTAATTTTTATAATAAAAAAACGGAGAAAACAAGGATCGGAGCATGCACACCGACATTTATTTCTATGGTATGATTATTCTACACATTGTTTAAATTTTTTTTTTCGTGATAACAGAACAGTTCCTACATTTCGAAAAGGGGATTGTAATTACATATACATATTCTTTCATAACCAAATGAACATGGTTTGATTTAGTGTATTTTTTTCCTTTAAATTATTAATTTGGTGAACATAATTTCAAATGTCAATAAACTTGGGGAGATTGCGTTCAAACATCATTACCAGGTTAGGTTCAACAGGAGGCTTTAGCTCACTTGTATCAATAATTTAATCGCTTTGTGATACCCCGATATAGATAGAGAAGAGAAAATAGGAAACAGAAGAGTAGACAAGAGAGACAGAAGCTGAAAACACCCAGAGTATAGTTTAGTACACTATCCTACGAGGGCACCAATTTAAATCAAGCTTCATATTCTTAATCGGCCATATTTTTAGTTATGCATACTCTGGTTCCTCTACTCGTTTCGTTTTTACTATTTTTTCATATATTATCATATTAAAGCGTCTCTTATGAACTAATTTTTGTTAGTACCAGATAAGAATCCGTAGGAGAGAATATTATTGTTGTATTGTTCAATTATTTAATTTCCATCAAATTCCAACTGTGTTGCTGTTTTAACATTTTCCTTCTTGTTTTCAATATATGAGGTCTTTTCACATTTTTCAAATAGATTCAGCGAATTTCAACCATATCCGAATTTCAATAAATATAATTTGTGTATTTGTTAACGATGTCTTTTAATTTAATTTGAAAATATATTGGACACATAAATTTTATGCTTTTAAATCGAGAAATGCTTAAAAACAAATAAGAAATCATATTTATTGAAAAACCCTCCATAAATCATTAATTAATTTTTTAGCATGTATGTACATACATACATTTGCATTTGAATTCACAAATAAAAACGTATTAACGACTTACATTTCCTATTTTTACCTCTTTTACGTAGATCACGGCATTGATTTGTTTTTGATACCCGGTGTAGCGTTTTCTTTAACTGGTGGCCGCATGGGCCATGGTATGGGTTATTATGATAAATATTTAAAAAGACACTTGGCCACTTATCCTAATAAAAAAACAACATTAATGGCTTTAGCATTTCGGGAACAGATTGTTGATGACGAAATTTTAATTTTAGAAGCACATGATGTTAGAATGCATACGATAATAACTGAATAAGAAAAGAATACCTCTTAAATACATTTTAATAATAAGTATGTAATGCAATGAGGAAGTTATAAATTGTGACGCAGAAACATAGAATACAAAGTGTAGTTTCTGTACGTTTATATTTAGGTGTTTCTTATCACCTAATTAATAAAAACAAAAATGGATCATTTACATTGTATAAAGATAATTTTGAAATAAAATACTTTGTATGCCAATTCGTTGATATAAAAAATGTGAAAATCTAAATAAATGAAGGTCAGATTGTAATATAGAAACAAAACCAAGTTGTATTTTATATTTTCAATTCTTAAAGCTTAAATAATAAATTAAAGGGGTTGACGCAAATATGGGCGGGAACGCATACCGCGACCACGAATTCGACCGGTGAAATGATTAGTGGAATAATGAGGCCCTTCAATAGGTACCACGGAAAAATGTGAATCCGGATTGGAGCGATAGTGGGGTGAGCCACCCTCATTCCAGGTAGAGGGTGAGTTTGTGCGTAAAATTTTAGTTTTACGATAAGCAGCTACAGCAGAAATACGAGAGCCGCGATTGCGACCCACTCGAGAACCGCGCATTAGCGGTGGAATTTTGTTGTATCCAGTAGGTCCAGTCGGCTGCGCACCACAAGTCTCCAAGGCCAAGAAGTCATCGACATGTAGAGAGGGTGGTCGAGAGGTGTTGGGTGGACGTGAACGGAATAGATCGCCGCGTGATGGCGGTGGCCGGGGAAAACCTCTGCCCCTCATAGAAGTAATATAAATTTTCTTTTCCGGTCTGCCAGTGGAGGGTTCCACTTCGACCCGTCTGGTGCGGAAACAGGGAGCAGTAGGTGTACGTTCGCGATTTGATTGTGGTGAAGCCGACAAGTGCAAGACTCTTTTGCAATCTGATGAAAGATTACACTCCGGCGACAAGTATGTATGTGCTAATTCGGTTAAATTACAGGTGATTCTCTCGAATTGCGTTTCAAAATCTTCAGCTGTTAGATTTTCTATGTTTAGTATATGTAGCCAGCGATCAGCAATCAGTTGGCCATCATCATTTTCGGGATCGTAAGTAGTGAATATAGGACGAGCATCATATTGTGTGACAATGCTTTCAGTTTGTGGTAAACTAGGCTCTGGAATTAACGATTCTTCCTCTAAATTGATGCTTTGATTTACATTCATCATTAAATCCTTCAATTGTTGTATGTCAGTTAATAAAGTTCCATTAATATCTTCCTTATTGCGTTCTAATATTGAAGAAATCGACTCAATTATATTAGACTCAGGATCATCTGTTTTAAAACCAATAATTTGGGCCAATTCCAAGCTCGACAGTTTCAACGACCTTACCGGCAAGCTAGAGTATTGAGGTGTTAAGTCTTCGATTTGTGTCAGAGAACGTAGCAACAAAACCAAAGACTCTATATTGGAGTTATAGGAACCAGTCCTGTTTAAATCTATTATTTTCAACATCCATTCCTGGAATTCCAAAGATTTTTGCTTCAATATCATGGATAAATGGTAAAAAGTAATGCTAAAAATCAAAATGAAATCAATTAGTAATTTTTAAGTATAAATATATATTCAAAGACACCTACTCATGCTCTGTTAGTATAACTAAATTCCTAACACCCATTGCAGAAACCTCTGAGGTAACCTCCACCTGCATTAAATTGATGAATATGGCCTCAACAATTTTAGGAATCAGTTCCTTGTTTGGCAATGCAGTGGCCAAGTTTAGTAAAGGATTATTGTTATAGCCACTGCCTACAGAATGTGATGAAGTTATGAAAGATATTTCGGAATCCAAAAAACTCTCCAATATGCGGTGTACAAAAATTTGACACTTTATGCCCATTGCCGTCAAGGCTTTCATAGTCAACACAGAATTGAAAAAGTCCCATAATTTGCCTGATAATATAGACAATGTTGATATTTTTAGCGAAGGGTAAGCATTCAAACGTGAAAAAAATTGTAGCAAACGTCCTAAATGTGCCGAAGGCTGTTGTCCGGCTAAAGTCCATTCATTAGTTAATAGATCACTTAATGTTTTTGATATAAGCAGAGTCATGTTGGGTGCCAAGTCTGCCAGCTGTAAACACACTCTTGTTAGCAAGTCGCTTAACTGCGGGAATGATGAATGCGCCATGGCCTCAATAAGTCTAGCAATTTGAGCTCCCTGCGGGTGCAAATGGGCAGACCAGAGCTTACGTTCTCGTATTAAATGTTGAGCTTGCCATTTAAGTGATTGATTATTAACGGACATATTTGCGATTGGTACTGGTAGAGGAAGGGGTAAAAGTTCAGCCAACACAAGAAGACCTGTAAATAATAATTATAAAGCATTTTTTCTTTATTAATTTTTAATATTAATTGGAATTGGTTATTCATAGATAGATCTATGATATAATAGATTTACCGAAGTCTGATTTCAAGAAAAATTTACCAAAAGCTTTTTTTGTACGATTTGATTCTTATCCTTCGCAAAAATTATAAATATCCAAAAAGTTTTCTCTTACCTGGTATAAATGTCGAGGGACTATCAATATTCTTCAAAATTTCTCTAATCATTTGAGTCCATAATGATTTATGTAACAATTCTTCGTCCTGTTCATTGGGTTGCGTATAGGCCAATAATGTTTGAACAATTTCATATTTGGCTTTTTCAACTTCTGCTGCCGCTGGACTAGTGGCTGGGAAGAAATGCATTAAATAGTATGTACGCATCAAATGATCTATAGCCGTCAAGTCTTTAAATTCCACATCTCTACATTGTATAGCAAACGAAAGCATTTCACGCATAATTTGTAAAGTCGGTAAAATAATTTGACAACAATGAACACCCTGAATAGTCATTAGGGCTGGTGTGTGAAGCCCCGGCTGTTCGAAATAAGCAGTAAGTTTTTCCAAAATCTGCATTAAAGTTTGCATTCCATCTGCAGCATAGAATTGCAAAGCTACATAACGGTATTTAAGCTCTTCTGTATCAGCTGATTTGGATAAATTTTTAATTGACCCAATGGCCAAATGCCGTAGTATTCTTAGCCCCATTATCAGATCACCAGGAAAGGTGGTGATATATTCTAAAGATCGAGTAATAACTTCCACCAGTGGTGTAATATCATCATATGTAAATATATTTATAGCCTCCAAGGGTTTTAGGTAAACAAACATTTCTTGCAAAACTGCCGACACAGAAGGTTCAAACGTTTCATGATTTTTGGCCAACTCGAGAATACGTGTGCCAAACTCAATTAAATAATCCAAATTTTCACAATAACGTACGCAACAATCGACCATATCAACAGCATAACTCAACACAGGACTCTTATATTTAGCACCCGGTGAAGTTAACTGACGCTGAGCCTGTAAGCGTTGTTCGTGCTTGATGAGGTCCATAAAGACTTGCATTTGCTTATTTAGACCGAGTACTTGAACAGTATGTTCTCTTCCGCTGGCATTACAAGTTTGCGAATATAATGCATGTAAATGTGTGGCCAAAGCCATTGAATCATAAGTTTCACTTATAGACGAGTAAAATACAATGGCATCTAGATGATAACGTGTTTGTATTTTATATGACAATTCTATAGCTAAAGCTTTTAATTCTTTACTCTGACTAGTGGCTTTAAAGATGGCAGCAGAAGACTCTTCTTCATTAGGTTTAACATCAATGTCTTTTTGACCAGTGGTCTGTTCTTTGCTTTCTAGCTCTTTCGATTTATTGTCCTCTGTGTTGGTAGGAGACTTATCAGAGTTTTCTTTATTTTTTTCATTAGAATGCTCTTCTTCACAGGTCGGAGGTATTGCTAAACGTGAAAAAAATCAATTATTAATAAGTGAACGGTTCGTTAAAGTTCAATGTATAATTTTGTTATTTGAATTTTAACTCAACAAACAGAAAATCAAACTATAAAATATTATATAAACTTAATTTATTTTTCAAACTTAAGGTCTCTTTTAATTTTTTCATCGATATTTCGGAACTCATCGAGTACTGTTCGATGAATACCGAAATATCTATTAAAAAATTAAGAGATCTTAAGTTTGAAAAATAAATTAAGTTTATAAATTAAAATAAAACGTTCAAAAACCTAGAACATATATTATAAAATAATTCTTAGTGTTCCATTTCCTAAAATACAAGGCAAAGCCAGATTTATGATTTAAAACGATTTTTTTTCTTATTTTTTAAATTTTTTCTACATTCGGTGAATTATTCATAATTCTAGAATTCATATAACGTAGCTTGTTCCACTACTTTTATCATAACTTTTTTATAAAAAATAATTTTGGCCACTGGTAACAAAAAATATAATAACTATGTAATAGAAATATAGATTTTTCGCACTAAACTAAACTTCCGTACATACATATGTACATATATACAAATCTAAACATATAAATACCTTCTATGGGCTCCTCCTTCTCCTCTACGATCTCCTGTGGGACTCCTTCTAACCCCGCCAAAATTGCCACTAACATTTGTGTAACTTCAAAGCAATCATCTGTCAAATAATCTATACCCACACTGAACTGCAATAGAGAACGCAATACATCCAGTGTTCTTACCAGCAGAGATGATGGCAACATACTGGCATTACTTATGATCAGCAATAAAGATTCCGCTAATGAATGTTGCACAAAGTACGACCTTAGACTATTGGAAAATGTTTTTTGGGCAGCAGCATCTACTGATATTTCAAACTTTTTAGAAACAGGCAAGAATCGCTTAGGTTGCTGATAGGTGAGACAATTCTGCTGTAATGCATCCAGAAGTTGTTGCAAGCAGGCTTCTAATGTTTGATAAGGCTCCAGTGAGGTTGCTTCATAATTGGTAATAACAAACAGTTGGGTGCATATTTCTTGCATGGTAGAAAGGGACTCATTTAGATGTAACTTTTTTATAATAGATTGTAAAAAATATTTTGTGCGTGTTAATTTTGAATTTTGCAACAAATCTAAAATAAGTTCATAACCATTAATGGCAGGTGATAGGAAATGTTGTAGAGCGCGTTTGCAATCCAACAAAGAGTAAATAGTTTTGAGTAGCAACAATTTAATGGATAAAGCCATATAGTGCTGATGATAAAGTGATATTACGACCTTAAAGGGGTCGAATTTTTCCTTATTCAATAAATTATCAAATATTTCTGCACTTGGTGCTAAAAGTTCCATTAACCTCGCACCTGTCTTTATATGCCTGATTTTAAACGCGGGCTGAGGTTGACAACATGCTGCCTCAAAATCTAAAGCTATAATGCATATTTTAGATAAAAGCTCCAAATGTTGCACATTTTCCAAAACGCATTTTAGAACTTGTCTTCTTCTATAGTTTTGATTAATGCACAATAAGTGACTTATCAGTTGTTCGCACAGAAAAACAAAATTTTCTTTTTCTTCGGTTGTAGTGATATCCTTAAAAGTTGTTACATTTTCACATTTCGATTGTAATTCAAATTTCTTTAGTATGGTCTTGAAGACATCAATATCTTTTCTATATAGTTGTTGGGAGTTGAAACTAAATTTTTGGACAGGTTGTGTATAAACGTCAAATTCTATAATGGCTGGTTTGGCTTTAAGGGCCAAGGATTGGATTTCTTGTTCAAATTCATCGACATTTGTTGATTGTTCTTCGTTTGTATTTGAATCATCATCTTGATCATCGCCTATTATTTCATCATCACTTAATATCGGCTCATATTGTTCCACAGGTGTGCTAGGATTATCATCGTCCTCTATAATACAAGACTCTGGTATGTCAGCTGTATTACCTGAGGCTGCTAACGACTCAGATGATCTGCGGTATGATCTAGTTTTAAGAGTTTTATAATGGTTACTGGACTCTTCGTCGGTATAGTCAGGTGATCTTGGCCGAACCGGTGAATCTATAGAAGCTGGTGGAGTTCTGGGCCATTTAGGCGGTTCTTCTACATCAGAGCGCGAGCGTTCTGAACGTTTTCTCTTAGAATGACGAGAATACACAGGACTTCTTGACCAATCTCTCAAAGGCTTTTCTCTATCCCTTTCTCGTTCTCTATTTCTCATATACTCATTGCTTTCGGAGTGGCAACGATTGCGCGATGATGGTGACCTTTCTGATGACCTAGATGACTTTCTTATCCTCCTATCTCTTTCATCACCAGAATCACGTCTATAATGGCCATCTGAAGAACGAACTCGTAGATCCTCATAATCTATGTCTTCATGTTCATGGGCATGGGCGGATAAATCACCAGGCAATGGTTCTTTCCACTCTTCCTTGAGTTCGTCTTCAGGCAGAGTGGAGTTTCTTACAGCATCTCCACTTAAATTAGGCATTTCATCCACATCTTCCGGTTCACACGGAGCCGGAACTGGACTAGCTATATTTTCTGTTAAGGAATTCGTCAAAATACCATATACCGCCAAAGTTATCGTACTATACCATCCTCTTAATACTAAACCGTCGGTGGGTATTTTTTCCTCTGTGCATTCCAAATGTATGCAATCATTTTGATTATACTGTAATTGGCCCAAGTTTTCAAAAGTAGATGCACCCGGCATTCCCAAATCATTAACAAAGAACTCTATGTCAAATTTAGAGGGATTTGTGGCACCTAACCGTACGCCACCCGGGAAATCAGCTTGAACCCGGGCACCTAATGGGATTATACGCACTTGGGTAATAAACACAGGCTTTGGAAATTGTACCAAGTCTAAATTGATGTCCTTAAAAAATTTATGAAAAAATAATCTTATAATTATTCATATAAGTACATAAGATGTAAGTATATATCGTGTGTGAACTGCTATATGCTGTCAGTATTTACCGCATCTGATTCATGAGAAAATGTATCAAAGAAGAGGAGTTCGCTAACATCTTCCGTTTCTGCCATATTGATGTTTAAAATGAGTTATTGAACGATTATATTTTAATAATCTTTGCTCTATCAATATAATAATTTATCAAAACTCTCCCCACAACACATTATTTTCACAGTGCTGCGAAAATAAACTACGTATAAAATATACCAAAGCAGATTGTTAAGAGAACTCATTTAATGAGAAGAAGAAATATTGCTCCCTAGCCGTGTTTGCCAGATGAAATTTTTATAAAAGAGTACATACAAAGGGTAATTGGCCTTGAGCACATACATGCAGTTACAAACACTTAACAAATAACGGTTATGGGGTAACGTATGTATGGCTGGATGCTCTGTCAACATATTCAGGACGTCTTATAATTTATCTTAATAGAATTATTAAGTTTCGTGTTGTACAAAGTACTGTGGGAAACGGTCAAATTATAATTTCACGTATATATAATTCAACCTATGGAAAATCTTAAGTGATGCCGGTTTCTAAGTTATATAATGCCTTGCTAAGAGAGTTAGCTGCAGTCTAGGTTTTTCAAGAAGAACCTACAGAATTCTACATGAGATGCTAATGATTTGAATTTATTTTTATCTTTTGTTTCTATCTGTGTTTTAATTAGTCATAAGGAAATCCCCGGGATGTTAGTAGGTGCACAGTTTATATTCTCTCATAGATTTGTAATATGATTGCTACTAATACGTATTAATTTATAAATGACACAAATAAATAAAATAAAGCGCGTTGCATCAATAAAAAACATGAATAATCTGTCAACTGCATTAATCTCTATAACTCCTTGAAAAAAAACGTTTACTTATCGTTTAAATTGCAGCAGTACGGTAACCTATTTTGTTCTTTTGTTTTCTGCTGCCATTTTAACATCTTCACGATAGCACAGCTCTGTATTTTTTTAAGTGAAATTAACACAATTGTGTTCAATAAGTTTTTAAATTTAAAGGAAAGTAATTAAGAAATGTCCTCATTAACACGGGAGAACATTCCACATTTATGCCGCGCTTGTCTGCGGAATCTTACAAAAAATAACCAAACATTATTGAGCCAACAACAACGGAGTCCTGCTTACTATAATATTGATCGAACAGCAAATCTTCATAAGTGGATGACAATTATAAACCCTTTGGAAGATGTGACACGTCATAGCCAGCAACACCATCAATATCCACAATATGTATGCCGTTCGTGCTATGAGAATTTCAAACATCTTAATGATTTCAAAGAGATGGTTGTACATTCATTTAGTGTTTTGACTAAATTGCTGGCGGGTGATGATGGCACGAAGCCAAGGAAAGTGCCACAGACTGTGGTGCAGGGTGAATTGGTTATAAAATCGGAACCAGTAGAAGACTGTGAGGATAATGACGAAGATGATTATGAAGACGATGATTACATGGAAAATGATTGGGAACTGGATGATGATATTGATAGTGCTGAATTCGATAAAGAACTGTTTGACGAAAATATAAAATCGGTAGGTTTTCTTTTTTATTTTGCGGAGTTTAATTATTAGATGTCCTGCAATATTATCAAGTCAATATTTTATTCTATAAACATTAGCAAGTTTTTAAAATAAATTAGGCAAACATAGCTATAAATAGGATAAACGTTATCCTATATTATAATCGAGGTTATAAGCCACTTATGCCATAAATTTCAACAAAATCAAAACCAATTGATTGGGGAAAAAATATAAATATTTCATAGGGTTTTCTTAAAATTTGTTTTACTTTGCTTACTTTCTTTTAATAATTCTAATTTCAATATTATATTGTTTGTTGTTGGCTTAGCTAGGTATATGCCAGCATTTCATTGGCGCTAACCAAATCATCAGTACAAACACTATATGAGAATTCAAACAGAACTCAATCATATTTTTCTATTTGTATATGCAGGCATATACCTAGCTAAGCCAACAACAAACAATATAATATTAAAATGGTTATTTTGGAGAATATCTCGAATAACGAATTTGATAAATAATTCTAATTTCTATATTATTATAGTACAAGGTATTTTTAATATTTAGAACTTTATTCAATTATAATTATAAATCGATATTTCCATACTTCTTCTGTATCATCTTCATATTACATCAGGTTTTCATATAATATCAGGTTTTCTTTTATCATAAGTTTATTAACGTTTTAATTACCACCTGAAACACAGTAGGTATTTTAAATGTCGAAAAGAAAAGCCTAAATAATATAAACCTAGCATGGTTGAGGACTTTGTATACTTTTATGTTTGTTACTCAATCTCATAAAAGATTTAAACCAAACAGTAATTTAAAAAACTTCAAACAGTTTTCTTTTTAAAATACGTTTGTTTCTGAACTTTTAATTTTTTCGGCTACTAATGAGCTAAGAAACGAAAAATATCAATAAGATAGTCATTTAATAGCAAAGGTAGCACTGTATTATATCATTTAAATAACACTATAAAAGGATTTAGGTAGCACTAAAATAACGTCTAGGTATCGTGGAATTGCTGTTTAGGTATCAGTAGAGATATTCAAAAATTAAATAAGATTTTTGAACATCAGTGCAACGAAACTGAGATCACAAACAAACAGAAAAGGTGAATTTAAATTTTTCTCAAAAAATATTTATTTATTCATTAATTTCTATTTTGCCCCCTTCAAAGTATTGCCCTTAGATATAATACACTTCTGCCAGTGTTTTTCCAATCCTCGAAGCAGCTCTGATATTCACTTTTTGGTATGGCATTGAGCTCTCAGCGATTCGGTTTTTATCTCCTCCTCGTCCGTCTCTTCAATTTTGCGAACAGGAAAAAATCGCAGGAGGCCAAATCTGGTGAATACGGTAGCCAAAAAACTCGTATCGTGATGCAAAAGCTGTAAATTGTTTTTCCACAATTCCGGATGTTTTCTTCGTATTGCTTCTCGCAAGCGGCGCATAACTTTAAGATAATACTCTTTATTAACCGTACGACTATGTGGCAAGAACTCATGATGCACCACGCCACGGTAATCGAAGAAAACAGTGAGCAAAACCTTTGACATGTGCTTTTTTGGTCTTGGCTCTCCTTGGGTCTTCCATTGGAACGATTGGTCTTTGGTTTCGATGTCATAACCATATACCCATGATTTGTCACCAGTTATGACCCTTTTAAGTAAATCTGTATCGTCGTTTACGTCATTCCACATTTCCTAAGCGATTCGCATGCGATGGTTTTTATATTAAAATTTAGCAATTTTGGAACGAGCTTCGCTGCAACACGCTTCCTTTCCAACATTTGCGAAAAAAAATTTTATGGCATAAGTCAACCGATATGCCTCACTTTCTCAACATTTTCATACGTTTTTGATGTGATGGAGCTTCCAGGACGAGTGTCGTCTTTGAAAAGCTTGTACCACTTGTTAACATATTTCTTATTTAGAGTATAACCACCATATGCCACTCTCAACATTTCAAGTGCTTTTGAGCACTTAATTTGATGCAAATTCTTTGATCCATTTCTTTTCCACAGCAGGAAATCGCCCAACAAGCAAGACACGTCTAACTGTTAGGCCTCTCCCAAACAAACTTTACTAAGAACATACATATGTTCGAATACACGTAGCCTGAGAAATTTAAAAATTCACCGTTTCTATATTTTAAAAGGAATTAGCGAAGCACAGGACAAGAATTCAAAAAATATGTTGAAGCATTACAAAATATCTAAGAAAAAATTCTAGAACTAAAATAAAAAGGTAATAAAAATAAAATCGTATATTTCAAAATGTAAATAAAAATGTTGTGTTATTGTGAGCGCGTTAATTGAAAAAGGTCTTTTAAATGCAATTTAGTGTTAAAAACTACATAAAATTTTTCACAAATTTTTCGTGAATTTACATAACGTTTTCAAATCGTGATTACCATGTTTTATTAATTACTCGAGCGTTTGTAAGCCATGAAAACAAGGTTTTGTATGAGTAAATGTTTTTATCTGCAACCGTATAATAATGTAAATATAGTTCTGTTATCAATAACAACAAAATTTTTATTGCCAATGATAAGACGAAATTCGTTATAAAATCTGACTTAAAAAATATTTATAAACTTTTCACAAATATTAGTTCTGTTCCACATGCATAACGAAACAGTCCGAACTAGCCCAAAGTTACCCAAAACCGTTCCACATAGCAATCTTTGTGCAAAAAAGAGAGAAATTGAGAGAGTAATTTTTTTAATTTCCTGTACAAATTTGCACGAACTTTTTCTTTGGGTAAGTTCGGACAAGAATTTAACAATCAGCTGTTTTTTGTTTACATATGAAACTGATAGATTTATCGGAAACTTTGCAAGCAAAAGAAAAAGTTTAGTTTTTATAAATAAATATATTAAAAAGCAGAAGTTGAAAAAAGAAACAGCATTAAAAATATTTAAATCGATCGTAATTTTTCTTTCCATTTTAAAAGATTTATAAATATTTAAAAAAAATTGCAAATATTAAGTTTTCTTCCACTTGTTTTTCAATTATTTTACAGCTATTGACAATTATGCAAATGCTTTGTTTTTATAATTTGATGACTTTTAAGCGTCTAAAAGCACTTAAATAGATTTTTTGTTTAAAAAGTAAGCAGCATTAGTATTTCAGGAACTACAAAAATGGTTTTTTGCGTTCCAGCTATTTTGTGTAACTTTGGCAAATTTAGAGAGTAATTTTCATTTTGCTCTCAATAGTCCGAACTTGTCCGAGATCTTGTGGAACAAACCTATTACTTCTGTTCCACATGCATAACGAAACAGTCCGAACTAGCCCAAAGTTACCCAAAACCGTTCCACATAACAATTTTTGTGCAAGAAAAAGAGAAATTGAGAGAGAAATTTTTTTAATTTCCTGTACAAATTTACACGAACTTTTTCTTTGGGTAAGTTCGGACAAGAATTTAACAATCAGCTGTTTTTTGTTTACATATGAAACATAGATTATCAGAAAATTTGCAAGCAAAAGAAAATGTTTAGTTTTTATAAATAAATATATTAAAAAGCAAAATGGAGAGTTTCAATGAAAAAATTAATGTGGTAAATACGTTAGTGCATAAACATTTTCTTTTTTATTTAATATTTAAAATGTTTTTATAGCTACATATGTGAAGAATTTTTTTGTTTTTCAATTATTTTACAGCTGTTGACAATGATGCAAATGTTTTGTTTTTATAATTTGAAGACTTTTAAGCGTCTAAAAGCACTTAAATAGATTTTAGTTTAAAAAGTAAGCAGCATTAGTATTTCAGGAACTACAAAAATGGTTTTTTGCGTTCCAGCTATTTTGGGTAACTTTGGCAAATTTAGAGAGTATTTTTCATTTTGCTCTCAATAGTCCGAACTTGTCCGAGATCTTGTGGAACAAACCTATTATTGTGTACATTACGAATATATACATATGCTCTACTTCAAAGTTAAAAAAACAGCTTTGCAAATAATTGAAATTGCTGGGTTAATATATTTGATGAATATCTTAATATCACATATAGTGTGAGTATTTCATAATCCAGAAGTCAATTCTTCCACAAATATTTGGGGGATGCAGACGGTGTGCTATTAAGTCGTATTGTCATAATGACTTTTTGAGGTACATATGTTTATTTTTTTGTCATAAAATAATGGAAAAAATCTGAGCTGCTGGAGGAAAAGTCGCTAATAGAGATTTTGGAACCCCAAGGTGGACACTTCTGGGGCTAGTGAGCAAACTAGCAACATTTATTAAAAACCCTTCCTCGGTTTGTTCTTCCTCGTCTTCATCACCTACCAGGAGATGAATTAAAATTTAAATGGATACTTTTTTCATACTCGGTCCACCCGTTATGATGTCCAACATGTAATATTCACACAAACTGTGTATTATTTTAGTTTTTTCGCTTGTTTTTGGCATTTTCAAACTAAATTTTTATAAATGTTTCAATTTATTTTATTTGATGTCAAATATTTATAAATGTTTTATGTTCATATCAGCTGACCGAATTCTGAAATATCATACTAAGTTATGACGGGTTGTTCATAGCATTCATATATTTTCGTGCTAATATTTTATGACATATGACTATGACTACCGTTTGAATCCCCCAACTGTATGAAAAGATTTATGACTTTTATATACAATTTCTGAAATAATAGAAATATGTATACATATTGGGATTTCGTTTTATGATGGCATATACTTTACTTTGTTTTAGATTTCTTAGATAAAACAAGAAAACTTGTATTTTGAAAAAAGTATATCTAAATTATTCGATATACTCTATCAATTGATACATATGTACATATGTATGTTGAAGTATACTGATGAGTTGCCATTACCACCAAAAGGGAAGCCTATAGACAGCTTAACCATTATTGTATCATATGAAACCATACTGTATTTCTCATACAATTAGTATACCAAAATTTAATAATGCTTTTGAAATTGGGGCCAAAAAGCTAGATTGCTTTGTAGTAAAAAAAAAAACTTGAAAGTGTACAGAAGTATTGAAGAAGTATATTTACTGCTAATGAGGGGATTAATGTAGTTAAATTCTATTGTAGAAAAGTATGTGAATTTTAATTACTGAATACGGGTCAATAAAATCGAATGATAGACTTTTCATAACTTATAACATGTTATAATAAATTAAAGAGAAATATATTGCAGAATCTTGATCGTGACTGTTAGAGCTTAGAAACATTTAGATGCATGAAGTATGTTTTTCTTATTTCATCATTTTTACGTCCTCGACGATTTGCAAGCTTGTAATTGTATTCACTTTTTTGGCTATCCGTAATAAGCATTGTTCTTAAGAGTATGACTGTTTCCACCACTTCTGAAGTGCTTTATAATTCGATCTTGAGAAGATGCTCTAGCATTGAAGAAGGAAGGAGTAAACGATTGCTTCTCCGATTTAATTTAAAAATGTTATTTCTTTAATTTCTTTAATTTGCAGGATGATTCGAAATTATTAGAACCTGTGGCGGCTACATCATCATCTTCGTCAAAATTAGAAGATGACGTAGGACAACCCAAAGCCACAAAAGCGTATAAATGTCCCATCTGCAAAATTAGTTACATACACAGATACACTTACGTTGCACACATAAGACAAATGCATTTGGGCATTGAACACGCATTCGAGTGTGACATATGCCACAAGACTTATACAAAATTTTGTAATCTCTACCGTCATATGCGCAAAGACCACAACCAGTCACTGCGTCAGTATAAATGTGAATATAGTAGTTGTAATCGTAGTTTTCGCCAATTGACTACAAGACGCAAACATTATGAAAAATTTCATAATCACGAACATCTACCCAATTATGTTGAAAAAATATCCCAAGAGTGTCTAAGGCAAGAAGAACTGCAAAGCTCGCAACACTCATCCACAGGGCCGTCATTATCCGCTAGTACGATAAACACGGAGACTGGAGTTCAAATGAAGCCTTCACTATTAAGTAAACGTAGCTACATTTGTTCTATTTGTACAACCGCTTTTGAAACGTCCTATAATTTAAAAGTTCACATGGACAATGATCACAAAAAAGATTTGAAATTTCGCTGTCACATTTGTGGTAAACATAAGATATCTCAACTGAAATTGGATGAACACATATCAACCGTCCATAGAAATCAAAATGTTATATGCCATGTCTGCAAAAAGGTGCTAAAATCGAAAAGTCATCTGAGACAGCATATACTATCTGTGCACAATGGAGTTAAACCATTTTCATGTGAATATTGTCCAGCCACTTTCGCCGCCAAGAATACTTTAAAGGTACATACGCGACTCCATACAGGTGAGAAGCCTTTCAAATGTATAATATGTGAACGCCGATTTACACAATTGACACCAATGAAAAAACATATGATAACGCATGAAAAGGGACATCGCAATGCTATTGAATAGGTACTTAATTATTAAATCAATAAATTAAGTTTTAATTAATGCAATGCGTTTTTTAATTTTTTTAAGTTTTGTTTTACAACTAAATATATTTTTGAGTTAAGATGTACAACATTTATGTAATTTAAAATAAAATATACTAAAACTTTAAAACATTCCTATCATCAACAAATATTTTTGTATCATTTTTCTGAACACATGGAACCATAAAAATAATTTTCAACAAAATTTGGAGTAATTTCCGCACCGCTGGCCGATTCAACACGAACTCCATTTAATATATTCATAAATTGTCAACAAGTTTACTACATTTAGAAATGATAAAGAATTCATTAGTTTCCTTTTCACCTTGAAACATTTTTTTGATTAAGATCATGATGAAAACCTTAGGGCTTGATTATGGATGGCGGCCGAACATCATTTGAGTTGCCACTTGTTAAAAGTGATATTACACATGTCAACTGGAAAGTATAAATCTTTGTATGACGTATGCAACGCAACGGAGGATCGGTTGTCATTCATAAGAAATCGTATCAATTTTAGGCTTTTTATCTATTTCTGTGGAGTATAAATCTCAAAAGCCTTGTTTTTCAAACACATCGATGGGAAATCGGAAAACTGCTAATTCCTTAGTTTTAAAAACCAACCCATATTTTTGCCTTAATTTTTTATTTTTTTAATATTCATAAGTTCTGCAATTACGTTGTAATATTTGTTAACTTGAACTAAATGAAATTCTATAAATTTAATGCTCTAATTAAGTTTGAACGTAATTTCAAACCGATAGTTGTGCATTTTTGTATAATTTTTCAAATAAATCTTAAAGAAAGAAACATGATTTTTTTGATTTTTCTTATGAGGTGTTTCTTACACGCATTTTTTCTTTAATTTATTGAAATGGTTTTATTGAAGCCTTCTCTGTATGAAAGTGGAATTTGATAAGGCGAAATCGTTGATCTCTTAGGACTATACATAAACTCAAAGGTTCCCAAGCTTATTTTATTACTATCGACCTGGTATAGCGCTGTGTCTTTTGAGACAATTTGAAGCAATGATCAACTTATAATTTAAAGCTTTTGTTAAATTCATTGGAAATGATTTGAATTTGTACAAGTTGTGGATAAAAATCTGGTTCCTATTGACTTTTCGATGGCGCTTTTCATGCTGGTATGTTAATGGTTGATGAATATTCACACTAAAAATGGTGATAGTGTTCATGGAAGGAAAATATTTATAAAGTCGTGTTGCATATCAAAAGAAAAGAAAGTGTTAGCTTTGCAGAAATAATTGTGAGAATGTTTAAAATTTAATTTAAGCTTCAAACTCAATTGTCTTAATATCTTTTACATTTGTTTTAATACCAAGCGAAGATAATAGAGATGGCAATAAACCATCTTCATCCTCACTAATACCTAAGCCAGCCAATAAATTACCGAGCAGGCCAACAGGTTTCGTTGTTTCAGTGGTTATTGATGCCTTCACTGACTTACGGTTGGCGGCTCTAAAATATGCCTAAAATAAATTCATCTCAACAAATATTTGAACGACGTCAAAAATTATTACAAATCTTACCAAGAAAGTGTCATATTTTTGCCCGATTTTGACCAATTTCACTAGAATATCCTTTTTAGAATGAGGCTTAAAGGTGGACTTGATAATTACCAAGTCTTTGTTTTTCAAGACATCACCATAACCGGCCAGTTGATTAGTGGCATTAATTCCTGAACTAACAAGTTCGACTTTTCTGCTAACCACCAAAATAATACAGGTATCTGATTTTTTCACTACTTGCTTAAATTTATTAACTGAAATAAAAATATGAAATAATGAATAAAAAATAATATTTTCATAATTGATTTTAAAATTTACGTGCTTTGGGGCCAATATAAACTGAATTTACACTAATTGCCATTCTGATAGTTGCAATGATGATAAATTTTAGCAGTAACATTTTTATAATTGTATTCTGTAGCCAGTATCGCATTGCTAGAATTTAGAAACTAAATTTTCTTTTTCATTTAAATACGATATTTATATTTAAAAGATGTTTCAACTACAAAGCAAGTTCTAGTTAGACACGAATTTTAATCAAAATTAAAATTTAATGTTTTAAAAATCACGTATAAAGTTATTACATCTTTCCTTATTTTTAAATTTTATAGTTTTGCAAGCATTAAGAAAATATATGCATATACCTGATACAGCTGTGTTGTGGGGGTGATCGATAAAATACTAATTAATTTTTATTAAATTGCAAACTACTGAACTTGGAATATAAATAGAAAAAAAGTTATGGTTTGTGGCTGGCTATCAGGAGGTTTTATGAGAATTGATTAAATTAGTTTCCAACAAAAAGTAGTCTGGCTTAAGGCTTTCAAACTTTCATACAGTGACGTAGCAAAACTATAATATATGTACATATGTATGTATTATATACTCTATACATACATACTTATATGAATATGATGCATTTTGATTCTGATTTGTCATGCAATTTGTATTAATTTTATCTCATTTATTTTGTGCGCTTAAAGTCTGTCTCTCTTATTTTATTTTATTTATCGATATTTCGACGCTCTTATTGATGAGCGAGTCTGTGCATTTATTTTATATACATACATCTGTATGTGTGTTTGTTTGTTATTATGGTATTGATATACTTTACTTTTAAAAAATTTTCTGATTATGTGTTTATGTATTAATATTTAAAATATGACAAAAAGTTTTCTTTCTTTTTCATGCGTGTTAATTATAATTTTAAATTTTATATAAAATAAAAAAATTTCCTGAAGATGTTACCCTAAGAGTACCGAAATATCGATAAATAAAATAGGTTTAAATAAATAAATTTAATTAATTAATTCAGAAAACTAGAACATATTTTGAAAAATTTCATTGTCAAATAAATTTGTTCATTGCCATTAAAATTTTTTGTGTATTAAAGCTCCATTTTAAACTTTTTTTAACGAAAGTTAATCGAACGCATACGAGTATTTATTTATCAATCCTAAAAGTATGCTTAAAATATTTTTAAGTATATTCCTCTTCCACTAAAATAGTTTTGAAATGTCCCTACATTTCGCGGAATTTTTACGAAAACAAAAAATTTACCACATTATTCGATTCTGTCGATTATTTTAAAACTGTTTTAGACGAACTTTTAGATAAATGTATAAAATATAATTTTCAGGAATTGTTTACGAGCAGACAATCTTAGGCCGGCCACTCACGTACAGTTTTAACTGTTCAGTTATAACTGACAGACTTAACTGTGAACTGAGATGTACACACACGTGCAGTTCAATACTTCAGTTTTTAACATGGATTCGACCGAGCAGGACGTTTTGGCTGCTCTCAGTGTACTTTTTCTAATTTTACAAAAAAAAAAAATAATAATAATTAATAAATAAACAGTGTAAACAGCGGTGCAAGAAGTGGTTATTACAACGAAATTTATCTTCCCACATTAGTTTATTAAAAGAATTAAGTAAAGAACCATTAGATTTCCTCAATTATTTGCGCATGACTCAATCAGTGTACCAAAACTGCTTTCCCCTTTGATTAGAAAGGGAGATACAGTCATGAGAAGAGCAATTTCTCCACACGAAAGATTAACTGCTACATTGAGATTTTGGCGAGATCATTGTACTCGCCAGATTTAACTTGCCATAGGCAAGGTTCAGATCTATATATTGCAATAAAATCAATTATCACTTTGTTCTGTTTACGCGATATGATACGAACTCTCGCTCGACACAAATTGAACTGAGAACGGTACAGTTGAACCACCACTCACATTCACTGCAGTTGAAACTGTCAGTTAAAAATATAAAAATTTTAAATTTTTCAGTTAAACTGAACAGTTGAGTTAAACTGTCAGTTATTATCCACATACGTACAGGTTTAACTGAACAGTTGAAACTGACAGTTAAAACTGTACGTGGATGGCCGGCTTTATATAATAGAATTTTTTGCGAGTTTTTAAAAGTCAAATTCCTCTTAAAGCATAAGAAATTATATCTTACACAAAATTATTAAATTTACTTAAAAAAGTGTATTTCAGCATTAAAAAGTCATATCCTTAATGTGCTCTAATCGCATAATCCTTTTTGCACAGAAGTTTTATCATGTAACTGCCATAGGAGTTGTCCGTTTTGACCATGTAACTGCCATAGGACCTTTTCGTCACTCTGATAAACCCTGATTTGTATCATATTAAACTGAAAGAAAGAGAAGCCAAGCTTATTGGTAATGCGAGCTTAATAATGGACGTTGTATCGTGTTTTATATTATTGTGATCACGAATTTAATAAAAAAGTTTCTTTCCCGCTCCAAATTATAATTGTTTTTTAAACTCCATTTGATTTCAAATCAAATACATTTAAAGGCAGCTTAAATACACTAACATCCGCAATTTTAACGACCCAAAAGGTCACCAAGTGGTTTTTGTATTTGAATAAGTCAGGAACTCCCGCTAACTGGTTGCTGAGGATTAGGCAGCTGCCCAGCTGATGATTGAAGTGATGCTGCTGTGAAGTATGCCTAAAAATAAAATCATTTTGACAATTATTTATCCGATTTGCAACATACGTGTACTTGGAAAATTGTTGAAAATCCTACCAGAAAAGAACTTTGTGTATTAGCAAGTTTTTCTAATTTCTCTAGAATATCCATAGGGCTTAGAGGCTCATACGTCTCCTTGACAGTCTTCAAGTTTTCATTCGAGATATTGCCGTAGCTGGCTAGATCACTAGTAAAATTACCTTCTGTAGATACGAGTTGGATTCTATGATTAAGCACCCAAATAACACAAGTTCTAGACTTTTGCACCAACAGCACGTCATTAATAGCGTTGACTGAAAGAAGTGGGACGGAAATTCAATAAAACTTTTTCTTTGCTTCTCATGGTTCCAGAAATATACTTAAAGGAATCAAGTCGTTGTCATCATAATATGCACTAACTGCCATTACAATACCAACAATGAAGATAAATTTGAGAATGGAAATTTGTGTTCGAGCTTGAAAAAAAGAAACTAAACTTTCATTATTGGCTTATAAAAGTATTTATACTCAAGTAGAGGAATTTTATGAAGTAAAAGTTAGACACGATTTCAATAACATTTTAGATACTCACGGAAAAAATATGTGAACTAATGAAATTATTAGTTAAATTTTTTTGCTGATAATACACCATTTCCATATGCAATTGAGAACTTACAAATTATTTTGCAGAAAATTTATTATATCCCTCATTTGCTGCAACAAATGCTTTGGAAAAAAAATTCAATAAAATAATATTCGTCTTTCAAATCTTAAAATTTTGAAAATAATACATGTATGAAGACCGATCTGTTGCATTTAATAAGCGATATATCAAAATCTTTGTGTATGAAATTTAAAAATTGCAATAAGAGCAGATTTGCTTCAGTTCGGGAATGAAAATCTTTATTCACCATCATGGCTGATGCCGCCTGGTTAATGTTCCACCATGTCAGTGGTGTTCTATCTCATTCATTATTCAGTGGTTGTCGTCTTAATTAAGTATTATGTGGCCATAATCTTCGATCACTGGAACTCACATTATCGTAAGCGTTTGCTATATATAAACGTTAGCGATTTTTGGCTGATGACAAAAAATTTACCGACTTTAATTGTCATAACTGTTTCATAATGAAATCTCTAGATTGGAGTCGATCTTGTCATCTGCATTTAAAAATATGTCGTTCTCAGTGGCTAGTGCTGAATATTTATACGTTGTCTCCTCACTTTTTCTATTTTACAAAGTCAAATTCCATTGCTGTTTCGCTTATGACACTTTCACCATTTTTATTCTTCTAGGTTTTTAATGCAAAGAGCCTGGAGTCATTTTAACAGGATCTACCCGATTATTCTCTTTTCGCAGTTGCGTAGACTGTAGCCTTGTTTAGTTATCTCTCGTTTCTTCGTGTACACGCTTCCATGAATCCTAATTTCAACTGCAGTCAATTCGCAGATTAATATATCCGCCCTTCTGTGGTTTTGACCAATTAAAAGCAATTAGGGAAAACGGTTAATTTTTTATGAATACCAAAATGTAAAAATATATTTATTATTGATTAGTGTATAAATTGTGTATATGAACTATTTTAAATAAGAAAATAATTCCAAACTAGATATAACTTATTGTTTCCTACTAACCCAGTAAAATATAATGGAAATCATTCCTGAGGAACGACATTTTCAATGCTTCAGAAAATCCATTGAGCACTAATGAAACAAAAAAAAAAAGAAATAACGAATATGTGTGACAGATGTGAAGTCGATTGCTATCTTATCGCAATTGAAATAAAATAATTTTCTTTACAAAACGATTATAAAAAATTGATTTTCTCGACATATTGAAGATAACTTCAAAATCGGTGAATAAGCATCAGAAATGAGAATATCCTTCAATGGCAAGTCTGTTTTAAAATCATATATCGTTTTTGTTTCTAAGAAAAAATTCAAAATTTCTTGACTCTCTCAAAGAGAAAAAAGAGAATTTAGTGCTGTTTAATGGATCATTCATTTCTGGAACAGTAGTATATATTTTTTTAATTAGAGAGATGGTCATAGAAAACAGTGTATCAATAAATATATATTTTGTTTATAAAATAAGAAAACATTAGTTTTATAAAGAAAACAAAAAACTTTTTTAATGTAACATAATAACCCTTAATTACGAGTCCCCGAATAAAGTGAAAAAAATTACGAAACGTCGGAAAAATATAAAATAAAAAACTTTTAATTAAGATAAATAGAAAATTTTTTTATAAATTGATCAGCAAAATATTACACTTTTAATAAACGTAACCGCCAATAGCTTCAGCATATTTATGAAATTTTTTTAAACTCCTTTTTTTATTTACTTGGAATGTATGTAATACTATGCGTATACATTATATATAATTATGTAAAAATGTACATATAGTATACGCTGAGGTTGAGAAACTGCAATGATTTGCATTCTACATGGAATAAATTCATTTGGAATTGTCATAACATTGCTGCAGCTAAACATTTATTTGCAACAACAATGTTCCGACGATTTTGAATGGATTGATTTCATGGGGCTTACAGAACAGCTCCTAATATTTGCTTTTATTTTTACAGTCAGCATTTGAAGTCGATTTAATTTTGCCGATATATTTTCTTATATTAGACATCTTAAGGTGAATTCACCCATTCGTTTTGAACGTTCCGTACGTTTTTTTATATTTAGTTTGAAGTCTCTATTTTTTTGAGAGAGAGAAAGAGAGTAAATTTAATGCCGAAAAATTTTTGTTTGAATTGGTTTTTACTCTCTTTCTCCCTCTCTCAAAAATAGAGACTTCAAACTACATATAAAAAAAGCGTTCAGAACGTTCAAAACGAATGGGTGAATTCACCTTTAGAGTATATTTTTCATGAATAGTTTTTTAATGTTGTTTTTAAATAATTAATATTGAAATTTATTATTTCGGGACATTCTTCCCAAATAATTGTTAAAACAATTCGAGTTTTTTGCAAAATGCATTGTTTGTTGTGTCTTTAGCTGTCCATATGCCGACATTTCATTTGGTCGCTAAACCAAATCGTGTAATTTAAATAGTTTGAAAACATCCATTCATTGTTTGTATAAAAGCATTCTAATTCTATGTATTTTGTTATGATTCATATACAATGCTGAATTCTCATATTGTATTTGATTTGTATGGCATAAACATCCGAGGTTGAATGTTTGCAAGCTGCTTAACGTTTTTGTTTTTTGTTTTGTTTTTGTTAAGACATGTTTTATTTTTGGATATTCCTTACTTAAAAAAGACTAAAAAGAAATAGAAACATGGGCCTACTTAATTCGTTTTCTCAGTCTGGAATGAATTAGTATTATTATTTTTTAATAATTAATTGGAATAATATCCTGAATAATTTTGACAAAATATTCAATCTTATCGTGCATAAAAGGCGAGAAAAGTTTCCACATCACTTTTTCCCCATAAACAATTATTTGTGAAAAATTCAAACTAATAGTACACAAAGCAACAACAACAATACGAAAATTGCCGATACAAATTTTATTCACTATAATTTTTAATTAATTGCTAATAAGAATCGTATTCCCATAGGATCTGTTACCCAAAGGGCGACAAATTGCATATAGATTGAAAGAAAAATAAAAAGATGTTGTTGTATTGTTTGTATAAAAGCCTTCTAAGTCTACTATTTTCTATTATCCCTCATGGGAGCATATGGCTTCCACAAAGCAGTTGTTTTCGCTATATTATTTTTCTTTGAATCAGTTTCGTTAATCTATTGTTGTTCCTTCTAAGTAGATTATTGGTCTGCTGTAGCATGGATCTGCTATCTGTCGTTGCCAAGAAACAACGCTCTCTGTGTGTTTGGTGTAGTGAACCTCGCTAATCTTTGATTCCTACCTTTCTTTTCTAGGGGGTGGGGTAGCTGCTTGACCTTTGTCATGATGTTATCCTCTTTTCCAGGGAGAGTGGCTTCTTGGGTGGATTTTTTAGAGGGACTTGAACCCACTTAATTTGAAAACTCGAAAAACCATGATGAACAATTTTTGTCTTCTGTCAGGGAACGAACCTGTGGTACTTTTTTTTGTAGGCAAGCACTTTAACCACTACACCACACCACCTAAGCCTACTATAGTTATATATTACTTTTTCCAATTTTCAAATATAATTGAATATGTATAGATAGACTCGCAAGATCGAAAACCAAAATTTATCTAAAAATAATAACTCCCCAACAGCTTCGGATCTAATCGACCATTTATGCCTATACAGATAAGAGATTTAGAATTGTGTTTTTCTTTCGACGGCGTTTGCTTCAATTTGGAACGATTTTCCGTCATGCCACTTCAAATTTGGTTTGTAAACAGACCGGTTTCGGCCATCGTAAGCCATCGTAAGAAAAAGAACACTGTTTAGAAACCAATTTGATGTGGGACGACGGAAAATCGTTCCAAATTCATGAAAACAGATTAATATCATTGATATCATTTAATGGATGGGAATTATGAGGATGCCTTTACAGAAATATTGTGAATTTTTTTTATCATTAGCCATTTGATTGATTTGCGACATGGTTGCAAATTCTGTACAGGCTGCAGAACCATGTGCAGACACCTTGCTAAAGAGCTAGAGCTATCTAACCTCCTACCGGCAGTAAGAAATACCCCTATCATGGACTCACTCACCAACCGTAACCGCTAGGGCAGCTCTGTCGAATAGCAACAACACATAGAGATATATGGTCTGAAGAGAGTATCTACAACAGGATCACTAGCACCATATTGCAGACACACTCACCCGACCCATAACTCTTCTCACGTGTCTTTGGGTTTTAACCACAGCCACCACATGATCCCCAAAGGGCCGTCACCAATAACCAGTCTAGGACAAGTCCTAGAGGTGTTAAAAACACCTTCGATTTTAGGTCCCGTGCAAACCTGAGGTATCGGTATTACCTCTATTCAGACAAGCATAGGCAAGGATACTTCCTTAAATACTTATATGCACGCCCGTTACCCTGTTATTTCAGGGATTGGGTAGTAAAATATTAAGTTCTATGGGAAACTGGCCAAATGTCAAGGCCTAGAAAGACCAAATTATCCATGCGGACGAGCGAGCGAACCCACTTTTACCTTTAAGTCACTTGCATGCGCGCCCGTTACCCTGTTATTTCAGGGATTGGATCGCAACATACAAGTTTTTATGGATTATCAGCAAAAAGTCCTAGGTCCGGAAACCTGATAACCTTATAACCCAGGAAGCACAACATCCAGCCATTAAGACAGGATGTATAATTCGTGGCCCCCGGGGGAAAAATGTTATTTAAACAATTATGAGCTTAAAGATAACATGGAAAACAAGGAAACAAATCCCTGCCAATTACGGTTGGGGGTCCAGGAATTTCCGGGCGGGGAAATTCCCGGGAATTCCCGAAAAAATTTCGCCGGGAATTCCCGGAATTTTTTTAAAAATTCCCGAGAAAACGGGAAAAAAATTATGATTATTTAATAGGGTAAACTTTTATTTTTCCACATTTTTATTTTTAATTTTATTGAAATAAAACATTTTGTATAATAAACAAAATATTTTGTCTAAATAATTTCAAATGTAAAACGTTGATCAGCTTTTGTTAATAAAAACACCCCTTTCTGAAGAAATGGCTAAGTCAATCAGAGAAAAAGTTGATCATAGACGTAATGATAAAATGTTAGCATTAATAAATTATTTAAATTCTCCCTATGCCAATTCTAAAGTACCAAAAACTTTGTTAAAATTGTATGCTGAACCAATATATAAACGCCTGTTTGATCAATTAATTTCAGAAATGTCCAACAGTTACAGTGATATGTCTGAAACCCAAGTCGACAAATGTTTCGAAATGGATTTAAAAAATTCCATAGACAATGCAAAGGCTAATCCAAAAAAACCAAAAATTTATATAATTTATATAATGTCCTGTTAACAATAAATCCAACATCAGTGGATAGTGAACGGGTTTTCTCTGTTGCTGGGAACTTTGTCACAAAAATTCGAAATAGGATGTCGGGCGAATTACTAAATGCTTTAGCCGTATTAAAAACTTATTTCTCATATAAGGCTTGAATTCACAGTCATTAGTTAACCATTAGTTTAGTATACTCCCATAAGAAATAACATTGCTGAATACTTTGTCAGCAGTTAACTAAAGACTGTGAATTCAGGCCTAAGTGATGTACAAATTTGTTTTTATAAAAATAATTTTTTTGTTTTTTTTTATTTTTTAATTTTATTTTAATGTATTTCTTTTTAAACTAAATATGATCTCAAGTTATTGAATTAATGTTATGTTTTTGTTTTCAATGCAGAAATTGAATTGTTCTTTATTATTTAATTTTAAATAAAAACTAACTTTTACGAAAAAAAAACATCCTAGGCCATAAATTAGTTGTTTTTAACAGAAGACAATTTCCTGGGATTCCCGGGAAATTTATAATTTTCCCCGGGAATCCCGGAAAGCGAAAAAGTCCTGCAATTCCCAAACCCTATGTTGAAAAAAGATTTAAAGAAATGATCGACAAGAAATTCAAATTGTCCAAAGTCTGAATTATATATTTGGGGGATTCAAACGGTGTGCTATTAAGTCATATTGTCATAATGTCCTAATATTTTAGTATGGTTTAAAAAATTGTCGTTGTGCTGCAAACAAAAAAGTCATAAAATAATAAGACTTTTTGAACTATGTTTATTGTTTTGTCATAAAATAATGGAAAAAAATCTGAGCCAAAAGTTAAACGCGTGCGCACAAATCTAACTAAAAAATGGAACCTGCTGGAAGAAAAGTCGCTAATAGAGATTTTGGAACCCCAAGGTAGACACTTCTGCGGCTAGTGAGCAAACTAGCAACGTTTATTAAAAACCCTTCCTCAGTTTGTTCTTCCTCGTCTTCATCACCTACAAGGAGATGAATTAAAACTTAAATAGATACATTTTTTTCATACTTACTTGGTCCACCGTAATTTTCACACAAACTGTGTATTATTTTTCGCTTGTTTTTGGCATTTTCAAACGAATTTTTTTTAATTTTTATTTTTAAATGTTTTAATTTATTTTATTTGATGTCAAATATTTATAAATGTTCATTCCGCTGACCGAATTCTGAAATATTACATTATGACGGGTTGTTCATAGCAGTCATATATTTTCGTGCTATTATTTTATGATATATGACTACCGTTTGAATCCCCCAATTGTGTATTTCATTTTCCGATAGTATACATATATATTATTATTTTTTCTTCCAATAAATAAAATTGCGCAAAATTGAAATGGATTACGTTTATTTCTTATTTTTCGATAGGCTTATGCATACTCATTCACAAATTTAATTTTTTTAATTTTTTAATCACTTTGTCAAAACTGGTATATGCACATACCATATTTTCGTAATTACTTTCACTTAGTTTCTATTAATTTTTTTGATCGTCTAGTCAAATGATGGCAAATAATTATTTTAACGCCTTAGAAAATAAGTTGAAAAACTTAGCGATTTCGATTTGTTTTGTGATAACCATGCAAAATTACATACATATATTTTTGTGTTGAGTATCTAAAAAAAGTGTTCTTTATGAGTGAAAAATTTTCAATAACCGAAGTAAACATCAACATTAATAAATTCTATGAAATATTTGTACAAAACTATTGTTCCTTATAAACAAGACTTCGATAAAACCGGGGGTTGTAAGTTATAAATGGACTCCACTATATATAATTTTACAATAACTGCATGCTAAATCATTGACGCATTAAATTGTAGAAATTGTTGTAAATCAAAATGAAATTATAATCAAGACCGACAGAAATGGGCTTCGTCGCTGAATACAATTTTCCGATAAAAAAAAGTGGACAATGCACTTTCTTAACCGATAATCTGCAAACGCTGTTCTTTTGTAAGTCTATTCAGGGTTAAATTATAGTCCAAACTGAACATATTTAACAGCAACATGTTACACGAAAACTGCTGAGCTGCCAAAAACAGAATTGCCAAAAAGGAAGTTGCTAAAAAATCTCCCTCACTTCCGGTTGAATGGATACGTGAACAAGCAAAATTGCCGTATTTGTTATGAAGAAGCATTCCAAGAACTGCCAATGCATCCTGAAAAATGCACTGTTTGGTTCGATTATGGGCTGATGGCATCATTGTCGTACATTTTCAAAGACGACGAAGGCAGGAAAGTTATTGTGTATGGCGAGCGCTACCGTGCGATGATTAACATTTTTTTTGCCTAAAATAGAAGAGGAGGACTTGGCTGACATGTGGTTTCAATAAGATGGTGCCACATGTCACACAGCACGCGAAACAATGGCCCAAATGAGAGGGGAGTTCGGTGAATAGTTTATTTCACATTTGGTGCCGGTCCATTTGCCGCCTAGATCGTGCGATTTAACGCCTTTAGAATATTTTTGTGGGTCTATGTTAAGGCTCGTGTCTATAGGGACAACCCAGCAACGGCTGACGTAATGGCAGGCAATATTGAAGAATTTATTCGTGAGATACCGGCCGATATGTATGCCAAAATTAGACCCAACGCATAAACCATTTGAGGCATAGCTGCGGTCAACATTTACATGAAACCGTCTTTAAATATTAAATTATATAGATTGTTCTATCGGCTCAAACAAATACTTCATACATTTCTATAAATTTTATGTCTTTTTTTAATCACACCTGAAAGCTCTTAAAAAATCTTTCTTTATAAGTAAACTTTGCCAATGAGGCGTAAATTGGCCATTATCACTTGTGAGGTTTCTAAAGTTGCAAATCTGTTCCAATAATTGATAAGCCACTGATACAGACAAATTGATCGTGTCAATATATGCAGAAAAATTATACTAAATTTGACATGGATACGAAGAAAGGACACTCTACTGTTCCATTTCTTACATATCTTTAAAAATAGCCTAAAAACGCCCTCGCAGACCATTAACTAGTGTTCTAGACTATTAGCCGGAGAGTCGCAGATTCGTTTTCTGCCGACCACTAATAGTTTCTGCAGGCATGCCAAATAGCTTCGCAGTTTGTGATTGTTTACGAAAAATTTTATTTGATTATTAAAATTTCCAAGTTTCTTGAAAACCTGGTACAGTTTTTTCAGGATATTGGATACAAATATCAAGTGATTTCCGGTGATGTCCTTTGGTTAGTTGAGTAACTAAGTTAGAAAATTTAAAATTTCAAAGTTAAAAATTTGAAAAACTTTGAATTTTCGGCACCGAAAGTCATTTCTTTAAGGAAATTTCCTTTTTGATATAAACTTTTATTTGCGACAGTTCCGAAAGTTTTGATTGGATTCGGTATAAAAAATAGACCGATATGTACATTCGAGAAATCTGTAGCCTACTACAGTCTACTCCCTGGTATAATGAGTCTACCCCCTGGTATAATGATTCTGAAATTGTTGAAGAAGTTTTATTTTGCTGCGCCCCAAAATAGAGTCCATTAGGCGCTTTATGTACTATTAAGAAATTTTAAGTCTGATCGCAACATATCGTTATTAATGGTTTAACTTTGATGATTTTTCAATTCGGACATTATAAGCTAAATGTCGCCTTTGTATCTTCGTTCCTTTCCTAAAAAGCCTTTAGTTGTTTTTATGCAAGAGTCGTGGTAATGGAGAAAAATGGCATAGAACTTACTAATGGGCCTCTAAGCAATGCAAAATTTTACTCCAAGTAATTCTAACACTATGGCTAATGCACTGGACTAATAGTCAGAGTTCTGTTCCTGCCTTAGAATCTGGGTACTTCTGCTTTATGTCTTCTTTACTCTTCTGTTTCTAACTTTCTATTCTCTATGTATCACAGATATCATAAAGGTATCACATTAAGGACCCAAGTGACCGAAAGCTGGCTGTTAAAACTAATCTAATTCTAGCATTTAAAATATTTATTCTTGCCACACACTCTACAAAATGTTTTGCCAAATGCTTACATTTAAATTAGTCATTCATAGTTCAAATATGTCACATTCTATTGGAATTTTATGACATAAGTATTGCAATTAGTTTCTTCCAAATCTTTTCTAATATTAACGTTTGTGTGTTGTTAAACTAATACGAGTAAACAGATTTTTAAGGGAGCAGCAGTCAGTTAAATTGCGCAGTCTAAACAATAAATGGATGAATTAAATATTTAATTACGTTTTTGTGTACATACGTACATACCCGTACGTAAGTACATGTGCCTACAGTATGGTGTTTCATAATCATCAGGTGAGTGAGTACTCGGTACCTGTTGTAAAAATGTTTTGAAAATAAAAATAAGTTTTTTTTATTTACGCCTCTTGAATATTTTATAATTGCTATTTACGTATAAAATTTTTTAACGCTTTTAAAGACGCAACAAGCATTCGAAGCTCTTTGGCTGTGATTTCACTAGATGATAGTATTTATAAAATCAAAATAAAAATAAAAAAACATAAAGATATAAAACATATTTCCAACACCACTTTTTCATGAAAATTGTTGCATGCATCTTTCATGATAATAACATACATATAGACTCACTACAATAAGCATTTTCATGACATTTTTAGCATGAAACTTCATCTATTTGCCAACATAAAGTAGGAGTAAAGAAATCGTATGAAATGTCATATGGACATAGTTTATGCCACTGACTGGACTCTTTATAGCAGATCTATTTCAAATGGGCCACTATTTAGCCATGTCTCCATAAAATAAATAGGCCCGCCTGGAGCACTTGGGGTCTCTTCCCCCAGAAGAAATAAAGCAACCCAAGAATTTTTTCTTATTTGATAAGGAATTATATCTAACCCCAGCAAAATTCTCAACATAGACTATCAAACAACCATCGACTAAATTCATCAGCACATCTAAGGCACAGCAATTGAAAATTTGATTTCTTGGACTCATGCCACCAATAGAAGCTGCGCGCATATTTGAATAATGCTCCATTCCAGTGCAAGTAATTTTTAATTAATCATTACTTCCAATGTGTATTTTTTCGACTTCTTACGAAGTAGACACAATTTTAATTGAACATTTTAATTGTTTTTATAAATAAAACTCTGTTCTTGTTTTCCAAAATATTTTTTGTCAAAACTTTATTCTTAAATTTATATGAAAACGTTATATTCTATTAATTTATAACTGAAAAAAAGAGTCAAGTTTGTACCCTTTCCAGATGTAATTCGTTTTCCTCGGCATAAATAATTTATCATAGTTTATTTTTAAAAGCTTTAAAAACTTTCAATATATTAAAGACTGCTTCCAATAATCCAGTAAAAACAATGGAGTGCGCACTACTTCTTTTTGAGAAGCCCTTTATAGTGGAGTATAACACATCACATGGGATTTTTAAATAAAAAAAATTATAGGTTTTATGCTTAGTTTTGTTAAATTTATTTCCCTACTTTAATAAAAAAAATTATACATCTATACTCTTACTCCGTTTTTATAAAACTGAATTAGAGGCATTTCATCAATCAACCAACCACCCGGCCCCCAGTGTGTTAAGATTTTGACAAAATATCAAATTATTCAACATTAATGCAATTAGTTGATACGTATGGAGATTATTTAAATTCCTACTGAAGAATTTGCACGAGGGAGGAAGATCTAAATGCATATAGATTTGTGTTTCGTTAACAAGCCAGTAAATTTTAATGTAAATCCTATGACAAACACATACAGAGGCAAATTGATATTTATGAATGAATGATTAACTATGCAACAACACTCCTCAATTTTAAGATGCAGGTGTTGAGATTAACAAAAACATCATAAAGCTAAACGACTGACGGGCTGGCAGATACCGACAATGGCAGCAAATTTATTGCAGATTTCAACGTAATACGTAAATTGTTAAATTAATTGGAAAATATTTTATAGTTACATTAATGTCTAATAATGAAGGTGTAATCGTACATTATCGAGTTATTTGTGCGTACTATTTCAATTTAAGTTTTCAATAATATAATTGCCATATAATTTAAAAATTTATTATTAATAATGTGCAGTTGCTTATTCAGAGTTTAATGCAAAACGAAAGACTTAAGACACAAACCTTAAAACAAAAATTCAACGAATGGGGGTGGGTGGCCTCCACGCAAGATGCGATCTCAAGTTTGAAACATAGAAGAAAATTAAATTAATCATAAAATAACTATTTAACGATGTTAACTATTGGACGATATTACTTTTCCTTATTTCCGCAATTTAATTTAGTCGCTTAGTGGTCGCACAAAATTGTTCCAAAATTATTTTATTTATGCTTTGATTTTGGCTTGTTGTTATACTGAAAGAAAAATCGTTTGACGAACACAGGAGAAAATGGTTTTGAACTGTTTTAGACTACATTTCTAAGAAAAACGTCGGCCATGTGACGCATGTTACAATAGATTCAAGTGCAAGCTGTATAAAATAATGAATTGTTAAGAACAGACGTAATTTCATCACAACCTTATAAGAGATGGACAGTCTCTGTGGTGCTTATAAAGGGTGATTTTGAAATAGCTTTTTAAAATGATTTAAGAAAAAAAACACAAAACAATTAGAAAAATGTATGAAATCTTTATTTGAACGATTTATATAATTCAATGTTTAAAGATGATTTCATGTAAGTGTTGACCGCAGCTACGCCTCAAATGGTATGTGTGTGAAGATAAATTTAAATTTAAGTAGCAGAGACAAGAACCAATTTCTTTAAAAGTGATCATTTTTCGGTTAACACAGCGGCATTAGCCACTTAACAGTCATGGATAATTTCAAGATATGTGGATAATCTAGGAACGTTCAAAACAATACAAAACAGCAATTATAAAAATAGAAATTTTCCTGGATAGATAATTGGTCTTTATGGAAAAATAGAGAGTTATAGGTATATCCCACTATATAGAATTGGTGCTCCAGACGGAGCACATTATATGGTATTTCTGAAATAATATTTTTATTAAGTAGCTAACAGCGCTCTGTTAACCGAAAAATTAGCACTGTTAAAGAAATTGGTTCTTGTCTCTGCTACTTAAATTTTAAATTTATCTTCACACACATTCAAATGGTGCGCTGGGTTCAATTTTGGCATAATCTCTCCAACATATCGGCCGGTATTTCACGAATAAATTCTTCAATATTGGCTTCCATTGCGTCAACCGTTGCGAGTTTGTCCCTATAAACATTAGCCTTAACAAATAACAGAATTCACCGGCCCCAAACGTGAAATAAACTGTTCACCGAATTCGCCTCTCTATTGGGTCATTGTTTCGCGTGTTGTAGGGCATGTGGCACCGTCATGTTGAAACCACATGTCAGCCAAGTCCAGCTCTTCTATTTTGGGCAAAAAAAAATTTTTAATCACCGCATGGTAGTGCTCACCGTACGTTTCTGCCTTCGGCACATAATCCACACTAAACCTTTTTTGGGAAGCATTGGCAGTTCTTGGAATGCTTCTAGCTGCTCTTCATACCAAATACGGTAATTTTGCTTGTACACGTGTCCATTCAAGCAGAAATAAGCTTTGCCGCTGAACTTCATTTTACGATAAAAAGTGGACGATGCACTTTCTTAAACGAGCATGACTTTTGAAAATAAAATTCAATAATCTGGAAGCGTTGTTCGTTTGTAAGTCGATTCATGGTTAAATTATAGACCAAACTGAACATGTTTAACAGTAAAGTGTTACACGAAAACAGCTGATCTGCCATAAACAGTGTTGCCAAAAAGAAAGTTGCTAAAAATCCTAATTCTTATGTATTTAATTTCGGGCAATTGTAGGTGTTTTTCATTATACTCTTATATGAATGATTCGTTTTAGTTTAGTTTGCAATACTTCGTGCTTATTTTTATTCTTTACATTTTCTGAACTTCCTGAAGATGATATAGTATTAATGTCATGTCCCTCTGCCCTTATTTTTATTGTCAGCTTTCGATTTACAATTAATTTTCGTATATGCAGAATAAACATAATTTCAAGTGCTGCATGTGTACAGAGGCGTAACATGTGAAAATCCTATATACGAATATTGTTAGTGTAGAGCAGGAATAGGCAAAAATACATATAAACATTTTGTTTGCGCTCACAAACACACATAAAGAATCACTATTGCCAGATCTGACATTTTCATGTCATACCTAAATTTGAAATCTTAAATCTCCATTCCCTCATAAAAATTTTGTTCATAAGAACAAGTATTTCCTCAGGTTAATTTCATATGAATATCACTTTTTGCATATGGCAACGCTAATTTCTAACAACAAACGTAACACGTCCATCGTGTTTTAGTGCTCAAGTGAGACTGATTTATGCTTTTTATTGCCCCTATTGCGGTTCACCACTCAACTCAGTTTGGTCGTGTGAGAGTCAACCCAACTTATGCACAACCAAACTCATTTTAGTTATTGCGATCAGCGTTGCCAAATGTGCAGATTTATCTGTTTTTTGCAGTTTTTTAAAGTACGAAACAGGCTTGCAGATTTTTACTCTAAAAAACAGTTTTTTTAACCAATGCAGTTTTTATTATTCGTATTGTATTCTTCACAAGTACGACAGCATGATACACGCTACTAGTTCTGTACTTGTACGATTTGTAGTAACGTCTATACTCAGCATTATAAATTGTACTGCCTTTTAAAAGCAACAACGTGTTGTATTTTTTCTTATTCCATTTTTTGGCAAGTGATATTCTATTTTTTAAATTTAAAGTTTTCATTGCATTGTTTGAGTTGTTTGCGAGTATTGTGCCAATTTTTCTAAAAAATGGATAAATATCTAACAAAAACAGTAAGTTTGCTACTAAATAATTTTTGTTAATTCAAATAATTAATTATTTTGAATTTTACCAGATTCTTACCAAGATAATAATAATGCAGTGCCAGCTACACAGCTTTCGAGTTCAAGAAAAAAAAAAAAAAAAACTAGGCGATTACAATAAATCGTGGGAAGAAAATGTTTTATTAAAACCGTGGCTAAAAAGAAGTGAAAGCAATTTAGCGTTTCGTAAACTTTGTAATTGCGAGTTAAGAGCGATGGCCGGAATTACAGATTTAAAAGCTCACGCAAAAACATCAAAACACATTGAAAATGCGAAGGCAATTGAACTGCACGCAGGATCTAGTGCAGTGTTTACTTAGTTAGTTTTGTTTTGAAGGTGCAGATTTTTTTCGTAAAAAACAGATTTTTTTTTGGTAATTGTCAGTTTTTGTAAAAAAAATTATGTCAACATTGATTGCGATACACAACTGTTTTTAGTTGAGTTTGTCATAAAATTGCCAACCTAAAATATCGAATTGCCAACTTTAAATATCACGTTTGACAAGTGAAATTTGAAGAAAATTAAACTGAAAGTGTTGTGGGAATAAAAAGTATAAAATATTTTATTTATGTATTGTGAAACAATTTGTTAATTGAGTCTTAAAAGGTTAAAAAAAAGAATTCTGTACATATATTTAAAAACTTGTAATTCTTAAAAAAATAATAAAACTTAATATTGAAATTTATTATTCGGGAGAATATCCCGACTAATTGTTAGAAACAATTATTTTTTTTTTTGCAAAATGCATTGAAAAAAATGTTATCAAACTGCTTAAACTTCACTGACGATTTGGTTTTAGCAACCAATGAAATGTCGGCATATGAAGAGCTAAAGCCACAACAAACATTTTTTCAAAATAATAAAACTTGTGAATTTTAATATATAAAAAATAAGATGAAATTTATCTACAACAGCAAACAATAAAATATTATTAAGTTTTAAATATATTCTTAAGTTTTTCTATTTTTAATTTATCGCACTCCACCTTAAGATTGTGGAGATCAGTAGCCTCATTTGCTTGTCGTTCCAACAATGCAAATTTTTTTCTAATTTTTTTAATATTTGCAGTTGATGCTGCAACGCCAAAAACTTGGCCAGATGGTGCCGCTTGCTCTTGCAAAGACAAGAGTTGTGAAACAGTATCCTCATGGCTATTTAATGGGATTTCTTGTGATGGGCCTCAACCTGTCGCCTGAGTGTTTCTTTTATTGTTTGCAAGTTTTTTCTTAATGCTTGCTTTATAGTGGATCCAAACCTGTGAAAGATTATAATTATATTAAGAATATTGTAATTGTTCAATATTATTTTACTGACACACCTACACGTTGCCATTCTTGAGATGTTCTTGTCGGTGGTCCCAAACTATTTAATTCTACAGCAAACTCTTCCCATAACTCCTTGCACGTATTTTCCGTTGCACCAAAATTTGGTTTTCCGCGAGCAATTTCCGGATTCCTGTCCATAATCTGAACAAGCCGCTCAAATTGGACATTCGTTGTTATTTTCAAACTAATAAAAGTGTTTAAAAATTGTGAAAAAATTATTACAAAAATTGATACTTACGATCTCTCCATTTTGATTTAAATTTTCACCGCTTTTAAAAAAATTTCACTCTAACTGATAATGACACAATTACAATTAAGCAGTTGTATGTATTCAACGTTTTTTACGACCAAACTTTTGCAAAGTTGAGAACGGCAATACCACGAAAAAACAGATACACAACTGAATAGTCAACTGGCAGTTTAGTTGAGAACGGCAATGCGAAATCACCTAAGACGACCAAACTGACACAAAAGTGGTGAACCGCAATAGGGGCATATTTCTCTGCAATACGTGTGAACATGTACACGATGTAAGAGCGTAAGCATTGGCGCAGCGCCCTTGTTTTGCCTATCGCTGGTGTAGAGTAAAAATATATTTTAGCATTTTGCATATGCAATGATGCAAGAACATTTACAAACAATTGTGAACTGGTCTGTAAATTTATTTGATTTTTTTTAATATTTATAATTTGAAGCGTGTCCCAACATATAAAAACGCTTACAATTACTATCTCTATTTAAAATTTCGAGAGGCAAAGAATCATTTATGACAGATTTTGCTCGAAACAGCAGACAGCAAAATAAGTAATAAAAACTGATTTATGTTAGTGTATTACAAAAAGAATTTTTGATTCTATAAATTGGCCATTTTTGTTTTTTCTGTCAATTTGTTTAAAAAATTTCAATTAATTGAGAATGTAACATGTTCATTAATGTGTTACAAAGGCCTGTCAAAATTTTATGTTTAATAATTTTATAAGTTTCATGAAGAAATCAACCTCAAGCTCAATAACAAATATTTAGTACAATCAGGGTTGGGCAGTATTTGAAATACATGTATTTGAAATACGTATTTAAAATACAAATACGTATTTTGTATTTTGTATTTTAAATACATACAGATTTTTAAGTATTTTGTATTTTAAATACATGTCCTGAAAGTATTTTGTATTTTGTATTTTAAATACATGATCAGCAAGTATTTTGTATTTTGTATTTTAAATACCGCAAACCATGTATTTTGCCCAACACTGCTCATCAGGACCTGTAGAAAAATTATTTTCTTCAGCAGGTTTTATTTATTCTCCAACAAGAAACTGTTTGATGTTACATTCAAAAATCGGATATTTGTGAAAGGAAACAATTGTTTTGTTAATTAGTTTTATCTAATGTATTTTATGGTTTAAATAAAAACGGTATGTGTATCTCGTATTTTTTTATTTTATTTATTTTTTATTTATTTATTTCAAGTCTATGAATTTACAATTCTTACAGACTGATTACATAGGTATATTTATATATGTATTTAAGTATGCAAACAAAATATTACGTTTTATTAGATTATCATTTAATGAGAAATCAATATAAGAGTAAAATTTATTAAATTCCCTGCAGCTCTAACAAAGGGATCAGAATTAGCATAGTTTTTTCTAAAGAATTGTAACACATACCTCTTTTTAAAGGCAATTCATCCTTGATTTTTTATTTATAAAGACTTTTTACCAAAAACATTTTGGTCTATCGAAAAAATTTATTTGAATTTTTTTGTGCACAGTACTGTTTCTCTGAGGGATTTTTCACCTCATGGAAAAACTATAAATTATTACTGGACGACACATACCTCTAATAAGACCTGCAGTATTATTTTCGATTCTAGTTTGAGCAGGACTAGTACATCTATTAGATAGGTTATTAGTAGTTAATAAAGTATTAACAGGTTATCTTTCGGCGGCTGTAGACAATTGAGTGGGTTGGCTCGTACGTTGAATATAAGATACGGTACTGGTATTAACATTACCTAAATACATACATGTACATGACGTGAAAGTATTTTGTATTTTGTATTTGAAATACGTGCAATAAATGCAAGTATTTTGTATTTTGTATTTTAAATACATACAGATTTTTAAGTATTTTGTATTTTGTATTTTAAATACATGTCCTGAAAGTATTTTGTATTTTGTATTTTAAATACATGATCAGCAAGTATTTTGTATTTTGTGTTTTAAATACCGCAAACCATGTATTTTGCCCAACACTGAGTACAATTAAGAAAGTATATAAAAATTGAAAAAAAGTTTTTAAAATATACCCTTTCGAAAAAGCGACATTTAAATGATGTACCTTCAAAATTTTTTTAAGAGTACCTTTAAAAGAGAACATTAAAAAAGTTGTTTTGAAGGTGTAACTTTCAAAAAGTACATTTGAAAAAGTACTTTCAAAAAGGTAGATTTTGCACAGTACATCTAAAAAAGAATCTTTAAAGGTGCAGCTTCATTAAAATAGCTTTAAGTAAGTACCACCCTAAGAAAAGTACGTTTAAGAAAGTACTTTTAAGAAAGTACCTTTAAAAAAATACCTCTAAGAAAGTACCTTTAAAAAAATTAAATAGTGCATTTCAGAAGGTCCTTTAAGAAAGAACCTTTAAAAAAGTATGTTGAAGGATGTACTTTTAAGAAAGTACCTGTAGAATAGTACCTTTAACTCAGTACCTTTAAGAAAGTAACCTTAAAAAGCTACCTTTAAGAAAGTATCTTTAACAAAGTATCTTCAATAATTTACTTTTAAAAGCAGTGCTTTTGAAAAAGTACCTATAAAAAATACCTTTAAGAAAGTACATCTAAAAAAGTATCTTTAAAAATACCTGCATCAAATACTTTTTTGGGAAATTCTTTTCAAAAAAAGCACGTTTAGAAGTACCCTTAAAAGTACCTTTTAGAAATACCCTTGAAAATATACATTAAAAATTACCCTTTAAAATTATAATTTATAGAGAATGTAAATCCAAAAAATACCTACAAAATATATATTTTTTACTTCTTTGGTGGTTTTCAGAAAGGACAAGTTGATGTTAAAAATGCAAGATTGAACTGATCATTCAAATGATTAAATATTATTGTCAAATTAATTTTTTGTATATATCTCGAGCATTGCAGTGAGGCGCTTATTTTAATGAAATGATTAAATTGATATGTGTATGTAGGGTTCCCACCTTTTTTTTGGAAATTAAAGTACATTGGTTATCAAAGGTTGAGAAAAAAAGTACACAGTATAAAAATAAAGTACAATTTATTTATCTTTATTGCTATATCTAAAAACATATTTTTTATTGCTTTTCGCAAGTTTTATCAAATAATTATCATTGCTAAATAATTGCAAGGCGTCTTAACAGTCTATATTTAAATTAAAGTACATAAATAATTAGTTCATTTTTTATCAGATTCAGAGATCTTTTGTTTCTTTCGTCTCGCCATTTGCTCTTCATTACTCTCTGTGAATGCTGACGTGGCAGGAACAAAAAGTAAAAATGAAATTACTTTGTACAAATCTGATAAATTATCATCAGTCTTATTAAATATTAACTGCCAATTACTTGCAGTAGATAATTCCGCAAAACCTTCAGAACTGTATATTTGATCATAAAGTTTGTTTAATATTGCAATTTCTCCATAAAGATCATCCATATTTATATTGAGTTTTTGCAGATTTAAATTTTCGATTATGTTAACAATATCATCAAATTCAACATTATTCTTTAAATTTTTATTGCTAATTGTAAATAACCAGTTTTTGTTTTTAAAACCAAACCATTTATTCAGGTACTCTAAGGCCTTATTAATGAATAATAAAAAATTCGTTTGAATTTCTGTGGTCAGTTCCAGTGATGACAACAATTTAATTTTTTTGCTTGTTTCATATCCAAAAAAGAGATCTTGTTTTCTTTGTAATAGTCCATCTCTCAAATTTACCATTATCCCATGAATATCTAAAATTGTTATGCAATTGCCTTCTAGACATTTTACAGCTTTATTAAATAAATTTAACATGTGACTGCAAAAATGGAAATAAATTTCAATCATATCATTCTCAGTGTTGTAAAATCATTGGAAAATTATCTAAGCTTGCAAAATAACTCCTAATAGGTGACCAATTTAATAGTAATGTATCAATGCAATGCAAAAGAGAGAGCCATCTTGTTCCCACATGGCGTTTTAATTCATGGAAATCTACTGTTGCTATAAATCTTTTCAACTCATCCCTTCTTAAAGCAGAATGTGAAAAATGAGCATAAATTTTCAAATTTACATTTTCTTTGCTCACGACGAAAAACTTGAACAATTGCAGATAAATCAAATCATGCGAAATAAAGTATTTTCGCGTACTTTATTGTTCTCATAAAGTATATAGTACAATTACTCGAAATACAGTACAATACTTTATTATAAAGTACGGGTGGCAAGCCTATGTGTATGGGATGCCGCCATGTATCCAAAAAAGTGCCATTTTTGGTATGGATTAGGCGAGGCGAGTGCAACATGCCAATTTTTTTACCCAACTTAAGCGATAACGGTGTCGGCACACAAGGAGTCTATTCGTACGACTTCAAATCATAAAGGAATGACTGTCCATTGGAGATGTGACGAGAACTCGCTGCCATTATTGATCAAGTCAGCTTGAAAAGCTGAAGGATATATTTCATAATTAATGACATATGGACATATAGTCCCTTAAAATATCACACACATACACACAAATTAATTTCTTTTATTTTAACATCGATCCTCTTTGACCCGAAAATATTTTTTAGCGCACCATCACTGTTCCTACAACATACATACACACATATGTATATACATGCAGACATCAATCATTAACTTGGTGTTTTTGCTTTTCGAGAGATGAGAGCTAATATATACGATCATCCATTTTGATCGTGTTTAAAATTCGTTAAACATTCAATTTTAAAAACACAATTTGACGCAAAAAATTATATACATATGTATGTAGGGACGATTATGTAAATATGTATGTATGTAGTACACAAACTAGTGCCATACTAAGATTTTGACAAATATTTTATCTTTCAATTGCGGAAACAATCTTGACAAAACATTTGAATTTTAGGAATTTCTCATTTATTTTTTTATTGCCTTAAATGACATGTGTAAATTATCATATTTAAATAAAAACTTAAACCGTTTACTGCTCAAGAGATTTGTGTTTGTGTTATGTGCTAACTGCCTGTTTCACGATGTCGAACGACATCGTTCGTTCGCATAAATACGTTTGAAACAGCAACAAAATTTTAAATGTTGTTTTTGGTTTTAATGTATTTATGCGAACGAACGATGTCGTTCGACATCGTGAAACAGGCAGTAAATGTCGCACATGTATATATCAGGTGATCCAAATATAAGTATCTTTTTGAAAATTAATTGAGCTGTCCGGAATTTTATAAGTACACATATTCATATCAGGCCATAAATAATTCGTATTTACGAATTATAATTCTGAACACCGTTTTTTAAGATTGTTATAACATTGGCGACACACTGTATTAGGCTACCTAAGCGCTACCTGAACGGTGTTCAGAATTATTCCCAGGAAGTTTATATGTTGTAGAAATTTGTTTATTGAGAGATCTTAGGTAAATTTTTGTAGTTGATTGTTTCCTTGAATTTTGAACGGTTTGCTACCTATGGACCTGAACAAGAGAAAAAGGTAAAAAAATCGAATTTTTTTAAGTCTTTTGCGATTTTTATCTGGAAGGTGAATTTTTTGTTTGATTTTATATGTTCGCAATTTTTGGTCTTTATGACAAGAGCTACAAGTTTGCCTCAGAGAGTAAATCGAAATTCGGAACGGTTTGCAAGATATGAGCCCGAGAAAATGATCACTTTTTTGCGAAAATGATACCGAGGCCCCAAATCTTTGGCGGCCCATAAAAAAAGTGCATGACTTTGGGAAAAATTGGGAGACACGGGTCTTTTTTTTAGTCTTTTATCACGTAGTGGTGTCCGTATATGGTTATTTTGCCACGACTTAAAAAATTACACACAGTGTAATCATGGCTCTGTAGCGTTCGCTGTTAACTAGAAATGGTGTTTGTGTCAATGATGTCAACACTTCGAAATCCACACCAAACTGCCAGTATCCGTGGATGGCATCGGCATCTCCACAATGACTTAAGGCTGGGTTTTCCGACCCCCAGATCCCACAAATTTTGTTTATTAACATAGGCGCCGAGATGAAAATGTGCCTCGACAGGAAAGACAATTTCGTCAGCCATATTCGATGTCTGATTGTCTTGCAATATTTCCCAACGTAAATAAGAGCAAAGCGACTCGTTTTGGTACTCGCAGGTAAAATACTGACTGATAGTCACTATTTCGGATAGGAAAAAAATCTATCATAACATATGATTTAAGAAGATATATGTATTTGGATCACCCGTTGTGTATGGATATATGTATGTATGTATATTTACCATAACGATATTTTTTTCAGTGCTAATTAAAATTTATTGCCAAAAATGATTTGAACTTGTCATGATTCTTTCGCAAATATTCGATTTTTAGTGTTTTTTTTTAATACGTAGGAGAGTTTCGTGATCAAATAAAGAATTTTAAAATTTTTTGCTAAATATGGCGCTAAATATATTTTATGTTTTTTTTTGAGTTTATGTTAATGAGATTTAGTTTGTAACGCAATGAGAGCAAAATATTTTGTTAAATTTGTTATATTCTAAGTTTCGCTGGCAAAAAAGGCATTTTGATGATACATTTTCTAAAAGTTATAACTTTGAAAAACATTTATCGAAGAAGAAAGCATTACTTCTTCAAATATTTTTTTTTTCTAAGTAATCTTCAAAATTATACCTATTAGAAAATGCTTACTAAAGGGTGATCCAACCATAAAGCACGATTTTAATTGTAAATAGCATCATATTTTCAATGATTCTGAAACATAATTGAGGTTCAATGTCGTTAATGTGCCGAATTATCTCATGCTTTAGCTCTTGAATTGTTCTTGGCTTACTGACGTACACTGATACTAGCAATATAACGTAAAATATGCTTTATACCTGCAAGGTGCTCACTGTGTGGATTTACATTGTGCTGTGCTAATTTAGATACGGAGTACAAAATATCAGGCCTGGTCGCTAACGCAAGAAACATTAAAGATCCAATCATATACTGATAACTTTTATGATCTACTCTACTACATTTGGCATCGTTGCAATAAAATTTACCACCAGCATCTAATGGGGTCGATGCAGACCGGCATTCATTCATACCATGATGGCTCAATAATTGTTCAATATATTGCGTTTGGTCGATAGTAATTGTTCCCAGTTCGCCACCACGTGTAATTCTCATACCCAAAAATAATTTCAATTGACCAGAGTCCACACACTCAAACTTGTCTAATATCATTTTTTTGATACACAGAATGTCTTCTTTGGATTAACACCCTATAATGATATCATCCACACAAATAACAATCAAACATAATTTACCTCCTTTTATCATTATATATAGACAATGTTCATGATCAGATTGTTTGAAGCCAATTTCCTTCAAAACAGAATCAATTTTAGAATTCCATTCCCTTCCAGATTGCTTTAAGCCATATATAGCCTTATTAAGCTTTAAAACAAGATTCGGACGAGTTTCATCAACATAACCCTCAGGTTGCTTCATGTAAACTTCATCATTCAGCTCACTATTGAGATATGCAGTACATACATCAAGTTGATGGAGATACATTTTATTTTCTACTGCAATAGCAAGTAACATTCTATTGGTGGCAAAACGGCAAACGGGAGAAAAAGTTTCATTATAATTTATCCCGTACTCTTGGCTGCACCCTTTGGCTACAAGTCGGGCTTTGAAACGTTCATTACTGCCATCAGATTTTTGTTTTATAGCAAACACCCATTTACAGCCAACCACCTTTTGGCCATGAGGTAACTCTGTTGGGCTCCAAGTTTGTTATAATTTAAAGATTTGTATTCCTTATCCATTGCTTCGAGCCACTGCTTTGATTCGAACTACTCATCGCTTCTGACACAGTTTGTGGGATCGGTATATTATCATTTACCATAGAACCCAAAACATTATATACTTTCTTTGGTCGACCTGGCTTACCAGGGCGTAATATTTTTAGTCTACCTGGTCCAATAATTACATCGTCATATTTTCCTGAGTCATCTATTTCTTCAGCACTTTTATAGTGTTCTTCATTTTCACTTTCTTCGGACTCATCATCGTTCTCATCAATTGTAGCTTCAGGTGGATGTTTATCAGTCTGTCTTTCATGAGCTGATAAATCAAACGTTACATTATCATAGGCATTAAATGTTATCTGTTGGGATTCATTAAATAAGACATCACGTTTTTCAACTACTTGACGTGTAACTGGATCATGAAGCCTATATGCTTTCGATGTTAAAGAATACCCAATCATACGATATTCTTTGCCTTTAGCCTTAAACTTACTATGTTGTGTTTTGTCAAGAGCTACGACCTTACATCCAAAAGTTCGTAAATGTTTCACGGATGGTTGCTTACCAGTCCAAACTTCTAAAGGTGTTACACCATTCAAAGCTCTTGTAGGCGATCGATTTCGTATATACACGGCAGTAGCGACTGCCTCAGCCCATAAATTCTCACTCATGTTTGAATGTATCAGCATACTTCTGGCCATTTCAACCAAAGTTCGATTAAAACGCTCAGCTACACCATTTTGGGATGGACTATATGGTGCTGTAAGTTGCCGCTCAATGCTATACTCCTCCAAGAATTTGTTAAATTGATTGTTGACGAATTCACCTCCGTTATCACTGCGAATTTTTTTATTTTTCGGCCTTTTTGTCGTTCTACCATATTTTTGAATAAAATAAATTTATTAAAAGCTTGGTCTTTTGTTGCCAGAAAGTAAACAAATACTCGTCTTGACCGGTCGTCTATAAATGTTATAAAATATTTTGAACCCGAAATTGATTGCTTTTCAAAATGTCCACATACGTCTGTATGTATTAAATCTAGAATATTTTCAGCTCTGTTTTCTGTCGCTTTTGCATATGGTTGTGTACAAACTTTCGCTTTCAGACAAGTCATACAATTTTCTAATGTAAAATTCACTTTTTCCATACCACGAACCATTTTCTTAGCATCAGACAAACTTTTAAAATTTAAATGTCCATATCTATTATGCCACAAAACAGCAGAAAAACATTTGGTTTTATTCTTATATTCAGAGATATATAGCTTGTTCTTCTTTTCAAATGTAAAAATAATTTCCCCTTTGGAGATAATACTGGCGGAATTTCTGTTAAATTTGACAGAGAATCCTTTCTGTGTAATTCTGTCGACTGACATAAAATTACCTCTCATCATCGGTACATAGAGAACATTACTTAAAACAAACTCACAACTGTCAAATTTCAATTTAACTTCTCCCACGCCTTCGGCTGATATATAATTTTCTCCTGCCAACTGTATGCTCTCTTTATGTAAAACAAACATAAGCTTTGTACACACGGTTGTCAGATCTTACAATATTGTAAGACCTGGCAACATACTAACAATGTAGTGACAATGAAAAATTGTCACCCAGAAGTAAATTGTGTGTTCAGACGATCGTAAGAAAATCTTACAATTTCATTGTCAGTTAATTGTCTGACAATGAATTTATGTGCCAACAAAAATTGTCAGTTCACACGATTGTCAGATTATTGGATGACAAAAATTGCCAGATCTGTTGTTAGGCATTGTCAGAAAATTCAAAGCATATGTATGTCAGAAAATATTATCTGAATTTATGTATACATAACACAAAAAAAGTTAAATTATTAAAGTGTGGTACATTATGGAAAAGAATATAGTAATTACGACAATTTTAAGTGCATATTTGTTTGAAAGTAGTGAGGATGAAGATCCAATAGTAAAAAAACGTCGCAAAGTTTGGGTAAAAGATTGGGTTCGTTGCCGCCAGGAGGAGGGATTTTATTCCAAGTTGCTCATCCAATTAAGAACTGACGAGCCGGATTTATATCAGAACTTTCTACGAATGGATTCCGAGCAGTTTGATTATCTCCTTGGCTTAGTAACTCCACATATTAAAAAGCAGGACACCAACATGCGCAAGAGCATTTCAGCTGGTGAGCGACTCGTACTAACTCTACGATACCTGGCATTGGCATTGGTTTAAAGTAGCGCCAATCAATTTGAAAATTGTCATCAGTGCCCTGGCCTGATTTTTTTTTACGAAGCTTTTCGAGATTGCAATTGAAAGAGGTACGCAGATTTGCCCATTTCGCTTTGCAATCATTTACACTAACAGATATGGTATCTGCCACTTCCTGCCACAAAACATCTTTGGAAAGTTTATATTCGGCGCAACCGGCGTCCCATAAACTTTGCCGTACCTCAACTTCCGAGATCAACTTTAGCTGATCTTCATGAGACCAAACGGTTTCAACTTTTTTACGATAGGATTTTTGTTTCGGCCTTGTTTTCTGGGCTCCATCAGACTCCGTTTGTGGCTGAACTGAACATGGCAGTTCAATTGGCTGGAAACTGCTGACAATCATGTCTGTGCTATCATCAGAAGCCATATTCATTTTTATTTTTGGTATTTTATTTTTTTAGCTTTTTTAATTTTTATTTCTATAATTATTTCACAAATTTCACTTGTTTTGCTTTTTTAATTTTTTGTATTTTCTTTTAAACATATGCTTTTACAGCGTTTCCAATAGAAATATTTTTCTGACAATGGTGTTATTGTCAGGTGCATAAATTTTCGACATCTGCCAATAAAAAATTACCTTACAATGTCTGCCAATTATCTGACAATGCCTGCGATAGGTGTTCCCACGGTTGTCAGATGCCTGACAATATTGCCGTCTTACAATGGACTGACAATGGTTTTTCTGACAACGTTGTAAGTAAAAAATTGGCAGTTCACACGATTGTAATACATTTTCAGACAATTTTACTGACAATATTGTAAGATCTGCCAACCGTGTGTACGTAGCTTTAGTAAACATACCTTTTTGGCAACACATGTGGGATGTTGCATCACTATCTAAACACCATGTATGTGCGTTTATCTTGTCTACATCTCTACCTGTTAGCATTTCAAATGCAAAACTTTGATCTGATTTCTTACTGTCTTTTCTCTTTGACGTACATTTCGCTGCGATGTGCCCATTTAAACCACATTTATAACAATTACCGTTGAATTGCTTCTTGTTCTTGAAATTCTTATTATTAGTTTTATTATTTCTTTTGTTGTTGTCTTGTGCATAATAAGCCAGTTGAACCGTTCTTTCTTCTGTTGCTTTATTTTCTTTCCGTCTACGCTCACCTTCTTCTAATAGTTTTACTCTTAAAACTTTAAGGGCCAGAAGTTCATCCGTGGTTTCCATAGCAATGACGAAGTTTTCATACGTTCTTGGCAAACTAGATAGTAATATTATTACTAAAGTTCATCTTTTATGTCTATTTTGACCTCTGATAATTTTTCTACAAGGTCCGTAAATAAATTTAAGTATTCGGACATACTTATAGCAGCAGTCATCTTTAACGACAACAATTTCTTGTAAAGTGTAACTTTACGAGCTGGTCCACTAGGTTTATATACCTCTCCCAAACGATCCCATGCATCTTTGGCTGTCTCAAAATTTTTTATATAATTCAGTTGCGATGGCTTAACACTCAAAACAATAGTGGCCAATGCTTTTTCATTGATGGTATTCTATTTTCCTTCGTCATCTTCCTTCTTTAAAACGCCATTAACAACAGTCCACAGCTCGGAATGAATTAAAACAAATTTTCATCTGCACGCTCCAACAATCGTAGTTTGTATCATCTAATTTTTCTATTTGATACAAGGAACTCATTTTGATTTTGCTTTAAATATTACAAATATTTATGAACGTGGATCCTGGGCCCATAACCTTTTGTGTGAAAAATTAAAACCAATATAAAATAACGTCTTTTCAGTTTTGAGTTTTTATTAATACTAAAACATTTATACATGTAGTTCAAAGTAAGAAAAAATATTAGAAGAAAATATCAATGGTTCCTTCGGAACATATGTACATATATATTTAAACACAAATTTGGGTTGCTTCAATATAATATTTTCAACAGAACTGGTTACCGTTTTGGTCATAACTTGCTTAGTTTTCAAGATATCGACTTGGGTTCTTTTGCGTTAGATAGATACACGTATTGGCTTTTATTTGAATTTTTTTTTTTTTTTTGGCGAAAATCAGAAAAAATTTTTTTTTAATTTTTTCAAAAAAACGAAGGAGTTATTAGGTCACCATAATTTTTGAGGAAAAAATTTTTTCGCACTACCCGCGAAAAAAAAAATTCGAATTAAAGCCAATACGATTATCTATCCAATGCAAAAGAAACCAAGCCGATATCTTGAAAACTAAGCAAGTTATGACCAAAATTGTTTTGTTTCGAGTATTTCTAGAGACTGTTTATTTCAAAGCACAATAGAGATAATTACAATTCAAATGCAAATACAACAATGAGAATTCAAGTAATAATTTCATGAATGCTAAGCTTATGTACATACATATACTATATTAAAGAATACAGTGAAGTCTCATTTATAACATTATCCCTCCTTCTTTTTCCGAAAATCCTCCGGGTTGAAACGAGCCACAGCAGTTCGAGTTCTCTGACTTCTTCTTAGTTCTGGTTCTATCGCTAACGGTGGAGTAGAGCTGCTATCAGGTGACTTCCGTTGATCTGCCCTCTCTTGGATGTTGGTTCTGTCATCTATACAACCTTTTACTGGATGTAAAAAAGGACTCATTGTAATAGTTCTAGGCTTTAGTTGGTTTTGAGTCTTTTATAACTATGAAAATCTGTTTTTACTATATACACCATTTTTCCGATGACCTTTTCAATTCTTCCTTTAATCCACTTTTCTCCTCTCGAAAAATTTCGAACAAAAACAGGATCATTAACTTTGTATTTGGTACTCTTGTCTTCAGTGTCAAGCTCTTGTTTTGCAGGTTTTCTCTGCATTTGAGTTAACAGTATTCGTGTTTTACGGCCGTGTAGTAATTCCGATGGGGTTTTTCTTTCCGAATTTGGTATATTGCGATAAGTTGATAGATATTTCAACACAGCCTCTTTAACAGCTAATCCAATTTCAATATTTTTGGCTACTGATGTTTTCAATGCACGTACAAAAAGTTCAGCTAAACCATTGGAGGTGGGGTGAAAAGGAGCTGTTGTTAAATGTTGTATACCGTTAGATGAGCAAAATTGTTTAAAATGTTCAGATCTAAGTTGAGGACTGTTATCACTTACTAAGGTTTCTGGCAAAACTTCAATAGAAAAAATTGTGGATAACAACGATATAGTAGCTGAAGACGTTGTCGATGACATCTGACAAATAAAAAGAAACTGCGAGAATGCATCAACACAAATTAGCCACATGCTACCGAAAATGGGACCAGCAAAATCAATATGAACTCTTTGCCATGGACGTATCGCGAGGGGCCAGTTGCTGTACTCTTGCGTTGGACTTGCACTATGTAAACTACAATTGTCACATGCTGATGCCATTCTTTCTATCTCTTTATCCATGCCTACCCACCAACAATGTTGTCTTGCCAATCTTTTCATTTTTATGATTCCCCAATGACCCTCGTGCAATAATTTTAATACTTCTTTTTGAATTATTGTTGGTACTACAACGCGAGAACAATTTGATGATTCCCAAAAAATGACGTCATTTTTGACGATTAGACTGAATTTTTTGTTAAAATAGGGGATTAAAAATTTTTCTTCAGTCCCGATGAACGTAGGCCATCCTCTTTCCACGTATAGTTTTACTTTGCTTAGTATGGGATCTTTAACAGTATGTTCTTTGAGAATATCGATATTTATTGGTGTTTTGACTTCTATTATCGAATTGCAATACTCGTTGTTATCGAACTCAGGGTCAGGTCCAATCGGTAGACGCGATAATGCATCCGCATTAGCATTTTCTGCGCTGCTTCTGTACTTAATTTCGAACTGGTATGCCATTAAAATGACATTAAAATGATGGCCCAACGTTGAATTCTATGTGCTGTCATTGTAGGCAATTGTTTATTAGGGCCAAAGGCCGTTACCAAAGGCTTATGATCCGTTAGCAGTATAAACTTTCTTCCATACAAATAAATACGAAAACGTTGCACTCCAAAAATAATGGCTAATGCCTCTTTTTCAATTTGGCTGCATTTCTGCTGGTGTATGTCAAAAGTTTTCGAGGCAAAAGCTATGGGCTGTTCTGTCCCATCGGGAAGCAAATGAGAAATAACGGCTCCTAGCCCATGGGAAGAGGCATCAGTTGCTAGGATAATAGGTAAATGTTCTTGAAAATTGGCCAACCCTGCGGCATGTGCGATATGCTTCTTTAGAGTCTCAAAAGCTGCCTGTTGTTCTTTTTCCCAGATAAATTTGGCATTCTTTTTACGAAGCTGATTTATGGGTGCTGAAATTTGCGAGAAATTTGTTATAAAGTTGTTGTACTATAGTAATTAATCTTACCAATAAAAGTTTCCACTTCTTTGCTTTTACGAGGAGATCGAAGCTCCTTTACTGCACAAACCCCTGCTTCATCTGGCAGGATCCCTTTTGCACTAACTTGTCGTCCAAGATATTCTATTTTGGTTTTTAAAAACTCGCATTTAGACTTTTTACATTTAATACCATGTTCGGATAAAATGGCAAGAACTTCTAACCGCCTCATATGTTCTTCTGTGTTAGGAGCAGATATAATTATATCATCCAAGTAATTTCCGTATCCTTCAATTCCCTGTGACAATTGCTGTAGGTATTTCTGAAATATAGCGGGTGCACTTGCTATCCCATAGGGCATGCGCTGATATTGAAACAACCCAGCTGGTGTATTCACAACTAACATGCTTTTGGATGACTCCTCAACCTCCATTTGAAGATATGCTTCTCTTAAATCAATTTTAGAAAATATTTTGCCATAACGAATTTTGTGAAACAAAGATTCACGAGTTGGCAGTGGATATTATTATCAATTTGATTATTTACCGCCACCTTAAAATCACCGCAGATTCGAAGGGAACCGTCTGGTTTTTTAATAAGCACTATTGGTGAAGCCCAATCGCTAAACTGGATTGGTTTCCAAATACCAGCTGTAACCATGCGTTCAGCTTCCTTTTGAAATGCTTGAAGTTGAGTGAAAGGGACTGATCTGCTTTTGTAAAATTTTGGTACAGCGTTGTCTTTTAAAACTATACGTGCTTTAAACGATTTTATAGTGCCAATGCCCTCTTTAAATACATGTTTATATTTTTCATAGAGCTGATTACATTTTTCATCGGCATAATCCATCTCTAAGTTTGAGATTTGAACAATTGTAAAACCAAATTTTTCAAACAGGTCTCCTCCAAACAAATTGTCACCTACTTCTACTAAAAAGTGGTCGGGAAGAGGCATTAGTAGAACTGGTTAGCTTTTTGGTCATAACTTGCTTAGTTTTCAAGATATCGACTTGATTTCTTTTGCGTTGGATAGATAAACGTATTGGCTTTAATTCGAAATTTTTTTTGGTGAAAATAGGAAAAAATTTTTTTTTGCAATTTAAAAAAAAGGGGCTAGGTCACCATAATTTTTGAGTAAATAAAATTTTTTCGCACTACCTGCGAAAAAAAATTCGAATTAAAACCAATACGTTTATCAATCCAACGCAAAAGTCGATATCTTGAAAACTAAGCAAGTTATGACCAAAACGGTAACCAGTTCTACTACTGCCTCTTCCCGACCACTTTTTAGTACAACTGATTACTATTTTGGTCCTAACTTGCAAGTTCATTTAAATTCATTTAAATTATATATAGTGTGCAGTACCAGCCCCTCTCCATTTTTCCAATATGACCACTAATCTTCTCAAGAAATTACATTTGTTTAAATGAATTATATTGCTGCTCTAACATGTATTTTGCCTTCCGTATTGTCACAGTTTCATTAAGAAATTCCTGGAGCATATTTCCTGATATATAGTTTTTTTATCCTTGTCGTAGTTCCTATATATCGCCTTTTAAATGAACCTAGTCCATTTTGGGATTTCTGTTAACTGGTTAACAGAGCTCTGTTAACTTCGAAATTGTCATTACTTAAAAATATGGTTTTTGTCTCTACTAGTTAAATTTAAATTTATCTTCACACACATTAAAAGAAATATGTATTTTAAAGATTAGATCGATTTAAAAAATATATCTTAAAGATTAGATCGGTCGTTTCTTTAGTGCACAAAAGTGTCGCAAAAATCAAAACCTTTTAATTATTGAGAGAAAAGTACTCTTTAGAATCATACCTTAAGCTAAAGCGGTGTTATATGAAAAGTTGTCGATATCGCCTCAAAATTAAGATATTCTACGTTACCGATGAAACACTGTTCCTCAATATACTCCTCATGCGCAAACAAAATCAGAATTATATCTGAAGCTAAACAGAGGTTATGTCCATATACAAATGACTTTAAAAGAGTACATTTAATAATAGTATAGTACATCCAAAAAGGAGTGCCTTTAACAAACCTTTAAGAGAACAATTTCTAAAAAGTACCTATATGTAAGGCAATTCTTAAAAAAAGGTTGCTTTAAAAAATTTCTTTAAAAGAGTTCCTTTAAAATGGTTTCGTTGAAAAGTGAACTATAAAAAAGATTTTTAAAAGAGTATCATGTAAAAAAGTACATTGTGCTTTTGAAATAGGCACTTTTTAAAATAAAGTACCTTTGAAAAAGTAACTCTAAAATATACCTTAAAAAAGTACCTTAAAGGAATTGCATTTAATAAAATACCTTGAAAAATAGTGCTGAAAAAGAATTTAAGCAACAATAAATAGTAAAAAAAATCAACTCAATTATTAAGTATACGAGTCCAGCCAGTGAGAGTGTCCTTCCTCACCAGAATTTCATTTCTGTAACTTAGAATGTTGTGAACTGCAGGATTTGGAAAGCACTCTTGGAAATATCAACTTTGAGAATCATAAAAAATGTCCTCTAAAAAAGTACCTATAAAATAAGTGCTTTTAAAAAATTATCCTTAAAACCTGGAGAAGTTTCGGTAACAGCCATAAAATGAGGAACGACAAACATGAAATTTAAAGTCACGTACAAAATATGTACATTGAATTATATCATTTGTCCATAAATACAATTTTGTAGACTTTTAAAATCTATATATATAAAATCTATATATTTACTTTTAATAAAAAAAAACCTAAAAAACTTATGTACTCATTTTGGGAACAACCATAAAAAAGTGACCTCTCCGACTTGTCAATTCTATTTCTTGAAAGTTCATTTCCCTTTCACTAGAAATTAAAAAAAAACCTTAAATTAACGTTTATCTATTTCTATTCGTATTATTTAAAATGATATTTTTGTAATACTTTAAATTAGTTACTTGAAAACTAAAAGAAAATGAAACAATAATAAAAGTGCAAACGAAAAACGAAAAATAATTGACAAATTATGCGTCATATGCCATAAAAAATAACAAGTTCAAGTTTAAACCACAACAATACAACAAAAATTATCGCCAAGTTTTAACTACGAATAATAAAACTTTAACGACATGAAAACAAAAGAAAATAAAATTATTTAATTGCTCAAATGAAGTTAAATAAACGATGACAGTGACCGAAAATATAGGAAAGGTTCTTGAACTTAAAACCAACTAAAATGAAATAAATTTTTAAAATTTCCTTGTGAAATTCAAGTGAATTTTTCAGTGGAGTTCATTAAATGAACTTTTCTTTTGCCGTTTAAAAATATGTAACTCAAGGTCGAAATTTCAATTTTATTTATCGATATTTAAGGTGCAATAATGGAGAATTTATTGTTGGAAAAAATTATTCATCGAACTATCGTTCCATAGATCAACTATGACAAAAAATTTTATATTATTTTCATGATTATTAAGAGTATTACTACTATTATTCCTTATCTCAGGGTTTCTACAATAATATCAATCGGTTACTGTGTAACAATATTTATTGGTCCATTATGGATGACACTCGAAAGTCAGTTGTGTTGCCAGCCCTGCTGCATTTAGTAGATTTTGTACTCCTAAATGTCGATTTTTGACAAAAAAAAATCACATTCACTAAATAAATAAATAAATGGAAACTTCCTATTTTGGTGATATTGTAAGCCCTCGTATTGGTTTTTGGTGGCAGCTTTATATAAAAAAAATCAGTTTTCTTTCGGCAAAAAGATTCTTAATCACAAGATACAGCTGTTTTACTTTAATATTGTTAAATATAGAACAATGCGATTCTTATCTAAGGCAATGGAACGGCTGTCATGGCAGGAATCCATTGGCCCTACATTTAAAATTGTCATTCTTTATTTATTTATTGTTAAATATATGCTTTATCCACGGGCATTACGTTCCTCTTAGCACTCCGTAAAACAGAGACAGAATAATACTTTCAGTCTCCGATCGTCCAATAACATATCGTGTATTTTGTTAGGCGTCCGATGCGTTTGGCATCTTCTGCACTTGTACGGCCACAACGGAATTGAGTAAATCCCTTTATTACCATTGAAATTAATGGTGTAGTAAGTACTCCGGTAGTATTTATTAAGCTCAGCCATGATTTGGGTGATGGTTTTTGTCCGTAATAATGCTTAAGGAGGACAGGAATTCGCTTTTTACATTTTCTTCTCAAATCACGTCGTCCATCAATGACACAGCTTGTTAAAATTTTGATGTTAGTCAACTGACTGATGTCTCTTGACAGGAGCAGTGTTAACCTTTCAGTTAAGAGACGGGAAATTCAAAAAGTCTGGCACTCTTTGACTCGCCCCAGTAATTTAACTCAAAAAAATTTCACACTTTTCACTTTTATCGTGCATAATACGAATATGTCAACATACATTTTTACCCCAGAATCTTTCTTTTCCCGACAAATTCAAATGTTCACCTATTGCAATTTCAAAATTTACTATTTTCGAAATTCTAATTGTAGAAATGATTAGTTGGGAAGAATAAATATGCCGTATAATAAATTTCAATAATTAATACTGTGTCTATTACGAGTAGTACTTGTAATATTTATGAGTGTTTTTGGAAACTAGCATTATCTTTAATTACCCTCTTAAAAATGGGAAGGTATTGACTTCACATCGATTTTCGAAAGTCAAGTTTCGATCACATCTCATCGTTTTTACATCTTAGAAAATTATTCAGACTATTTTGAACCGCTTAACCGATATTAACAAAATCTACGGTACATGATGTTCGATGTGGGAAATTATGAAATTTGTTGAAAATAATTTTTATTTTAAATTTAGTTTTTGAAATAAATTTTACCCCTTCATTCGAAGCCAAAATATCATTAGCTCCTAGAATAAGAGGACAGCAGTTTTCATTAAAATCGATTAGTTCATTTGAAGAATAACATTCAACATACAAAAGAATTTGTTTGTTTTCTAAATACGCAACCAATCGATCTTATTGACTCAGTTATTTTTCGTAATTTAGAGTGTTTATTATTATTGTTATTGCTATTATTATTATTATTATTTTGTAAAAATTTTCATTGGAAAAAAAATTTTAAACTTTTTTTGTTATTCAATTAAAAACTTATATAAATATAAGTGTTCAGATTTATTTATCATTTAGAGAATATCAATGAAGCATAATAAATTATTGATAATGGCCAAGTAATTAATGACTTTAAGTGATTTGATTGTTTGGACATTTTACACGTATTTTTCCTAAATGTACGATCACTCTGTGATGGCGAACAATTTAAAATGAAATTTTTGAAACGTAATAAAACTGTTTACTTAATGTTCAAATTGAATTAGAGATGAAATTAATTGGTATATACATACATACGGTCAGAAAACATATATATGTACATAAATACATACATACATAACACGAGGGTGAATTTAAAAGTTTCGAGAATAATAATTATAATAACAAAATATAATATATGGCTTCTGTCAGATTGTGTTTAGAGCACTTTCATTTTATTTTGATACATCTTCATAGAAATTCCTTTTATTCAATACCCATATCATTGACTTCATACATAATTCTGGCAAAACAACCGACTTCAACATATAGAGCCAATCCGCTGTATATTGCTTCCAGAAAATATTGAAATACCTTTCTGATAAAGAAATTTATGGATAGGTCTTCATTATTTCATTTATTTATTTGACCGTGCGATTTCCACTTACATTTCTGTGGAATCAAACTGCAAGTTACACTTTCAAATAAAATTTTTTATTTTGAAAATCGGTCCATAAATGGGGAGAGTAATGCGATAATCAATATTTTGGGTAGGTGAATTCCCTATTCAATTAGCGAAAAAAATCATGGGACCAAACCACAGCAAACCCGTTTAAACAAAAAAATAATTTTGAATATCGGTCCATAAATGCGGCAGTCAAGTGGTAATTAATATTTCTAGTGGGCAAGTTGCCCGTTAAAATAAACAAAAAATCAAATAATACTATTAAATACTATTTATATCCTGTTTAATAAAAGAGCTTCAGGTCTTTTTATAAAAAATAAACAAATTTATTTTATTCAATATTTTGACGCCTCTTTGGTCGTTTTCTTCAGGAATTTTTTATAATATATGTATGTATGTGACAACAAAAATTGAAAAAAATATTAAACTGTTTTACATACACATATTGTACATATACATATTATTATTATTATGAAATTGTCCTCTTTGATACTTTCTGAAAATGGTATGATTTCTTCTCCTATTTTGAAAATAATCTTCATTTCGTTGAAATCTGTTGACAAATATCTGCACTGATTTGTCTTATATTACGAGGCAATAGGAAACTCGTTACACTCGTTTGTTTAATTTCGGATCTATGCTTACAAATTGATCAATCTTCTAATCTTGCTTCAATTGGACAAAATTTGGCAATGATCCTCGTATATAGTTTTTATGCACTATGAACTGAACTAAAGCGTGTGTATGCAATGCAATCTGACTTTTTCCAAACAAATGAATTTCTAAATGAGTTCAAATGGGCCAAATAATAAAAAAATGTTGCTATTTAACAAAAAAAAAAAAAAAAAACAATAAGATTGTCCAACAATCTGTCTGTCTGACTATTTGGCATGAGTGTGCGACTTGTATGAGTAAATGAGCAATTTGTTTATACACGCATACATAAATGATTATTATGACAGATGCTTTTATGAAAAATCGTAAATTAATTTTTTTAAGCAACTGATCTTAAATGAACCAAAAAATGTACAAAATGCCTTTTTTATATGCAAGTGTGCTTTTTTTCCCTGATACAAGCAATTGCAATTAAAAAGTAATGAAAATATAATTTTTTTATAATATCGAGTTAGAGAAAATGTCCAATGTTGCAGCCAAAAATGTTGTATAATTTTTTGATCAGGAACTGTTGCAATCATTATGCATTTTTCCATTATCTATTAAGAAACCAATTAGATATAATTAGATGAAATTTTTTATAATCGATAAGACCACTTGGGCATTTTAAAACTTAAACTCATGCCTTGCAACAAGCGCTTAGCAACTCTCCTTTAAATTGACGCATTACGTTAACATACAGAACACAGAAAACAATATGATTAGAGGCGCATTTATAAGGTCAAAGCGAATTGATTACAACAAAGCAAAGAATTGAGTTCTCAAAATCCTTATAAAGGAGTTGAAAGAAAAATTTTATATTTTCATATATAGAGTATTACAATTATTTTGCCTGCCAGATGGACTGTTGCATTGACCCTTCAAATGGGCCTTGATAGGAATTTTATTTTTGGGAAATGGCAAAAAGATGTCAAAGTGACAAATTAAATAAGTAAAATACAACTAATTCTGTTTTTACAACATAGACCCGTTCCAGCAGTGGGAATTTGTATTTTTATAAACTATTTATTATTTATTTGCAAATAATAAAAATTTTTATAAACCTCTCCAAGATGAGTTGACAACAAGATGAGATCATCACAGCAACAAATACAACACGAAAAGCAAACGGCATTTGTTTTTGAAAAGTAGACAAAGGGATGTCAAGTTTGTTTCGTAAAGAAAGTTAAATACAAAGTAAGAAAAAAAGAAAATATACACCTGATTCGGTTTTTTGCAGGATACGATTTCCCAAAAAATTCATATAAATTACAATTACTTATTTGAAAATAACACAAATTAATAAATTTATCGAAAAAAGCAAAACAATTTGATATGAATTTGAAGAAACATTTAACCAGCGAACTCACCACCTGAGGTCTGCTGTCATTTGGCCTTAATAAAGGCCCAATTATCAACTTAAAGTTTTTGTCTTTTCTCATTCGATCTTACCATCTTGCAAGTTTAACATTAAACAGAAAACCAAAATTGGATTCATACATTGACATATATTTTTAAAATTTAATTTGTATATCACCCATGGCCTGCCAAGAATTCAGTGAAATCATTCATAAGAAATATAGTCACTATCTCCAGGCTAATCACATAAATAAATATATAAGTATAGTATATGGAGGTTGTAACTTTACTTACATTCATATAACAAATTAGATCTGGGTCAAGTTGACTAAAAAGTAAATAAAATTACAAAAACTTCTTATCATATTTATCACCCAGGAATTACAAGATACATACGAGTGTCAAAACTAAAACAAATAAATTTCTTTTAATGGTTGTGACATACACACACACATCATTAATCATCATAATTGTCATATTGAGTTGAAATATTGAACTAAATCGTAAACGATTTGATATCAAAAATCGCTCTATTGGTACAACAAGCCCATAAAAATTAATGATGAACATACACATTAATAACCTTCACAGTTTCTGATAATTTTTAATTTTCAAACAAACAAAACAAGTCGTATAAATTAGACTTTATAAAAGCACTTTGAAGCGTATATGTGTGAAACTTTTATTATAACTTCTAAATAATAAGAATCATAAAGCTTAAATCATATTTTTTCAGAAAAGAAAAAAAGAACTAAAATGAATGAAATCAAATACAAACATTACACTTCTTAATGATAGAAAAAAAACTAAGATTTCTATGAATTTTTTAAATAAAAACACAACAAAATTATGATTGTGTAAGTCTTAAAAGCAGGTAACCAGCCAGTCACTCATAGATTAACGAAACAATTCTTTCCAAAGCGTTGGAAATACTTACGAGTATAATTGGACGGAAATAATATGGTTGAGAAGTTCTATAATTAATGGTTGCCAAAAATTTGTGTGACATAATAATGAGTTTTTATTTTATTTTCATAATGAAAAGGAGGTGTTTAGATTTATATTAAGTAACACTTAAATAAATCCCATTAGAAATAAATTGTTGAATTATTGCTAAAGCGATGATATGCACATTTTTTTTCTTTTCTTTGAGGCGTAGTAAATTTTAATTAAGAAAATAAATAATTTGTGATTAAGTACAGGGAGTTTGCGACATGGACGGTTTGATATAGAAATAAATTATATGAATAATGAATGTTCTAATGTATGGTTTAGAGCGCTATTGCCCGCACTATATCCCTGGGGGCACGAATTATACATCCTATCTGGATGTCTTAATGTTGTGCTTCCTGGAGTATTTGATTTATCAGGTTTCTGGACCTAAGTCTTTTTGCTGATAACCCATAAAAACTTGTTTGTTGCTACCCAATCCTAACCTATGGCCAGTTACCCATATAAATTAATATGTTACTACTAGGGTTTGGGAATTCCCGAACTTTTTCGCTTCCCGAGATTCCCGGGGAAAATTATAAATTTCCCTTCTGTCTGTCTTCTGTTAAAAACAAGTAATTTATGGCCTATGATGTTTTTTTTTCGTAAAAGTTAGTTTTTATTTAAAATTAAATAATAAAGAACAATTAAATTTCTGCATTGAAAACAAAAACATAACATTAATTCAATAACTTGAGATCATTTATAAAAAAATTTTTATAAAAAAAATTTGTACATCACTTAGGCCTGAATTCACAGTCTTTAGTTAACAGCTGACAACATATTCAGCAATGTTATTTCTTATGGGAGTATACTAAACTAATGGTTAACTAATGACTGTGAATTCAAGCCTTAGATGAAAAATAAGTTTTTAATACGGCTAAAGCATTTAGTAATTCGCCCGACATCCTATTTCGAATTTTTGTTACAAAGTTCCCAGCAACAGAGAAAACCCGTTCACTATCCAATGATGTTGGATTTATTGTTAACAGAGCATTATATAAATCATCTAAATTTTTTGTCCGAATATTGCTCGCTTCATATAAAGCAAATTCTTTCTTTAACAAATTGCCTGATCAACGTTTTACATTTGAAATTATTTAGCCAAAATGTTTTGTTTATTATACAAAATTTTATTTCAATAAAATTAAAAATAAAAACGTGGAAAAATAAAAGTTTATCGTATTAAATAATCATAATTTTTTTCCCCGTTTTCCCGGGAATTTTTAAAAAATTTCCCGGAAATTCCCGGACCCCAAACCCTAGTTACTACCCAATCCCTGAAATAACAGGGTAATGGGCGTACATATAAGTATTTAAGGAAGTAGCATTGCCTATGCTTATCTGGGTAGAGGTACTAGCGATACCTCATGTTTGCTCGGGACCTAAAATCGGAGATGTTTTTAACATAAGGCCGACCAGAGATTCTATCTGGTACCACGGGAACCAGTCGCCTCTAGGACTTTTCCTAGACTGGCTAGTGGTGAGGACCTTTCGGGAATCACGTGGTGGCTGTGGTTAAAACCCAAAGATACGCGGAAAGACTTATGGGTCGAGTGAGTGTGTCTGCAATATGGTGCTAGTGATCCTGATGCAGATGCTCTTTTCAGGCCATAAATCTCTATGTGCTGTTGTGTACGACAAGGCTGCCCTGGTGGTTTCGGTTGGTGAGTAGTTCATGATAGCGGGACTTCTTACTGCTAGGCCATTGGGGTGGTAGGAGGTTGGATAGCTCCAGCATTTTGGCAAGGTGTCTGTATATGGTTCTATATAGAATTTGCTACCTCCTCAGCCCTTGTGTGTCTCTATAAGGGACGACGGGGACGGTCTTGAATGGTTTTATTCACCTAGTATGAACAGCACCGTCAGTTTAGGTCTTATGACATGTACTGACGTAAATCTTTGACATATTTGTCCGAATGACTCTAGATGCAACATGGGACTGCAACATAACTATCGTTAATGCCAACATTTCTAAAGTCTATTTTCTAACACTTTTAATCAATTTCTCATTGAAAAAAATAGGATTATAGTTAATCGGTGGGGTATTTCTCAATTAACAATCGAATTCGTTTAAGCCCATGCGTTTCAATTGGAAATCAAATATCTTTAAATATTATTTTCGATTAAAGAAATTTTATTGCTGACATTTTATTGATCACTAAAACAACTTATCAGTGATTGTTAGGCAGTTTGAAGACATTTAATCTCATGTTTATGCCAAATGCAAATAATACTCTAAGCACAATTCCGATAAATTTCAATATTAAATGTTTCTAATTAATTTTAATGCGCTTAGAAGAAAATCCGCTTTAACGAAAAAATAATTTAAACAAAACACATTTCGTTTCAAAAAATCATTTGCGGAAACACATGGCGAAACACTATTCATTAAATAAATCTGAATTCAAAATCGTCACAAATCTGTTTTATTTTTAATACATATAATATTTCTTAGCTTCCGTTTTAAGAACAAATTTTAAGTGATGAGTTCGAAAGCGAAACGGTTTTTTACTTATTCAATGTGCGTTGGAAAATTTCCGTAAATTTCTATTTTGGCTTATCGAATACGACTGCACTCATTTAAGAGCCTTTAGGTGCGTAGGATCCCAATCTATCAGCATGGGAGTTGAATTCCCCGGTTTCAAGGAGGCCACTCACTTGATATCTTATGTACAACTTGTTGTACTCAAGGTTGTGTTTGGATTGTGCGAAAGAGCGATAAATTAACAAGTTTTAATTTTTTGGCATATTGTACAAAGCAGTTGTAACGTTTATGGATATGTTGCACAATATTATTCCCATTTGTGCGTGGTTCTTATTCCGAGAAAAGGAATGAAAAAAGAAAATAAGAAAAAGGACGGTTTGAGTGCTTTCGATAAATTTTATAAATGTATGCCAGAATTATGGAATTGTAAAAGAGAAAATTAATTCAAATATTGAAAAAAAATATTTATTAAATTCATTATTAGAGATATTTTCGAAAATCAAGGCGAATTCATGCCACAGATACAACACTATCTGTACCCAATGTCAAAAACAAGAGAATGAAAGGAGAAAGCAAAGTAACATATTCCAAAGTAATCAAAACATATAAGCAAATAATCAAAACAAATGAACAAACATGAGTGAAAACAATGAACAACGACATTGACTAGCAAAAAAATTTTTTTTATGTTATCAGCTGCGCGGTCAGTTCTACCTTTCATGAATGCCATGCCCAAAATAATTATTTAAAAAATCAAAAGGTGTAAGAAAAATAAAAAGACACAGCTCGATTATAATTCTAAAACTATTATACTTATGTGCAGTGTAAATCACAAGTAAGTAGAAAAGTGTGACTGAATTTTATAGAATTCTCACACAGTATTTGTTAAGTTTTGTATAAGTATATGAGTTTGAATGCTTTTCAAATATGACTCGGCTAAATAGTACTGTTGGTTTGGATAGTGCCAATGAAATGGCGGCATATGCTCCGATAAGTTAACAATAAGCAATCCATTTTTTATTTTAATAAATTTATAAAACTAATTTGTGATATTCTCTCAATTAGTTTTTCAAAAAATGATTATTAAAAAAAATTATAAGAACCACCTTGGCCAATTTTTATTATTTAAAATATTAATAAAATAAAAAAACGTCTTTTAAAATATTTGCATGGCTAAAAAATCTCTAATTATAATAATAAAATCATGACTCAAAAACAGATGGATGACTTACTAACAGATGGAATTGTACCATTGATTGTACTCTATGTTGTATCCTTTGTGGACATTGTATGTGAGGTGGGTATTTAGAAAAGATCATGATTCAAATTCTGGTTGCACTGAATAAAACACTTCCCGCTGAGACGAAAGCAAAACCATTCATATTTAGATGATTTCTCATATCCGAAATAATATTTCAATAAAAAAAAAATCGTTAGAAAAAATTTCCAAAAGATTAATAAAAATGCAGAGATATCGATCTGAAAGTAATGCGCATTCGGATAATTTCTAATCATTGTAAAATAAGCTTATCCTTGCAACAAATTCTGTTAAGAACTATTCACCGAAACATTAACTATTTTCAATATTTTTCTGTATAGAATCGAGTTCAAATCTCATCAGACTCTATTAGAGTGACATTTATTAATTTTTAATATGTTTGATCATTAGAAATGTCAGAAAAAGTAAATTCCTCTTATTTATAATGATGAAACACATTAAAAATTAATAAACATCTTTCTCTGACGGAGTCTGACGAAATTTGAACTCGAGCCCATAAAGAAAAATGTGTTCATTTGGTTAACAATACATGCAGTTCAAATAAAATGCACTCAATACTAGATATTTTATATTATATTTTATAACTTAATATTAAATTACGATAAGTTACTTGTTATGGAATGAGTACAAACTTCCTCACAGTAATAATTTATCTTTTTTTTGTTATGTGAAAGTTATATTTATGTATATAGTATTATTAGTGACAGATTGAAAGAATTTCTTTGTTGTAAATTTAAGAAGATTCGTTTTTTGTTGGAAAAAAGTGTTTTCAAAAACTTAAGAAGAAGTGCCCAGAATTTCAGAAAAAAAATTAAATTTTTAGTGAAGATTTTGTCGACTCAACCTCCTGGGAAGTCGTAAAAGTACACTTACTGGCAAGTTGGAAGCATTGTCACTCTCCAAGAGTGACTTCAACTTTATAAATTTACATAATTAGTTAATTACACAAGTATACACGGTTTTGGATCTAAGCAACCAAAAGCTGTTTCTAAGGTTATTTGGGGCTTTTTTGTGATATTCTTCCGACGGGGTTTGTTTGAATTTGGAACGATTTTCCGTCATCCCACGTCAAATTTGGTTTATGAACAGACCGGTTTCGGCTTTGTGCCATCTTCAGTGTTCTCGAATACTATTTGGGGCGCTGAATCCGAATCTGCACTCCGTTTTTTGATACTGGTTCTAGTTTTCGAGATATTAAATAAACACATTTTTAAAATTTTTGACAATTAATCTCCATTTTATTCATTAGAAAGTGTTAAATTAGAAATGAGGAGCAGTCGAACTGAGTCGCTTGTACTGTTTGGGATCTGTTTCACGCATTAAAGTCCAACAGTAGTCGCTCATCATGCCCTCGTCCCAAAATCCTTGGTATCGTTTTTCGATTTTCGCCAAATCTTGGTGTAGTCGCTCTCCTTGCTCGTCGCTTGTATCACCCAAGTTTTCAGGAAAAAATTCGAGATGGGAATGCAGAAAATGTATTTTGAGAGACATTCGAGCTCCAATCTTATATTGCAAGAAACTGTCGATTATCTGCTTGAAATCCGGGGATTTGCGGTTACCGAGAAAGCTGTGAACAACATCTTGAAATGATACCCATGCTGCTGTTTCGTTGGTCGTTAAACATTTTGTAAAGTTTCTGTCGGCCATTAATTTTCCAATATCAGGTCCGACAAATATTCCCTCTTTGATTTTGGCGTACGACAATTTTGGAAATAACTTGGTCAAGTACTCAAAAGCCGGTCCTTCGCGGTCGAGCGCTTTTGAATAGGCCAAGCTTTACAATTTTGTCTGCATTTTCACACGTTTTGGATTAAAAAAAAAACTTTAAATATACAAATTAAATAATGTTTCTAGCGACGCCAACAGCTGAATGTCATTATGATAGCGCAGTGCTGCCAACATGCGCGAACTCACAAACTAGAACCAATTTTGAAAAACGAAACCCGGATTTGAATTCAGCACCTCAAATAACGTCAAGATTTGTTCTCATCTTCTCTGATCCAAAAGTTGACCGGAATTTGTAAACTTGTGTTATTCAAATGATTAGTTGGTTAGAGCGACCCTGAAATAATAAATTTCAATATTAAGTATTTACAACACTTAATATTAAAAATTTATTATTTTGGGACATTCTCACCAACTAATTGTTAAAGCAACTTCACTGGCTCACAGGCGATTTGGTTTAGCGACCAATTAAATGTCGGCATATGAACAGCCAAAGTCGCATCAAACAAAACATTAATTATATATAACTTTACGATGTTATAAAATGGTGACTTCAATGACCTCTTTTTTGCAATCGAAATTGTATGAGACTGTGATTTTTTTACATTTAAAAAAAATATATTTAATGAAAAGGCTTAAAAATTGTGAAATGAGTTTTCAAAAAAGACAGACAATCATCAGGCAGTTGACCTCGCCTAAACATGGAAAATGCAACTTCTTTATATTGTTTGGCAGGTATACACAGATGCTAGGAATTGAACACAAAGACATCTGTTACTGCTACCACGATAGAGATGAACAAGAGAGTGCAGGACATTTCTAATGTCACTGTCCTAGATTAGCGAGAAGACGAATGGTTGCCATTGTTACTGCTTTCGATGAGCTCTGCGACTTTGTAGACATACGAGTTTTTACTCGTTTAATGCGGTTGCTTTAACGGTGGTGACTACGCTTAAGAAGATTTTGAGTGACTACGTTTGTCAAAGTAGGATGTTTCAATACTTATATTTAAATTTATATAAAACAAAATGTGTATAAGATATCATTAAAAATGTATACTCTTGAAAGGCCAAACGATGTCATTATGTATAAAATATAACATCAGGCAATTGTCCTCCGTGACTTCGTTGAGTAACGTGCATACGAAAGAAATGTCCGATTTTCCATGACTCTGGCGCCAAAATCAGGCTGAATTTTAAGCATGACATGTGCTATGTTGAGGACCGCTGAAGGTTTGTGGCTCATTCGCATAGACATGGGACTTAAGAAAACCAGTGATCAGTTCACAACATCTCCACGTGAGATGACCATGATGATTTAAAAACGCTCGTGCATATTATCCAATGTGGCATGAGCTGTATGGCACATAGTGCAGTCCTTCTTCGCTCTTAAAGAAATGTGGACCGATGAAGTCGCCAGCCCAAAATCCACACCAAACAGTGACTTTTTCGGGATGCATTAAACGCTCTTGGATCTTATGTACATTAGCTTCGTCTCAAATTCGACAATTTTATGTGGTGACGTGCTCGTTCATACATAAATGGAGTAGGATTATGGCGACCCAGAACACCCATTTTGATAAAACAATTTTATCGCACGTGCACTTGTTGTTCAACTCCATATCCGTACATGGTAAATTGGTAAAATGAACTAAATAAATGACAGCCAATTTTACAGATGTAACTTGAAACATATCAGATGTAGCTTCATCAAATCTCGGCATTTTGTTTTGATTTTTTTTTAACGGTTAAATTGGTTTTGGGTAATTTCGAAAATTCTCAAATCGTGTTCGATAGCGGCAATTTTTAGGAATTGCCCGCAAGACACCCATATTTTTTCACTCTAAAACTATTTGCTTGCTATTGAACCAACCCACTGTGCAATATTATGTCGTTGAATTATCAACATTAATGGTTTTCATTTATCTATGACCGCAATTAGATTTATACAATACAAACCCATAATTTATCCTAACAATTGCTTAACAAACACTCTTCATTTGCTTTTAATCAGTTTTGTGTTTCTTAATTAAATTATTTTCACAACAAGTGAAACCAAACGGAATAGGAAATTAAATAGATAATTATTTATTGGATACCAATTAAGAAAACGCATTTAATGAATAAAAGACAGTCACTTAGAGACCAAAAATATAATCTTATCTAAACTTTATTTAAACTTTGTTTACAAACACATAAACAATTTATAATATTAGATATATGTATGTATGTGGCATAAGGGCTGTTTGAAAAGTTGCTTCTATACTTATACAAATAAAAGATGCTAAAAACAAAACGTCTTTTGGTGGTTAAGGGGGAGATGACCGTATCCTTTCTTTACTTCACTGTGTCTTCGTATTATTGTACTCGTATTCAGTTTGACATATTTTAGTTTTGTGCATTTTTTTTCTTCTTAAATACGAAATGTAATCAGCTTGAGTTTAGAAGTTGAACAGGACAAAATCCTGGAAAAGAAAATCTTAAAAAGGATCAAATTAATAAAATTATATTAAATGGCGGCGAAGAAACTCTTCGTATTTCTTACAGCCTATTTTTATAATTCTCATTTATTACTTGAGAGTTTTTATATAAGCATACTATGTTGAATGCCTTTTAAACATGATGCTTGAAGGTCTACCGATAACTTGACGTTAGCACCAAGGAAACGCAGTCATATGCTTGGTTGGCATACATGGCTGCCTCTATAGATATGAAGAGCAATCAGGTAGAATTAATTGAACTATTAAAAAAAAACTGTACTCATCCTAGTAAAGCTGTCGATGTCTGAATCGAGATGCGGTGAATGGTACTAGGTCCAACCTTTAGTGTTGAGAAATCCGATAAGGTTACCTAGATAGATCTCTGGTAACTCCGATAGGTCATCCAGTTAATGGCTGCCGAAAAGACTTTCCTCCGTGCAATATTATATTGGGCATTCGTACAGAAGATGGAGAATGATCTCTTCGTTATCTAACTCACTACAACTACTGCAGAACACAATGCAAGGGAGCTATAGCCTCATAGTGTATCTTCCTAACGACCAGTGAGCCGTCAGCAATGCGATGATTTATTGATTTGTTTAATTGAGAACCTGTCTTTATAACATGACCACGTTTTCGTTACGACTCTACAAGTATTCAGTGTGTGCAATCTGCCCTCAGCCCTCTGATTATAGAACAATAAGGTATTGTTCCTGTTGAACTTAAACGGTATTGCGGCTGATAACTTATCGGCAAGATTCTGGGCTTATGTAGTCTTGGGTAGTTTGTTCGCCCGTTCTTTGCCAGAAAAGCCACTAAGAGCCTGCATCCAATTTACAGCAACGTTGGCTTGACGTGCCAATCTATAGAGATCATTCTTCCATTCATTAACCAGAAAGGAAGACCCCCAGTGAGATCTCAACGACAGTATTACTGCCTGGCTATTGATAAAAATGCTGACTTTCCCTTAAACATTTCTATCTGTCAGTACCTTTCCCGCCTCCCTAATGGCCAGTATTTCCGTCTGAGATACACTTGCCTCATTAGAAAGGAGGCACGAGGAGGCACCTATGTTAAGATGTTCTTAGAAAATAGCAGAATCGACTCCGCTTAACATTTTTGATCCATTAGTATTATCTTTCTAAATTTCAATTACGTTTGGGTGCGAAAAAGACTTTGAAAGTGATAAAAATCAAAGTCAAGCCATATAGTCGGAAGGTTTCCTTATGACGCGAGAAACACGCTGCATCATTTCGTGATATGTGGTTTGTAAACAACGCAGGCTCTACCCACAACAAATAGCAATTTTTTACATTATAATTGGTGTTAACTGCGTGCTTTTGGCCTTTAATTTATACAAAAATGCCCAGGATTTGAACTTCGCCTTACCCTAGTTTTAACAAATATGTGCTTATTTAATGATTAAGTAGTTTAGGAGCTGCGGAGACATATATATAGATAACTGTCTATCGGAACGGGACAGTAGTTAAAGAATTTCCACAATTTCCCACACAGTATAAAATTTTGACAGCATATATAAGTGGAACTTTTTGAAAGAGATGTTGGGAAACACTGTTACTAAGGTATTTTTCTAGGCCTCAATCATACTCATAATGACAACACTTTTAAGGATTATTCTTACCTGGTTTTTATATATGGATGTGTATGTGTGTGAGAATGAGAAATATTTTTTCATATATTTATTAGAAATTTCCCAACTAAAAAAACAACATATTGCCATTATTATATGTATGTATAATTATTGAACAATTTCGTTGCTTATACAAATAAGTGATCCTGCGGCAAAGGTTTTAGTTGCTCATTATTTTCAATGTCTTGTCTTAAAATAATTGACAGACATGGGAACATTTTTACTTACATTTAATTTTATTAATCCTCTACTTTGGCTACACTTTGTTTTATTTAGAATTTAAATGGAAAACTTTGTTGTCCTTGGCATTAGTCACGTTAATCACTCAGTCTTTTTTTGTTTTTTGTTTTTTGATAAATATTTGGGTATAAGTAAAAAAAACTTCCCTTTACAGTCATTTATTTTCTTAAAAAAAATGTAAAACTACCTGAGGAAATTCTTACATTAGAAGTATTTTTTTCAGTAGGAGTTAAGAAATCTGGGGATTGTATAATAATAATTTTTGGTTTAACTTTTAACCATAATCGCTTTTAAATGAATACCTGTAATTAGATGTTTAAATATATTTGAGAAAATAATCATTACAATAACAATAGATGTTTTGAAACGTTTCTTTTTAATTATAGTTTTATTCTAATTAAATACACGGCACTTGTAAAGGGTGATTTTTTTAACAACTTTGTGTTTGCCAATACTATTTTCGGAAACCCAGCTGTTTTCGTGTAACATGTTACTGTTAAACATGATCGATTTAGTCTATAAATTAAACATGAATCGACTTAAAAAGGAACAACGCTTCCAGATTATTGAATTTTATTATTAACATCAACGCTCGGTTAAGAAATCCCATCGTCCACGTTTTTTATTGGAAAATAAAGTTCAGCGGCGATTCTCATTTTTAGTTGAATAGGTACGTGAACAAGCAAAATTGACGTATTTGGTGTGGAGCAGCCAGAGGCATTCCAAGAACTGCCAATGCTTCCTAAAAAATGCACTGTTTGGTGTGGATTATGGGCCGGTGGCATCATTGGACTGTACTTTTTCAAAGACGACGAATGCAGGAACGTTACTGTGAATGGCAAGCGCTACCGTTCGATGATAAATTTTTTTTGCCCAAAATAGAAGAGCTGGACTTGGCTGACATGTGGTTTCAACTATACGGTGCCATATGTTACACAGCACGCGAAACAATGGCCCAATTGGGAGAGGAGTTCGGTGAATAGTTTATTTCACGTTTGGGGCCGGTGAATTGGCCGCCTAGATCGCGATTTACCCCCTTTAGACTATTTTTGTGGGTCTATGTTAAGGCTCATGTCTATAGGGACAACCCAGCAATGGCTGACGCACTGGAAGCCAATATTAAAGAATCTGTTTGTGAGATACCGGACAATATGTTAGAGAGAGTATGGCAAAATTGGACCCAGCGTAGCCGCGGTCAACATTTACATATTGAATTATATAAATCGTTGTATCGACTCAAATAAAGATTTCATACATTTCCCTACATTTTATATGTTTTTTTAAATCAATTCCGAAAGCTTTTAAAAAAGTCACCCTTTACATACCATGGATCTGGTTGAATATGGAAAAATTCTCATGATTATCACTTATATTCTTTTGTTGACTTCTTAAGGATTTTATTTATGTATGACTCCAAGGCTGTATATTCGTAAAGTACATTTTATCAATAAAATATATACAAATTTCTTATTTCGCATAGAAAACATTTAAGGCCACCGTCTTCTATAAACCACTCATTTAGTCACATTATCTTCTAGGACTTATTTCAAGATAAAGCATTCATTTCAAAACGTACGAAATAACGGCTAAAACAAAAGGGCCAAAAAATATAATTATTTCCTAAAATTTTGATACATTTTGGGCATTGCAGAATGACTGCCACTTTTTTTAAATCTATTTTCTCTTTTTTAAGAATAATTTCAGTTTTTTATTTGGAATTATATAATTTTATGAAAAATCGTAAAATGATGTTTTTGGTGTTATTTCATTTCACTTTTATTAATTTCTTGTAGTATTTTCAATCCCGGCTTCGCTTTCCAGAGCTTTTCTGCTTTGCCGCAAGGTCGTTATCTTCTTTGGTATGTTCTAACCGGATTCGCTCTTTAAAGTATTTCCTCATTTTTGGACTTCGATCGTATACAAGGACATCTCCTTTTGTGTTATGTTAAGAGCTGACTTCGCTCCTGAACTGTCTGAATTGCCGGCCTTCGGCAACGCTCAATAATATTCTGCTTCAAGGCATGGCCAAACCCGGCTTAGCTTATTAGAGCATTTAAACATTTTGGACTTGTTTCATATATTTTGAATTTTAATTCATTAGGATTTATTTCATTTGTTTTCATGGAATTGATTTCATTACGAAAAAACTTTCGGATTTTTTAGATTTGAGAATGATTCCATTTTCTTTGGGATTTATTTCATTAAATTTTGTTGGGACTTATTTATTTTTTTTTTTTTTGACACCATTTCAGAAGGAGTTATTTTATTGGTCCTTATTTCATTTCATTTAGCCCAATGAAAGACCAAACCGAAACCCAACTCTAGTACTTTTCTTAGCTTGGGTAAGAAATAAGCAAGGAAGCTCCCTTATCTTGTCCCTCTAATGGCTACACAATAGATACCATTCGTTACCAATATGGCCCTCAAAATCCATTCGTTATGAGTGCCTCTTTCATTCAGAAATGATCACTAATTTGAGGTTCTCGAAGCACACCTACTGTCCGACATAAGCTGGATTCTTATGACGCTTCCATTTGTGTAACCACAAGCCGTCATATGTTAAACTTACGAGTACATATTTATTTCATTTATTGAAATCTTTTGTGAATTTCGGAATACTCTGTATTAGAGGAATACTAATAACATAATAAAATTTGAAGGAAAATAATAAGACAAATAATACATTATTTAATTCCATGACCATAAAATGGTAACTTTCAATCATTCTATGTTTACTTTTTGCAGTAACTCATACTCATATAAATATTGATATTAATATTATCAACAATTAAAGTCTGACGACGTTTCACTTCTCGCTGACCATTTCTCATTTCCGTTTCCGGTCAGTTATTTTTCTTATATATTTTTGTCCTTAAAAATAAACTCAATATCTGTTTTTCAGCAACCTTGGCTTAATGTGTGTGTTATCTTAAAACAAAGACAATTATTGAATGACCGACATTTCTTTCAATATCTTTTCCATCCTTGTTAGTCTTAAGTACAATTATGTTTCAATATTTAATTATCGTAAATGCAACAGTAATAAAACAACAAAAAGCGGGCAATAATTAAAAATCATTTAATAACTTCTTTAAAAAAATGTACTGAATATATAAAAAATTAGTTGATAATTTTTGCCACAACAATAAAAAATAAATTGAATTAAAACAAATTTCACACATACGACTTCAGCGATTATCAGTATTCAAATATTGACTTCATTAAATGACGCAGCGACCACATGACAGTGAGAACATTCAACCAAAAGAACTCATGCATTTGTATAAAAAAATATTTACTTTGAAAGGGTATTATTTTAAGAGAGAATATTATTTTTTTTAAATACAAATATTCTAAAAGTTGGTTTTTGTAAAAAAAAAACTTATTAAAATATATTTCTCAGAAAAATTTAATTAAAAGATTTACTTTTATTCAATGATATAAGCTTATTTTCAAAGAGGTTCTTTTATTCAAACTAATTTAAGTCACAAAGCTTTTTTATTTGAAATGAAGGTATTTGATTCGAAAAGGTACTTTTATTTAATAAAGGTGCTTTCATTCTAAAAGGTGATTTCTTTCTAAAAAGGTATTGAAAAAGTTTCTTTTATAAAAAAATTTAATTTAAAAAGTTTTTTAATTGAATGTAGTTCTATTAAAAAGTGTAATTGCATTCAAAAAAGTACTTTTATGCATAAAGGTACTCTGATTCAAAAAGTATTTTTATTCAAAAATAGAACTTTTATTCAGTGAAATACTTTTTTTATAAAGTTATTCAAAAAGGAAACTATTATTCTAAAATTGCACTTTTCTTCAAAACGTACTTTTATAAAAATATTTTATTATAAAACGTACTTTTATAAAATATTAAAAAAGGTACTTTTATTAAAGAAGCCACTTTTATTAAAAAAGTACTCTTATTAAAAAATATACTTTTATTCAAAGCGGTACTTTTATTCAAAAAAGTACTTATATTTAGCGAAATACTTTTGTTCACAAAGTTATTCATGTTCAAAAAGGAAACTTTATTCCAAAAGGAAGTGTTATTCAAAGGGCGCTTTTCTTTAAAAGCGTACTTTTATAAAAAAAATTATTATTAAATGTACTTTTATTAAAAAAATTCTGTTATTAAAAAGGGTACTTTTATTAAAGAAGGTTCTTTTATTAAAAAAGTATTGTTGTTATTATTGTTATTAATTATTCAGAATTGTACTTTTATTCTAAAAGGTGCTTTTATTCAAAAGGGTACTTTTATTCAAAAAGGCACTTATATTAAAAAAGGTACTTATATTCAAAAAGGTACTTTTATTCAAAAAAACTTATGTTCGAAAAAGTACACATTTTCAAAAATATACTTTTATTCAGAATTGAACTTATTTCAAAAGGTTCTGTTTATTTAAAAAGGTACCCTTATTAGTCCAAAAGGTACTTTTATTGAAAAACGTGTGTTTATTGAAAAATTTACTTTATTTTGTAAATCGAATCATTTCTAAACTTTTGAAATTTTTATGGAATATAATAATGAAACTTTTTCCATTCAAATTTCGAAACGTTTCGTTTTACTAAATGAGGCTTTCAGTGAACAAAAGTTATTTTATTGTGGGAGAAAATTACCTCTAGCAATTAAACTTTGTTTCATTTTTTTAGTAAAATGGTACTTATAATTAAACAGTTATTTTTATTCAAGTTTGTGTACCAATTTTAGAAACGGCACATTTATACAATAAGTACTTTATTCAAGTAAATACTTTATCCAAAAAAGTATTATTATTCATGGAAAAAAATTTACTCGTATGTTCATAACTTTTAGTTAAAAACGTACTTAAATAATGAAGAATCTCTATTAAAAATTATACTTTTATTCGAAATGGTACTTTTATTCATAAAGGTACTTTTATTTATACAAGGTAAATTCATTGAAAAATTTGCTTATTTTTAGAATATAATTTTATTCAAAGACTTTGTTTGATATGTAAATAATTTAAAGATAAAATTGTATCAAATCTCGTTATTACGGGGTGTGTACCTCTTAGAACTACAACTTTGAGTAAAATAAACTAAAATCTTAAATGTTCTTTTGGACTCAAGGTCACATCTGGGTTTATTATTTTATTCCATTGCTTTAGATTGATACCTCTTGAGGCTCTTCTTATTCTTTGTTAGATTTCTTTGCTAAACAGAAAAATTTTTTTGTTAACTTTTTTGTCGAACAAATAAAATCTAACATTCGTCATTTTCATAAAAGTTTTCTTAATAGATTTGCCAATACATGCTCGTATACGTTTTTTTAACATACGAGTATTTAAATAAATATTAGTTTGAGTGTATGTAAATGTACACAAACATTAATTACTCGTATATGTATGTATTGTTTGTTGTTGTGCTTTATGCTTCTTTGATTTCTATTGAATACTCATATTGACCGACCCACCAAAGGAACCAACGACCGACCATGGCTGAAGAAGTAGCGATAAGTCGTTAGTATTTATTTTTGTACTGAGTTTTTCTTTGTTCGAATACAAATTGCGTTAGATTTTTTTTACAAACTGTACGATAGAATTTTATGTATTTGTGAAATTTTTTCACAACTCTATTTGTAGTATGACATTCCTTAATATCTGCCTGTATTTATTTGTTTTGCTTTTTTTTTAAGGTCGTTCATCAATCAATTCTGCGTGAGACGTCTTAACAAAGGAGGTTTCCGCTGCCTAATGTTTATTTGGCAAGTTGGTGTTAAAAGGAGTGCTACGGTAACCAAAATAAGTGAGTAACTTTTTAAAAATATTTTTCTAATTGTATTATTGCTTTTCCGAAACGAAATTTCCTTGACAAAGTCCTCTATTGCATTTAATGGGTAGTGATAAAATCTAATAAAATATATCAGATCGGTTGTGTGAATCTTTTACAAATTTTTTGGTGAAAAAAAATGTTCAGAAATAATTAGAACAAAATATTTCGGACAGTTCTTGATGCTTGCAGTTAATAGTTTCCGGTTAATTTTTAGCTGAAAGTCATCCAAATTCACTAATAAAAGAGTCAACAACTGCAGGCAGGGGCGGATACTTTTGGAAGGGAAAGCTTGAAACTATTCTTTTAGGATTGCAAATGACTCAGTGAGTATTTTAATTATTTTGGCAGGGGAACTACTTTACCCTTTTTCCACCTGCCAGACTATTGTGTCTTTGTAATGTAACTAATACTTATTCTTTCTCCCTCCCGTGAATGTTGAAAAATGTCGCTAAGGTAAAGTTTTTCCAAGATATAAACGTATGCGTCGGACTATAAAAACTGGCATAACATAAAATTTCAAAGGAATTTTGCAATTTTTCTCACGACTTGTTTTCAGTCGTAAAGAAATAAAAGTTTATTATTTATTCCTGTTCAATATTTCTCCAGAACTTTGACTACTTTTTTTTTAGCCTTAGGAATGATGGGCAGACAAAAATAGCATAGAAAATCGCCAAAAGTCGTATGAAGTTTTATGTCATGTTACATATTTTTCTAATCGCTGTGCATTATTTGCCAATATGGGGAATGGTATGAGAATAGATTAATGCCATTATTTATTTTGCTGAATTTTGGTACCTGCAGCGCTGATCCAAAATGTGTTGAAGGGGGTAATTTTAAAAGCAACAACAATTTTTAAATATTTTTTTTAAATACTTAATGTTGAAATTTATTATTCGGGAGAATATCCCCACTAATCGTTAGAAACAATTAGTTTTTTTGCAAAATGCATTGAAAAAATGTTTGTTGTGGCTTTAGCTCTTCATATGCCGACATTGCATTGAATGTTATCAAACTGCTTAAACTTCACTGACGATTTGGTTTTAGCAACCAATGAAATGTCGGCATATGAAGAGCTAAAGCCACAACAAACATTTTTTCAATGTATTTTTTTTAATATAATAGACATCTTACGATAATACTGTCTTGACATAAACAACATATGCACATTTCTTCACCAGCCCGTACTTATTACGACTATTCCTATTGTCTGAATGACTGTCCACTAAATTTAGAAAATAGTAAATCGGCAAGTGATTTGACGTATGCCAACACAAATTTGAGACTTTGCTCACGAAAGAAGAAAAATTCAAAAAAATAAAACTTATAAGAAGTGAAAACTGATCCAAGTTTTGATTTTGTTGTTTTGTTTAATACCCTTGACAGACATATGGTTTACATACCACGTACGTATACTACGGTTTATGGATGACATTCTTGTCGTATTTATACTAATGTTTTTGTTGTTATGTTTGAAATGTAATTTTGAAGACATTTTATCACACTGAAATTAAAAGAAATGAATTATAATTGTCAAATATCAAAGAGTTTATCAAAGTCAGCTGTTTTGTTATCGGGCTTGCACGCATTTATGCACACATTTATACCACATTTATACCACGTACATGTTCGTAAACTACTTTGTTCGGTGGTTTACGCATAATTGTATTTTATGTTGACACACATGTAGTATACCATACTATTGTACTGTACAAATCATATGTCTATCAGGTGATCTCGAAATATTATTATCATTCATGTCATAAGATTATCATTCGACGCCTATGTCGCAATGTATACTTATCAGCAAATTTTACAACCACTACACGTATTCTTTGTTATCATAACATATTATCAGCTGTTGCCCCTTGACCTCCCCTTTCCCTGCAAAAGAGGATAACATCATGACAAAGGTCATGATGTTATCCTCATGGGGAAAAAAAGATAGGAATCATAGATTAAGGAGGTTCCTCACCACTACATCAAATACACAGGCGGGGTTGTTTCTAGTCAACGACAGATGACAGCCCCATTATCCTAGACCTGCAACAGCAGACCAATCATCTACTTAACTGGAACAATAAACGATTAACGAAACTGATGCAAGGCAACAAAAAAAAAAATAATGCGAAAACAACTGCAACAACTCGTGTAAAATGCAGACGCTTTGTGGAAGCTAAATGCTCCCAAGAGGGGGTAATGGAGGAAAAATCATCAGCTGTTAACTTAGTATTAGAAATAGCAGCTAGTTTAACTGAAAGGGTAATATATGTTCCCATCTGTTGCTTTTATAAATTAGGTTTTTCTCTTTTGTTACCAGATTTTCCAGTTGAGATTATTGCAACTGTACGAAATACATCCTTTCGTTATTCTTGAGGGATTTTTACTAAGTTCCTGCTGAACCATTGATTTTTTTTTATCCTTAAAAGACACCTGTTGAATTTCCGAACACATTTTAGTATCATCTCTGGCTACACGGGTACGGGGATACTATTGCATGAATTGATATGAAATAGAAATGATTTGAAATTTTAATTCTTTACATTCTTTCAAATTAAATTAAGACCGTTCATTTCCTTGGGGACTAAAATTTTTTAACAAAAGTTGGGATTTTTATGCTTCACTTAAGACAATTAAATAATTATTGATATTTTTCTTTGAAATTCTAGGAAAACATTAAAATCGATTTAATGCCCAAAAAGTTGAAGAAGAAAAAAGAAACAGGAAAAAAGAAAACAATAAGAAGCCCATCTTTTTAAAAAAAAATTAGTTTTAATGTCTTTGACAGAGATCTGTGAAGGTCTTTTTTATGGATTTTCTACAGACTTGTTAAATATTTTAATTTTTGTTTTATTAGATGTGCTTGTCATTAAACTAATTTAAGTTTTACTTCAATTTTGTAGGAAAAAGAAAACATTTCAAATAGAAAACGAACAAAAAAACATTTTTCAATGAATGATTCAACAAACGACGAGTGTTTTTGTAATTTCTTTTATAAAAATTGGAAATGTTGCATTGTGTTTCGTGCTGAAGTAGTTTTTGTTCTTAATAGAATTTATTTATTCATTATGATTTTGTTTTGTAGCCGTATCTAGAAATCAAATCTAATGTACAAAACAGTTTTAATGTCAGCTTTTAAAGCCCACACTTGCCTCATGTTATTACAGACAATAACAAGAATATGTTATACAACTTAAAGATATTTTAGACAGCAAAATAAGTTGTATTGGATAATAAAATATTTTTGAAAGGGAAGTATGCTACGGATATAAAGCAGATAAAAAGTGATGTACCTAATGGTAAATAGATAACGCTGTAAAATAACAAGGTTCGAATGAGCGATCCTGGTAGAAGGGATCGACGTGTATCGGCATTTTGCAAGTTTAAATCTGGCCTTCATTTTAGTTGCGGCAGCTTTTCCAAAGGGTTATATGTAGTCCTCATAGGGATTCTTTTACATTTTATATTGTAGGTGTAAGTTGTGCTCCGTAGGTGGTATGTAAAATACTACGAGGAACATTTTGTGAAAAAACTTTAGTCCTCTTAAGTCTTTGTAATATGGGTTTTTTCGTTCCCTTTCTTAAAGACGATCATAAACTATTTCTGTGGACGGCAATGTAGTGGGCTGAAATGTTTCACAAAAATTTTTTTCGTAAAATTTTGCTATAGGTCATCAAATACGCCCAAATTCAAAATACAACTTCAAAGCCAGAAATAAGTCAAAACTTAAAAGTAAAATTTTTTCAATCAGCCGAAATCTAGTCAGCTCTTTACCGAATAAAACATAAATTGCTAGAAAAAAATCTATTGGTTCCTTCGACAGATGCTGAGGAATTTCAAAGAAAAAAAAAATACTTAACTACTTCCGGAAATTCTTGTCAAATTTGTTTTTATAAATTCGATCATTGTCCGAGAAAAAATTTTTCGAAAAAAATTTATTTTGAAAACAGATTTTTTAATATACCGCTGCGATCGAGCTAATCTGTTCTTAAACTAAAACATAAAACAACTAGCGTTGAGTAAAATCGATTGCTTCGCTCCAGACATAGAGCTGTGGAAAATTTTCAAAAAAATATTTTCTTATTAAATAACTACAGAAGTAATTCGTGCGTTGACTACAAAGCAATTTATGACTGAGAACCTGGGTTCGAGACAAGTCATTAAAAAAAATTAACATCATGAATATTTCTGATTAACGTTAGTGTGTGACGAAGTCATAACATGGGTCACTTAACAGTAGGTTAGGTTAGGTTAGGTTGATTGGAGGGGTGTGATAGCCCATGTCATACGACATAACCAGTGAAGGCTAGTCGTGCGCTCCCTTGAGTTTAACCATAACATATTGACCCAAAGGTCTAGAGAAACTCCGTGTCACTCACAAAGTTCCTTATTTTCCTCCAGCCATATTCCCCGTAATCACTTAACAGTAACAGCGATATGCTAATGTTTTTTTAATGCGTCCAGAGAGGCTACAGCTCTGCTATAAAAAAATAATAAAAAAGACAATGCGGAATAAATGAGTTGTAAAACCGAAATTAAGCTCTCTCTCTCTGTGTCCTCTCTATCCTATCCCTTTCATAAAAAACTAACACCTGAAGTGTGAGTTGTAGGCATTAATTGCCTGAGTGTAACTTCTATTAAAAAAAATCATTATTTTTTGATTGGGATATTTTTCATATATTGAAAACTGCTTTAAATACCGTAAACTTGATCAATTGATTAATTTTTGATCTCATTTCGTTAATTATCGAAAATTCTTATCTATCAATATCAAATTTTTGACTTTTAAAACCGGCTCGAATATGGTCAATTTCATGTTAATCGGTTATTTGTTCCGGGAATTAGCGGTGCCACAACATTTAGTAAGTTTGTTCTAAATACGCTGAAAATTATTTTCAAATCGAAGAAGAAAATATACAATTTCGAAGAAGATATGCAATTTCAATTCTCATACCTTCCCCATCAATGTGCCACACTTTAAATTAAAGAAAGAAAAAAAATCGAATAGAACGAAAGTCTTAGAGAAAACTTTAGACGAAACTTTAAAAATACTTACAAATTTATAAATGCTTCATCTACCAAAGCAGCTTAATTGTCTGATACAAAATGTTCCATCTTGTCATGGACTCTGGTAAAACGTAAAGAATCTGTCGAATGTTTTCTTTAACTAATAATATGACTTAAGTCATTCTTTTGTAGCATTATCTATAACTCTTTTCCTATTATTTCCTTTCCAATACTCGATATTTTTAATAAATTTAAATTCTTATGTCGCATAGTTTTCAAAATCTTTAGATGTTTACCCGTCGTTTCTCTATTGTGTGGCATTAGACAGTCTTAAATTCTATCTATCTTTATCTTAAATTGTATTGTGCATCATAAATTTATTTTTGATGTTAAAGAATTGCCTCTTACATGCATGATTCTAGATTAGTTTGTTGAATAAACCATGGTGGTGGTAGGTGGATTACATGTACTCTTGCGTCGTTGCCGGTAGGAATGTGAATAAAGTAGTGAAAATTGTTTACTCATATTAATTTCCTGTTTCGAAGAAACTTTCAAGTTTTCATTTAAATAGAATGTAATCATTAGCAAGAATTACAAAGGTAATTTTTCATCATGTTTAAATGTAAATTTATTTGAATGTCATGCTCTACCAAGGTGGCCCTATAGCGAAATGATGATTATCAATAGTAAGCAAATGTCTAATATTATTCAAACAGTCAGATTTTTCGGCCAACATCCAGTAATTTCATTCTCAATTTATGATATCCAGACTGAAAGTTGTATTTCTATAGTTTTACTCCAATTTCATTGTTCAAGGACACCCAGTTAACTTATAATGTCTGTCCAAATGTTAAGGAATGCGCATATGAGTTAATTTATAATTAACATCATTCAAGTAAGATATCTTTTCCCTGCCAAAAAGTTCTCAAATTTTTAAAAGGAAAGACACATTTCTTCTATCTGATGGTCTTCCTCCATTTGTTTGCTGGGAAATTTCTTCTTCTTTTTTTTTTGAGTGGTAAAAAGAAGAAAAATAATTTCTTCATTTATTTTAATGGCTTGGTCAAGAAAAGAAAATCTAGAGGAATTTTCATGTTCTTTTGTTGAACTTCTTAAAGCGGAAATATTTTTTCATCTTGAATAATTGATTTCCCAAAATAAATTAAAAACTTTTTGACATTTGAAAAAATTTCCACTATTAAATTTAAAACATTTTTCTCACAAACATGGTTTTTTCTTTACTTGATATTCGTTAAAATATTATGTAGACAAGCTTCAAGATTTATTACGAAATATTTAAATGCTCGTACAAAATTACCATTTAACTCAAGTGTAAAAATTTTCCAAGAAAAGAAACATTCTGGTTTGTTCCACCTTCGATATAGAAAAAGAAAAGGTTAAAATACTGGTGGTGGTAGCCATTAAATAATAAAAAAAATAATTGTGGGAGAATTAATTTAACTCGAATAATAAATACACGCATCTTTGTGAAGTTGTGAATAAAAGAAATGAAAATGGAAACGAATTTAATTTAAATTGAACCCTAAAAGAAATAGAGAAGCACTTCTTTTCAAAGGATTCAAGAAATTGTGCAGATAAACTGGAAATTCTCAAGTCAGTCCTTAAAATAAACTAAAATCTATATGGACCCAATTTATTTTGACCGAAAAAATCTGGTTCTTAATTATAAAAATATAATTCCAGCTCAAGCCATCAACTGCAGATTCTTTGGGGGAAGGGATTTTATCCACAAGTTGAGTAATTCTACCTTTAAATTATTGATACCGGAGGTGAACACGTCTATAATGGTTAATCATTTATATCACTCATAGACCTCTAACAATAAATCGAAGCAAGAATTGCTTTATTTTTAAATAAATTTTTAAAAATTCTACACCAACAAAAATATTATAATATTTATTGGCAAAGCAAAAACATTATTGATCATAATTGCAAACTATCATTAATGATTACATCAAATATGTCATCATGTTAATCATAAACATATTGTGATATTTGTCAGGGCTATCTTACTATGTTCGTTGCAATAATATAAACATTATAAACGTTTATCAAAATTCGTTTATGTACGTACTTATATACTTACATACAAGCTGGCGCAAAGTAATTTCATAATTGCCAATTTGGAGCCATATGTTTTGCGAGCAACAATTAAAAATGTTGTAAAACGAGCACAATTATGCATGTCATCAATTTTATACTTTCAAATAAACTTTTAATGAAAACAGAGCTCTTTTTCATTTATGTATAACAAAATGGCAGCTAGTTCAAATTATGACATTACTTGTGCGTCACATTGTACAATACATTATACGCAATCTTTTGCATTGAAACAAAATTATTGCATTTAACCAAAAAGGGGAAATGATTCGAATTAAAAATATATAAAAATTTGTCATCGCAAGATTGATACATCTTTCCTAAGGCTTGGCAAAGCCCCCACTGCCGGCGATCACTCAGTTTGCCATAAGATGTTGAGGTGTTCGTCACTTTTTGATGATTTTCTCTATATCGGTGTGCGTATATTGAATGCCTGTTTGGCACATTGAAAACACACATGCTCAACACTTTCGTCCTAAATTCATCAAATAAATTTAAGTGCCAGAGGCAAATCTAATATTTTACAGCTGCCATTTACTCGTACGATTGTTTCGAATGTTAAATATTAAGTGCTACAAAAAAACATGCCATAATTATAAAAACGAGTCCAGAATATGAGGGAGTGACTGTAAGTGGCAATAGTTACGGGAACGTGCTAATGTTACCTCAACTAGATGTCATCGCTGTGGACAAGGTGTAATTTCAGCGAATCTTGACGCGGCTTGATGCGGCTTAAAACTATTATGTCAACTGGTCATCAAGATTGTATGGCGCGTTCTTTCTTTGCGGTATTGTGAAATCTGTAGTGATGCAAATAAATCAGAGATAATTTCTAAGCTCAATACCAAGATCTTTGTCAAGAACTCCCTGCAAATACTAGAAAAGAGAATTGGCTGCGACGATGGCGTTTGTCGGATATTTATTCCATACTTAATCGAAACATGTCTACATGACATGACATTTATATGATACTGAAATTGACATGATATTAATATAATATGAGTACATTGTCATGTAATCACATATCATCGATAACATGATAAGACAGTGACATGTCATTGACATGACAACATGACAGTGACATGGCATAACATGACAGTGATTTATCTTTGCTACATGGATATACGTTCTAATCTCTTAGAGCTTCGAAACGATGTACAGAGAGCTCATACATATCTCTAGGAAATGATGCTATAACACCCTGACCATGTTACATATCCGTGTAATTTTTCTATATATTCCATCTCATTCTGAGAAACGGGTGAAGACACCTTTAATAAAATTAGAAACATTTCTGGAGCAACTTATAATTTTTGTTCCACAGGCCTGTCCTAGTGACCATTTTATAATTTCGAACATACCAGCATTTGTATGTATGTATGTGTGTATGTAAATTCATGTCACAACCGAATACGCTAATGATATTTCGTGAATGGCCTGCCTTTAAGCTTTCAGGAAATATATAGTTCCTAGTAGGTAATTTGGAAATTGTTCGCGTCCTGTCCCGAAAATGCCTATGTATTGAGAGCACTTGTTTGGAATATAGTTAACAGAGGTGTTGAACGTACATATTTAACTCACGAATTTATCGTCAGACCCTCGTCTACAGCAAACATTAGAAAAATGTGTGGCTCTTATTTTCAAATTAAATGGTGCATTTTAGATAAGCTTTATAAATAATTAATTGAATCGTATCAGTTGCATATTGCAAATTTCTCTGACCCTTTTTATTATCGATTTAATATGTGAGTTTGCGAGTTTAAGGTAAAATTTCGTTTCATTTTATTGCCGATATTTCCCCATTTCCTTGATGGTCATCATTAGGGAAAGATTACAAAAAAAAATTATAATACACACATACACACATACATGCATATAAATATAATTCAAGTTAAAAAACGTTAATTGCTATTTTATAGCAAAAAATGTTTAAAAGAAAAAACCAAATACGAGCATGTATTTTTCTTTGGGTTTCTTTTCTATTTTTATAAATTTAAGTTAAAAATAAATTGATTTGACATTGATTTATAAAAAGAGAAAAGAAAATTAATGAAGAATATTATTTTTTAAATGTTTTCGCTATGAGAATCATTGTCTTTTGAAATGAAATATTTATACTCGTATGAATACATATGTTGCGATATTCTTTAATTTTTGTATTATTTCTCTGATGCCACATAAAGGAGTGGAGAGTTATTGGTATTAATAACTATAATAACAAAATTTAACTTTAACTTGTTCACGTATAAGACAATTAACTAAATAATAACAATATCTGAAAATACTCGTAAATTGCAAATAAAGAAAATAAGTAAATAAATAAATAAAAATTATGTATATAAATATTAACAGTGGTGTTCTGAAAATATTTTATTGAAATTAGTTAATGAACGCTAACAAATATTTGCTTCGAAATCGTATTCGAAACACTATTTTAATTATTTTATTATTAAAAGAATTTTATAGGTAACGCAATCGTACTTTTAAAGTAAACGAAACTAGATAATAAGACAAGATAATTTTTATAGAATGAATGAAGAGGGTATTTCAATATTCACTTTTGTTTTGATTGTACGTGTATGTATATCAGGAATATATTTTTGAACATTTGTATATATTTTTTAATATTTCCAACTCTGCATTCTGATTCAACTGTATGTATATTTTAGTGATATTTGCATTACAAAAAAAAAAAAAAAATAAATAAAACGTCTGTCTGTAATTTCAGATGCAACATCAAAACATATTAAAAGCGATATTTGAGGATAAAAATCGGATTTTGAATATAAAAACTTAAAATGGCTTTAAAGTTTTCAGATACGAATAGTAATTGTTTCAGAATGCCATTTCGCCTAATAGCGGTTTATAAAGCGGGTTTAACTGCCTGTTTCACGATGTCGAACGACATCGTTCGTTCGCATAAATACATTAAAACCAAAAACAACATTTTAAAATTTGTTGCTGTTTCAAATGTATTTATGCGAACGAACGATGTCGTTCGACATCGTGAAACAGGCAGTAAGTTTTTTTACTACAGCCTTAAATACAATATTTTTTCCTTTCAAAATTGTATTATTTGTCATGGGCTTAGCTGCGTATAAGCCTGTATTTCATTGCCGCTAACCAAATCATCAGTGGTACACTTTAAGCGAATAATGTTTCAAAATTATTCAAACTCATATATTTTTGAACAAATTAATCTTAAATAATTTATTTATATAAATAAAAACTAATCGCAAAACATGTGGCTCAAAACCCGTCAACGGCTGGACCAATTTATGTATTTTTTTTTTAATATTTCTTGAAGTCCGAGGAAAGTTTTTATGAAGAGAAAAGTTTTAAAAATTGCCCGGAAAAACAACTCAAACTTTATTTCTCTTACACAAAATGTTCCTAATTGTCATTATAAAGATATCAATAAAAAATTGGCGTCAATTACATGAATTAAATACAAACTTTTCGATCGAGAATCATTCTATTAATTCAACATGGATACGGATTTGTCATGATTCCCTTTGAGCGTAGACGGACTGTCACAGTGGAATAGTTATTGTCGGAACGACGTCTGTCGGGCCAGCTAGTTTTTTAATATAACTTTTGAATAAGAGATTTAATTAGCTTGGTTTTAATTTTTTTTATTAATTTAAGAACTTGCTGTTGCACTTAAAGACACAATTTTTTTTCTACATTTTTTACTTGGTGTTTATTTTTTATATCAATTTTCAAGGAAAGCAGCATTTCAAACATAAGACTTAAGAAAAGAAGATCAAATCAAATGTCTATTATAACAAAGTTTTCCCTAATTTTTTTAATTTGACAAAATCTCTGTATGCAACCATATGAAAGGACAGTGCGGTCCGTGCCTTTAAAAGCTATCAATCTAATAACTACGTAGTCAAGCTTAAGTCTTTTACAATCGAAAAAATTAAGAGAGACAATTGGTGTGAAATTGTGATTTATTATTTCAATTAAAAATGGCTTAAGATAGTTTTTAGAGAAGAGAGTTACAACATCTATACTGTCCAAAAGTAGGAGACGATATTGGTATTTATGTTAACTAGTCCCTGTCTCTGTAGTAGGATTTCACAGGGGTTAGGCGTTGAACAAAACGACTTCTTCAGCAGCTGCCATGATATAAATGAAGAAAAGAGTCTAGAAGTCTTCTTATGTCACTATACAGGATTAGCAAGAAGACGAATAGTTGTCATGGGGTTTTTTAAAGTCGCTAATCTCTTCGACTTTGCTGACCATAATGTTTAAATACTCTCCGACTGGTACGATTAGGGATTCCATGGTGTGATAATGTACTAAAAAGTCGAAATGAATCTAATTGAACGGTGACTGCTGCGACGCATCATACTCTAACCCAACCTAAAGAAGACACAAAAATTTAGACTAAATGTACGATGGGTAGTGTCTGTCCCCACACGCACAATGTGCAATCAAATCGTACAACTGAGCAGATATAAACAACGTAAGGTGGGCAACCTTTATCATACTCTTATTTTTGTTTAAAACTCAGTTTTACGAGTAGTTATTCTGCCAAAGCTTTTTTTACTTCTTTTGTTCCTTTCAACGTTCAGTAGTAAAAAATGAGAGTGATGATGATTTCACACCGATTTGTGAAAATCGAGTTTTTATCAGATCTCGGCATTGTGATGTCCTAGGAAGTTATAGTGTTTTTAATGGTCATAAAAATTTATGTCAAAACAATTTTGTAGGCTCAGGCATTTTTCGAAACCTAAAGAGTTTCTTTGAATGCAATCAGAATCGACTTATTCGTTTAAGAGATATCGTTGTCGCAATTTTCAAAAACAGTGTTTTTTTAACAGCTTTAATATTTTTATCGGGTCGGTTTTTAAAGTTGCGAAAAGAAATTATTCTTATTTAACTACTTCTACTTAACAGATTTCTATGAAATTATAGCCGTTACCTCCGGTTAGAAAAGTGGGCGGCGCCACGCCCATACAAAACTATTTCGCATATACTTCCGGCTTAGACTTGTTTATTTATTTATTTTAAAATTGGGCAGTTCCACATACGTCCCTATCAATACCAAATTCGTCTTTTCAGTTGTATTACATTAGTGTTGTATTGACTACGGCAATTATCTGAAACTCTTATCATACTAGAGTGAATTGAAAGCCTAACAGGAAAATTTTAAAACTTGAGCTTTTTGAGGTGCTTAAAAACGCTTCTAATGGACTCATAATTTACAAATAACTGTGAATATATTTTACAATATTTAGAAAAAATTAACTAATTAATTAATTCCAAATCTTTTAGTGGCAGACTAGAACGTCTGATTTATAGTGGGAACAGTTTAACATGCACCAACTATCAGGCGCGGAGTCCACTTCAGCTTTTGGAGGGAACAGTTTTAATTAAAATAACAAAATACTTATGGGAATACGAGTATATCAATGATTTCCAAAAGATGAGTTCTATTATAAAAACTTTCTTATAAACCCTTTAATAACTACCGCCGATATCGCTCCGCGCCTGCCTCATTTTAACCACAAAAGAAAAACTCATTAATTATTCCAAAAACTGAATTGTATAATAATCCCACAAAGAAGAAAGCGAAATTATTACGTTTTATTTGATTCAAATTCCTGCACCTTAAAATTTATTCTATCATTTGAAAAGAAAACGTTACTTTTCTCAATTTAAATATTGTTCAAACATCTTGATCTTCTATTTTTCATTGTTATGAAATTAAAAATGTTTGTCTTCTTAGAGATAAATTTATTTTTATTACCATCTAGTCTTTCGGCCGTAGAGAAAATTGACCCTAACCTTCAAGGTTGGTTGCACAATTCTCACGACAAATTAGTTGCAGCACAAATACGACTGAGTAGTGGTTAGAGTTGGTGGTGGCCAATACAAATTCAAATTCAAGCTCAAACGTTGGAAAAAATAAAAATGAAAAAACTACTCATACATGAAGTTTTCTCTTAGTTTTTTTTTTTTGATTTGAATTTTTTATAAACATTTGTATCTGCATTAAATAGAAAACTGTAAGAAAATAGAAAAATCATCAAGAAAACAAAGAAAAAAAGATTTGTAAGAAAACCTGCAATTGTTTGAGGCAATGTTGCGCATCTGCTGCAAAGAGTCGAGACAGTCAGTCATTGTACACAAATGGCAGAGATGGTAAGTGACTTATATAATAACGAAAATTCGCCACTTATTACAAGATAAGCTGTTTTGAAACTAATTTCGAAGTATTTTCGGATTTCAGCCATTTTTGTTGAATACAACGCTTATAACGAATTATCGAATATATAACGAATAACTTCTCTGATCCCATCATATCATACAAATTACTAGCGTTATAAGGAGCTTCGGTTAAAGCTAATTTCCGCTTAAAACGATCTCATTTTAGAGTAAAATTTTTTTCTTATAACGACTTTTACTTATAACGACCGAAATAAAATTTTCTAAATAAGTGAATAAATGAATTTTATAAACGAATATTTAATATATTTTCTAAACTTATCGAAAAAAGGAAAGAATTGTATTTATTTCTTTGTTGTCTGCTTCAGTTTATAGAAAAAGTATGTGTAATCAGTTATAAAGAACTTCATCTATCATGAACGAAATTGACGAGTTCCGCAGAGTTCGTTATAACAAAACTCCACTATACTATATTGCAGTTAATTTCTACAAATTTATCAAAGAGAGAACAGACAGCAGTCTAGCAATTAATTGTAAAAAATAAAGAACTGCTATCAAAATTTAAAATAGAGAAAAGTATATTAAGGCCCATTAGTGCCACTTGCCTTTAAAGATCCTGATAGTGAAAGGTAATTTTGGCTTAACTAAACTATACGATTTTTAACAAATTTCTTTCTTAAAACATATCTAAAAAATAAAATTGTAATTTTGTTAATGTGGTATGTGTCTTAGGTATTTGTGGTTTGTGTCTTTGTAAAGACAAAAAAGAATATTTCAAATAATAAATTTGAATATTAAGTATGTGTAACATTTTTATTGGAAATGAAAACTCCTTAAGAAAAATTTAATTAAGTCTGGACTTCAATAGAATTATTGCCATCCCCTTAAACTATTAATTTTTGTGCCTAAAAACATTTGTATATTATATATTTATATTATATTATAAATTATATTATATGTTTTAAATAAATTTGTATGCCTCTTTAAATTGAAATGGAAATCTGTTGCATTTTGAAACAGTTAAGCTGAGAATAGGTACAAAAATTAATTAATGCTTCAGATCGGATATCGAAAATTTACAAAATATTAAATAACTTTCTCAAAAAGCTTGTCCTTATAGCGAAAAAATAATAAACACTTATAAATCCATACACAACACTATTTTGATCCATTTAGTGCAAATAAATACTTTCTTAACGTAGAAATCATTTCCAAATAATTAAATTCATTTCAAGACCAAGTGTCTTGCAACTGAAGTGTTTCCTTTACCCATCACTGCTTTTAATTCCTCCTCTCTCTCTCACTCTCTCTCTCTCTCTTTCTATGGGCTTATTTATCCACCTTATGAATATGGAGTAGCAAATGTTTATGTGGTTAAGCAGTTTGTGGCGTGTTTTAAGCCGTTGTCTCGATGTCTTGTGGCTTAAATTTGCAACTATTTAGTTGGTAGCCATGTAAAATTTCCCATCGTAATATTCTGCGGTGGTGTTAAACGACCTTTTCCATTTACTTTGTGCATCGTAATTAAACTAAGAAAATATTATTTAGCAAATGAACTCTGTTTTGATTAAAGTACACAGGGATTGATTGTATTTGTTGTTCATTGTCCAAAAGAAAAACAAAATAAGTCTTTTTTTTCGCTTAAGTTGTCTTGTTGTTTTTATGAAATGTTACAAAAATTAATAAACAGATTTCGAGGATCAAGTTTAATGATCTTTGGAAGAGAATCTGTTAAAACATTTTAATATTGTTGTTATTGCTTGACAGGAATTTACGGCTTTCGATTCTGTGCGAAATTTCCATTTAAATTATATTATAATTTCGGATCATGTTCCATTTATAAGGTCTATGAAGAATGCAGTTGTCAATGTCCTCATAGAAATGATTTTTCATTATTTTTATGGTACCAAGGCCCATTAATATTTTTAATATGAATTCCTTGGCAAACTACACCTAATTCTGCTCTTACACCATACAGGTCTATGTTTTGCTTATTTAATTTATTTTTATTAATTTTTCACTTTGGCATCTTTCTGGCATTTCCAAAAAATAAAATTGCTATTGAGACCCATTCAAAGGGTCTATGCAACAGTCCAGGCGATATGTTAAATAATTGTCAAAATTCTTGTATGAAAATATGCAACAATTTTTCCGTCAACTTTTTCATAAGGTGTTTGACAATTCTATTCTCGGCTCTTTTGTAATTAATTCGCCTTGCATAGACCTCATAAATGGGTCTTAAGTTGTATTATTATTCAGTGAATCTTCCGTATTAATTGAACTAACAATAAGTTTTCAAATGATAGATATAAAATGATTCATTATTTAAGTCTAGCAAAACAAAAAAATATATAATTTAAGCAGTTTCTGTTGAGCTCATCTCCAAGATTCTCATGTACGGCCAAGAGCGAGAATGTCCCTCCTTCTTACAGCTAGTGGGTTCGGATGGTTGTTAGGTTTCTTTATGTTTCATTTCACGTGTTGCAAAGCCAGAGTTGTAACCAATGGAACGTGTAGATATTTATAACTGCGCGAATTTTCTGCAAACCGGGGAGTGGCAGTTTGGATGGGCAATTTCATTTTTTCTATATTAGAATTTAAAAAAAAAATGTTGGGAAATTTGTTTGCATATTTTTATATATACGGTTTGACAGTCATCGTACCTACCATCTGGGCTGCCGCATAGACCATATATTTTGGGCCTTGCTTCGGACCAATATTCAAGTACAACAAAATTTAAGAAAAGGATTTTGTTGATCATACGCTTACCAAACACTGGTTAACAAACTGTCAATAATCTCCCAAGCACATTTGTATATTTATTACGCATATCAGAATAAAAGTTTATTATTAAGCGTAAACTTTTTGCCAACGAGCTGATTATTCTACATAAATTTTTTGATGCACAATTCTGTTAATCACCCATATCGTGGATGAAAATTTTCGTAAAACTTATTCCTCTTTAACTGTCCTTCATAGACTAGTAGGTAGTGTACTAGACTCGTAGTGCGAAAGTCGCAGGTTCGAATCCTGCCGCATAACTCTGGCAGTTTGTGTTTGATAATTAAAGGGAGCGCACAACAAGCCTTCACTGGCTTAAGTGTATGTCGTATGACATGGGCTATCACACCCCTCCAATCAACCTAACCTAACCTAACCTATTCCTCTTTCACAGAATTGCTATCGCCAATTTTTTTAAATTTGTTACTCATGGGAAGTAATAATAATATTTACGACAAGGCTGAATATATAAACCATAGATAGAAATACATTTTCTTAATAAAATCGTTCAAGTAGCAGGTGCTGAATTGTCTGGATTCAAATTTCCAATGATTGGTGCACTAGATCAGGTAAAAACTTTAGTAATTTACCTTGTGTCTTCATCTTAAAACTGCTTTAATTACTACTATTATCGTAAGTCTGTATCAGACTATAGGAGACACACAAAATATTTGTATAACTCACTCCCTTGGTCATATGTCTCCAGCATAGAATTTTGCATAAACCCTGTCCATCTCATTCTCAAATAAACTACACACGAGATATTTATTTAACCACAGATTTATTCGATTAAATAATTTCAGAATTTAAGGACCCATTCGAAAACGTACATTATTCAAACCGTGAACTTGACGCTTCAAACTGCCATTGTCCGCCCAAGAGGAATTCAAATAATTGTCGTCGTCATCAATTTCCAATTTCTTTAACTCTTCTTGACGCCTGTATGCATCAGCCATCATTCGCTTACGCAAGTCCTCCGTAATGACAGGCTCTCGTGAAGGCATACCTTCACCGTGACTATTCAATTTGACAACAACTTTTGTTTTGTCATTATTACCAATGAACTCGGACAGCTTTTTATCACGTAAAATCAAACGTCCGGCAAACCATAGTTGAGCTTTCGAAGGCTCAATGACCTCCTTGGAAGCCTGAGTACCCGTCAAATCTTCCGTGTTATTGAACTCCATGCGTATAATATCATGTGGAGGTAATTGCATGGGATAGACAATAGTGACTGCTCCTTTGAGAAGATTCAAGGCCTCTCCTACAATTTTAAGTGTTAGAGGTTTTTTAGATAAGACCAGTTTCTTATCTATCATAGCCTTGGCGTCCTTAATAGCATTTCGTAACACCTCTTGCATATTTTCCTTAGGCTGGCGACCGTTTCGGCGACCTATGGGGTCTTTGTTAAAAATAAAACCTCCGGAAGGTATACATTTCTCGCCCCAACTGTCTGTTAATTTTAGTTCATCTACTTGTTCATCGGTAAGGCCCAAGATTTCTGGTGGCAAGAGAGTGCCATGCGAAGCCAACTCCTCCATTTCCATGCAAATGCGTTGAATTTTTAGACGTCCATTATAAATGGACGTTATATCCTTGATAACGTTAGTGGTAGTTTCACTGACACTCGTCTCGTATAAAAAGAGATTCTCATCACCGCGTTTTACCTGCAAAACAACCATAATTATATTTTTTCTGACTAGTTTTAATTTTTTATTAATAAGTTTGAGCGTTTAGACGTTTTGCTGTTGTCAGAAGAAATTGTAAATGAAAAATTAGTTCCAAAGACTGATAAAAAAATAAATTATTTAATAACAATTGTATCCCAGTTAACAGTTGCTACAGAAACGAGGTATAAAAGCTTTTTGTGCACAGTGTTTAAAAAAGCTTCTATAATGGAGTGCACGGGTTGAAGTTTTATAAAATGAAGCAACTACGAAACCATGGACACAACTTGTGTGAAACTTTAAGTATCGAATTGATTTTTCGCCGGGCACAGGGACTTGAATTTTACAAACGTCAACGTGGTATCCGAACTTATTCGTACACGGGCGAATTTAACCATGTACTTAGTATAAATGATAAAAGATCGGCAGAGACTTTCCTCGCAGCAATTCTTAGTTTGTTGACAATTGAAAGTGTAAAGAAGAAATTGCTGCTGGAAAAATTTTTGAATGTAAACATAGTCTAGGCAATGCTATGAATTCGCTATCTGATTTTTACTGTTTCGGTAAGAGTGTCTCAATCCCTTTTTAGTTATAAGATCCGTTTTTTAAGCCGAAAGTGCCTTTGTCGTCCAACTAAATTGTTTGAAAAACATAAGAAATAGACTTAAGTTAAATAATTTATGTGGTGCATTAAAATTTCAAATTTTAAAAACTTTGAGTTTTGAAAAAATACGCTCAAGGATATGGCGAAGGTATGCCTCATATTCCTTTGCAAAAAAATGCGTTTTAAGATAGAATAATCATCCAAAAACAATAAGGCTTTGCTGAGCTTTTCGTAATTAGTATTGAAGATTTTGTTTTGAAATCACATCAAGGATACGGCTACTTCTCATACAGATGTCGTCTTTCCTAAAAAACTATGACTTAATGTAATTGAAATTGTATCAAAAGTCGCGAAATATAGTTATTAATCTATGTGCAAAATTTTGTTGTAAGCGCAACTAGGATGTACGTATTTTCCATATATCCTTTAAAAAAAATATTAATTTAAGTTAAACTAACCCACCTTAAATAGACAAAATTTCTCAAATGTTGCAATATATTGCTTATGATCTGTGTAATTTTATTGTAATTATTTGATGGATATAGGCAATCCCCATGTATCCTTTTTCTAAAAATGGACATAACATACGAGTGTGTACTAAGCCTCCTTGAACAATGGAAACTTGGGCGAAACTATAAAAATGCAGTTTGCACTCTGAATAGCAGATTTTGTTTTCACCTTTTAGATTATCCTTGTTTTAAAAGAAACTTTATTACAAGGGTTTGTTTAATTCTATACATATTCTTCCAATTTACAAGTGTATTAAACTAAATTAATTGATAATATAAAAAATAATGCTGTGCTTTGAAGTTGTTTTATTACTCTTCAAATTTAAATTAGACAATATTGAAACAAATCTGAAATTCGTTCTTAAACCTTTTTGTTACAATGCGTTTTTTTAGGGCTCGGAAAACAAACAAAAAATGTTTCCAGAAATGATGCCACCACCCCAAAATCCACTCCAAACTATGGCTTTCTGTAAATGGCCTCTCGACAATAACGTGCGTGTTTTCCGATCCCCAGATGCAGCTGGCAAGATAAGTTTTCTGTCAAATTCGATTTCCGATTTCGCAATATTTTCCAACATTGTTTAAGTGTTAAGTGACGCATTTTGATCCGAGGAGGTACAATCTTTTGGACAGGAAAAAAATCTATCAAGTGTCGAAAATATGCTTGTATTTGGACCACTCGTTATATATTTATTTACTCAAACCTTGCTAATATCGATGACATTACAAAAAATTCTAATTTCTCAAAACCTATTTCAAAATAAAGTTGTTACAAGAGCTTCAAATTAAAAAAAAAACTCATTTTGTAAATAATACAGCGAACGAATCATATAAAAATTAAATATTTTGTATAAATTGTTATAAAGCACAGCGGCACTGCATCCGCAAAATTTGAGAGAATTTTGGATTTCCGAATGTTTGGAAAAGGTTTCCGATTTCTGCCGAAGAGTCAAATGTGGTGACACAATTTACACATTAAACTTCAGACGTTACCAAAAATTACTGTTTGCTGTGGGTTTTGGACCAGCTGTATAACTCTAGAGATTATTGTAGTAAACGGTAACGCAATTGTTGGTTACGATAATCATGGTCCAGGCTGTCGCTTAACTTCTCCTATTTCCATGCGCCACAAGTATGGATTCATCTCAGGGAAAGGAGCAGTGGCTGACATTCAACAAAATCAACCTCCTAAACGGACATTTCGTATCATGGTGATTTAAATATTTTTATAACCAAGATGAGTTTTGAGCTCCTCCGCTTTTATTAAGAACAAATACAAATGCTCTTCTCCTATCTGCCAATCCCATAATACTTATCGTTCCGTTTTTATAACCCTCCAAAACTAAATCACTACTTTTGACCGCATTGAAAATCCAATTTGAATTTTTACAAATATTTATTGTAAAAATAATTCTGGCAAAAAATCGACTTCAATACGAAGATATAATCGCACAAATTATGAAACCGGAGCAACTACGGGTTAGTTTATATATTACTTCCAGGAAAGATTGAAATACCTTCTTAAATAAATAGGTCCATAAATGGAAAAGTTATGCGATAATCAATATGTGGACCACAAGCAATATCTATCAAGAAAATTTTTTTTATGGTTTCACAGATGATAAAGGTATGCGTGTTCAAATATTAAAAAAAATAAAAAATATCAGTCCTTTTTTGAAGTCGGTTAAAACATAAAGAAAATCAAAAGATGTTTCAGAATAAACCATGTTTTTTCGTTTTATAGATCATGGCAACGAAAGTTTTAGTTCGATATTTAAAGAAACTTTCTGAGGTCATCACTTTTATTTGCTCTCTTAAATGCAATTAATTTTTCACAAAACTTCCCGACTTGTCCAACTTTGAAAGTTTATAATAATGGAACCATTAGTAATATTCAGTTGGCTAATTCATCATGTAATGCGCTAAGAAGAAATAGTGAAAATCAATATTTAAAAAAAATCCGACTTTTATATTTGGACCAAAGAGTTTTGGAATTACCCATAAAGCAAAAATGTTGTTAGTATCTCACACACACAACCTATTCAGAACTTATTCGAAACCATTTTATTAGAATTTTCCATTGCACAATTTTTAATTAATCAAGTGGGTAACAACTTAGTGAAAAAATTGCTATAGTTAAAATGCAAAAAGTGTATTTCAAAAAGCAAATCCCTTTTAACGTCTATTTCACCCATCCTTCTTTACTTGCTTCTCTAACTAATACTCGTATATCAAAACCAACCGCCAATATGCACTTGCATTTCAGATCATATTAAACTGGAATAAACGAACGTATAAATAAAAATTAAAATACTCGTTTTTGCATTTAAACCAAGTCTCGTACTTGCCCTTTTTAATAAAAAGAATGCAACAAACGACGCAACACAACTTTAGTTCGATTTGTGGCCATTTAATAAAAGCCATCATTATCGTCATAATGAAATTCTACATGCGTAAAATATTGAAAAACAATGGGGGAAATATATAACATGCCAGAGCTTGAAAGGAGTTAAATCAAGAATTTTTTTTTAAATATTCTAAATTGAATTGAAATGACAATTTGATCAGAACACTAGCAACAAATTTATAGCATAAATTCAGCGTTTGCGTTAAGAACACGGAGTATTTCTCATAGAATACAGCAGGGCTAATTATTGTATTGTATTGATATATTTCGAACTTAACATGAGTAAAGTTTATTAAATAAATACAAGGTGGCGCAAAAGTAGCGTCATAATTTTAATTGGTTGCCAGATGTTTTGCGAGCAACAATTCGAAATGCCGTAAAACGAGCGTATTTATGTGCCAACTCGGGAAGTGGCCATCTAAGCCATATAATTTTTACAATTAATGTCATTGTTTTTGCACTTTCAATTAAACTTTTTATGAAAACAATATCGCAGCCGGTTGAAATTGTGACTTTACTTTTGCGCCACCTGTACATAAACAAAAAAAAAAAAAATCTAATGATATTGTCTGTCAACGCATGGCAGCAAATATATGCACTATTTTAAGTTTTAAGAAACCATTCTAATGGTGGAATGCAACAGGTTTCGGCAGTTAAGCGTTTATGTTATAAAATATTAGAAAAAATTTTTCTACAGATAAATATTATAATAAAATTTTTTGAGTTAAAATATGTATGCAATTTTATGTATTTCTTTAGGAAAGCCAAAAATTTTTGTTATTAAGGTCGTCGAAGTTGAAGAGATCCCAAAAGTGTATTTTAAAAATCAAATGGGACCGAATTGTTGGGCGATAATTCGTTATAACCGGTGTATCTTATAACCGAATGGATGTGAAATTACTTTGGTATTTCTTTTTTGTAGAATTATTTACTTTGATTTTTTGGAATTAGGCTTAAAACTTTTGCTTGCTGTAGCCCATATTAAAACTCTGTTTAAGTCGCTATTAAATTTTGATATATAATTCTTCTACCGGCTACATATGTATACATGTGTGTATATAAAACAATAGAGGGCCTAGTATTCATCCCTGCGGCACCCCTGTTCTTATGTGAAGCAAAGCTTATTTTTTGTTATTATTGTTATTATTGAGACATTACATGCGATCTTGAAGAAAATTCCATATACTCCTTAAGCTTTATTATAAGCATTTTATGGCCAATAGTATCAAACACTTTGTCATGGCTCAGCAAGTTAAGCAGCCATCATATAATTCTCTCTGGAGATCCTTAGATGTGTACATCAGCCAAGGTAGTTATACCACTGCGAGCCACTGATATTCAGTAAAGAACTTTGAAAAATAGCAAAGAATTACTATTGGCCAAATTGTCTTGGGAAATGGTAGGATCGTTGCTTAACTGTTTTACAAGAAACTTTTGGTCCTAATTAACGAAGTGGTATGTAGTACTGACAGACAGAGCCATAGTGCAGAACAGCCATTGAGTATCATCTGGGTGCGATCTCCTTCAATTAGGGGAAAATGTGGAAAAATGTTTTTTTTGCTCACATTTATGGGTCAGTTTGTTTGTGAAGCTGAAATAATGCCCTTTAATTAGGGTAATGGATAGAGGGCGTAGCGTTGTCTTGGAATCTAGTTAAAACTGATAAACGACGATACATCTGCCCTTATGAGCCTTTTCACTTATGAAGTAGCTCAAGACTGAAATTTAAATTGCTTAACGTTTACAGGCGACCAATGAAATGACGGCATATGAACAGCAAAAGCCACAACAAACAATACATTTTTGAAACTCCAATTGTTCAAACAATTAGTTGGGAATTCTCCCCCAAATAATAAATTTCATTATTATAATTCTAGTTTCCGTTATATTAGACTTATAAAGACATTTAGCTTAAAAATAATAAATAAAACTAATTAATTGAAAAGGTCAAAAAAGTAGAATAAATATTCGATTTTATTCTTTTGCACTTCTGGCACAAATTAAAAAGACACAAAAAATTTAATTATTAGACCCTTATTTTAAGCTGACAAAAAGTTTAGCCAAGTGGAAGAGAAGCCAATGAGCTGACAAACCCAACACTTGTTGCCATTCTCATTAGGGCAGACAACTAAAAATAACACAAATTAAATATCAGGAATTTGTGTTGTTTTTTTTTTCTTAAAAGGAAAAGGATACGATCGGCCAAAAATACCCCCGATGATTTTGTGTGTTTAAAATAAAATTCCTTTCCAGACAACAAAAAAAGAGAAGACGACGTTAGTTGATGGTCGGCCAGTCACTTAGTCAGTCATCAGTGTTTTACAAACAGACTGTACGTTTTTGTGGATGTGTACTCGTGTCTTAATTTCAGTGAGTATTAAGTATTGATGACAGTCTTCATTCAACATGTTGCATTAACTGAATTTTGATAGTTCTTATTTTAAGATGTTGTCTCTTTTGTATTTTTGTTTCTCAATATTCAAAAGTGTTTAATCTTCTGTTGTTTTAAGAAAGAATCCAGCAAAAGTGTTTGTATGAATCTTTGGCGGAAGGTGCTCTGCACCATCATGTAACTGGGCAATTGCCTGAAATGAAAATGAACTTTAAGACTCTGTGTTATTTTTATAGACAATTTGAATGATGAGCCAGTTCGTTTTGTGCGCGTAAGCAACTGAATATTCGAAGACATTAATTCTTGGAATTGTTTAGCTAAATGGTGATTGATAAATGGATTAATACGACGTGTCGGTGGTTCTTAAGCACACTGACAATCAAATGTAAAAATCCCAGCGTTCACGCAAATGCATTCGTTTATAAATAGAGCAGACCAAACGCAACCTGAACGTAAAATCCTTGTGCACCCTTCATTGCAGCCTTTCAAACGCTTTCAGAAAGACAGACAAGTGAAGAGGAATGATGTTTGAAATAAAATTAAAGGAGTTTTTATTTAGTATTATTTTCTTGATTCTTATAAAAATTATTGTTATTGTTCCTACTGCTTTTGTTACTGATATTTATATATTGTTGCTGTTGTTTTTGGATTTGTTGTCTAGTAGTTAAATAAGTGAAATCCTGGTTCTTTTCATTAGAATTTTTCTAGTTTATGATCACGATGAACAATTATGTATGTATGTATGTATATGAATACAAAAGTCTGGTTAATGATATTTAAATAAAATGGGGTTAGATATTATTAATTTTAATTCCAAAATCTTAAATTTCAAAATAAAAGCAAAAAGGATCTCTCCTATTTTACCTATTCAGTGTCATTTATGTGAAGTATTTTATTACAGAAAAGATAATCAATTCTTTTTAAATACAGGAGGTTTTAAATTAAGCGTTAACTGTATTTAAATGGCCTTTTAGTGTCTCTTGTGTTAATGACAAGACTGTTGCAATACTCGTTGATGCCAGATAGTAGAAGCGTTAAATATCAAGATCCTGTTTATTACTTGTGTTAGAATGCGAGCGAGAGACGCGGGGATTGAGAGAGCGAGGAATAACTAAATTTTTGGAAAATTTATTGGTGGATATACATACATACATATAATTAATCTTTTACATTCTTTGCCTGAAAGGCAACATCTTTTAATAAAAATTTAACAATTTAATTTAATCTGTAAAGGGCTTTCCAGTCACGTTGCTTCGATGTTAAAAAATCTATATATAAGTTAAAAAGAAATTTTGCCATTGTGTGTGCAATAAAAGCTTCAAAGCTCTTCCATATACTTAGATTCAGATAAACTTATAAGAGAGCGTTCAGGCATCACTTAAGTACAGCTCCAGGTCTACCAGGTTTTGATTGCACGATCAGTAATGGGTAAATCGGGGTACTTTTACAAAAGATAAGCATCGATCTAAGATATGTTGCAGGCAATTCCTAACTGCTATAGTTACATAACATTCAAATCTATATCAGAGAATTAAAAGGCGTTAATCTTAAATAATCCGTTTTTTGTCAAATTTAAATTTCACTTATACGCCACCTTTTCTACTGAATTTCGCAGGTAAAAATGCCACGAGCATCCTCACGAGTGTACTTTAAGTTTACAGAAATGGTTTATTTTCTGACAGGGATATCAAAGTGGTCACTGGGTAGATGATGGCATTAAGCATTAACTTACAAAAAAAATATTACAAAATTGACAAACTTTAAACTTGAAAATTACATTTTGAATGCTTTTATACACATTTTTATTAAGCATTTTTATTTTGTTTAATAACTACATCTGTATGAATGTACGTACGTACATTTTTACAGAAGAATTTAAAAACATGAATGGGAACTAGTGATGAGTATAAATCCTTACATGCACCTCATTCCTCTGACTAGAGAATGACAACGAATCACTAATTAGTACAACGCAATCAAACATGTGCGTATGTGTGTGTGTGAATATGTTGGAGTTAAAGCTGAACTCATAGATCTTCGAATTTCTCACCCAAATTTCAGAAATGACATGGGTATACCCACTAGTATGCTATACTTATGTGTACAGAGTTGTTGTATTTTAAGAGAGGGATGTCAAAGCAATCAGTCATTGTCATTTTCCGTTTACCACTCCTTTCAATTCCTTAAAGTGCCTACTTTTCAATTATCGAAATATACATCTATTTCAGCCACAGGACAGCTCATACTTTAAAAATACACGTACATAAGTTTTTATTTATTTGATCAATAATCATTTTAAGAAACTTTTCAGTTTTGAGGTCCTAGCTGAAACGAATTGTTAATATCAATAGTTTAAATTAATAACATTTATAATGAATTGTGATAATTATTAATAAATCCGATTATCATACAAATGAATCATTTAACTCGGAATTCTAATGAAGTAAGGAACTTTGTGCAAAAAAAGGAATTCAGATTTTAGTAGATCTATTTTTAAGTCATTCTATAGCTTTTTCTAATTTCACTTATATATACCTACATACATATGTATGTATGTAATTGATTCACATATCTAATTTGTCAATTCGATGTGAAGATCGAAAAAGTTGGACACCAAAATCAATGACAACAAACATAATCATGAAACAATCCCACAATTTTTAAATCAATTGAACAAAATAAACACAACAAAAAATTAATAGAAACAGAATTTCTTTAAATGCTTGATAAAATACAATAGATTTCAATGCATAAACAACATAAACAGAAGAAGTTCCAAAAAACCAAACAATAAGAGATAAAATAAATAAAAGGCATAGTGTCGCTCATGCAAGTGAACAATAAAAGAAAAGAACATACACGGGCACGCATACTCATAAATTGCATGAAATTCCAATTGTACCAATTACTTATAATTCACTCGTTGTCACTCTGTGCTGCAGTCAAAATGAATGAGCGACCAAAGGTGATTATGTTAGATCAATAATTCCACTCCTGAATTTCTAACAAAAATCACATACGGTCGAGGTAAAAATGAATGTGGTAAAAAGAAAAGAAAACTACTTGTATTATCTACAATTACTATCATATTTTCGTTTTGGGAATAGTAGTGGCAATAAGAAGTATTTAAGTAAATATGTCCCAATTTATACGAACTGTGGGACAGATGAAAACAAAAATAAATTTAGCTTTTTATTGTTGAATATTATAATATGTAATGAGTAACGCACTTCTAAATACTGCTATTAAGCACAACATTGTGATAGAGCAGAAAATACTGGAGCTTGGGCATACGTAGATGGCCGATAGTGTCCACTCTACCATAGAGCGTGTAATGAAGAATAAAAATATCGATGTTCCTGCCGAATATATCGGAATATGTAAAGCAGCAAGAAAAAAGCCTATGCCATACGATGTGACTTATTTGACACATGATTTTTTTTTAAATTTAACAATATTGAATTCTGTAAAAGTATTCGTCCTGGACGTACCAAAGGTGATGCCAAAGTCACAGACATTCGTGCATTAAAATATACACCAAATCGAGAAATTTTTTTTAAATTTCGGTTCACCAATTTATGGAAAATTCTGCCGCAAAGAATTGATCAAAAAATAGTTGGTTTAAAGTGGTGCAATTTAAAAACAAAACATAATACCAATTAAACGTAAGAAATACGAAGATCTACAATACTTGAAACTTACTTTGCCTAAGGCCCATCATCAATTTTATGATGATTTGCTTTCCGAATAATTAAATTTATACTGATTTTTTTATATAACGTTTACTAGCAGCAGGAGTAAGACTGCAAAATTGTTATTTGTGATAATTTTTATATAATTTTAAGATTGTTTTTATAAATAATTAACTAAGAATAATTAAATAGCAGCAATGAAATAAGACTGCATATAATTTGTGATCAATGTTAACACATAAACAAGCACCTTTTTATTTTTGAAACTAAATTGTTTTAATTGTATTTATTAATACTATGAGGAAATAAGTTTAGTAAAATGTGCTGTCAGAAAAAAAAAATTACGTAAGAAAAACTGCTAACTCAATAAAAAGCTGATAGGGGTAAAATGCATGTTTTTTTTTAGTTTTTTGTTGTCCTTTGCGTTAAGTAGTTATGACATTGAGGTTACTGCATTTACAGTTTAATAAAATAATGTTTTATTTAAAAGTTATTAGGTTTTTTGTCTCTCCTGTAAAATTTGAAAAAGATGACTTAGCACATTTTCACGTTAAGCTAACGATATTATATGTATGTATACATATAGTTGAATATTATATATACGAATCCAATATCTTTCAGTGAGCAATTCTTGTATCTATATATATAAAATAGGATGTGTGTATGTATGTATGTATGTAACGCAATGGCTCCAAAACGGCTGGGCCGATTTTGACGAAATTTTCAGGGAACCTTCAGAATACTCGGACGGGTGACACTGTGAAGTCTGATTTTCGGTCTGTGGGCGGAGGGGCGTGGCAAAATCCAATAAATTATAAAATAAGAACAGCTTGGCCGATTTCTGTAAAACTTTTTGTCAGTTGTTCGTATTTTCGAGGAGAAGGTCTTTATGGAAGAAAATTAAAATTAAAATTGGGGCGAGGCGAAGTTCGCCTGGTCCGCTAGTATTAACATAAAAATAATAATATTTATTTATTTATTTATTTGATTAATACAATACAACATTTTATAATTATCATTATTATTACTTTTCCTCGACAGAAATAAATCCATTTATACTTATGTATATGTAAGTACATAAACATGCATACATACTCCTATAAACGAAAACATCCAACACCACTATGTACGCACAAAAAAAAACCAACAAGACAGGTCCAACACTATATAAGTATATGCATACATATACATATATACATATGTATATAGATTATACATGCATAAGTAGCAATCCATAATTTTAATATTAATAATATACTATACGACCTGCACATAACCCGAATGCCTTCCCGGGCTTGAATTATGTTAATATATGTATGTATGTATGTATGTATGTACGCCAATAGTGAAAGAAATTTTTAAAACAATGAATATGTCAAAAAAACAAATAAATAATAATTATTAGAAAAAATCAAAAGTTTGTTGTGGCTTTAGCTCTTCATATGCCGACATTTCATTGGTTGCTAAAACCAAATCGTCAGTGAAGTTTAAGCAGTTTGAAAACATTCAACCTCGGATGTTTATGCCACATAAATCAAATACAATATGAGAATTTCAATATTGCATATGAATTACAACAAATACATAATCATAGCAGGTTTAGAGTGTTTCTATACAAACCAACACAACAAACAATTTACTCAACGTGAGTCTATTTTACTTTTCTCTCAACACCCAATTAAACGTCCGTTGGTCGTTAATGATTGTATTCAGTTGGGCAAAAAATGAAAAATAAAATTTTTATTTTAAATACTTAATATGGAAATTCATTATTTGGGATATTCTCCCCAACTAATCGTTGCAACGATTAGTTGGGAGAAAAGTAAAATAGACTCACGTTCAGTAAATTGTTTGTTGTGTTGGTTTGTATAGAAACACTCTAAACCTGCTATGATTATGTATTTGTTGTAATTCATATGCAATATTGAAATTCTCATATTGTATTTGATTTATGTGGCATAAACATCCGAGGTTGAATGTTTTCAAACTGCTTAAACTTCACTGACGATTTGGTTTTAGCAACCAATGAAATGTCGGCATATGAAGAGCTAAAGCCACAACAAACTTTTGATTTTTTCTATGCATTTTGCAAAAAGCTCTAATTGTTTCTAACGATTAGTTGGGGAGAATATCCCAAATAATGAATTTCCATATTAAGTATTTAAATAATAATTATTATTATTTAATATTGAAATGTCGGCATATGAAGAGCTAAATTTTATATATTTTATGAAATTTATCTAAACAACAAACAAAATTTATAATGCAATGAAGCTGTATTTTTTTTTTATAAGACTAAAACTTTATGATGTACCTGCAGACAAGCCAATCTGGCTTCGCAAGGTCATAATATTGTAAATTAGTTATATATAAATGATCAAATAAATAAATGAATTAAAAAAAAAAGCCACAACAAACTTTCGATTTTTTGATAATTATTATTGTTATTATTATTATTATTATTATTATTATTATTATTATTATTATTATTATTATTATTATTATTATTATTATTATTATTATTATTATTATTATTATTATTATTATTATTATTATTATTATTATTATTATTATTATTATTATTATTATTATAGAATTTTTTACATTCTCAGCATTTGCTGGAATTCACGTACCGGGTCTTTGACCAAAGGTTACACTCTGTGGGGATATAATCCAGGTTTTATATCCGTCGTTCTAATGTTTCTCTCATTATTGCTGTTGCCTTGATAAGTATTGCCTTCTGCATATTGGTTATTACTTTTTCATTCATTATTATTATTATTATTATTATTATTATTATTATTATTATTATTATTATTATTATTATTATTATTATTATTATTATTATTATTATTATTATTATTATTATTATTAAATATCTGGGCGTAAAAATCGATAGTAGGCTCACTTATTGGGCCCAGATAAAACATGCGGCTGCAAAGGCAGCAAAAGTTTCAGGCATGTTGAGCAGGCTAATGGCAAACATTGGCGGGCCCACACAGAGCAAGAGGAGGCTGATTATGGCAACCACAAATTCTATACTGCTATATGGCAGCGAAATTTGGGGAAATGCACTGAGAGCAAAGTCTAAGCGTAAGGCTCTAGAAGAAGTCCAACGCACAGCGGCACTCAGAATCGCCTCAGCCTACCGTACAGTTTCAGGCGCGGCGGTCTTCGTAATAAGTGGAGAGATTCCGGTTGATCTCCTGGCGCGCGAACGGAAAGAGGCATGGGACTCTAGGGGGGCGGAAATTACTATTAGTGCTGCAGAGCGGAGATCTGAAACCATCCAGCGATGGCAAAACAGATGGAACGCAGAAACGTCCGGTAGATGGACGAAGAGGCTTATTCCTAACATAGAAAAGTGGACTCAAAGGAAATTTGGGGAGATTAACTACTTCCTGACCCAGTTCCTTTCAGGTCATGGATACTTCCGGAAGTATCTACATCGTATGGGTAAAACAAGTAATTCCAGTTGCATCTACTGCGATGCAACAAATGACGATGCAGAACACACTTTTTTCAACTGCATCAGATGGAATACTGAGCGAATCGCATTAAGAGAGCAGATTGGCGTTTTCACCCCTGCCAACATAGTTGACAGAATGCTCGAATGCGAAAACACATGGAATGCTGTGAGTAAATACATCGAGTATGTCTTAAGAAGAAAGAAAAGAGACCTCGATGCACGGCAAAATGAGTCCCCATCAACGGAGACTCAGCAAGAATGAGCCAGCAGCATGAAAATGACGGACCCAGACGTGGGTGTTACGAGCAAAGTCCTTCTTAGGAGGATGAAGTTTCTGGGCCTTCTTGAAGTAATGTAGAAAACAGTCCCGGGAGGGCATCCCACCAGAAACGGAGGAGGGAGTTTTTTAGTGGAAACACCACTCAACGCAGTCGACGACGGTCACTGTAAGTGCGAAGGCATTTTCAACCCTACCTCGCCCGTCAAAAAAAAAAAAAAAAAAAAAAAAAAAAAAAATTATTATTATTATTATTATTATTATTATTACTAGTAAGTTTATATCAAGACTTGACTGTTAATAATTATGTATGTTTATAAGTATGTAAGTAGGTACATACATACATACATACTTACTTACATATGTATGTACTTATATACATATGTATGTATGTATTCCACTCTGCAATACATACTTGATTGAAAAAATAAACGTGTAGGAACATCAACCAATAGGTTTCATAAGCGAAGTTTCGTTTATTTTTATTAACTATCCCACTGTGCAATAATTTATTGAAAAATCATACATTATCAATGGAATATGCAAGTGTTGGAGTCGGTATATTTTCTAACAAAAAACATTAAAGAAGTATGTTTGTATGTAATAAAAAGCAAGAAGAATGAAATAAAACGAATCAACGAAAAGAAACAAGTGTGAAAAATTAAATGAAGTTACCATCCATCTATTTTTACACTTGCTCACACCCAAAAACAAAAAAGTCAGATGACGCATTAAAAACTCTCAGCACTATACCAGCCGTTTTTTGAATGAAGTGAAATGAACGACGAAAATATAAGAAACACAACCTCAAAGATAAAACGAAAAGGGAATTGAATAAGATATAAAATTATATTTGTTTTAAGAGAACGTCGAATTCATTTAGGCAAGTTATAAAGAGTTGGAAATTTGTGCTCTTTAAGGAAGAAATCCTAGTGTTTTCTGCCAAAACACCCAAAATTTCTTATTATTATTTCTAGTCTAAGAAATTTGAATGCAAATGATATTCATTTTATACGAAATGCGTGAAGCTGATGATTTTTTTATATGTTGTATACATAGCTTCCAGGGAATAATTTAAAAATTAATTGTTTGCTTTCTTTTTATGTAAACATCTGGCATAACTATTTAAGATCTAGTAATATATACCAACACTGAACATACTCCACACATTTTTGAAAGAGCAAGAATGCAAAAATAAAAGAGGAGAGTTTAAACTAGGCTGAGTGTAGTGTTTGTTGGTTGCAGCGTTACCAGCGCACACTTTTTGGAAGCAAAAAGCCGCAATATCCATCATTGAAATTTGATCGATAAGCATGTCTAAGGAAGGATAAGGCATAGCATAACAAGTTTAGACCACTCAAAAAAAATTCTTCATAATAGAAAATTTTTACGTACACTAATGGCTGCACTTTGTTTAAGCCAATGCAAGTAAAATGAAAATAATGATAGTTGCATTAGGATGTATGTTTAGAGAAAATCTTCATTACAAGCTGAAATTACTTCTTTAATCCTATGCCCATCTATAATTTTAGAAATTACTATGTTTTATTAATAAAATATCTAAATATTCTAATTACATAAAAGTGATATTTTTCTTAAATTAATAGTGAGGCTATTACTTTCAAAAAAGAGAGTGGGATGTTGCCTGTTTGCAAGCTTTACTTACTTATTTTACTTTATTTGCTAAAAACATGAAGTTGTATTCTTATTTCAAGGTGCTGAATTTTGCGTTAATCCGGAAGTTGCTTTTTTATTATTTATTATTATGCATTAATGAGTGACTGGACCATATTTAGTTATGTTATCAGAATTACCAGAATACATTGTTATAAAGTACAAATATACATATGTACATACATACATACATACATAAAATAAAACATAAACCACAATTAAAAACAATTATATATAATAGCTTGTTTCCACGGCACCTGCTTCGCTCTCTATTCTTGCTTCACACCCCAATCATGAGCGAATCAACTTGCTTCGCCATACAAAATTTTGAGAAAATTTTTAATCTACTTGCGAATCAAGAAAAAATCCTCTCTTCTCTAATTTTTATCGTACGTTTATCTGCACTAGTTGTCAAAATTAAATAAATTTTAAAGTGTAAAGTTAAAAAATGTAATTGTTTTTTGCGTGTGTTTCCTAGACCTAATAATAAATTTGAATTGAGTGAAAAGTTAATTTATTTAAATTTTATAAAAGTTAAAAAACAATGGAAGGAAAAAAAATTATAAAATAGAAGCAGGTAGACGAGTCGTGTAAACAGCATGATTCATAAACTTGCTTCAGAAAGCGAAACAGGAGATTCAAATTGTCGTGGAAACAAGCTATAAAGATGTTTTCCGTTTCGAAATATAAGCTACTGGCAACACTGACTGCCTTGTATGTGTTTTTTCTTATATTCCCATCAACAGTTAAAGCAGCGTTAATGTGCGGAGGGCTACGAACAATAAACTGATCAATTTTCAAATAAAGACATGCTAGTTGTATTTTAAGAGTCGTACTTTACGGTTGTTGTAAGCGCGTTAAGTAGAAAAGTAAATTCGTATTAAAAACTAAAGTTACCCATATAATATATAAAAAATAGAATTAATAAATTTTACATTTTTATTTAAAGAGTACTAAAACACAATTGAATAAATCAAACAATGGTTAAGAGTTACAAAATAAAAATAAAATATTGAATTTAATTGTAAACGTGTTATTTTTCCAAAACAAAATCTTGTCTATTAAACTTGTTTTTATAATAAAATAACTATTTAAGACAAATTAGTTTTCGTTTTAAAAACAAAAGTAAAGTATTCTATTAAACTACAGTTTTAATTCTATTCATGCTGAATGTCATTTTACCTTTGACAAAAAACAAAGTAAGAAAAAAATATTTACAATAACAAAACAAAACCACAACAACTAAAAGCCTGCCTGTTGTTACGATTTGAGCTGCTTCTTTTTTGACTTTTCTACATTTTTGTTTTTGGCCCTCAAACTGTTCACTCTCTCTCTGCTCCTACAAATAAAAAAAACCATATATTTTTTGCTAGTTTATTTTTTAATTACTTTTGAACATTTCGGCTTCGGTTGTTTAAGAGAGTCACATCACCTCGTTTCAATAATAATTGTTTGTTATGTTATTGTTGTTGCTGTTGCTGTGATTTTGTTGGAATATAAAGTGCTGTTAGTGTGACTTAATAATAAAGAAATTTAAAATAAATCAATAATAAAGTTTAAAGTAATAAAAACGACATTCAAATACAATTATTGTTGTGTCTACTTAAAATAAAGAAAAGTATAAAACACAAAAAATAGCCACCCGACAATTTGCAGTATTACCTACTCTTATTCGTACATACATATGTACATACATACATAAATTACAAGAATTTCTTATTTAGCCAATTATTTAAAAATATACATGTATGTATGTACTTATGTAGATTAATTTTATTTAAACAAATACATACATGCCTACATACTTACATATACTTACATACATATATAAACGAAGTACCATGAAACTTTAATTAAAATAGAGCATCAAATAATAATTATAAAGAAATAAAATATCGAATAATAACGTGTTGTCCGCCAACTTATTATTTTCAATTTTTATACATAAAAAATAAAATATTTGAATTAAACCAACTTCTAAGTATATACATACATACTTATTTTGTGAAAGATTTAAAATTAAATATTCTTGATTTTCTACAACGAATCAAAAACCGAGGTAAGTTTAATATGTTATTTAAGGCATCGGGAATTTAAACCGATAAACATACATACTACATATGTATGTATGTACATCGATAAGTACATAATCGTATTTAAATATTTATAGTTAATGGAAATATACATAATTTAAACGTGTCGGATATATTCGTTTATGCATTCCAATAGGTAAACATTTTGAAGTAACTCACAAAGAATTTGCAACACACGAGTAACTTAGTGTTTCAGATAATATGTTGCCTAATTACATAGTGTTTGGTATAATTTACCTAGAATTAACAACTAATGAAACTATCACGATCATTTTGTTTTACACTAATAAATATTTGAACTTTTCATTCAACTTTTAAATGCTAATCTGGCCCACAATGTATAGTGTTATGCCAATTATAGATTATATGTTTATATAATTGATATTTTAAACAGATTCCTTTCAAATCTCACAATAAATAACAATAACAATACAATACAATGAATACTTAACCTTCAATTTAGAAAAAAATCCTCTGCGACATTTAACGACGTAGTATTTTATTGGATATTTAATTTTGTTCCTAATTTTTGATTACTGTTTCACAGCAGCAGCGTATTAATCCAACTAAGTAATCAACGAATCGAATCTGATAGATCTGTTTTCCTAGTACAATACCTACATATTTCGAATCTTACGATACAAAATTGCCTTTAGACATTATACATATTAGACTTAAATCTGAAGATTGGACTGGCCAATTCTATACGCGCTTCTTATTGGATTGTAAACTCCAGAGGTGAGTTTGGAATCAATTTCGCGTCCAAATATCTAAAATAAGTGCACACCTTGCTCTGCAACTGCGGAATATATCAGCATTTTTGTAAATATGTATATCTGCTCCAGTCCTCTTCTCTTCGAGAGGTTTATTGTCATGATTTACAAGAAATTATATAGAATTATGTAAGCATTGCACTAAAAAAATTTTAGCCACCTAATTGTGGCTAAAATTTCATATAAGAAAATCAAATTAAATAACTGATTTGTTGTAATTTTCTTTATTCGCCTTTAAAACTAGAATTACGTTAATCCGATTTTTTAAATTAACTGAAGTGCTTTATCGTAAACTGGTGAGCATAATTATCAACAAAAATAAATTTATTGATTTTTTTACCAACAAAGAAAATGAAAATTAAAAATGTATAAACTAAATAGAACAAAATTAGTCAACAAATCCACTGTTTTCCAAAATTTTCGAAATCTGGAATGAATAAAACGGTTTTGATTAAAGTTGTGTCATTCGAAGTAGTTTTCAATGTCTATAAAATCGATTTAATAAGAGTTGCTTTTTTTTAGGTTAAGGCTTTGGATTAGATCGATTAGATCGAAGCGTTAGCTAAAAATTTGCTTAAAAATTGACTTTTTCGAAAAATTTATTTTTAATAAATCTGAAAATCAGTCGTTCAAAAATTTTGATAGACTTACACACACATATGTATACCTTCAGCCATTTGCTTTTTAGGGTCTCAAAACTACAAGAATCGATGAAAACTTGATTTTTGACAGCGGTAAACTAAAAATAAAACTTGGATTTTACACAATAATCGATTCAGTTTTGTTGAGATTTTTACAGGAATTACAAAAGAATTTTTTTCTCAAGATCTTCGTGTTACTTTTATTCTACTTACTCGTATCCACAGAAGGAAAATCATGAAAACACTGATGATAGACTGATCTCATATCGCAAAATTTTATGCAAAATTTCGCATTGGGCCTTTAAATCGATCTATTAAAATTCCTTTCACTGCTGTGCATTAATTTGTTTTACCCTGTGTGTCTAATTTCTTATCAAACACCCACCTTAATATGTTCTCTAAAAGTATTTTTTAAGTCATGCTCATCGCTTATGCGGACTCCATCTAATATATTGAACTATGGAATATTTCTTCTACTTTTTATGGAGGAGAACGACACGAAAAAAGAAAATAATTGAATATATAATGAAGAAGCACGTGCTCGACATGCAGATTAATATTAAAAATAAAACTTGCATTCTAAATGCAAACACTTTTAACAATGTATTGCCCTAGTGTCTAACTACAGAAATTAAAAAATAAATTTAGTCATAGGATTTGTACAAGCCTTTTAAGTTAAAATTAATTATTAAATACAAGTAAATGAAACAGAAGTTTAAAAATAGATTGTTTTGCGTAGATATTCAAATATTTGCTAAATTTTTGTAAAGAGTTATTTGGAATTGAACTTACAAATACAAAACGCTTATAAAATTAAAAAAAACCTAAAATTTTTTACCTTGTCTATTAATTTTTATCTCAAAACAATTAGCAATCAGTAGTTTATAAAAATATTACTTTTTTACTTCATACGAGTGTTTTAACTACTATTTTTATATTAATAACATTTAACACTTGAGTTCAAACTGTAATAGTTTAAGACTTAAATAATCCAAAGTTTGTAAAATAATGAATAAATGAATATAATTTAAAATGTGTTTTGAATAATTTTTTTAATTACGCTCAAAACAAGTATTTGAGTTTCTTATGTAATATTTTTATATAAAATATATGTTTGTAGTTGTATTTGTTTGTTTATTTTTATGCGAACAAATACTTTTCAGTTATAAATTTAAATATAAATAGAAAATTGGCTATTTGAAACTTCATACTTAAAATCATTGTACTTTTTTTTATGAAAATCGTTAAGCACTGTACAATCATAATCGCAAACTATCATTAATGCCAATCAGTATTGTTAGATATTTCTATGAAACATCCCAGTAAAAAAATAACTTCCACAGAAGTCAATAAGATCCACAACTTATGATCCAGTTATTTTCTATCCTACAGTTCTTTCAAAGATCATAGTGTCCCAACTTTATATGAAGAGTTTTTTAATTTTTATTTTTGTAGGAGAATCTTTTCTATTTATTTGCATTTCGTAGCAGCAATAGTTTTCTTCAAGTTTCTGTTGTTGTTAGTAACTTTTATGTCTAAGAAAATAGTATCGTCTGCATTTTTAAACTTCAATACACGTTCGTTCTTGAGAATTTGTTGGAAAAAATGGCTTATGAAAATAAACAGTCTGTAATAATGTAGTATGGAAAAATATCCGATAGTAAATAAAAATATTTGTACTTATTGGCGTCAAATAACTGCGGGTAATTTCGTTTTAAAACTTAAAACACTTGGCTCAATAAATAAGTATTTCTATAAATATTCCTGCGTTGTAATAATTCTGCTATTAATAATCAATAAATAAATTTGTTACTGAACTAAGAAAATTTTCAAGTTTCAAAATCATAATAATTTTATTCAAAGTTTCAGAACTGAAAAGTTAGTGATTGGATTTATTTATTTAATAGAAATTTAATAATTTTTAATTTATGTTTAAAAACGGTACTCTTGTGATCGTAATACTTTAAATGAAGAAAAAATTAAACATGAGATAATGTGTGAACAAGGAAAATATAACTTTTAATTCGAACCTACACTGCAAAACATAAAAAATAAATTTTTTAAAGAAATGAACAGAACCATAAGGTGGTAAACAGTTGCGAATGGATCTGATTAAACGAAATTAGAGTTTTAAAAATAATAGGTTTTCATACAAATAATACAAATTCTCGTATCCTTTTTCCATATATAATTTGCATGAATACCTATAATTCACAAATTACAAACATTAATTGCATTATTAATCATTGTGCGGAAATACATGGAATCTACGTTAACACAAATGACGGGGCTATAATGTCCTTCGTAAATAATGTTGTTTTGTTCTGAAGATTGCAATTAAAAGTAAAATTTCCCCTTTTTTGCTATGGGACATTAACTGATATTTAATTCTTTCTTAAGTGAACATTTCAGTTCATTAGGCTTCAAAAATTAATTCTCGATTTATTTTTATTTAAATTTATATTCGTACAATAATACCATTTTCAACTTTTTCTATCTCAAATTTCAGTTTGGAACTATTTAAACCCACGACAAAATTCTTTATCTTTCCAAACAATAACAACAACAACAAAGGTAAGTCTTGCCTCCATCTTTTTTCACACTGTTCCTAATCGATCATAAAGATATGTTCACAATATACTGTGAAATCATTTCATTAAATTTTTATTTAATATCATGCTTACGAAAGAGAGAAATTTACTTTTTTAGGTTTTCGTTCAATTTGTATGTTCATATTTAAGAAAAAAAAGCTAAGAAACAAATATTCCAAGTATATAATAAATCAAGTAGTTTATAGCAATTAAAAACAAGTTAGATTATATGTATATTCGACTGCACCGAATCGCATATGCCCTTCATAAATGAATGTATATATTTATTTTTGAGTTTGAAATGGTTATATCGCCAAAGTCGGAAAATTTTCTTGACAGCTAGTAAAAATGTTTATCTGATTTTAATAAAAAAAAAATTCATAAATTCTAGCAGGTACCCTCTCCTGAAATTATACCCTCACCCAATATTTGTTAAATATTAATAGTTGTTTATATTGTTTAAAAAACGGATGAACTTTTGAAGAATAGACTTTTAAAGAATAAAATTTTTAATTTTCGTTTTTTTAGTTTCTAAAATATTTTCCTAAATTCTAATGATACATTTTAGTGAATTAAATGCCTCTGATCTTTTTCAATTCTATGATTTTATAAAATATTTGGGAATAAATCACTTCTTAAGCTTAATTTCTTTTACTCAAATAAGAATATCTTATTCTTATGACATGATTTTCCCAAGTTAATAAGCTTGAGGAAATTATAAATTTTAAATATAAGCGCAGTTCACAATCTTATGCAAATGGTATTGCATCGTAGCATTGCAAAATACCATATTATAGCATAAATTTTAAAAAAAAACTGTATCAATATCCATCTACCAAAAATAAAAATAAAAAAATTAATCAAATGTATTTATGTATTTTAAAGTAATTACAAACGAAGAGACAAACGCATAATTTAACCTTTTGTTGTGAAGGGTATAAAATAGATCCATGTATATCTATCAGTGGTGTTTTATTGTCTACTTTTATCATTTATTATTTACAATCGTATAAAATTTGATTTGATAGTTGAGAGTAATGAAACTGTTATCGTAAAAAGTCCACCCAATTAATATAAATTCCCAACATATTTTTTTAGCCATGGTGTTGCATATAAAAACGCTATAAAAATTTTTATACAACATTATAGATTTTGTAAAAACACATAAAAATTACATTTACATATTTGTTATTACATAAATAAAAACCATACAATAGAATATGCTTTTTGTGCTGCTAAATAATGTAAATATCGTATGATAAGTAGTTTCAGTTTTCATTTAATCTGCTACTCGTAATAAAGGAAATATAAAGAAGAAAGAGACGTAGTCGATTTCCAATTACAATATTTTTATGATGAGATTTTTTATTACTTGTTTGCTGTTAAAGCATCTATAGTTATATTATCTCCTAAGGTACTATGGCACTGATCACCAAAAACGTAGTAAGATTTAGATCCATATCGCGATAGTTAATGGTAACTTTAGATAAATTGAGCGATAAAGTGACCTTTTAGTATTTTTTGTTATTATAACATTTTTCTTTATAGATTATAAGTTCTTGAAAATCTGACAATCTTGGAGCCAAAACCGACTACTTTTGACAAATTAATTTACTACTTGGTAGCAACGACTTAATTTTATTTATTGCCTTGTATACGATAAACAAGGCTAACAAATTATAAACGATCTCATTTTAAATTGACTTATTTCAAAAATATCAACAAAAAAATGTGATTTGTCAAATGTCGTTTTATTATTGAAAGGTACGAATAGTATTTCAAAATATTTAAATTACTAGTTCAAAAGGTACTTTCTTAAGAAGCCCTTTAGCAGAGGTAGTAAGTGGCTTAAGGTGAATTCACCCATTCGTTCTGAACGTTCCGAACGCTTTTTTTATATGTAGTTTGACGTCTCCATTTTTGAGAGAGAGAGAGAGAGAGAGAGAGAGAGAGAGAAAGAGAGAGTATCGTCCCGAACGAATTGAACTGTGCTGTCAATACATACGTTTTTTATGCAGAGCTGCCACATCATATTATAAGTACATAAGTATGTACATATGTATAATAATATACAGAGTATATTTGTAAATTTTTTATATTTATTTAACAAAATAGCTATTAGAACATTCATTCCACTTTTATTAATTTATATATTTTTATTTCATTAAAATTTGTTTAATTTAGAACACAGCAAATTGCAATCATCTGCCACTGTGCTGCCTGCTTGTAAAAGTGACACACATCATTTAGAGAGTTGTTCCATATGGTAGCTTTGTTGCTCCAGAACATTTGTTAGAAGTGGATGTATCGTTAGAGAACAAACTCTCAGTAAACTAAATTTGTCTCACAACAAAATTGTGATCCGAACCATTGGGTGAATCCACCAATAAAAAAATTACATTTTAAAAAAATTAGTTTTCAAATAGTTTCTAAAGGTGAATTCACCCATTCGTTCTGAACGAAATTTTTGTTGTGAGACAATTTTAGTTTACTGAGAGTTTGTTCTCTAACGATACAGCCACTTCTAACAAATGTTCTGGAGCAACAAAGCTACCATATGGAACAACTCTCTAAATGATGTGTGTTACTTTTACAAGCAGGCAGCACAGTGGCAGATGATTGCAATTTGCTGTGTTCTAAATTAAACAAATTTTAATGAAATAAAAATATATAAATTAATAAAAGTGGAGTGAATGTTCTAATAGCTATTGAGTTAAATAAATATAAAAAATTTACAAATGTACTCTGTATATTATTATACATATGTACATACTTATGTACTTATAATATGATGTGGCAGCTCTGCATAAAAAATGTATGTATTGGCAGCACAGTTCAAAGATAACTCTTTCGAAACGTGCGTAAAGTTCCAATTCATTAACATTTATATAAAGTTTATATAAAGATGCCATCCCAAAATATATGTATTTTAATTAAGGTGCGTATCGTAACGTACACATATTAAAAAAATTATTATTTGACAGTATTTCTTAAAAAATATTTTTTATGGCAACTTATTATTATTTAAACACTATATATCATTATACCTACTTTTTTTATTTGTCGTATTACCTCCAAAAAACCTGTAAAGCTTTCATTATTAGCATGTGTGCGTTTATAATATGGGTTTGAATGTGTAATTCATTTTGGGTTGGGTATTTTAGGAAGATTAAAAAACATTTATTTCTAATATGATAAATTTATATTCAATAGTTATTAATATATTGTTCGCTAACACAAGGTATAACAATTTCTCATGTCTCTGCTTGCACCTTCAAATAAATGTCGCCTGCATCTTTAAATCTGTTCAAGCAATATTTCTCTAAATTTATGTACAGCTTTCTTAACACTAGCAATAAAAAAAACTAGTTTCATAAATATTTTATAAAGTTTAACAAGTATGTATGTATTTCGACAAAAGTTATTCCATTAAGTATAAAAAACGATAAATTTCACTTTCGATTTTTAAACTGAAATTATGTTTGCCTCAAACAGACAAGACAAAAAATGAAATTCCTTAAAATGCATAAAAAAGACTAGATATTTTTACGGATATATTTATACTTTTACTAACACTTCGCCAGAGATGTCACCGAGCACAGAGCCAGTCGCATTTAAAAATAAATACCTTTGGCTAGACACAAACAGCAGAAAATTATTTGAAGATTTAAAGACACAAAAAAAAGGAAACTTGGAATGAAAAATAAAGAGAAGAAACTACGACCAGAACAAAGGTTATAAGATGTTGCTAATGTCGTTGTTAGTTTGCAGTTTTTTTTAATAAAAAAAGACACTGTCGCTAAATACACTTAAAAGACAGACAACAAAATGCAGTCAGTGTAAGAGCAAGAGACAATCTTAAAAGACACACAATTTATTTAATGCTGGTAATAATATTAAAACTAACCACTTGGAAATTCAATAAAGATATTAATCCAGTTGCTCTATCGAAGAATCTCATTGCATTGTTGTATGACTGTAGACATGAATCTTAAATTTAGCTAAATTAACCTCTTGATTTTTCAATATTTCTGTGGCAGTAAACATTAATCTAAGGCCTCACAAGCATGATTCTACATTCGTGTGATCCTTTTCTTGCGTATATAGCAGTGTGACCGCTGTAACTTCAAAATGGGGCAAAATATACCATAAGAAAATCAATTTTCCTTAAGTCGACTTAGACGACTAATGCCTATTTCGACAGATCTATTTGCGAATCCGCATCTTTAAAGACAATAAGTTTTCAATCGTACGTTTAGTTCAATTCTTTTATGAATATTTTTCCAAGTAAAAAAATAGCCTTAAAAAAGTAATGAAACTGTAGAGATAATGGCAAGAAGGGATCACATCTAATGATTTTATCTCAGGCTTGTTATTACAAAATATTCAATAATTGATATTCAAGATATCAATTCGTGTGTCTTTTCACTTTTTTTAATGTTTGTACACGCATAACTTTATCATTTGTGAACGGAGTTTTAAAATAATAATTTTTCGTTTGAAAGGTTTCTCTTGTAGCTCATAATCGCATGGACAATTCGCCCTTCCCCAAAATATTGATTATCGCATAACTTCCCCATTTATGGACCGATTTTGAAAAAAACTTTTTTCATTAAAAAGGCTTCAATCTTTCCTGGGAGTATAATATGGACTGGGGGCAAATTACGACATTCGATATCGATCGAAATTTCAAACAAAATTTTTTTGAATTGTATTGAAATTTCGATCCATATCGAATGCCGTAATTTGCCCCCTGGTTTATATTGGATTTTAAACTGACATCTATCTTCCAAAAGTATTTTTGTTTTTTTTTTAATAAAATAGTTTTATATGGCATTGTGATATCTTGCTTATCCACTAAAAACTCTCCGATTCAAAATTAATTTCGAAATAAACATAGTTAAATAAAATGAAATAAACTAAGTTGCAAAAAATGTGTTAAATTGGAGATTGAGGGAAATGTTTCGGAATGTGGGAAATTATCCATATATAGAGTAATGGAACACCTCTGAATCATACGTTTTCATATAAAAAAAAGAATTTTCAAAATCGGTCTACATCGCAAACCTTCTCCTTTTTTGGCAGTGGTATAAAAACTAGAACAGAGCTTCCTATACCTTTGTCAAACTAATTTCCTCAAAGGCAATGAAAATGTCATTCCTCAACAATGACTTCTAACTTCCTTTCACTGGGTTACTAAAAAAAATTATTTTTTTATAAAGAAAAATTGCTGTAAATGTCTTTTCTAATTGCCAAATTATCTTCCTGATGTCTTAGACTTGCACAATTTCAACTCATACTGTCAGCAACGCGCCAATTTCCTACTGGCCAACATTGAAAAATAAATGTGCAACAAAAATTTTATAAGTACATATTGCAACATAAGACATTATTGCGAACAAAACAACTGATGCTGCTTGCAAACAAACAAAAAAAATTTTTTTGAAAATAAGACACATACGAGTTTGAAAAAGAAGATCCACATCCAAATAAAACCATAGACACAAATATTCACCATCGGTTTTAGCGTTTTACTGCTGTTGCTGCTGTTGACAGCTATTGCAGAAGAACAAGACAGACGACAGCAAATGAAAATCAACAACAACTTTTAACTTTTATTTGTTTAACTACTTATACGTTTCACTTTAGTGAATTTGTTGATTTAATTTTTATGTGATGATGAGCAGGGAGTTTTTCACTTCTCGTATCTCTTTTCGTAAATATTTGTTATTGTTACCTGCTGATCATCTTTAGTTTGATAATTATCATTACAATTGGGATTATCTCTTAACATCATGACAATATTTTCTCATTAACAAATGATATGTTGCCTGCATTTGCATTGTTATTATAGTCTTTTTGGTGAAATTTACACATGTTTAAAAAAAGTTAAAATAGTATGTCTAACTAGTATTTAAAAAGAAGAAACTGTGCACCTTTAGCATAATCGTAGTTTTGAACGAAAGTGAAATAATTCAGTTAAAAAGAAGAAAACAAGCGGTAACCTTCGCAAAATGAATTGGGTGAAGGGAAGCGTTAGTAAGTAAACCTCGTTAAATTGTTAATAATGTGCAGATCAAGGTAGTGGGGTCTACTCTGTCTGTAGGGCGCTATGGGGTAAGTCTTGAACGAGACGGTCATGGATGATGTGTAGTTCCAGAATGGGTATTTGTTATACTTTGCGGTTGCAACGTAAGTCAGCCACCAAAATCGTATGATTAGATGCCGCTGGTCTTTTTTTGTAGAACTTTCTGATGTTCTGACCATCGTCTTTGCTATTAATAATAAGTATGAGCATGTAATGCACATCACAATCTTTGTGAAAAGCGGCTCCCTGACAAAATTATGAATATAAAGTCTAAACTTGTACACCAATTTCCATGAGAAGGGGCTCAATTTGTTTAAAATATATTTAAATATATGCTACTGGAAAAAATTACCCCTTTGTTACTATTTTTATTTTTTATGAGTTTTTAAAATATAAAACAAATAATTTTTTTGGCACAGTTTCCCGGTGTGTCTGAAACTACCAAGCAAATTTGATAACAATGTTTGTATAGTTCTGAGATAATTTTGTTGTTGAATTTCTGACTTCTTTGTGTGATATAGTCGTATGTAGTCACTAGAGACTCAAAAAAATCTAAATTTTGTAAAGTAGTGCTATTGACTACATAGACTTTACATAGCGACGACATGGTGGCTGTATGGTAAACATATAGCGGCTATACCGCGACTAAGTAGTGATTACACTGTGTGTAATTTTTTAAGTCGTGGCAAAATAACCATATACGTACACCACTACGTGATAAAAGACTAAAAAAAAGACCCGTGTCTCCCAATTTTTCCCAAAGTCATGCACTTTTTTTATGGGCCGCCAATGATTTGGGGCCTCGATATCATTTTCTTGCAAACCGTTCCGAATTTCGATTTACTCTCTGAGGCAAACTTGTAGCCCTTGTCATAAAGAACAAAAATTGCGAACATATAAAATCAAAAAAACTTCACCTTCCAGATAAAAATCGCAAAAAACTTAAAAAAATTCGATTTTTTTTACCTTTTTCTCTTGTTCAGGTCCATAGGTAGCAAACCGTTCAAAATTCAAGGAAACAATCAACTACAAAAATTTACCTAAGATCTCAATAAACAAATTTCTACAACATATAAACTTCCTGGGAATAATTCTGAACACCGTTTAGGAAGCGCTTAGGTAGCCGCAAAAGTGAAAAAAGTGACGCGGTGAGGCGCTACCTAAACGGTGTTCAGAATTTTTTTCGTGTTGCACTGTGTTATATAAAGATTTCGTAGCTGCTTATATATATTCTATATTCCCTAGTAACAATATAGTGATTATGAAATGATTTTACAATGACTATATCGTGACCATATAGAGATTATATTGTGACTCTATGGCGACATGTTGTCTCTTTCAATATAATATCAATGAACTTCTGCTTGAACAGACTCCCTACCATCTAACCGAGGCTTTTTATATGAAGAGTTTAAAATTTCGGAGAGAACACCGAATTTAAAAGATCTTATTTGCTGTTAAGATTGAGTTCGTTTAGAGTTGGAGCCAGTAATGTTATGTGTATGTCATGTCTAGCTATATCATCAGCTATGTCATTCCCTCTGATACCTCTGTGCCCTGGGACCCAAACGATCCAAATGCTAAACTGCTTTGCCATCTCAGTAAGAGATGATCGTGAGTGTGTGTCATATTACAATGCCAATAAAAAAATGATAACCGACTGTTGCTATACTGCGAAATTCAAAGAAATTCTAAAAGACCGTACATTTTGTATTCATCTCGTAAAAACAATTTCCTACATATAAGTATTTGAAATAATTATACTTTTTATATGCTTTGTTTCTTATTATTTTAATTAAATTATTAATATTCCTGTGAGGTTTTTTCGCCATAAAAATTTATTCCGCAATTGTTGTTTATCTAGAAAATGTCATCAAAATTAAATATTCTAGTATTTTATTATACAATACACGATTAGCAGCGTTTGGATCTATTGACATTATATTATTGTTACTTAAATAATAATTTTTTTTAAACGTACTCTAGGCGAAAAATTGTAGTATTTTTAAATAAACAACATTATCACAATTATAATATTATTATTTCGCTCTATTTTGCTAAGGGAAAAACATGTAGAACAAGTTGTTTTTATAACCATAAAAATAAGACCACAAAAAAACCACAATGGATATTGATAAAAAAAATTACAAGTGGAATATAAATAAAATCAAGACAACGTAAAACTAGTTCGCTTTTCTTTGTATTTTTAATAGAATGAAAAATAATTACAAACTAACAACAACATGAACAACTACTTACATACGAGTGTTTGTAAGTAGAAGTGGTGCTCTACTGCATTTCGAAACAGTGCGGCCTGGAGTTCTATAGTTTTTAACTACACTTTGCTTGTTGTAGTCACTCACTTACTTCAGATTTGACTGAAATTATAAAATCTTTATGGTCATCCAAGCTAATTCTTTTATTTGTTTCTTTTTTGATTTCCTTTATGTACATTGCGTTGTAGGCACTTCATATTCTAGTTAATAAAACTATTGAAACCATTCGATACTTTATGACTTTGGTCTACTCTAGAAAAAAAAGACTATACACTCATAAAAGATAGTAGATATAGATATAATTGTATCTTGTGTGTATTTAATATGCAATTATTTATTGTAAAGTTGTTGGTTTTGCATCGTCTTCGTTTAATATTTTTATTTAACTTTTTTTTATAACTACCAGTAACTTGTATAGGTTTGTATTTTTTTCTGGATGCATTTTATGAGTTGTTATTAAAGTTTTTTTTACCTGTTTAACGAATGGGTGGTCAGTTCAATTATAGATTGAGTGACCAGTTTTTATTTTTTAAAATTGTAATCTCGTTTTCATTCATTACGAATTCAGGTTGTTGTTTGTTATTTCATTGGTAAAAACAAACTGGTAGTTGCGAAAAGTGATTCTGTGAATCAGTTGAGGAAATATGGTCGGGACATACTGTTGCCCGGTAATAAATTTTTGATTTTCACAATATTGTTTATGCTCTGTACTACATATCAAGAATCAAAGATAGTTTTGATAGCTACACTCAGGACGCCAGTTGCACAACTCTAAAATCTTATTGTCTTTCAGGCTCATTTTATTTTATGCTCAAAAGCAAAGAGCGAATACTGGATGACATGATTAAAATTAAAATATCATTGATAAGTTGCAGATTAAAAAAAGAATCATGATTACATAAATTGGTATCACGCACGAAACTTTTCCTCAGTACTACTTGCCATTATATGAATTTGGTAATGATTAAACAAACGGCAGCGGGCTAGATCCATTACATGCTAAAGAACAAATGTATGAGCACCATACGAAAAATTGTAGCAAGGACAAATCGTTTCTTTACGAGAAATAATAATAACCCCCTTACGGCGTTCGCTATGTGGCACATAGTATTAACCTGCTGATATGGTATATCGTCAATTTTAATATTGTTCAGTTCGAACGAAAGACAATTTCTATCATTAAACACTAGTTAGACCAATATTTTACAGCAAACAATAATGTTCTAATTTTTGCCAGCAAATGTTAAAAACGCACCACCGTGACTTTGGCTTGAAATACACGAAGACCCATTAAAAGAGTCCTTAAATGAAATATACCAAAAGTTCAAATCAAACAACTGTTCTTCAAAATGTGGAACACTTCTACACTCATTTACTCTTTTCATAAAATGTTGAATTTATTTTTTAAGGTTTACGAATTTTTTTAATAAAAATTTTTATGGAATAGTTTAGACAAAAATCGTTTATATCATTGTAGTGCTGTATTTAGTAGGATTGTACTCGCAACTACAACTACGAGTAGCGGTTCCACTATATAATTAACGAAAAGAGGATAAATTATAATAATAATTAAAAGTACTTGAAAAAGCATCAATACGCATACAAAACTTATAAAATACAATCAAAATTAGTGAAAAGAAAAGAAATATATTCGTTATATACATTAAGGGGATAACTTTGTCCTATGTATGCATATACATAAGGAAACTGTAATAGTAGGGACTAGATGTGTAAATAAGTGCCATCTGTCGCTGGGTAGTTTTTCACAAATTTCAGTCTGAAGGTGTCATTGTACCTGAATTTATATTTATGTATATGAGTATGAAAATACTATTTCATATTGCACCGACATTCAACAGAATCAGGCATATTTTGGCACTCTGTAGAAATGATATCATCAATTCAAAACAGGAGGTGGTCCATAAGAAATTACTACAGAATCGCTGTTGAAGCATCGTCCAAGCACTGTCTGTATAGAACACTTTTTTCGTCACTATTCCGGATGAGCAAGAAGCTGAATGGTTACTATGGGTTCTGCTGAATTTAGTTACCAATAACGTGTAATGCGCTATTTAATAAGCTCTGGCTGGTTTGACGTCTAAGAAGAGCTTTCTCGATATCATTAGAATCAAGCAAGCATCACTATTAAACAATTTGTTAATATGTCCAAAATTGGAATATATGAAATTTTCCAGAAATCTAAGATATGCAACAAAGCAAACAAAATTGTCACGTCGAAAGACGTTGAATTACAATGGTAAAAGGCTCATTATAGTTCAATATACAAATACTTTCTGTGCAAAACAAAAAAATTATATATATATATACATATATATATATATATATATATATATATATATATATATATATATATATATATATATATATATATATATATATATATATATATATATATATATATATATATATATATATATATATATATATATATATATATATATATTTTTTTTTTACAAGCATTTGTTGTTGATGTATGTTTTTTATTATTTGAAACATGCAAACAAATTCACTATCAAAAACAACAAGTTGTATTCTTTAGTCTAAACAAATGTGGAAAAGCGTAAAAGAAAATCATTAAGACCAACACTTGCACTAATAAAATATACTCGTACCAACAGCACTTCTTTCATACATTTGCAAACGCCATCAAGTATATTTAGGCGTAGAAGCACTTTTCATTTTTAAAAATCACTTACAGTAAAGTGAGTGTCATTTGCATGTTGTTTCAAAATTATCAAATGAAAAAAAAAAAAAAAAATAAAAAAATAATAATAACAGCCCAACTCCCTTTCCCCTGTTTTGTGTTCCTATTACTCTGATATTATTATTCAAACCGTCTTGTCCATTCTCAGTGTACTCAATAATATTTACTCTGTAATGCCAGCTCAGTAACGAACGAGTATGTAGTTTTTAAATACTCTTGAATGTTGATGATCACAAACTTGTTTGGTCATACGCCCGTTGTTAAAAATAATGAGAGGAGATGCCTTTTGTAAGGCCTTATTTAGAGAAGACAAGCTGTCAGTGCAGCTTGTTTCGTACGCTTACAAATTTTTACTTGTGCAAAGCTTTCCACACTCCATGAAGGTGGCTTCTAAATTACTTTAATTTTTGAACTAATACACATACATATTTATGTATTGTGATTTCACAACATTCTTTATAAAGAGCAGCAGATTAAGGCAAAAAATTATCTACCGTTCATTAAACACCATCATAAGATAAACATTGACGTATGCAGATCACCATTTGGGCTCTCATCTGTATCACTCACCTTGTGTACTATCCTCCATTTATCGTATTTGCATTCAAATGTGCAAGAGATAGCCCGCACAAGTGGGCTGCGAATTACGGGCATTTCCAAAATGAAATCTGGAGATCCTCTTGGACACTTTTTGAAGATATAGTGATGCACATAAATATTTGTGTATATATTCCCAATATGGATCGATAAATTAATTAAACTGCGGCACGACGATGCTGACCACGTTCTGTTCACTGATAAAAGTAATAGAGCTGGTATTCCTGATCTAAATGTCACAAGGGCCACTAAAATGGGGAAATACCCAACGATCTTTCGGGCAAAAGATTATGACATCCTACAAACACTCCTACACATGCAACTAATTAAGTAAGGCTAGACTTGCACAATGCAAAAACTCGTATAAAATTTCATGATATCCCATTTTTGGTATTCCAAATGCCTCAATATCGTTCCTGGACATCGGTAAGAAGTCCAGTTCAAAAATTCTACTTTTCTTTTCTTGTAATGCTTTTTTTTAATAGTTCAGCTTTCAGTCTTTAATGATAATAATATATTAAAGAAGGGGAAGGAAAAACATTCAGCACAAGTCCAGTGAATAAGAACTACAATTTAAGGAATCTCCAGGTAGTCCTTCAAAAAGGCCCGTTTGGCGAACGCCCCTTCCTAAACAAACGAACTTAGATGTTAATGACGCTGGTGCTGGTAAAATGACACCATCATCTGGTTTAACTTGTTGTTTTTGGTTTTATTTTTCACTATTTCTGTCAGAGGAAAATCTTGGAGTTCTTGTTTTTATGTGTATGTAAGTATATAAGTAAGTGATAATAATTTTTTTAATGGTATCAATTGCACATGTGGACATAGATACATTTACACCCTGAATTGGTCAAACTAGAAAGACCTACAAAATAATAATGACTTACTGAAAAGTAAACACTCGTTTGTGTACATGTTTACAAAAGGCTGCGTGTGATGTGAAATTGCCCTATATCTGTGTATGCGTGTATATTTTTCTTTTCTTTTATGATAGAGATCGTACCAAAATTAAGGCAATATTCGTATTTCCCTCCATTTATTGGGCGGACATTTTTTATCTTGTTTTGTAATGAAGAGATGCATGAACGAATATCGCGTTTTGATTACTGAGCAATACTTCAAAAATAATTAAAATTAGATGGCTATAATTCGACAGGATGTGATCTTAGAGTGAATTACTTAGTGACAAACGACATTTCCGCAGTCATTCGAAAATTGTTTTCTTTGTATTTAGCTTAGTTATCATCACGTCAAGATAATTAAATGTTTTAGATTTCTTAATATCTATACGATCCATAATTAGAGGGGAAGCAGCATATCCGGTTATATGTCTGTGTGCATATGGCATTCGTATTAAGATACATGAAGTAATTGGGATTAAGCAATTATATTTTGTCTATTAGCAAGAAATTGGGTAACAATTTTGTCATAGACTGTCATTTACAAAAAAAAAAAAAAACAAATAGAATAGAAAAAAGAATGCAGCTCTCTGCTGCGAACCACGAAATTGGTTGAAGAGATTCCATCTATACCACACGAGTTGATACTCGTAGTGCGATTTCTGAGGCAAGAAAAATATTGTTTCAAGCTGTTGCCAAAATCAAATAAAGCTACAAACAAATCTATACTGCTTAGCGGTAAACTAAAAAAGTTTTAGTCTATTTATTTAAGCACACGGCTTCAGAAGCATTCACACCCCTTTTCTATTTACATAAATGCGATTCATTGAACTTATATTTTCGAGATAAACAAAAGAATCAACCATAAACATCTCTAAAAACTAAAAAGCAAAATTATTTTATTATATTGTAAAAAAAATTATAAAAATTAAAATATCATTTTTCATCTTTAGTAACGTATTGTAGCCATGAAGCAGAACAAAAACTTGAAGATTATTTCTTTTTTATTTATCTCGTGTTTCGAAATGTTTACAACTTGAAAACTCAAACAAAGAATAAATAATACAAAAGAAAAAACTAAAGAATAAACATCAATACAAAAAATATAAAAACAAACTATTGTGGCAATCAACCAAATAAGACCTCCTCACTCTGATGTCTTTCAACTCTTATTCGATCAAATGTGTGAAGTAAATTATTTATATTTATATTTTTGGTTTCAGAACATTGCAACCGATAATTGTTTGTGGAATGAACGAACACACTTGAGTTTTGTTTTTTAATATTCCATTAAAAACTTCCAAAGAAGTAGTTGTTGAATGTTCTAGATTATCAAGTTGCTGCGGATGCACATGCATGAACTAAAGGAAAAGGTCATTATTTGTAAAATAAAGAAATAAAGGCTTTTTGAAGGAAGTCAGGTCTCTGAAAAAGGTGTTAATGTCAAAACAATTAAAATAGTAAATATTTAATTAATCAATAGTAAATAACACTCGCAAATAAATAATAAATAAATAATAAGTAAATAATAAATAAATAACTAATAAATAAATAAATAATTTTTTTTTGCGGGTGAGCTGGGGAAATGCATTACTGCATTCATAGTGGATCGTCACCCACTATGATATGTCGGGCTCTCCCATATGGGCATACCGACTAAAACCACGCCTCATCTCTATGGGAGATACTTCCACCTCGGGACCGCTTTCGCATTACTTCGAGGTGGCTCCCTCCTTGGTCAGGAGACCGCCTTCCGCATGCCTGCGTCCAGGCACCCGCTTTTTTGTTTATTTTTTTTCTCTTCTCCTTTGTCTAGCTTAGTCGCTGTCCTAGCCTATCCCAAGCTGCTGTGTGCTCTATCCAGATCTTTCTTCTTAGCTCGAAGCACACATTCGACGTACGTTGCTACTGCATTCCACGCTTCCGCATTACTTGTCATCTTGTCAACAAGGTTTGCCGTCGTGATCAAACCGATTTGCATCTCCACTTGTTGTCGGCTTATGACCCAGCGTTGGCAGGAGAAAAACGTGTGTTCCGCATCGTCAACTATATCGCTTTCTTCGTACAAACAAAATGGTGTACTGCACTTTCCCATTCTGTGCAAATATTTTCTAAAATAGCCGTGTCCGGAGAGCATCTGTGTCAAGTAATAGTTCACCTCTCCGTGTTTTCTTTCCATCCATTTCCGTATATCTGGTATAAGTTTGGCTGTCCATCTACCGTTCCTATCTTCGCTCCATAGTGCTTGCCATCTTTCAATAGTTGCCTGCCTAGCATCTGGCAAAGGCATTGTGTCCGCTGTAGATCGTCTTGTGATAAATACTCTCTTGCGTTCCACTGCGTGAAGGTCGATTGGAAGCATGCCTGCTATCACAAAGACAGCGGATGCCGATACTGTGCGGTATGCCGATGCCACGCGCAACGCCGCTGTCCTCTGCACTGAGAGTAATGCATTTGCTCTTCCCCTGGTACTCAGCGTGTCTGCCCAGATTTCGCATCCGTACAAAAGGACACTGTTGCATGCTTCCATCAGCAGCTTCCTTTTGCATGATAGAGGTCCTCCAACATTCGCCATTAATCTGCTCGGCTGTGCCGTTATCTTTGCCGCTTTTGTGGATACATATTGAATGTGTTGTGAGTATGTCAACCTCCTATCCACCCTTATACCTAGGTAGTTCACGCTTTCCTTGGTGGTTATTAAAACATCCTCGAACCGCATTTCTATCTCGGTTGGCATGTGCCGTCCTGTGAGAAACACTAACTCCGTTTTGTGTGTGGCTAGCTCCAGCCCATGTGAGTCTAGCCAGGCCCTGGTTCTTATCATCACTTGTCTGAGTCTCCTCTGGGCATCGTCCTTGTTCCTAGCTGTGATGACTGCTGCAATGTCATCTGCGTAGCCAACTAAGAATGTGTCCTCTGGCATTTCGATTCTCAGGATTTCGTCATAGCTCGCGTTACACAGATCTGGTCCTAAAATAGAGCCCTGTGCCGCTCCCGAGGTGACGATCATACTTTTCGGGCCCTCCTTGGTGTCGTATAAGAGAACCCTGTCTTTTAAATAGTTACCAATTATCTTCATTAGATATGTTGGCACTGCGAAATTTCTCTTCAAGGCTTTCAACACGTCTGCCCATCTTAGGCTATTGAAAGCATTCCTTACGTCGAGAGTAAGGTCGAAAAATAGTGTTAATTAACTAAAAAAATAATGAATAAATAATAAGTAATTAATAAATAAATAAATAGTTATTAATTAAATAATAAATAAATATATAATAAATATATAATAAATAAATAATTAATAAATAGTAAATGAATAATTAGTGAATAATAAATAAATAATAAGTAAATAATAAATAAATAATAAGTAAATAATAAATAAATAATGAATAAATAATTAATAATAAATAAATAAATAAATAAATAATAAATAAATTATAAACAAATAAATAATAAATAAATAATTTATAAATGTTAAATAAATAATAAATAATAATTAAATAATAAATATTTAATAGATAAATAATAATGAATAAATAATAAATAAATATTGAATAAATAATAAATAATTAATAAATAAACAAATAATCAATATTAAAAATAATAAAAAATAGTAAATAAATAATGAAAAAATAATAAATAAATAATAAATAAAAGATAAATAAATAAATAATAAATAAAAAAATAATGAATAAATAAAAGTGATAAATAAATAAATAATTAATAAATAAATGAATAAATAAATAAATAAATAAATAATTAATAAATACATAATAAATAAATAATTAATAAATAGTAAATAAATAATTAGTAAATAATAATTAAATAATAAAAAAATAATAAATAAATAATAGATAAATAAATAATTAATAAATAATAAATAAATAAATAATCAATAAATAATTAATAATTAATAAATAAATAAATAATCAATAAATAAATAATAAATAATTAACAAATAATAAATAGTAAATAAATAATTAATAAGCAATAAATAATAATAATAGATAAATAAATAATGAATAAATAATTAATAAATGGTAAATAAATAATAAATAATAATTCAATAATAAATAAATTAATGAATAATGAATAAATAATTTTGCCAAAAATAAATAATGCCATAAAAATGGGAAACACGTTTTATTTGTTCCTGCACTTTAGCCATGCGTTGCCCTTTTCAGATTCACAACATAACAAAAAATAGTTGCTAGAAATATACAATGTGCATGTTTTCAAATTTATCAATTTTTATAAAATTTGTTATTTGAGATGTTGTCCAAAATAACTATTTGTTATATAATGTTGTAATTATTAGTTATGATAATGTTGTAGTTATTAACATGGGAAGGACGACAGCAAGGGCAAGTGAAAATTAGTTTATAATTACAAAAAAAATTCTTGAAAAGATTGTGGAGCATTTTAGACAAATATGGAATTGCACACGCACTACACTCCACAGGAATGGTAGTCCAAGAGGTTCCTAATACGATCCTATTATTCATTTGTCTAAAATAATTTCGGAAATTAAGAAAATTGACTAATATGGTTGTATTTAGGGACCTTTGGACTACCATTCGTAAACGTTTTTAGAACAGAACCCAAATATGCAGGGGGCCTACATACATATGTGTAGCATTTTTGGCAGAAACGAAAACGGCATAAGTGTAAAAAAAGAATTGTTTCTGAAGAAAAGAAATGGGCAAAATAATTGTTCTTTATCGAAAAAAAAACTATTTCTTGCCTACAAAAATTAGAATAAAAAATTTAAATTTATTGACTTCCAGATCTAGAAATCTTGATTTATAAAGCCAAACTGCTCTTTTGAAGTGGTTCTTCGCGATTTTCGTTTATTTTTTGAACTAGTGGTCAGGGCAAGTTAAATGGTTCTTAGTGTTCGAAGTGTTTCAGTTTTAATTGCGTTTGCAATGTCTTGAATGTTGCCGTCTATAGTATAGTTTGATGGATCAGTAACAAGTTGCATGGAGTTTTATACTATAAATTTCATGGTGTAAGTCTAATATTGATATTAAAACGCTTTCTTTACCAATTTTATCCTATATTTACCTTTTTACTTCTTTTAAGGAGTTTTATGCAACAAATTCCATGGTGTAAATCTAACTGCCCATTCTTTCTTTTACTTACCTCCGAATTTATTTTGTGGTTTGGGGACCATTAATGAGATGCTAGCAGCTTTATGCAACAAATTTTATAAAAAAATTCATGGTGCATATGTGGTGAAACGCACTTATGTTTTCTATTGATTTATTCTTCTCTTTATAAATGTTTCTACTCTTCTTTTAAACATTTTTCTTGTCAAGTCAAAAACATAATTTCTAATTCAAATATGTACGTCTTGTAAAATTTAAATTTATCTATAAATTTTGGTTTTCTTGTTAAAAAAATTTCTTCTATTGTTTACTTAGTTATAAAACGTACTCACGTTGTTATTGCTGCTTTCTGAAGTCATTTCAAATTCCTAAACAATAACTACAAAAATGTGTCAAATTTGATTGTGGTTTTTGTTTATGGACTGTCTTCAATTGCTTCGCACCTTGTATAGAGGGTGTTCGATTGTTAGTGCCAATTAGAAAGTGGGTTATAAAGTGTTGTTGTGTGTGCTTATTTCTAACCGCTAGTTAATTTTTGTTTTGTTGGTCTCTCTAAAATAACCAAGCATATGGTATACATATTTAAATATTCTAGTATTGTTTGCTCTACATACATCAATGAAATATACAAAGTATTTTGAATTAATTTCAAACGGTAGATCAAAATTATAAGGAAAACAGTGAAATTATTTTGAAATTAAAACGATTTAAAACAGACGTAATCGAATTTGAATCTAAGCCAAATAGAAAAGAAAAAAATTAAGTAATTTTTAAAGCAAAATTGGCCAAGAATATTCTGCTTTAGTTTTCTTATAGTTGTCGAAATCATCTTCACTTTAAATACTTCTTTAAAAATCCAAATATGCAGCCAAAAATTTATTACCTTGTTGCAACATTGTGGTTAGTATCTGCCTCAAATCACCACTCACTCTTCACATGTCCTTGCGAATGCAATCAAATGGAAAATAATAACAATCATTTGCAATCATGTTCAAAGAATTGCCAATAACAATAAATAAAATTAATTTCCATTAACACTTTTATTTACAAAAGTTATTAACCATGATCTGAACTAACAGATACTAGTAAATGTATCCATGTTCTTCAATGTTTAGTTTATCCATGAAAACCATTAAAAAATAACACCAACAACAGCATGCTCGTACAACTCGTACATTTGTTATGGGTCATTTGGTCGTCTTAAGAGCTGCGATAAGCCGTCCAACAGTCGCATCTTTAGCTTTAGTTTTTGTTTTCAAAATGAAATAGAAAGAAAATAATTCCAAGGCACGTTTCTTTGATACACTTGATACGAGTGCTGGTCAGTGGTCATAAACTGCGTATTTATTGGAATGACTATCTATTTTTATATCGCTCGGAATGCTTATTGCATGTACCAGAGCATTTTTTACATGCAGACACTTGCAGCAGGGTTAAGCGGTTATCAGTTACACACTCTCACTTAATTTTTATTATTATTATTATTATTATTTTTTTTTTTTGAGAAGAAGCTTTGTTGTTTTATTTCGTTTCTGTAGTTTTAAATACAGAAGAACGAAATGCACACAGTGTAACAAATTAGTACTTTATTATTTATTTACAGAAATTTTTGTTAATTTAAATGGATAAAATTTTAATAATTTATTGATTGTCTGCGATAATTAAATATTAATTATGTTTAAAAAAAGAAATTAATTAACAAAGAAAAGGGAAAAATATATAGGCATACATATTTGTTAGATCTTTTTTATAGTGCATATGCATTGATATCTTAAATAAATATGTATTTTAATAAATATGTATTTTAATAAAAAAATATTTCATTATATCTCACAACAGTGTCCATATTTCTTAAACGAATATGAGCAATACAAATTACGAAGTGCGAGACCAGCATTTGGTTAGAACTGAAGATTTTTTTAACATAGTCCCACATATATCAGTTCTTTATCTTTAAAAATATCTAGTTTGGATTATAATTTACACATTTTTGAATCTATAAATTCGCAATAATGGCTGTTATCATACGAAGAGTTGTGCTGTATTGACTGTGTCTTATAATTGCACTCAGTAAAATCATATAATGCTTTTTATAAAGTTAAAACTTACAAAGTTATTTGCTTAAAATTGCGTTACACATATTCCGCAATTGACTCACTGTGCGTTATATTAAATATATATTTTTATCTATTCTTTTTTAACGAATATTTATAATTGCGTACCATAGTGTATTACTACGTTTATACGCACGTCTTATTTGCAAATAAAAAAGAAGAATGTTGCCGTATAACTTTTTTATTGTAACTTATTAACTCACTTAACAAGTCGTGAATAACGACACTATTTGCAAATAAAAAGCAAGACGTTGCCACTTCATGACCGTTTTTTGTGTATTTCTTACCAAACAATCATATTTTCGTCACATGGCATCACTAATAATAACATAAGTTCTGTATGCAATTTCCCGTATAAACAGTGAATGAGTTATTTGCAAATAGTTCTATTTGTAAATAAGACGTGCGTATAAACGTGGTATATACCATCTAAAATACCATCTAAAATACCAAATAACCCAATTAACTATTTGTTTAATTTTTTTTAAATAAATAATATTCATATTTATTAGATTTAATTTGTACATTCATATGCAATATTTAGGAGGGGTTTCGTTAGAATTTATTATTATACTAATTTTGTTAAAATTTTAGGTTAGGTTGATTGGAGGGGTGTGATAGCCCATGTCATACGACATACACTTAACCGAGTGAAGGCTTGTTGTGCGCTCCGTTTAATTATCAAACACAAACTCCCAGAGTTCTGTGGCAGGATTCGAACCTGGGACCTTCGCACTACGAGTCTATTACACTACCTACTACGAAGGTCAGTTAAAGTCTTTAGGGTAATTCTTAAATTTTATAGTTGTTTAGCTTGATAAATACATATCATAAAAAATCCAAATGATTAAATAATTTTTGTTTTAAGCAGCTTGAAAATATTCAAGCTCGGATGTTTATGCAAATACAATATGAGAATTCAATATTGTATATGAATTATAACAAAATACATAATTATAGTAGGCTTAGAATGCTTTTATACAAACAACACAACAAACAAGTACACTCAACGTGAGTCTATTTTATTTTGCAAAAACTCTAATTGTTTCAACGGGGAGAATATCCCAAATATTAAATTTCAATATTAAGTATAAAAATTACCAAATAATTTTAATATTCTATTGTTTGTTGTTGGCTTAGCTAGGTATATGTCTGCATTTCATTGGCGATAACCAAATCATTAGTACCCTTTTAGCCAAATCATGATTGAAAGCATTCAAAGCTCGTATACTTATGCCACAGACTACAAACACTATATGAGAATTCAAACAGAACTCAATCATATTTTCTATTTGTAGTCTGCGACATAAGTATACGAGCTTTGAATGCTTTCAATCATGATTTGGCTAAAAGGGTACTGATGATTTGGTTAGCGCCAATGAAATGCAGGCATATACCTAGCTAAGCCAACAACAAAAAATAGAATATTAAAATGGTTATTTTGGAGAATATGACGAATAACGAATTTTTAATTGTTTTATGATTGAAATCAGCCATTGATTAATTTAATTTTTTATAATTGGCGAGAGCGAAAATATTTTCCGGTTTTAACCATAGTGCATTTAATTAGCTTGACACTAACTCAAGCTGTAGACTTCTTTCTCGTTAATAGTTTTATAATTTTAATTGCTTCATTATTATTTTTTTTTAGTCAAGATTAAATTCATTTTTCAATTGTCTATGAAAATAATTTAAAACAAATAATGACCATTTTTAAAGAAAATCGACATTTCGTCATTGCACAGAATTAATTGACAGCATGTATTTAACCGAACTACAAATTCTGTTTTTGCTTCTGAATGTACATATGAATTTTTATCCCAAATGAAGTCATTGAATAATTTTTAAATGTTTTATGTTCCCATGCAAATTGTAATTATTATTGGGAACTTCTGTATAATCATACATAATTTTAATAAATATTTTTAAATAACTGCTGAAAGAGTTGGCCTAAGTAACCAACGAAATATCGGCTAACGCCACAACAAACGAATTCGAAAATGAATTTTTTTAGTATGAATAATTTTTTTTTGCATTTATTAATATACATATAGATATTAATTTTTAAAGAATCTTTTTAATTAATATCGATTTTAATATGTTAAGCAGACTTTAAATTTATCCAACTGGTGAAATAAATATTGTATATGATCATCGTTAATGCTTTTTTGGATGAAATAATAACAAGTATCAATCTGTAAAGAAAAATTAAATAAAATTAAAAACTTAAATCTATCGATCTGTTTAGCAGCCACGAAGTCGCAAGCACACTGAAAAAACATGTCGTTTAAGCGATTTATTTTTATTTTCTATATTTTATATTGTGCATTAAAAAATATATGTACATATATCACAGAAATATGCTGTATTTTAATCTGTTGTATATATTCAAATACATGTACATATGTTGAAATTTTTAAAATCTTAGTTTTGACCGACCCACTGTGCACTGCAAAATATCAAAGTATCTAAAATTTAATTAGAAGCCACATACTAAAGCTTTTTGTAATTGAAAGTTATTTTAAAATTCAATTAATAATTTGTAATTTTTTGAGCCATTATGCCTCAAATTGGGTAAAATGAAATTGCCAATTAATTGGATATTAATTTGTTTTAGAATTTTATTAATTTTTCCTATTGAAATTAATATTTGGCGCATATTAAGCTTTTTCGATTCCTTTCGAAAATAAGAAGTAGAAAAACAAAACAGATCATGTGTCTTTAACATGATCTTCTTCTCTTACAAAATTTGCATTCTAGTATTGTGCTGAGTGGTTATTTGTTATAGTCGATTATTTTCCCATTTGCAAATTTGCTCTACGGATGGCTGGTACAGTGTTCATTATCAACATCGTTATTATTTGTAATTTATTTAGATTTCACTATAAAAATGCACTTCTTCAATCGAGTTGTTTTTGTTATTCTTCTTACATGCCTTGTAGTCGTATGGGATATTTGTTGGCTGCCGCGATTGTCCTTAGCTTTGCATGTGAGGAGTACGATTTACGTTTCTTTTCTCTGGATATTATTTGCTATTATTATAATAATTTTTCATTTTTACTTAGTGATATTATTTGTCTTTGTAGGGTTTACTAGTGGCCAATATGTATATCTATGTTTTTGAAGTACATGCGGGTAAAATGTATCGCTTGGCTTGCCGCCCACTCAAATGATTATTCGCTAGAAAACCTTTAAAAATATTTTATTGTGTAAATACCTGTCCTCCCGTCTCCTTCAATCTTTTACATTCTCAATTTATTCAAAACGTGTAACGTTTGCTTGTTTTATAATGTGGAGTTATACGATATTCATTCATTCTATTAACAAGTATGTGTAAAATGTTTATTATTGCAGCGTTAGTTTTGCATTTAAATTCTATAAATGATCGATAGTGTCTGGAATTATTGAGAATAGTTATGTAAATTGAGTTTATTTGTTTGGATTTGTATGACTGTATGAGTGTATGCATGTGTGTATGTGCATATATTCATCTTGCTTGCACTTTGCACTGGTTCTCCATTCGAAGCTTCAACACCAATAGTGCGCTATTGCATTTTGGCCGATAATTGGATAAGTTGGATAAGTTATGACATTAATAAATTTTCCATACATGTTCACAAAATTTATTAATAATTGTTTGAGAGAACAAGTTTCAAGGTTTTTCTTAGGGGGATTATTGTAAAATAAATGAAGTTGTAGGTTTTTTCGTTTGTTTTTTATTTAAAATAAATGGTTATGACTCGTGAGTTTGTATTGTATACTGCTTAGCAGCCGCATGCTAATTTTTTTGTGCTAGCTGAGACTTGGAAATAAAAATGGCTTTATTCATCATTACCATTCACAAATTTTTTAATAAAATTTTACGGAAATTAGAAAAACGCCGACCTCAAATGAGTGGCCTTAAGCAACTTGTTTGCATATGCTATACCATAGCAAAAAAAGAAGTATTTTTTTGTTCCTTATCTATTTAAAGATTTTTTGTTCTTGTAGTGTTTTACACATATTTTGTTAGTTTTTTTTTAATTTAAGATTTTTTATACAAAAATAGTTTAAGGGGTAATCTGTTCTTACGCTAAGAAATGGACCTTTATAAAAATTGCCCTTCATTTTGCTGTCATTCTCCAAAAATGAGTCGAATATTCGATTATAGTGGAGTTCGGCTATAACAAACTATATGCGATCGTATAATTTCGTTCGTTGTAGACAATTTTTTTTCTAACCGAAGTAAATATTTATATTTTTACATTAAATACAAGTAACATTGAAATATATAATATTTTCGTTTTATTTTTCGATAGGACTATAGGACGTGAATATGTATAGAAGAATTTCATATTTTATATATTTTTTATCACTTTGTCAAATACTGTTAAATAAATATTTTAAGGCTTAGAAAATAACTGACACATATGAGCGATTTTGTTTTGTTCGTTATGAGCATAAAAATTAACAAACATCTTTTTATTTGATATTTAAAAAATAGTTCGTTTAAGCGAAATTCGCTATAAGCATAATTCGTCATAACCGCTATAATTTCTGACATTTTTGAAATATCTTTGTTTTGGCTTCAGCTTTTCATATATATCGACATTTCCTTGGTCGCTAAACCAGTGAACTTTAAGCAGTTTTAAAACATCCAACCGAACATGTTTATGCCTAAACAATCAAATACAAAATGGTGATTCTCTATCGTATATGAATATTTTAAAATACATAATCATAGTACAATGCTTTTTGTAAAGCATTCAAACAATTTATATTCAATATGAGTCTATTTTAGTTTTCTTGCAACACGTATTCAATTAGACATCCTTTGGGTGTCAATGATTGTATTTATCGGACAAAATTAAAAATTAAATCTTTATGTTAAATACTTAAAATATTTCATAAAATATTTGAACTTTTCAAATACATGTTGCAAAAAAAACTAAAGGTGAATTCACCCATTCGTTTTGAACGTTCGGAACGCTTTTTTTATATGTAGTTCGAAGTCTCTATTTTTTTGAGAGAGAGAAGGAGAGTAAATTTAATGCGGAACAATTTTTGCTTTAATTGGTTTTTACTCTATTTCTCTCTCTCTCAAAAATAGAGACTTCAAACTACATATAAAAAAAGCGTTCGGAACGTTAAAAACGAATGGGTGAATTCACCTTAAATATATTTGATATATTTCTCTATAGACTATTACAAAAATTACTCCCCACTACCTTCACCTAGTGTACGTTTGAATTGAAAATACCAAAAATAAAATTTTTTTGGTTCATGTTACCACCAGCATAATTAAACCGTCTGTTGCCTCTGAAACGTACCTGTCGCTGTACCTTGCGTGGTTTTAATTCAGATAAACGATTGCCATTTGAAAGGAAAAAGCGCTTAATACAATACAAAAATTCTTAACGATTGCGTTGAAACTTTACTTCGCATAAAAGAAAATCCGCTTAACGAAACATACGTTGTTTAAAAAATAAATCTTAACTAAAAGTAGGAATACATGTAATTAATTGTCAGAATTTATCGGAATTGCTATTCTCGGTTCAAAGAAAAATTTTTAATGTTCTGAGCTCTTTCAAGCCATACGGTTGCTTCTTATCCGAAGTCGGTTTAAATGAAAACCACCACTGAAAAGTTCTATTTTCGTCTAACCTAATTCGACTGTACATGTTATGAATGACGTTTCAGTAAATAATTTTATTGGAGTCAACATAACTTTTTTTTGACCTTCAGACACCGAGAAGGAGCTACTCATGAATCATTCATTGCCAAATATGTATGTGTGATTACGTATGAGTGTTAAAGTTGAAATCATACTTATCCGCAAGTATTTCATGCGAAGTTCACATATGAATATGTCATGATTCATCAGTAGACTTTCAGTGTACAAAGCTGGTGATTTTACGACAAAGATGGCAAAGGAATCCCTTATTGTCATTCTATATTAGGGTGTCAACGTTTTGAATTAACGCAAAATCATAACAAAGAGTCGACCAGAATTTATACACTGCGTACAACGAGCTACCAACTAGAATATCATTTTACCTGAGCGGCTCATTGACACGAAGGTAAATTTTTTTAACTTTTACTAACTTTTAAAAAGTTAATTGCGCAATTCAATAGTGACATTACTGATTTCGATATATTTTTTTGCATTTGTTCTATAATTATTTGTAATACTCGTATTATTATAAATAATTTCATAGACAATAAATCCAAATACAAGATAAGAAATGAATGTAATAAAAAAATAGGTTATTAAAAATATTTAATAAAAAAATAATAATAAAAAAACAACTGCTGTTTCCAGCAAAATCTTCCCCGGTCTTTAAATAAATTTAGCAGACCGGTAGCTACAGTTTGATAAGTGTATTATACAGCAATTCTATGTAAAGTTCATGCCAACTTTTTATTTAGTTCTTTAATGTTCTTTTTTTTAATCAGTCGGCACGGCACGTCTTCTAAAATTCCAAAAAGAGAATGAAAAAATGTGTCAGCGATATTTAGTAACTACACAAAAAGTTTTAAATGTAAAATTTTGTCACCAAAAAAATTTCGCTTTTCTATCCAATTCTCCAATTCTTCTTCCTTTCTCCTATAAAACTTTAAATTTTTACGGCTAGAAAGCTAACCTTGTCCAATGTCAGGCCAATTTTGATAATTCAGTTTATATGTGTCTTAATTTTTTTGCCAAAGAAAAAATTCTATTTTCTTTGTGGTTCTATTCCAGCAATTAATTTTTTAAGTGTCCAAGTCTTAAAAGCTCTTCAACAAATTTATGGTAACTATTTCCTCTTTTTAATAGCAGCACAATTGTTTATGTGCTACCAATTGTTTATGACCTAAAATGATATTCATTAAGGACAGCTAGAAAGAAATAAGGTTCCGTCCACCGACATTGCAACACTTTAAATAAAAATCATTTCGTTACGCATCCAACATCCGTCCCTTACATGTCATAACAAGAAAAGGACTAATGAACACGCAAAATGTGTAAAGAAAGTTAAAATAAAAGCAAATTGGAACCACAACGTGAAGTCCATTACTACCACTATATGTATGCATGTGCGTTTGTGTGTGTTAAACAATATCGTATGATCAATGGTTTGACTTGGTTTGGCTGCTTGATAAAGGTTTGGTGGCTTGTAAGTCGGTTTCATCTTCTCTTTCTGGTTGGCAAACTTGAAAACCCACAAATAATTTTTTAACAAAAACCACACAAACGCATGCCTAGACGCGTCATATTTGTTCGTAAAAAAAATATAAAACAAATTTATAATAAATTGTAGATTTTTCTTTTATGTTGATACGAACTAAACGCTGTGGTGGCAGATCGGATCATGCCATTAAGTGCTTTTTTCTCCTTCTTATTTAAGTTGAACCAGTTTAAAATTGTAAATAATTTTTACAATTATTCTGAAGGTTGCAGGATGTTCGAACGCACACATGTACAGAGAGACATGCACTCTCACACATAGACACATACACTGCATGTTTGAAGGGCAGACGTAAATGTTTGTAAAAGTTTTTAACTCTTTAAAAGTTCAAACATTTCCGTTGCCACATGTTGTGGCAATTAGAGTCGTTTGTATGAGCATATCCAGCATATGTAATTACAACCAGTAGGATGGGTAGTTGTTGGCTGAATTTAAAGCTAAAATTATGTTGTTGTTTTTATTTTGTTTTAGTTGGCAGGAAGTTTCAAAAGAAAATCATCATCGAGGCGATTTTGTAAGAAGTCATATTGCACTTGAAAGAAAAAATGTTGATAATGAATGACATTAAAAATTGTGTTCACGAAGTAATTGAAATTTTTATATATTATATCTTGAATTTTTTTTTTTAATTTTTATTTATGTTCTTGAATATTGGAATGAAAAGGCCAATAAAGTATTTCCTAGGAAATCGCCATTTTCTATTTCAAGGAAAGTAAACTCTTCGGTCGCGACAACGTAAATTTTTACAAACTTTCTTTTCTTTCAGATTGAAACGTCCTTCGAAGGTAAATATCATATACAAATGTGTATTCCTATGCGAAAATCAGTATTAAAGAAATTACTGTAGATCAATGTTTACATAAAAATAATCGTAATTAATTTCGGTATCTTCGTTAAAATATTTCGATTATCAAAAATTTTTTACTTTTAACACTCACCAACGCGTAAATGGTTAATTACCTATAAAAGTCTATCGGGGAGCACAATGACCAAAGGAGGACTTTCCTTTTGTCACTAAACTGCTTTAGACTTTAAGAAGTTCTTTGTAAGTGCTCTCATTTCCGGAACTTTAAGATCTTTAACATGGTTTCTATTTTGCCTACTTTGGAACTTTTAAAACTGGCCCCCTCGATTTTCTTTACCGATAGTACTTTTACTTCCGGGATCTTGCTTTTACTTCTAAATCTGTTGAGCTGGTCTGTCGTAGTTCATTTCTTAGCCTTAAGATCTTCATCATGATATCTCTGTCATGTCATCTTTTCACTTTGTCTTAGAGAACTTATTCTTATGTAGTTCAATTATTCGTTGCCATATTTTTTTTGGCCTGACTTTTCTCAAATTTTGATTTCTTTCTCCACACCATTTTCCATTTGTTTCTCTTCGCTTCCATAAAACTTTTATGGCCTTTTATTTTAACAACCACAAACAGCGACACCATTTTTCATTTTATGACTAGAATAAAATTAAGGTACCGCACCAAAGATTTTTGCTTGCCTTGTCTCCTTATTTTTGTTTTTTTTTGTTTGTTTTCTACTTCTCAATGCGAAAAGTAAATGTAGAGTGTTTTATGTTTGCATAGGATTTATTTTTGATATAATTAAACCAAGTGTTGACCATCAAAGATGTTACGCTGTAACCTTAGCGATTTTTATCTTTGCCAATTGCTTTTAATTGTTGTCAGTTTCAAGTTGGTCTTCTAATTATTTTTAAAAAATGAGAATGTTATATTATAATTTAGGATGTCGCAAACGAATGTATTGCAACGTAAAGTATTAATATGAAAGTTTTGGGTGTTTGGGCAGTGGAACGGCAATAATCATGCTCTGAGAATAACTCAGCATCTGCTGTAGAAGTTGCAATCGAGATGTAAGAGGAATTTATCTTTTGCGCGAATGACCTGCTCTATTTAGTGCATAAAAAGGAATATTCGGACTGGTTAAAATAGAACATTCGATGCGATACTGGCGTCTCGCTCAAAAATGAAAGTAAATCTAACGAACTAAGAGCTGACTACTCTTCTAACGTTATATCCTCGTAAACAACTACAAAGTTTTCTCCAGGTGTAGTTCAATTCTTTTAGTTATTTATTTAACAAAACACGAATTAAATAGCGATAACGATGTTGCAACAATATAATTATACATGTTCTTGTTGCTGTCTTGTTTCCTCCCTAACGTTTGTTATAATTCTACCGCTGCAAGTAGTTGTTACTTTACAATCGCCAATTGCGAATACATACAATAACAAATAATTTGATTGGTCAAGTAAAAAATAATCGATCGAAAGTAACCTTGACATATAACCCTTTTATTATGAATGGTATAAATAAGTACCATCTAATTTTAAACATTCCCTAAAGTTGCAATTGGATTAAAATGTGCCACTTGGAATACTAAAGAGTTTTCAATATTAGAAAGTCGAGTCATTTTGCATATTTTGTTGAGACAAACAGACGTAAACAAGATTTGTTTTTTTTTGCAATTTCAATATTTAGAAATATTCTAATAAAATTTCAAATATATTTTCTTACATTTATGCAAAAGGTTTTATGGATGATACAAATACTCGTATGTATGTCCACACTAGTCCAAATGGTGCACATGTGTACGTATATGGAGGCCATTGGGTACCACAAAATGTAAATGAAGCATTTAATTAATTTTTATTTAAATTGTTTCTCTTCTTTATTTGTATTTCATAGGACAATTGGTATACATTTGTACCACATAAAAGGAAAAGTGGTGCAATGGCTTACCAGCTTCTCCACCAAGAAAAATTCATAATATTTTATTAATTATAATATTAACATAACAGAGAAATTCTTTGAAATATGTTAAAAATAAAAATTAATAGATGTTTTGTAATTAAAGATCCGTCCTGAAAGGGTTAAATATTATTTACAGCTTCAAATAGCAAAAAAAAAAAAAAATACTTATAAAATACCACGATCTAGTCGTTTTTTTTTTTTTTTTTTTTTTTTTTTTTTTTTTTTTTTTTGGTAATAAAGACATTTTCTGGAAAATTCGTAAAAAAATATTTAGAAAATAATTTTTATGGACTAGTTGTTTGAAAACTGCAGGCAGCACTTGATTGTTGAAATCATATTAAAACAAGATTAGAAGTTTAATGCAACAACATTGTTCAACTTGTGTTTATAAAAAATATTTTGTATTATTTTTTTGTTTTTAATTTGTTGTACGACCGACGGCACTGCATTTTTAATTCAATCTCTATTCCTTGTTGTTTTCAAAGTTCTTTTTATAAACTTGTTGATGATTTCACTTAGACAACGTGATAATATTGAGTTAAATTTGTTTTCGTTTTCTTCGATGACAACAAAACAGGAAATTTATAGTTTTTTAATGCAGTTGGAATATTTAATAATGAGAATGCGTGATGTAGGAACAAATTCGTTAAAAAGTAAATTGCAATATACATGAATTTTCAATACGCAAAAGCGATTTAAGTTTCAAACTTATTAAGGATTTTATTCCAGATCTTAATGATCTGGGGAAAACACCTCCCATAGAAATCTTTCTTTTTGGATTCTATTTACCATCATCCAATCTGGTAGTGGTCATGCGTCTATCATCGCCACATCAGCGCACAGCCAAGTAATTGTCAGACAAACTACGAAGTGGTTTTTATTGTTTAGCAACATCGCTTAGAAATCCTAAATGTCAAGAGAGCTCGGAAGGAAGCCACTAGGATTGGCCCAAGCAACAAATGTCTTCCCGCAATTCGGGTTTCAACCACAGCCAGCATGTGATACCCGAATTGGCCTCACCAACAACTTGTCTGGGACAGGACTCGGGAGCTATTGGTTTCAGTTGTAGATATCTGGTCGAAGTGGTGCTTTAAAGTTGGCTCTTGGAAAAAATCTGAAACATTAATTAAGTGTTTAAACTTATTTTTCAAATATTTTCATTGTCTCTTATCTCATGTCAAGTCCAGCCTTTTTTTTTTGCTTGATCGCTTATTGAAGATTATAAAACACTTTTAAAGTCTATCAATATGTTTATCACTTTCGGACTCGCTACAGCGCAGTTTACAAAAGTTTTTGTTAAAAAAAAGTCTAACAAAAGCCACTACTAACAATAACCAGCTGCTCTTTTGTTTCAACGTTGGTTTCATTGTTTAAAAATTAAAAACAATAGGGAACTTAAATTCTCACATGTTCATCATCAAAACGACATGACAACTTGCAACTAATAACAACAACAACTAAAACAACAAAAAAACCAACAGAATCAGAGAAGAAGCAGCAACAAAAAGTGTTGAAATCTTTAACAAAACTTTGGGAAACAAATAGAAAATCTTCTTCCCCCACAAAGAGCAAACTTTATCTAACTTTTAGCCACTTAAACAGACATCCATCCATCTTCAGCCCATTCATTCAATGGAAGTATGAAAATTTCATTTTTGTTGAATGAATTTTTTCATATACATACTTTTTTTAAAGTGTGATGATGGTTCTTTCTGTTGCCATTGTATTTTAAAAATACAAAATATTGAATTACGAAATTACAAAAGCTGTTGTATGTGGTATTTTGTAATAGAGAATGAGGGTAAATGATGATGTTGTTTGTATTTTATGTCTATTCTTTTTTTATAACAACCATTTGCATTTAAAGTACTCGTACATGGTGTTGTCGACATGAAGGGGAGTGAGTGAGTAAAAGTACTTTAGAGAATTTTAACAAATTAAAACAACCAACAACAGTGGCATGAATTTATTTATTGTTTTCTTGTTTTGTCAAGCGGAAGTGTCATGAAATGTTTCTTAAATAAAATTTCACTTTTATGTACTTATTTGTTGATAGCATTTTTAGAACAAAGAAAATATTATTGTTATTTCCTTTCTTTCGTAGAAATTTACTTTAAAAAAAGAAAGTAAATTTTATAAATAGCAAAAATTAAACATTTTGTACACATAAAAATCAATTTGAGAAAAAAAATTAATAAACCAACTGCAGTTTACGTGCATATCGGCCAGAATATTTTTAAACTCTTTACAAAGAGGGATTTCCAACAAGTTCAAGTCGGTAATGATATGAAATTGAATACCTTATAAAAGCCTTGTATTGTATCAGGTATAAAATTTAACACCTTTCAAATATCTTAATATTGAATATTGGGATATATGTACGTAATCATAGTATATGTTCATGTTGCATGAGAAATAAAATGGACTCACTTCGAGTATAACTGTTTGTTGTGTTGTTTGTATTAAAGCATTCTAGGCCTACTATAATTATCTATTTTGTTATGATTCTCATATTGTTTTTGATTTGTATGGCATAAACAACATCCGCGGTTGAATGTTTTCAAACTTCTTAAACTTCACTGACGATTTGGTTTAGAGACCAATGAAATGTCGCCATATGAAGATTCAGTTTTTATTAATTCTATCTAACAAATAAGATTGAATTTATGCGAATTTAAGCAATGGCGCGTGATATTTATAGACAGTTTGCGTCACCTCCATAAGAGATAAACTGAATGAAAAAAAGCCAATAAAATAATTATTATTGCCATAATTTGATAATTCCTTGTGATAAAAATCTAATCGTATTATATACATAAATAAATTAAAAAGCAGATATACAAACAAGTGATTTGTTTCTAGCAGAAATATCTTAAAAAGCTTTCCAAACTAGGAACCATATAATACTCACTAGTTGCATATATGTACAGTGGATCATTTTTATATTTAACTATTGTCAGTATTCTAGTTTTACAAACCTTCTCAGTGCTTAAAAAAAATAATTCTTAGTTTTCATCTCGCAAGTTTTTTAATAATTTTATTTAATATGCATAATCTTTTATTAAGATAAACGTCGCTGATGGAAGATAAAACAAATTTGAAAATAAGTTAGTTGATTGAAGTAAAAAAAATACTAATCACATTTCAAGGAATCAAAATAAAACTGTCATTCAATTTAATATGATTTTTTTTGCATTCGGAACAAACTTTTGTCTTGGGGTTTTTTTTTATAAAACAACAAAGACACAAAAATACGATTCACCCATGTTAATGCTTAAAAAATAAATAATAATAAAAAATAAAATTAAATCCTATTGAACTGGTTTTCGAACTAAATACAAAACTTTAAAATGAAACACGTTAAGTTATGCAAATAAAATCACACTTGACCAAAAAAAAATCAAATATCAACAGTGAGTAATAAAAAAGAATCGCATAAATAGAAAAATAAATTGAAGTTTCCAAGAACTTCTTATATGCTGGTAACACTGATTTTACAAATGACATGAAACTATTATTGCCATTATTCTATTTGTTGTCGTCAACGTCACCTGAAGTCGATACCAATATTTTTAGAAATTGTGGGATTGTTGCCGACAACAATTGAATAGAATTGACAGGCTATAACTATCATTAAGACTTATGAAATGGTAAGTGGCCGTCTACAACGAGAACAGAACTGCCATTTCTTTAATGTAAAATTGATTTGACGATGAGGACAATGCCAACGATGATGACGACGATGATAATGACGACGACAATTGCAATAAGTTGACTATAATTATTAATTTTTTTTTTATTTAATTTTACAACACAACATTAGGTAAATTTTATTATAAATAATTTGTTTTTATTTATTTCTGATATTTCGCCACTCGTTTGTGTGGCATCGTCAGAGAAATTGCACATTTATTACGAAAAGGTCATAAATATTTGTAATAATTAATTATAGAACAACTTTTCTTTAAGACTTTAAATTAATAGCAACTGATGGCAATTGAAAGTTAAAAATTTCAGTTGGATTTTGCGCTCTTCTGACAACTAAAAATTATTCGTAGCTGACTGGCAATCTTGACTATAGCTCCTTAGTTTTCATGCATAATCAATGCCGCTTAAGATCCTGCAGAGAAATATAAATCTGACAATTGATCTGAGTCACGCTGACCATAACACCACGTTTTCAGGATCCATCGTCTTGGACGTGACATCAACATGAGCAACGGTATTAATATGTTCATATTCGTGTATGTGGCGAATACATGTTGATGTTCATGTTCAGACATATTATTAACTTTTTATATGTATGTGCTTTTTATTTTTTCGTATATGTGTGTCGTTTTTTCCCTTTGATTCATTTGTGAGTTTTCTTATATATGGCGAACGTCGTTGTTCGAGCAATGATGGCAGCACATTAACAGGAGCGGTCTTCTCGAACCGAATTCATGTCCAACATATATATTATGTTCAATGTTCAATCATATTTTCTTAAATTTAATAATAATATTTTACTCAAAATTCATTTAATTTCTACAAGTAAAAAACACCAAAAAAACATATTCTTGTTGTTTTTCACCCCGAAATGTCAAATAACCATTGGATTGTTCAGAAAGCAATTTCCTTTTAGTTTTATGAAAATAAAAGATGATTTTCGTATTGTGAATAATGAAAGGTGGAATTCGATCTTCTCACTTAAAAAAAAAACAACACAAAAACCGACATAAGAGCAAACCAAATCACCAAATCACCACATTGTTGTATTTGTTGTTTAGTTAAGGCCACTGTGGAAGTAAATTCCCCTTGTGTATACAGAGAAATACACAATCAATAATGTGAATTTTCCTGGAATTTGTAATATAGAAAAATATGTTTATAAAAATAACTCTTGAGTAAATACACTTTATTTTCAAAATGTATTAAGTTTAGAAGGTGTCTCCATTAGGGTAACAACTACGACATAAAAACAAGCGGCCCTCGTGCGCCCAACAGATAACTTATTATACCTTGCCAATAAAAAAAAATCTTCCAAGAAAGTTATGAAAACACTTACATAAGGATCCGAAATAGTGCGAATGATTTTAACGACTTGTGGTTTGCCATCACTTGAAAGGCGTTATTTCCGCTTGTTGATTTGATCATTTAACCAAAAGTATGATTAATTTCTGATTAATTTCTCAAATTGAACCAAAATAAATTTAAATATTTTGCAAAAATGGTTTCGTCATCAGCCCATACATCATTTATTATTGTCAAACCTAAAACCAGCAAATATAGTCCGATTGGTCCAATCGGAAAACAGTGTCGGCAATGAAAAGAGATAGAGACTCTTTTTAACGAAGTGATGGAAATAAATCACCCTACATCAGACAATTCGAAATATGTACATATGTTACCAATCGATAGTCGTATAATTGACTGTGGTGGTCGATTTTTTATTAAAATTTGTAATTGAAGTTGTGCAAAAAGACACTCTGTGTAAGTAAACAAGCAACAAGTTGTTGCAACTTTTGGGCCTCTTCAGAACTAAATATTTGTCACCCATTTATTTTTGTGTTCACATTCTATCATTTCATCTTTTTAACGAAATTAAATGTTTATTCTATTTGAGAAATTCTTTTATTAATAATAAAACAAATTTGTTTTTGAATTTATTGCTCAATCAGCTTGTCAATAAATATTTGTACTTTGTTGTTTGAATTTGTTGGCGAAAAAAAAACAAAGAATAATACAAAAAATCTTAATGAAACTCATTTATTCGTACTCACACTCTCTGCAGCTCTCAAAACTGAATGTTTGTAAATCTTGTCAAGGTCCTTTCTATTGAGCAAATAAAAAATTAAATTAAAATCAAAATAAATAAATTAATTTGAGTCTCGTATTGAAACTTGTACCCGGCTCCACTACAACACGAGTACGGCTGCCACTATACGAGTATTTAACTTTTGAGAAATACAAATGACGTTTTATTAAAAAATTTTGTTTTTGTTTCGCTGAAAAGAGTCTTGTTTGATATAAAATTCAGTCGTTAGTATTTAAACAACGTTTTTGGAATATTTTATTTATACGTGTATGTGTATAGTTTTTAAATAAGCCATGTATTTTTATTTGTTATGACTAATGACTGAGTGGCTGATTGACTTAAAAAGTGGCTGCCTTAAATGTGTATGTATGTATGTATGTATATTTATCGGTATAAAATTCTCATTCCATTTTAGGGGGTTTTCAATATTAAAAATTTCTATTTGTTTTTAGTTCATGTTTTAATTTTAATGAAGACTCCCTCAAAAAATGTCAAAACAAATTAAGTTATAATTGATGGCAATTAAATATATATATATTTTTTTTAAGAATTAGTTCCGCTGTGTTTAGATATATTTTACAAAATTATGAAATATAACATATAAATGTATTTTTAATAGATATTTTCATCGGCTACAAATTTGGCGTGCGGCTTTTTAAATATACATATTTTGCCGACACAAAAAACTAAATTTTAGGATTTTTAAGAGTTTCTTCATCATCCCTTTCTCACCTATAAATCGTTTTTTTATAGATAAATTTCATAATTTACGAGTTACCGATTTATTATCGAAATGGAGTTTTCTTGAGCCACTGTGCATTGCAGGGAAGCAGGCAGTTACGGTTTGCTAATTAAGACTTTCCTTAAGGATTATATTTTCCTTGGTATTACATAACTTGCCCCTTGGTCAGATCATTTGTAACTAAAATAGCATTTGATATCGTTTACAACATGGATGAAAACAATTCTACAGTCGAGGGCTTCAGAATCAATCTGGTACTATTAAATTTTCATTACTTTCTGTTAATCAAAGCTCTTTAAAACAAATCGACAACTAAAATAATAATTTGGCAAACCCATTATATTTTTGACAATCTTCTTTTATGATTGCAAAAAAAAATATATATACATGTATATATATTTTTCCACCCTTTAACTACTGAATTTGGGAATAATATATATTCTTCACTATTGTATAAGTATTTCAAATTTTTTTCAACTATAATAGCATTTTTGCAACCTTCTAAAATCTACATAATTATATTTGTTCACAATAGGGGTAAAAGTAATCCTGAACCAAAGGCGTCTTAATCAAACTGGGAATTCCAAGTTCCTATTAATTTAATATAAAATGATCTTAATAAAAATTTGCAACGGAAATAGTATTTTTACAATCCCGTAATATATTTTCGTGATAATTTATTTTTTTATATTAAGCAAAAATAATTTTGCAACCAAAAGGCTTTGACCCAATCTCAGAACGTTAAATTCTCTCAAGAGTAAACAGCTTTTAAATAAAAATTTTCAACTACCTGAACTTCTTGTAAATTCTTATTTTTTTCTCAATAATGTTTCTTCTATAATAGGAGTAAACATATTTTTACAAGTGAAGGCATTTCACGCAATCTGGGAATTTTAAGTCTCCATTAATATATTTTATCCAAAGCTTGCAGCTAAAATAGTATTTTTGCAAAAGCAAAAATAATTCTGCAACCGAAAGCATCTGACTCAATCTGGGAATATTGAATTACCATTATTAAAGCGACATGATTTAAAAGAAATTATAAATGTGGAAAAATAAGTTTTTATTGCAGCATGAGTTGAACTAGTTCAAACTAACTATGAAACTCAAGTCCAATTTATAAATCAGTATTCTTAACGAAACAAGGTTGAACTAGAACAGGCCGCTAATTACGGACGACATCCATGCAGGCCGACCATTAGCAGGGCAGCTAACTAACTGGGTGAAATATTATGGGATATACGGAGAAGAGCTCAAGTTTTAGAGGGGATTTCTCTGGCCCAACTGGGACGCTTGTTACGGTTTTGATTGTACACTGCTATATAGGGCTCCATGCTAGGAGACTGGGTCACACTTACAAAGACTTCTGTGGAAGCTGTCGGGACGTGTCCTTGGAACTCCGTCTCTCTGGCTGCTGCGTTATATTGCAAAAATATCGAGCTGTGGCTTAAGAGGGCTAAACTTTTATTCGTTGATACCGAGTCCAAAGAGGGAGGAGAAACAGGCTGGAGATGAGTACCTTCGTAGCCTTTCCCTTCTTCCCAGACAATAACGGTACCTATAAGGACCCAAGTGGTTCAATTATGTGTTTGAATTAGCTGGCGGCCTATGCAACCTAATATTACTAATTTCGATTGTTAGAATTTTTCTAAAGATGTAAGTCGATTAGAAACGCATCGAGTTTTGTTTAAGAAAATAAAAAAACAGGTAGACATTTGTTTACTCTGCAAACAGTCTTAAGAAAAAATCAATTTTTTTAATATATGTATATTTTTTAAATAAAATTTTTTAATATTTTATTTTTTTAAATAAATTTAAAAATATTTTTAAATCATTTGTAAGAAAATTTACTCAATTTTATTGTTTTCTTCATCATCCGAATCAATTAGAGGTCAACTAAAATATAAGTACGCAAAACCATCCGGCTCACTAAACGCTGAGTAAAATTTAATTTATTTTTGTTATAATATAAACGTAAACATATTAAGAAACGCATTAGAGCCACGAAAGAAACTCATAGGCATCTTTTTGAGGGGTAAAAGCTTGTGGCACACTAGGACGATTAAATATAATGATAAGTAGTTGTATTACAGATGTTGATTCCAGTTCTAGTGTCCCTCAAAGGTGGGACAGAAAATTTTAACTTCTTTTGATAAATTTTTGATGGGCTATTCGCTTTTGCTTTTCCTTGAGACGTATATGATAAAATTACTTAGGCCAAATTATGTTGACATAAAGTCTGCAAGAATTTGCCTTTGGCGCAAGTTATTTTAGTCATATTCAACTCAGTAATAAATAAAAATTAGAAATTACAAAAAATATTTTTTCTTCTAGCAAATTCTTTAAAAAAATACGAATTTCGATTGGTAGTTCTCTTACGACTTAAAACTCGAACGGTGTCATTCGAGCACAAGTTTATTGTCGAATAGCATCATTAGAAATTTCGATACCCTTTATACAGAATAACGAATGACTGAACCTTAAAAGCATAAAAACTCGCAAGTTCGAGTGTAATCCACTGTGGTAATTAGCTTCCCAGAGAAAAAGGATAGAAATATCGAACACTGTTTCGAAAAAAAAATTAACTAGTCAACCGCAATCATGGAGAATAATTCGTTAAAAAATTTAAAAACAGATATTTTGACACGGCCAATTTTGTTTACATAATTAAAAGGTTTAGTTGGGCAAAAATTCTTATTATACAGTTGAAAGTTAAAGACTTAATGATACGGATTTATTCAAGGTCTACTTTAATGCATAAAATGGGAAACAGAAACGTATCACAATAAAAATTTTATACGTATGGATCAAATCAACACACATAAATCCTAAATTAATTATTGTTTTATTACTTCACACCCAGCAACTACAATAGCTTTTAATCAACTGGACATTGGAGTAACTAAATTTTCCTACTCAACAGGTGATATTTCTATAACAATCAGCTTTTGGGTGCTGGTAATCTGGTCAGCTTTAATTTTTTTTCGTTATGATACCGATTTGTATTTTGTTTTATGAGTAAAAATAGGCTTAAACAAATCTGCATGAGGAAAAGTTTCAATTGTGTTGTTAAATTAAACAAAAAGAATATTGGTCATGCGAAGATTTTTGTCGACCACTGTACACCAGCACTCATGTGTGTATACACTTATTAAATATTTCTTTAAATAATTAAATTAACACTTCAGACTGTAAATTTATTAATAGCAATAATTATCTATCGAAAAATTTATGCTTGAAAATAACGATTTGTCATGCAGCCATAGAACTACAATTAAGAGGGAATATATTCAATGGCAAAACATTTAACAAATCTTACGAGTACAAATAATAAACTTGAAGGAGAAGAAACTTAGGAAGTTTATATAAAATTAAACTTAATTGTTTGATAAAAAATTTGCATTGTTTTTTCAAGTATTTGGTTTCCAAACGATAAAATTTATGCCATGAAAATGACAATGTCAGTTTTTCCCTAAAAGTAGGGACAGGACAGACTTAACAAAATTAGCTTTTTTGTAAAATATTTAATAATCATATGCCAACAAATATTAAGTAAAATGTTTGATTTATAAAGGATTCATTATATGTCATAATCAAATCATAATCAAATCTTGTTTAAATCTAGACTGAGTTTTGAGATTGAAATTTTATTTCAAATTTATATTCATAAATGTTTAAAAAAGGGATGTATATCGGATATATTCGTATCAGTGCCAAACGTGTGGAACATTTATTTTGTAACTTATTTTTTTCTATTAATTAAAAGAAAAAGAATTTATAGTTAAAATAAGAAAGAATAACATAAAAAAATTTTTTAAATAGATTTTATACCCTGGTGGCCTTCTTACTTGCCAATCGGTTACTTTGCCCATAGTCACAATATATTTTTCCCAACTTAAATTTCTTACATTAATTGATACTTTGGAACCAATTAAAATGTTATTTTTAAGGAAAGACTTTTAACTTTTTTTCATTGGGTTCTTTAGCCTTAAAAATTCATTCGTTGTCAACCAGATGTTGGCTAGTGACATGAAGATATAAATATGAAATTGTTTAAGTTTTGTAGATGTTTTGTTTTGGTGAAAACTCTAATTTGTTTTTTTCGAATCCTTTTTTACATACATATATGAAACTATGTTTTCAATTTGTTGCTGGCCTGCTGATAAGATGACATAAGCATGATCCGAATATCGATCAGATTTGTAATCCTACACCCATAAAACACAAAGAACATATTTTTTTTTGTACTGGGGAAATGTTTGGAATAATTGGAAAAATAATTATGAAAAAATATTTTATTCCTCAAACCAAAAACAAGTCGACGTAAGCTAAATGGTATATTGTTTCTTGTAAAATTTATTGAAGATTTTTAGAGATAATTTATATGATGTTTTTCTAATTGAGAATTTCCATTAATTAATGGTCGCGTTTTTTTTATATTTACTACGTTTAATAGCTTGACCTTAAAGAGATAATAATTTTAAGCAGATAATTAATTTTAAACAGATAATTAAGCAGCTAATTAAAAAATGCCTGTCGTATTAAACTGAAAATTAAATCAGTCATTTCAATGAAGAAAAACAATAATGGAAAATGTTATGAGAACATAGAAAGGAATTTAAAAGTGTTAAAAACAAATGAAACAAGAAGAAATTCAAAAAAGTTATGAAAATGCTGATATTATGAGCTGAAATAATCTGATTCTAACATGGATTCTAACATGGTCTTTTTAAAGATTAAACGGGAAACTATGTTTATATTTGCAACACAAGAACATAAAATTCAAGAACATAAAAATGGCGGCGGAAGAATGCGAAAAAATTAATTAGCTGGTCCTAACAATTAAGACACATAAGAGCTTAATAGAGTTGAACACTTAATATACAGAAAAGCAACAGCCGAATACACAATAATACACAATTCATCGAACCACCGTCTTCTATACACAAGAATGTAGCAACTAGACTTGAATGAATGAACACCACTAACACGTGTGGCCTACATGAAAGATATGGAAACAATATATGCCATAGCATGGAGTATCTGATATTACAGGATCAGAAAGGCCATTAAGGCAGAAAAGACACGGAACTACATAAGGACAACAGAAAACGATTTAATAAGGAAAAGAGCGCTAAAGATGGTCAAAAGCTATTGGTTTACAAACCAAATTTGGCGTGCGATGGCGGAAAATCATTCGAAATTTATTCTAATGTTATAACTTTAAAAATCCAGGAATGGTAAAGTGCAGTTAAAACAATGTTATGACAATGGTTTATCGAAACTTGAAGTTATCCTCAATAATAGGAACAATAGTATCGAAAAAAACATGATTTTCGAATATTTACACCGCGTGGATTATCTGTTAAAAGTCAGTGCTGGTATAGGTATTCCTTACCGGAAATACGACAAAAGCAATTTTATCTTAAGTGCATTCTCCTTTAAGTTTTTTTCTATTGACATTTTTCTGTTACGGTAAAATGTTGTTTAAAATAAAATTTCGTTTGTCAAGTATAGCAAAGACAACAGAAACAACTGAAACGATTGCAATGAAAAGGATAATTATTATTTGTTTTCAAATAATTTCAATATAAAGGGTGGTGCAACCATAATGCATGAAGTTAAAATCAAAATGCATTTCGTGCACTTCGTGATTTTTTTGGTCAGCACAATCGACCAAATGTGTCCACAATCGGAAATGTGCGCAAATTTCAGCAAACCTGTAGGAAACATGAATACATCAGTGCAAGCTCGGCCAGTTTGTTCTCCGGAAAGTATTGATGTTTTCCGATTCGTCGCCGTGCCCAACAATTGAACATCTCACGAATATCACTGATGCGAATTTTGAATAAAGATTTGAATTTACAAGCTTAAAAGGTTCAATTGTCTCAAGAGCTGAAGTCTAATGAGCATTTCAAACGTCGTCAATACGCCAAATGGTTATATGACCCATCGGATAGAGGTATGCCACCGAAGCCGTGGTGAGCATTTGTCCGATATATTATTTTACACAAAATTTGTCATACAGCCTTCTATCATAATAAAAATTTATAAGGTAATTCTCTGCAGACTTTTTTTATTTACAAATAACATAGTGGGTTTCGGTTGGACCACCCTTTAGTATATAATTTTTCACGACATCAAAAAAACGCCAATTCTATTTCGTCAATATTAAAACGTTGATTCGATTTGAAGGATAACTAAGAAAAAAACTTTAAAATATAATACACTAGAGCCCCGACTTGCGTCGTCCCGATTTGCGTCGCTTTTTAAAAACTGGAAAAATTCGATTTGCGTCGTTGCAATTTCAAGTTGCGTCGTTTTGACCCCGATTTGCATCGTTTTGATTTCGATTTGCGTCGTTTTGATTTCGATTTGAGTCACTAAAAACGGTTAAATTGTTTACTACAGCATTGTGGATTACCATTTCTAGCATTTGTAGTGCCTGATATAGCATCTTTTCTGTCTTTTAGCATTTTTGCAACTTCTGGCCTATACATTAAGAAGTTTTCAAATTGTGTAAAATATGGGGAATTCCCTTTTCTTTGTTATATAATATACATATTATGTAAGTGGTGCTAAGAACAACTGTCTGGTTATGGTAAGAATTTAGCGTGTTATTTGCCAAAATCATCTGAAGAGAGCTCAATGTAAGCTAAACAAATTAAAATTTTTTAATGCACCTACTTTTTATGAATATACATACATACATATGTACATATGTAAATGAATTTAATTTTTATTATGTTTTTTCTTTATTTATTGTTTTATTTCTTTATAATAATTATAAGCATGTGTTGAAGTAAATGAAATAAATAAAAATATATTCATACTTGTTTTTTTATCAAAAAAAAATTTTTTTTGCTTTTTTTGAATATTTTCCCCAATAAATTAAATTTCAGTGCATTTATATAGAAAAAGGTGATTCGATTTGCGTCGTTTCGATTTGCGTCGCGTTTCTCCGGTCCCCATTAACGACGCAAGTCGGGGCATTAGTGTATACGAGAATTAATCAAAGTAGAATATTAATTGCGTTAATTAAATTTCGAGTCGGTTTTTTTTAAATTTTCCTCTGAAAAAATATAGAAACGGTGAAGAAAATCAACTGTGATACGCTGACTTATCTTTCTAAGATATTAAATTTTATAAAAAAAAATAATAATCTGAGCCATTCTGGGATACAAGATAATGCAATATTAATTCCAAAATTTAACAAACCTTCCCAGGTATATAAATACACATCATTTTCTTTATTATACTCGTATATTCCAGCACCAGAGTTTTGATTTTTAAATCGAACACAAAAATATGAAAACCGCTCCTCGTATGTATTTCCAATACATCCTTCTAACATAATATCTAATCCTTTTTTTCAAGCACAAACTATGTATGTACTTCTGGCTTTTAAATTATTTATTTTTCTGAATCGTTATATACTCGTATTAACGATTGCAATTTTGGGCGTGGTGAAATAGAATATTCTCGTATTCTAATTCCATTGATATTTGTCAAAGACACTGATGTTTTCACAAGCTGAATAGAATAAAAGTTAATAGAATAGTAATTACGTGAAGTCACAGTTCGAAGAAAAGTATTCTAACAAATTTATTTTTTATATAGATCTTACATAAACAAAAACAATTTTAATTAATTTTTAGTATGAAAAAAATTATAAACTTCTACAGGATATCGATATGGATCATTGGATCGGTCACCTGCAAATCTTAGCTAGAATTCATAACCTAAAATCTGAATAATTACACACTTAAAATTAATAAGACATTTTAAATTGTGCCAGCCAATTGGATTAAATTAGAGATAAAACTAATTTAGTCTTTCAATTAAGCCTTTACTATCATACAACAGACTGGCGATTGAAACTACGATATTTTAAATCAATCTTAAGTCGCATAAAATTCTACAATCGTCGAATTATCTCAAAATAAACGTAAATAATTATAAAAACAGCAGAACCGTATAATTAGAGAAAGAAATGGTAAACCTAAAAAGGTCGTTCGTTTGCTAATCGTTCTTGGCGGTTATTTTCCGTAAAATTTATATTGTTTTTAGATTTTGTGTTTTGTTTACTTTTTCTATAAGTCTATTGACTTAAAAAAAACTTTTTTATAGATAAAATTTGTTCTTTAATCTAGTATGTGTTTTGCTAATTTTCATGTTATTTTTTATTATCTAACCTGACTTGGTTAAACACACATACAGACGTGGGACAGATTTGCACGCGTGTGTGTGTGTGTTTTTTTTATTCGAGGAGATAAATTTATATTCACAGCACTCTTTTTTGCATTAACCAGTTTGCAGTTCTCAGTAATTTTGTAATTTTATATTTCAGGACATGCCCTCTGTTCAGAGGGCACCCACACGATATCACATTGAATCATTAATGTTATGAAATTATCTTTTCAATAAAGCCCCAACAAACCATTTTTAATGTTTGTAACGAATTTCCATCAACCCATGTCAAATTTGGTTTGTTAACAGACTAGTTTCGGCCATGTACCATTTTCAGTGCCCTTTTGCTTGCTAAATGGTTTTTATTTGTTGGTTGTCCCTTTAAAGTTCCTTCTTTGCCTATATCTCCCCCTACCTGTGTCCCCCTTACTCAACCACACTTTCTTCCTTCATTTATATGTGACTATTTCCTTTTTCTCTTGCGATAGTCACGTGTTGCATTGGTGGCCTTCATTGGTCTACTGATGCAGTATTTATCTGTTCTCTTATTATTCATCCGCCAAATCCTATTCTGATCCTAAAATTACATTTTCTAAGAAAGGAATATCTCATTAAAATAGTAACTTTAATAAAAAGTACATTTTGTGAATAGTACCTTTTATAAAAACTAACTTACAAAAGCTATATTTTATAAAAAAGTACCAGTTATAAAAAGTACCTTTTATAAAAAATACCTTTTATAAAAACTACCTTTTATGAAAAGTACCTTTTATAAAATGAACCTTTTATAAAAAGTACCTTTTATAAAAAGTACCTTCTATAAAAATTAACTTTTATAAAAAGTACTACTTATAAAAAGTAACTTTTCTAAAATGAACCTTTTATAAAAAGTACCTTTTATAAAAAGTACCTTTTATAAAAAGTACCTTTTATAAAAAGTACCTTTTATAAAAAGTACCTTTTATAAAAAGTACCTTTTATAAAAAGAACCTTTTATAAAAAGTACCTTTTATAAAAAGTGCGTTTTATAAATAGTACCCTTTATAAAAAGTACCTTTTATAAAAAATACCTTTTATAAAAAGTACCTTTTATAAAATGAAGCTTTTATAAAAAGTACCTTTTATAAAAAGTACGTTTTATAAATAGTACCCTTTATAAAAAGTACCTTTTATAAAAAATACCTTTTATAAAAAGTACCTTTTTATAAAATGAAGCTTTTATAAAAAGTACCTTTTATAAAAATTAACTTTTATGAAGAGTACCTTCTATAAAAAGGTCGTTTTATAAAAAAATATCTTTTATAAAAAGTAACTTCTATTAAAAAGCCTTATAAAAAGTACCTTTGATATAAAGCACCTTTTTTAAAAAGTACCTTTTATAAAAAGTATCTCATAAAAATTATCTTTTATAAAAATTCCCTCTTTTGTCACCCAGAGGCTCATTGTGCGCTTCTTAAGCAATCAAAGCATTTCCATGTGCATGCACTTTTAATCTCAGATTTACAAAAAGTGCAAAGCGCATCTTAAGTGTTTTTGGCTTAAAATAATTTCTTTTATAAATTAACCCCTAAATAGTGACATGGGTACTCATTGACCTTTCGTTAAGAATTTTAATTTCTCTTCATTATTTAGCCTGGCTCGTTAAGAAAACATTCTTGCATTTTTATGATGGTAAACATTTTTTAATTTTGAATTTTTGACCAACATGAAAGCCACTTAGTCCTTATTTTATTTCTTTAAATAAATCCGATCAAGAATCGCAGTCATGTCCGCAAACTTGACAGCGACAAAAAGTCATTCATTATTGTTTTGTCCAGATTTAACTGAATTTATTGTGTAAGTTTTATATAAATTATGATTTATAAGCCAAGAATGGAAAGAATAGAATTAAGTGTCGTATGAGAAGCTACTCAAGAACAAATGCCGTCGATTGTTGTTATTTTCTTCTTCTTTTTCTTAATTTAAGGTGTGTCTGAGGCATGTACTCGTACGACTGACTGTCTGTTTCTCTGGCTGTTTACTTTAGATGGTGTTGACGATTATTTATAATGTTTGTTTATTTGCTGGTATTTGTTTAAATATTTGTATGCGTTTCTGCCCTTCTTCTCTTTGAATCTCAACAACAAAGTCAACAGATCAAGCAACAAATGCCAGAAACAAATACCAAACAAAATAAAAAATACATCATGACGATAAAGAACATTAAGATTTGTACGCATGCAAATTAATTCAGTGTAAATATTTGAATGTCCTCGTACTCTATCTGTTGCTTTGAGCTTCTACTAAAAATAAGTATTTTTGGCAAAAAGATTATATGTTTTTTGTTTTACCTGTTTGACGCCATACACTTTATTTTCAGTTGGAAAAGATAAGCAGATCTTTTCTTTTCTTTATTCCATTGTAAAAATACAAGACATTCTTTGCGTTATACGCAGAAATGAGATTTTAATTTTTAACAAGTAATTTTACTTCCTGGAAAAAAGTTGTTGCATATAAATGCCCTATGGGGCAAAAAAGTGTGTCAGGGCCACAAATATTGCAAGTAGATTTTCTAAGAACAAGATCATATTAGTTTATGAATTATCCAACAAAGAGTGACTTTTTTCGTTTTAAATTTTACTGGAGCTTTTTTGTGAGATTCTTAATCGTAATTTGTGGCGCAAATCGGAATGGGTATTTGATAACAGAAAGACCCGACCATGAGAAATACAGTACGACCTCGCATTGTGCAATCCTCATTTACCGCAATCTTTTATATTATAAAGATGTTAAAAATTTTATGACTCAGTTATCAAATTTCGAATTTGCGATTATCTTCATCTGAAGCATCCCAAGAAAAGTTTGGAAGAAAAAAATTTAAATTAAGCAACAAAAGTTGAAATATCATTAAAATATAGTAAAAGCGATGATATTGGATGATATTGGATTGGAAGAAAACAATTTAAATTAAGCAACAAAAGTTAAAATATCATTAAAATATAGTAAAAGCGATGATATAGAAGTTCTTGATAGGGAATCTGACTCTCCAAAAAAAAAAAATACTAATAAATAAATAAATAAATAATTAAATAAAAAAAGAGGTTGTTCATTCTATTTAAAAATTGTATTTTGCTGTTGCAAAAATATGAACATGAAATATGAACATTATAAAGGAATTTTGTAGTAAAACTTATTGGTGAAACATATTAAAATACATTTTGAAAAAACCTAAACAAAGTTTTTTTTCACTCATATTTATTCATTGTATCTTCAAAAAGAACTAACAATAAGTATTCAAATCTTAAATATAGATATAATAATTAGGCCCAACCAGTGTCGGACGTAAACTTAGTGATAGTAATTAATTATACATAAATGTAGTGTTAAGCACAAAAAATATTTTCAAAAAGTTTCATCTGCAGTGTGGCGTATTAAAGCCGTAGTATCCCTCTTTTTTAAACGTATGTGTCCAGTAAAGTTCAAGATGTTACGAGCAAGAGGATTAGGATGGGACTCGAGTTTTGTTAAATATTTGCCTGCATATTTTGCAATTTCAGCGGTCACAAGTGGCATATTTAGATCACGATGTAAAATTGAATTTTTCATGGAGCCGATGTTAATAACCTTAAAATTTTATTTTGCATTCGTTGGATTCTCTCTACATTGGAAGCTGAAGCAGTGCCCCATAGCTGAATTCCATAACACCATATGGGTTTCAAAAGCGACTTGTATATTAAAAGTTTACAATCCAGACTGAGGGTAGAATTTCTACCAATCAGCCAATGTATCTGGGTTAATTTAAGCTTCATTTGTGTCAGCTTAGAGTCAATGTGGTGTTTCCATGTAAGCCGTCGGTCAAGATGTATACCAAGGTATTTCACCCGTGAATGTTGAGGAACAACTTGATTGTTGATTCGAATGGGGGAACAAGTGTCTCTTCGGAGAGTAAATGTGACATGAACACACTTTTGTTCATTTACTTTTATTCTCCATAAGTTCAACCACAGCTCCAACAGGTTAATATGTTCCTGAAGATATCGGGATGCCTCGTGAGGGTTTTCATGCATGCTAAGGCAGGCTGTATCATCAGCAAATGTAGAAGTTAGGATATTACTGCTTAAAGGCATATCACAGGTATAAATCAAATACAAAACTGGCCCCAGTATACTCCCCTGTGGCACACCGGATGAGATAGTTTCGGGCACACTCATGAAGTCTCCTTCCACAACAGTGAACTTCCGGGCAAGAATGTAACTTTCTAAAAGATTTACTATGTTTATTGGCAGATATGTCTTCAATTTTAAAATAAGGCCTTCGTGCCACACTTTATCAAATGCTTGAGAAACATCAATAAAGAGGAAAGAACAATACTTCTTTTCTTCAAATGTTCTTCTTATGAAATGAACCAATCTATGACATTGTTCAATGGTGCTATGCTGACTTCTAAAAGCAAATTGATGGTCCGGTATGCATCCATTATCAGCTAGAATTGGGGACAATTTTATCATGAGAAGTTTTTCGAAGAGCTTTGAAATTGTTGACAGCAAACTTATTGGCCTATATGACTGAGCCTTGGTAAGATCTTTACCCGCCTTTGGAATCATTTTGACCATGGCAAGTTTCCAGCTGTGTGGATAATACTCCAGTCGTAAAATGCCATTAAAAATAAATAACAGGATTCTAATAGCAATACGAGGCAACATCATCATCATCTTGTTACTAATTCCATCAATACCCGGGGCCTTCTTTGGGTTGGTTTCAGCAATTAGTTTATTTACATCACGCATCTTAAACTCTATGGGTCGAGGGGGTAGAGCAACTACTCTCGGCAAATCAACAGCACCAGTACATGAGTTTGGGGTAAATACGTGTTTTAAATGCTCAGCAAATATGTTACCTTTTTCAGTATTGTTTCTTGCCCAACCTCCGGTAGAAGTGCGCAGGGGTGGTTTAAACTCAACGGGTGTTTTAAGTTTTCTAGCAGCGCGCCACAAAGAGTAATTAGATGCTGCTGTAACATCGAGACCTTATCAGATAGTTCTTAAGAGAAGCAGATTTTTCAGATGTAAGCAACTCTTGGAGTCGTTTAGTGCATTCTCTAAGTCTAATTTTATGTTGGGGTGATCTGTGCTGTTGCCATTCCCTTCTAGCTCTTCTTTTTTCACATACGAGACGTTCAATATCCGTAGAATAAATTCTATTAAACCCAGTCTGCGGATAGGAAGTAGTGGCATGTTTAGCAGCCTGTTTAATATTTTCGGTAAGATTGGCAATGTTAAATTCAATGTCATCGGGAGTTCTTAGCTTGATGTTTCCCGTACAATGACTACTGAGATATTTTTTGAACCTCAGCCAGTTAACACGATTAATCATCTGCACATATGGGTGAGGTAAGTCACTTCTTAGTGGGCGAGTGATCGGAGGAGTGATCATGTGAAGCTTCAACATGAATTAAATCCCTAGGGATATTTTTCATGACCCCAAAATCTATAACATCCGGAATTTTTTGTAAGTCAGTAGGCCAGTAAGTGGGCTCCCCGCTAGAAATGACATCCAAACCCATTTTTGAAATTGTGTTGAACAATGCTCGACCTCTAGGTGTAATAAGACGCGATCCCCAGAACGTATGTTTTGCATTGTAGTCGCCAGCTGCTACGAAACAAGGTCCAAGAGTTTTGTAGAAATCCTCATATTGATCCTCAGTGATTGAAAATCTGGGAGGGGAGTAAATTGATGATATCACAAGATTTGAACAAAAATTTTCGATGCAAATATTTGTTGCTTGTAGATGGTCTTCACAAGTGTTCTCAAGAATATAGTGCTTGAGTCTTGACTTTATTAGAATTGCTGATCCTCCGCATGCTCTTCCTCTCGGATCCTTTGAATCATATAAGGTGTAGCCATTAATTTTAAAAAAGCTTCTCGAAGTCAAATGAGTCTCCGATACCAACATTATATCACCGTTAGAAAGTGCTCAAGTTCATTTCTATATTGACGAATGCCGTTTGCGTTCCAGAAACATACTTTTAACGTGTTCATGGCTTGTTAACTAATGCTAGAAGCAGTGTGTTCTGCATTCGGAGCATTTCTTGCATCATGCTAGTCATGTTCGTTGTAAAGTTGTTTATAGTTTGCACCAGATTATCAATAGTACTTTCGAGGCGACTAAAATTAAAGCTTGCGTTTGCATTCGTTGAATTATTTGGTGGTGACACTTTTTGCATGGGAACAAAGTTGATCTTCACAGCGTCAGCATACGATACTTGAGTAGTGATTGGTTGGGCCATTACAGGATAAGTGGTGGAGAACGTATTTCCTGTTTGCGCTGGGGTAACTTTAGGCTTTTGACTCATAGCCTTTTTAACGAAAGAGTATACAGGACATCCCCTGTAGTTAGCAGTGTGATTACCTCCACAATTGCTGCACTTTTTTTCTTTTTGATCTTTCGACTTATTACAAATAGCAGTATCATGCAATTCACCGCACACAACACAAACAGTAGGCAATTTGCAGTAACTTTTCGTATGGCCATATTCTTGACAGTTATGGCACTGTACGGGTCCTGAACGCTTGTGTGGTTCTTCAACTGTGATTTTCCGGTATAAGAGATACTTTAGGTTATAAATTGGATGGGTCTCATTTTTCTTCAATATTACATCGTTTGGATCCAGTTCAACGCGAAATAGGGGTTGGGGGATCTTCTCCATGTTTATTATGTTGGATACATTTTTTACCTTGAATCCTTTCAGGGTGAGAGCATCTTTTATATCAGCAGGGCCAACGTAAGAATCTATGCCCTTCAATACGACCTGTAGGCCTTTAGCGCTTTTAAGCTGGAATGTGTAAAAACTTGTATTATTTTTCTCAAATAAAGTTAACAAGCGCATCGTAGCTTGTTTCGGTTTTAAATAGTTTCGTTATGAAACGCCATCTCCGTCCCATAAATTATTATTTTATTTAATATAACAACCCGTTTTTAAAATATTTAAAAATAAAATTTCAGAATAAGTCTACAGCAAATACATATATATATTTCATTTGAATGAAATTCTGCCATTTATTTTTTCGTTACGAAATTAATTTTGATTGAAATTGTTCTTACACAAGCCGCACACGTTGCGACCGTTAGTACAACTTGGCTGACAATAAAGTTGTGCATTTTGTCCTCAAACGACGTAACATCGAGTACGATCACGTCTAAACCTTTGCTTGTAAACAAGTCCTTTTGCGCGAAGGTATTATCCGATATTATTTCGAATGATTTTGTTTTTATAAATATAAAGGTTTTAATCATAATAATATATAATAAAATATTTTGAATTATAAAAAGTGATTCCTAATACTTTTTAATTTTCAAATAATTGAATTAATAATTTTTATTTCAAGTAATTTTTATTTTTTAAATTTTGTAATAAAATTCTATAAAAACATGCTTTTTATCTGAGTCTTCCATTTTGTTGAAATGTCTTTTCGCCAAACATAATTCGCGCACCACATATCCTTGTTGCGAGAAAATAAATTTTAAAATTTCATAATTTAGTGGGACGTGTTACAAACGTTACAACCGCTTTGCCAAACAAACAAAACTTTTTACTGTTTCTTACAACTTTGCAGCCCTCATACAACCAATCCCCAATTATCATACTATTTCGCCTACAACCTATTTACGTTGTACGCGAGGTCGTAACGTCTGTGGTTGACTTTAAACGTTCGTTCCTCCTATATTTTCTAGTAGCAAGTTCTAAATTGTATAATTCATAATACACAGAACCGATTGAGGAAAAATATGCAACGCGCATTTCCGCAAATTATTCACTTCCACACAAACATATACCGTTGTTTGGTGACAATCGCCTTTTTAATTTCTTGGACTAAAATAATATCACGTTGCCTATTAAAATAATGTAAATTTATTTCCCTGATATTTTCTTAATAATTTTCAAATGATTTCTTAATTTTAATTATAAATTGTGTATCTTTTCTTTATCTTCTTTTAGGTATGTATCCTGTCGTTTTCATACTTGCAACAAATAACAGTAAATTGTGAGGAATCAATTGCACCAAACAAACCAACAAATACAAAAACCATATAAATGGCGTAAACAACATATATCATGTTAAGTAAGTGAAATATTGCCCATGTTGTTACTGCTGTTGTATCTTGTGCAACATTAATAACCTGCAACATTTGTCAGAGAGAAGCAAAAAAAAATTAAATAAAATAAAATCAAATCTTTATGAACACAAGCAAACAGATAGACAGGGGGTACCAGGTATCAAATACCATGAAATCAATATTTCGATTATAAAACTGTAAATTTTAAATGCAGTTTTATTTCAGATGACAATTTTCCTCAAATACTTCGTTGTCAGTCGATTAAGTTGCATCTGCATACATTCGCTTGTAAATTAAAATATTTGTTTTCTCCTGATCTCAAATGTCCCAATGAAACTGGTTCCTTTACTGTTACTTCCCTAAAAAAAGAAGAAACGAAGATTGTATTCCTTTAATTCGCTTTAGTTTTAATATTAAGTACCTCTGATATCCATCAATACTTCTTCAACATCTTAAAGTTGTTTTTAGTTTTGCACAATTATTTTGCGTTAAAAACTGCATTTTATGTTTCGACTGCACTTCTGCGCACTCTGTTCAATTTCGAGGCAACAGGTTTAAGTGCATAAACAAACGGGATTTAATGGCGTTTTTTTTGCACGATTTTCGCAACTCTGCTTGCAACACATTTGCAACAAACTACATTTTTATTTATTTATATTTTTATTTACACACCCATTATACATTTTCGTTGAAGCCAGCCAAACAGGCAGTCAGCCAAATAGTCAGCCATATTGTGGATTTGTTTCTTTCGACAAGTACTTGCACGTGTAACTAAGTAAATCGCCTGAGTATGTGAATTTTGAGTACTTGGGTTGCAAGTAAGTTAGACTTGGATTAACGAAACAATAAGGCAAATCAATAAGCTTAACTATTGTGGGGCAACTTTTCACTGGCAATCTTGATATGAAACCAATCTAAAATGGAATAGGCATATACAAAAAAGTTACTAGATTTAAAAGCAAGTAAAACCGGAGAATATGTAAATTAAATGGCCAATACATCACGATAATGCAGAAAGCCAAAAAAAAAAGCCTTGCAAATAAATCAAATAAAATTTAAATTTGATTACAACTCCAGTGTGCGTCCTGGATTTGTTATATATGTTTTGGACAGGGATCTGGATTAGATTTTAATTTTGAATTCTATCCAAAATTCTTGTATTTGAAATCAAATTAACAGTTGAAAGAATTATCTTTTACTTACATTAAAAAAATAGAATTCTGGCCTTTCTTGTCTATTGTTTAGCCTAGTGAACAATGCAGTCAATAACACATGCCTGACGGATAGTACTTTTGTGGAAGGTGTGAAAATCCATCATGTCCTTAATGACCCCATATAACATCATAATCTTGGGATACCTTCATATTATCTTAGCCAACACTCTCTGGAGTCGTACCAGCACTACTTTTAAGGGAAGCACTTTGTGCAGGAGGCCAGCTTATATTCTGTATTACTTTTCATGACACTTGATTTGCCATAGCAAAGCTTGAGTCTTTCTCTTTAAAATTTAATTTTGTAACAGTCAAAATTTGATCTACGTTCTGTTCTATAATTTGAACTACTATCAAAATTTCCATTCGGAAAAGTGGTTAAACAAAGTGGTTGCACAAACAAGTCGAGTTTTTTCCACAATAAAACTCTTTTTCTTTTCATACTTTTCGCCATTCGTTCTAGTCATTTAAACTATTATTTTGAATGTTCTATTTCTGGAAGTTCTTCTCTGGTACCAAATAATATTGAAACGAAAATCATTAGTATGTTGTGCATCCTTTAGTATTACAATAGTCGTGTCTCTCCTAGAATTTCGACTATAATTATAGTTATTTTAGTTAAAAGGGCTTGAATAAAAAAAGGACAGACGAAAGGTCTCTTTTTTCTAACGTTAATTTCAAACAATTAAATTAATGAAGAAAAACATAAATCTACAATAGAAATAAGTTTACACAAACAACTAACCCCTCGAATGTGGGATGATTATCTTAGTATCCATTAAATTTCAGATAAAACAATGAATTTAGTTGCACATTCGTAGTTGATTGTATCTTATTTGAAATTACCAATTAGTTGCTCCATTATAAATGTGTTTTGTGAAGCAGTGGTTTCCCCAAATAAGATCAACAATATTAATACACAATTTTGTTTAATTTCTCTGCATTTATTTATAGTAGAGTTCAGCTATAACGAACTAAATGGGATGGGTTAATTTAGTTTGTTATAGACAAGCTTTATTATTCGGCATATGACCAGCTAAAACCACAAAAAACAAATTTGAAAAGTTACAATAAATAAAAGTCAGCAAAATTGAAATAAAATTTTTATCTGGTTTTTCGATATGTTTTCAAGACATTGTATACATCGATTCACAAATTTTATTTATTTCAATTTAACACTTTGTCAAATACCTACTATTGAATAATGATTTTAACGCCAACGAAAATTAGGGAACAAATTGTGCAATTCAAGAAATATTTCTTTATGATCATAATAATTGATGTCGAAACGAATGTTGTTAAGTAATCGACAGAAAAAAATTTTCACATACTGCAAATTTTCCACTACTTTTGCATGATTATAAATATTTCAGCTAAAAGCCATAAAATATCAATAGATGAACCAATTGATGAGGAGTTAAAAATATTTTTGTTTACGGCAAATTAAGCACAAGTTTCAAGAATGACTAAAATTTTCTTATAAAAGTTGTAATAAATGATGGATTTTTTTTTTTTTATAAATAGCATGATGATTCATTCATCATTAAACAGACAGACGGACAGCCAGACGGACTTGCATGAACTCTTTCGTTTTTAACAAAGAAACTAATGATAATCATAATGTGTAAGAAAGAAAAAAAGTACAAACACGAAATGTCTGAAAATATCGAAGAAAAAAATTATTATCATCATCAGACATTTAATGCATTTTTAAATCATTTAAAAACATACTTTAAATACATCAAATGTACCTTTGAATGTACGAGTATGAAATTATTTTGTTATAGAAAGAAATGATTTTTAATGTCATTCAGTTGAAAAGAATAGAATCTTTTATAAAGGATTAAGAAAGGGAATGAATTTGTGTTTTAATAGACGAAATATAAAAAATGAATGGAACGTAAAAAGGGTTAAAAGACTATCGTCCCTCCGGCTCGCTTCGTTTTAAACGATTCTGTTAGATAGATCACTCCACTGTTACGTCAGCTGGCGTTCTATAATCCACTTGAAATTGAACCACTCGGAATTTTTATTGCCATTGCCGCTGTAAATATTTGTTTACAACAACAGCAATGCCGTAACGATTTGGGGTGGATTGGTTTCCTAATTTTAAAGAGATATCTCTAGTACTACGAGCTGTGAGGGCTCTAAGAATTGTTGACTACAAGAATTCCATCTGGGAATCAGCAAATCCCCATGACTGTCATAGATTCGTTAACGGAGAGGACCTTAGTGCCTCTGGTTTAAAACTAAATAAGTATAGGACATGCATGTGACTAGTAAAAAAACTTGGACTAGTAAAAAAACTTGGACTAGTAAAAAAACTTGGATTAACCACCAAATTACCTCTATAACTGTGCCTTTTTTTCTATAAGTATTGTATTATCTTCCGGGGGACTATTGTTCCTAATTTTACTAAATAAATGTTGCCAAGGTGTAATATATCTGCAAGATCTCTCTTTATAAGGGGCAAGTATGATATTTAAAAAAATTTTGAGTTAAAAGAAAATTTATAAAAAAGAAAATTGTTTGCATCATGAGTTGGTTGTTATTGAAATTAAGAGCACGAAAGTGGCTATTACTGCCTTATAGCCACTTTCTGTGGCATATGGCTAAAACATTTTGTACAAATTATTAAGAATTGTTTATAAGAATAAACTCTTTTAAACTACATTCACCTGCAACATATAAATTTTAATGCATAAACGAAAAAATCAGAGAACGAAAAAATTAAAAAAAAAACCTGTAACTTACGACAAAAACGACAATATGACGATAATAATGATGATCAGCCTTCTCTTTTAAGGCTGTCATCGCACATGCAAGTTGTAGCAGGTTTAGTTGTTGATCTTATTGTTGTCTGTTTTCGTGTTGCATATACAAAAATGCATCAAAATCAAATGTCAAATATTAATGTAACAGCCGACAAAGGAAAAGACAACAATCAAGAGCAACAACAAGAAGAAGAAAAAAACAAAAACAATGTACAACAATGTCATGATGCAGCATAAAACCAACTTGACGAAAAAAAAGTTGCTCAACATTAATGATGAATACTGGTTGCAACCAGTCATCCATCCAATCCAGTCCATATTTGAAAATCTTGTCCATCTTTATGTCTGTATCATGTGCGTAACATCAAAAACGCAAACAACGAAATACAAAAAAGTCATGGAAATAATCATCCCATAACGATGAAGAGGGAGCAACAAATAAAAAAATAAAAAAAATTAAGTGCATCACCATTTTACAAAGTATGTTTTATTTTTATTTTTATTAAATGCCTTGAACTTAGTTACATGGCATAATGGAAACATATGGACTAGACAATTTATATTGTTTGGAGTGCATTTTTCCTGATCCAAACTATTGTTGTCAGCGTCAAAAGTCTCTAAAAATATATGAATTGTGACTTTATCATTGTCACTATTAGTACGCAGATGATCATGATTTTTTTTTTTGCAATGCAAAAATGGTCACAAAATCCAGTTAAGGAAATAAAAAAAATAAGAAATATAAATAAATATAAATCTATTATGGAAGTAGTGCAATAGAAGTGGTCTGATATGATATTTATTTTTTCTACTCGTACTTGTTCTATTGTCTTGTTGCATGTTGATTTCTATGAAAAAAGTTTCGAAAAGATTTGCGTAAGCACAGTGAAGTTCGTTTATAACATACACCGGTTATAATGAATTATCGCCAATAAGTAACAACTTCTGTGGTCCCAACATTTTTGCAAAAATTCTTCATACAAATTATTACGGTTATAACAAAATAATGATTGTGAATTCTTACGCTTAAAACCAACTAGAGAAAAACTCAAAATTTTTCGCTAACTTTTCAAATAAAAATTCAAAATAATAATTTACCCGTATTTGACAAAGCGAGCAACAATAATATAAATAAGTAAAGTTTGAAAATAAATATATCATATGTTGCATCTAGATATCGAAGACTGATAAATAAATCCATTCTATTTAAGTGTTGCTTACTTTTATTTATTAGAAGAAAAGAAAATTTCCTCTGGTTATAACGAACAACATCTATTACAAACTAAATTGCCCAGACCCGCTGTAGATCGCTACAACCGTATTCCACTTTATAGAATATAAAGGATGTGGCTAAAATATTCTTATCAACTGACATCTTATGATTTGCAATATATTTTTGGGATGTAGAAAGTGACGGCCAAAACAAAAACGTCCCAAAAAAGTAAAGGCAATAATAAATTTTCATACATTTGGGGCAGTTATTGCATTATGGAATCGGTTCATGATCTTTTTTTGTTGGAAATTATGTTATTATATTCTCTAATTGAAATTATTTCATTTGATAAAAATATTTAAAAGGAAATAAAAACAACTGTTTTTGCAATATTTCATTGGAAAAAAATTTGGGGTTTGTTTCACCTTTTTGTAATTTTTTCTGACATGTCCAACAACCGACTTCGCTTTCTGAGGTATTTCTGCACCGCAGGCCGTTTAACTTTCTCCTCTGTAGTATGTCGAAAATCGTCCTTGCCTTCTAACATTTATATATTTTAGAATTATTTCATCTTGGGCTTTATTTCAATGGGACAGTCATTTCATAATAAAATATACTCCAGTTATTTTTGTGAAAAGTTCTTTATTGGAATTTTGACAAAAATTCATTGAAATAATCCTTTTACCCAAAGGTAATTATTCAGTAAACATAAGACATGATTCCTAGAGAAAATTTTACATCTAAAGCCTTCTATAAACATTTTAGCAGAAGTACTCGTTTATTAAATTTTATTTAAAATTAAATTAAATTGTTGATATTTACAACTAACATCTGCCCAAGAGTATATGGCTATGGGTGCTGACGAAGTGCAACTGCGCCAACTTCCCCCAACTGGTCTAATATAATTGTTAATATTTCTTTAACAAAGTTATGATTTAAAAAGCATTTAATCTAAAAGATAATTTTCTCTCATTAGAGATATTTTATGCAAAAGAATTTTAACAAACAAAGTTCAAAGAATTCTTTTTCTTAGAAAATTATCGCTTCAAAATATTGTTAACAGGCGAGGTCATAAACGATAGAAATATTATAAATTTATATATTATGTCATACATACTTATTTATTGCAAGCGCCATTAATATCATTCAACAAAAGCATGTTCTTTTTTATTTTACATAAAAATATTGAAAATTTGTCACGTCTTTATTTGCTTATTAAATTATTTCTTTTTAAGCAAAATTTTTGTCTTTTATAGAAAAAAACCATCCAAAAGTAGAAGTGAAACTTTTATCTTTATTTAAAAGACGTGCTTTAAAGTTATTATTTTTTTTAATATATATTTTTTTGTGTTTTGCTGAAAAAATAATCTATATTTAATTGCTTTTTTTTTAAGAAAAGTTATAGCGAATCAATCAAAGAGTTGATATTTATATTCAACTAGCGGACCAGGCGAACTTCGCCTCGCCCCAATTTTAAGCCTTCACACAAACTTTCTATTTCTTAATTTGAAAAGCCATTAAGGAATAATTTCAAACAAAATTTCATACAAAAACTCGATTTTCGATTTTTCCAATTTTCCGACTTTTCGGGAGGGAAATTCAATTTGATAGTTCCACTTATAGTTTCTAATAGTGAGCAGTCCACCTTATGCTATGTATATAGTGGCATTGCGTGGCACCTACCCGTTTGGCCACTATGGCCAAAATCCTTCACAGAAACCAAGTAGGTATAAAGTTGATATTGCAGGGCTTATTGCTAATCTCACAAATTCAATTTGATAGTTCCACTTATAGTTTCTAATAGTGAGTAGTTCACTTTATGCTATGTATATAGTGGCATTGCGTGGCACCTACCCGTTTGGCCACTATGGCCAAAATCCTTCACAGAAACCAAGTAGGTATAAAGTTGATATTGCAGGGCTTATTGCTAATCTCACAAATTCAATTTGATAGTTCCACTTATAGTTTCTAATAGTGAGTAGTTCACTTTATGCTATGTATATAGTGGCATTGCGTGGCACCTACCCGTTTGGCCACTATGGCCAAAATCCTTCATAGAAACTATGTGTTTTAAAAGTTGAATTTTCAAAGCTGTATAATAATTTTTTCCTCCATTTCTGATTTTTTAGGAAAGTGGTTGTTATAAATAACATAAAAAACGTTTTTAAATAAATTTTGTTCAAAAATGTGGTTTTTATTCAACTTTTTGTGCATTAATCAAGTTTTTTAATGTTTAACAGAGCAATGTTAGCGTAATAACATCACTCTGTTAAACGCAAAGGTTGTTGTCTAGGGTTACAAATTTTAAAATTTATCTTCACACCCATTATATATAGATATATAGATTGCTTTGGCGTTAGTAAGATAGACTTTATTGTGAAAAACTAATGTACTGTTTATTTGGGAATTTGATAATTGAAAATTATTATTTTTCTAGTAGGTAATTTTCAGATTAAAAAATTGGAAAAATTTCTCATTTAGAAATTTTCTCATTTAGAAATTTTCAGAAATTGTAATTTTCAGCTGAAATTTTTCCACTGTAATCTTAAGAAATTTTATCAAAACTCATTTTTTCATTATCTCTATATAGTGGGATATACCTAAATTTTTCCGTAATGGGCACTAATCCTCTCGGGAATTTTTTTAAAAATTGACTATAAATAAAATTTTCTAAAGTTTCAAAGTTATTTCATAAATACTACATTAATTGCTCCTTAGAGCAGGCGTTCCCAGCAAATTCCTGTTCACGGATCAATTGTAAATTTTTTTGTCGCGGACCCTCTTTGAAGTCTAAAATGTATAATTTTTTAGGTTAAATTAAAAATAAAAAAAGCAAAAAACGAAAATTTATTTTTTTATTTTGATTATTAATTTTATTATAAAAATTCATAAATATGTTTGAAAATCCCTTAATAAAAGTATAGTTATTAAAATAAATTTAAAAAACGATATTTTGTTATCCTGTAAGAATTGGGAAAGCTCTCGGCAAATATCAGTGCCTTTTGAAGTTAATGGTAATGATTTAACAAACAGAAATTATTTTTTTTTCTATTCTCATCAATATGTCTGTAATAAAATAAAGGCTGGTTTGAGTTAGAAACATCAGATATTTCATCACACTGCATCGCAAAATAAAAACTTTTTTATTATTTTTAAAAATATTGTTATTTCGGCTCTTCGGGCTCTGTACGGACCCCCATTTGGGAACAGCTGCCTTAGAGGACCGTCTGGAGCACCATTGCTATATAGTGAGGTATTCCTGGATTTGACCAAATTTCCATAACGGTCACTAATCTTCGCGAGAAATTTTTCAAAAATATGGCTTTTTCAAATTAATTTTTCTAAAGCTCAAAATTATCTTAGAAGTGCCACATTTTATGATTTTTAGAGGAAAGTTTGGAGCTAAACTTCACTACTTTTATATAATGGTCACTAATTCTCCCGATAAGAGGTGTGTTTTTATTATTGGTCTTTTGCCTGTCGTTGATTTTACATTCATCACGTATACTTTGGAGCACATTTTTCATATGTTGCTTAATTTGGATCAAATCCCGAATTTCTTTAAATTTACTATGACTGTTAACAGTTCTCTGTTAACTGAAAAATCAACAATGTTAAAGAAATTGGTTTGTGTCTTTGCTACGTGTGAAATTTATATTTATGGGTGTTTTTTTGCCATTTAATAAAAGAAAGAATTACAGGGAAAAATTGCTGCCAAGACAGCAGGCACCCTGATGATGTGAAAAGAAAATTCAGCACCTTAAGATTGGTTCTAGGTATTTTCTAGTCAGTCTCATGTCAAAGTTTCAAACAAATGGTTTGCATTAGTAACGACAAATGCCTTTTCAGGCACGACACTAACGATATTCTTTAAGGTGGTTGGATGATGTGATATATTTATAGAAAATATAGTACCAATCATATAGCATTTTGATATCAGTAGTACTTACAACGAAATACATTTTAATGGATTCGTTTTGATAAAAAATAGCAATAAAATATTATATAAAAAACATCAAATATGCAATTTATAAAATTTTTACAAGAAAGTCCGTCTCATAATTTTTCCATATTATACTAGTATGATGTCAATTTTTTAAGTTTATATCAATATGCAAAACTCCTAATCCACAAGTCTTTCATTTAACGACAGCTTACAAGGGTTTTTATACTTTATCAAACACAGAATTTAAAGTGATCTTATTCCTCTGACTCACACTGTTTACAAGTATACATGCGGATATTCAATTATGCAAAGGATACAAATATGTTTCTGGTAAAAATCATTGGTAATTCCTTTTTGTTCCTTTTGCATTTTTCCTTAACAATTTACCAGTATAATAATCTATAGATAAAAATTTCCAAGAATAAAACCATATCGAAAAAATATTCATTGAACAAAATTTCAACAATTGCACTTGCAACATTCCACTAACAGCTGTAACACATTCTTTTATTCATGAGATGAATAAAAAGTGGAAAAACTGGTCAAGAAACAAACAAAAAAAAAATAACTCATACTTAAATTCGTGCAACATGACCAAGAAACAAAAAAACCGAAAATTAAAAAAAGAGGCACCATTCCAAAAACTGAAACGTTATAAATACATAAAATTGCTGTTGATTTAACGGCTGCAGCACGAGAAATAACAACAATTTAAATTTGCAAGAAAACAATTTCAGCCGCAATACCGTTTTATTTCCTTTTACAACTGCCACCACCACACCACCACCATCCCTGATCATCACCGTCATTATCATGCCGATCGTTAATAATCATAATTTCATTGTATTAACAGTGAATAAGTGAGTGAATGTGCTGTGTTGTATTGCTTGCTGCTGCTACTTGGCCATAAACTTTAAACATGATTTTATTGGTAATTAGAGTAGAATAGTTTGTTAGAAAGATAAAAAAAAATTAGAAGAAAGAAAGCACAAAAAAAACAAATGAAAAATTGAATTATTTATCGTTTCACCATTAAATAAATATCGTATACAGTTTCAAAAATAAAGCAGCATGTGGCACGGAAACAAGTGAGGATTGATAATGTTATTGCAAAATGCCCAAAGTCCACAGAGGGATATAAATTAGATCCAAATAAAGATTTTTTTTTATTCTTAATAAGCAAATATTCGAATGAATGGATTTTCTTAAAAATGTGTGTTTCCAAGAAAAACTTAAAATTAAAACGAAAGCTTTCTCGATAGCAGAGCAGAGCTTGAAAGCTTAAAAATTAAAATTCGTTAGGAATTAATCGTTTACCAGATTTTCTATCGAGACCAGTTGCTCTTCTGCCAAAATATTTTAGACCCTGTATAAAGGCAGAACTTGCCACATACATTTTATCACTGAACAGAATGATGAGGTGTTGGAATATCAAGACTCAATCAAGAGGATCTAACAGAACTCAACGAAACCAGTTTTCATTTCCCATTGTTAAGAAAGCGTGCTTTCGACCGAAAACATAATTAAAAATAAATTTTTAAAAGAAAAAACATAACGAACGAATATTTTTGTTCTAAATATTTGTGTATGTTTAAATAGGCAAAGGTAAAAAAATTTTCTTCCCTATTCGTTTATCGATTTCCATTTTTCTTTTTAAATTTTGAAACTATTAAAGACCTTTAGTGCCGAACTTCAATATTGTTTTATCAAAAGTGTCTTGCGATTGTTAAGCGTTTGAAGCACATGTAATACATCAACAAAACATTTGGCGATTCTTGAGTTTAAACTAAATAAATTTCAGATTTTCTTTTGTGTAATTACGTTCGAATTTCAGCCACTGGGGTCTCTCCCCAGTAGTTGAAAAATTTCGTTTTGGACCAAAAAAAAACTATAATTTTAAAAATTCAGCCTCTAATAGTTTTTAATAAACTAATAATTGAACACAACAAAAAAATTAATACTCCGGGTTTGAATTTGCTATTTTTTTTGGTGGTTGGCACCCAAGAAAAGGAAGCAGTTCAACAGTTGTTATTGTTAGTAAAAATTGGGCGAATAGTATATTAAAAACAAGATATGTTTTTTCTGGTTCGAACATTTCCACACAAAAAGCATAATACAGCGATAACGCGATGAATGGACTTGTGATTTATTCGACTATTGGAATATCTCAAATTGAAGAGCAAAACTGTATTTAAAGAACATCAGTTTTTCCGGTAACAGCTTCCAGAGTAACCCGAACTCATCACTATTGTATAAGTGATCATTAATTTTTGACTTAAACTTTAAATTAACTGGGTCTAGAACTCTTTTTGAAACTGGACTTATCCTTTCACTTGCAAGCCTGTTTTTATTTAATATGAATACGGGCGAACCAACGGTATAAACGAATTTCTATTTTAGGAAGCTCTCAATCTGCTACCGGACGGAGTTTAAGACAGATTACCTTCCTACAAAACGGTATTTCTCAATGCGGGTTTACTCGTACACAAATTGAAACATGAAAATTTGTTTTTATTTCAACATTCATATGAAATTAGAACGAAATCGCTTGCTTCTTAATAAAAAGAAATGCAAAACATATGTTTTTCACGTTTATGTTTTAAACAAGTTGAATGAAATAAAAAATCCTTGTGCATTAAACACATAGACAATTACAACTGGCATTGGCTGCAATTGTCGCCGTGTAGTCAGCTACTCAATTATGATGAAAGCGATAGCAACATCGCAAGTAACTGATATTAAAATTTGAATTTAGAGTAAAATTTTTAATACTTATACGAGTATTTCTTATTTTTTGTATATTTTCAACTGAAATATGTCAATACCTTTAACAAATCAATTTATTTATTTTTGAAATCTTAAGTCTTCTCTTATTTTATTATATTTTATCGATATTTCGGTACTCTACGAATACCATCTTCAAGATATTTGTTTATTTTATATGAATTTTAAAAATTTTTTTTAACAAATTTTATAAAAATTTTTAATTTATGTTTGGAATCTTTTAGTTTAATAAAAATAAAATTATTATCAAAATAATGGTGTAAAAATTTTAAAATAAATAAATACATACATATATATATATATATATATATATATATATATATATATATATATATATATATATATATATATATATATATATATATATACATATTTAAAACCTTTTCATTGTTAATGCATTCATAATATCTATTTTAATTTTGTGATATTCCTTTTTGGTAAATAAAATAAAATATGTTTAAGCATTTATTTATATCGCAATATGATAAGATATAGTAAGATATTGGCCGAAGTTAGTGACCGCTGCACGACCTGATGGCGTTACAGTAATCGTTTTCGTATAAATATTTGAAATTATTTTTCACATTTTGTGGTCAGTAGCCTGTTGACCTCTATGTGTTTGAAGCATTACGTAGTTAAATATGTATGTATGTATATACATACATACTCGTACATACAGAATAAAGCGCATTCCACACTATAATACTGAATATTAAGATTTGTCAAATAATACGAGAAAGTGTGATAGTGTGCAAATAATATGTTTTAAAAATGCCAAATAATACTGAAAGAAATTTTACATTCTATGGGACAAAATCAAAGTAAAGGGGGAATATAAAAATAAAATAAAATCAAACCAACAAAAACAATATGTTCTTATTATAATTCTGAACAATTACATATTTATTTTCTTCGCATTTTATTTGATTTGTTGTATTACATTAGATTTTTTGACAGTCATAAAAATATTCATTTTTGATTCTCTCTGTTATTAATTCCAATGAAAATATTAAGACTTAATATATAGTGCGAAACGGCTTTAAATAAATATTAAATTATCACTTCTCTTTTTTTTGTACTATATCTCTTTGCGTCATCCATATAACAATTGACTTTTTTGCAACGTGTCTATCAAGTTATATGAACGTTTGCCTCTGATGTTTATTGTTGACTTTGCAACAACATATTGCGTTGCTAAGCTTGAAAAGCGTTTAAAATTTAAATTTTTTCCAAGTCTTGCAATTGTAGATTTTTTAAAACATATTTTTACTAATTCCAAAAATCGAATTATTAAAATAGCAAATTCAATTGACAGTGTAAAAATATATAAGGGAAAGTATTGTAAATTTATTCATCTTTTAGAGTAGTCAACTAAAAATAATTTTCTAAAGAAGAATTAACAATTGAGATATTTTCCAAAACAACTATTTAAAAATGTATTCTTTGTTGTTGGTTTAGCTGAGTATAAGACTGCAATTCATTGGCGCTAAACAAATCATCAGTGTACCCTTCAGCCAAATCATGTTTGAAAAGCATTTAAAGTCGTATATCCTTATATAATCAACAAATACTGTATGAGAATTCAATAGAATTCAATCATATTTTCCTTTTTTTTTTACTTGTGATTTACAACATATAGTATAATAGTTTTAGAAAATTTTTATACAAACACACTTATATGATTAAATTCTATTGAATTCTCATATAGTATTTGTTGATTTTTGTATAAGTATATGAGCTTGAATGTTTTTCAAACACGATTTGGCTGAAAGGAATTGAGGGTTTGGTTACCGTCATTGATGTGTAGGCATATTCTCAGTTAAGCCAACAACAAACAATAAGTTTTTAAACAAGAAATTACTTAATAATTTTTTGTTACCAATTTTATAAAAGCCAAACTGGCAGCACCGTTCCATAATCAACATGACAATGAAATTAAAGAAATATGTGAAAATGAAGTGCTAAAATTGTCGCCTAAATTCTCATGTCGTGCGTCTTTGACTACCCCGTTTGCTACTCTACACATCTCACCAACAAATATGAGTCGATAGGTAGATGTCGCTGCGACATCGCCCTAATTTTAAACGTGCTCTAAGATCTAAAGCAAACACTAATGTAAGGGCTTTCCTTTATTCATTATTTGCTTTGCTAAAACACTTCTTTTTGCTGGGATATAAAACTTAAACTATTACTTTTTTGACAAAATTAGCAATAAAATTCACAAACTCTTAACTAATAACTTTCCATTTTTTCTCAAATTTCTATTTGCAGGTGCCCCCTCCAAAAAAAGCTCTAACTACCGCCAAAATCCAAAACTAAATCAAATTGAATGTGAGTACCAGTAACTAACATTTTCTATTTTCATACACGAAATTTAACAAAAAGTGAAAAAAATAAAAACCCATAAAATTAATTTTTGAAAGTAAAATTTTTGTTTGGCTTTCAAAATTAAAAAAGTAGCAAGAGCAACAAAAAAAAAATATCATTGATCATTAAGCATCACATTGTGTGGCATAAATTATATTATATTCTCATTTATTTTTCGGTTGGATTTTTTAAATTATTACTTGAAGATTTCATTTATTTCGTATACATATATTATTTTTCTTTATTTATCACTAAAACATTGTAATTATTAAATAGACACCATATGTTTGTGTGTGTGTTGTGTTGCGAGGTTTGCTCTTCTTTGAAGATTTTTATCTGCAAATGCAGACTTTTTTAATGTTCCATTCATTTAAGATGAAATTTCGCTCTAGCGATTTCAGTGTTTTAGTGTATGAAATTAATATATATTTTCGTTATTAGGGTTATGGATGTGTTTGCATCAACGGGGAGGGAGTTTGTGGTAAAATACTGGTTATTTTATAATATCCAATATTCCACACAAAAAAAAAGAAACAAACCTTCGCAATAGGTGACTCAAATGTGGAGATTGCTATCGGAAAGTAGTATAAAATCGGACTATTTCTAATGATTTTAACATAGTCCTTTCATTTGAAGAAGTTCTTTATTGAAAAAGTTCTTAAATATGTTGAAAAAGTAGGTCTTTATGTTTTGTTTTGATATATTGCAATTTTTCCATATAAAATAATTTTATATTGAATTTCGATGAGAGTATGATTCATCAGACTGTTGTCTTAACTTTCAAATAGTTAAAACTAATGTTTTGTTATGTGAAAGTAATAGTCTTTAATTGTAAACGGAAGTTAATATAAAATTAAAGCGATAAGTATTATTTTTTCATAAATAAAAAAATCAAGTTTGTACAAGTATTTTAAGTTTTTAGTTAATATGTTGTCGACTTGATTTTTTAAGAAGTTGAATTAAAGATTTAATTGACACTTTGGAAGCAATGAAAATGTTATTAATTTGAAATGACTAGCACTTTTCATAGCTATGTGTGTTATTGATAGATAATATTTTTAATTTAAATTTTTTTTATTCAAAAACATTTTCTATTAACAAAAGCCTTCATCTGGCTAAAAAAAATAATACAATAGGTGCTTAGTTCGTAGTTCATAAAGTAACTCTAAACTCTATGTATATAAATAGATGTATACATATGCCCAAAGCCAAAGTCGTCGCTTAAACTGTACTAACTAAGCATTTTCTGATGGACTGGAGAAAAATGTGAGAACGTCACAATATACATAGAGCAGTCTTAACTACTTCTGGTTTAAACCTGTTAGCCAGTATGTGATTGCCCCAAAGAAAAACGATTTTTTTAAACCATGATGAAAAACTCATAGTCCCCAGTACTCCTGCCTTCTTCAGTCGTTAGCAAACCGATCAATCACATGATTTTAAAATACACAATATAAACACCAACCACTTAAAGGATACTCTATCTCTCTCTTTGTGCCCCACACAAACTAACATTCTCTTCGTTAGAACAAAAGTGCCTATCAGCTAGGACCAAAGATCAATAGGATGTCGGAAAAAAATTTCAGTCAGAAAATTGGATACTCTAATGTTTGCTGCATCAAAGCGCCCTCCTTCGTCGGTAATATTAGCATAATCGTCGCCAAAGTAAAAACTTAATAAAACGGCTATACACATACAGCTTTAGAGATTTAATGCGTCTAGTTGAAATCAGAGACGCTGCAACTCTGCTATAAAAAATATAAAATAATAATAATAAACAACGCGGAATGGCTGACCTTGAAAACATAAATTAATCTCTCTTTCTCTGTCTCTCCTCTCTCTGTCTTCTAATTTCACCACCTGTCCTCTCTACCCAATCCCTTTTACAAAAGATGCAACTCCTTAAGTGTAAGTAGCAGGCATTAATTGCCTTAGTGTAACTTCTCTTAAAAAAAGAGAAACAGATTGGCTGTGATTCGGTGGCACTTAATTTTCTTTCTCTCTTTCCTAAATTGATTTCAATGGCTTTATATTGGCTCAATTGGAGCTTGCGATTTTTTTATCTTAAAATATATACAGTGGAGTTCGCTTCTAACGATTATACATATTTCATATTTTTCGATATGTTGATCCAATATATGATACTCGTATATCAACAGTGAACTCGTGGAAACGTGAACTATATAGGAATAGAAGAATATACAGCTTTTTATATGAACCAGTGATGGAAAAGTTGTTACGATCGTACTTTTTTGATACTATTTGATTTGAAAAAATACCATGTTACTCCTCTGTTACATTTGATACTCTCAGTGACACGTCTTAAATTCATCTGTTTTAGCATTTCCCTTTCATCACTTATAGTTTATGAAAATGACATAAATTTCCAATTTTGCAATAGTTCAAGTAGAAGGGAGGAGTTCACAACATTGCAAGAGTACTTCGGTACTGAATTGCATGTCATATATAAATATGCAGGCAACCAGGTGGCTTTCACGGGAGGTAGTAGTTAATAGAATTTTGGAGCAATGGGAGCCCTTGAGGTCATTTTACGTTAAACGATTTTGAAAGGGATTCAAGAAATGAAAGGCTCGAATTAATAAAATCCGGATTTTTTGATCCAGTATTCAAAATGACCTTATTATTCCTCCAATATGTTTTAAAGATTATAAATTCTATTAACATAGAAATGCAGTCGGAAGATGTTCGTATGAATATATTATTGCCAAGATTAAAATATTTGTTTCGACAAATAGCTCGAAACTTTATAAATAAAGACATCTTGGACAAATGTAGCCTCGTACAGCTAAATATTAATGAAAATCACATTCCCTTGGATGATATTTTTTGTGGCTCTGAATTTGATTTATATTTAAATATAAACGATGTGGAAATAAGTGTGGTAAATACGTTTAGAGAAAATTGTAAACAATTTTCTATTAAATTTTGTGAAGTTCTAAGAAAAAAAGTTGACTTTGACAGTGAAATGTTAATTTGGTTTAGTAAATTTTCCCCTGAAAATGTTTTGTCTGGTAGAACTAATAGTATTATATCACTTCTGTTAAAAATGTTTCCAAATGAAAGGCAAAATTTTCAAAATATAAACTCTCAGTACAGGGCATTGGCAGATGTTGAAGAGCTTAAGCCTTTGGCAAATGAAAATATTTGTAGCTTTTGGTCTAAAGTGGCTAAAACTAAAAGCTCTTTGGGCGAATATATGTTTTCCGATATTTCGAATTTTATCTATTCCTCACTCCTCTGCAAATGTAGAGAGAATTTATTCGTATCAAAATCTAATAAAAACCAAACAAAGAAATAGGCTTAATGTTGAAACCGTATCAAGTCTTATTCAGACCAAAGATTTATTGAAATCTAAAGACACCTGTTGTTATAACTTTGATATATCTAATAAAATAATGTCAAACAAATTGTAATTGCTATAAACTTTATTACTTTTGATCTCTTATAATTATTTACTTATGTTCTCTTAAACACATCCACATTTAAGTAAAAATATTTTTTTAAATATAGATACTTGTAAAGTATAGCTATTGTTTATTTTTTACATAACTATTAGTTAAAATAGATTGTTTAGTTATAATAATGAATTTGTATTTAAACATATATATTTATGTCCTCGGTTAATTTTTTTTTAAATATGTAAAATTTTATATTGGGTATTTTTTAAGGTATAAAACTTTAAATTGAAATAATTTCTAGGTGAATAACGCTACTGGTATAGATTTGGGCTTATTTGAAGGACAATACTCAATGATTTTGACTTGAATGTGATGGAGGAAGTTTTTTTTTGGAAATGGTCTTAAAATGTAAGAGAAAATTATTTTCGAAATAAACCCAAATCCATTCAATTGGCACTATTTATCTAGGGGATATTTCAGTTTAAAGTGATATACCTTAAAAAGTACAAAATAAATTTAAAAAATGTTTTGTTTATAGGTAAAATGAACTTTTTATGTATTGATTTATGGTTTTTGTTAACTTTTTGTTTTCATAAAGATTTTTTTACTGTTTAATAAAAATTTAAAAAAAAAATAATATTTGTTACTCTTGGGGTTAAAAAAGTACTCTCAGAAAAATTTTTTGATACCGAAATGATAATCTAATTTCCCATCACTGATATGAACTCCCTAAATAGTGCACAGAGTTTTAGTGATTTTAAGTAATGAACAATGTGAAAAACGATATGTGTAACTCCATGACTGCTAACAAAATTAAAACAAGTTTTGTTTTAATAACATCTAATGCTTTTTGTGTTTTGTGATTCGAGGTAGTATACTTCGTAATACAGTAGAGGCTCGAAAAAGTTAAGTAGTTTGTTATAGCGGTGCTTAACTTTTCCGAATTCTTAACTTTTCCGTGATATGAAAAATGCATGTGTTTATACGTGTATTTATACATTGTATATATTATTAATGTGTATTTAATACACATGTATATATGTATGTATGCAAATTTATTAATTTTTAGCTTTTAAAATAGGATCACTTAGTGGACAGTTTCTTTCACGTTGATAGAACCATTTCGTCACATGTACCTGACACTGCAGCATAAATGTTTGCTTTATTTCTTTTAATTTTAAAAATTGAAGATTCAGAATCATGAAAATCCATGGCCAATCGATTAGCCAAAAACGCCTTCGTCTAATTTTTTTAAAATCTTGCATTTTTCGGCAACTGATAACCTTTTTTGCTTACGTGCTGCTGACATTGTTACGATCAAAAGAAAACTAATAACTGATGCAAAAAAAGTATGAAACATTACGTACGAATGTAACTGACGAGTGTGTTGAATTTTTTTATGCTACCCATGTACAGTGACCTCTCGGTAATGTGAACTTCCAATATAATGAACTATCCAGTAATGTGAACACCTATTTTTTTATATGGACGCTCTAAATAGTGAACAAAGTTTAATGGCTCTAAATAGTGAACAACAATTTTTGCAATTTTTGTTTGTTTTCTAATTTTGGAAATCCCCCGATTGAATAAAAAACTGTAAACTATTGTACTTGCACACTTTGAGTTTTGTTGTGTTTCGTCACGCATAGAAACCTGTGTATTTATATTCCTCTGTATTTACAAAGATGTCTAAGAATAACAGAAAGTTTTTAACCATTAGTGAGAAATATGAAATTCTTAAACTTTTGGAAAAAGAATCAAGTATTACAGTGTTATATATAATGTTGGGAAATATACCATTTGTTCGATGCACAATAAGAATAATAAAAATTATAAGTGTGTTAAAAATACGTATTATAGACCAGTGAAACGTAAACCTACGTATTTCAGAGCTTCCAATGATGGATAAATCTCTATACAAGTGGTTTCTTAACATGAGAAGTAAAAACCTTCCAATAAGTGGATTGATGCTGAAAGAAAAAACGAAACAGCTTCATTCTAATTTTAATAAAAATGAACACGACTTCAATGCCAGCTAATGGTGGCTCCAAAAATTTAATATAAAACGTGAACTTAAAATTTAAGAAATCGTTAAGTTTGCAATAAATTACATTTTATGTTAAAAATTCCAAGAGCTTCAATATTTTGTAACCAAAAAACAATATAACACCACAAATTTTTACAATCGAAAATGTGAACAAATTCGATAATATGAACTACCTTGGTTTTTATTAGTTCACATTATCGCGAGTTCACTGTACTTATATAGTACTACATATATTAATGCGACAATCGACATACTTATGTATAAGAATTCAAAATGATGTTAAAAATAGAAAAATTAAATAAAAACAAAAATTTCTCAAAAAAGTTAAGAAGCACTTAACTTTTTAGAGTTCCGTATGGTGACAGAAAGCTGCTTAACTTTTCCGTATTCTTAACTTTTGCGCGTCTTAACTTTTATGAGCCTCCACTGTATCACTATTTCCTAATACCGGCTGCTTTTTGAACAAAATCTGTATTACTGCATTTTTTCCAAAACTAATCCTAATTGAATTACATTTCGTTCCACAAACTGCTCTGATTTAGGCGGTTTCTTTCCAAAACCAGCCATAAATTATTTAGAACACGTTGTTTCCTTACAAAAAGCCGTGTTAATAATATTTTCGTTTTAAACGCCGCCTAAATGAAGTTGAAAAGCTTATTTTTGTATTTTCAAATTAACTCCACAATGCAGGAATATTTTGTCAAATTTAGAGTATTTTTGGGATCTTCGCTATCACAATCACAAAGAATGGCATTTCCGAAATTTTCCCTCCCAATCCAGAGGCGACTTTTGGAAATAAACAATTAAAAAAAATTTTACCAACAACAATAGTGTCCTGTATATATTTCTATAATGTTTTGTTTTATTAATAGAGCCTCAATCCTTTTTAAACTTCTAGTTGAAAACGAGTTCATACTAGAGCACAATCTGAATCACGAAAAAATTCAATAAAATTGACATCTTAGATTTTTACTAGTTCATATTAAGGACAACTCACTGTATTTAAAAATCGCAATTACCTTTCATTATTATTGATCGATTTATCGAATTATGGTAAATACTTATGGTCATATGACTTTCACTGCTTGGCTTTACTGCGAATAATGGCAAGCTTATCGGCACGTATAGAGGCTCCCCTTGGTGATGGAGCTGATGTGTTAAAAAAAAAAAAAAAAAAAAAATAAAGAAAATCAGTTCTCTATAATTGCTTGGTTTTAAAGAAATCTATGTTTAGCTATCAGCAATTTCATCTTCACATCCTGGATGTTTTAAGCATTCACATCTAATTTGTGTATTAATCTTTGCGAAAAGTTATAGATGAAACAAAGCCAGAATTTCCTTAATTCCGTACATCGTTTACAGAGATTTTTCAGCTTCAAAACGGCTCTAAAGGAACGCCCAAGTGTGTCTTGTCGCTGTACAATAAGAGCCTAGATGCATTATTGAAATTATTACATGAACTTCTATTTTAATGCTTCGTACCATTGGATCTTCAATTCATAAACTTCTATGACAGAAACTTCTGGTAGCAGATTACAGCATTCGATATAAAAATTATATTGAAGTGTACTAAACCTTCAAATATCAATCATTCCATATAGTTGTGTAGGGTATATAAGATTCGGCATAGCCTAACACTATTTGAAATTTCAACCCGATAAGCAGTTCGGTGCAGAATTCTATTCTGCTTAATTTTTCTAATAAATATATTTATGATACCTTAAATCCAACCTTCTGCGGCCACGTAAAGGAATCTAATCAGCTTGGCGCCGACCTACGTGAACCGTTGCGATTGAGTTGCTGTTAATGAAATCTTTTCTAAAACTTTTTTATTTGTTTCGAAAGTTTAGCCTTTAGCTGTATAACGATTCCTAATAACAATATTTCGATCTATTTTCATTTATTATTCATTAGACAATGGGAGACACCTTTTTGTTGAAAATTCACATAATAAATTTATGCTTCTATGCGAAACTAAGTTTGTGTGTAAATAAGTTTGAAACTTTGTACTTGTACAAACGGCAAGAGATAATTTTAATTATTTTCTGACTTGAAATCAAATCATTAAGTTATTGTGTCGTGCAACAAAATGTGAGTTTGGATTTTTCTTTACTCCCATAAAAGAAGTAATAAAAAAAATTATACGAGTACATAAGAGTCAAGCCGCTACATGGAAAAATGATAAATAAATAAACATATATATATATATATATATATATATATATTATTTATTTATTTATTTCAAATTTATTATAATTAAAACTATAATAAATAATATACAAAAGCACTAGCTACTACAGGCTATCGGCTTAATATATATATATATATATATATATATATATATATATATATATATATATATATATATATATATATATATATATATATATATATATATATATATATATATATATATATATATATATATATATATATATTATATTATATTTTTTTGCAAGTAATATTAGCAATTGTTTTTCAAACATCTTTTTGCTTTTGACGTATTTTCCCGCAGGAATTTATTACAACAGCACTTGGGCAACAAAGAAATACTGAAAGAAAGAAAGCTAAATACAAAATTGAATAATAATTTTTGCTGTTGCGGCAGCTGTTTGGCTTTTGCCAATTGTCATTTGTTGTATTATTATTATGTTGCACGTTTTATGTTAATCAAATATATTGTCTGCTCCTCCTCGACCGCCTCCAACTCACATTAAAACTTTGACTACTTTAACAGCTGTCTGTGTCTGTGTGCTTGTTTGTCTTCAAAGTGCTACCTTCTAGTGAATGTGTGAATTTGACAGATAAAAAATGAAATAAGAAAAAATTTAACAATTGTTTAGTTATTTTACCCATACAAGTCAAAATGTTGCAAGTAGCGACGGCTTGTTAACAGAAGACAAAAAAAAAAAAAAAATGAAACGCCACTAAGAAATTTATACCTTGCAGTTTATTAAAGTTAAGAAAAAGTGGATTTATATTTAATTAATTAAAAAACAAAATAATAAATTTTTAATTTCTAACATCATTTGATATGAAGTACTGTCACACCAAGCACTGCGTGTGCATGTATCACTAGATAATTTGGAAAAATACTATTAAAATATATTTGTGAAAGAGAGATGAGATGAAAATTATTTGACTAATAAAGATGAAGTAGTGTTTTATAGAAATAGTTGATTGTCATAGAGAATCTAATACTCCTCATACAAATTTCGTACGTAATATCATCAAAAATTTTAAAAAAGAATAAAAAATGCTACGATTATGGACCAATTATTCATGTCTCTGCTAAAGTCTCTACTAAAACTGATAATGCAGAACATGAAAATCTGATAGAACAGTTTCCAAATGATATTGCAGGTGGCATCTGGCAACTACAAATTTGTGGTTGCCGAAAACCACGCAACTGAAGTTCGGTTGCCATCCATAATCGAGCCATAAGTCTACTGAATGTTTATTTAAATCAGCACGAAATTTATCCAATGATAATTTTTTTTTTGTAAATAAACACGACTGTTTTTGTTAAAAATATATTTGCATGGTATATAATCTGTTGATTTGAATATAATTTTTTTTAATTACCTCAAAACGTGTTGAATTAATTAAAATTTTTATTAAAACAGTAGCGGAAGGGTAGCAGCATATCGCAAAGAAACATCATATGAAAATAATTAAATTTACATTCCAAAAGGAAGTTAATTTAAAAAATGTGTTCGTTTATATGGTCGTTTAATTTTACGAACTGAAAACAAAATAAAAAAACTACTGAAAAATTTTGATTTGAATACAAATTCATTATAATTTCGTTAAAATAATAAGAAATAAAATTTAATTTTAAAAATCAAATGGATTTAATGAATTATCCTGAAAACTAAATTCTTTTCTCAAAAATATCGATGTCTCTTTTTAATTCAAAAAATAAAATTAAAATGAATATCTTGTATAAAAGAAGAATATTGTTGGTGAAATAAGAAAAATTATAGAATCTGGAAAAAGTGTGAAACGAGTAGCTAAGGCGCCACTGTGTTGTACAATTCCCGGAAGTGAATTTTTTTTCAAAGAACTACAAGCTTTTAGTGTTGTCTGGAGTGTCTATGACAGCAGCCGAAAACCGTGAACAACATACACAAAAAAATTAATAGACCAAGTTAATACGAATGGAAACGTTATCCATATTAACAAACTTTATAAGTTCCTTTGAACAATAATTATGGATAGAAGAAAACATAAAAATGTCAAACTAACTGAAGTTTTCATTCAATACGAATAAAAATTTCGCAATTATAACTAGAACTTATGGGTGGCCTCGTAGACCAGTGGCTAGTGTACTAGACTAGTAGTCAGAGTGTGGCAGAATCGATCTCTGCCTTAGACTCTGGGTGTTCTGCTTTCTGTTTTCTTTACTCTCTCGCTTAAAATTTTTCATTCTCTCTCCAAGTGAGCGAAAGCTTCCTGTCGAACCTAACCTAAGTAGGACTTATAGGTTAATTTGACTGTTTTATTGTTTAATTTAACTAAAATTTAGTTTTATATTAAAAAATGGTAACAACGAAATTTCAAGTAAAATTTAAGAAATTTCTTCATTATAATTAATATACTAAAACTGTTCGTTCCGACGGTAAATACTAGCAAATTTTAATAAGATTTTCGTTGGCTGTATGATAACCTGATAATTCTTTACCCAATTTTGCAGTATTTAGTTAAACTTTTGGTTCAGTGTAGTCCATACTTTACAGCACAAAGTATACAGGGATATAAATTTTGACATAAGAAAAACGAACAAATCAGCTGATTACACCATTGTGGGAAGGAAGCAAATACACTTATTTGAAAATAAAATTAAGGAAAATTACGATGTGGAATAAGGAAAGAATATCTTCCATCTGGTGACTTCTCTGTATAACTTTTAAATTTTTAAACTTGAAAATTTTTTAATGCATTCATTTCCAGAATTGCTCCTTGTCCTTAGAACTTCAAATGCCATTGTTTTTTAAATCAATAAAGTCATTCCAAATAATTTTTATTAAAAAGTTAACTTGAACTTATTTTTGATCTTGCACAAACTATTGCTTAAATAAGGCTTCAGTGGTTTTCAAGTCTTGAATCGATTGAATTGAAAAATACCATGATTTATTTAGGTTTCAACGAAAAGCAAATATAAAAAAGAAACTTTATAAATTTAATCGTTTATGTAAAAGTGTCCCTTCTCACATCCAACAACAGGCTCTACATACGAGTATGCAATTATTGCTAGCAACATGCCTTTGGCCCTTCCAGTCGGATGGTAATTAGTTACCTTCAAATAATTACTGGCTTTCAGGAAGCCAGACAAAACACTTACACTTGCAACATTACCGTATGGCAAACCTGGTTACTGAAGAAGTTTCTATAAAACTAAAGTGCTACATCAGGTCTATTATAAACGTGACACATGGGTCAGTTCAAACTTTAACAAAGTTTTTTCTTTTAAAAATGCTGAAGGTTATATTTCCCTATATACATTGGACATATCGACTAAAAATAAATTGTTACCAAAATACATTAACAAATATTGATATATGCTCCACCTCCTACTCCTTTGCAACATTTAATGCCATATTAAACTAAATCTCTGGATCAGGTAGCACTCATGCCAATTTCATAATACGTTTTTTGTTACGACTAAACTGACGCCGGTTGCCAGTAAAAGTTTCTTTAAAAACATTATTTTTCAAACAAAAAAATAAAAAATTCATACAAAACTGCAGAATATTATTGCTGCTGTTTTCAGCTTTTCGGCACGTACAGCATTAAGTTTTGCAAAAGCCCATGTTTTAAGATAAAATTCACGAGAATTGCACACTTAATATATGCATATACAAGCTAAACTTAAAGAATGATTGGCTGGCTTTTGCAACAATGTTTCATTAAGAAAATAAAGAATTTAACAAGAAAAATTACTTCTTTCTACATTTGTAGCCTTCATGTAAAAACTACAATTCAAAAAAGTTTTAGGTGACCGGGCAAGAGAATTTTGCGTTTCATAACAATTAAAAACTGCATTTCAAACAGAAAAGCTTCCGTCTAGGCTACAATAAATTTTGAAATAGAATTCGAACATAAAGAAGGTGTGAAGGACTCAAATAAAGGATGATTTTTTAAGAGCTTTCGCATTTGATTAAAAAAATGCATAAAATATGTATGAAATATTTATTTTAGTCAATGGAACGATAGATCGTTCAATGTTTAATGATGGGGATTTGTCCCTATGGACATGAGCCTTAACATAGACCCACAAAAAATAATCTAAAGGCGTTAAATTGCACGATCTAGGCGGTCAATAGACCGACCCCAAACGTGAAATAACCTGTTCACCTAACTCGCTTCTCAACTGGGTCATTGTTTCACTTGCTGTGTGGCATGTCGTACCGTGTTGTTGAAACTACATGCAAGCCAAGCCTGGTTCTTCTATTTTGGGCAAAAAAAAAAATTAATCATGGCACGATAGCGCTTGCCATTCTCACAGTAACGTTCCTGTACTGTCCAATGATGCCACCGACTAAACAGTGCACTTTTCGGGATGCAATGCTGCTCTTCACACCAAATACGGCGATTTTGCTTGTCCTTGTATCCATTCAACCAGAAATGAGCTTCGTCGCTGAACACAATTTTCACTTTCTTAACCGAGCATGAATTTTGATAATAAATTTCAATAATCTGGAAGCGTTCTTCGTTTGTAAGTCGATTCATGGTTAATTACATATATACCAAACTGAACATGTTTGGCATTAAAATGTTACACGAAAACAACTGAGCTGCCAAAAAGAAAGTTTCTAAAAAATCACGCGAAGGTGTAATAGTGTGAAAACAATATGTTATAAAAATGAAAAAATGTAATCAACGAAAACACAAAACTATAGTAAAATATGATTGAGTTCTGTTGGAATTCTCATATACTTATATTTGTAGTCTTTTGCATAAGTACACCAGCTTGAATGCTTTCAATCATGATTTGGCTAAAAGGGTACTGATGATTTGGTTAGCGTCAATGAAATGCATACATATATGTACCTAGCTAAGCCAACAACAAACAATATAATATTAATACGATCATAATCATAAAATTGGGATTAACAGCCCAGCCCCTGTGTTCATAACTTTCGTTTTAATATTACGAAAGCTCTTTGATGGGCTTGTAAGGTTAGCAAAAATGATTAGTTCTAGTGGCCTTTACATATATTTGCATTTAAAAAAAAAAAAATTTTAACTAGATTATTACTATAAAAATCTCTTCGTACAAGTTTTAGAAAAGGCCAGAGTACATTTTTATAAAAGTTTCATTGCAAAATTTTCCTTTTTAAAGTTGACAGAAAAGGTATATATTAAATAAAAATATACAGTATTTTTCAAAAAAATAATTGGCTTAAAATGTTAAGAACGCTATTTGCACTGAAACCTTTGCCGAGGAAACACTTATTTTTAAAATATTTAATTATTATTATTTATTTATTATTGTTTATTTATTCATTTGATATTTTATTTATTTAAATTTTATTTATTTAATAAAAAAAAATATTTATTATAAATTATTAACTTGTATTGAAAGGTTTTATATGTAACGATCAAATGTTCCTAAAAAAACTTGACAGTTTAAAAGTCTTTAAATAGATCTTTCTTATAAAAAAACATATATAAAAAACTGAAATCAAATTTATTAGATATTTTATTTATTTTATTTTATACTTATTTATACTTTAAAAATTTATACTTTAAAATGAGTTTATATTTTAAAAGCTAAACAATTTATTATCATTCATTTGGTCTTTTTAACTTGAATTTTCTTACATTCCAAACACTAATTATTAAGCATTCTGAACTTTTGTTACCACCCTCGTATAAAGTGAAACTTTAGTTTAAACTTATGAATAACCTCTGAACTGGTGTTAAATTTAAAGCTTTAAGAGTTTTTACTATTGAATATCAAAAAGAAAACAAAAAATTAAAAAGAGATTTGAATCATTTAAATCAAGTTGAGTAGATTTTTATTTTGGTGGTTTTTAGGTGACTAGGCCAACATGTACGTGTAAAATCAAAAGCACAAAAATTAAAAAAGAAATTAAGATAGGATCACCTAAAAAAGTCAAATTTATATAAATAAAAGTAAACTTTTTTACAATAAAAAAATACTTGGTCTTAAAGACTTTTTTGATTTTGTTGAAATTTAATACTACGGTATAATTAATTTGTATCAATTTGTGTACTCCTAATTAATTATTTTAACCCTGATTAAATGAGTTTGTTGACTGCCTAAAATTAATTGGAAGTATATCTACTACTAATTGATTTTCTACCCAATTCAATTTTACATTTTTGGCAGAGAGATGAGTTCATTTAATTACAAAGTCATTACCAAAATTGAAATTTGAAAAAAAATGTTTATTTTTTTTTAACTATAAACGCCTTATTAGTTGTCAACAAGAATTTATGGTTATGGGAAAAAAAACAAAACAAAAATAAAATTTTCGTAAACTTGACATTGAACATTCAAATTTATTGCAATATTTTTGTTTTTATTGAGTAAAGTTTAAGGCAGCAAAATGAGAATAAGTATATATATTAAGAAAACTTACATGCGCACCATCCATAATACAAATAAAAATGTTTTGCCAATAAAAATAGGAAGATCAAAAAAAAAAAATTTACCTGCAATGGCGATGCCATCTTATACCTTAAATTCAAATTTTGTGCAACATTTAAGCACCAAGTGTGTGTGAATAAGTACGAAGTCAACCCTTGAACACATTTAAAGTTTTGATTTGTTTCTGGCCTTAAATTTGAGCTTTTCGCTTTGGTGTATTCAAAGAATCACAGTAAAATAACAAATATTTTTATGGGACTTCTTAACCCACCATATCGCTGTTTAAAGGGAGTTCTTTCACTCTTCTTACGAAAGGAAAGACCCATATAACGAAGATTTGGAGGCTTCAAATGTTCAACAAAATGCTCCTCGTAGTGTTTTACATTAATTTGCTGAACACACCTTATACCTGAAATGCCCCTCTTTACGAAAGGCAACAGAAAAGTCATATACCACGAACAGTTAGAGAGTTAAAATGTGCCAAAAAACTGCCAAAATGTATAAATAATTATTTGCTTACTACTGACCGCTTTGGCACCTAAAAAGACAGATATAAAGTTTTGTTCTGCTGATAATATACGAAAGCTTTTCAAAATTATTCTTGTTATCGATTTAGCAAGATAATTATAAAATAAATGTTATGCTTTGAACGTCTTCATTATTTTTTTTAACAAAAGCTCGTTTTATCAGTTAAGCTTCGAAAAAGAAAGTTAACTTTTTGTCTAACCCTACTTTTACAAATTTTATTAAATTAAAAATATTTCCCTAAAATAAGCTGTGTTTGTTAAAGTTATTACCTTTTAGTTTTCAAATGGTGAATTAAGCTGTTTTAATATTTTTTAATTAAAATCATGTTTCCGTAATAAAGTTGAAAGCATTTATTTCTCATCACCGTAAGCCATTCAGTAAAACTTAAATGAACAAACATCATGATAAGAAATCAGTGTTTCTTTCACACTAGACGAAGATTTTAAAGTCGGCATCTAATAGCAAATTTCTGAAAATATTTTCTTAATGCAACTACCAATCGAGTCTTAAAAATTTGCAACAAAAAAAGAATACGAAAAAGAAAAAAACACAAATTCAAATAATCACTTGGGTTTAATTGTCTGTAGTTTTTCAGGTATTTCTGTTCTCTGCTTTCTTTCTTTAATTAAAAATAAAACATTTTCATGTTTTCCACATAAAACTATATTTAGGAAAATAAAGCATTAAATTGTAATTGCATTTCAAATGCCATTTTTCATTGTCTATTGTTTGATGATTTATTTCTTTGAGGTTTTCTTCAATTTAAAATAAATTTTCGTTTAGTTTCCAGATTGTTTTAATTTTGTTTTTTGGAAGAAAAATGGGTAAAAATAGATTCAGTCAAATAAAATAAAAAGAAAAAAACAGAAGAATTTTTACACATTAAAATACTGTTACTTCAGGTCGTCTGGAACGAAAGTTTTAATTCCCAAATATTAAGACCAAATCCCGCAGATGTATGATGGATGTGTTCTATCATAAATTGCTAATTTTTGGAGATATGGAAATACAGCTACAAATTTATTGGCTCCATTATGGTTGGGTTGTAAGGCGAAAGGAAAATTTTTAGTTGCAAAAAAGCACAAATAAGCGGCCGAAATGTGCAGCTCTCAGTTGAATTGTACAATTAATATCAATAAATAAATACTTAACTGAGGTTCATTTGTACTCCATAATCGAACCATTGAAATTTTCTAAATTCTTTTTTTTTAATTTTTCTCAAATTTTCTTTTTTCGTTTGGTTCAATCCTGAAGCAAAACTTTCAAATTTATTGAAAAAAAATCAGTACTTCAAGAAAGTACTTTTAGTTCTTTTAGAATTTAAACAATCAATAAAAATTACAATAAATAAATAAATTAATTAATAAAAAATTTTATAAAGTGCAAATATTTTCAACATTTTCCGAAAAAATTGCCTATCGAAATGCGTTTATTTTAATTATCGATATGCACCCACCAACCTGCAGATGCTCACAAAACAAGCTAATTCTACAATTTTCCAGAAAGTTCGTGTTAAAAATTTCTGACTTTCATAATTTTCCTAACCAAATTAAATTTTTTTCTTAAATATTTCTTTTTTAAAACTGCTTAAAGTTCACTGACGATTTGGTTTAGCGACCAATGAAATGTCGGCATATGAATCTTACGTTAATAGAAAGGAGATAAAGATTTCCACTCAATTCGTACACAATAATGTTTTGGCATATTTTGTAGCACGTAATTTAATTTATAACGCTTCATGTTGTTGGATATAAAACTTAAAAATTAAAAAAAAAAATTTAATTTCAGCCTCGTATTTTGTTAACAATATGTATCTAATTGTAAATTTATTTTATTTGCTAAAGTTATAAGAAGTTTTCTTATTCGAAATGGTTTACTGTGACCCACCATAGGGATGTCTGTGCTTACAGAGAATGTCTCATTAGGCAATATTCTAAAATTCTATCACATCTTCTAGTCGTAAGTTTCGTACACTTCTGATCGATCACATATTTGTTACCATATAATATTCGAAACGTCCCACTGTGATACGGATAAATACCTTTGCTACCATGTCCATTAAATGCATTACATTTTTATAAAATAAATAAAATTATGTACAATAAATGAATAAATTCATTTATTAATTTTTTATGAGTTCCACTGTATGTATTGTAATATATTGCTTATAAAAGGCGGTTAATTTGGTCCTGCCTAAAGTTGTTGTCAGTGGCTTGTCTGTGTATTTACCTGCCACTTTGTAACTACGAGTATGTACATATGTACATATTATACATTATTATTTATTTTTAAAGTTTATTTTCATTATTAGTTCAACGTCGTGTTGTTGTTGTTGTTGTTGTTGTGCAACCCAGTGTGGTTTAAAATCAACTGCAAAACGCCTGAAAAAGAAGAAACAAAATGAAAGACTTCATATTAGAAATGCAATTCATATTTGACCGATTGTGGCGCATACGGGCAGATTGTCTTACTGTCTATTTGACTGGCCACTTTATTTATACATATTGTATTGAAAATAAACTTTGTAAAGTTTCAAATAAGAGTTAGTAAAGTTAACAACTTTCAAACTAAAAGCAAGTTTAACAAACTAATGAAATGAAATAAAAAATCTTTGGTCATAGATTAAACTAATTTCAAATGCAATTGCTCAAGTACTTGTCGGTACTTATTGGCTGTGAAGTTTGAAGTTTTGTTCGTTTACCACAAAAAAATATGTCTTAAATGTGCAGTGACACAAATTTCACTTTTTTTCTTGCAAAAAAAAAAAATATGTACATTAAGAAACTTTGCAATTGTGTCTCACAATGCATGGACTAATAAAAAAAGCTATACTGACTAAATGGTGGCAAATAGCATGCCAACACATGTTATTGCATGCTGCTGCTTGTAAGGCAATGTTTTGTTTGGTGAATTAATGGCCATTAGAAAAGATGGATTGTAGTGTGGAAGGTTTTATTAAAAAATAGAAATGCAAAATGTAGTACATATTATGATTAAGAATCAGTCATAGTAAAATAATCTACAAACTAATTTGCAATATTTTGCTATAGTGCGAGTATTTTAATCATGCGGTAAAAAACATATTATTGGTAACTTCAATCATAGAATGCTTCTAATTTTGACCAGGCCTAATTTTGATAATAATAATGATTCGAACTACAGCCATATAATGTCGTCACAACATGTTTGGTGATTTTAAATTATGATCACCTGCATCATGTTTTTCTTCGCTTGAGCATTAAAAGTTTAAATAGCTTTAGCCTTTTAAGCAAGGAATTTGTACATATTCCATAAAGCCATGCGCAAAGGAGTACCAAACGGTATTTCAGTTTGGTACACACAAACAAAAAATATGTTCCAAAATAACCATATTCGTTCTTACCACACGAATATAATTGAGACAATAAAATAAATCATATTGAATATATATTTTTTCTACCTCCAGCATTTTAAGGTATCATTTTGTGCCATTATATATTCAATATAATTATTTTACTTATTATGCAAGAAATTCAATTTTCGCTACAATAAAGAACACATTTCAATTAAAATTTTTATTTTGCATTCGAAAGTGTAAACATTTTTTAATAAGTTTTAAATAATTTTTTAGAATGAAAAAAGTAATGAAAAACTAAAAAATAAATAAATAATAAAGATTTATACGTTTTAAGAAGTACATGCGTATACACTATTTTAAGAGATTTTTTAAATATCTTTTATGAGATGCGGACTTGGCTAATTTTTTATCAAAAAAATGTTGTTTCTTTCCACTTTTACCTCAAAAACATCGGTAATCATATATAGTGTTCATATGCTTATACGGACATTTTGCATAGATATGATAAACACAATAACATGTTTGAAAGAATCATATACTACGTTTATACGCACGTCTTATTTGCAAATAAAAAAGAAGAATGTTGCCGTATAACTTTTTTATTGTAACTTATTAACTCGTTTAACAAGTCGTGAATAACGACACTATTTGCAAATAAAAAGTAAGACGTTGCCACTTCATGAACGTTTTTTGTGTTTTACTTACCAAACAATCATATTTTCGTCACATGGCATCACTAATAATAATATAAGTTCTGTATGCAATTACCCGTATAAACAGTGAATTAGTTATTTGCAAATAGTTCTATTTGCAAATAAGACGTGCGTATAAACGTAGTAATAAAGGCAACCATAAATGATAGTTTTCTTTGCGTGTATTCGAAGGAATGTTCCAATTTCTCAGTGAGGGCGCTGTTGTCTTGGCAGATTTTTAAGAGATTTTGCATTGTATATACATATCAATAATACTATCATATTTCCAGCACAATGGGACATTGCTTTATGAATATTATATGGCTTAATTAAGCTAAGCCTGAGAGAAAGTAAAAATTAGTAATAAAATCATGCTTTTGTTTGCGTAAGAAAACTTTTTGGAAGCGAATAAATTATTACGTTTTTCTTATGACTCATGATAACAAAATTTTCGATAAGTTTCTAATCTTATCTGTTTATAAATTGATAAATATATTGTAAAGTAATCGATTAAAAATTCATAAATAATATTTACATATATCGTATTTAATGTTTTGTACAAATTTCATACAAATATCTCGCATAGTCACCTCTTGAGAGAAGTATATATTATATTTATATTATATTTTCTATCAAGTTGCGTATAAACTGAAAACTTTGAACCCGTTTTCTGTAAAACTAGTTTTTTTATAGTTACGGCTTTTTTCCTGCTAATGAGCGATATATTTGAAAGAGAAACTTGTTAAGGTGTCGGCCAATAAGTTACAAAAAAGCTAATGGGGTCGTGACAAAACAACTAAATATATCCCTACGTTACCGGAAATTTTTCTATTCAGTTCAGGAAATTTTCTTCTGGGAAATAATTCATTAGGCGAAATAAAACTGGTCGCAGCAGTGATGAGTAAGTTCCGTTCGCCTCAGTTAAATCTTTTATTATAGGATCAGTATGCCAAGTATGATTTAAAAATAAACTCTTATTAAATCTATGTTCAACTATTTATATTTTGTCAAAATTTAAATTTAGGTTCCTTAATTTTAGTTTTTGTTTTTTTAATCAAGTAATACAATTGATGCATAAATTATTTTCAAATGTCTAGCAATTGCAATGAATTTTGAATAGAAAAAAGTAATTTTTAAATGAAAGATATTTTTTTCGTTTTATTTCTCGACGTAGTATCTTTCAAGATCTCTTTTTTACTATCTCAAAATAAAAAGATTTTTCAAGGGCCTCGAAATAGGCATTTGCTTCAATGACCAACCGTGCGTTTGACCCAAATCTCTTATCACCCTCCTTTTTCTTAAAATTTGGAAATAGGAAATAATTGCTAGGGGCTAAGTCTGATGAAGAGTATGTTGGATGGGGTAGCACGTAGTCTAATCCATATATTTCTGCAATAGTTATTACACACATTTGCACGCGAACATTATTTTGATGGAACAGCACATTTTTCTTCGCTTGATGAGATCGTTTTTGCTTCTAGTCAGCAGTGAGTATTCAAATAATGAACCATGTTACCCTTTTCGAAAGAAGCCATGGCCATTACCTTGTTACCCTTTTCGAAAGATGCCATGGCCATTACCTTGTTGGCCCACAAATCTTGTTTACCCTTCTTTGGTGTAGGTTCAACCGCACTGGTTTGATCGTTCTTTAAACCCTTATTTGTTGTTACGGGTAAATTTTTTGTCGGCAGTTGTAAAACGGTACAAAAATCGTTCGGATTGCGCCTACACAACGCCGATAACTTCTTTAATGAAACGGCAGCAATGTTGCATTGGAAGTTGCTGGTCTGGAAATACAAAAAGACACGGAATTATGAAGCTGCACGCGCATTTTTAAGTTTATTATGAATTTATTTTAAATCTATTTTGCCATTTTCGGGTGTTAGTCGTCCAATGAAATTATAGTCCTCACACTTTTAATGTAAGACATGAAGGCACGCTTTTCGCGTGAGTTTGAGCTAAACTTAAAATTGCTAATTCTTCACTTGAATTCGGAGTGTGAGAGTGTGTGTGTGTGTATGAGTTCAGTTAAAATTAAGAAAATTTATGCATTTGGGACATAAATATTTCATTTACTTTAGAAATACATAAGTGCAAATAAGTACGACTGTTGCTATTATTGTTAGCCTTGACAAGTCTTTAACACTTGTTTAACACCATTCTGCTTATACATGAGTTGTAGAGATTTCAAACACCGTTGAAGGTATGTGATGTAATGTAATGTAATGGGACAGGGGAAGCACAATAGATCAACAATGGTCGCAGTGCAAAAGGCCATCCTGGGCCAAACCCCATTACATTACATTACGTAGGTATGTAAGTCCAAACTAATATATTTAGCCACTCCGTTTATTCTGAATGGAAGCGAATGATTTTTTGTACTAGAAACTGGATACCAAGATGCAGAATGGAAACCACCCAGCAACTGATTGAATATAAGGGTATTTGTGAGTTGCTGAAAGTTTATTTATTAGAAAAAACTTACCAAAGTGAAAAAAAATTTTAGTTATTTTTTAGGAATAATATTTTCATTGTTTCCAAAGCACGCAATTTTTTTACTTGCCAGAAAGTTCAAATAAGAAAATCTTGATTTAATTGAAAAAGTAGTTAGTACTTGGCTTTAAGAACTCTTCCAAAAAAGGCTCGAAAGCCATCACATTAGATATTTCAGAAGAGTGCAGATTATATGCAGAATTAGTATAGGATTTGAGGAGTCGAACTCAAGAAGCCATGACCTTATAGATTTCAGATCAACAGTCAAAAATATAAGTTTATCTTAAGGAACGACATTTTAATTGTTTCCAAAGTATCCGTTAGTACATTTTTACAACTTCCCAGGAATATAATTTGACAAAATATGGACTAAATGAAAAAAGTATTTTTCTCAAATCTTGCTATATTTAATATAAGAAAAAACTACTATGAGTTTTTACTCTTTAAGACTTGTGTTTCTAGAAGTAAACAGCTTAATCGTTGTTTAATAAATTTTTTTCCCAAAAAAAGAATGAAAATATTTAGTCTTAGTATGTTAAAGACAGCTCATAGTTCAGTTTTAAAAAAATTTTATTTTACTGTGTTTAAGATCATTTGGAAATTTGTATTTTTTCTACATCAAAATCTCTGCATTTTCATAACATCTTTAGAAGTTCTCTTTTTACAGGCTCCTTTTTACTTTTGCTCTCACAGCCACTCTCCGTGTATGTATATTAACTTTGTTACTATTTTATATGTTAATGTGATGGTGGAGGTGTTGACATGTTATAATGAAATAAGATTCATATTCTCTAGTTCGATTCTCCAAGTCGAATCGACAAAAATATCAATAAAAAAATTTTGTGAAGAATTATTATTGGAATATATAAAAATTATTTCAAGATCACAAGTTGTAGATCTGAGACTTCGCTAGATGCTCTCTTTCTAATGATTTTTTATTCTTTCTCGTAGTGCCCAAGTTTTATTAACCGTGAGGTGTCACAGCTATCAGTATGTCATTATAATATTTTGTTTAAAACTCATTGCTCTAATTTTTGTGTGTGTTTCATTTGCTAAGTGGGATTTATTAAGGTAAATTCGTATATCCCCATTGAAAAAAACTGGGAAATCGTTCTCAACGAACAGCATTTTCATTACTTTCGAAAATCCTATGGTGCATTTTTCAACTTTTAGGATTTCACGCTAAAAAAAATTCACCATAAATCTTTCCATAAATTTGTAAAGTTTGATTTTAAAATATTTTTAATATAAAAACAAATGTTTGTTTTTGTTAATGTACATGAAAATATTATATGAAATTTCATTCATATAAGCCCAAATAATGCATGATTACCGGCAATTTTTACGCCTTTCAGATAGTTACGAAGTTTACATCCAGTGGTAAATAACCAATTCTAATTTAATATAAAATCATTTTCTTTGCGAAGAAAAACATAGAAAGTATACATTTCTCAATATATTAAAGATAACTTTCAAATTGATGAAAAGGAATAAAAAGAGGTAACAACCTGCAATGGACAGCGTATATCAAAGTCATTGGAAATGATACGAGTTCCAACTACTTCTAAATCCTAATCTTAGCATTTGCATGACTTTCTTGGAACCTCTTTTTTACTGGGACGTTATATGTCAACAGAAATTTATAAAAATTAAATTAAATTTTTTTAATTACTTTTGCATTGAAGTCAATTGAAAGTATTTGCTCATAGGTCGACAGCCAAATGATAAAATTTGAACTTTATTGAACAATTCACACTTAAATAAATACACGTACGAGTATATAAAACTACAAATATTAAAAATTAAAAAAGAAAACAACAAAAATTTTAATCATAAAAAGTCATTGAAAAACAATATACAGATTTGTGTAAAATCCCATTTTTATGAGTTTCGTTTTCAATATTTGTTTTTTATTTTAAATAAATTTATGTTAATGTTGCTGTTGCTGTTGCTGTAGGTCTGCTGTTGTTTGAACAAGTTTATTGGTTCCGCATAAATTGTTTTATGCCACTGTCTTTTTGGACTTTGTTTAAAAAATATATTTTTATATAATTCTTTTTTTAATTTTATTGTTAAACATTTTTTCCTTTACATTTTTGTTGTTGTTGGATTGTTTTGCACACTTTTAAATTACTTCTCTGAGGTGACTATTAGCTGTCAAAGGTGCCTGCCTGCCTAACAGCAACAACAATACCGTTGAGTTGCAACAGTTCGCAAATGGAATGTTGGTTGGAAAACATGCTGGCATCGATAACGGCTCAAACAATTTTCTAAAAAAATCATTATGGGTGTAACTGTTGCATTGTTATTGTTATTGTGTTAATCTTCTTTGAACACTCTCCTCTACATCCCGCATTGTCTGTCAGTTAGATCTTACTTTCATGCATGGCCTGGGATTCTTACATGTTAAACTCTCCTTTATTTTCGTGTCATGGCTACTTTTTATAAATAAATAATAGTCTTTTTTTATTATTTTCATCTTAATAACGTTTAAGAAAAATTTTGAAAATTTCACTATCTTTGGGAAGAGTCTCGTTTAACATACATGCATAGTTGAATGTGACACTATTTTTTTTAAGAGAGGGAAGGAACTTGTAAAGAGGAAAATTAATTTAAAAAATAGAAATCAAATTATTGAACTTAAATTTTAGAAACTCAATACCATACGCGATTTGCAGCGAGACAGTCTTTAGTAAATAAATATATATGTACATACATCAATTAATTTGTAAATTATTGATGCTTAAGGTCTCTCTTAATTAAAAACTTTTTTATATTTTATTAGTACTAATTAAAATATGTTTTAAGCATAAAGTGTTATTGAACGGTTAAAAGTTTCATTATACTTAGTTATCGATATTTCCATACTCTTTGAGTGGTTGAAGATGATACTTACAGAGTATCGAATTATCGATAAATACAAATAAAAATTTTTAACCGTTTAATAATACCTTATGCTGAAATAATATTTTAATTAGTAAAAAAAAGTTTAAAAAAATACAATCCAGAATTCGCATATTGTATTTGATTCGTTTGGCAAAAAAAAAACAACAGCTTGAATGTTTTCAAACTGCTTGAAGTTCACTGACGATTTGGTTTAGCCACTAATGAAATGTCGGCATATGAACAGCTAAAGCCACAACAAAAAATACATATTGTTAGTTACTTTGTAAATTTATTCGAATATATATATTTTATAAATAAATACATCATGGGATACCATATATATTTTTCTTAAGAAGGTACTCGAAGAGTATTGAATATAAAAGAATAATAATAATAATAACAATAAACATTGGTTTTACAAAAATATTTACCTTTCCAAAAATTTTAACAAAAAACAAAGAAATTGTTTTTTTTTCAAAATAAGTTTTCTATAATATTTTTCCTTTTTCAGCTTGATAACTTTAAGAAATTGTTTAATACTGATAAAGAGGGATTAACTTGCATTTTTAATATTTGTATTAAAATTTTTATAGTTTCCCTAATAGTTTTAGGCACAACTATTAAGAAAGTTTTTTCCAGTGATTATTAAAATGTTTAAAAATATTAAATTAATTTTTTCTTCACTCATAATTTTGTTTTGCTTAAGTGTGTGAACACAATGGAAGGCGTTAGCAGCACGATTTGTCAGCGTTGAGAAGAACTAATATAATCACGGTGGGATGTAAATGATAATAGTATTATGTTTCACAAATTTTTAATTTTTTCAACAGTTTTTTTTTATTTTTTTAAATTACTGGCTCTTTAACGGCCTTTTGTTAGTTTTTATTGTTTGAGTTTTAAAAGTTTATCAGTGCAAACATTGTCACCCAATTGGAGCTTAATTGTATAAGAGTTGTACGAATATAAATTGTTGATGTGTTGTTTGTAGAATGGAGTCTACTATAATTATATTTTTCTAATTCTCATATGCTATTTGAAATTTTTTATATAAGCATACTAAGCTTTTTAAATATGTTGGCTGAAGTAATGGATGGCACTAGTTCTAGTTTTCATTCAAAATTTAAATAGTTTTCCTTAAATTGTATCAACTACTATCCAAGACAAGTAAAACATTTGATAGTAATTAAAATCACTTTCGTAAACATGGTCAATCAAATTAATATGCTGACTAACAAATACCACCTGGAGCAATATGTGTTAGATGATCGAAAAGTATCAAGCATATCAGCAATATATGAGATCTTCTTTTTCACATTTGATTTTGAATCACAGCGCCACTTGAGCCGCGTATATCTTAAATCACAGCGCCACTTGAGCCGCGAATATGCATCATAACAAGTCAGACAAGAGCAACGTGTGAAAGACTTATTGACTTTCATCAACCGCAAATAAAAACTCAGTTAAATTTTTATCCAAAAGCAAGTTTCAACTGCTCATAGCAATTCTATTCGGTCCTTTGAACGAGAACATACTATTTTGTAATTTGTTTAGGGTAAATGGCAACTAAGTAAGGCCTGAACTTACCTTGCTTACCTTTTCTGTCCAACATTGCTTTATTTTATGAGAGATAGAAAAATAATAGTAACATATAAGTTTTAATGGTACACGTAAACTTTAAAAGATTTAAGTTTGAATAAAACATTGACTGACTGCCTCCCATGCCTCTTTCAATTTGCAGTTGTAGTCTCTTCTATTAATAAAATTTAATTTGCGGTATCGTTGGTGTCATTGAATTTCGCATAGCGCCGTTTGTTGTGCACGTAAACTAAAGCAAATGAGTCATAATTATTGAAATAAGTATTATAATTAAAAACGGAAATTGTATTGAAGTAACGTAACATTCTCATTCGATTTCGTCGTTGAAGTTATGAAAAAACCGTGTCACCGGTATGAAAAAGCCGTGTCGCGGTGTTTGTGTTCTATTATAAATTCGTATATACAAATGTATCATTATGTATTTTTATATTTATTACGCATTATTATCCTTATATATTATGATATTTGCCATTATATTTATTATAAATATATAATATTAATTAATAATTATATTACGATAATTATTCGGATCTATACTGTAAATCACGTGATTTCAAATCTACAATTTTGAGAAAAAGAAATTGTTGTTCTTCATATTGCAGGATGTAGTTTTGTCAAATTTAAGCTGGAATAAGAACGAAAAAAAGTTTGAAAATGAATTAAAAATGGTATTATTTTTATTATTATTGTTATTATTATTTCATTATTATTAATATTATTATTATTTTATTATTATCATTATTTTATTATTATTATTATTTTATTATTATTATTTTTTTATTTTACTATTATTATTATTCACGTACTTATTATGATTTAAATAGAAATTTTTCCCATTTAACTTCTCTTTTTGTGTCACCCTATGTTTTGCCAATGTCTGGTGTTGTTGCAGTCGTAATAAATGGATTTAAATTATTTGCAAATTGAGTTTGTGTGTGTGTTTCCATTTAAGATTTAGAGAATTTTGCATACCAATTTTTCTATTTGATTGCAACAAAATTATGGCAATTTACTTTTTTTTGTACATTAAGTGTAATTGGTTTCCTAGAATTAAATTTTTTAGTGAAAAAGGAATCAAGAAATTTTCAATTTAATTTGAAATAGAAAATTGTTTATAATTTGTAAGAACAAGTTAAGCAAAAGAGCAGTTGGTTGACAGTTGGTGCCGCCATTTTTTAAAATCAAAAGAAATTGTGTTTTTTTGAGGCCTACAGTAGGTTTAATAATCTTTATCCTTCGATAAGCTTTGTTCAATTTTCTCCGGTAGGACAGCAGTAATTACTCTGGTACAACTGCAGTTCAAGGTCAAGTCTTTGGTTTAATTTAAATTCTAGTTGGAATATACATACATATCGATTTCCAAATTTCCCGAACATTGTCCACATAAATTTCTTATTATTAGACTTAAAAGTAGATGTGCACCATTGGATTCACATCCATTACGAGCATCAGATTTGTTTAATAACTTCACACTTTTGCGGAAATGTTCTTCCAACGGGCTGAAAACATGATCAACTATCAACAATATACCAACTGAATTACACAATGAATTCTGAAATTTGAAAGACAATAACTCAGACTAAAAACTGTAAACATTATGCAGCGATTTGTTGAAAAAAGATTGCAATCTGTGAAATAAGATGCCTGATTTTTTAAGACTTGCGCATATTTTCCACATATGGCACTCGCTCAATTTTCCGAACACATTAGAAAATGTCCTTCCTTGTGCTAGTCAATGACCATAAACACTCTCTACAATCAGTTTCAATGGAATATAATAATTTTGTGGATTTAAATCCTAAAGAACGCCTCACATTTAAATAAGTCTGGGAAATATGGTGACTTATACCCTTCAGCGGACGGTTGTGCTAATCTTTTTCCAAAAATTTTTAATAATTAAAGAACCTTCTCTCAAATATTCAAACAGTATTAATATACGATGTTTATAAGTACATAAGAAACATACATTTATTTTTCATTTATTTTTGCAAGTTATCAATCGCTTCTATTATTTTTTCCTGGGCACATTTTCCAAAACAGAAGTCTTGTTGAACCTTCGTAGTGAACGGACGTATTAGCGGAGTTTTTTCTTACATACTAAACAAACGAAAATTACAAAAAAAATATTCGTAATAAGTACTGATTTGTAATAAGTACTCATTTTGTGAAGTTTGCTTTATTTGCACTAATAATATTATTCATATCATCTGAAACAACAAAAAAAAAACAAAAAACACAAACAAAGTGCTGAGGAATACTCTGCATGAGTACCTCAAAAACAAACAATTGTGAAGTGAGTTCTAACGGCAGAAATGCCTATTTTACTGTGAGTTCTGAAGCTCTTAATGCGAAAAATAAAAATAAAAAAATTGATGATAGTCTTTTTCTAACGGCAAAGCCAATTTTTCGCGAGCGATCAAATTCGCTTACTCCAATGCCAAGTAGTGATTCTATAACATTACCGCTGCCTAGTACATCTTTATTTAAATCAGCGCCATTATCCGCTCCGGGCTCGTGTTCATCACTTAACCCAGTTATCACTATAGACGATAATATTCAGAAACCTAAAGTTCCTGTCGGAATGGACAGATATATAACAGTAGTTAAGCGCGGGCGAAGCCCAAATTCATCTAAAATCTCATTTGTTCCGAAGATATCCAGGGATAACGACGCCGCCTTAGCTAACCAACAAAACCGCTTTAAAATATTGCAAGAAGACAACGACAAACCCGAAGTGTCCTCGAAAAAAACCTCCAAACCACCACCAATATATTTGAGGGAAAAGAATTCGAACACACTTATTACAAAATTAATCTCGGCCATCGGTGAAAAGGCATTTCACATTGTTCCAATAAAACGTGGTAACATTGATGAGACAAAAGTTCAAATATACGATGAAAAAGACTTCCGCAAAATGGTCACTGAATTTGAGAAAAATAAAACAAGTTTCTACACTTTCCAGCTTAAGAGTGCTAAAGGCCTACAGATCGTATTGAAGGGCATAGATTCCTATGTTGTTCCTGAGGAAATAAAAGATGCTCTCACCCTCCAAGGATTTAAGGTAAAAAATGTCTCTAACATGATAAACAGGGAAAAGATCCCCCAACCTTTATTTCGCGTTGAACTGGAGCCTAATGATATTAAATTTGAAGAAAAATGAGACACATCCTATTTATAACTTAAAATATCTCTTATACCGGAAAATCACAGTTGAAGAACCACACAAGCGTTCAGGACCCGTACAGTGCCATAACTGTCAAGAATATGGCCATACGAAAAGTTACTGCAAATTGCCTACTGTTTGTGTTGTGTGCGGTGAATTATACAACACTGCTATTTGCAATAAGTCGAAGGACCAGAAGGAAAAGAAGTGCAGTAATTGTGGAGGTAATCACACTGCTAACTACAGAGGATGTCCTGTATATTCTTTCGTTAAACAGGCTATGAGTCAAAAGCCTAAAGTAACCCCAGTGCAAGCAGGAAATACGTACTCCGCTACTCATCCCCTAATGGCCCAACCAATTACTTCACATGTATCGTATGCTGACGCTGTGAAGATTAACTCTATTCCCGCTCAAAAAGTTTCACCACCAAATAATACAACAAATGCAAATGCTAGCTTTAATTTCAGTCGCCTTGAAGCTACTATCGACAATCTGGTGCAAACTATAAGCAGCTTTACAACAAATATGACTAGCATGTTGCAAGAAATACTGCGAATGCAGAACACACTGCTTCAAGCATTAGTTAACAAGCCATGAACACGTTAAAGTTATGTTTCTTGAACGCAAACGGCATTCGCCAACATAGAAACGAACTTGAGCACTTCCTCACGGTGAAGAATATTGATATAATGTTGGTATCTGAGACTCATTTGACTTCGAGAAGCCTATTTAAAATGAGTGGCTACACCTTATACGATACAAAGGACCCGAGAGGAAGAGCATGCGGAGGATCAGCAATTCTAATAAAGTCAAGACTCAAACACTATATTCTTGAGAACACTTGTGAAGACCATCTACAAGCAACAAATATTTGCATAGAAAATTTTTGTTCAAATCTCGTAATATCATCAGTTTACTCCCCTCCCAGATTTTCAATCAGTGAGGATCAATACGAGGATTTTTACAAAACTCTTGGCCCTTGTTTCGTAGCAGCTGGAGACTACAATGCAAAACATACGTTCTGGGGATCGCGTCTTATTACACCTAGAGGTCGAGCATTGTTCAACACAATTTCAAAAATGGGTTTGGATGTCATTTCGAGCGGGGAGCCCACTTACTGGCCTACTGACATACAAAAAATTCCGGATGTTATAGATTTTGGGGTCATGAAAAATATCCCTAGGGATTTAATTCATGTTGAAGCTTCACATGATCTCTCCTCCGATCACACTCCCACGATCGTTACAATTTGTTGCCCACTAAGAAGTGACTTACCTCACCCATATGTGAAGATGATAAATCGTGTTAACTGGCTGCTAAACATGCCACTACCTCCCATCCGCAGACTGGGTTTAATAGAATTTATTCTGCGGATATTGAACGTCTCGTATGTGAAAAAAGAAGAGCTAGAAGGGAATGGCAACAGCACAGATCACCACAACATAAAATCAGACTTAGAGAATGCACTAAACGACTCCAAGAGTTGCTTGCATCTGAAAAATCTGCTTCTCTTAAGAACTATCTGGAAGGTCTCGATGTCACAGCAGCATCTAATTACTCCTTGTGGCGCGCTGCTAAAAAACTTAAAACACCCGTTGAGTCTAAACCACCCCTGCGCACTTCTACCGGAGGTTGGGCAAGAAACAATACAGAAAAAGGTAACATATTTGCTGGGCATTTAAAACACGTATTTACCCCAAACACATGTACTGGTGCTGTTGATTTTCCGAGTGTAGTTGCTCTACCCCCTCGACCCATAAAGTTTAAGATGCGTGATGTAAATAAACTAATTGCTGAAACCAATCCAAAGAAGGCCCCGGGTATTGATGGAATTAGTAACAAGATGCTGATGAATTTGCCTCGTATTGCTATTAGAATCCTGTTGTTTATTTTTAATGGCATTTTACGACTGGAGTATTATCCACACAGCTGGAAACTTGCCATGGTCAAAATGATTCCAAAGGCGGGCAAAGATCTTACCAAGGCTGAGTCATATAGGCCAATAAGTTTATTGTCAACAATTTCAAAGCTTTTTGAAAAGCTGCTCATGACAAAATTGTCCCCAATTCTAACTAATAATGGGTGTATACCGGACCATCAATTTGGTTTTAGAAGTCAGCATAGCACCATTGAACAAACTCATAGATTGGTTGATTTTATAAGAAGAACATTTGAAGAAAAGAAGTATTGTTCTTCCCTCTTTATTGATGTTTCTCAGGCATTTGATAAAGTGTGGCATAAAGGCCTAATTCTAAAATTGAAGACATATCTACCAATAAACATTGTAAATCTTTTGGAAAGTTACATTCTTGCCCGGAAGTTCACTGTCGTGGAAGGAGACTTCATGAGTGTGCCCGAAACAATTTCATCCGGTGTGCCACAGGGAGTATACTAGGGCCAGTTTTGTATTTGATTTATACCTGTGATATGCCTTTAAGCAGTAACATCCTCACTTCTACATTTGCCTATGATACAGCCTGCCTTAGTATGCATGAAAACCCTCGCGAGGCATCCCGATATCTTCAGGAACATATCAACTTGTTGGAGCTGTGGTTGAGCTTATGGAGAATAAAAGTAAATGAACAAAAGTGTGTTTATGTCACATTTACCCTACGAAGAGACACTTGTTACCCCATTCGAATCAACAATCAAGTTGTTCCTCAACATTCACAGATGAAATACCTTGGTATACACCTTGACCGACGGCTTACATGGAAATACCACATTGACTCTAAGCTGACACAAATGAAGCTTAAATTAACCCAGTTACATTGGCTGATTGGTAGAAATTCAACACTCAGTCTGGATTGTAAACTTTTAATATACAAATCGCTTTTGAAACCCATATGGTGTTACGGAGTTCAGCTATGGGGCACTGCTTCAGCTTCCAATGTAGAGAGAATACAACGTATGCAAAACAAAATTTTAAGGTTAATAACATCGGCTCCTTGGTACATAAAAAATTCTGTTTTACATCGTGATTTAAATATGCCACTTGTGACCGCAGAAATTGCAAAATATGCAGGCAAATATTTAACAAAACTCGAGCTCCATCCTAATCCGCTTGCTCGTAACATCTTGAACTTTCCTGGACACATCCGCTTAAAAAAGAGGGACACTACGGCATTAATACGCAACTCTCCAAATGAAATTCTTTGAAAATATTTTTTGTGCTTAACATGACGTTTAGGTATTATTAATTATAATCACTAAGTTTATGTCCGACACTGGTTGGGCCTAACAATTATATATATATTTAAGATTTGAATACTTATTGTTAGTTCAGTTTATGAAGATACAATAAATAAATGTATGTGTGAGAAAAAAAAAAACATTTTCCAAAACTCTAAGAAGCTTTTTGAACTTGTGTCTTATATTTTTACTTAGAAAATTTGAGTATCTTACAATTAATACGTATTCCTAATATTATCAACAAGAAGACTAAGAAGTTTAAGAACATTAAGAAAAAATGTTGTCACTCTATTAAAAGTTTCACACAAACTTGGCACACTTTTGTTTGCCTGAAGAATTATACTGCATTGTATCATTTGCAATCTAATGTTCTTCTAATTTGGCACTTACATTCCTTATTTAAAATCATTAAACATTTTTATGATTATTTGCATTTAATTTTGACTTGGAGAAATATGTATTACTCGTGCTACTTTTTTGGTTTTTTTTTTTTTAAATATAATAATCAATTACGAAATCGTTATATGGTGGAATGGTGAAACGTAGCGTAGAATGCGGCGGTATAGTGTTGGTAGTGGTCTGTATCCGTTGTCATTACTGGTTGGCCGTTGGTTATTTGCTTTTTTGCTATTGTGTTGTTACCACTTAAGATTACTAGCAGTTTATTTGTTCCCAGGCAAGAATGTAAAAGAGTGGAATCATAATTTAAATCATGAACCTACTTGAATTGGAATTAGACAACTGAAGTTTAAAATTTCACAATGTTGCAAGGCAGCAATTGGCACCCCTTTAACTACTAAAAAATTTTATATATGTATGTAACTCTATGAGAAAAAAAAATTAAAAAATTATTGAACCTCAGCGAAAGCTATTGGAGATAACGTCGTAGGTCTCTGTAGTATTTTAAAAAGACTAGAACTAGAACTTAAAAATTTTTTCTCCCAAGATTTTACTCTTTTCAATATCTGTTTTGCTCAGTGTTCTTGTCTTTATTTAAATTTGCCTTTTGTTGTTTTTCAATTGTAGTTGTTTCTTTGTTTGTTTTGTAATGTATTTAACGGAAATTTGCAATTTTCCGTTTGCCGTTATATGAGAGAGTTTGTCGTCATTTTCAATTCAACAACAATATTTCTATTGAATGTTTTTTTATTTATTTAACAAACATAAGCACACATACACACGCATAATTGACCATATAATTTTCTGGTCAATAGATTGTTGTACATGTAATTGTGTAAGACAATGGTTTTTTTCAAAAAAAAAAAAAAAAAAAATAAAAATAAATAAATAAATAAAAAAATACCTATGTATAATAAAAAAAAAACAATCTAACAATTGGAATTGTTGCATTGTCAGTTAACAACCTTGGCTGAAGAAAAATTTAATTGTAACACACAAGTAAATAAAAAATTGAAACTGGTTAAACTTAAATTCAAATTTACACACGAAATTCTCAGGTGGGAAAAACTGAAATTTAAACGATTTCTTTTTAATATGCCAGGTAGCAGAAGAAGAAAAATCAGAAAAGTCACGCCTATCAAAAAAAAAAAAATTCGATTAATATTCACTGTCATCAAAAATCAAAAAAATAAAATATTTTCTACCAAATTTTATCTAAAGGAAAAAAGCATAATTAGGGTGGCCATAATATGAAGACAAAATGTGTATGATATACATACATATGTACATACATATGCACATAAGTACATATGTATGTATATTGTATGTCATGTCATTTTCCATATTGAATTATGTATATTGTTTAGCATAATATCAATATTTTATCATATTGTGAAACATGGTGAAGCAAGTACAGCAGTTTCTCGATTTAATGAACTTATAAGTTGTCAGGCCTGATTTTTAAACTGAAGAGTTCGTTATATCCAATACTTACTTAAAATAGCCATTTCGCATGCAATTAATATAGAATAACCAGTGCAAATATTTTCAGAAAAAAATGTTTGTAACACGTGGCAATGCCAAAAATGCTCATTAAGGTTTGCCAGTTCAACATGTATAGACTAACAAACGAACAATGCTGGCATATAATTGAATTTTGTTTGTTACTAAAATTCGTGCTGTTGATAAATGTGTTTCGTAAATTACCTCCATTTTATGGAGGCCATAATCGGCCAACCGAAGAAGCTATTGAAGTTGTTTTAACCAATTTTCGTACCAGTTTCACTTCATTGAACATTAATCCACCAACCCGTATGCGTAGAGTGCGTACCGAGGAGAATATTGCTGAATATTATTGCAGTGTCAACGAAGATCGCGATGTTTCAATTCGTTACTGTTGTCAACAATTGGGCTTGTGCTATTCGACCACCTGGAAGATTTTACGTAAAGACCTCGGTGAATGAAACCACAGAAAATAAAATTGTTGCAAGAACTGAAGCCAGGTACCACAACATCGTTATTATGGTGAATGGGCCTTAGGAAAGTTGGATGCAGATTCATTTTTCTATGGAAAAATTTTCTTCAGCGACGAAGCTCAAGGTACAGCATTGTCGAATTTGATGTGAAGAGCAACTAAAGGCAGTTCAAGAGCCGCTAATGCACCCTGAAGGATGCACTAATTGGTGCGGTTTCTGGACCAGCAGGAATCATTGGACCGTATTTTCTTTTTTGCCAAAATGTAAGAACTGAACTTTGTTGACACATTTTTCCAACAAGACAGTGCCACATGCCACGAGGCACGTTTGGTGAGCAATTAACCTCACGTTTTGCAGACCATTGGCCGCCATTAGACTATTATTTAAACCCACTAGACTATATTGGTGGGTATACGTGAAGTCTATCGCATACAGGGCCTAGCGATCCACAATTCTATACCTGGAAAACAACATTACAGCTGCCGTTGGTCACATACCGGTCGAAGTGATGGAAAAAGTATGCCGAAATTGAAGCTCACGGATAGACTACCTACGGCACAGCCGCGAGCAACATGTACACAAAATCATTTTTAAAAGGTAAATGGCAAATTTTCCAAATTTTCTGTTTTTAAAATTTTCAAAAAATCTACATACATATATATGTATGTCAAAATCGGTTAAAATCTTGGGTAAATATAATGCGCCAAACAGACATTCCGTATTGGTCTTCTACGCAACAATTGTGGTTTAATTTTTACTAAGAGAATACTCAAATTTCTAAGGAATTACGTTTACTACAACCATACATTGTTGAACAGTACGTAATATGATTCGCGGAACCATCCAAACTACGCCTTTAACCAAAAAGTACTTTTCTTTTTATTAAATAATTTTCATAAAAATTGCCTTTTTCCCTTAAACTTTAAAAAATATTAAATGAAGAAAATCCCTTAATTCAACAAAATTATAATTTATTTTTACATTTATAATTTTTGATGACTTTTTCTGATTACTAACAAATTAGCAAGCAAAAACTTAAGCTGCATTAAAAAAGTTCTTTTTGTAAAAAAAAAACTGTGACTAATACAACAGCCTCAAAATTCCTAAGACAAAGAAACATCAGAAAATAATGTGGTAAGGGAATAGGAGGAAACCACAAACGAAACAAACCCAAAAAAAAAATCTTAAGAAATTAACATAAATGGCTGCTAATTTCTGTTTAACTCTTTCACTTTATTATTTAAACGCCAAATCATGTCTTAAACAACACCAAAAGCGGAGAAACAAATACACAAATGTATTCATCAACCAAATGCGGCAGCAAAATCATCATGCACTGTGTTTGTTAAGTGCCAGAGTTAAAATTTGAGCCAAGTTAAAGTCCAAATACTACGCATGCGCTGCTTGGCCTCTACTTCTCCTTACCCTACTCATTCATTTTGAGACCTGCTGCGTGCTGCTCTTCCTAAGCCAAGTCACTTTTACAAAGTTTTTGTGATTATTCACCATTTATTCACATGCACTCTTCCACCAACTAATTGATGGCCTATTCATGGTTATCATTTACATTTTTACCTTAATTTTTATTATAAAATTTTTTTAAAGTTATTTTGCTTATAATTGAATTATTTCTCTTTGAATTTAATTACAATTAAAACATAGACTTTGGCAAAATTATAAAAATTTTGTATACTTTTACAAGTCATGAACTCTTAATTTAAGGTTTTTATTTATTTATTTTTTTTTGCCAATTTCTGTCGTCTTTGATAAACAAAGGGTTAAACAATAAACATGGATTGGGTTGTATTGATGTTTGCATAAAGTGAGACATGAGGTAGACAATTTTTCATCGTAATCGGATTTTCAATTTGGCTTCTAATGGAACTACTTTAGACGTACTTACATAGATGAGTGTTAGATATGGTAGAGCTTATCGTGAGTGTGATTAGCTCAGATGATAGATATAGTCTGGAGAACTGGGCACGTTAAGCACCCATTGATCTCAACTGATTTTTTTACTCAGAAATAAACAAATATTCCAGTTTGGATCAATGAAAGACGATACATAGAATGTAGATAAAAAGAAAATTGTTTCACAACGGTCACTGCAGTGAGCACAGGAGCTGCCATTATGGCCTACTCTTGCTATTTTCTTACCACTGAGAGAATTCGATGTATCTTCCATATTCTCTATATGATAATTGAGATACATGTAGCAATACCAAGGCAAAAATCGTTACAGTTGAATACCAACAGTGCCTGGAGAAATAAGTTAATGAGCTGATTTTTTTTTTACTCAACCCTTAACCAAACGATTTCAGTTGTGTTAACCAACTCAGAAGAGCTGCTTCCCTTGCTGAAGTGAATTGACAACTAATGTCATTTCACATCATTTGACTTCGCCAGAGTTTTTCTCTTATGATTTCCTGAAGTCGTCATGCTCAACTTCAGAGAATATTTTATCGGAAGACTGATTCATACGTGATGAACCTTCCAAATAAAAGTAGAACAACTTATTGTCTCTTCCATTTCAGTAATGACCCGACCTTATTGCAAACCCCTTCATAACTGTGATTTTTTTATTTGTTAAAAAAGTACCAGAAAATAATCAATTTTATTAGCGATAAGCCAAGAAAAAAATTCAACAACTTTCTTTTGTCATTCGACTTGTTGTTTTATTTTTGAAATTTTTACTTTAATTGACATGTTGCTTTACAAAACCGGAAATGATGATGTTACGCAACTATGAATCATATAAGAAGGGATTTTATTTTGCCGTCATTACGGCGACGTTAATGAGCAGCAAATTGTTAAACTTAAATCATCCATTGCCAATTTTTTTATCAGTTGGCTGCGTAAGACATGTCATATTTTTTGTCTAACTTTTAGATAATTATTATGCGAAGAATGACATATTTTTTAAATTATAATTTATAGTTATATTAACGGCTTGCCTAAATATAACATGGTAATGGCGTGGCTGTACCAGAAAACTTGCTTTCTTCTTTTCATTTATTTACTTATTGTGCTTCCTTATGCCAGCTTATCATTAGACCTTTAGCTATATTTTGAAAATAATTTTAATAATTTACAAACTTAAAATAAAAACTGTTCAAATTCACTTTTCTCTGTCATTTCTAATCATCAAACACGTTGAAAATCAATTGGCATCATTCGTTAATGGAATCTCATTAGATTTGAACTCGAGTCCTTAAGAAAAAATTATGTTTATGAAGAATTCTTTAATTACACGTCATAACGCAAGAAAATAACAAGGTTCTAACGACTGATTCTGTTAGAAGGGACCGGAAAAATATACGTATGTATATGGGTATTTTGCTAGTCTGGCTTTTATATAAGGGGAGTTAAAGTCGACCTCACATTAAAATATAACGTTTGTTTAGGTGTGTATATGGCATAACTATAGTGTATATTTACAGTGCAATTATAATATAATTATACGTAACATCGTTTTTCTCATATATTCACTCGTATACGTGTTCTCGTATATATATATTTAATATGAATACTTTTAGTCTAGTACATTACCTATTAGTTTATGAGGGCACTCAAACTCATCTACTAAAATCCACTTTTCTGGACATTTTAGGAGCAATTCTTAAACAGCCCAAAATGAATGCTTGAAAACATTTTAAATTTGGCCTTATTCTTGGCATTCCATTTGCATTGTAGGCTCTTGTGTATTCGCAGACTTGTATTACAATTCTTTGAAAATTATTTTTGTAGGACAATTGAGCCCTGTATATCGATATTTAAGGGGAGTTTTTCTGCCATTTCCAAGATAGGGACAAAAACATCTATACCACGAAGGGTTTGAGTGCTCAAATGTTCTATAAATGTCTTTCTCTTAATGTTTTACATAAAATTGCAGAACACTGTCTTACACCTAAAATTTACTTTTTTCCTGTGTCGATTCACTATTACGTTATCTTTTATCAGGAAAGATTCTTGAATTGAGTTTCATTGAGGTCGAACGTGTTTTACCTGCTGAAAAAAAAAAAAATAAAATAATATTCACAGAAAAATTATTCAAAAAATAAAAAATTGATATTTTTTTTTTTCAAATATAAGAAGAAAGAAAATTAAATAAACAATTTTATAATTCGTTTGAAAATGGATTCTGATCCATCTCCATGGGAGATTAACTTACCTCCTGATAAAATTCGGGAGATCTTAATATCAGACAAGCAACATTCAAGTAATGGAAATACTTTTTCAAATAAATCAGTGGAGAATAAGACCACATCCTGTAATGGTGAAAAGCCTAGATCAAAAAATGAAAAGATTTCCAAAAAGAAAGCTGACTCTAAACATTCAAGTGCAAGTTCAAGTGATAAAACTGTGGCATTTAAAGACGGTTTAATTAATGCTGATACCTCATACTTAAATCAAGATAACCTAAGTGATGTAGATTTGATTCAGGATAATGATCCCCTTGGCAAATCCATGGAGCTTGATGATTCGATTTTCTCCATTTCATCTGTGGATAATGATTTTCAACGTGTACAAAAACGTAAACGTAGTAATAACGATAAGGTAGATATTTCAAAATTTAATTTAAACAATTACAATTGTAACACCCAAACATTGTTAGCTAATAATTCGCAAAATTCGCAAAACAGATTTGCTATCTTAGGTGAGCTAGATATTCAGGAAGATAAAAATAATGAAAGGAAAGTACATTTTTCAAAGGAATCTAAAAATACAACACCCAAAGAAAAACCATTTTGTCCTCCTATATTCCTCTTTAATGTTAATATTGAAGATTTACTTAACCAGCTCAGTGCTAAAAAAGTAGATTTCAAAATTATTAATAAAAATAGATATAAAAGCAAATTATTTCTAAGAGATGCATCAGTTCATGCTGAAATGATGCAATTACTTAGAAATAAAAATATAGAATCGTACTCTTACACACCGATTGAACAAAAACGTTTTAGCATTGTTTTGAGAGGTTTATATCACAAAACTGATACTGAAGTAATAAAAAATGAATTAGACAAACTTATTCCTAGTATCGTAGATACTGTTTCAAAATTTTCTACTGCTTTTTCAAGGAAAAATGGGTTCGATACAGGGTTATTTTTAATTTCTTTATTTCCGGGAAAATCTTGCAGTGAACTAACTAGTTTAAAATACATTTTAAACCAGAGAGTTACATGGGAATCTCCTAAGAGGAATTCAAGAGAAATACAGTGCTGGCGTTGCCAGCAATGGGGTCATATCTCTCGTAACTGTAATAGATCTTTTGCTTGTGTTAAATGTGATGAGAATCATGGACCTGGAGAATGCAAATTTGTTTCTAATAAAGATAATCCCCCATTCTGTGTTAATTGTAAGCAACATGGTCACCCCTCTAATTTTAGAGGGTGTTCTGCTTATAAAAAGTATACTGATATGAAAAAAAGAATTTTACTTGACGCCAAGGAAAGAAATCGAAAGGCTACTGACAATGTTGCTTCTGCTTTGAGGAGTTCTAACTTCGTTAGCACAAGTAAAACTTTTTCCAGTCTTTTCCAAACTTCAAACTCAAATCTTCCGGTGGATTCTAGTTCTGTTTCTCCATTAATAAAAGAATTTTTAAAAATTGCAAAAATTCTTTGTGAGCCTGAAACTGTATCCTTAGAAGATAAGATTAGTAAATTTATTGTCAACTATAAGAAACTCTCATTGGAGGAGGCTAAGCATCAATGTCGGGGTCTCCTAGCTGAAGTTAAAAAAGCTTATGATCCATAATGTTTTAAACTTACTTTCTTTTAATGTTAGATCGCTCATCGAGGTAAGTCGAAGACTAGATCTATTAAATACTTTAGTTTCTAACAACATAGATATTGCCTTTGTGCAAGAAACCCATTTAAAAGATAAACATAAAGTATCTCTTGAAAACTACAATTTTTTTAGAGATTATAGTCAACAAGGTGTTGCGATAGTATTGAGAAAATCGTACAAATATACAAAAGTAGTTATACCTGGTCTAGAAATTCCAAATATTTTTTTAACTATCGAACTTTTAATCAACGGTTCGATCAAAAAGATTTTAATAGGATCAATTTATATCCCTTGCAATTGCATATCATCAAAATTAACAAATAGTTTATCGATCCTGAGTAACATTTCACAGAATTACGAAGGGTCATTCATAGGAGGAGATTTCAACTCTAAACATTTATCTTGGGGTGACACTATGTGCAATTCAAATGGAAACTTGGTTTTTAATTTTTTACAACAAAATACTTTATATTTTGAACGAATTTCTAATACCGAACCAACTTACCCTAATGGTTCTTCTTTTCTTGATCACTTTTTAATTAGTCCAAATTTTATAAACTTTTCTAATCCAAATTTCAAAGTATCTTGCTTGCCTACATTTTCGGATCATTTCCCTTTAAAACTTCAAATTAAATTACCAAGCTTTGAAATTATTCTGAATCCACCAGCTACTTTCATATCTTATAAGAGGACAAATTGGGATAAATTTAGAAGGGATATTATATATGGAATTTTAAATCATTATCCAGAGCCTGATAGAAATCTCACAAACGAGGAAATTGATAAGTATATCTACAATTTTACCACCACTATACAATTGGTTAATAATAATAATTCGGACATTATTGCATGCAAGAACAAAAAATTTATAATTTCAAATGAAATTAAAAGTTTGTTTAAAATTAAGTACAGATGGCAAAAAGAGTTGAAAAGAATATATCATCGCAATTTATGTCGTATTAATTCAGATTACTTACTTATTTCAAAGCAAATTCAATTGTTAAATATAATCATTAAAAAACAGGTAGAACTTGAACACTCTGCCTTATTTAGCACAAAACTGCAGCAAATTAAACCAGGTCCTACTGCTCATCGACAAATTTATAACATAATCGGGTACAAAAAGAATAAAACTTTGAAAAACATAAGTATTAATGGAACTGTAGTTGAGGATAACTCTATAATATTAAGTGAATTAAAGACACACTTTTCTAATATTTACACAGGTTCTATTCCAGGTAGAGACATCTCGCAAATTTCTGATATTTTATATAACACAACTAATGAAGTCCCTCGTTTGCATGTTTTTTCTGAAAATTTCTTATCGACTAATACACAAAACTGTGAAAGCTTTACAACGTTAAATGAATTATTTTCGCATTATAAATCAATCAACAATAAAAAATCATGCGGTCTAGATAAAATTTCTAATTATATTTTAGGTAGGCTTCCTATAAAGGCTTTAGAATATCTTTTAATAATTTTCAATAATTGCTTAAATAACTCATACTTTCCAGACGCTTGGAAAATTTCGAAAATTGTTCCTTTACAAAAGAAAACGAATAATATTGATATTAATAACCTACGACCTATTTCTTTACTTTCCAATTTGGGAAAACTTTTTGAGAAAGTAATTAAGGAAAAAATGGAGACTTCATTTAATGAAAGCTATATCCCAGATTTTCAGTTTGGGTTTAAAAAAGGTCATTCTACTACTGATGCCTTATTGAAATTTCAGAATGATGTGATCTCTAATCTTCGTAATCGATTTTGTACAGTAGCAATTTCATTAGATGTCGAAAAGGCTTTCGACCATGCCTTTCATAATGGCATTCTTTTTAAGATGATTGAAATTGGATTTAATCCTTCTATAGTTAAACTCTTACAAAGCTTCTTCTCCAAAAGATTGTTTTGTGTTCAATTTAATAATGAGTTGTCAGATTTTGGTTATATTAATTGTGGCGTACCTCAAGGTTCCATTTTGGCACCTCACTTATACAACATTTTAATGTATGACTTCCCTCACATTTTACCTAATTCTACTGGCCTGCTTTATGCTGACGATTCTCTCCTATATTCCCATAGTGATTCTCCGATTGTTGCTTTAAGACAAGTTTCTGGTCACCTTCAATTAGTTAAGAAATTTTATGATGATTGGGGAATTGAAATAAATGCTTCCAAATGTAAAGCGATGTGTATCCGCAATGCTTCGGGAAAGTGTAAAAACTTTGTTGTTCCAGAGAGTAAAAGATTAAAACTATTTTTGGATGGTTTAGAGATCCCGTTTGTTAATAATTTAAAATATCTCGGAATCAATTTTAATAATCTTTTTAAATTTAATAGTCATGGGAGAATTGTTTTAAAAAAATCTTATAAGATTTTGGGTTCGTTCTCTAAGATTCTGTTCAATAAAAACTTATCTTCAAAAACAAAGCTTCTCTTATACAAAACTAGTATAAGACCAGTTTTCTTATATGGGTTCCCAATTTGGTTTAGTGTATCTCCTATTGTAATAAAAGAAATGGAAATTTTTGAAAGAAAAGTGTTACGATGCTGTATTGGGAAATACTTTAGATTATTGAATAAACGTTATTCAAACTCTTATATTTATTGTCATTCAAAAATGATGCCAATCGGTTTATATGTGTGCGACATTTTGAAAAAGTTTTTAAATAGACTAGAAATGCATGAAAATGCTAACATTAAGGGAATATTTGATATTCAGAGGGCTTTTAATTGGAGAAATACAAACTACCTTTCACCTATCGGTTTTTTAAATGAAGATCCGGTTAACTTTGATTTTAGATCTAACTTAAGGCATGAGTTTTTTACAAAAACTACACCTGGTACTCACAGAGGATAGTATTCTGTTGGCGGAATTTTGTGAATTATTATTATTATTATTATTTTTTTTTTATTATTATTATTATTATAATTTTTTTTTATTTTATTTGCTTTTAAGGTAGGTTTAAGTGCATTTTAAGAGTTTTCCTCTTTATTTATGTTAGCCCCGGGAGCAAAGGCATATAAACTTTTATATTATTACACATTGTTAATTTATATTTTCCATTTTATTGTTAAAGCGTGGTGCTGTAAATTGCTTTTGTTTTTAAGACAATACATTATAGTCTTAAGTTATCTATGTTCCACATCCCTATGTTGTAAAAAAATAATAATTCTTGTTAAAAAAAAGGCTCAATAAATATTAACTTAACTTAACTTAACTTATCTTTTATCAGAGGGAAAACTTTAGCTGCCCTCAAATGAAGATATAAGCTTTCAAGAAACCGATACACCTATATTTTTGTTGTTGTTCTCTCTATTAGAATCAGCCGTTACAATCTTGCTATTTCGAAAAAAAATCTTTGATTTTGTTGCACAGTGTTATTTAATAATGAAATTTTCAAAAATATTTTCTTTTTTTTTTCTTTAAAATTTATCTTAACTTTATATTGCATATTAATGCAAATTGATCTAAGTTATTAAAAAAGTTAGTAAAAATTTTACACAGTTCTGTTACAACCATAGACCAGAGCATAAAAAACACACAAGGTGCAACATAATAAAAAAATGTCCTTGTAGATACTTTTTAACATTGGTACGTAGAGGAAGTAGTAGTTGTTCTAAAATTTGCCATTGACAAAAACGTCAGCCTTTTTTATAATATATTTTATCTTCTACCTTCCATTCCATGATTTGTGGTTAAGACACCTCAGATCCAAATTAAAATCTTAGTAGCGTACAAGTTCCCGTGGTAGAATAAGAGTATACTAGACTCTGGTCAATAGCTAAGTACCATATATAAATACGTATATTAATTAGAGAACTCGAATCAATTGCTCAATTCACAATTTACATGTGTATCAGTTGTAAGTTGTAGAATGCTACAATAGTTGCATAAATGTTGCTGCTGTTTTTTTTTTTCGTAAACATTTGCTACAACAAGTAAAAGTTTTTCCTCTATCTAAGTTTCGTTCGAAGAAATGGGTGGGAATAATAATTCTGCCTTCCGTGAGCGAAGAAAGCTTAACCTAAATGTATTAATAACAATGTAAAAAGTATGCATTTTCCATCTCTGTTTATTGAAGAATATACAAATTGCAAAATGTGGCACTAAAAGAGTATTTGAAAGAAAAGACATACGAAAGAATATATTTTACAGCAAATAAATAAATATACTCAAAATGATAATAATAATAAAAGTCTTAGTGCAGACATAATTCAAATATGGTAGATTAGTGTAAATAAAGTCGCCATTACTTAAGAAAATTATTAAAACTTTTGATTATTATCGACTGGTCGATTAATTTTTAAGACTTAAAGGAAATTTTAGGTGGTATAGAATAAAAAGAACAAAATTCATATACATTTTTTTAAATTATATATTTTTACACAACGGCAACACTATATATTATTTTCAATTTTTATTTCAATTTCATTTCACTTACAACAAAGTGTACAGCATTTGCGTAGTTGTATTTTCTACAACTTACCATGTACAAGATGTTGACAATTATTGAAATATAAAAGAAATTAGTAATAAAATGTATTGATAGTCGTTAATTCAATTAATTTTTTTAAATTTTCTCATTACATAGAAGATAAATAAAAATAACATTTTCTTATTATTTAAATATTTCTTTACAGATTTTATCAACATCCTCGTATATATTTTGTCTATTCAAATTTTTTTGAATTTATTAAAAGGTAAGTAAATAAAAAAATTTTTACTTGGCCCTAAAAAGTCTGTCGTTAAAAATAAATTAGAAAAAAATAAATACTCGTAATTATGTAAATTTAATGCTAAATAACTTCCAAACACAAAATTCACATTAAAAGTTTATTATGGAATTCAATTTTAAATATTTTACATAACATTTCTTACAAACAAAACAACATTTTGCGTAGTTTCTACAAAAAGAGAAAAAGTTAAGATATTAAAACTTATAGTGAATTTTCAATAATTTGAACGTGCAAGTCGTAAATAAATAAATAAAATTAAAAATCAAATAAAGGAAATATCATAAAGCAAAGTCCACACTAGCCAATAAGCCAGAAAAGACGCTTATATAACTTTTGGTCAATATTTATTTTTACGTTTGAAATATTTCATGGGAGTTTTAAAACTTTTTACTTGTAGATAACGAATGTTTTTTTTTACAAAATATTAATATCAATATCATGAATTTCTTTTAAACACTTATAGTTTTCGGCTATTAATTTCATGATTAAATTAATAATAAATAACAAATAAGAAAAAAATAATAGTATAAGTAGTTGGTGAAAACTTTCCAATTGATTATATTTTGTAGATATCAACTGGAATTGTTGAGAATTTGTTACTCGTATTTTTCTTTTATCGTCAAATTAAATTGACTTTGAAATTAAACTTCTTCATACTATGGTAGTTGAGTTCGCTTATTTGTAAAAATACTTCTATTTGGAGAAAAAACTTTTTTTTTTTTTTTGCAATTGGACCAGTACTCAGGGGATGGCCCCTATTTATGCAGTGCATTGTGGAAAATAGGATAGGGTGAGGAGGATAGCGGGAGTAGTGCTTGTGGACATTCGATTTGAATCTCTCAACGCTGGGTATGGCGGGAAAGATATCTGCCGGGAGCTCGTTCCACATACGAGCCGTTCGATCAAAGAACGAATTATTTCTGTAATGCGTAGTGCGATTCGCTGTTATATCGACCACAAATGGAGAAGAACGCGTTGATCGTGAGTAAGAGCGGATCTCGGGAATATGTTCCCTTACCTCATTAGAGCACATTCCATTGAAGTAACGATAAAACAGCGTAACACATCCCACGTTGCGACGATGCTCCAGTGAGTCAGTAGAGTTGGCTACACTATTGTCCTCAATGAGTCTCTTCGCCCTCTCCTGTACTCGGTCCAGTAGCTTCAAAGTAGACTTTGAGAGTTCTACTCGGCCGGATGTAGGTGGTATAAATAGTGAGAATATCAGAAGGGGTGAAGTTCTTACACCGTCTTAAAAAACCGAGGCACTTGAATGCTTCTTTGGCGATATGAAAAATGTGCTCAGTCCATCGAACATCACACTGAATTTTCATGCCCAGAACATGAAGAGCTTTTGATTCCTCAATTTTCACATATATCACCCATAATTACAGATGGAGCAGCACATACGGTCATACGTTTATGCGTAAGCGTACATCACTGAGTCTTCCGAGCATTGAAATCGACTCGCTTCTCGATTTTTGAAAACATTTTATCGAATTTTAAAGAATAAAGCAAAAATTAATTATTCTAAATAATTCAAAAATAATTTAAATGTCATTTCCAGACACTTGATCAGTGCTTATGCCGGAACGGGATATTAGTATTTCCACTATCCATTTAAATTTCAATATATTTGCTGGGAATATAATTTACAATAGGTATACCTTAATTTTCTTAATATGTCCTTTTCGAAGAGGTAGTTTTCAAAAGAATCCTTTACTTTTTTAATAGCTACTTTTTTGAAAGGTACTTTTCAAAAATGCGCTTTCTTTAAAAAGTATTTTTTGTGGAATTTCTTGTGGTTCTTTTTTTAAGTGCACATTTTCAAAAGGCACTTCTGTAAAAGCCACTTTTGTAAAGGATACTTAAAAGGTACCTTCTATAAAGGGTACCGTATTATAAAAGATTTTTTTTAAACGGTACTTTTTTAAGAGGTATTTTTTATAAAAGGTACTTTCTATAAAAAGTAGTTTTTATGGAAAGTACTTTTTTAAAGTATACTTTTTATAAAAGACTTTTTATAAAAGGTAATTTTTAAGATTTACTTTTTATAATAGGAAATTTTTATAAAGGATACTTTTCATAAAAGGTGCTTTTTATAAAAGGTACTTTTTATAAAAGATACATTTTATAAAAGGTACATTTTATAAACGGTACTTTTTATAAAAGGTACTTTTTATAAAAGATATTTTTATAAAAGGTGCTTTTTATAAAAGGTACTTTTTATAAAAGGTATTTTTTATAAAAGATATTTTTATAAAAGGTGCTTTTTATAAAAGGTACTTTTTATTAAAGGTACTTTTTATAAAAGGTATTTTCTATAAAATGTACTTTTTACAAAATGTACTTTTTATAAAACATACTTTTTATTAAAGGTTGTTTTTATAAAAGGTCCTTTTTTTAGGAGGTACTTTTAATAAAAATTCCTTTAAAAAGTACTCTTTATAAAAGCTACCTATTATTAAATGGAACTTTTTATAAAAGGAAAATTTTAAAAAGTACGTTTCAAACAATACAGTTCTCCTATGTGTGCATGCTCTACTTATTACTTGCTTTAACTTCACATCATTGAAGCGCGCGGAGTCTGGGAAAAACAATTATTTCTTTGTTGTTTTATTGTTATGTTTTCCTCCAAATTTAACTAGAGGTATTTATATAAAGAGTGGTAGCTTTGAGTAAACCAGTTGAAATAACTCTTAGCACTCAAGTTGCTTTTTACAGCTGCTTAAATAGTTTTGCTTATGACTTATTAATATTTTTCCGTTTGTTGCAATTTAAGCCGCTAACTCTACTTAATGGCTTTAAGGCAGCCAGACAAATATTGTTGCGGCTGTTAACAAAAACACAAACTTGTGGTCTTTCAATGCATAATTGTTAAAGTTAGATCTAAACGGATAAGGCAACAGGAATTTTTATTGCTTAAAATTAACATAATCAGTTTTGGAAGCAAGTGTTCATAGATATTTTTTGCGGTTAAATATTTAAATAATTTTTTGCTGTTTCATAAATTGGCTAATAAATGCTAAATTATTTTAATGAATATGTTGAGAATTTTTTGTTTTGTTGATACAAATTTGTTGAAGATTTTGAATCTGATTATCTTATTCGTATTATATCGGTATTCGATATCGATCGAAATTTCAATACAATCCAAGAGAATTTTTTTTTCTTAAAATTTCAATCGATATCGAGTGCCGTAATTTGGCCAGGTTTTTGTTTTAGTTCGTTATGTAGAAAGGAATTTTTTTTAACAAGTGGTAGGATTTATTGAAGAATAAGATAAGAAGGAATTTTATTGTGTTGCAAAACGGAACAACATGTTGTTTTCGAAGATCATCATCAAGATTCGAACTACGAGTATTATGTTTGTCCAATTTTGTGTATGCGTGTTGGGCCACTTGCAACACATCATAGTTCAATATAATGATTACATGAACCTTTTGAATAAAAAGCATATGTTAAATTAAGCTAAAATTTGGTTTACGCTAAAGCGTTTATATCATGTACGTACATATTAAGTCCTGTCGTCCTAGAAGTAACGAAGGGCTACAACAAACTACTTCCATTCGATCCTTGAGGCCAAGAGGCAAATATCGTCTTTGTATTGAAAGCTTTCCAAATGTTGGTACGATGTCGTACGATGATACACATATCGGGGACAATTTTAAAAAGAATCGAAGCGCGCTCTATAGCAAATAGGACATTTGGCATCTCTGTGTAGAGAATGAAACAGCATTGTATTTTTTTGTAGACATTTTTACATGTCGAAATCTATAAATACCATATACGTGCATAAGGGGACTGCTCGATAATTATGCGAGAGTCTGAGGCACGAAGTTTTGTTTTGTTGGAAAACCCTCTTCTGATCTTGTATCGGGAATCACTGAATCTGAAATACTTTTAGAAACCATGTATTCAATTACATTATTTTCTGGCGTGAGTATCGTAGTGCCTCCTAAATGTCTACATTCAGTAAGGTCACATTTTTTCTGAATATTGACTATAATATCTTCCTTTATAGATCCCTGGAGTTCATTCGTTTCCCAAAAACTCACAATGTCAGGCAATATTAACTTCTTGGTTGCTCTAGGATCATCCTTGAACAACTCTTTGACAATTTAAAACTTCTGTAACATCGGGAGTTGTATGTGTCATGTTTTACAGTGTAACTTGAACATGAACACGAAATGGATACAGAATTAATTAATCATTGAGTTAGACGCCATAGTCGAGTAGTGTTGTTTTCATTTTCCCAACTGTTTGTTTTTTTATTGTAAAGAGAACTCCATTACTGTTCTTAAGAGGTTTGATATTTGAGAAGTTGCGCCTGCCGCTGAGTTTCTTGGTAACTTCTTTCATATATAAAGGGTTTTTTTTTAACATGACTATCAAAGCAAATGAAAATTACATATACATACATGCATCTATTACTTTCAGTCGTGTGTTCGAAAGAAAATTAATTTTATTTTCCAAACTAAAAGCTTCATTAATTAAAAAGCTTTTAGATTAACGCTGACACTTACAACATACTGTCTGGTATCAATTTTAGGGGGAATCTAAACAATTTATATTATTTTTTTAACCAGTCACTCAATGGTGGAGTTTAAAAGAAATTTTTACAAGAAATTTCAAAGATTTTTCTCTGTTCTCATAAAAGAAAATAGAACCAAAAGCCGTTTTACTGATATGAAACTAGACAAGACTGGAGTAAAGCTTAAGAATGACGGCATGTTCGTCTGGACTTTGATAGACTTGGCTTAATGTTCTCCAGACAAAAGGAATAAGTTCTCGTGTTCTCAAAATTACTGGCGCCTTTTTCTTAAAGATCTTTTTTTTTTGTTTAACTAAAAAAATGGTTTTTAGATTAAAGATTTAAAAAAAAATTGATCATGTTTGAATTTTTTTTTAATTATTTTTTTGTTTATTTCTTTAATGAGTGCATATGTAAACTGCTTAACCTTCCTTCCCATGACTGATTAAAAACTTATAGAAACATTTTAAAATTAGATAGATAATTTATTTTTGGTATAATGAGTTTTAAACTGCAGCTTTGGTGGGTATTTTCTGAATATTCGATAATAGCCATTTTTTATATAAATATTTTTGTCTACAAGGTGTTGTTTTTTTTCATTTGTGGCTGTTACAAAAATTTAGGTTATTCGGCAATTTAAAATAATTTAAAAAAACACACACACATAAAAATATTTTGATGTTTTCTTTCACACTTATTATTTAATAGGAAATTTAAAAAAAGAGAAGCAAATTGGACATATTTGATTTTAAATTTTTAATTTTATGTTAATTTATTAAACTCATACTCCTTCTTTCTCCCTTTAAACAGTGTTGATGCAGCAAAGAAAAAACTGTTGTTATAACAAATAATTGTGTTAAAATATTAAAAAAAGTAATCAAATTATCCAAACAAACCAAAATATAAAAATATATTAATCACTTTATAATTTCAATTTACGATAATATTCTTTTTGAAAACGTTCGTTATAAGAATTCCTTAAATGAGGTTCTTTAATTTTTTTTAAATTCATCGGTGGTTACAATGTTCCACATTTTTCTCTTGAGTTTCTCTTTCATGTTATAATTAATCAAAGGAGTTTTTCAAAATTTTCCAAGCCTAAGGCTAGGTTTAATATTATTTGAATTCATTTCTAAATTTTATTGATTATGGCAGCGTGTTTTTTTTAGAAAAAAGGGATTTCTGTAATGCAATAGATTTTAGGAATTCGTGACGATAATATTATTTTAGTGGCAAGATTAAGCAGCCCATCACTTCTTAACTACTTCAAATGTGTGAAACAAAGATTGTTCATTTGACATTACGATATCCTCAAAATATGTCAAAAATTATAACAGCGAAAATACGAACTCATCGTGTAGAAATAAATACTTGTTTGAAAACGTCATGGTCCATGAGTGCATAACGTCCATTTTGTAGCCACTCCTATAATCCAAAATGGACCCTACACATGTAGTCCAAAATTTTTATAGGGATAATGTTTTAAAAATTATAGTTATATGTGAATGCTCTTGGATTTAATCGAGAGATATGGACATCATGTGGCACTTTCAACATGACGAATGCCACAAAAGGTATTGCGCAAAAACAATTTGATGCCATATGATGCGGTTATTTATCGCAGAAGTGAACAGCAAGATCCTGCGATTTGACTCTGCCAGACTTTTTTTATATTTTAATGCTACAAAAAACTTTCTCTTAAAGCACGCGACACTCAAACCGTTTGTAAAATGTACCTTTTGAAAAATACTTTTTCTAAAATTGCTTTTTGTAAAAAATAATTTTTGAAAGAAGTGTCAGTGGAAATGATCTTTGTCTATTTGTGTTTGTTTTTAATTAATTTTTTTGGAAAAAGTATCATTTAGAAGAAGTATATTTTGGAAAGATACTTTAAAAAATTAGTTTTTGTAGAAATCCCTTTTGAAAAAGTATCATTCCTAAAAGGTGCCGTTTCGAAAAACTTCGAAATAAGTAGCTTTAGGGAAACTTGCTATTTTTAAGAAGCACCTTTGCAGAATGTTCCTTCTCGTAAAAATACTTAAAAATTAACTCTTTTTGAAAAGTACATCTTGAAAGAAGTACCGTTAGAAAAACCACCTTACTTTCTTAAAAATATGCCTTTTGAAAAAAGTACCTTTTGGAAAAGAAACCTTTTAACAAAAGCATATTTTGGAAAATACTATCTTTTTGAAAAAAAGTAGTTTTGGAAACTTAACGTTTTTGGAAATGGTACCTTTTTTAAAAAAGTACCTTTTGGAAGAAGTACTTTTAGAAAAATACATAGTTTTTTAATTTATTTTAAAAATTTTTTTTAAGTTGCTATAATAAACAAGTATATTTTGGAAATTGTACTTTTCAAAAAGCACCTTTTGGGGAAACTACCTTTTGGCAGAAGTTTTAAAAAAAAAAACTTTTTGGAAAAAGTTAATTTGGCTAAAACTTTTAGAAAAATTGTGTTTTGGCGAAAAAATATATTTTTAAATTATTAAGAAAATTATTGTAACATGTGAATGAACTACCATAATAGTTTTTGTTTATTATTTATAATTCAATCTTCTTATTTATAATTCAATCAACGTAGTTTATAAATTTTCGTTGTAAATTTTTTTTAATAAAAAAATAATAAAATTGTATCATTCATTGCTTTTCTCAAAACCGGTATCACTTATAAACAAAAATTTCTTAAAAAGATAAATTAATTTTTAGAAATATGCCTTTAAAAAAGTCAATTGCAATTGAACTCGACTGTAACGTATAACGATAATAGGCTTGAGGCAAACAAATCCGATAACAATAGGTTAGGTTAGGTTAGGTTGATTGGAGGGGTGTGATAGCCCATGTCATACGACATACACTTAAGCCAGTGAAGGCTTGTTGTGCGCTCCCTTTTATTTACCAGACACAAACTGCCAGAGTTCTGCGGCAGGATTTGAACCTGGGACCTTCGCACTACTAGTCTAGTACACTACCTACTAGTCTACGAAGGTCAGTTCATAATAGCTTTGATTATAATATATTTTATTCCTATATCAGGGGGGTTACTCTCTATTGCGATGCGTATGCGATGCGTAAGGAAAATGGTACATAATCGGATAATTGGTGCCCTTTATTGAGTTTACGTGCAACTGATTTTTTCACTTTCGCAAATCTGGCATCAATGCACTCTGTAATTGTCAAAATCGTTCGTTAAAATCAAATATCTTGCGCTAACAAAACATTAAACGCATCGAACTAGCTTACGCATCGCAATAGAGAGTAACCCCCCAGCAAACATTTTAATGGGGAGCAATCCGTTGCTCCGTTTTTATCGGTCATAGGTCTTACTATATACTAATATCCACATCAAGTAACTCTCAGGTACTTCGATTGTTTCTTATCATGCTAAACTTATTTGAATAAACGCCCCCTTCTGTATATCTACTTGTGTCGAATCCTCCTAGACTAAAATACTTAGTCCATTTTTTTTTATTTTTTTTTTTTATAAAAACCCATTCACATTGCCCTTTGAGCGGAGCCTATAAAATTGATCTGATGTCTTTTTAAAACCCTTTCCTTACTTACAAAAGTTTCTTCTTATTCTCGTCTTTCTTTATTCTTTTTGTGGGACCCATTTCTAAATTAGAACTTATTTACAGAGGCTTGGGAGGCATTGCTCTCTTTTCATGTTGATCCTTTAAATTTTGATATTTTACAAATGAAAGAAGTAGACCGGTATGAGTATTAAAAACTTACATTTCAGAAACTGGGAACCATTTTGTAGGTTGCATCCATTGACACTTCCGTATATTACCGTGTTTTTGCAAATTTTTTATAGCAACTTTTTCTCTTGGCCATTAAATAATTATAATTGTACTATACGGCTTTGTGAGGGCATGTTATGAGGTGATTTCAATACGACATTATTTTACTTGCTGGTATATAGAGTTCAGCATTAGTAGGCCACAAAAGCTTTTACTCAATACTGACTACAGTCATATTTATTGCAATAAAACTCCGAAGTCTTGATATGACCTTCAACTACTTTTACCAAGCGTCAAAATGTCATGTGTTAATTCTGGTGGACATGTTGCGTTTATTTAGTGATAAGCCGACTGTCGAATTTTTTGCCGTATACTTATATCGGCTTTCTCACTGCCAGGAAGCCGTTTCAAAAAGATAATTGCCCTTATTATGATTGTCGACGTTGACATCACACCAAGTCGACATCGATATATTGGCAATCGTGGGATCGTTCTCGAGAACTACTAAATATTATTGAGAGGATATTACTACTACTATGGCTTATAAAATTACAATTGGCCATCGATCTTAGTTAATTATTGCTTACAACGAGTTCAGAACTGCTGTCTTTTTACTATCGACTTGATGTGACGTCGACGCGAGCATCATAATAAGAGGAAATATATCGCACTGCAACTGTTTAATATTCCAAGCATCTTATATAAGTTCTTAAAATCCAAATTTCAATTTGTTTGATGTTAAATTTCAATAAATTATTATTTCCCTTTTATTTATGGCACCCCTTATTTATTTCTTATACAATTCTTATACAATTTCAAGGTAATTTAATATTATTGCAGATTTGCATTTGTGTCAGAATTTTTTCCGCGGTTCGTGTTGTATTGTCTTATTGACTACAAACGAAAACGTTTAGAAATGACGTTATTATGAAAATGTGGTTGGATTGTGATAAAAAAATTATTAAAATAAAAAATACGATTATATTAATTATAATGAACGACCTTGTCTTGTTGTTGCTGCACTTAATAGTATAATTGTTGGAAATAATTAATGTTTATTAAACATTTCTTTACTATTATTTATGACTTACACCCACCGTAAAATACATACGAGTAGATTTGAATTTAATCAAGTGGGAAACAGCATACGACTGCAAAAATATATGGTAATAGAATAAAATTAATGAATTTATTACAATGACAAATAAAAGTGTCTGGGTGCTAATTGAAATAATATTTTTTTGTTGCTGCTTTTCGTGTGCAAGCGTTAAATATTCTGTGGACATACTTTTAATTAAAATAAAAAGAGGCAAGCAAATATTTGTGTTTTATTTTAATTTTTATAAACAGAAGTTAAATGTTTTTAATTAAAATGTTGTTTTTTATGACCGACCATTGAGGTGTTGTGTTTCTATACTTTAAGGAGTTTCTCTTTGGGAAGGGAAGAACGTAAGTAATACTCAGCATGGTTAGAGTATGGTCAGTGTTACTTTTATTAAAAACTATGTAGTTTAATCTTGTGAAAATAACTTGTTTTTCTTTCTTTTTTTAACGTACTCCTCGTAAAATCAATTGAAACCCAACTTTTCATTGTTTAATTTATGCAAAATTTTTGTACAATAAATTCAATTAAATGCAACTGGATGTAAGTAATTCATTCGATTTTATCATATTAATTATAATTTATTTCAAAATAACATTTAAAAAGTTAATTAACTTTTCAAATACAAGTATTCTTTAAAAAAGACTAAATTTTAAAGTTTTGAAGTTTATCTTAAACGATTTTATTTAAAAGTTTTACATATTCAGCACAAACTATTTGCAGATCAAAAAAAAAAAAAAAATAAATAAACTCAATATTCGTATTAAAAATGAGCAGTGATCAAGTGATTGATGTGGTCACGGCTGATCGTAAATGATTTCTTCTCCAATCACATGAACGTACATATATAAACGTGACTATAAAAAAGTTCACCTTGATTGAGCGTGCATGATTACACATTTTTATTAATTGCTACGTGATTAAAGATAATTTGCTGTTTCTCTAAACATTTTCCAATACAATCAAACCGATTGCTTTCAACTAAAAACGATCTCTACAATAATATTTCATTGAATTTTTTATTATCAAATTCGAACAGTTTTTAATAAAAAGTCAATGAATATTAATATTTATTAAAATTATTCGAGATATCCTCCCCATTCAAGCAGAAATAACTGCCAAACTAAAAACGTGCAAAATGCTAATGAAATTGTAATTTTGAGAAAGTACAAGAATAGTTAAATTAGATCAGCTGAGTCAAAAGAAATTTTTTGTGACAGCTGTCTCATTATAGGAACCTGCATGTGAATGTCTGTTCGCCATGGACAAATTTAGTTCATTCGTTTAAATAAAAAGTTTATGGAAACTGTGTGCGGTTAATTTTTTTTATCATTTTCAATATGTAATTTCTTTCTACTTTTGAATTTTATGTTATGGTTACAAACAAAATTTTTACGTACTCTTTTTGAGCTTTTTTATATTTTTTATTCTTTTATTTCTATTATATCTAATTATTTCTACTTTCTATCTGCCGTTGGCTCATGCCAATAAATAAATTATAAATATTTACGTTCTTTTTTTGCTGTTACGGGAACTTTGTTAGTCAATTTTATATTGAATATTATCAGGACAAGTGTTGTCAACTACAATAGCACTACTGCAACGCCAAATATCAAACTGTATTTCAGATTTTTTCAACAAAATTTTTTCAACAAAATTTAATTCTCATAATTATTGCAAATATTCTTCCAATTCAAACACAACATATCATATTATTTTTAACTTAATTTTAGTTTATAAAAAGCATTTGAATTTATAAAAGGGAACGAAAATTAATGCATTTTCAAAAAAAAATAATAATAATAATAACAACAATAATAATAAAATAAAGAAATGAGATCTAACGAAACTTTTACAACGACAACTAATTACAAATGTTTAGGTCCTAAATGAAATTATAGTAGTTTTTAATATAAATTTCTTGTCTAAAAAATTGCTGTTTTCCGCTTTTTGCATGAGAATAAAAGGATTTAAATAATTTAACTCGATTAAATCTTAGAAAAAATTTCAGTTTTATGTATGTTGTGAAATTTGTAACGTCAGGAATAGTATGACTTCGTCCTCCCCAAAAGAAATTTTACCTACTCCCACAATTTTTCTTTACAGAATTTCTAATTTCCCCTTCGTTAATGGGCTGTCACAATCTCACGTCTCCTCTCTTCCCGAAAAGTCTCTAACTGGTTGTACTTCCCCTAAACCGAAAAAAAATTAATTTAATACATAAACATTAGCAAAATTTTATGCCAACTTAAAGTTCTATACCTCAATAAAAAACACCCAATACATATATTATGTACATTATGTATGTACATATATTAAACTAAAAATTGCGACACTAAGAAAATTGCCAGACCCGTACATATATGCGTCTTTCGTTTTATATTATTACAATACGCCCCCATGCAATCATATAGGAAATACGAATATATGGATGAGGGGAGCGTTAAGAAGGAATATATATAGACGAACGAGCAACGACGAGAGTGTTACACGAAGTAGATCGAAAGGTACACAGAGATACACGAGGAGACACACAAAAGCAAAAAAAAATATATATAAGGACAATAAACAACAAGAGAAAATGTCTCTTAGGATGGCACATGGCTGAAACCGGTCTGTTTACAAACCAAATTTGATGTGGAATGACGGCAAATTATTCCGAAATCAAGCCAACCCCATAGGAAGAATAACACAGATCTCGTAAAATTACAATTGGTGGAATTATGTATATAAAGTCCTTTATCCTTTTTCTCTACATATTTTCATAGAAGTGGCTTTAAATTTACATACAACAATTTGAACACTTGTGATGGGGTGTGGCGGGCTCCGAAAACAACATGTGTTTTGCTGCGTAAAATTAAAGCCAAATTTGGGAAAAATCCTTATGCTTAATTTTATGAATGGAAAAACGCTTCGAACATTGGACTAGGGAATAAATAAAAAATACGATTTAAAAAAATAACAATTGAATTTGTTAGAAAAAGTCTTAATTATTATTTCTCTCGTTTTTAAATATTACCAAGTGATATATTAAGTGATTATCTTCTTAATTCCAATATTTCCTTATTACCCATTGAATATACGAGTATGTATATAATGACGCAAATAGATATCACCAACTGCCTTGCAACAATATACCATTACCAAAAATCTAAAATGTACCTATACCACAAAAAAAAAAGATCAGCTTAATTATATAATATAATAGTGATTTAATTCAGAGCATTAAAAAAGTTTCGAATAATTCCATACACAACATTCATCGATCTCATGCTCGTTTTCCAATTCAATACAAAAATTTTATATAACACTGCATTCAAATCTGACCTTGTTATGTGACCGTTAAATGTTTTCCCTTATATACATAATTTTATTCTATTGATTTTTTTTATTATGCATAGATTTATATTGTTTCCATTTTAAAAATTTTTTCTAACAAAAACCTTAACTTGTTTTAAATTATGACAAAAAAAAAAACAATTTGAATATCGCTATTACAAAAGAATTTAATAACAAACTATACTTTTGCATAATAAATTTTTTATTAAAAAAAAAAAAAACAATTGGTGAATAAAAAAACATCGTTTTAATAAAGAAGTCGTGAACTACATATAAAAAATAGACAATATTTGAAAACACCTTTCAACTGCTACATGTCAAACAACCGTTAAATTACGTTTTACTGTTCATTTTATTTTCCAAATTAGATTTTAAAAACGATTTGTTACGATGAGTTTTTTATGTGGACACTGCACACAGATGCAAATAACGCGGTGCCACAAACGACAAACTATTTTGTATTCATAAATACATTTTTAATTGATCTATGGACTGGATGGATTTTAGCCGTTATTTGAATAAATTGGGATTTATTGGTGAAAAAAGTTTAAAAAAAACGAGAAAAACGTTTATAAATTGTGAAAATTCAAAAAAATTATTCTGAAAAGTTTCAAAATTAGTAAACAACAGCCAAATGACAAAAAATATTACTTCGCGTCATAAATTAGGAAAATTGCTAAAATCGTGCAGAATATTCAAAATTAATTAAAAATCACTGAAAAGGTAAATAACACAGTATGAGAAATGGAAGTCCTTCTCAGGTAATAATATTTTCATTTCTTCCATAAATCCTTTGGAGTTGCGATTTTAAAAATATTTTTAATGAAGAAAAGAAAAACTTTTCTTTAAATCTAAATTAAAAAATATTTTGTGAAAAAAATATATGTGTGAAAACATCGTAAAAGATCACATCCTACAATGTCAAGTTATGATCCGAATTGCATTACTTTTGGGTCTTAATCGCCGCACTTTCATGACTTTTCGGAAGTTCTTTTTTTTCTTAGACAATAAGTGATAATTGGCATAAATTGCTTTAACATGGCAAGAATCACTTTACAATGTTAAATAAATTGTTATAATTGAGAACAAGACTCAAAATTGTTAAAAAAAAAGCGATGCGCTTTACTTAAATTTTTTTCCAAAATTATTAAAAATTTATAAAGCGCCAAATTCGGACAGATCATAACATTTTAATATATTTTTGTCTAAATGGAATTATTAAGTCTAATATAGAAAAAACGCTAAAATATTTAAAAGTGTTGACTATATTCAGTTTGAATGGGAATGAAAATTGAAAGAAAAATAAATTCATAATTCCTTAAAATTAAAAAAAAAAAAAATATATTCATTATAGGCCATTCCACGTTGATACAAAGAGGTAAAATTGATGGATGGAATTTGGGGTTTACTTCAGGAGCTTGGTGCTCAAAGTTATGGAGCGGTTCATGTCCTCAGTGGGTGGTGGGATTCTGTCAGTTCTTGTCATAGGGCATCCATCGTTGTCTTATCGCGCTTAGTAAACCCCTTTGCTATATATTTTTCCATAAACTCCATGATTATAACATGTTGTGTCGTATTTTTATGTTTTACCCTAAAAATAAAGACATCCATGCAAAAATATTTTTCTTTACGAAGTCATTTATATAAAATATCCTGATGCAAAAAATAAAAACAAAGTGCGCAAATAAAAACTGACAACTGATAGCTGCTTGGTTTATTTCTAATAACAGAACCAATAACAATGGTTTCTGTGACACCTAAAACCAACATTAATTCTAGTTCGAACATAAAACCGATAACATTGGTTTTCGTCACATCAAGGCATGTTTTCTTGTCGTTTTCAAAACTAATTCTGACAACATTGGTTTCTATGACACCGCTGACTGTCTCGTATTTATCGTATTTATTTTAATTGGGATGATACTTTCCAGTCATAAGATTTATTCCTGCTCTATTGTTCTTAAAATTTGTATAGTATAATTATATTAAGGGTTTAATAAACTAGACATTAAACCTTAAAACTTATTATCGTATTATCTTCATATTGATAAAAATTCACTCTATGTGGGCTGTTCACAAGATCCGACTAATTTTTAATAAATTTTTCTATTGTTTCCCAATTGTCTATGAATGATCGCGGATACTATTTAGTCTTAGTTATGAATAATCTGTTACGATGCTGTTAGTGATTATGCATATTAAATTGTTTAATATATAAAATTATAAAAGAAAAAATAGACAGACAACAAATAGATTGCAAACAACCCAAATGCAAAATATACAACAAGACAATTGCCATACAACCAGCCAACATTTTCATGTGGGTTTTTGTCGATTGAAATGAAAATAATTGGAGGAGATGGCTGAAGGCGAAGAGATGAAAATTAATGGGAGTTTCATTTATAATTTGCATAATAAAAAACAACAATTAAAAATTAAAAAATTTATTAAATTCGTTGTAGTTAAAATATCTTTATAGTGATTTTTTTAAGATTCACAGCCATATGTTTTTTTGTATGTTTTTTTAAGAAACTAAAAAATATATATTAAAACAAAGACCATAATCGTGATATCGTCACGTTAATTATAGAATGTTTCCTGAAACAACATACATATGATTATAGCAATAACATGATGGTAAAATTTCGATTTAATTTCTGGGCTTTCAACTGAAATTTATATTGCATTGTTTGTTGTGGCTTTATCTGTTCATATGCCGACTTTTCATTGTTCGCTAAACCAAATCGTCAGTGAACTTTATTTCGGGAGAATATCTCTTAATAATAAATTTCATTATTATGAGATTTATATTTTTTAAAATTAATCTTTTATGACGTTTATCGAACTGTACTGCTAATGTTAACATATTAATTAATTTGTCGCACGTACAAGTCTTGAATTAAATTGAATGACTAATATTTTTTTAAACTCTTTTTATTAAATTAATTATTCGAGATATTTTCTAAAATAATAATTTAAAAAAAATTATTAATTGCTGTTGGCTTCGCTGAGTACTCGTATATGCCTGTATTTTATTGACTCTAGTCAAATCATTAGTATTCTTCAGCCAAATCGTGTTTGGAAAGACTTCAAACAAAAACTAACAAACATTATATGATAATTTTATAGAATTATACTCGTTGATTATGTGAGAATTCTGTAGAATTCTCATATAGTATTGATGTATGTATGAGTATATGAGTTTAAATATTTTTCAAACATAATTCGGCTAAAGAGTACTGATGATTTGGCTACCGTCAATGAAATTCAGGCATGTGTTCAGCTAAGCCAAAAAGAAACAATAATTTTTTTTTTAATTCTTCTTGATTAAGGATGGATTAAAGAGATGTGTGATGTATTACAAATAAAAACACAAATTGTTTCATACGATGTATGGCTTCAAAAGAAAAATTGAAATAAGATCACAAAGAAAATTAAATAACCCCCAAAATCCTTGTGTCTGCCATCTTTTATTTTTAGTTCTTTATTTCAGAAAAATTATTTCCCCGGAGATTATTTCATGCCCCATATATCACTAAAATTTTTTCTAATTAATAAGAAAGAGATATTCACCTAAATTGATAAATTCAGCGATCGAACTCGAACCAGACTAATTGACTTTAATTTTAAAAAATTTCATAATTTTAAAACGATATTAGGGGGAACATATCAGTTCTGAAACTGGGGCTATATTTCATGTGATTTCATAATTGGGACTTTATTTAAAGGGGCGGTGTAATTTCTTCTCATTTGGGTCTGATTTCACTTTAATAACAATTGGGGTGTTATTGTTTGTAAATGAGGCCCCGATTTTTGGTTCTTTATTTCAAATATTGTCTACGCGATTATTTCTTGGGTTTTATTTAATGCCATTTCCACCAATAACATATAAAATACGTCTATTGAAATTTAAAGTTTTCAAATTATTTGTTGAAATTACATCTTCGAAAATATATGTATGTGTGTATATAAAGTGTTGATTATATTCGGGAATGTTAGGAGAAAGTGGAGGCGAATGCAATTAGTATAATGTGATAGAAAAGCCATAGTTCCCGGGAGTGTTAAAAGTGTAACTATTTTTTAATATATACATACTTTGAAAATAGTTTGAAATTTTGAAAATAATTTCTGATGCTAGTCGGATATACTCGTAAGTTGTTTGTTCTAAGTCTATGATTATATCTTGTAATTTTTAATGTGATTGAATTTTTAGAAATACTCATATTGTTCTTATATATACATGTATATAATTTTTTTTTTTTTTTTTATTTTTTTTTTTTTGGTGTAGTTAGACTACATGCTTTTCAAACATGACGTTTGTCACTTGATAATTTGGCATTAGTACCAATGGAGCAGACAGGTTAACCCACAACAAATGACACTTTTTGTATTTACTCCGGAACTGAAATCTAATATCTACTTATATGTTTGCTGGGTAATTATTAAAGAACTATTTTTGTGGTGCATTTTCTCGTTTGACCGCTTTTCTATTTATTAATAGAACAAAACCCTGACTTAGTTCAATGTATAATAAACCTAACGGTGTTAAATTATGAAAAATAAAAATTATAATAATTAATACTTAAACATACGAGTAAAATGTCTTAAATCAGGCGTTACTTATTAACATGTTCAAAAGCAGTACACATGTGCCTGCATTTAAATATCTCAAGTTGCATGTTTATTTATTTATTTTATTATTTTTTTAAGTGTTTTAATTTTTTAATAAATTTTTCTTTTGTATAAAAACATACATAATGAAACCAATAAGTGGGTTTTGAGGTCTTTAACGTTTTTGTTTCTTTATTATTCAACACTATTTGGTATCAGTAAAAGCTGAGAAGCTTAAACTTTTTTTTGCATTTGTACGATAAATAAATATTTTATTTTATAAACATTTTTTTAGGTCTGACGGCCAAGTTTAAAGATACAGAAAGTTGTCGAGTGTTTTTAAGCCACTATCGTATATTTACTTGAATGTGTTGTTCTCTTTTTTTTTGGTTGTTGTAGGTGCTGCAAGATAAATGACGATGATGGTAAAAATGTCAAAACCATAAAAGAATGGGGGAATCAGTGAATCTCTTAAGTGTATTTATCAGATAAATTCTCAAAGATCACAAAACCTTAATCATGTTTTAGTACAAAATGCGATTAAAAAAATACTAAAGGGTGTGTCAATTATCCAAAATAAATTCACAAAAAATTCGCTTGCAACTCTTGTGTTCGAATATAGGAATTTCTTAAAGTCTTAAGCGGGTTTATAAAAAAAGAGGTAGAAATTAAATTAATGTCTGTAAACAGAAAAATGTAAAATCTGATGGTTATTTTTGTTTGCTTTTTTAGAATAAAAAATAAAATTTTAGAAAATGCTAATGAATAAATTATTAAGAAAAAAACCGCGATAATCAGTATAACGAATCTCACTTTAGCAGAAATCTGATATAACGAATGCTATAATTTTTGGTATTAATTACGTTTTATAGCCAACGTAAAAAAATTTTTTACTCGCTATAACGAAAGTTTAGAGAAAATAAAATAAATCAAAAATTTTGGCCACGTAATCTCTTTTATATAAAGAACCTAAGAAAACTAAAACTAAATGAAATCATGTTCTAGTCTAGAACTATTAGAAATCTATTGGACATAAATAGTTAAATTAATACGATATGATATTCCAGGACTGGACATCGTATTTGCTCCATGTAAATACTTCATATGGACTGCCAATTAATTTTAAAACGAGGCAAAAGAAGAGGGAAAGAGTTTCACTGAAAAACAATATTGAACAATATGAAAATTATCTGTCATCTCAGATATGTCAAGTTTAGTGCGGAATATAAGTTTTGCCTAAAAGATAAACATTCGAAATGTTGTTTAAACTAAAAATTTTATATATATATTTTATTTAAATAATCGAGCTGTAGGTCTTTTTTTTATAAAACATATAACTTTATTATTTTAAATATTTTGATGTCTGTTGGTGGGCGGAGGGCTTCTTGTTTAAAGGGAATAATGTTGAAAATAAAAACCAAATGGTGAAAAAGATGCCCAAAAAGGCAACGAATTATTTAAATTAATAAATTTATTTGCTTTGTAAAAATATATAATAAAGCCCGATTATTTAAATAACATATATATAAAAACATGAGTCGGAAAAAATAATTAATTAAAAAAATTTAAATAAAAAACGTTGATATTTATTTGAAAAAGCAGCAAGATTTGACGATTTATCATCATTTTGACAGCTTGTGCCTTATATTTATAGACTTTTACAACTTAAAATTTATTTTTTTGCTCTTTTTTTGGCTTTCGGTTCCCACAAAATTTAAACAAGTTGCTTTTGTTTGTTGACAGTTTGGAAAAAATAAATAAAATAGATTCTTTTTGAATGGAAACTGTTTATTGTCTAGACAACTTAAGCTTAAGCCTAATATGATATATTTTGTAATTTTCATATATGACTGAATTCTCATATTGTATATATGTATTAGTTTTTATATAAACCTAAGGTTCTAAATGCCTACAAACCGGTAAAAGTTCCATGATATGAAATATCGACATATAGACGGGTGATCCCACAACAGAACTATTTACCTCAAAATTTATCTGGGAGGAAAGAAAAACTATTATGGAACTGTATGACCAAATATTAGTTATATTCTATTTTGAAGATAAACATGTAACCAAGGAAGACAATATATCCTTCTTGGATATTATGAAATAATAATTTAGCAATTTCGTTGAATAAAGTCAAGGCCAAAGGTATATAGTCCGAATTCACATCTGAAAAAACAAAAAAAAAAAACAAAAAAAATTTTGGAAAAAGTTTTCCGCAATATCCTCTTCGTATGTTGAAAAATTCAGAATCATATCTGAAGCTAATGAGGAGTTGTAACAAAAAAGTTTCTATATAGAGACTAACAGCCGTATTAAAAAAATTTAGTTTTGATTCAAAACACAACTTTAACTATTTTATGATTTAAGGAATTTTATTGGTAACACTATCGTTCTTTATAGTTTGTGATCGAATATGTAAAAGTTTCATTCGAGTATTTAAAAGAAAACTATTATTTTGAAATGAAATAAACTATTTTAAAAAATTTTGAATTTCTATCATGATAATAAAAAATACTTTTTTTAATGAAATATAAACAACAAAATTGTTATGAATAAAAAAGATATTATAAGATGTCCTTTACTTTTACTTTTCTGTTGATTGTATGTACATCACCCATACATTTTTGAATATTATTTACTATGCATTTTGATATTTTCTATTACTTCCTCTAAGAGCTTAGACTTTTAGCTCTAAGTTAAGGTGCAACATCAATATTAAAAGAGATATTTGAGGATAAAAATTATATTTTGAATATAAGAACTTTAAATGGGTTTAAAGTATGTTGGTATGTGATTGATTGCATATATTCCAATAATAATTGCTTTGAATGCAACTTAATCTAAGAATGTTTTGTAAAAATGTTGAGTGTTTTTATATTTTTAATACGACCGCAATACATTTTGCTGAATTGTTATTATTTTTTTTTTGGAATTATCACTATGTTGCATTAAAAGGTGCGATACTCATACAACGAGTGGACCTAAACATTATGCTTTGCCTGTATGTTTTTAATTTATTGCGTTTAGTTTTCCTTTCGTTTTTCTTAATGTAAAATTAATAAACAGATTAAACGCATTTCTATTAAATATTCAATAAAGTGTGCCAAAGTTTAAGCGAGGTTTACTTTTGCCGCTGTTTTGTGGTAATTAATAACAAAAGAAAAAAATATTATTTGACAGCTGAAATTTTAGGGTCCGTAGGAAAAATATGTTGCCTGCTTCGTTACTACACATTTCACTTATTATTTTCAATTTTCTAAATTTAATTTTAAGTAATTGAAATATTATTCTTGAACACTGTTAGATAAATAAGAGCTTAAATATTTTATAAATTGTTATTATATTTTTAAACATACATAACCACGGTTGAGGTCGAATTTTTTATAAAAGCTAAAAACTTGTTTAGTTCAATATCGAACAATGAAACGATATTTAAAATATTGACAATACGAAGTCTATAGACACATGAAATGAATTTGATAAAATTCGTACTTGATTTTATTTTATTTTAAGTGCAATTTAGTGTTGCTCGTGCTTAAATTTTTTATCACGATTTCTTTTTAAAGTAAAAGGAAAACAACTTAAAAACAGAACGAGTTTTTCTTTCGTTTCGCTGATCAGAATCGGGGATTCCAATCAGATGTTAGTGAAAACTTTTCTTATTTTGAGTTTCGTTCATCTCAAGGAATTGGTAGTATCTCTTTATCACAGGATGCGCTGATATTAATGTGTGATAAGTTACCAGGGTTCCATGGCTCTGAGAAAGGTTTCCTTGAGCAATAGCCAAAAACTTTGTCTTATAAAAGACACATCATTGATGAACAACACTCCTAGAGCCCTAATTTATGAATTTTTTTGAAGTTGCTTTATAAATGACATGTTACCCACACTCGAAGTTTTGCAATTGTCACATATGCTTTGATATGGCCTTGGTAAAATTATCCTACTAATTTAGTTCGGGCCCACTTAATTTTGTGATAAGAGTACTATTACGCACTTCTGGTGGCCAGGTATTCCAGATTATGATTGCAACACGAAAGTTTCATACGGAAATGTCAGATGCTTATAAAAAACTCGTCTGAATTCATCTAAAATTTTTACAAACAGTTCGAAGCATCAGGACTCAGTATAATTATCAGCCCACTCTAGTCAACAATCGGAGATTGGCTATTCCAAAAGCTACAAATGCTCACGTTAGTAAATTTTTATTTGGTGGTAGACACTTTTATTCTTTGTGGCACTTTTGGCAACGCCTTGTTATAAAGAATGCATATGTTTTCCTCAGTAGCCGTATTATTAAAGTCTCTTTAAAGATTTTCAATATTTGTTGCATATTTATTAAAGCAAAGTGCGATGACTCATATTGATATTGTTTGTTGTCTTCTTAAATGTATTTTTTTTTCAATTCATAGATTTGATCGTGAACTGTAAATGAAATTGAAAGGCTTCATGTGTTGCTGCTGTTTTGTTGTTTAAAGGAAATGTTGTTGACCAAATAAGTTGTTATTTGTTGGCGACTCCAAATTAAGCGCGTTCGTAACAAATGTGGGAATACTCGTACATGTAATTAAAAATTTGTCTATTACTGTCACTGACTTTTGCTAATGAAGGTTTTAAACATTTAACCATTTGATTTGTATCATTTTTCACGTGGCTAATCCACTACCAATTAAATGATTTGAATATGTATATAAAGTTGAGTCTAGTTATAACGCATTCTGCAAAATGTGGTTGGCGAATATAGCCTTCCATAATTTGTATTAGAATAGAGACAATTTTGCCTATTTTCTTTAATAAAGTTGAAAATGTCAAAGTAAAAGTTGGAAATAGACAGCCGAAACAATGTTCTTAAAGAACATGATATAATCACTTATATTTAATTTTTCCTTAGTCGAATAGTCAAACAATTGTAAATGATTCGGTTTTCCGCAGCGATCGATTTTCGACACCAACTTCGAGGGTTTTTCCTATAATAAATAGATCGCGTGACTTTTTAATTTAATCTAGTACAAAATTTCAAAGTCGTAAATTAATCTCCCAATCACGATGAGGCCCGATTGTCTTGACGTTTTAAAAAATTTGCGCAAAGATTTTACCGCCTTAAAGTAAAATCGTGTGAAATTTACAAGAATTGGCCTTATAAAAAAAGATCTTGTTACAAGCAAGAATTCGTTATAATCGTAATAATTACTACGAAATATTTCTAAAAAACAGAAATTCTTTAAAAACGTTGAATGTTTTAAGTGGACTCTACTGTATTTCTTTTTTATTATTTCTTTTTCGTATTTGTATGAACCATTTATGATTAAGTGGGTGTGTTAAGCTCATATGTTATAAATATTTTAATTAAGAAATATTAACAACAAAAAAAAATAAATAAAATAAAAAATAAAGAACATTAAGCCAAAGAAAGCTGTAAGCTTACATCATTTGATTTAATTTAGAAAGTATTAGAAGTCAAAATTTTTTTATGAACAAGTGGGTGGATAAAGATAGAAATTTTCAAGTGTTACTATTTGAAATATCAGGATTTTTAAATTAAAAGAACATCGAGTCACATCGTTAGGCAAATATTTATTTAGAATTAAACAATGAAAGTACAATATTTGAAAAAAAGTATAATTTTCTCTGTCACACAAAAATTTCAAAATTACTTCAAATACAAAAATCTCTCTTTTAATTTTAAAGTCTACATACATATACATATGTACTCTTATATACACATGTACATGTACACACATATAACAAAACACATTTTGAAAAAAATCCTGAATGTTGTTATACTTCACATATGTGTCCTGCTAGTCTTGTTATAAATTTATCCTTCGTAGTTCCTACGTACTTACGTATACCTTATCGCAATCCTAGGAAGAAAGTTGGGAGTATTTTGATGGAAAATAATTTTCTAATTAAACTGACTTTACCAATTGATTAGAGAGTATGGAGAGTAAAAATGAAAGCAACACAAACAAAACCACAGAACGAAAAATGTAAAAGTCATTAAGATTTATTCTTGAAATTTTCCATAATGTCATAAAATCAAAAATATTTGAGATAGAAAATCACAAGAATGCTCATAAATCTCGCAAAACATTGAATACATATTTTTTTTGTGTGGAAAGATTAAGTATAGAATAGAAAAATTTTGAGAATCAAATGTTGTGTGTAGAATACCCTGTGCTGGGAATGACTTGGAGGTTTAAGACACAGATGTGATTAGAAGTATAAGAACATCTCTGCAAAGAAGACAGGATTATCTTGGCATTGTACAACATATGTATAATCATTACTCGAAATTTGAGGACTTATTGATTTTGGACAGGAAAATAATACAGATAATTAACATACCTACAGATAGAAGAGTAAGACGGACACTGATTTTTTACAAATTTTCACATTTAAAATATTTTTGAAATTTTGTATAACTTTTTACATGTGTAATAGAGAATATCATACTTTTTCAAATATTGTATTTTTATTTGTTAATTACACATAAATAAAATTTTTCCTGACGATACCATTCGATGTTGTGGCGAAGTGGTGAAAATAATTAAATTTAAATAAACAATTCTTCTAATTTTAAAAGTCCTGGTGCTCGAATAAACACTTGTTTAATTGAATTAAAAAGATGATATAAAATTACAATGTGTAAGATTTCAAAATTTGTTTCAAAAAGTACCTTTAAACAACGAATTTCGTCAAATATCATGATGTATTTCTACAGGAGTACGATTTATTAAATACATGTTTATGAACTTCGATTCGAAACTTTCAAATGAAGAAAATGCATCACTTGTTGAGTTAGCGATACTGATGCAAATCAATTGATGGCATTTTCTTCTCCAAAAAAAGTGTAACATATTTGTCATTTCGAAGGGCAAAAAGTGAATTGAGTGTTCACAATTAATTTTACATATTTTTCAGAAAACAAAATCGCCATTGCACTAATAATGCGTATTTCATGCGTAGGCAAAAGATTTCTTTTTTTTACAATTTCGAACACAAGAACATAAAAAATGCACAAATCAATTTTTTAGATTATTTTTAATAACAAGAATGAAAGAAAAAAAATAATACAATTAATAAAATCAAAGATTTTCAAAATGGAAAAAGCATAATTTATTGCTAAAAAAAATGTTTTAGTCATAAAAAAGGAATCGTCCTTTTCTATGATGTACGTTTCATATTTTTACGCATCGTATACGTATTTCAGTGATACATTCTTAAATTTTTATCGACTAGACCCATTGGCAACAAGTCTATTTAAGTAAAATGAGCTGAATGTGCATTAAAAACAATAATAAAATTATAAAACATTGCATGTTTCAAAAGTTTTGAAAAATAATTGGAAAAACTCACAATTATTGCTGAGTTCAATACAGCCCCGAGTACATTCAACAAAATTTATCTCTTGCAGCGAATAAACCATCAAAAAAATTATTTATGGTAAAAAAATCAAGAAATAAATTTTTAAAAAGCAGCTTTTTTAAGAGGCCTTTTAAAAAGATGCCTCTTCCAAAAAAAAAAAAATACCTTTTATAACAGTGCATTTAAAATTTTACATTTTAAATTACTTTCACAAAATCACTTTTTAGAAATGTACCTTTTAAACAAGTCTCTCTTTACAAAGTATATTTAAACAAAAAAACACATTTAAAAAAATTAACTTTTAAAAAGTGCATTTTAAAAAATTTGCTTTTTACAAAGTACATTTGAAAAAGTAGCCTTTTCAAAAGTACCTTATAAAAAAGTACGTATGAAATATTACCTTTAAAAAAGTACTTATAAGAAATAACTTTTAAAAAAGTACCTTAAGCACCTGTTAAAAAATTATTTATTAAAAAAGTAAGTTCTAAAAAAGTAACCTTTAGAAAGTTACCGTTTAAAAGACGTACCTTTTTATAAAGTACATTTCAAAAGAGCACGTTTAAAAAACCTTAAAAATAGCTTTTAAAAAATTATATTTAAAAAAATTACCACTTGAAAAAAATACATATTAAGAAAGTACCATTTGAAGAATTATCTTTTAAAAAAGTAACTTCTAAAAGTTACCTTTGGCAAAAGCAGTTTATGAAAAAGTACTATTTGCAATGGCACCTCCTAAAAATTACCTTCTAAATAATTAAGTATTTTAAAACGGTACCTTTCACAAAAAATACCATTAAATAATTAAGCCTTTTAAAATGGCACCTTTTAAAAAATATCTTTTAAATAATTAACCTTTTCAAAATAGTACCTATAAAATATTAAATTTAAAAAAGTACCTTTTTAAAAAGCGTTTCTAAAGAGTTCCATTTAAAAAATGTTCAACGATAAATTTAATCAAAAACATTTTTTAATTTTTAAAAATTGCTTAAAACAACTGCTTTCTAAAAATAAAATTTTGAAATTGTGATTAAAGAAAGTGTTTAAAAAAAGATCCTTTCGTTACTACTTAAAGAATGTATATTTTAAGAAATGTCTTTCAAAAATTACATTACATAAAAATAGCCATTTGAGAAAATATTTTACAGAAACTATATTTAAAAAAAATATTTTTTTTTGGAAATATCTCCTAATTTAAGAACATCTTTATATAAAGCTTTTAAAAACATTTACTCGTGGCTTTTTATTCATATATTTTTTGTATACTCGTAATTAGATTAAAATATGAAATATGAATACTATATTTATAAAATATAAATAAATGTTTGATTGTTTTGGTTTCTTTTTTATTTTCAGGTTTGTGTTCTTCAATTTTCTATGAAGTTTAAATTAATTTAAATTTAAGACAGAAACTTAGTGGTAAGTTAAAGTTAAATGTTTTTTAATATTTGATTTGTATGGAATTTCAATGAATTTTAATTTAGTTCGCACAACTTTTAAAACTTTTTTCTTTTAATTAATTTTAAAATATTTTTCGTGAGGTCGTACCACTGTGCCATTTTATAGAAGATTTATCTGAAATAAAATCTTAATTTTAATAGTTTGTTTTTGTATTTAATCACTGTCATATCTAGACATGTTGCTTATCAACACTGCATAATATTTTAATATTATTTGTTGCTTTTCGTCTTAGATGGGAATTAGAAATACCTGCAGCTTTTGTTTTAATCTTAATTTCTTATGGTGCTTTAAGCTTCAACTACTAAATATTTACACAACAAAAAAGAGTGAAGAGAAAAAGAAAGTGTTTTTAAGATGACAATGTTTATTTATTCCAACAAACTTACAAGTTGACAAGAGCACTCATATAATTATGCATGAAAAATTTAAACTTAATTTCCATTTCAACACAGCAAAGGAAAAAGAAAAGTAAATTCGTAAGAAAGAAGAAAAGAAAAGAAAAAAAAACGAAATGGTTTCATCGAGTTTTCATATCAAAATCTGCTTTGCAAGAAAGTGAAATAGAAAAGACTACTTAATTACCCCAACTCTTAATGTCAGTCTGTCTGTCATTTCAAAGTCATACCCATACAATTGCACTGAGTCAGATCTGCAAGTATGTAAGTCTTTGAACAACAGTGGAGCGGCGCAGCGCATTTATTATTTTAATTTGATATTGATAAGATAATAAGATAAAATACATTTTGCTTTGAGATTAAATATATACAACATCTTATATACTTTTTCTCTCTTCTTTTAATATTATGGCTTAAATTTCTCCATTTTAATAATTATTTTTTTCTTTTTTTGAATTATATAAATTACTGACGATGCCAGCATTTTTATTGCAATTAATTTTTATTATGTTTTGATTAATTTTTTTCTGTTGTTGTTTTCCTTTCCATGCAACTTTGAAAACACATACATACATACATACATAGACTTAGATATTAAAGAATAATGTTCAAGAGATTTTGTCTTCCAAACACCCCCGTGTATTTATGTACATATTTGAATACACATATACTCGTACATACGTACATACAGTAGTGGTCAGATAAAGGTTACCAAGGGCGTCTTTGACAATTTGGCAAAACTGCTTACAGCAACTAAATTATTTTCATTTAAATATTAGTTTTTCGTGGGAAAAAAGAAGAAAAAATTTATTATATTATAAGATCAAAGACTTACAAACACAATAATATGGTACTTGAATTATTTTCTAACATTTGGTGTGCTTTTATTACAGCTGCAATCTTTGGCGACATGTACGTAAAGTCAGTGGTTTAAAAGTTGTGCGTTCGTAAATGCAAACGCTGCAAAAGTCTGCAGCACTTTTTATGTCAAACGTTTTTTTAACACAGTGTTGCCACAAAAATATTTTTTGCAACCCACGCAAAATTTTATTTTTTTCCGCAAAAAATTGGAACTTTTCGATTAGTTGTAATGGTCGGGACCGAAAGCATTCTGGGTAATCAAATTGTTCTGGTTAATTGAGTAACTACTTTAAATATTTTTTTAATATTTTTTATTGGTTAATTAATTAATATTGTCGTATGTACATATTTATATAATAAAAAAGTTATTCAAGAGCTTTATGTACATTTTAAATAGTATAAGGATTTTTTTTTCAAAAAACCGTGAAAAATACATGAGAATTTCAAGAAGGGTAATTTCTTGAACAGAAAATCATGCAATCTTCTTTTTCAATTTCATATATTTGTTCACATGATTTTAGTAGGTGCAGTAAACTTGGATATTGTTTTCTTCTGTAATGCCGGAACAGCCAGGACTCTCCAAGAAAGTCCAGTAATGTACGGTATTGCTTCTGTTATAATCGTCATAATATTATGCCGAAACTTTTTTTCGGTCAGGTTCAAAAGTATAGCTTCTTCAGGGGACAACGCATCAAATAGAGCAGTCAAATCGTTCAAAATACTATTTATTGTTTGTGGTACATTATCCGTAAGTCTCAAATTTCTAAGTTAAACCAAAATAAACACGACTCAACGTATGCAAATCAGGGAATTCCTCTTTTTCGTTTTATTCACATTGAGTTTAATTTTTAAAAATTTTCACAATACCGTGTAATAAAAAGTAATCACGGTTAATCGTTGCAAAAAAAATTAATAATAAAATCGGTGTAAAAAATTAGTTGTCTTTTTCTTTCCCGGATAATTGATGTTGTCGGTTAATCGAACTGCGGTTTATCGAGGCCCCACTGCACACAAAATCAAATGCAAAAATTTTATGTTTTGTGAAAAATGTAAAAGTAAGTGAAACAAAATGAAATATTTTTGATAGTTCTTAATTGTTGTAAAACAATTATTTATTCCTCTCTTTTGTTTTAACTTCATCTTGTGATCTTTCGCTTTTCTTGATTTTTAATGCAATTTATAAGTAAATTATCGGTTTTGAATTTAATTTTTTGCAATACATTCAAAATTTCAAACTTTTCACAGATGTTTGGACAGTGGTAGAGCATCTGCACATCTCTGCAACAGCTGTTCACGCAACAGCAACGAAATTTCACATCACTGCCACAGTTTTTACACAAATTCGCTTCATTTACCAACGTATCCATCATGGGGCATTGACGTTAACTAAAAATTATTTGACGTTTCTTTAAATAAAGCTTTTCTTAATTCCGGCTTTTAAGACTCTGCGACATGTCATGTTGCAAATATTGTAAGGACTTTTCTTTTAGAGTAACGTAACACTCTTTAACTTATATGTAGCAAATTTCTCTCTTTGCCTCACGAAAGTGAAGTAGATAGTACTTGGAAAACAGGTGCATTACCTCATTATAGAGGCCCAAAAATATCAAAGTTTTCCACCCTATAGAGAATTGTTGGGTCACCCTCAAGAAATTAGTTGAAAAGAGAAATAATAAAAAGTGGGACTAAAAAACCTCAATGTCGGCGAGCCTTGCAGCTGCAAATAAAATCTACACTCCGGGCAAACAAAATTTTACAAACTAGTTCAGGTTTTGTTTTTAATCGGGGAACACAAAGAAGCCAAACTAGAGCCAAGTGAGTCGGCTCTGCTCACCCTAACCTGGGCTAGTAGTTTCCTTATTTTTTTATTTTTTTGCATTGAAGTTAGTTTTTGATTTTATTGTTTTGGCAAGTTTAAATGAACTAAGTATTACTCATATGGTCACTTATAATTTTTTATATTACATTCTTATTTATTTATTAATTTATATATTTTTTTAATATAGAGTTACACTGTGTGTAATTTTTGAAGTCGTGGCAAAATAACCATATACGGACACCACTACGTGATAAAAGACTAAAAAAAAGACCCGTGTCTCCCAATTTTTCCCAAAATCATGCACTTTTTTATGGGCCGCCAAAGATTTGGGGCCTCGGTATCATTTTCGCAAAAAAGTGATCATTTTCTCGGGCTCATATCTTGCAAACCGTTCCGAATTTCGATTTACTCTCTGAGGCAAACTTGTAGCTCTTGTCATAAAGAACAAAAATTGCGAACATAAAATCGCGAAAAACTTAAAAAAATTCGATTTTTTTTACCTTTTTCTCTTGTTCAGGTCCATAGGTAGCAAACCGTTCAAAATTCAAGGAAACAATCAACTACAAAAATTTACCTAAGATCTCAATAAACAAATTTCTACAACATATACACTGTTGTGTACGAATTATGTTGTAGCACTTTATATAACTTTCACCGCGTCACTTTTTTCACTTTTGCGGCTACCTAAGCGCTACCTAAACGGTGTTCAGAATTATTCCCAGGAAGTTCGTGTTTCGTGTTGCACTGTGTTATCAAGCAAATCTAAAAGGGTCAATAAATTTCTCTTTGTTCCAATTTAACATTTAAATAGAAATATATTAATTGCTTTATTTGTCAAACTATCAAAAAATGCCTCTGCTAACATTTGTCTGTCCACTACAGTATCCAAATATTCCATCTCGTACATGTTCATAATAGTTTCGAAATTTGCAATACATTTTTCAAAAAGTGTACGATCTTGTCAAATCTTTTTGGAAGTTATTTTTATAATGAAGGAATAAGGTTTTTGCCGTTAACATAATTTTATAAGACATTATATAGTAGTTGCAGGTGAAATTTTGTTTGAAAAGGATCTTACATCCACACAGACACAATTATTTAAAGCATTTTTTTTGGAAAGGTACTTTTCTATAAACTTAATCTTTTTTGCAAAATGCATTGTTTATTGTGGTTTTAGCTCTTTATATGCCGGCATTTCATTGGTCGCTAAACCAAATCGTCAGTGAAGTTTAAGCCGTTGGAAAACATTCAACCTCGGATGTTTATGCCATACAAATCAAATACGATATGAGAATTCAATAATGTATATGAATTATAACAAAATACATAATCATAGTGGGCTTAGAATGCTTTTATACAAACAACACGACAAACAATTATACTCAACGTTAGTCTATATTATTTTTCTTTCAATTCATTTTACAAAAAGCTCTATTTGTTTTAACGATTATTTGGGGAGAATATCCCGAATAATAAATTTCAATTTTAAGGACATACTTATTTTTTTTAATGTACATTCATAAAAGATATATTTTAAAAGTTGTATATCCAAAAGGTACTTTTTTGAAAAGCACTTTTTTGAACCCAATGTTTTTAAAAGGTACTTTTGCAAAAGATAAATTTCAACAAATATACTTTTTACAAATTGCCTTTTCAAAATATACTTTTTTGAAAGGTAGTCTTTCAAATCGTACTTTCTTATTTTTTTTAAATGTACTATTTTTGAAAAAGTACTTTTTTGAAAGGTACTTTTTGAAAGGTACTTTTTTAAAGAAATTTCTAGAATGAAATTTTTCTAAAAGCGTTTTTTTAAAAAGTGCTTATTTAAAAGACAAAAATAAAATACTTTCTTTAAAATGCAATTTTTTAAATCATATCTTTGAGAGGAAAAAATGTATTATTGAGTATTTTTTACCCATCCCGTTTTGCACACAACTTTTCCCTCTTCGCATATCTAAATTTATAATATTAATACTAGACAAACACAAATGTTATTTCCGTATCGTGTCTAGTTTTTAATATCCATGTTGATTCCTCGTCATACTCATTTACTACCTGTGATTATACAACATTAACATATTTACTAACTACACGTTAGTATTTTCGCACATCCATATATTTACGTACGTATGCATGTACATATGTATGTATGTTTGGTTCCATCATGTGCACGTATCAATATCGAATGAAATTTAATATCCATATAGATGATGTCGCATACAACATCTGCTAAATGGCAAACAAACGTCTTTCTATTTCTATTGGCAGTTATAAAGCCATTTCAATTTGATGACAAATATTGTATGTTTGTCGATATTTTTCTACGGGTTTTTTTTGCATATAATGCAGGTTGCATGGTATCGACTAAGTCGTTCGTATGTAAACACACATGAAAACGAGTTGTTAGAAGAACTACACGTGAAAAAATATGTTATAAGGAAGTCGAGCTGGGAACTGATTGTTGTTTTTATTAAATAAGAGTTGGAGTAATGGGAAGTTGCATTAGCACTCGAGAGCTCAATTAAATGGACTTGGGGTTTTGTTATTTATTCTGTTAATTTTTTTATTTTTTTTTTTAGTAATAGTAATATTTTGACTTTGGATCACAATCCATATAGTTTTGAAACTAAAGTCTCAACGCTTCTATTTAAACTATGTCAATAAACTCGAGCAACAGAATAGACTTTCTGCATATCAAAATATTTTGCTAAAATGTTCCATTATTATAAATAATAAGAAATTTTGCTTCTTTGTACGAGGGTGGGTCAAAACGTCAGTATTTTTTGAATTACCCGTCTCTTAAGTGAAAGAAAAACACTGCTCCAGTCAAAAGGCACCTGTCTATTGACTCCTGCCAAAATTTAAACAAGCTGCGTCATTTAGTTTGTGTTTGACAGTCATTGATAGTAGACTACCCCTTGATTTGAGGAGAAGATGAAAAAAGTAAATTTCGTGTGCTCGGTAAGCATTATTTTATCACTCAAACCAAGGCTAGAGCTTCGGGACCATAAATTTCAATGCTAAAAAAAGTGATTTACTGAATTTCGATGTTACGCTACAAGAACGGAAGATGCCAAACGCTCAGGCCGCCCAGTTGAAGCCTCCAACACTGATCGGAGATTGAAAGTGTGAGAGATTGTGGAAGCCATAGGCATATCACATGACTCAGTGGCTTTAATTTTAAATGACCGCTTGGGTATGAGAATGCTTTCCGCAAGATGGATGCTGCGTTTGCTCACAATCGACTACAAACGCAAACGTGAAGTGTTTGCCATTGTTCAACCGCAATATGGACGAGTTTCCGCGTACTTTCGTAACCGTATACGAAATACACTAGAGGCTGTATAGTGGGTTTTCAGGATGTATCCGCACCAAAGAAAGCCAAGGTGGATTTGTCGGCTAATAACGTCATGGCGAACGTTTTTTGAATGCAGACGATGTAATCCAACTTCATTAACGCAAAATAATCAGTAACGAATATTATGCCAACTTACTGGGTCGATTTAATGAGAATTCAAAAAAAATCTGACCATATTTGGATATGAAAAAAGCTCTTTTCCACCAGGACAATACAAGAAGGCACACATGTGCAGTTTCCATGGCAAAATTCCATAAATTAGGCTACGCATTGCTCCCTCATACGCCATATACTCCGGATTTAGCACGGAATGACTATGTGTTTTTACAAACCGGAAAAAATTGGTCGGCTGAAAGAGACTTGGCTCAAACGATTGAATTTTGATGACCTCTACAAATCTTATTTTTTGGAGCTAATAGAAAATTTGGAGGTATATTGGACAAAGTGTATAGAACTCAAAGGAGACTATGTTGAACAACAAAAAGTCATGGACTTATTAATTCACCCTCGTGCAATTCTAAGCTTAATAATTACTCTTTAAATTGAAAATTCAGAAGTCGTATATTTTCAAAGATACTTTAGAACATTAAAATTATTTTACTTTTTTTGATAATTAATTTTTGTAATAATTAGTATCCCTATTAATAAAAAATTCGAAGTCATATTCGAATTTTTTCATCTTCAAAACTTTGAAAAATCATCTATGATCAAATCCATAGTTAAACCAAAAACCAAAAGTCAAACTAAAACATGAAGAAATGCTTAAAGAAAATAAAAGAGTTGCCGTAAAATCTGTTACGAACATTTTTCCTCCAGTGTATGACTCAAGATTGCTACAGCAATCTAGTGATTGGAAAACTCAACTCCACTTTAAACTAAAACAACACAAAACTAATGAAAATTAATACGAGTCTACCCGAGAAAAATATACAGTCCAGTTTAAATGTTTATATTTTTTTCTCTATCTTGCTGCAAGGCACGCCTCAGTGGCTTTAAGTGAAGCAACATCTACTAAATAAATGAAATAATGCAAATGTGTACAGACAAACAAAAAACATTATTGATTTCCATTTTATTTTTGAGCTAAAGTGAATCTATATTTTTACACTCCAAATTTGTATTGTAATTTTGTAAAGTCTAAACTTGGTTTTGAAAATCAATATTTGGAGTGCGTTTGAAACCAGCAACATGTTGTGTTGAGCTTATTTTACCTTTAAAACTATTTCACTTGCATGTTTTTGAAATGCAGTCAATGACAGGCGTTTTTTGTTAAATATAAATCATGATATTTATTTTTATTTCTTTTCTCCAAGAGTCACAAAATTCAAGTTGTTCGTGCCTCTTGTTACGTTGGTTTAAAGTCACTTCAATTAAATTGCTTTTTGTGCCACACAATCATATCTGTGTAACAAAATTAATTGATTTTGTCTTAATTGTTTTAACTTTTTTTATTAAATTTATTTTTAGCAGTTGTTTTTGTTGTCGTTTTTTTTTAAGTGTTCATTTGTTTTAAGTTGCAACTTATTATGGCGATTTAGTATTTAAGTTTATTTATTTGTTACCATTTTCCTAACAATTTGTTAAAAATAAAATCTTTTTTCTATCACAACTTTAATGTTGTTTGTCACTTAATTTTATATGACTGACTGACAACAAATAAATGTATGTTATGCTTAGTTTAACGTGTCATTTGTAATGCAAGAACATTTTATAATTTCTTAATTTTATTTCCTTAAATCTCTTTGATCTAGGATCTTCTATTTTGCTCCTGTCCCAATTCTACATATCTACCACAATGGGTTGTTCTGCTAGTGGAACAACAAAGAGTTTTAGTTTCGATTTGATTTAGATGCCGAAAAATAGAAGCATTTACAATTAAACTTTTCGTTAATACTCGTATGTAGGTTTCCTTTTTAGGCGTTTTGCAGTAAAATTATACAAACCTTTTAAATGAAATCGTTTATTGATTTAATTAGAAAATTAACCCTCAAGCGCATTTGGAATTATGATTTATTTTTGGCGTTCAAATTGAATTTTTTAAATTTTGTGACAAATACGAGAACGTTTTTAGGACATTTCAACCCACCATAACGCTGTTTGAGCGGAATATTTTTGCTCTCTTCACAAAAGGGGACACAAATTACCCATATGTCGAAGAGGGTTAAATGTAGAGTTCCAGAATTGATATGTCCTACAAAAATGTATCTCTTATTGTTTCTAGAATGTAAATGTTCAATGTAAATACTTCAATTGTGAATAAGTACGAAATTGTCCCTTAAACTTATTTTCAGGTTTGACTTAGTTCTCGTGTTCGAGCTGAATTCTGGGCTTTGGCGTGTTCGGACGACCTTTACTAAAGTTTAATGCAAAATGATATGAAATTGTTTGCTGTTGGGCACACAAAATAAGAAGGAATTTGCTGTCTGAGTATTCAAGAATAGAAATAAAGTCGAATTTTACAAAAAGTTTTATTTTTATATGAAGTACTTAATCTCGACCGACTTTCTTTTAAGTTAGCATTTACGGAATATTATATCGGGGCGTGTTTTTACTAAATAAAAGTATTTTTTTTTTAATTTTTAAGCTTAAGGTCTTTTATTTTTTAACAATTTAATTAAAAAAATAATAATCAATATTTCGATACTCATTGTGTATCATCTTCAGGACAATTCTCTTTTTTATAATTAAATTGTTAAAAAATAAAAGACCTTAAGCTTAAAAATTAAAAAAAAACAAATTATTATAAAAAAAGGTAAAAAATATAGATACATTATTAAATGAAAGTAATGTGTTCTGGTGGAAAATTTTCAACTATAGTATAGTCAGCTGAATGAAGTTGTTGTACTTGATTTTCTTCTGTTTTTTCACTCTTGATAAATTTGTTTTGTGCAATTTTTAAGTTGAAGTTTAAACGATGGTTAGAGCAGGTTTTGTCCTATTTTGAAAAGAAAAAAATTATATATATTTATATACCATATATATAATATGTATGTTCCAATAAGGATTTTGTAGTTTTACGGGACAGCATTTTTAAATTTAGAAGTTGAGGTTTAAAAAGGAATTCGCTTTTTTATTCACGATATTATATACGTTCTATAGCCGATCATATTAGAAATAAATTATTCTTAATTTCACAAAATAGTACAAACAATTTCATAAGTTATTATTCCCAATGAAATTGTACATCAAAAAAAGACAAACATTCATTACACTGTGACTTCTTTTGAAAAATTGGCAAGTCACAATGAGGGTATTAACTCTAAAGTCAACTTAAGCTCTTTAAAAAAATATATATTTTGCACTGTTGGAATTTGGATTTTGTTCCAAGTGTTTGGAAATAAATAACATCAAGTGAACAAATTTCGAATTTGGAACGATTTTCCGTCATCCCACGTCAAATTTGGTTTATGAACAGACCGGTTTCGGCTTTGTGCCATCTTCAGTGTTCTCGAATACTAAATCCGTGGGATGACGGAAAATCGTTCCAAATTCAAACAAACCCCGTCGGAAGAATATCACAAAAATGAACAAATTTCGTTTAGTATAAAATTGGAAGACACCAATGACATGTATCGACGCTTTTTTATGTGTCAATGTCGCCTCTCTACTTCGTAGGCCCACTTCTTATTTTTTTAATGGTGAAACTGATCTTCTTTGTTTCCTTGGCGCCTTGCAATATTTTTATAAAGGACATCCCTTACTGCAGTTGTAGCGTTTGGCCCGTGTTTTGGTTTGCTTAGGAGTCATTGCTTGAACTATTGTCTCTTATTTCGTTGGTGAAATTGGTTTCTTTCTCGAGAATGATTTCTGAAAAGTAAAACTTGTATTATTTTTGAAAAATACCGCACGTTTTGTTCCTGCACTTGGTACTGTATGTTTCAAAAAGCGTGGCAGGTAAAGAACATCAAGTGTGCCTTCGTAGACTAGCAGCTAGTGTACTAGACTGGTAGTCCGAAGGTCGCAGGTTCGACTCCTGCCGCAGACTCCGGGTGTGTCTCTGCAGATAAGCCAAGTAGCTTCGCAGTTTGTGTTTGTTAATTAATTAATAAAAAAAAATTAAAAAAAAGTCCTTTTTATTAAGAGTATGATGGATATTAGAGTTATAAAAAGTATTCGGGATAAGGCGAACTGTTAATACAGAAATAGAAGCGTTTGTGATTTTCAATATGTTTTTGCGATTACCTGTAATATTTTCAAAATGTGAATTGGTGTAGTTTACCAAAAGATATATACGTATGTACAATGTACATACATATGTATAAGTATATGAAAAATTAACGCCATTTTTAATTGAGAGCCCAAAATATAATGGAAACAAAATAAATTTACCGAGTCTAATCTAGGCCCATTTAAAGGGCTTATATAATGCCAAACCCCTGTTTCAATTAGTGATTTAATATGATTGAAGTATTGATTTATTATTTTGCTTTACATATTTTATGCATATTTATTTTGAAATAATTTTCTCTAATGGGAAGTCATTTAGATATAACGAGTTCTTGAATACTTGCCCCTATTGCGGTTCACCACTCAACTCAGTTTGGTCGTGTGAGAGTCAACCCAACTTATGCACAACCACACTCACTTTAGTTATTGCGATACACAATAACTAAAATGAGTTTGGTTGTGCATAAGTTGGGTTGACTCTACACGACCAAACTGAGTTGAGTTGTGAACCGAAAAAGGGGCAACTGTTTTAAATCTTAAATAAATTCGTTATTAATTATTAATATTGAAAAAATTAAATGCATAATCGTAATTAATGATTATTAACTGCATATTATTTGTATTGCGCGTTTTATATTTCAAACGTAAAACGAATTCCATTTATCATTTCTCTCTAACGTTTTTTTTTCTCAAGTCTACAATTTATTATATTTTGGAAATCTTTTATTGTGGAACTATATGAAATTTTCAATAGAAAACAGCGCATTGAGATGTCTGCACATTTGGGTTATTTAGCAAATTAACCAAGTGTTAAAATAATAAATTAAAAATAAAAACAGTATTTCGTTATTTATTTATTTTTTTTTAAATACACAAATGAAATTTTAAAAAATTCTGCTGCTGAAAGTGCTTTAAAAATAAAGCATTTCAATTAAGTTCTGAATGCAATTCAACAAAAGAACATTTTTATCTTTTCTCTTTATTCAAACTATAAAATGATTTAATCAACTACTGGAGTGGTTACCTAATCTTGTGAAAATTAAAAGAAAAATTGTTAACAAAAAATAAACAGTTTAAGTCTTTTAGAGTTTGTCTAACGTTTTCTTTTTACGTCGTCCAAAACTGGAATCACGTACTGAAAATAATATATATATTTTTTTTATTTTTTAGAAAAAAGAAGCAGCCATGTCTCAGAAAATTGCTGGGAATCAGGTCAAGTACACTGTTTTGTTGGTATTAATCTAGATTTTTATAAAATGATACGTCTTTAAAATTGTGGATTTTGATTTTTTGCACCAGAAATAATTGTTTTTTACTAATTTTTGAAGCCGTGGTTGCTTTTTGCAATTTTATTTCTTTATTGTTATTATTTATTTTTGAAATTAATTAGTCTAGTTATTTTTTACTTAGATTTTTTTTCTTGCAGAAATACTTGTCATTTTTTAATTATATCTTTTCGACTGTATCTTGGAAGTTGGGCCTGGTGCCAATTCCCACATCGATAGTCTAATGAACCTAATCCAATTTACGTGATTATCTCTTAACTGTGTAACTGGCTTTTGTGAAACATCGGGGTTATTGTCTCTGCCAGTTAAATTTAAATTTGCCTTCATTTACATTATAAACAAATCTAGGCTTGTTTCTGTGACAATTGCAAAAAATTACTTTTGACTCATTGAAATAGTCATAGATTTAACGAAGATTAGCAGATTAAGAACCTTTTGCTTCCGATGACATTTTCGAAGAACTTTGATATTGTGTGATTGGCTAAAGGATTTCTGATATTTATCCACTCCATTTTCATCGAATAATGATAACGGAAATGGAACTTGTTTAGATGTCAATAATTCATGAAGTTTGCAATATTTATAAGTACATGGAAACACTAACAAAGGATCCATCGAGTTTCTTATTGAAATAATGGAAATCGGGGAAACACAAGAAAAAATAGAAGTCAGTGCAAGTCTCATGGGAAACATAAACAACTTTAAAATTAGCAAATAGCTGGGAACCAGATCAAGCACCAGCTGCGCACGGATCGATGGGGACTTTTGCAATTTTGTTTATAACTACGAAAGGAAGGTCCTAATTTCTGTAATGTTCGGTCTTTTTTTACTGGGCTATAACTGTTACTCTTTCTATAGGCGAAGATAAAATATGATTTATAAATGATCATTGCGATCATTTTGTGTTCGTTGAAGCAATACATAATTGAGTCGAAATAATTGTTCTTATTAAAATATTTTTAACAAGAACAATATTTACTTTTTACCTTGACCATTTTTTAGGTATGATACTATACCATCATATTATCATTACCATTGTGATCCATATGATCGTTTCAACAACACTATGATGATAGAAGGCTGCAAAAGACTGAAAGTATATATTTAGATTTTAAAGTGTAAAAATATCGATAAAAATAATTATTAAAAGTAAAAATTAATAATTATGTATATAGAAAGTTTTTAAGTGTGAGAATACATACACCTATACCTCATATTACTCGCTAGTCGTTTTACACGTTTTCGAACTTCCACAGTTTTAAAACCAAATAAAAGTAAAGTGTTGTAGAAAATGACTAACATCGACTTCATTCCAACACTTCAGATGTATACTGTCAAAGATCTATACATACATACGTACTTTGATATAAAAAACGATATAAAAAATGGGAATTCACATTTTATTGTTTAAAGCAAAATTTTATATGTCTCTGAATTAATTAATTTTAAACAACCAAACGAATTTCATCAATGCTCACATACATATTTAAACATTTTATTTTATATGTTTAATTTACATCCAAAGAAAATAAATTTGAAGGCCAATTCACAATCGATGAAGTCAAAACAACAAAACATTTCGTACTTCACATTAATAAATTTTTATTGTAACACGGATCAGTACCAAAGTAGTTTAAAATCTCGTTATGTGAAACCAATTTTAAAAATTGTGCAAGTGTCCGATCATATTGTTCAAATGTCTTCTTCAATTTATAAATTCCATATCAAGCATGGCTTTGTTTTATTACCAGCTGCTCTCTGCACTTTCCTTGCCAAATCAGAAATTTCACTAAATGCTATCCATTTGGAACGATGACATGTCGAATCTTTTACCATTTCATACGTGTGTTTTTAATTCAACACTCCTCAATACAATAGATAAAGCTTCAAGTAATAAATCTTCTATTCTATTTGCCTCTGTCGTCTCACTTAAATTTTCACACCACATCAAGTTCGTTTAAGATTCACTTTGACACAGTTTTAATAACCCTTGAACATACATGATCACATACTTATGCCGTTTTTTAAAATGGACGCTTTTTCATTATTAAATAATAAAAAAAATAAACCATAATTTGATTTAATTATGATGGTTATTGAGTGCAACAAATGGCGTTGTGGCTGCCATTCCAATGGTGCAGCACTACACACTAAACGGTAACGAAAATTATGAAAACTTTGAATTAAACATGAAAAAGAAACTCAACAATAATTAATAAAGTTAATTATTTTATTAAAAAATTAATTATTTCAAAAGAAATAAAAAATAAAACTTTTAACTTTTAAGATTGCAAACGGAAATGCAACATGCACCGAGTACAATTATTAAACACGGATGCATGTATCGACCGAAACCAACATTTGGGGCTTTAATGACCCACATTGTGAAGCAATTAATACAACAGTGTTTAGACACACTTGACACAATTTGTAGCACTAACATGCTGCTAATATTAGCACTAATTTATATATGCATATACATATAAATATATAAGTATATGTGCATGTACATTAGGGCCATAACAAATTAAAACAAATGTTTTGCTGTCATTTACGGAAACAATTTTTTGGGGTCAATGTGGAAGAAGAACCTCACCCACAAGGTCTAGCTTTAAAATATTCTTAAAAAAAGGTTGCAATTTCATTTTGATTTTATCACAAAAATGTCATATATAAAGATGGGAATGAAATTGTACTTTTACAAATATTTCATAAATCAGACACAAAATAAAAATTAAAAAAAAGATACCCCCCTAATGTATATTAATAATTATGTTGTAATTAAAACACACACAATCCAATATTATTATTCAATTATTTACAGATAAAGGGTTCGTTTCGATATTATAAAATTTTGCGCTCATGATTAAATTTTTTCGATTAAAGCATTGATAAGTCACTAACAAATCGTTTTCCGAAATATTGGAAAACCAGCTCTACCACACTATTTTAATAATTTTCGACTTTATTTTTATATAATTCTAGGCTATTTAATTTTGAATTTTTTTTAAGCAGAAATAATTGTTAATATTTTTTTTAAATAATTGTATTTATTTATTTAAATGAAGATATAATAATGACTTTTCCCTATGATATTTTTGTTTATTGTAGAAATAATTGTTTTTTTTATTTTATATTTATATTTATATTTAATTTATATTTATTTTTAACGGGAATAATAGTTAATGATTTATTTTATAAATAAAAAATATAAAACCAAAGTTTAAAATAAAAATAAAAATAACATTTGTTGCCGAAAAAATGCAAATCTGAAAATATCACTTATTTCTTCCAAATAAAAATAAAAACAACAATTATGTTTTGGCTTTTAAAAATTAAAATAATAAAATAATAATTATTATGGTTAAACTTATGCGATCAAAAAAAATTACATACTGGAATCTTAAGTAAATATTCCTTAAAAATAGTTTAAAAAACTTACGTAATTTCAATAAAATTTCACTAATAAATAGCTAAATAGCCCAAAATTCCTGCAAGGAATTTCTTACGTTTAAGCGAAAAGTTATTGACTTAAAAAGTCTATTTATTAAATGTTTAATAAGCTGGACGAAATTGATAAGAAATTGTTACTTTAGTGAAATGGTTCATAAAAATGAAATATTGAAAACCCGTAAATGGTTGCTTCCCTTAAATATAAATTCATACTTTGACTCAGTTCTATTAAATTTTCCTAGAATTAAAAAATATAGGTATTTTTAATCCCATACTGAAAAGTTGAAAAAAAAACGTGAAGTTTTTCTCATTTCAATATAAATACATATAAATATAGTTTCGTTATTTATTCAACATCAAACAATTAGCCTATTACTAATTGTTTGAGTGTTAGACGATTGAGATGATTTTCAACAACCCGCAAGTTTAATTGCCGTATTATGGATTAAAAAAAATATGAACACTTTTCAAAATTATAGTGAAAGAAAAAGTAATAAAGTTGGATAAAAGTTTCAAAAACTTTTTTAAAAATTTTTTAATATTAGATCAAATATATTCAATAGCGTTGGGCAAATTCTTACCGAATTCTTGTAAAACAAAAATGGCGTTAGCGCCATACGACAAGCATTATTGTATCGCAAACCCCATTTATTAACCATTAGAGCTTAAAATTTTACACTATACCCTTTCACATTTTTAGAGACCAATGAAAGCTTTTTGTGTCATACATTGCTTTTATTCTCACTACTACTGGTTAATTTAGTCTAGGCAATACCTCTTGTCACAATTCAGATTACAACATCCTTATTGGGAAAGAGATACAGAATAATGTCGAAGGTGTACGTAAATTTCAAATGAGGCACATCTCTCAATCCTGACAAGAATTATCTTATGGCTCGCTGTTTTCTCTGTTTCCCACCACCGTACGAAATAATTCTGCGATTTTTAATTGCAAAGTAATATTTATGTAAAAATTATTGAGATCCTTTTTTAAGCAATTCCTGTTTATTTCTTTTCCATGATGCCTTCCTATATAAAAGTCAAACTACGAGCATTTTAGCCTTCTCTCCTGGTTGTAATTCAATATCCTTCCAAACAAGTAGATGAATAATTATTTTTTTTAACTTCTTTCTCCACATTATTATTTTATTTATTTGTTTATTATTTGAAATTTTATTGTGTCCTTAGCTGTTCATATGGCGACATTTCATTGGTCGGTAAAACAAATCGTGAGTGAAATTTAAGCGGTTTGTTTGCATGTACCAGAATAGTCTAATACAATATGAGAATTCTAAATCGTAATACTTTGTAATATTCATATCAGATAGAGAATTCTTATATTGTATTTGATGGCTCTGGCATAAACATATGAGATTGAATTTTTTAAAAATACTTAAAGTTCACTGACGATTTAGCTTTGGCACCATTCAAATGTCAGCTAAAGCCACAACGCACAAATGTGAAGTTAAAATATTTTTTTGGTACAATCCCGCTGAAATAGTCAAATGTGCATTAAGTATTTTCTTATTATTTTTAAATAACACAATTCTTCATTATATCTCCTAAATAATTTATTTTTACAACTCTGTCTCATTTTAGATCAAAACAAACATCATCAGAATCGCCCCACGAAGATCTTCCAATCCATGTGATTTTTGCGGCTTTTTTCGCTCATTATGTCAGCAATTGCTCTGACAGCAACAAGTTTCATTGTCGTCATTTACAAACAGGAAAAAATGCTTCACTAACATTTTATTCGCAAGACCAAAAAGTCTTGTTTGAATTTCTACATCTTTCTTAAATATAAATTATCAAATATTTTACACCAGATTTTTTTTCCTGAAGCAAAACAAGTGCTTTTGCTTCAAGTCGCCAATACTTGCAGACGACCATAATAAATTTGAACACAAGAATTTATAATAATAAATCATCATGCCATATTTTCCAAATATCAGTAAAAGTAGTAATAAAATGAGCAGCAATACCTCATTGGATAATACATCGGATCAGGATTATAGTGAATTTTTAAATGAATATTTACTGCACACACATTCGCCGCACAATGAGCCGGAAATACAATATGAAGGTAAATGATATTTTTATTATATAAATTTAGGTATTATTTATTTAGTTATTTAAATATTTAATTTTATTTAAATACTTTTTTGGTTATCATACATATTGCAATATTTTGGATTTGAATTGAGTTTGTATATATTGGATATTAGAGTTTCAATAAGCGCTGGCGGATGCGAACTGAATGTTTCCTTATGATCTGGCTTGAGCACCAGTGAAATGTATATACAGTTTAAGCTCACCTTTTCTTAATCTATATATTAATACGTGAAGGAAAAGCTTCGACTCCCTTTTTTTTGAAAAGTTCATTTTCGATTAGAACTTGATAAAATTGTAAAACTGTTTGCAAGTTCTTTCTATCGCAAAAATAGTGGAAATTTGAGAAACATTTTAACAAATTTTAAAATTTATTAAATAAAAACTGTCAGCAATTTCAAGAAATCGGGAAAATGATGAACATATTGAAAAATAGCAAATTTTTATTTTGATTGAAAAAATTTGTCGAATTTCGGTCGTTGGACGACTGCCAGTCCATGTTAATGTATAATTAAGAAAAGAACAGCATCCTACAAATTTTAACTTAATTTTAAATAAAATATTTGGAAAAAAGCACGTTTTTGATTGGCTACATGACCAAGTAGTAGAGATCAGTCACTCTTTCACTGTTGATCTCCGTGGAATTCGTCGGAATTCAACTGTATATTTTAGCAAAGATCAGTTTTTTCTCTATATCCAGCTTTCGAAGAACAAAGGACATTAATGGCCGTATTCTTAAAAATTATTCTTCGCACACATTTTTTTTTTGTCAAAACTGACTTACAGAAGCAATATTTAAAAGTCCCACAAGTCGTATATGAGCACCTTTTAGATAGAGATGGCCTATTTACGTATTTTCGAAATATGTATTTTAATTCTACCCCATTGTGCATCGCTGATATAGACGTATGTCGGGGCTATTTTCGGTCGCGAAATTCCCAACCCCGAGTGAAAATAAAACAAGTGTTCGTATTGAAAACACATCGGAAATAGAAAAAAACCGAGCTTTCTCAGGGAGCGCACTGTACGAGTCGTCATAGATGGGATCTAATCAATATAAATTCAGGGGCTTCGTTCCTTTATCAATCTTCTGACTTGCGATACACTTAATAACGATCTTGTAATAATCCCTGAGTGGGATTATACGAATGGTCACTATTAATATGCGTAAGACCCAGTGCTGTATGCGTACGCATAAACGATTGAGTGAACATGTTGCTCGATGTTTTTGGTGCAACAATCCAGCTTGATGGACTGAATCTCCAAAGAAACATTCAAGTGCCTCGATTTTTTGTGATGGTGTAAGAAAGACTTCACCCCATCTGATCTCCATACTATTTACACCACCTACACCCACCCTAGAATGTAATACAATTCTTATGTATAGGCCACTGAGTCAAAATATATTTTTAAGTTGCTCGACCGCGTATAGGAGAGGGCATAAAAGCTCATTAGTGACAGTAGTGTCGCGAACTCTATTGACTCACTAGAGCATCTGCGCAACGTGACGTGTGATTAACTGTTCTATCATCATTACTACAATGAAATGTTCTGTAATGAAGTCAGGGAACTTGCTTCCTAAACCCGCTCTGTTTTACGAACAACTCGCTTTTCATTAAGAGCACATCCATTTGTAATCGATAAGCCAGCAAATCACACTGTATATTACAGAGAAAATTTGTTCTTTAGCGGAACAGTTCGTATATGGAATAAAATTCTCTGCAGAAGTGATAGGAAACACTTTCAGTGTGCCAGAAATACAAATCGAACGGCCACAAACACTAATCCCTCTCATAAACTATTTTCCTAGTTTCAGCATATTGCACTGCACGAGTAGGAATCACCCCGGAGTGCTGGTCTATGGGCGAATACAACTTAAGATTTTAAAGAGCGAAGATTTCAAATTAATAAGTTTTTTTTATTCTTTTTACAACTTAAAATAATTAAGAGGAAATTAAACTTTTTCAAGCCTGATCACAACAATAAAGAAAATTTATCAATCTACTTAATTTCCCAGTTCATCTGTTTGGAATTTCAAACTATTTCAAATGCCAAAATGTTGCTTTATCTCCATATTAAATTAACTTGTTTGTATAATATTTTCTTGTTTTAATTTATATGTATTTTTTCCTCATTTTCTTACCTTATTTGCAGAGGGTGAGTTGGAGGCTGAATGGTTAATTGCTGCCGGTTTTCCTCAGTTGACAAAGCCATTTGAACAGGTAAGATTTGATTTGATGGTTATTTTAACTCCTTGGAACTGTAATAATATAAAATGAAGTAGTTATTTCTTAATTAAGGAAATTCAATTTCTTGTAAAATAAATGTTGTAATATACATATAAATGGTACTTTGTAATATAAATACATATTTACTAGTACATATGTATGTATTCATTTATGTATTAATCGCTTTGTTAGTTACAGTTCGTTGGCTTTGATATCTTTCCGTATTAAAAGAAATTTTTAGTTATAAAATCTTGTATTGCACGCAGTCCATAGTATAGTAAATGATTTGTACTAGTTTTAAGTAAAGTCCTCTTTAATGAATTGAGTGCTTTTTAAAAGCTTAAAATAAGAAATCCTTCCAATTTGGCTAAAAATAGTCGTGTGGGAAAGCACTATTACTAAAAGGTGGCACAAAAGTAATATCATAATTTGAACTCGTTGCCATTTTGTTATAAATGAAAAGGAAAAGCTTTAACTTCATAGAAAGTTTATTCCTAAGGTGTGTATCGCTCCATGGCTTGTTGGCAACTACTTCTCTATATGTCTACTACATAAATGTCAAATGCAAAAATGGCAGCCAATTCAAATTATGATACTACCTTTGCGCCACTTGTTAAATCATATTAATCTACTAAATTACTTCAATAACTATTTTTATTTGGGTACTCGGTAGTACTCGGTACTATCATACGAATTTATTTATTTTTTTAATTCTTTATGCCGATATAAAATGTCCAATAACATGCTCTATGTTACGGTGAATTTATTTAAGGTGATTCCAAATTGTTTCTGCCCAGGCTAGATTCTGAACCAGTCCGATTTTAAGAGTAAGTCTGTCTGCCAGTCTGTCTCAATAATGCATTTAGGGCGCTGATACTCTTTTTGTCTTGAAATGTTATTGTACTTGAAAAGTATAACAAAACATGTTTTCCTCCTGTCAGCACATTACTTCCGGCAGCTTCTATGGTTCTATTTTTATAACATTTCAATGAATGAAATTTTTTGGAAAAAAATTAGCGACTAAAAGCTCCATAACTTTGGAATGCGTCATCATATTCAAATGCAAGCGTTAGCCTTTCTGTGTTAAAATAACTAACTTAAATACATTCATGTTGTAAGGTATCCTTTATTCTAAAATAACCTGATAAAGGATGTCTTTTGGTTTCTTTATTATTATTATTTTTTTTTACATAAAATAGACTATAGTTTGTCTATATATTTGCCGAAAATATCACATTGGTTTTTTTTAGTGGACTCAAACTAGTGTTTTTTTTTTAATTTTTAAAATTCTGTATTTTAACTTTTACGAAAAAGTGATATTTTTTTCGTCATTGACAAAATGATGGATGTGTAGCGGCCTCCGAAAACGAATGTTTGGCTTGCATTTGTTAAGGTGATTAATATTTTTTTCCAATAAAAACTCTTTGTATTGAAGTCATATGAAGAGCATAGAGTGCCTTCGTGGAGTAGAAGCTAGCGTACTGGAATAGTAGTCCTAAAGTCGCGTGTTCGACTCCTGTCGCAGACAAGCCACGTAGCTTTGCAGTTTGTGTTTGTTAATTAAATAATAAAAAATATATACAACGTACGGCTCTGGAAGCCACTTCCATATAATATTCTAAACTCAAGCAACGCAGTACATTTTAAGATATCAAAGAGATTACAAAACGGATGCAATTAGAAAAATCTGTCCTTCAATGGTGCAGTTATGCGATAATTAACATTTCGGGTGGCCGAAATTTCCTTAAATTAAATTTCCTTCAAATAAATAAAAAAATATTTTAAAAATCGATCCACAAATGATAGTAATGGATGTACAAACTCTTCCGTTTAAGTCGGTTAAAAATAAATACCTTCTGATACTTTCCTTTTCCATAATCAACTGCAGTCTTATGCAGCAAAAATAATTTGAGATTAAAAGTCAAAAACATATTGAATTTAACACAAAATCTTTTTAATACTTTTTCCAAGTGTGTGAATAACCCTCATATATAATAATCTGCTTTTTTATTATTGTTTTTTCATTATTATTAAAAAGCATAGAAAACTTTAAGCCACAAACCAAAAACACTTATTTATTTAATTTTAATAGAACTTGACACTTTAAATTACTCAAATTACATGTAGCATATAACCTTTTTATGAATCAGGTGTTTTTTTTAGAGACCGAAAGTAAAAATAAAGTACAGAAATTTCTTCATGTTCATGAATCTTTATTTATTTATTTAAAAAATTATTTTATAACGTTAATATCCAACATGAGGCCATAATTAGAGGCACATACTCCTGACAGTAAATCACATTTTATATATTGGTAATATCGTGTCAATTATTTGCTTCCAAGTGTTTGATTCAATGTGGTTTATTAACTTTATAATATAATGGATTGACGTGAAATCATACGAATATTTCCATTTCATGAAATTTGACAAATAAATATTTTTTACAGTTCGACTTAATTTTTCATTAAATTACCCAATCACAAGGACTTGCGGTTCCGGTTTACAGTTTCCAGAGAGTAAATTTAAAACGGAAACAAAATTTCTAAAATTTGCTATAGTAGATATTTGAATCAGTTTAGGAGGAAAAACATAATATCCCCTCTGTATATTCGCGCTCGAAGCATGTTTTTTACTGTTTTACCTCCCGCAATCAATTTAAAAAAATGGCGCACGACATAAACACAGCAAATTAATTGCTATTTCTGACTGAAAATCTGTTGAAACATGTTCATGTCTTGAAATTATGAAAATTTTCTCTGATCAAATCCTCCCAATATTAAACCAATTCCCAGTACTTTTCATATTTTTTTTACACAAGTGAATAAAAATATTGTCTATTTATAGTAAACTAGCGGACCAGGCGAACTTCGACTCGCCCCAATTGTAAGCCTTCAGACAAACTTTCTATTTTTTCATTTAAAAAGCCATTAAGGAATAATTTCAAACAAAATTTCATACAAAAACTCGATTTTCGATTTTTCCAATTTTCCGACTTCCTTCTCCTCGAAAATACGAACAACTGACAAAACAGTACAGAAATCGGCCCAGCCGTTCTCATTTTATGAATTATTGGATTTTGCCACGCCCCTCCGCCCACAGACCCAAAAATCAAAAATCAGACTTCACAGTGTCACCTGGCCGAGCATTCTGAAGGTTCCCTGAAAATTTCGTCAAAATCGGCACAGCCGTTTTGGAGCCATTACGTTACATACATACATACATACATACACACATCCTATTTTATATAGATTGTATTTTGCCACGCCCCTCCGCCCACAGACCCAAAATCAAAAATCAGACTTCACAGTGTCACCTGGCCGAGCATTCTGAAGGTTCCCTGAAAATTTCGTCAAAATCGGCACAGCCGTTTTGGAGCCATTACGTTACATACATACATACATACATACACACATCCTATTTTATATAGATTGTATTTTGCCACGCCCCTTCGCCCACAGACAGAAAAGCAAAAATCAGACTTCACAGTGTCACCCGCCCGAGTATTCTGAAGGTTTCCTGAAAATTTCGTCAAAATCGGCCCAGCCGTTTTGGAGCCATTACGTTACATACATACATACATACATACATACATACACACATCTTATTTTATATATACATATATAGATTTGCTACCCAAACTCAAGTCAAAACTATCGAAATGTAATAAATCAACCATCGCGACGCATCGTAGTAATTAGTGCTGGCAATTTCAAGTTCCCCGTTTAAAAAACACACCCGTTAATTGCTTTTGCAGCAAAAAAAAACTTGTTTAAACATTTTCGTGTATTGATCTGCCAATTTCTACAGTAAAAATAACAATATTTGAAATTTGATGAATTAGACAATTAATGTTAAACGATCTCCTACAGTACAAGTTCAAAACGATTTCTAAAGAAAAAATGGCAAAAAAGACAACAACTACAACTAAAGGAAAAAAGTCGTGCACTGCAATTGTCAATATTTAGTGACAGTAGTAAATTGGCATTTGATTAGCCATGAGAGTTTAATGACATAAAACGGTGACTGTTGAACAAAAATCAAAAAATTAATTTAAAAAAATCATTAAGAAAATGTAATGAAAAGCAAAGTAAAAGCAGAAGATAATAAACTTAAACAATGTTGAAGTTAGTGATAAAATTATCGAAGGATTTGAACAAAATAATTCAAATGAAATATTTAATAATTTTTTTAATTGTACGTTTAGTTTTTTTTAAATTTTTTTTAACAATTTCGATCCCTTGTTAAATATTTTTTATTTGTTTTATACTTTTTAAGGGTTTGGAATTGCGTACATCCGAGTTGGAACCCATATTGGCCACATTGTCAAAACCTCATGCTGATGCCATTAAACAGAGAGTGCGCACCTTGAATCAAACGGTCAGAGGTCGTACTAAGAATCGCCAAAAACGTAAGCCGGACATCAGAGATGTTTTTCGAGATTTTGATGTGAGTGTTGAAAATTTTATACAAGTCTCGCAGCTTTTTCGATTAATATATTTTAACTTACTTTTAGGAATCAAGCACTGGTACCCGATCACGTAGTGCTACACCCGATTCTTTAGATTCTATACCTGGTGATGAGGTGTGGGGCAATACATCCATGTAAGTGAATAGATTATAATACATATCACTTTATGTTGTAAAACAAAACGTGTGTAAATCTTTCGGACTTCGTCTGAAAAAAATCATGTCAAACAAATTGCCAGTATTTTTCATAAAAGTTTTAAAAACATTTTGCTTAAAAAGTGTGGTCCTTAAATGCTTAACAAAACTTCTTAAATTTTATAAGGTATTTTTTTTCTCCAAATTAATAATTTACTGGTTCAGTAAATTAAACAATTTATTTTGTTTAATGCATTAAATCTGATTAAGAAGGGCTGAGCTAGTACCCATGCGCAATTTTACTGGCCAAATGACCATTATCTCAAATGTTGGGAAAGTTAGAAATAAAATTTCAGTAGATGCTCAATACTTCTGATTTTGTTCGTTGCTTGACGTCAAAAATATTGAAAACATTTTCCTCTGTTTCCTCATTTTATTCTCGTTTTTTTTTTTTTTTTGACATTGAGTCAATAGCGAATTGGTATGAAATCGCCTTGACCAGGTCTTTTTAATTTAAAAAATAACTTTATTTATGTCTTCAATATTTCGCCAGAACTTCGACTGGCATCGTCCTTTTATAATAGACCGAATATGCAAAATATCCTGATTTTCAATTGCACAGAATAGCTGTGTTCTCTATAATTTTATTCATGAAATCCGGCCTTGGCCTCCCAAAAATATTTCCAACTCCGCTCTGCCCATACATGTATTTAGATGTATGTATGTGTGTATGTATGTATTTATTTATTTCTATTTGGGACACCTTATTTTCCTTTTTGATTATTTTTGTTTTTTCCAAATTGTTTCTTTTTCCTATTCATTACATTTTCTTTGAAACTTTTTTCCATTATGTATCTCTTCTCCTTCTATAGACCCAGTTTCGTTAGTATTTTCGATCATGGGAATGCAACGGACAACGGTAACGGTCACTCGCCCTTGTTTTCGAGTAAAAATCTCAAACAAAAGCTGAGGCGAACACCAAGTGCTCCGCTGAAAGGTTCTACAGATATTTTTCGTGGTTCTCATGTACGCTGTGATATACCATTGTATTCGGCTGATGGTATAGAGCTCTTGGGTTTTTCGCGCATCGGCACTATACACATACCAAGGAATAGAAATAGATCGGGCTCAGATCCTTCGTGTTCTGTGGGGTAAGACTTTTAATATTGTATTATAAAAATAAAAGAAACTAATATCTGTTTATATTAAATAATAACAGACGTGCCCGAGGTGAATTAATGACCCAAGATTCTCAAAGTGATAACAACACCTCTTCGGGTGATTCAAGTGACGAATGCTTATCGAATCATCAAAGATTATCAAATTCTTCGTCGCCCGAAACATCGCCACAGAAGATATTGATCACTAAAATACATTTGGATACACCACCACAAAGTGTGCAAAATTCACCCTCCTCCAGAGATGGTATAAGTTTTGAGAGTATGTGCCGTGAGACCTCTAGTCAAGATGGAGTGGTTAGTTTTTATAAACCTTTTCATGCTCCTTGAAAATAAGTGCTCATCTGTCTTCTTTTTTCTTAGGATACTGTCGATAGCAGTGATTTATCTTTGGAATTTTACTCCGACATTGATACAATTAATGAAACCGAATTGAAGCGTTTGCAACCTTTGTTCTGGTTGGAACTAGCTTCCATATTCGATCGCAATCACGTCCAGTTGGATAAGCGGAAACCTGTTAAACGTCGCCGCAAAGAGGAAGGCAATTTATTTGGTGTCTCCCTGAATGCTCTGATTAGACGTGATCAACAGATAACGGGTACCGATTCCACATTGGTGCCATTGTTCTTAGAGGGACTACTAGAAGAATTAACGAAACGTGGTACCCGAGAAGAAGGTATATTACGTGTCGCTGGACACAAACAAAAGGTAAGGGAAGAGCTTTGAAATATTTTGAATATGCTAAGAGAAATATATCTAATGTCGGTATCCTATACTTTCAGACTGAATTACTTTACCAAGAACTTGAATCGAGTTTCTATCAAAAACCAAAAAAATTCCAACAGCTCTTGAGCTCGGCCAGTGTTCACGATTTGAGCGCTTTGCTCAAACGTTGGCTACGCGAATTACCCCAACCCCTGCTAACAAACGAACTCATACAATTATTCTATCAGTGTCATGCTCTCCCGCCCACAGATCAAGCCAAAGCCTTGGCCATCATTTGCCAAATGTTGCCACACGAAAATCGCAACACGTTCCGCACGATTTTGCGTTTTCTCAACAATGTGATCAGTCGAAAGGATTTAAATAAAATGAATTTACATAATGTCGCAACGATTATAGCGCCCTCGTTCTTTCCGCCTCGTTTTGTGCATCCAATCGATAAGAACAGCATCGAGGATCAAGTCAAGATGGCGGCGCAATGTTGCCGTCTAACAAATGTATTGATAACGCGAGGTGACTCACTATTTCAAGTGCCAAATAATTTGATAGAAGAGTCAAAGTCCTCGAACAAAACAAGACAGGTAAGACCATGTTATTTTTAGATATAAGAACTTAAATACATAAGTACATGTACATATGTATGTATGTATGTATGTATGTATGTACATATGTACGTATGTATCTCTATATAAGTACTTATAAGTAGGCAAAGGCAAAACAGTTGGGAACCCTTTTTTCCTCTGGTCGTCCCCCGATTTCCATTGTTTTTTTCGTGCCGTCAGTGGCTTCTATCGAGCTTTACGTTTTGTTAAAGCCTAGGTACAGGGTGGACAAAAGTAATGCCATCATTTGAACTGGCTGCCATTTTGTTAAAAAGAAAGAACTATGTTTTCATAAGAGTTTGTTCTTGAAGTGTGTTTCGCTCCATGGCTTGTTGGCAACTAATTCTCTATACATTTACTGCATAAATGTCAAAGGCAGAAATGACAGCCAATTGAAATTATGACATTACCTTTGAGCCACTCTGTATAAGCTTCTGTAGCAAACATAATACATTCGGAATTGATCTTGCATTCGAATAATTTGAACAAAATTAGAGAAATGTGACATACAAGTGTACCCGAAATAAAAGAAAATCGCGAAAATTACAAAAGCTTGGAAAAATACCAACGAAAAGCTTTTAGTGAAAATAGCTTAGACTGTTAAGAAATTGTCGATTTTCTTTAGAAAACAACTAAAGATTTATGGCGTGTTCTTTTCTAAAAGAAAAAGTGTAAAATTGTTTGCCCTTTCAAAGAGAAAAAGGGATTAAACATTCCTTAAGGTGGTTTTACATTGTGTCACACTCGTAAGTAAAAAGATTTTGTAGAAGTAAAACAAAACGAAATTTTCTCCGTTTATAAGAAAAAAGAGAACAAAAGTCGGCTGCAAGTTCTTTCTTGTTTACACTATTGGTCCGATGTGGACTCAAAGTGGGATGGTGTAACATTTCTTTCACATTTACAGAAACGACATTCTATTTTCTTGACTTGTGCTGGACTATTTAAAATAAAGTAATAATTTGTTTTTGTAATAATTGTATAAAATTGTCACCACCTTCAATATACACTAATAACGCAGCCAATGTAGACTTTTTAAAATTCAGCTCTGATGTGATGAGAGCCTGTAATTTTCAGAATTTATTTAGAAAATGAACATTTACCATTCGCTTATCAGGTTTATCATACGTATTTCCTCGTCTACTATGTGTATCATTTAGTGTTTACACTGTATGATATTCTCCATTATATATAGTAGATTTTTGACACATCTAAATACTTGTGACGCAATGTGAAGCGACCTTTAATAAACATTCACAAAAATATGATTTAATCCTATGGAATTCTCATATAGTATTTGTTAATTTTTCTATAATTATATGAGTTTTAATGCTTTTCAAACATGATTCGGTGAAAGAGTACTTATGATCTGGCCAGCGCCAATGAAATGTAGGTGTATACTAAGCTAAACCAATAACAAATAATAAGTTTTTTAAATAATTATTTTAGAAAATATTTCAAATAATGATTTTAATGAAAATAAAGATTTATCTTATAAACATATAAATCGAAATAGTTTCTATGAACACGGCATTTTTTTCCCGGTCACTGAACCAAATCATCAGTGAACTGTTTGAAAACGTTGAATCCCATATGTTTATGCCAAAGCAATAAAATACAATAGGAGAATTGAATATTACAAATTACAATCATTGACAACCAAAGGCAGTCTAACTGCATACATGTTGCAAGAAAATTATAATAGACTCCTGTTGAGTATAATTGTTTGTTGTGCTGTTTGTACAAAAGCATTCTAAACCTACTATGATTATATACTTATTTTATAATATTGATATAAGATAGAGAATTCTCATATTGTATGTGATTGCTTTGCCATAAACATATGGGATTGAATGTTTTCTAATAGCTTAAAGTTCACTCATGATTTACTTACATATATGGCTTAGCGACTAATGAAATCTCGACATATACGATTTAGTAAAAAGTTTTTAGATGTTATTGACTTTTTATCCATTTTTATATTGACTTTACTTAACTGGCTAACAGGCAGAAAATTTTAATTGCGATACGACCACATGGCAGAACATAACAACTTATTTCTGTTATTTCTATGTATGTGTTTTCCGAGATCCTCTCTAAGTTGAGTTTATTATTTATTTACTTATTCCTTCTTTATTGCAGGGCAAACGTGGCTTACATCGACGAGTTAAGGCCACCACGTCCCTGCTGCACATTAGCAGCTCCTCAAATAATAATAACAACAACAATAATATTAACAATAACAATATCAACACCACCACCAACAACAACAATACCAGCACCATTTGTATTGGTGAAAACGGCAACATGGTAACACGCCAACAGTCAATCAATCCAAGTCATGTACATCGTTTAATCATATGATCGTTACAAAAACAATTAATTAACAAAAATACGTTTAATAATAAATTTGACCAAAGTCGCCTCTAACACAACAAAGAAAGGAAATTATTGAAAAAGGTGTCTAATCTATATAAAATTAAATAATTTATCGTAAAACATTTTTAAAAGAGTCCAGTTCTTAAGTCAATGCTTAAGTTTGACAAACTTTCCGGATCAATTACAAAATCCAAATTGGACATTGCGTGCAAAGTTATTAAAACAAAAGCTCAAATAGGAGTAAATCATTAATAAACATAAATCTTTTTTTCTTTTAAATTAAGCAGTTATATTCAGAAACATCTTAACATTTAAAATCTAGTATCATCGCATGTATTTTTATGTACATTAATGATAAATTTTACTTTAATCTTAAAATTTTTATGTTTAGGAGTATGCGTATGTGTAAATGTAATTGATTAATTAGTTTTTAGGAAATTTAATTAAAGCAATATTATAACATCATTTACAATTTAGAACAAAAATTACAAATACCCAATAAAATAAACCATAACAAATAGAATATATTGTAATGTGTGATGGAAATTGATCGATTTCAAAATATCCATTTCGAAAGTCGTTTTGAAACCGTCTTTTCGTTGATGCCTTTCAAATCGCAGATAAATTACAGTTGATTTGGAAAGAAATTAAAATTAGAGTAACAGCAAGAGTGCGGATTAATTTATGAAAAAACAACAAAATTTTCAGTTTTGTTTTTATACTCGATTTCCATCATATACCAGATTTTTTTATTTAATTTTTGTTTCAATATCTAAAATTTTGTTTAAGCTTTATTGTAATTTTAAGAAAGTTTTGGCTTTAAAAAAATAACTCAATAAGAGATCGACGTAAATTTAACTTAACGTTTTTCAAGCAAAGATAAAACAATAAACATTTGAAGAATTATGAAATGATTTCCGATTTTCGTTTTTTATATTAAATCGTAATAAAAATTTAATTCATAACCTTTAAATTTTTTGATATTTAACCCCGTGACATTATAAAAATGCTTTTTATGCCGCTAACCCTTATATTTTTGAAACTAATGAACTTTTAGAATTGAAAAAAAGTCTAAACAAATCCCCATCTTCTATTCTACGAACCTGTGAAATTTAATATTCGTATCTCGAAAAACTTCGGAGTTATTAACGGATGAAGTTAATCATAAAATGCAAACTTGTACATTTTATAACTCGGGAGTCGCTCGGTATTTTGCGACGAGATTTGTTTTGGATGAAACATAACAATTTCAGCTTTAGAATGGCCTACATTCTGAACGTCAAAGTCGACAACAACGTATTATATAAGTGTTTTTAAAACTCCCACTTTTATTTGGTATAAAGTGGGCGTGGCAGACATTTAACCTTTAAAATCGTTCTCCATTTCAAACTGTATTAGCACACCAAATTTTGTACAATTATCTTGAGAAACCGCTGAGTTATTGAGCAAAACGTAAAAACTTTTTTCATACTAACAAAATCAAAATCTGAAAAATGCAAATTCATTTTTTTGGAAAAATACCAGGTCAACAGAAGCTGGTAGCAGGTGGATTTCGCTAAAACTTATTTTTTAAAACGCTATAACTTAGGAACAGCGGCAGGCATTTGAATGATTCTTCCACCATATGATAGATTTGAATGTGGGCTACAAGATGGTCAACCTTTGGCCCGCCTGGTGGCCCCCCGTGACATTATAAAAATGCTTTTTATGCCGCCAACACTTATATTTTTGAAACTAATGAACTTTTAGAATTGAAAAAAGTCTAAACAAATCCCCATCTTCTATTCTACGAACCTGTGAAATTTAATATTGGTATCTCGAAGAACTTCGGAGTTATTAACGGATGAAGTTAATCATAAAATGCAAACTTGTACATTTTATAACTCGGGAGTCGCTCGGTATTTTGCGACGAGATTTGTTTTGGATGAAAGATAACAATTTCAGCTTTAGAATGGCCTACATTTTGAACGTCAAAGTCGACAACAACGTATTATATGTGTTTTTAAAACTCCCACTTTTATTTGGTATAAAGTGGGCGTGGCAGACATTTAACCTTTAAAATCGTTCTCCATTTCAAACTGTATTAGCACACCAAATTTTGTACAATTATCTTGAGAAACCGCTGAGTTATTGAGCAAAACGCCTGGTGGCCCCCGTGACATTATAAAAATGCTTTTTATGCCGCTAACACTTATATTTTTGAAACTAATGAACTTTTAGAATTGAAACAGACGGATATGTTCTAGAATCCGAATTCACTCGAAAGTGGATTACTTTAGCATTTTTGGTGTTCTGCAATTCACATCCCCATGTTTTTATTCGTTTTCAATTAGAGTAGTAAGGGGTGGGTGAAAGTAAAACGAATCGTACCTTATTCTTATAAATGCTAACATTATTAAGAAAAATACAATTTTGGTTTTTAGTTTGAAGTGTTTTTTATTAAACTTCATCAAAAAATTCAATTTTTCACAGAAATATTAATGTAAACAAATTTTCTTTAAACTTTGCCAGAAATTTCAATTTGGTTTTGGCAGATCTCACTTGTGTAAAAAAACATGAAAAAAAAAAAATACAACAATTTTGTTTGTGTTCGAAAACACAAAGTTGCCCTACATAATAAAGTTTGATATGTCAATCTTTTTTGAACTAAATCTCAATGAATTTAGATCTTATTGATAAAGAAAAATGATTTTTTTTTTTAAGAAAATTAAAACTAATTTCATATATATAAATCTATTTAAACAATAATTATAATTCGAATGCATTTAGTTGTAAAATCGCAACGTAATAATCAGGCAATACTTTGTTTTAACAACAAATGGTGCCAGGACAACGTAGTCGATATATGTCTATAGCCGGCAAACAGCCGCGCTGATAAATAACGCCAGGCAAGCAGATCAACCAAAAGCAAATAATTTTAATTTCGTTCGTTGTCTTTTTTGAGAGTATTGAATAATTTTATTTTCATTCTGTTTCTTTAAGAATATTAATTTTGTTTTTATTCGCGTTGAAAATTAAATGAAAAATTTGAATATCTTTTTCATACTCTGTAAATTGTTTTACATCTAATTTTCACGATGATTTTTTAAGACATGTCTTTTTTTATTTTCTTTTAAAGTTGCTCCCAAAATCATGTCACATTTTCATGATGATTTTTAAAACATGTCTATTTCTTCACTGTTGTTGTAAAAAAAAACTCTTATTTGACAGCCAGAGTTGTTTTTTTTTACTTTATCTTTAATTCCTTTTATTTCTATAATTTGGGCGCCAAAAACGGAATTTAATAACTTGAGAAGTAAAGTATTTAAAAAAGTAAATTTTCTTAAAAAAAATCAAAATTGGATGCTATACAAAAAAAAACCTCGAAGAAAGCAATGGAGGTAAAACTAGTTGACTAAAACTAGAGAGTGGCTGAAGCAATGGCGGAAATGCTGAGTGGAGCGAGGTACATTTTCGTTTCTTATGAACGACTTCTTGGGAGATAAGTCGTCTTTTCTGAACTATATCAGAATAAGCCGAGAGACATTTAATTTGATACTCGCAAAAATCGAAGGTGATAAAGTGAAACAAGATACCATCTCGAAAGAAGCGATAACTCCAGCAGAGAAACTGGCAGCTACACTCCAATACCTCGCTACTGGAGAGTCCATCAAAAGCACAAATTATCAGACGAGACTATGTGAAACCTTTCTTTGTCGTGCAGTTCCGGAAGTATACCAGGCAATTTAGAAACACTTTAAAAATGAATATTTAAAGGTTTTTGAGTAGGTACATATATATATGAAAAATATTTATTTATTTATCAGTAATATACCTTATAAACTAAATTTACAAAATATACAAAAAATAATGGGCGCCGGGTTTCAAGACCAAATGCGCTCGTCTTGTTAAATAAAATAAAATTTATGTATGTATTTGTGTTAGAATAAATGCTTTAAAAGCAAAGTAGTCCAAAAAGAAAAACAAAAGATAACAAATAAAAGTTTAGCAATTCAAGTGCATATGGATATGTGTTAGAGAATAGAATAGTGTTGTTTAAAAAAAAATAAAAAGTGGAGAATGTATGTACATATTACAAAATACTAAATATCTGCAATATTGTGTTTTTTGAGACTTATATTTATCGCCTTTAGATTTCTCTCAGTACCGCAGTCAAGTAGTTCCTCTATAGGTTTATTCGTCCTTGAAATGGGACATTCTGTTAATATATGTGAGATGGTGAGTGCCACGTTACAGTTGCTGCATGAAGGTGGATCGGTTTTTTCATAGTAGTGCCTGGAATTGAATACGGCTTTGCGTACTCTCAAACGAGCAAGTAAAATGCAGTTACTTCTGGAGAGGTTAGGATTGTAGTTGGCTCTTTTTGGTGTTCGAAGTGTCATTAAGAATGGTGTTGTTATTGTTTTGGGAAAGCATGGAATTTCTGTTACATTAGGAATATCCAGGGCTTTCTTTGCGGCTGTATCGGCATGTTCGTTGCCCATAATTCCGATATGAGATGGTATCCATACAACCTTAACTTTGATTTCATTGTTTGGCAAGCCCAAAATTTCGTCATAAGCCCTATTTTTGTTTTTGATTAAAGCTCTGATAACACTAAGACTATCGCTGCATATTAGGCATTTTTTCCCGCTTTCAACGGAATATTTTATAGCGGTTTTTATCGCAGAAATCTCTGCGGTAAAAATTCCTATGTTATCTGGCAATCGGGTTTCATTTACCGTTGAGTATTGACCATTTAATTGTTTTACAATTGCGTAAGATGTTACCTGATCCCTGAAAGAACCATCCGTGTAAAAGATTATATCAGGGGAAAAAATATTTATCTTTTCATTTAATAGAGCTTTAAAGCAGATATAATTGGTTGAATTTTTGTTAAAATTGCTAAGGCTGTCATCAACTTCAACAAAATATTTTGGGAAAAACGTTTCTCTAGGTTTTTGTGGTATAGGGATGTTATATTTTGTGAGCATAGTTAAAATATTATTAATGGCAGTTGAAAAGGAGTTGGTTGATGATGTTAGTTGATTCCAAAATCGGGTATGTAAACCTTCCGTTGATATAGTTATTGATCTAGATGCCAAATTTACTGAACTTTTTTCTAGTAAAGATACAAAATCCAAGAAATTGGCTTCACTTCTCAACCTGGCCAACGGTGTTGTTCGTAATAAGCCCGACGCCGTTCTGAAGCAGTTGTTCATTGCTCCATTTAATTTTTTTATGTTTTTATTTGATGTCCACCCGTAGATTGTTATTCCATGCTGTATTGTGCCGGTTGTTAAAGACTTGCATATATTTATTGCTGTTTCAATGTGTGGCCCTTTTTTACGGGAACAAATTAGTTTGAGTACGTTGTTGATTTTAGCCAATTTTTGCGTTAAATGCTTAACGTGATTGTTCCAGAGAAGATTTTTTGTAAACAATACGCCCAAAATCCTCATTTGGTCTGAAGTTTGTAGAGGCTCGTTTCTAATGTGCATTGTGTTTGCGCCACAACCTCTTTTTCTGCACACATGAAGTACTTCTGCTTTGTTCACTGGAATCACAGCTCCTTTCTCTTTCGCCCAGCTATGAATTACTCGGTCTAAATTGTTGAGGTTGAACTTCACATATTCTGGACTTCCGGATGACACTGCGAAGATGTTATCAGCGTAAATACCAACATAGTCGATTCCAGTTAGATTTTGAATGAGTATTGCCAAAGAATTTACATACGCTGTATATAATACAACCGATAATGGAGATCCCTGAGGTACTCCATTATCTAATGGAGAAGTAGCAGAATGATGGCCGTCAACCCTAATGGTAACTCTACGGTTTTCAAGGAACGACTTGACCAAATTTAATATTTGTGGCGGAAACCCCCATTTGTGTAGTTCCATTACGACAGTTGGTGAAGTAACTCGGTCAAATGCTTTCTCGATGTCTTCAGAGAGCACAATACTATGTCTGCCATTATTGAGGTTATTGCGTAAGACTTCTTCCAGTTGATGGCAAATACTATGGACACCACGCCTAGGTGTGAATGCGTGTTGGATGTTTGATATTTTGCTCATTGCGAATTTCCAAAAGCGCTTTGCCATGATTTTTTCGAAAATTTTCGACAGAACAGGCAGCAATGAAATAGGGCGGTATCCCTCAAGATGATTGCAGTTCTTGCCCGGTTTGGGTATAGGTACCAGGACTGCCAATTTCCAGTCATGAGGGAAGACTCCAGTTTCTAGAATTTTGTTGTAAAGCTGACATAGACGTGATTTTAAAATATGTGGTGCATTTTTTATCATTGAGTATGTTATTTTATCTCGTGATGGTGTTGAGCCCTTTAGCGTTTTCATTACTCCATTTAGTTCTGAAACAGAAATTACTGTATTCAATTCCCCAAATTGAATCTCAGTTGTAGGGAGATTATCAATTTTGAGTTGTCTTTTTTGTGAGGTAATTTCGGGTTCAAAGGCATCGTCCGAGCTAACCGAGCACCAGAATTTCGCAAATGATTCGGCTATGTCAAGCGGATGTGAGAAAACGGTGTCGTTAGTTTGTATTGTACAAAACTTGCTATGTTTGCGAGACCGTAGATTATTAACCTTATTCCAAAGGATCCTGGTGTCCATTAATGGATTTAAGGAATTAACAAAGTTATCCCATGTATTTCTTTTTGCCATCTTGCATTCCTTTTTTACCTTTGCGCAAAGTTTTTTATAGTTTATGATATTTGTATTATTGCGACATCTCTTAAAGGCTTTCCATGCATCATGTCTCTGTTTTATAAGATTAGATATTACAGTGTTGAACCAGATTGGGCTATTTTTCTTCTTAGGTTTACGGGTTAAAGGGATGGATTCGTTAGCAGTTTTGCGTACAATTCTTTTTATCTGAGCGGCTTCTTTGTTGATATTTTGCGACACAGCGAACTGTTTAGTTATTTCTTCAGCCTTACTTGTAAATAGCACCCAATTTGCCTGTTTTTCTATGAATCTTGGTGAAAATTTCCTTTCTACTATTTCAATTTTGTTGGAAATTTTAATGGGAAAGTGGTCTCCTACCTCCGGCATCTGCAAACAAGTCCATGTCAAGCTTGGTGCAATATCCGCACTGGACATAGTGACATCTACAGCTGTTAAGGTGTTCCGAGTGTTCAGCAGAGTCGGTGAACCATCATTCAAGACAACTAAAGCGTGATCATTTGCGAATTCCTCAAACAATTTTCCGCTAGGGGAATTAAAAGATGAACCCCACAAAATATTTTGTGAATTAAGATCACCAAGTAATATGTGATGAGCATTATTAGTTATCGAAATATTCCCCAACATTGTGGGGGACACGTTAATTCCACCTTCCTTATAAATGTTCGTTATGTGCAGCTCTGTTTCCCATTGAATGATCACGGATTGAAATAGTAGACCTTGTGACGACGTTTTATGATCTTTAACTTTGATGTTATTGTCAATCATAATTGCAATTCCTGATTTGGCATAGTCATAGGTATTATTATGATGGAATATTTGGAATCCTGGAAGATGTAGCAAATTTAGATTTTTCTGCACAATGTGTGTTTCCTGTAAAGCAATGATATTGGGTTTATGTCTAGCTATTAACAGTTCCAGGGCGTGTTTGTTGTTCAAGAACCCTTGAATGTTCCACTGGAGAAGAGTGACATTTTGGCGAAAAGACATTAAGATTTATTTTTTGTTTTTGTTTCTTTCGGCAGACTGTTGAGAATTTCTTAAAGTGTTTGGTGAAATTAGAACGTTTAATTGCGGGAAGTTATTGAAGAGTTTTGTTATTGGTGTGGTTGAATCACTTGTGCTGGTGATTGTTTTTCTTGGAGGAGTTTTTAGGCCTGAGCCTTGTGAAATGTCTTCCACTATCATTTCCTCCGTTAAATTTTCATCAACAAATTTGTTAGAGGACAATAATTCGTGATCGTATTCAATAGAGTCATCATATGTTATTTCATCTGTAGTAGATTTTATTGTTGTGGCTGTGGATTGCTTAGCTTGAGCGATAATTTGGGAGAAGGAGTTTTGTAATGGCGTGAGTGTTTTTTGATTGTTTTGATAATTTGTATTTTTGTTGTTGACATTTGAATTTGTGTTGTTGTCTTTTGAGGTTATGTTTTTTTCTTTGATTTTATTTTCTGTTGATGTTGAAGTTTGAATTTGTTTAACGGCTGTAGAGTTAATTTGGTTTTGTGCGTGTTCAATTTCGTTTGGTTTGTCTTTTTTTGTTGTTTTGTTATTGTTTGTTTGCATTGCAACACTGGCTATTTGTGCGTAGGTTGGATTTCAATTTGAATTTTTTGCTGTTTTAGGTTGAAGCATATTAAGTGAAGGGTTGTCATTAAATATTTTCCAAGCCTCTCGTGTCGTGCATCTTCTAGAAATTTTGATATAATTGACAGATTTATGTTTCCAGTATGTAGGGCATTCTGGGTCGTACGAGGTGTGAGTCTCAATGCGACAATTTAAACAGTATTTTCGGTTGCAAGATTCGTGTTTCTCTGCCGATCCACATTCTCTGCATTGCTCTATGCTTTTGCACCATTTTTTTGTGTGACCTAATTTTTGACAGTTTATACACCTCATTGGATTTGGTATATATTCGTCCACTTGAACTCTCTCCCACCCTAGTTTCAAACATTCTGGGCGGTAGATAAGGTCAAATGTGATTATGGCTGCTCCGGTGGCTATTATTCTGTCATTTTCCCTTCTGGTTATTTTTCTTACCTCAATAACTTTTTGACTTTTGAGACACTCAAGTAACTCATCCTGTGGAATATCAACTATTTTTTTTGGAACAGATTCTGCCTTGCACTGTATTTAATGTTTTGTGAAGTGATATTTTAACTGGTATGGAATCGATGTAATTAACATTAAGAAATTTTTCGGCTGTTTTGTTGTCAGGGACTTTAATAAGCAAATCTCCGCTGCGCATTTCTTTAACTTCTAGTCTATCTCGTGATATGTGATTAAGGCCCTTTTCGACCCGGAAGACGTTGTGTGCAGCTAGCGGAAGAACTTCAGTCCCATCCTTCAAGGATACAGATGATGCCACTAAATAACGTGGGAGGTTTTGCTGGTTTGCGGAAGTTTCAGGTAGTGGAATAAAATCTTCTGATCGTGGTCGTTTTGTTTTGTTGGGTTTGGTTTTCCCAGTAGAAAAATCCAATTCCCTAAACCGGTTGTAATTCGGGGGGTAAACCCCGTTCATTCTGCTTTAAAAAAAAACCACGCACAGTAAAAAAAAAAATACTTCGCACTACTAAATAAGGTTAAACAACAAAAAATTAAAAGAGAATTCCGAGAACACAAAAAAAAATTTAAAAACGCACAAACTCGTATAGGTAGGTAAACGAATAGCACAAGAGAAAAACGCGTGCGCACACGGCAAATGCCTGACACAGACTGTATATGAAAAATATATTATTTTATTGTGCCTATTCATAGAATGAAATACTTTGGTTTATTATTTTGAAATTAAAATAAAACAAGTTAAATTATTATAAGTACATTAATTGAAATAATTTCGTCTTTTATTAAAATATAACTTTAAAAAGTATATATCATTAGCTCTTGGCAGATTGTGAACAAAGAGCTAGGTCGCTTGACACGGTCCATATATGTAGGATTGCGTACATCATACAAGTTTTCGTGTTCCTGATATTTAGATATTAAAAGCTCCACAATTTCGTTTTTCCACATGGTATATATTTATTTGAACTTTTTATTTATATTTATTTTATTTATATACACCCAAAACAAAAAACAAGCACTTGTCGCTTTAAAACAAGAAAAATAAAGAAGAACACAGAAATAACCACCTTAACAGACGAATGCAAATAAAATATGATCGTAAAATTGCGAATGACAGCTAAAAGGAAGAGATGTATTTTTCTTCATTGTTGTTGTAAAAAAATCACGAAAACAGAAACCACGTTTCTTTTGCTACCCCTCTTTCTTTTCTACCTAATATGCCTACAAACAGAAGACATGTCTTAAAGACAAGTAAAAAAATCATGGTGAAAATTGGGTGTTACTTTTGTAATTTGTTAATTTTTTGGCAACTTTTTTGCCGACCGCCGTCGATTTTTGCGTAGCTGTGGCCGTTGACATTTAGATTTTTTTTTTTTCGAACATAAACTTCGAATGTGGAAAAACATGCTGAATTCAGAACACCATTTTATAAATTATGGGGATTCAAAAAATTTTTCGTTTTCAATCCGAGTCGAAACCTGGAACATACCCGAGAGTCTAAACAAATCTCCATCTTCTATTCTACGAACCTGTAAAATTTAATATTCATATCTCGAAAAACTTCGGAATTATGAACGGATGAAGTTGATCATAAAATGCAAACTTGTACATTTTATAACTCGGGAGTCGCTCGGTATTTTGCGACGAGATTTGTTTTGGATGAAACATAACAATTTCAGCTTTAGAATGGCCTACATTCTGAACGTCAAAGTCGACAACAACGTATTATATAAGTGTTTTTAAAACTCCCACTTTTATTTGGTATAAAGTGGGCGTGGCAGACATTTAACCTTTAAAATCGTTCTCCATTTCAAACTGTATTAGCACACCAAATTTTGTACAATTATCTTGAGAAACCGCTGAGTTATTGAGCAAAACGTAAAAACTTTTTTCATACTAACAAAATCAAAATCTGAAAAATGCAAATTCATTTTTTTGGAAAAATACCAGGTCAACAGAAGCTGGTAGCAGGTGGATTTCGCTAAAACTTATTTTTTAAAACGCTATAACTTAGGAACAGCGGCAGGCATTTGAATGATTCTTCCACCATATGATAGATTTGAATGTGGGCTACAAGATGGTCAACCTTTGGCCCGCCTGGTGGCCCCCCGTGACATTATAAAAATGCTTTTTATGCCGCCAACACTTATATTTTTGAAACTAATGAACTTTTAGAATTGAAAAAAGTCTAAACAAATCCCCATCTTCTATTCTACGAACCTGTGAAATTTAATATTGGTATCTCGAAGAACTTCGGAGTTATTAACGGATGAAGTTAATCATAAAATGCAAACTTGTACATTTTATAACTCGGGAGTCGCTCGGTATTTTGCGACGAGATTTGTTTTGGATGAAAGATAACAATTTCAGCTTTAGAATGGCCTACATTTTGAACGTCAAAGTCGACAACAACGTATTATATGTGTTTTTAAAACTCCCACTTTTATTTGGTATAAAGTGGGCGTGGCAGACATTTAACCTTTAAAATCGTTCTCCATTTCAAACTGTATTAGCACACCAAATTTTGTACAATTATCTTGAGAAACCGCTGAGTTATTGAGCAAAACGCCTGGTGGCCCCCGTGACATTATAAAAATGCTTTTTATGCCGCTAACACTTATATTTTTGAAACTAATGAACTTTTAGAATTGAAACAGACGGATATGTTCTAGAATCCGAATTCACTCGAAAGTGGATTACTTTAGCATTTTTGGTGTTCTGCAATTCACATCCCCATGTTTTTATTCGTTTTCAATTAGAGTAGTAAGGGGTGGGTGAAAGTAAAACGAATCGTACCTTATTCTTATAAATGCTAACATTATTAAGAAAAATACAATTTTGGTTTTTAGTTTGAAGTGTTTTTTATTAAACTTCATCAAAAAATTCAATTTTTCACAGAAATATTAATGTAAACAAATTTTCTTTAAACTTTGCCAGAAATTTCAATTTGGTTTTGGCAGATCTCACTTGTGTAAAAAAACATGAAAAAAAAATACAACAATTTTGTTTGTGTTCGAAAACACAAAGTTGCCCTACATAATAAAGTTTGATATGTCAATCTTTTTTGAACTAAATCTCAATGAATTTAGATCTTATTGATAAAGAAAAATGATTTTTTTTTTAAGAAAATTAAAACTAATTTCATATATATAAATCTATTTAAACAATAATTATAATTCGAATGCATTTAGTTGTAAAATCGCAACGTAATAATCAGGCAATACTTTGTTTTAACAACAAATGGTGCCAGGACAACGTAGTCGATATATGTCTATAGCCGGCAAACAGCCGCGCTGATAAATAACGCCAGGCAAGCAGATCAACCAAAAGCAAATAATTTTAATTTCGTTCGTTGTCTTTTTTGAGAGTATTGAATAATTTTATTTTCATTCTGTTTCTTTAAGAATATTAATTTTGTTTTTATTCGCGTTGAAAATTAAATGAAAAATTTGAATATCTTTTTCATACTCTGTAAATTGTTTTACATCTAATTTTCACGATGATTTTTTAAGACATGTCTTTTTTTATTTTCTTTTAAAGTTGCTCCCAAAATCATGTCACATTTTCATGATGATTTTTAAAACATGTCTATTTCTTCACTGTTGTTGTAAAAAAAAACTCTTATTTGACAGCCAGAGTTGTTTTTTTTTACTTTATCTTTAATTCCTTTTATTTCTATAATTTGGGCGCCAAAAACGGAATTTAATAACTTGAGAAGTAAAGTATTTAAAAAAGTAAATTTTCTTAAAAAAAATCAAAATTGGATGCTATACAAAAAAAAACCTCGAAGAAAGCAATGGAGGTAAAACTAGTTGACTAAAACTAGAGAGTGGCTGAAGCAATGGCGGAAATGCTGAGTGGAGCGAGGTACATTTTCGTTTCTTATGAACGACTTCTTGGGAGATAAGTCGTCTTTTCTGAACTATATCAGAATAAGCCGAGAGACATTTAATTTGATACTCGCAAAAATCGAAGGTGATAAAGTGAAACAAGATACCATCTCGAAAGAAGCGATAACTCCAGCAGAGAAACTGGCAGCTACACTCCAATACCTCGCTACTGGAGAGTCCATCAAAAGCACAAATTATCAGACGAGACTATGTGAAACCTTTCTTTGTCGTGCAGTTCCGGAAGTATACCAGGCAATTTAGAAACACTTTAAAAATGAATATTTAAAGGTTTTTGAGTAGGTACATATATATATGAAAAATATTTATTTATTTATCAGTAATATACCTTATAAACTAAATTTACAAAATATACAAAAAATAATGGGCGCCGGGTTTCAAGACCAAATGCGCTCGTCTTGTTAAATAAAATAAAATTTATGTATGTATTTGTGTTAGAATAAATGCTTTAAAAGCAAAGTAGTCCAAAAAGAAAAACAAAAGATAACAAATAAAAGTTTAGCAATTCAAGTGCATATGGATATGTGTTAGAGAATAGAATAGTGTTGTTTAAAAAAAAATAAAAAGTGGAGAATGTATGTACATATTACAAAATACTAAATATCTGCAATATTGTGTTTTTTGAGACTTATATTTATCGCCTTTAGATTTCTCTCAGTACCGCAGTCAAGTAGTTCCTCTATAGGTTTATTCGTCCTTGAAATGGGACATTCTGTTAATATATGTGAGATGGTGAGTGCCACGTTACAGTTGCTGCATGAAGGTGGATCGGTTTTTTCATAGTAGTGCCTGGAATTGAATACGGCTTTGCGTACTCTCAAACGAGCAAGTAAAATGCAGTTACTTCTGGAGAGGTTAGGATTGTAGTTGGCTCTTTTTGGTGTTCGAAGTGTCATTAAGAATGGTGTTGTTATTGTTTTGGGAAAGCATGGAATTTCTGTTACATTAGGAATATCCAGGGCTTTCTTTGCGGCTGTATCGGCATGTTCGTTGCCCATAATTCCGATATGAGATGGTATCCATACAACCTTAACTTTGATTTCATTGTTTGGCAAGCCCAAAATTTCGTCATAAGCCCTATTTTTGTTTTTGATTAAAGCTCTGATAACACTAAGACTATCGCTGCATATTAGGCATTTTTTCCCGCTTTCAACGGAATATTTTATAGCGGTTTTTATCGCAGAAATCTCTGCGGTAAAAATTCCTATGTTATCTGGCAATCGGGTTTCATTTACCGTTGAGTATTGACCATTTAATTGTTTTACAATTGCGTAAGATGTTACCTGATCCCTGAAAGAACCATCCGTGTAAAAGATTATATCAGGGGAAAAAATATTTATCTTTTCATTTAATAGAGCTTTAAAGCAGATATAATTGGTTGAATTTTTGTTAAAATTGCTAAGGCTGTCATCAACTTCAACAAAATATTTTGGGAAAAACGTTTCTCTAGGTTTTTGTGGTATAGGGATGTTATATTTTGTGAGCATAGTTAAAATATTATTAATGGCAGTTGAAAAGGAGTTGGTTGATGATGTTAGTTGATTCCAAAATCGGGTATGTAAACCTTCCGTTGATATAGTTATTGATCTAGATGCCAAATTTACTGAACTTTTTTCTAGTAAAGATACAAAATCCAAGAAATTGGCTTCACTTCTCAACCTGGCCAACGGTGTTGTTCGTAATAAGCCCGACGCCGTTCTGAAGCAGTTGTTCATTGCTCCATTTAATTTTTTTATGTTTTTATTTGATGTCCACCCGTAGATTGTTATTCCATGCTGTATTGTGCCGGTTGTTAAAGACTTGCATATATTTATTGCTGTTTCAATGTGTGGCCCTTTTTTACGGGAACAAATTAGTTTGAGTACGTTGTTGATTTTAGCCAATTTTTGCGTTAAATGCTTAACGTGATTGTTCCAGAGAAGATTTTTTGTAAACAATACGCCCAAAATCCTCATTTGGTCTGAAGTTTGTAGAGGCTCGTTTCTAATGTGCATTGTGTTTGCGCCACAACCTCTTTTTCTGCACACATGAAGTACTTCTGCTTTGTTCACTGGAATCACAGCTCCTTTCTCTTTCGCCCAGCTATGAATTACTCGGTCTAAATTGTTGAGGTTGAACTTCACATATTCTGGACTTCCGGATGACACTGCGAAGATGTTATCAGCGTAAATACCAACATAGTCGATTCCAGTTAGATTTTGAATGAGTATTGCCAAAGAATTTACATACGCTGTATATAATACAACCGATAATGGAGATCCCTGAGGTACTCCATTATCTAATGGAGAAGTAGCAGAATGATGGCCGTCAACCCTAATGGTAACTCTACGGTTTTCAAGGAACGACTTGACCAAATTTAATATTTGTGGCGGAAACCCCCATTTGTGTAGTTCCATTACGACAGTTGGTGAAGTAACTCGGTCAAATGCTTTCTCGATGTCTTCAGAGAGCACAATACTATGTCTGCCATTATTGAGGTTATTGCGTAAGACTTCTTCCAGTTGATGGCAAATACTATGGACACCACGCCTAGGTGTGAATGCGTGTTGGATGTTTGATATTTTGCTCATTGCGAATTTCCAAAAGCGCTTTGCCATGATTTTTTCGAAAATTTTCGACAGAACAGGCAGCAATGAAATAGGGCGGTATCCCTCAAGATGATTGCAGTTCTTGCCCGGTTTGGGTATAGGTACCAGGACTGCCAATTTCCAGTCATGAGGGAAGACTCCAGTTTCTAGAATTTTGTTGTAAAGCTGACATAGACGTGATTTTAAAATATGTGGTGCATTTTTTATCATTGAGTATGTTATTTTATCTCGTGATGGTGTTGAGCCCTTTAGCGTTTTCATTACTCCATTTAGTTCTGAAACAGAAATTACTGTATTCAATTCCCCAAATTGAATCTCAGTTGTAGGGAGATTATCAATTTTGAGTTGTCTTTTTTGTGAGGTAATTTCGGGTTCAAAGGCATCGTCCGAGCTAACCGAGCACCAGAATTTCGCAAATGATTCGGCTATGTCAAGCGGATGTGAGAAAACGGTGTCGTTAGTTTGTATTGTACAAAACTTGCTATGTTTGCGAGACCGTAGATTATTAACCTTATTCCAAAGGATCCTGGTGTCCATTAATGGATTTAAGGAATTAACAAAGTTATCCCATGTATTTCTTTTTGCCATCTTGCATTCCTTTTTTACCTTTGCGCAAAGTTTTTTATAGTTTATGATATTTGTATTATTGCGACATCTCTTAAAGGCTTTCCATGCATCATGTCTCTGTTTTATAAGATTAGATATTACAGTGTTGAACCAGATTGGGCTATTTTTCTTCTTAGGTTTACGGGTTAAAGGGATGGATTCGTTAGCAGTTTTGCGTACAATTCTTTTTATCTGAGCGGCTTCTTTGTTGATATTTTGCGACACAGCGAACTGTTTAGTTATTTCTTCAGCCTTACTTGTAAATAGCACCCAATTTGCCTGTTTTTCTATGAATCTTGGTGAAAATTTCCTTTCTACTATTTCAATTTTGTTGGAAATTTTAATGGGAAAGTGGTCTCCTACCTCCGGCATCTGCAAACAAGTCCATGTCAAGCTTGGTGCAATATCCGCACTGGACATAGTGACATCTACAGCTGTTAAGGTGTTCCGAGTGTTCAGCAGAGTCGGTGAACCATCATTCAAGACAACTAAAGCGTGATCATTTGCGAATTCCTCAAACAATTTTCCGCTAGGGGAATTAAAAGATGAACCCCACAAAATATTTTGTGAATTAAGATCACCAAGTAATATGTGATGAGCATTATTAGTTATCGAAATATTCCCCAACATTGTGGGGGACACGTTAATTCCACCTTCCTTATAAATGTTCGTTATGTGCAGCTCTGTTTCCCATTGAATGATCACGGATTGAAATAGTAGACCTTGTGACGACGTTTTATGATCTTTAACTTTGATGTTATTGTCAATCATAATTGCAATTCCTGATTTGGCATAGTCATAGGTATTATTATGATGGAATATTTGGAATCCTGGAAGATGTAGCAAATTTAGATTTTTCTGCACAATGTGTGTTTCCTGTAAAGCAATGATATTGGGTTTATGTCTAGCTATTAACAGTTCCAGGGCGTGTTTGTTGTTCAAGAACCCTTGAATGTTCCACTGGAGAAGAGTGACATTTTGGCGAAAAGACATTAAGATTTATTTTTTGTTTTTGTTTCTTTCGGCAGACTGTTGAGAATTTCTTAAAGTGTTTGGTGAAATTAGAACGTTTAATTGCGGGAAGTTATTGAAGAGTTTTGTTATTGGTGTGGTTGAATCACTTGTGCTGGTGATTGTTTTTCTTGGAGGAGTTTTTAGGCCTGAGCCTTGTGAAATGTCTTCCACTATCATTTCCTCCGTTAAATTTTCATCAACAAATTTGTTAGAGGACAATAATTCGTGATCGTATTCAATAGAGTCATCATATGTTATTTCATCTGTAGTAGATTTTATTGTTGTGGCTGTGGATTGCTTAGCTTGAGCGATAATTTGGGAGAAGGAGTTTTGTAATGGCGTGAGTGTTTTTTGATTGTTTTGATAATTTGTATTTTTGTTGTTGACATTTGAATTTGTGTTGTTGTCTTTTGAGGTTATGTTTTTTTCTTTGATTTTATTTTCTGTTGATGTTGAAGTTTGAATTTGTTTAACGGCTGTAGAGTTAATTTGGTTTTGTGCGTGTTCAATTTCGTTTGGTTTGTCTTTTTTTGTTGTTTTGTTATTGTTTGTTTGCATTGCAACACTGGCTATTTGTGCGTAGGTTGGATTTCAATTTGAATTTTTTGCTGTTTTAGGTTGAAGCATATTAAGTGAAGGGTTGTCATTAAATATTTTCCAAGCCTCTCGTGTCGTGCATCTTCTAGAAATTTTGATATAATTGACAGATTTATGTTTCCAGTATGTAGGGCATTCTGGGTCGTACGAGGTGTGAGTCTCAATGCGACAATTTAAACAGTATTTTCGGTTGCAAGATTCGTGTTTCTCTGCCGATCCACATTCTCTGCATTGCTCTATGCTTTTGCACCATTTTTTTGTGTGACCTAATTTTTGACAGTTTATACACCTCATTGGATTTGGTATATATTCGTCCACTTGAACTCTCTCCCACCCTAGTTTCAAACATTCTGGGCGGTAGATAAGGTCAAATGTGATTATGGCTGCTCCGGTGGCTATTATTCTGTCATTTTCCCTTCTGGTTATTTTTCTTACCTCAATAACTTTTTGACTTTTGAGACACTCAAGTAACTCATCCTGTGGAATATCAACTATTTTTTTGGAACAGATTCTGCCTTGCACTGTATTTAATGTTTTGTGAAGTGATATTTTAACTGGTATGGAATCGATGTAATTAACATTAAGAAATTTTTCGGCTGTTTTGTTGTCAGGGACTTTAATAAGCAAATCTCCGCTGCGCATTTCTTTAACTTCTAGTCTATCTCGTGATATGTGATTAAGGCCCTTTTCGACCCGGAAGACGTTGTGTGCAGCTAGCGGAAGAACTTCAGTCCCATCCTTCAAGGATACAGATGATGCCACTAAATAACGTGGGAGGTTTTGCTGGTTTGCGGAAGTTTCAGGTAGTGGAATAAAATCTTCTGATCGTGGTCGTTTTGTTTTGTTGGGTTTGGTTTTCCCAGTAGAAAAATCCAATTCCCTAAACCGGTTGTAATTCGGGGGGTAAACCCCGTTCATTCTGCTTTAAAAAAAAACCACGCACAGTAAAAAAAAAAATACTTCGCACTACTAAATAAGGTTAAACAACAAAAAATTAAAAGAGAATTCCGAGAACACAAAAAAAAATTTAAAAACGCACAAACTCGTATAGGTAGGTAAACGAATAGCACAAGAGAAAAACGCGTGCGCACACGGCAAATGCCTGACACAGACTGTATATGAAAAATATATTATTTTATTGTGCCTATTCATAGAATGAAATACTTTGGTTTATTATTTTGAAATTAAAATAAAACAAGTTAAATTATTATAAGTACATTAATTGAAATAATTTCGTCTTTTATTAAAATATAACTTTAAAAAGTATATATCATTAGCTCTTGGCAGATTGTGAACAAAGAGCTAGGTCGCTTGACACGGTCCATATATGTAGGATTGCGTACATCATACAAGTTTTCGTGTTCCTGATATTTAGATATTAAAAGCTCCACAATTTCGTTTTTCCACATGGTATATATTTATTTGAACTTTTTATTTATATTTATTTTATTTATATACACCCAAAACAAAAAACAAGCACTTGTCGCTTTAAAACAAGAAAAATAAAGAAGAACACAGAAATAACCACCTTAACAGACGAATGCAAATAAAATATGATCGTAAAATTGCGAATGACAGCTAAAAGGAAGAGATGTATTTTTCTTCATTGTTGTTGTAAAAAAATCACGAAAACAGAAACCACGTTTCTTTTGCTACCCCTCTTTCTTTTCTACCTAATATGCCTACAAACAGAAGACATGTCTTAAAGACAAGTAAAAAAATCATGGTGAAAATTGGGTGTTACTTTTGTAATTTGTTAATTTTTTGGCAACTTTTTTGCCGACCGCCGTCGATTTTTGCGTAGCTGTGGCCGTTGACATTTAGATTTTTTTTTTTCGAACATAAACTTCGAATGTGGAAAAACATGCTGAATTCAGAACACCATTTTATAAATTATGGGGATTCAAAAAATTTTTCGTTTTCAATCCGAGTCGAAACCTGGAACATACCCGAGAGTCTAAACAAATCTCCATCTTCTATTCTACGAACCTGTAAAATTTAATATTCATATCTCGAAAAACTTCGGAATTATGAACGGATGAAGTTGATCATAAAATGCAAACTTGTACATTTTATAACTCGGGAGTCGCTCGGTATTTTGCGACGAGATTTGTTTTGGATGAAACATAACAATTTCAGCTTTAGAATGGCCTACATTCTGAACGTCAAAGTCGACAACAACGTATTATATAAGTGTTTTTAAAACTCCCACTTTTATTTGGTATAAAGTGGGCGTGGCAGACATTTAACCTTTAAAATCGTTCTCCATTTCAAACTGTATTAGCACACCAAATTTTGTACAATTATCTTGGGAAACCGCTGAGTTATTGAGCAAAACGTAAAAACTTTTTTCATACTAACAAAATCAAAATCTGAAAAATGCAAATTCATTTTTTTGGAAAAATACCAGGTCAACAGAAGCTGGTAGCAGGTGGATTTCGCTAAAACTTATTTTTTAAAACGCTATAACTTAGGAACAGCGGCAGGCATTTGAATGATTCTTCCACCATATGATAGATTTGAATGTGGGCTACAAGATGGTCAACCTTTGGCCCGCCTGGTGGCCCCCCGTGACATTATAAAAATGCTTTTTATGCCGCTAACACTTATATTTTTGAAACTAATGAACTTTTAGAATTGAAAAAAGTCTAAACAAATCCCCATCTTCTATTCTACGAACCTGTGAAATTTAATATTGGTATCTCGAAGAACTTCGGAGTTATTAACGGATGAAGTTAATCATAAAATGCAAACTTGTACATTTTATAACTCGGGAGTCGCTCGGTATTTTGCGACGAGATTTGTTTTGGATGAAAGATAACAATTTCAGCTTTAGAATGGCCTACATTTTGAACGTCAAAGTCGACAACAACGTATTATATGTGTTTTTAAAACTCCCACTTTTATTTGGTATAAAGTGGGCGTGGCAGACATTTAACCTTTAAAATCGTTCTCCATTTCAAACTGTATTAGCACACCAAATTTTGTACAATTATCTTGAGAAACCGCTGAGTTATTGAGCAAAACGCCTGGTGGCCCCCGTGACATTATAAAAATGCTTTTTATGCCGCTAACACTTATATTTTTGAAACTAATGAACTTTTAGAATTGAAACAGACGGATATGTTCTAGAATCCGAATTCACTCGAAAGTGGATTACTTTAGCATTTTTGGTGTTCTGCAATTCACATCCCCATGTTTTTATTCGTTTTCAATTAGAGTAGTAAGGGGTGGGTGAAAGTAAAACGAATCGTACCTTATTCTTATAAATGCTAACATTATTAAGAAAAATACAATTTTGGTTTTTAGTTTGAAGTGTTTTTTATTAAACTTCATCAAAAAATTCAATTTTTCACAGAAATATTAATGTAAACAAATTTTCTTTAAACTTTGCCAGAAATTTCAATTTGGTTTTGGCAGATCTCACTTGTGTAAAAAAACATGAAAAAAAAAAATACAACAATTTTGTTTGTGTTCGAAAACACAAAGTTGCCCTACATAATAAAGTTTGATATGTCAATCTTTTTTGAACTAAATCTCAATGAATTTAGATCTTATTGATAAAGAAAAATGATTTTTTTTTTAAGAAAATTAAAACTAATTTCATATATATAAATCTATTTAAACAATAATTATAATTCGAATGCATTTAGTTGTAAAATCGCAACGTAATAATCAGGCAATACTTTGTTTTAACAACAAATGGTGCCAGGACAACGTAGTCGATATATGTCTATAGCCGGCAAACAGCCGCGCTGATAAATAACGCCAGGCAAGCAGATCAACCAAAAGCAAATAATTTTAATTTCGTTCGTTGTCTTTTTTGAGAGTATTGAATAATTTTATTTTCATTCTGTTTCTTTAAGAATATTAATTTTGTTTTTATTCGCGTTGAAAATTAAATGAAAAATTTGAATATCTTTTTCATACTATGTAAATTGTTTTACATCTAATTTTCACGATGATTTTTTAAGACATGTCTTTTTTTATTTTCTTTTAAAGTTGCTCCCAAAATCATGTCACATTTTCATGATGATTTTTAAAACATGTCTATTTCTTCACTGTTGTTGTAAAAAAAAACTCTTATTTGACAGCCAGAGTTGTTTTTTTTTACTTTATCTTTAATTCCTTTTATTTCTATAATTTGGGCGCCAAAAACGGAATTTAATAACTTGAGAAGTAAAGTATTTAAAAAAGTAAATTTTCTTAAAAAAAATCAAAATTGGATGCTATACAAAAAAAAACCTCGAAGAAAGCAATGGAGGTAAAACTAGTTGACTAAAACTAGAGAGTGGCTGAAGCAATGGCGGAAATGCTGAGTGGAGCGAGGTACATTTTCGTTTCTTATGAACGACTTCTTGGGAGATAAGTCGTCTTTTCTGAACTATATCAGAATAAGCCGAGAGACATTTAATTTGATACTCGCAAAAATCGAAGGTGATAAAGTGAAACAAGATACCATCTCGAAAGAAGCGATAACTCCAGCAGAGAAACTGGCAGCTACACTCCAATACCTCGCTACTGGAGAGTCCATCAAAAGCACAAATTATCAGACGAGACTATGTGAAACCTTTCTTTGTCGTGCAGTTCCGGAAGTATACCAGGCAATTTAGAAACACTTTAAAAATGAATATTTAAAGGTTTTTGAGTAGGTACATATATATATGAAAAATATTTATTTATTTATCAGTAATATACCTTATAAACTAAATTTACAAAATATACAAAAAATAATGGGCGCCGGGTTTCAAGACCAAATGCGCTCGTCTTGTTAAATAAAATAAAATTTATGTATGTATTTGTGTTAGAATAAATGCTTTAAAAGCAAAGTAGTCCAAAAAGAAAAACAAAAGATAACAAATAAAAGTTTAGCAATTCAAGTGCATATGGATATGTGTTAGAGAATAGAATAGTGTTGTTTAAAAAAAAATAAAAAGTGGAGAATGTATGTACATATTACAAAATACTAAATATCTGCAATATTGTGTTTTTTGAGACTTATATTTATCGCCTTTAGATTTCTCTCAGTACCGCAGTCAAGTAGTTCCTCTATAGGTTTATTCGTCCTTGAAATGGGACATTCTGTTAATATATGTGAGATGGTGAGTGCCACGTTACAGTTGCTGCATGAAGGTGGATCGGTTTTTTCATAGTAGTGCCTGGAATTGAATACGGCTTTGCGTACTCTCAAACGAGCAAGTAAAATGCAGTTACTTCTGGAGAGGTTAGGATTGTAGTTGGCTCTTTTTGGTGTTCGAAGTGTCATTAAGAATGGTGTTGTTATTGTTTTGGGAAAGCATGGAATTTCTGTTACATTAGGAATATCCAGGGCTTTCTTTGCGGCTGTATCGGCATGTTCGTTGCCCATAATTCCGATATGAGATGGTATCCATACAACCTTAACTTTGATTTCATTGTTTGGCAAGCCCAAAATTTCGTCATAAGCCCTATTTTTGTTTTTGATTAAAGCTCTGATAACACTAAGACTATCGCTGCATATTAGGCATTTTTTCCCGCTTTCAACGGAATATTTTATAGCGGTTTTTATCGCAGAAATCTCTGCGGTAAAAATTCCTATGTTATCTGGCAATCGGGTTTCATTTACCGTTGAGTATTGACCATTTAATTGTTTTACAATTGCGTAAGATGTTACCTGATCCCTGAAAGAACCATCCGTGTAAAAGATTATATCAGGGGAAAAAATATTTATCTTTTCATTTAATAGAGCTTTAAAGCAGATATAATTGGTTGAATTTTTGTTAAAATTGCTAAGGCTGTCATCAACTTCAACAAAATATTTTGGGAAAAACGTTTCTCTAGGTTTTTGTGGTATAGGGATGTTATATTTTGTGAGCATAGTTAAAATATTATTAATGGCAGTTGAAAAGGAGTTGGTTGATGATGTTAGTTGATTCCAAAATCGGGTATGTAAACCTTCCGTTGATATAGTTATTGATCTAGATGCCAAATTTACTGAACTTTTTTCTAGTAAAGATACAAAATCCAAGAAATTGGCTTCACTTCTCAACCTGGCCAACGGTGTTGTTCGTAATAAGCCCGACGCCGTTCTGAAGCAGTTGTTCATTGCTCCATTTAATTTTTTTATGTTTTTATTTGATGTCCACCCGTAGATTGTTATTCCATGCTGTATTGTGCCGGTTGTTAAAGACTTGCATATATTTATTGCTGTTTCAATGTGTGGCCCTTTTTTACGGGAACAAATTAGTTTGAGTACGTTGTTGATTTTAGCCAATTTTTGCGTTAAATGCTTAACGTGATTGTTCCAGAGAAGATTTTTTGTAAACAATACGCCCAAAATCCTCATTTGGTCTGAAGTTTGTAGAGGCTCGTTTCTAATGTGCATTGTGTTTGCGCCACAACCTCTTTTTCTGCACACATGAAGTACTTCTGCTTTGTTCACTGGAATCACAGCTCCTTTCTCTTTCGCCCAGCTATGAATTACTCGGTCTAAATTGTTGAGGTTGAACTTCACATATTCTGGACTTCCGGATGACACTGCGAAGATGTTATCAGCGTAAATACCAACATAGTCGATTCCAGTTAGATTTTGAATGAGTATTGCCAAAGAATTTACATACGCTGTATATAATACAACCGATAATGGAGATCCCTGAGGTACTCCATTATCTAATGGAGAAGTAGCAGAATGATGGCCGTCAACCCTAATGGTAACTCTACGGTTTTCAAGGAACGACTTGACCAAATTTAATATTTGTGGCGGAAACCCCCATTTGTGTAGTTCCATTACGACAGTTGGTGAAGTAACTCGGTCAAATGCTTTCTCGATGTCTTCAGAGAGCACAATACTATGTCTGCCATTATTGAGGTTATTGCGTAAGACTTCTTCCAGTTGATGGCAAATACTATGGACACCACGCCTAGGTGTGAATGCGTGTTGGATGTTTGATATTTTGCTCATTGCGAATTTCCAAAAGCGCTTTGCCATGATTTTTTCGAAAATTTTCGACAGAACAGGCAGCAATGAAATAGGGCGGTATCCCTCAAGATGATTGCAGTTCTTGCCCGGTTTGGGTATAGGTACCAGGACTGCCAATTTCCAGTCATGAGGGAAGACTCCAGTTTCTAGAATTTTGTTGTAAAGCTGACATAGACGTGATTTTAAAATATGTGGTGCATTTTTTATCATTGAGTATGTTATTTTATCTCGTGATGGTGTTGAGCCCTTTAGCGTTTTCATTACTCCATTTAGTTCTGAAACAGAAATTACTGTATTCAATTCCCCAAATTGAATCTCAGTTGTAGGGAGATTATCAATTTTGAGTTGTCTTTTTTGTGAGGTAATTTCGGGTTCAAAGGCATCGTCCGAGCTAACCGAGCACCAGAATTTCGCAAATGATTCGGCTATGTCAAGCGGATGTGAGAAAACGGTGTCGTTAGTTTGTATTGTACAAAACTTGCTATGTTTGCGAGACCGTAGATTAATAACCTTATTCCAAAGGATCCTGGTGTCCATTAATGGATTTAAGGAATTAACAAAGTTATCCCATGTATTTCTTTTTGCCATCTTGCATTCCTTTTTTACCTTTGCGCAAAGTTTTTTATAGTTTATGATATTTGTATTATTGCGACATCTCTTAAAGGCTTTCCATGCATCATGTCTCTGTTTTATAAGATTAGATATTACAGTGTTGAACCAGATTGGGCTATTTTTCTTCTTAGGTTTACGGGTTAAAGGGATGGATTCGTTAGCAGTTTTGCGTACAATTCTTTTTATCTGAGCGGCTTCTTTGTTGATATTTTGCGACACAGCGAACTGTTTAGTTATTTCTTCAGCCTTACTTGTAAATAGCACCCAATTTGCCTGTTTTTCTATGAATCTTGGTGAAAATTTCCTTTCTACTATTTCAATTTTGTTGGAAATTTTAATGGGAAAGTGGTCTCCTACCTCCGGCATCTGCAAACAAGTCCATGTCAAGCTTGGTGCAATATCCGCACTGGACATAGTGACATCTACAGCTGTTAAGGTGTTCCGAGTGTTCAGCAGAGTCGGTGAACCATCATTCAAGACAACTAAAGCGTGATCATTTGCGAATTCCTCAAACAATTTTCCGCTAGGGGAATTAAAAGATGAACCCCACAAAATATTTTGTGAATTAAGATCACCAAGTAATATGTGATGAGCATTATTAGTTATCGAAATATTCCCCAACATTGTGGGGGACACGTTAATTCCACCTTCCTTATAAATGTTCAGCTCTGTTTCCCATTGAATGATCACGGATTGAAATAGTAGACCTTGTGACGACGTTTTATGATCTTTAACTTTGATGTTATTGTCAATCATAATTGCAATTCCTGATTTGGCATAGTCATAGGTATTATTATGATGGAATATTTGGAATCCTGGAAGATGTAGCAAATTTAGATTTTTCTGCACAATGTGTGTTTCCTGTAAAGCAATGATATTGGGTTTATGTCTAGCTATTAACAGTTCCAGGGCGTGTTTGTTGTTCAAGAACCCTTGAATGTTCCACTGGAGAAGAGTGACATTTTGGCGAAAAGACATTAAGATTTATTTTTTGTTTTTGTTTCTTTCGGCAGACTGTTGAGAATTTCTTAAAGTGTTTGGTGAAATTAGAACGTTTAATTGCGGGAAGTTATTGAAGAGTTTTGTTATTGGTGTGGTTGAATCACTTGTGCTGGTGATTGTTTTTCTTGGAGGAGTTTTTAGGCCTGAGCCTTGTGAAATGTCTTCCACTATCATTTCCTCCGTTAAATTTTCATCAACAAATTTGTTAGAGGACAATAATTCGTGATCGTATTCAATAGAGTCATCATATGTTATTTCATCTGTAGTAGATTTTATTGTTGTGGCTGTGGATTGCTTAGCTTGAGCGATAATTTGGGAGAAGGAGTTTTGTAATGGCGTGAGTGTTTTTTGATTGTTTTGATAATTTGTATTTTTGTTGTTGACATTTGAATTTGTGTTGTTGTCTTTTGAGGTTATGTTTTTTTCTTTGATTTTATTTTCTGTTGATGTTGAAGTTTGAATTTGTTTAACGGCTGTAGAGTTAATTTGGTTTTGTGCGTGTTCAATTTCGTTTGGTTTGTCTTTTTTTGTTGTTTTGTTATTGTTTGTTTGCATTGCAACACTGGCTATTTGTGCGTAGGTTGGATTTCTATTTGAATTTTTTGCTGTTTTAGGTTGAAGCATATTAAGTGAAGGGTTGTCATTAAATATTTTCCAAGCCTCTCGTGTCGTGCATCTTCTAGAAATTTTGATATAATTGACAGATTTATGTTTCCAGTATGTAGGGCATTCTGGGTCGTACGAGGTGTGAGTCTCAATGCGACAATTTAAACAGTATTTTCGGTTGCAAGATTCGTGTTTCTCTGCCGATCCACATTCTCTGCATTGCTCTATGCTTTTGCACCATTTTTTTGTGTGACCTAATTTTTGACAGTTTATACACCTCATTGGATTTGGTATATATTCGTCCACTTGAACTCTCTCCCACCCTAGTTTCAAACATTCTGGGCGGTAGATAAGGTCAAATGTGATTATGGCTGCTCCGGTGGCTATTATTCTGTCATTTTCCCTTCTGGTTATTTTTCTTACCTCAATAACTTTGTGGAATTACTCGGTCTAAATTGTTGAGGTTGAACTTCACATATTCTGGACTTCCGGATGACACTGCGAAGATGTTATCAGCGTAAATACCAACATAGTCGATTCCAGTTAGATTTTGAATGAGTATTGCCAAAGAATTTACATACGCTGTATATAATACAACCGATAATGGAGATCCCTGAGGTACTCCATTATCTAATGGAGAAGTAGCAGAATGATGGCCGTCAACCCTAATGGTAACTCTACGGTTTTCAAGGAACGACTTGACCAAATTTAATATTTGTGGCGGAAACCCCCATTTGTGTAGTTCCATTACGACAGTTGGTGAAGTAACTCGGTCAAATGCTTTCTCGATGTCTTCAGAGAGCACAATACTATGTCTGCCATTATTGAGGTTATTGCGTAAGACTTCTTCCAGTTGATGGCAAATACTATGGACACCACGCCTAGGTGTGAATGCGTGTTGGATGTTTGATATTTTGCTCATTGCGAATTTCCAAAAGCGCTTTGCCATGATTTTTTCGAAAATTTTCGACAGAACAGGCAGCAATGAAATAGGGCGGTATCCCTCAAGATGATTGCAGTTCTTGCCCGGTTTGGGTATAGGTACCAGGACTGCCAATTTCCAGTCATGAGGGAAGACTCCAGTTTCTAGAATTTTGTTGTAAAGCTGACATAGACGTGATTTTAAAATATGTGGTGCATTTTTTATCATTGAGTATGTTATTTTATCTCGTGATGGTGTTGAGCCCTTTAGCGTTTTCATTACTCCATTTAGTTCTGAAACAGAAATTACTGTATTCAATTCCCCAAATTGAATCTCAGTTGTAGGGAGATTATCAATTTTGAGTTGTCTTTTTTGTGAGGTAATTTCGGGTTCAAAGGCATCGTCCGAGCTAACCGAGCACCAGAATTTCGCAAATGATTCGGCTATGTCAAGCGGATGTGAGAAAACGGTGTCGTTAGTTTGTATTGTACAAAACTTGCTATGTTTGCGAGACCGTAGATTAATAACCTTATTCCAAAGGATCCTGGTGTCCATTAATGGATTTAAGGAATTAACAAAGTTATCCCATGTATTTCTTTTTGCCATCTTGCATTCCTTTTTTACCTTTGCGCAAAGTTTTTTATAGTTTATGATATTTGTATTATTGCGACATCTCTTAAAGGCTTTCCATGCATCATGTCTCTGTTTTATAAGATTAGATATTACAGTGTTGAACCAGATTGGGCTATTTTTCTTCTTAGGTTTACGGGTTAAAGGGATGGATTCGTTAGCAGTTTTGCGTACAATTCTTTTTATCTGAGCGGCTTCTTTGTTGATATTTTGCGACACAGCGAACTGTTTAGTTATTTCTTCAGCCTTACTTGTAAATAGCACCCAATTTGCCTGTTTTTCTATGAATCTTGGTGAAAATTTCCTTTCTACTATTTCAATTTTGTTGGAAATTTTAATGGGAAAGTGGTCTCCTACCTCCGGCATCTGCAAACAAGTCCATGTCAAGCTTGGTGCAATATCCGCACTGGACATAGTGACATCTACAGCTGTTAAGGTGTTCCGAGTGTTCAGCAGAGTCGGTGAACCATCATTCAAGACAACTAAAGCGTGATCATTTGCGAATTCCTCAAACAATTTTCCGCTAGGGGAATTAAAAGATGAACCCCACAAAATATTTTGTGAATTAAGATCACCAAGTAATATGTGATGAGCATTATTAGTTATCGAAATATTCCCCAACATTGTGGGGGACACGTTAATTCCACCTTCCTTATAAATGTTCAGCTCTGTTTCCCATTGAATGATCACGGATTGAAATAGTAGACCTTGTGACGACGTTTTATGATCTTTAACTTTGATGTTATTGTCAATCATAATTGCAATTCCTGATTTGGCATAGTCATAGGTATTATTATGATGGAATATTTGGAATCCTGGAAGATGTAGCAAATTTAGATTTTTCTGCACAATGTGTGTTTCCTGTAAAGCAATGATATTGGGTTTATGTCTAGCTATTAACAGTTTCAGGGCGTGTTTGTTGTTCAAGAACCCTTGAATGTTCCACTGGAGAAGAGTGACATTTTGGCGAAAAGACATTAAGATTTATTTTTTGTTTTTGTTTCTTTCGGCAGACTGTTGAGAATTTCTTAAAGTGTTTGGTGAAATTAGAACGTTTAATTGCGGGAAGTTATTGAAGAGTTTTGTTATTGGTGTGGTTGAATCACTTGTGCTGGTGATTGTTTTCTTGGAGGAGTTTTTAGGCCTGAGCCTTGTGAAATGTCTTCCACTATCATTTCTTCCGTTAAATTTTCATCAACAAATTTGTTAGAGGACAATAATTTGTGATCGTATTCAATAGAGTCATCATATGTTATTTCATCTGTAGTAGATTTTATTGTTGTGGCTGTGGATTGCTTAGCTTGAGCGATAATTTGGGAGAAGGAGTTTTGTAATGGCGTGAGTGTTTTTTGATTGTTTTGATAATTTGTATTTTTGTTGTTGACATTTGAATTTGTGTTGTTGTCTTTTGAGGTTATGTTTTTTTCTTTGATTTTATTTTCTGTTGATGTTGAAGTTTGAATTTGTTTAACGGCTGTAGAGTTAATTTGGTTTTGTGCGTGTTCAATTTCGTTTGGTTTGTCTTTTTTTGTTGTTTTGTTATTGTTTGTTTGCATTGCAACACTGGCTATTTGTGCGTAGGTTGGATTTCTATTTGAATTTTTTGCTGTTTTAGGTTGAAGCATATTAAGTGAAGGGTTGTCATTAAATATTTTCCAAGCCTCTCGTGTCGTGCATCTTCTAGAAATTTTGATATAATTGACAGATTTATGTTTCCAGTATGTAGGGCATTCTGGGTCGTACGAGGTGTGAGTCTCAATGCGACAATTTAAACAGTATTTTCGGTTGCAAGATTCGTGTTTCTCTGCCGATCCACATTCTCTGCATTGCTCTATGCTTTTGCACCATTTTTTTGTGTGACCTAATTTTTGACAGTTTATACACCTCATTGAATTTGGTATATATTCGTCCACTTGAACTCTCTCCCACCCTAGTTTCAAACATTCTGGGCGGTAGATAAGGTCAAATGTGATTATGGCTGCTCCGGTGGCTATTATTCTGTCATTTTCCCTTCTGGTTATTTTTCTTACCTCAATAACTTTTTGACTTTTGAGACACTCAAGTAACTCATCCTGTGGAATATCAACTATTTTTTTGGAACAGATTCTGCCTTGCACTGTATTTAATGTTTTGTGAAGTGATATTTTAACTGGTATGGAATCGATGTAATTAACATTAAGAAATTTTTCGGCTGTTTTGTTGTCAGGGACTTTAATAAGCAAATCTCCGCTGCGCATTTCTTTAACTTCTAGTCTATCTCGTGATATGTGATTAAGGCCCTTTTCGACCCGGAAGACGTTGTGTGCAGCTAGCGGAAGAACTTCAGTCCCATCCTTCAAGGATACAGATGATGCCACTAAATAACGTGGGAGGTTTTGCTGGTTTGCGGAAGTTTCAGGTAGTGGAATAAAATCTTCTGATCGTGGTCGTTTTGTTTTGTTGGGTTTGGTTTTCCCAGTAGAAAAATCCAATTCCCTAAACCGGTTGTAATTCGGGGGGTAAACCCCGTTCATTCTGCTTTAAAAAAAAACCACGCACAGTAAAAAAAAATACTTCGCACTACTAAATAAGGTTAAACAACAAAAAATTAAAAGAGAATTCCGAGAACACAAAAAAAAATTTAAAAACGCACAAACTCGTATAGGTAGGTAAACGAATAGCACAAGAGAAAAACGCGTGCGCACACGGCAAATGCCTGACACAGACTGTATATGAAAAATATATTATTTTATTGTGCCTATTCATAGAATGAAATACTTTGGTTTATTATTTTGAAATTAAAATAAAACAAGTTAAATTATTATAAGTACATTAATTGAAATAATTTCGTCTTTTATTAAAATATAACTTTAAAAAGTATATATCATTAGCTCTTGGCAGATTGTGAACAAAGAGCTAGGTCGCTTGACACGGTCCATATATGTAGGATTGCGTACATCATACAAGTTTTCGTGTTCCTGATATTTAGATATTAAAAGCTCCACAATTTCGTTTTTCCACATGGTATATATTTATTTGAACTTTTTATTTATATTTATTTTATTTATATACACCCAAAACAAAAAACAAGCACTTGTCGCTTTAAAACAAGAAAAATAAAGAAGAACACAGAAATAACCACCTTAACAGACGAATGCAAATAAAATATGATCGTAAAATTGCGAATGACAGCTAAAAGGAAGAGATGTATTTTTCTTCATTGTTGTTGTAAAAAAATCACGAAAACAGAAACCACGTTTCTTTTGCTACCCCTCTTTCTTTTCTACCTAGTATGCCTACAAAGAGAAGACATGTCTTAAAGACAAGTAAAAAAATCATGGTGAAAATTGGGTGTTACTTTTGTAATTTGTTAATTTTTTTGCAACTTTTTTGCCGACCGCCGTCGATTTTTGCGTAGCTGTGGCCGTTGACATTTAGATTTTTTTTTTTCGAACATAAACTTCGAATGTGGAAAAACATGCTGAATTCAGAACACCATTTTATAAATTATGGGGATTCAAAAAATTTTTCGTTTTCAATCCGAGTCGAAACCTGGAACATACCCGAGAGTCTAAACAAATCTCCATCTTCTATTCTACGAACCTGTAAAATTTAATATTCATATCTCGAAAAACTTCGGAATTATGAACGGATGAAGTTGATCATAAAATGCAAACTTGTACATTTTATAACTCGGGAGTCGCTCGGTATTTTGCGACGAGATTTGTTTTGGATGAAACATAACAATTTCAGCTTTAGAATGGCCTACATTCTGAACGTCAAAGTCGACAACAACGTATAGAAAAGTGTTTTTAAAACTCCCACTTTTATTTGGTAAAAAGTAGGCGTGGTAGACATTTAACTTTTTAAATCGTTCTCCATTTCAAACTGTATGTGTGTATGTGTATGTGTAGAATGGCCTCTACTTTGAAACGACAACAAAATTTATAAACATTTATGAAGAGTTTAAAATTAACATATTGTTACGTTTTTCACTTTTTAAAAACGTTTTCCGTGGATTCTTTTGATTGCAATGAAATTAAACACTCAATACTTCAATTTTCAGTACTTAACAGCTACTACTTAACTTAACACCACCGTACTATGCTCAAAAACAATAGTAACCACTTAATACACTTTACACTATCACGGTAAAGTCTAACAACTCACTCACTAATTACAGACTCAACACTGTCTGTCTGCTGACTGAACTTTAACTGACTGACTACTGTCTCACACTGTCTGCTGACGTTGATGTGCGCAGCTTATATACCTTTAATGATCATTTCTAGAACGATCATGATGTTTGTCGAAGCTGAATCACATCATCGTACACTTAAATTAACATGAACTCAAGGCATACGTACATACATAATGTTTGTAGAAACTGGGCACATCATCGTACACCATTGATGGACATTTCAACAAACAATTGTTTAAAATCAACGCCTCTTTTTTTCTTACTCTCTTTAAGGTGAACTCAGTGATGACGTAGTTTAACCCATGCAAGGGTTGCCTATTCTATGTATTTAAAAATCATTTAAGGCTGTATTTTTATCTTGTATGATTAATATCTTTATATTTACTTACTAGTGTAATTGGATCAGTGTTCTTGTTAATAATCAAATAAATTTTAAAATTTCGATTTTCGTAGACAAAAAAGCGTTTTGGTAGATTTTTTTTATAATTTTGGTGGGAAAAGAATTTCTTTCGCGGCAACGCTGCTTTTAAATTTTGCCAATAGTTTTACTTTGTGGGAGCGTTAAACAATTTAAAGCAATTTTAAAGGGTTTAAACAATTTTAAAGGGTTTTCTTATTTTTGTAAACGAAATGTCTTAAAAAAATTGTTTGTAAAAGGTATTTAAAATATATTAAGCAGTCTTTACTCGTAATGTTTTATAATTTAAATTTATATGTGAACTTCGATAATGAATTAGAAGAGAATGACTTAATTAACTTTATTTGGTTTTAATGTTTCACAAGTTGATTTGTGTGGTCTTATAAAGTATATTAATTACTTATCTAGTTGACTTGTAAGCCTTAAAAATATAAAAAATAATATAAAATTCCAATGTTTTCTTTTTCTTTTTGTCAGGAAAAAATCTTTTAAAAAACCAGCTGCAATAAACTGCAATGTAGGTCTTTTTCCTCATTGTAATCTTATTGTGGAAGTTACAAGGGCTTGATGTTTGAAACACTATTTTTTGAATGCACCCTCAATAAAACGATTTCGCAATTTCTTAATTCCTTGAAAAATAAATTTAAGCAATTTTTTTGCCTGCAAACCTTCAAAATATAAAAAAATAGTTGTAACATTCCAATGTTTTCCTTTGTTTTTTTATTGCATGTACAGTGATTTTTAAAGGGTTTTTCTCCCTTTAAAAAATTACCTGCAATAAACTGCAATGTAGGAAATCTATTTCTGAATATACCCTCAATAAAACATTTTTGGTTTTTCCCAATTATTTATAAAAAAAAAAAATAATAATTTAAACACCCTCAGTCAGTTTTCATGGTTTGATATGAAAATAATTTTTTAAGTAATATCAGTCGTATTGTGTCTTTCAAAGTGAATTGGTGAATTTTAATTTAAAAATAAAGATAATAATAAATAAAACAAACCCTTAATCTCAAAAAGTGAAAAAAATCTAAATCTTATTATATATAGTATACACAAATAAATAATTTTGCCCGAAACTTTGTTAAGTCTAATGAGAGACTTGGCAACCCTGGAGTTCAAAATTAGTTTTGATTGGTCGAAACAAATATATATTATATTTCGATAAAAATCAGGATTTTTTAATTAAATTTAGTTTTATTTTATAAAAAAATAATCTTTATTATAAAAACCGTGTATAAAGTGTTTAAAACAGCGGTGGACTTTTGAACAAACAATTGTTTATAAGAAACGCCTCTTTTTTTTCTTATGCTCTTTAGTTTAATCGTTCAAGAGACTTTGACTAGTGCACAGTTTTACTCAATTACAGTGTTTAATATAAATGGCAATGCATTTAAAAGATTTTTTTATGATAAACAATGCTTTTGGAAATGTACAATGCCTTTTATGTCACCAAATATTTAAAAGGTATAGAGAAAATGTTATTAAGAGGCATTATGATTCTTTCCACTCTGATATGAATAAATATAATGATGGTTTCGTGATGTGTTTTAATGTGTTTCGTTTTGCTTGTCACTGTACCCTCAAATTATCTCACTAACACAAGTGTAAAACAATTTTGTCCATCACTGTCGTACACTTAAAGCATTGATGGACATTTCAACCAACAATTGTTTAAAATCAACGCCTCTTTTTTTCTTACTCTCTTTAAGGTGAACTCAGTGATGACGTAGTTTAACCCATGCAAGGGTTGCCTATTCTATGTATTTAAAAATCATTTAAGGCTGTATTTTTATCTTGTATGATTAATATCTTTATATTTACTTACTAGTGTAATTGGATCAGTGTTCTTGTTAATAATCAAATAAATTTTAAAATTTCGATTTTCGTAGACAAAAAAGCGTTTTGGTAGATTTTTTTTATAATTTTGGTGGGAAAAGAATTTCTTTCGCGGCAACGCTGCTTTTAAATTTTGCCAATAGTTTTACTTTGTGGGAGCGTTAAACAATTTAAAGCAATTTTAAAGGGTTTAAACAATTTTAAAGGGTTTTCTTATTTTTGTAAACGAAATGTCTTAAAAAAATTGTTTGTAAAAGGTATTTAAAATATATTAAGCAGTCTTTACTCGTAATGTTTTATAATTTAAATTTATATGAGAACTTCGATAATGAATTATAAGAAAATGACTTAATTAACTTTATTTGGTTTTAATGTTTCACAAGTTGATTTGTGTGGCCTTATAAAGTATATCAATTACTTCTCTAGTTGACCTGTAAGCCTTAAAAATATAAAAAATAATATAAAATTCCAATGTTTTCTTTTTCTTTTTGTCAGGAAAAAACCTTTTAAAAAACCAGCTGCAATAAACTGCAATGTAGGTCCTTTTCGTCATTGTAATCTTATTGTGGAAGTTACAAGGGCTTGATGTTTGAAACACTATTTTTGAATGCACCCTCAATAAAACGATTTCGCATTTTCTTAATTCCTTGAAAAATAAATTTTCAAAATATAAAAAAATAGTTGTAACATTCCAATGTTTTCCTTTGTTTTTTTATTGCATGTACAGAGATTTGTAAAGGGCTTTTCTCCCTTTAAAAAACTACCTGCAATAAACTGCAATGTAGGAAATCTATTTCTGAATATACCCTCAATAAAACATTTTTGGTTTTTCCCAATTATTTATAAAAAAAAAAAAAATAAATTTAAACACCCTCAGTCAGTTTTCATGGTTTGATATGAAAATAATTTTTTAAGTAATATCAGTCGTATTGTGTCTTTCAAAGTGAATTGGTGAATTTTAATTTAAAAATAAAGATAATAATAAATAAAACAAACCGTTAATCTCTCAAAAAGTGAAAAAATCTAAATCTTATTATATATAGTATACACAAATAAATAATTTTGCCCGAAACTTTGTTAAGTCTAATGAGAGACTTGGCAACCCTGGAGTTCAAAATTAGTTTTGATTGGTCGAAACAAATATATATTATATTTCGATAAAAATCAGGATTTTTTAATTAAATTTAGTTTTATTTTATAAAAAAAAATAATCTTTATTATAAAAACCGTGTATAAAGTGTTTAAAACAGCGGTGGACTTTTCATCAAACAATTGTTTATAAGAAACGCCTCTTTTTTTCTTATGCTCTTTAGTTTAATCGTTCAAGAGACTTTGACGAGTGCACATTTTTTCTCAATTACAGTGTTTAATATAAATGGAAATGCATTTAAAAGATTTTTTTATGATAAACAATGCTTTTGGAAATGTGCAATGCCTTTTATGTCACCAAATATTTAAAAGGTATAGAGAAAATGTTATTAAGAGGCATTATGATTTTTTTCCACTCTGATATGAATAAATATAATGATGTGTCATCAGTCGAGAATAAACTTTCATCGAGTACGCATTGAAATTTTTGTAAAAAAATTTTTCTGACGACAAGAAAATTAATTTTTTTTGTTTGATTTTTACATACATAATCTTTTAAAAAAAAATAAACAATCGTTTTTAACTTGAGCAATAAAATATATATAATCTTTGGAACAATAACAATCCTACACGTATCTTGGTTGTTTCCTTGCGTACTCCCAAGATGGGAGGTCTCTTATTTGATAGGCACAAAGAGGTTCTTAACCCGAACTCTTTACATCCAATTTTTTTGATAATGTCAAGAATTGGAGTAAAAGCCGCTGAAGGACTTGGAAATGTATCTCCGTTTCTTATTCAGCGTTCTATTGATGCAGCTGGTGGAAAAGTAAAGTTGTGCAAAAAGCTTAAGTCTGGACAATTGCTTATTCAATGTGTTGATGGTAAACAAGCTAATAAAATTATCAAAATGATTTCTTTATCTTTGGATGTTTTCGTAAAAGTTGAAGAACATACTACTCTCAATAAATCGAAAGGAATTTTCTATTCCAATGAACTACGTTTGATGCAGGATAATGATTTTTTTTTTTTATTTCTAATTCATTAATTTATTTATACAATAATATTTTCAACGCCTCAGCGTCATAAAGGCTTTTTAGAGGCTAAAAGGCAACTCTGCGTTTATACATGTAAAACAATCAAAAAATATTTATAATAAAAAATATAAAAAAATATTTAATTCAATTTCCAATTTTAATTTAAGTTATTTATGCTAGAGTTATGCTAGAGTTAAAGTCGACATCGTTGACGACTTCAAACATAAAAAATAAAAAACAAAAATTGCATCGTGTGAAAAATTTAAGCCGAACATCACAATTTCGGAATAAAGACGCCGTCGACGACGTCGACATTAACTCCAGTATTGGAATAAATTTCAAAAATAAAAAAAGAACAAAAAATAAAAATAAATGGAAGTAATAATTCTTGAATAATTCTCTATATTAGAAGTGCAGAAGTGCAGACTTCACAAACACAGAAGTCCCACCATATCCATCCTTTCTGCAACAATTGACAACTTCATATCCAGAGATTGAGTATAGATTAATACATTGCATGTCAAACCAAGTCTCCTGAATAGCAATTATGTCAGGAAGTTCTTTAAACCTGCTAATTTCATATTTGAATTTATTAAATTTAGATATTGAAGAAACACTTCTAATATTAACAGATAAAATATTGAACATTTTCTTATTGTATTTGTTAATGCAGTAATTATAAGAATTTAAATTTTTAAAATACATTGAATTCATAATTTATGTCAAATAAAAATAATTACAGAAGTTTAAAGATCCACTTCATTAACGTTACCATCATCATCATCATCATCAAAATCATCATCAGTTGTTTCAACATTAGCCACAGGACCGTTTCTTCTACCACCACCACCGGAACATTTAAGTAAGATTTGATCAACATCATCCATTGATTTAATTCTAAAAGGTCTCTAATTAGAATTCTTCCTTGTAAATACAGTACCTCCTCTAGCATAAACAAAACTATATCCGACTTTTTTTAGGGATTTAGCATAATTAAAGATTTCCATAGACTCCTTGCATAGAAAATCATTGATATATACTTGTTTAAAATCGTCCATTTCTTTAATTTTGGCTTTTTCAGCCATAAATAACATTTTACTTTTTTTATTTGCAAATTTTACAACAATCGACCTCTTTCTTGGTTCAGTAAATGCATTGGACGTTTTAACTTTGGTATTCAAAAAATAAGCCTCATCAATTTGATCCTCACGTATATCGGCACCAGTTTTCTGAGCAATATTTAAAACAACATCAACAGCTCTTATTTTATCACCGTTAATTTTAATTCCGTTAATAACACAATCGTTTTGTAATCTTACATCGTTTAAAAAATTGACGCTTGACTTTAGTTGCTTAACTTCATTGCGTAGTAATTTATTTTCCTTTTGCAAATCAATAATCTTTTTGTTATTATTTGCAACACTTTTTAAAATCGTATCATATTGGGAGGACAAATATTTAATTGAGTCTCTTATGTCATCCAGCTGATTGAGTTTAGATTTAATCTCCGTAAGCTCATTCACAACACTTGGGTTCTCACTTGGATCGCAAAAATGACACCTAAACGCTAAAGATGCATTACTAAGCAATTCTGCAATCTGCTTTTTATCTTTTTTTGTACATACTGAATACAGCGTTTTATTACAATCATCACACTGCAACGCATCTTCATTAGTTAATACTTCTGTTTTACACTGAATACAAACAATTTTATTTTTATTTAAGCTTTTACGTCTGCTCCCAGCCATTTTACGATTTGGCAAATATCTTTTGCAATTATTATGGTCAGTGTGCTCTGGTGATGTTAAGTGTATTGCTCGCTTATTACTCATCAGTTTTTACAGCATACAACGTAAACAGCAAAACAAGAGGTATAAACTCGAATTAAATTTCAAACCTCTCACTGCTAGATATCAACAGCTAACAACTATTTGATTCCTAGTATATGTCTGCGTAAACTTTACTCCAATTTGAGGTCTTCCGGTACTAATTCCACGAAGATTTGGTATTGAGACACCAGCTATCACAACGGGCGCCAACAAAAACAACCATAAGTGTGAATTGTAAAAGGATTTAATTTACACTTCCCTCTCGATAAACTTCAATGTATTATACTATCAAGTAGCACTATCAACGATTCAAACACAAAAAAATTAATATTTCCGATGTTAATTTCACAATTATAAATAAATTTTAATATTTTAACTCAGATAAATAATTTTGCACGTCCAAACAGTAACAGTGTTGCCAATCAATTTTCCTGATTTACTGAATGAAATCACTATGCAGAATCCGAACGTCATAGAAATAAAAAGATTAAAAAAAGAGACCCCATAACCAGAATACTCACAAAAGATGATCTTGGACTATATATTGCAACATTCAACGTAAGCGATCTACCTGAAAAAAATATTCCTGGGTTATGTATCTACCAACATAAAACCATACATTCCAAATCCTCTACGATGTTTTAACTGTTATCAATTTGGACACGTAGCTGATGATTGTTCATCCAAAGAGAAACTTTGTCCACATTGCAGTAATATAGAACATACCTCAATTGATGAAACAGGACACCGTGAAAAATGCAATCGGCAAGCAAAATGTATCAATTGCCACCAAGAACATAACACTTTTTCTCGACAGTGTGATGTATATCAAAAAGAATTCGCCATCCAAAAAATCAAAACAACTCAAAAGAAAACTTTAAGAGAAGCGCGTAGAGAATACAACAGGCAAAATCAACTACCAACAACATACGCTAATGTTACTAAGGCATGTAACTGCCAATGCAAGTGTCAAGAAAAAGAAAATAAAACAGAAAATAAGACTGTAGAAAACGTAGAAGATCCTCAACCATCTACATCTCATGTACTAACCTCTCAAGTAAGGAAATTTACAAAAAACGATGGTACTAGAGTTGATATATTACCAAAAAACTTATCTAAAAGGAAAAAAAGGGAAATAACAAATGCAGAAAAAAAGAAAAAAGGCAATTCAACTAAAGTGAGCTTATCAATCAATAATGACAATAGTACTGATGACATTATGGATTGTATTTCAAGTTCTAATGAGTAGTAAATTTAAAATTATTCAATGGAATTGTAACGGTATCGAATCCCATTTTGATGAATTTAAACTAATTATATCTAAATTAAACTGTTTAGCGATTTGCATTCAAAAAACAAGATTTAAATCAAATTACCACAGAAAAATTAACAACTTTACATGTTACTATAAAAATATCACTACTGCTTCAACTGCTCACGGTGGCGTTTGTATATATCTGAATAACATATTTAAAGGTGAGGTAATTCCTATTGTATCAAATCTTCAAGTTGTTGCTATTAAAATAAACTTTCCAACTCAATTTATTCTGTGCTCCATATATCTTCCGGGATCAGAAAATTTTTCAAAAACAGACCTAAATGATCTAGTTTCCCAATTTAGCTTTCCTTATCTCATGTTAGGTGACTTTAATGCTCATAATATGATATGGGGTTCTTCGAAAATGGACTCAAGAGGAAGGGCCATTGAAAGCTTTATTGATGATAATGAGCTTAATATTTTAAATAATATAGATTGTAATACTCATTTTAGTTTTGCACATGGATCCTTCAGCAATATAGATCTTTCTTTAATATCTCCAAATATTCAACATTATTTTGACTGGAGTGTCAGTGATGACCTCCATAGTAGCGATCATTACCCAATAATTATAACTATAAATAGACTCACACATGGTTTTGAATGTAGACCTAGTTGGAATATGAAACGAGCTAAATGGGAAAATTTTAATTGCAATTTCACAGTGCCTTTAGAAAACTTTAATAGTATCGACGAGGCCGAAGCTTATGTAACAGAAACAATTTTAAATTCTGCTCACAATTGCATTCCTATAAGACCAACATATTATAAAAAAAGAGCAGTTCCATGGTGGAATGACAATATAGAGTCTTTAATTAAGGAAAGAAGAAGACTTTTAAAACGTTTTAAGAGAAATCCGGATTCTGTCAACTTAGAAAATTTTCTAATTGCCAAATCACTTGCTCGAAGAACTATCAGAGAAAGTAAAAGAAAGTCCTGGCAAGAGTTTTGTAATAGTATAAATTTACGAACACCATCTTCTCTTGTTTACAAAAAAATTAAAACTCTTAAGGGTTCATCTAATTTTCATGAAATTATTACTCTTGAAGATGGTGGCACACTAACAAATAGAACAGATATAGTTAACTCTCTAGCAATAAACTTTGTTACAAATTCATCTTCCTCTAATTATTCCCCCACTTTTAGATCATATGCTGATTCTACCAATTTTCAAATCGATTTATCGAATGATAATGAATCTTATAATACCAGATTTACATTGACAGAAATAAAGTACGCACTCAGGTCATGCCACGGCTATTCCCCGGGTCCCGACAATATCAGATACGAAATGATTAAGAATTTAGATGTACGTTCTTTACAGTATATATTAGATTTTTATAATATTATCTGGACAAAACAAGTATTTCCAAGTAGTTGGAGAAAGGCATTAGTCATTCCTATTTTAAAACCAGGTAAAGATGGAAGTAACAAAAATAACTATAGACCCATTTCACTTACAAACTGTCTTTGTAAACTTTTGGAAAGGATTATAAATAAAAGGTTAGTCTGGTATATAGAAACTCATAATCTTCTGAATAACAATCAATTCGGTTTTAGGAGGTATAGAGGAACAATAGATAATCTTGCAATGCTACATTCTGATATAATGGAGAACTTCTCATTTGGAAGAGATTTAATCGCAGTCTTTTTCGACATCCAAAAAGCATATGATTCTGTTTGGAAACAATTAATTTTCAAAAAACTTAATTTGGCAGGAATAAAAGGAAATATGACAGCATTCATTTCAAATTTTTTACTAGAAAGAAAATTCAGCTGTATAGTGGGAAACACATCTTCAGATTTTTATACTCTAGAAAACGGTGTTTCCCAAGGATCAGTTTTGAGTGTTACACTTTTTCTCTTGGCCATTGATGATATATTGGGCAACTGCTATCAGGATGTTAAGTGCTTATTATATGCAGATGACCTTGTCTTATATTGCTCTGGCAAAAAAGAGGCCGCCATAATTAATAAAATCCAAAAGACTATCAATAAACTTGAAACTTGGAATAATAAAAGTGGTTTTCAATTTAATGCTGCAAAAACAGTGGCAATTAAATTCTCAAGGCGAAACAAAAAAACATTGAATACTCCGCATCTTTTTCTTAATGGTCATGAAATACATTTTGTTAAAGAATATAAATTTTTAGGGATGATATTTGATGAAAAACTTACATTTAAGAATCACATACAAAATATAAAAGCTAAAGCTAATTCAAAACTTAATATTATTAGAATGCTGCGTAGCTCACAGTATGGCTCAGATCCTGGAACTCTTCTAAAGATTTTAAATTCAATTGTACTTCCTGCGATAGATTATGCTTCTTTTATATACTCATCTGCTAACAAACTTCAACTCTTAAAATTAGATCCAATATTAAATACAGGAATCCGTCTTTCTCTTGGGGCTTTTAGAACCAGTCCAGCAATTAGTTTACAAATTTTATCTTCATGCCCTCCGCTGTACTTAAGAAGATTAAGATACTCGTTAAATTACATTTCAAAAATATATTGTTCAGGAAATCATCCATTGTATAGCAAAATTTCAAATTTATCAAAACTAAATCAACTACAATCGAAAAACCCAAAATACCACCCATTCTACTTGACAGCCACTGAAGAACTTAAAAAAGTCAATTCCAAATTCAACATCAATATTGAAGCAATTGAAAATCTAACCTTTTCCCGTAATGAACCTTGGTGCTATTCTAATATAAATATAGATTATTCTTTGGCATATATCAATAAAAGGGATATGAATCCGATAGCTGTTCAGCAGAAATTTCTTGAAAAAATCAATACAAAATATCTAAACTACAATAAGTTCTTCACAGATGGTTCTGTCATGGACGGAAAAGCTGGTTTTGCAGTATACGGTGAAAATATATACAATTATAGCAAAATGTATACATGATTACTCATCAGTTTATACTAGTGAATTGGCAGCAATCAGAACATGTGTTAATATTCTAGAATCTACTTCAAAAAAGTCACTTATTATTTCGGATAGCAAGAGTGCATTGGAAGGTTTACAAGACAATTTTAATAATAACGGAATAGTGCAGCAGATAAGAAATTTGATTACTTCCAGTTCTCCACATAAAGTTAGTTTTTTGTGGATTCCGAGTCACTTTAATATTGCAGGAAATGAGAAAGTGGATAAAATTGCGAAAGAGTTTTTATTATTGCATTCCTGTTCGGAATTTAAATTTCAATATACAGATTATAGACATCTAATTAAGAAGCATATACAAGATATTTGGGAAGATATTTGGAAGAATAGTAAAGACGTTAAATTATATAAAATCCAAACAAATATTGTTTACAAATTTAAAGACACAGCAACACGATTTCATTAAACTTACTAGATTAAAAATAGGACATTGTTTATTCTCACATAAGAATGTTATCGAAAAGAAGCAACCTCCATCATGTGATTGCGGTGAAGTTTTAAGTATATCTCATATTTTTGATAACTGTAGATTACTTCGGGAAACACGACTTAAATATAAAATAAATGATGTAAGAATTTTGGCCGAAGAAAGTGAATTTAAAAGAGTAAAAAAATTTCTTACAGAGATAGGTTTGTATAATTCCATTTAAATCTTGTATTCATAATTGCAATAATTTATACATATATACCATATGTCTATAAACTATTTATTACTTATAAGAATATGTGTTAATTATATATATATATATATGTATGCATGTGTGTGTATGTATGTATGTGTGTATGTGTATGTATGTGTATATATATATATATATATATATATATATATATATATATATATATATATATATGTGTGTGTATGTATACATGTATGTATATGTATATATATATGTATATGTGTGTGTATGTGTATGTATAAATGCATGTATGTATGAATGTATGTGTTGTGTATGTATGTGTTGTATATGTATGTAGATATATGTATATGTATGAATATATTGTTTTTTGTACTTTATTTTAATTCCTTTTTTTTATTGTTATACATACGGCCTATATAACCTTTTGTGTTGGGGCCTTCCAAATACTAAATAAATAAATAAATAAATAATGATGTGTTTCGTGATGTGTTTTAATGTGTTTCCTTTTGCTTGTCACTGTACTCTCAAATTATCTCACTAACACAAGTGTAAAACAATTTTGTCCATCACTGACTTAAAGTAAACATGAGCACAAGTCACGTACATACACACATACACACGCTTCAATCAGGCATACATATACCGACGGCTACCAACAACAATAATCATGGGCTTATTCGCGGTTTCAATTCCTTAGAAACCGTGCGTATTTAACATGTGTGTTGTGTAGCTGTGTAAATTAATAAGGGAATGGTATTTTCCAGGGGAAGTAAAACACCTATTCTTTTAAATTTCTGTATTTTATTTCACATTTTATTTCAGTTGAAAGTAGTTTTTATTTGCAAAATGTTTCTAAATTGTTTCTTTAATATTGTATTTTTATTTCAATATAAACCTAAATTTTAATAGTTCAATTTTTGCGAAATATTTAAATAGTTACCTATTTTTATTTTTGCTTTAAGTTTTAATTGAAAGCGCTTTAATTATGAAATTTTTCAGTTTTTAATTTTTTAAGCTCGAAGTGTTTTAATATTTTTTTAAAATTGTTTTCTACTATGTAGAATTTTAAATATTCAAAATCTGTATTTTATTTCCTTAAAATTTCAACATAAAGTCTTATAAATTTTTTCTTTCACATGTTTTAATTTTATTTTTATGTTTGAAGTGTTTTAATATATTTTTTTTTTAATATTTTCTACTATGTAGAATTTTAAATGTTCAAAATCTGTATTAAGTCCTTAAAATTTTAGCATAAAGTCTTATAAATTTTTTGTTTCACATGTTTTAATTTTATTTTTATGTTTGAAGTGTTTTAATATATATATTTTTTTTAATATTTTCTACTATGTAGAATTTTAAATGTTCAAAATCTGTATTAAGTCCTTAAAATTTAGCATAAAGTCTTATAAATTGTTTGTTTCACATGTTTTAATTTTATTTTTAGGTTTGAAGTGTTTTAATATTTTCTTCAAATTATTTTCTACTATGTAGAATTTTATTAAACAAAAATTTTGTTTTTAAAATTTTTTCATTTAAACTGTTTAAATTTTTATTAAACATTTTTTATATTCAAATATTTAACTTCAGTCTCTTGATGTTTTTGCTTAAGAATTCCAATTTTTAACAAAATTGTTCAAAGCAATAAGTTCAATTAAAATCAGAATTAATAATGAAACAGTATTCTGTTTTAATGACTGAGTTAGGCTAAGAAAGAGAATACGAAAAAGTAGAAAAATAAATTAGAGAGTACATTGAAGTTTCAACTTAAAAAAGAGTACCTTAACGGTTCACATTTTTTTAATTTTCTACAATCACTTTAAATATTAATAATTCAATAAAAAAAAATCAACTTAGCAACAAATCCAAATTAAAATATTGAGTAGAAAAATCAACTAGAGAGAAAGATCCCGTACAGTTAACGAAAAAAGTATATCAACAGATTCGTTAACTTGTACATTCTCTCCACCGAGGCTTAACAATTATCCATGTATGCATGTATGTATAGTTGTCATGTGCTCATTTACAATGAATACAAAAACAATTACAACAATTCATTATGTTCTAGAGTAATTATGATGAATAATACAAGCAAATAAGATTAATAATAATTCAGTATGTTCTCGAATAATTATAAAAGGACTGTTCACGACCAAATTCGTAACAATATATATACTTATGTACATATGCAATAAATGTTTTATTAATTTATTAAATGTACTTGCTTTCATAAACTTAGAGTTTGTTAATTAATCTGAATGTAAATAAAAATTAGTATTTGTTGTACGTTTTTATTGTATCAATGCCACATATTGCCCCTTGAACTTGTTGCTTAAGACAACGGGAATGCCAAGGATTTTATTTTTTAAATTTCACGGAGTGTGGTACACCTACATACTGTACATACATGTTTCTAAATAATTATTTTTATTATTTATATGTATGTGTTTTTCCAAAAAAAAAAAACTATTTATTATTGTGTACATGTGTGTATATATTTTTTCATATATGACAAAAATTTTTTTCTCTTTCTTTCATTTTTGAAAAGTTAATTTTTTAATTTTATTATTCATAAAAAAGAGAATTGTCCTGAAGATGATACTCAACGAGTATCGAAATATTGATAGTTATTTTTAATTAAATTTTTTAAAAAAATAAAAGACCTTAAGCTTGAAAATTAAAAAACGGATTATTATAAAAGAGGTCAAAAAATATAGATACATTATTAACAATATATATACTTATGTACATATGCAATAAACGTTTTATTAATTTATTAAAGGTACTTCCTTTCATAAACTTAGAATTTGTTAATTAATCTGAATGTAAATAAAAATTAGTATTTGTTGTACGTTTTTATTATATGCGGGATCAAAGTGTTTATTAATGCCACATATTGCTCCTTGAACTTGTTGCTTAAGACAACGGGAATGCCAAGGATTTTATTTTTTAAATTTCAAGGAGTGTGGTACACCTACATACTTATAAATGCATAATTTTAGTAAGCGAGTCGTCATGAATGTTTCTCTGGAACTAAAAAATAGTTTTAACGAAATTTAGCAAAATAGAAAATTCTTAATCCGCGGCAGCAGCTCACAGGGAATTTGATGATCTACGATATTTTTTATCAATAAATTTTATAATATGTACATCAGCATTAAAATATCCTTATAATCTAAGCAAGAACTATTGTTATTTATTTAAGAGGAACAAATCGAACAATATGTTGACTAAATGCCTGCGCCATCTATTGTGAAGTAGCACATCACATGCTTAGCCAAGACAGAGACTTTTTTTAAGAAAACAAAATGACATAAAGAGGGCACTGAGTTACGTTGCATTTAAATTCATATCAATTTACCATAATTCAAAATACATTTAAGTAATTTAGGTTTTTTTTCCAAGTATATAATATCACTGCCATTTGAATCCATGTAATTGTTTAATATTTCTACTGGATATGAACGGGTGTGCGCATATAATACTTTTTGTGTGATGGTTATTTGTCGAGTTATAGGGTGCTACAATGTTGCCGATTATGAATTTTAATATAAATGAGTGATTCTTATAGGAAAGTTGTTCGTCTTGAAAAATAAACTTGAGAAAAATTCTTTCTTGTGCAAAACCGGAAATAAAAATTTCTAATGAATTTGTTCAAATTAAGCACCATTTTAAATTTAAATTTATTCGTTGAAAGAAAGAGATTCGTGACTTGTGGCAATGGCGAAAAAGCTTAGTAAGGTTCCCCATTTCACCATGAATAGACTAACAAACTCAATGTGGTATGAGGAGCAGCCAAAAGCAATTCAAGAGCTGCCAAAGCACGCTGAAAGATGCACTGTTTGGTGTATCTTCGAGAAAGATAAAAATAGCAAAGATAAAAATAGGAACGTTACAGTCAATAGGGTAAGGAAATGTGCGATGATCACCTACTTGTTTTTCACAAAATGGAAGAATTGGTTGATATGTGGTTTCGGCACGCAATACAATGAACCTATTGAGACGCCAGTTTGGTGAGAAATTAATCTCACGTTCTGCCTCAGTCAATTGGCCGCCATTATCATGCGCTTTAACCCAACTAGACTATTTTTTGGAGTCTTTCGTGTACAGGGACGAGTCCAGCCCTGATAGACTACATTATAGCTGTCATTGTTGAGATACCGGCCGAAATGTTAGAAAAGTATGACAAAATTGGAGCTCTACTGCGCAGCCGCGGGCAACATTTACATGCAATAAACTTTAAAAAGTAAATAAATATTTCATTCACTTTTGCAAAAAAATAAATAACTTTTTTTCAATTTTCAAAACATAAATGATGTTAAATTTAGTCTTTTAGTAACGCCAGGTCAACAAGACTTGGTAGCAAGTGGAAATCGGGAAAATATTTTTCCAAAGCATTATATCTTGCGTAAAGCCGCAGCTACTTGAATGGGTTACATGATGGTCGTCAACCTCTGTCCAGCCTATTAAAAGCCATAATTCCTTGGTTTGTAAAAACTAAATTCCACTCTCCTCTGAAGTCTCACAAAGGTTTTTTTTGGTAAATCTAGATAAAAAATTTAAAAGTATAGTCGCATTTATTTCTCAATCTATCTCCAATTACAATCTTCAATGCCATTAGAATCTCTTTTCAAATAAAATTATTCTTAATTGAAGCCTATGAATCATATAGAATCTTTACAAAAACTTGCTGACAGTCATCGAAATGACAAAAAAGAAAATTCAAACTAAAATAAAGGCGATCCAATTATTATTATTAATCCATTCTTGTCCGAAATCTTATTGTCCAAAATAAAAAAAAATAAAACAGAATGACTGCTAATGCACATTTCGTTTAACTACGAATACATTAAATTAATTGCCTTCAGATACGAGTACAAATCCCACATAATCATTCTTAGATTTTATAAATACCAAATAGAGAATAAAACCAAAATTTAATGACAAATTAACACTCATTTACAGATCGATTTCGTATACAGAAACACACAATTATATTTAGAATTTTTATAAAAGGCTTTTGGTTTCATCTTTCCAAATATTTGTTATTTGAAATATGATAAATTTGCTTGTAATGGAGAGTCACGGTAAAAATTATAGAAAAAAATATCATGAAAATATTATTAATGATGTCTTTTAATCGTTTGGGGTATATATTTTTATTTTTACTTTGAACAAAGAAAAATCTTTTAAAATTTACCAATATTGAGGCAATTAATCAGTAAAATAATATTGAGGATTTTTTCAATGAATCACGTTTTTATTGCCTTCAAAGAAGTAGATGTGATTTAAAGCAAGTGCGGAGTCAGCTAAAGTTTTAGGGGCAAGGGAGAGGTAGGCGGAGGTAGGGATTATTAAATTGTCTGCTCACGAGCAGGTCATTAACTACATTTTGGAAAATTTTTAAAACTTTCCAGCATGTTTTTATAGCAATTCTTGAAATAAATAAGAATTATTACTAATATAAAGTATTTAAAATAAATAAGAAAAATTTCCCAAATTGAGAGATGATCTCAAATAAATTAAAAATTTTTGAAATCTATTTGAATTTCTCAATTCAGACTAATAATTTTTTCCAATTATTATTATTTTTTATTAAAGACGAAGGGGAAGTCATTTTACTGTTGGTATAAAATTTTAAGAAATTATTAATCTGAATTGATAACTTCAGCAACCGAACTTTAATCAGACAAATTTAAATTTCAATTTAGCCACTACTAGCCTTCATAGGGTAGTAGCTAGTGTACTAGACTAGTAGTCTGAAAGTCGCAGGTTCGATTCCTGCCAAAGACTCTGGATGTTTCTGCAGACAAGAAACGTAAAAAAATATGTAAGTATATATTTCGAAAAATCATATAAAACTAAAGTGAGTTCAATCTCTATTCGGATCAAGTCATATCAACATAAATTTTTCTGCCATGTATTAGTGTGACATTGCGTTAGTTGTCGTTGGACTGTTTAAAGTGATTAAGGCCATAGCACTGATCACTAATGTACATCACCATGCCCCCTTCATTATTAGTGTTTAGCAGAATCGTCGGTGAGGTAAAACAATCAATAAAATGGCTACAACCTTATACAGCTTTTAAAAATCTAATGCGTATACTTAACACCAGAGGCGCTGCAATATTTCTATAAAAAAATTTAAAGGCGCAGTAGCAGAGTTGCATACGAATTAATCTTTCTAATTTTCAACACTTGTCCCCTCTCTCCCACTATCAGTTTCACAATAAGGAAGAAACACTTTAAGTAGTAGGCTTAAGTGTCACTTCTCTTAAAAAATATAATAATAGTAAAAAACTATTGTCATTCTCGGGATATACAATAACTACTTTGTAGGGGTCTCCCCCACCATGAAAATGCATGATTTTGCGAATATTCATACTTTATTCCTATAATACTATACGTAAAACCTGAAGTGTCTCGCATACGGAATAACTAATAATTACTTTGTTTTCAGGGATAACCGTCTCCCTCTACATACACCTTCAAGCTTTTACATGAATTAACATTTTATTTCGTTAGCAACGTCCATAAAATATTTTGAGAGTCCCACTATTGTTGTTTTCGAGAGGAGGAGGAGGAGGGTAACCCTCTTTCCTCCCTCCATTCCTGAATTATAAATAACAGCACATAAAACTATTTATATTGGCCAAGCCGTTTTTACGTCTTAGTGAGACTAACGAGCATTAATTGAATTTTATATATATACAAGTAGTTTGATTGGGTCCACATTTAAGACTTATGCATATAATATAAGTCAGCACCTTATAGCCTTCCAAGACCTTTAGCATCATGGAAGTATTAATTTTTGTATGCCATGAATTCATTTTATTATACCATAGTTGAGCCTGTGTACAACACAGGTCAACAGTTGGTACAAGACATAACTGGGCCACGTTGGTCCTGATAATTCCTTTGTGTTTGATAGGACCCTTTGTGTTATAGTAAGTAATAAATTACAAAACGTTATGAGTTTTGAACAAAAGACCGCCGAAACTTGAATGTGTTGTCGACCTAAAAAAATTATCTTCGCTCGGTCTTAAAAAATTTATTATAATTTCAAAATTAAAAAATTCTGTAATTTGTTGTAATTATAATTAATAAATTACACTAATTGCTCACAAATTTCTTTATCTATGCTAAATATTAATAGAAGCAACAATAATGTAATACATTTAACGAAATTAGTACAATTTCATATTTGAATAGACATTAAATGGCAGGAATGTAAATTAAAATAAACTACTAAACAACTAAAATAGAATTAACAAACCGACCAAAGTAAATTAGTTACAGTACGAAAAAGAAAAGAAAATCTTAAACATGAATATTTAATACGAGTAGAATTTTTCCCCTCAAACAGATCACACACGCGCTCACGTACAACATAAATCATTTTCATTGGAACTACGAAAAAAGATGAAGTAAAAGTGGAATTTATTAGGACCCTACAGGAATAGCAAACGAAAATATTAAAAAAACTCTTGGTAATTTTATTCAACTTCAATCTTTCACTTTGTATTAAACGAAGAATGAATGCACAGTGGGTAAAAAAGCTTTAATTTTAGAAACAACTTGATTTCACGTGAACTCTTTAAGTCTTATGGAATTTGATACGGAAAATGTAGATGCATTTTTGAAAGACCGTACAGGAGGACTTCGGAGTCGAGGGCAGGTCTGCTAGATGCTCACTTCAGATGTCTATTGTAAAAATTAAAATTGTTAAAAAAATCCAGTACACACGTGTGGAACATTTTTAATATCAAAAATATTTGCGTTGCATTTATTTATTTTTTGTTCAAGCATAATTTATTTATAAAATTTATCATAATTATTTGAAATGTTCTCCTAAATAATTATTTGATATTTTATAACATGTTGTCGATTAAGTGACCGTTTTCAGGACTTATTTCCTGTATTAGAAAAATTACTGTAGTAGTTTATAGTTGTTAATTTTGTTGTTATACAAATAATTGCCGGAACAGTTTCCTTTTTTTATACAATTAGTTTTTAATTTTTAAACTTTTATTTATTTATGAAAGAATAAACAATTGATTTCAGAACATAAGCGTCGTATGCAATTAAACTTAAAACAGCTTTATAGAACATTTTCAAGTTATAATGTATTATAAAACAATTTTGTTATATGAAATTTTAAAGCAAGCACAACCTACTTTAAGTTGATGTTTGTCAAATATAGTTCTATACTTAAAATATCTCTATTAATGGAACATATAAATATTCACCTTGCACCTTAAATTAAAGCTTGATGTCCTATTTCTCAGCCGGAGCTCATTATTCCTTTCATTTCATTGAAAATCTCACTAAATTTTACAATTTAGTTAAAATACACGATAAAAGAATATATAAACAAATATGTTAGTGATGTGTGTAAATAGTTTTTTTTTTAATTTTTAAAGGTTTTAATAAAGTTAACAAACACAAGCTGCAAAGCTACTTGGCTTATCTGTATTAACACCCAGGGTCTCAGACAAGAATCACCCTTTACTTACGCCCTTGAAATGTCTTAATACACTTAATGTAGGGCTTTTCTTAAGCGAAATATTTCGTCATATTTCAGTTTCATTTTATTCAAACTCAGTGACCATAGAAAAGCAAAATTTATTAGTTTTTTTCTTATCTCTCTTATAATTTGCTTAATGCGATCAAGAAAAAAATATTACAAAAAAAAAACAACATCACAAGGGAAGAATACAAGCAAATTGAATAGAAGACACAAAGTACAACATGATCATAGACACTTTGAAATAAACGACCAACAACAACCGTGTCATAAAAAACCAAACACAACCACCTACATACAATGCAACATTCAACAAAACATTATTTTGGGCATCAGCGACCATTGTAACTGGCTGCAGAGGAGGAAGTAACTGGGGCATGCGATCATTTGTAATAAAAACCATAAAAAACGAAAAAACAGACAAACTAAAAAAACTTTCCAGCTTTTGTTGTTAAAAGCCCAATGGCCACTAATTTGTTTTGTTTCTACATTTTTGAGATCACATCATCGCCGATTCCCCCCGCCACCACTACCAGACCAAAAAACCATGACACATTCGCTTCATTGTGCGATGAGGATGGCATGGCATGACATGGCCTGCCATAGATTATCTGGCTCGAGTTTGTTGAAAATGTAAATGGGTAAAGTAAAGGGATCCCAGTGTCGTAATCTTATTTGAAAATTTAAATAAATAATATTTCTAAGTTCATTCATTCACTCATTCATTCTCACTCACCCATTCTGCATTATTCACCTTTTGTGTTATAAAATTGAGTTTTTCAATAAATCTTTTAGTCATATTTAATTGTTGTTGTGGCTTCGTTTATTTAATAAAAAAAAGAAAATTTTCATTAATATTATTATTAATTGCTGCTAACAAATTTGTTTATCGTTTCAATTAATTTCCATATATCAAAGAAAGACAAATGTTTGTAAAGTGATAAAAATCAAAGAAGATTTGAATTTTAATTCCTTCAAAAGACTATTTCATTAATTGTTGATGTGGCAATTGGTATGACGACGATCTAATATGTAGGCTGTAGCAGTGAGCACTATAGTAATGATGATCTTATGGAGAAAGCTCCATGATGGTGTTGCAGGTATAAGGGGAACTACTAAATTTGTGGTCCTACCTTCAGTGGTCAGCGTCTTCAGTCACATACAGTTGTAGTGTTTAGTTAGAGAATTAAACAAAATGTACATGTAATTAAATAAGTAATGTAATTTAATAACTGCAAACTTCCAACCCTGTAAGCGAGTCTAATTTATCTTCTTTTGACACACAGTCCTTCTTTGAGCTCCCAGGTATAATTAACATTCATTGTGTTTAAGCAAATATGACGATATTCAAGACAAAATTTAAGTCCTCTGTACTTAAATCAAAATAAAGTGGCTTCAAAAGTACGGTAAGAATGGATTTTCTTGAACTAAGTGCGGAATCCTTGACTGAAGAACGGATTTGGGATTGATTTTAAGCAAAATCAAAAACTTAAGTGCAAGAAAAATTTACTTTATTAAAGTAGAACTGGCCTTGGACTGAACTATTGGCTAACAATTCAATCGTTCAACACCAGGAAGGAAGATGTTTTCCATTTGAATCCTCCACTTCCTTTTTTTTTGACAAATTGTTAATATTTTATGATCAATTTTTTTTTGTGTAATATCGGACTTGTACCCAGGCCACTTTAAATCACTATAGGTTTTCAGGTAAAGCTTTTGCCACCTCAACAATATTTAAAATATCAACGGCATAAAGTAAAAATACACAGAGAATTTTCTAATTGGACTAACAAATTTCAGAATAGATTTAAAGCTGTTTGTACTTAAAATTATAAGGGCGATTTTTATAAAAAAAATTAGAACGATTTGTAAAACATTTGATATCCTATTCATAGCTCAGCTAAGTCCTTCACATTTGATTGTACGAGTTTCAAGACTTTAGAAAGAACGACATTATTTACCAACACCTCCAAGTTCCAAGTCCCACACTCAAATTTAAAATTTATTTCCAAACTTTTTGTTTCGAGTCTGCAAGCGTTTTTGCAGACTCGAAACATTGGTGACCCCGACGTGATTGACTTTTATATTAATATCAATTCGGATATTTAATAATAGTTTTCGTATCCCGTAAAAATATTACTTGCGCTATAAATATCGTTTTTTAGTGCAATAAAATTGTAAATAATTCGCGGCTCATTCGTGCAAAATGGCAAATAATAATACTGATCACAAAGATAAGGAGCAACTTTCCGTTGACACGCTACCTTGTTTTGCTAAAGTTACGGCTATAATAAATCAATTGGAGGATTTAAATAATAATTTAACCCCAATAAAATTAAAACAACATGATGAAGCTGAACTGTCTGTTCGCTTGGACTACGTTGAGGAGCTCAAGGATGCCTTCGAAAAAGTCCAATCCATAAGAGAGGAAATGGACAGCAGTGAATCTGTAAGTTGTGATCGCAAGAAGTGTGTTTCGCTATACTTTGATGCAAAGGCCAAATTAACGCGTCAAATAAACGCCATTCGTAAATTTGAAACTGACCAACGTTCATCGACATTACGCCGATTTTCTCTCAATGAGTCGCCCTCTCCAACAACTATGCGTAAGATTAAGGTCCCAGAAATCCAATTACCCAAATTTTGTGGTTCCTATTCCGAATGGCCTAATTTCTTTTCGTTGTTCTCGACTGTGATAAATGACAACGGTGATTTAAGCAGTCTTGAAAAGTTTCATTATTTGCGTGCCAGTTTGGGAGATGTTGCCCTCGATACAATTGCTTCATTGGAACTCAGTGAAGCAAACTATGAAGAAGCCTTGACATTGTTGAAAAATCGTTTTGACAACAAGCTCTTAAATTTTCAAACTCACATAAGAGAAATTTTTTCTTTAAATGTCGTCGAGAATGATTCCGCTGTTGGCTTACGTCGTTTGAGCGACAATATAAACGCTCATTTGCGTGCCTTACAAACAATTGGAAATCAGCAGCAGCTTATTGATGGGCTACTAATACATTTAGTGTCGACAAAATTGGACGATAAATCGCCAATTAAATGGGAAGAAAATTTACCAATAAACGAGTTACCTACTTGGTCCTCAATGACAGAGTTCTTAGAACGACGATGTCGTATGGTCGAAAATTTCGAGAACTCCATGGTAAATAAAAACACAAGGCAACCCATTTTGAAAAAATCAAATCATAACAATCGACATGTTCATGTTTCGGTAGCGACGTCTACAAAATTATGCACCTTTTGTAATTCAAAAGATCATTTTATTACCAGTTGCTCACTTTTCCCAAATTTATCACCTAATCTACGTTTTAAAGAAGCAAAGAAAATGAAATTGTGTCTCAATTGCTTAAGAAAGGGTCATATGCTAAAAAATTGTACATCAGGTTGTTGCCGACAGTGCTCTTCGAAACACCACACGATGCTTCATATCGATACTCCATCTACGAATCAGCCCTTAGTGGATACTGCCTCGTCACAAGCAGTGCTTATTTTGTCAAATGATACTGATGAAACAACAACATCGTCGCCAGCTACAAGTGTTTTGCTGGCAACAGCCATCATTATGGTCAAAAATAAATTCGGAACTTTTGTAATGTCGCGCAATATTAGATTCTGCATCGCAACTTAATCTTATTACAAGTCGTTTCGTGAATCAATTAAATTTAAAATGCAACCAGACTTACGCAACTATTTCTGGAATAGGTGATGGTTCTGTTACAGTCAATAAATCTACCGAAATCGTAATTAAGTCCAATACTGGAGACTACTCAACAACTTTCTATCGTTGTTCCTACAATAACAAGTTACCAACCCAATACTAACACCAATACAGCGGAATGGAAAATACCAAAAAATATACAGCTCGCAGATCCCTCTTTTGACAATTGTTGACCGATGATCAAAATAAACACTGAGGTATTTGACTTCGATATGTTGCGGCATAAATTGGTTATTAAATTGAACTGTGGGACATATTGCCCTCCTCAATATGAAAGTAATATGTACACACTTTTGATCGTTTAGCTTTATCCTCCATATTTTTAGACATTTTTTAAGTTGCGAAATGTATTCCTGTAATTTACGGGATGCTTCTTGTGGAGTTTCGTGGACGCTTAGAAAGGCTGTATCATTAGCAAACGTTGATAAATGATTACTATTGTTTATTGGCATTAATCAAAAACATGGCATATATTAATACCCAAAATGCTGCATTAAGAAGCTTCTATCGGCTGCGGAGTAGTTAGAAAATTACCTTCTCTAATAGTAAAATTTAGACCAGTTAATATTTCTTATTTTTAATTCGCAAACACAAACTGGGAAGCTACCTGGCTTGCCAGTAGAAACACCAGAAGTCTGTGACAGGAGTCGAACCTTTGGACTAATAGTCTACGAAGGGACTCCCTGAAGGTGGCCTAATAAAGCTTGTGTGTGCTTACGGTAGAATTTCGTTTCAGTTTATTAATTAACCTATGGTGAATACTTTTTACAAAGCCTGGGAAACGTCAATAAAGGGAGCAGATGTAACCATTTTCTAAAGTCTGTGCGTTTGTCAATAGCGTCGTGTTTCATCCTGAAATCATATTGGTGATCAGGGATATATCCATTCTGGTTTAGTAGGGGAGTCTGCTTGCAAGTAGTTTTTGTAATAGTTTTGACGCGTTAGTTTATAGGCCTGATAGACCTGTATAACTTCACTGCCGTATAATTTTTTTCTGACTTTGGGATCAAAGCAATCATAGAAGCCTTCCGTTGGGATAGTTTTAAAGGCATCAAAAAGCATTACAAAATATAAGACTATTTTTAATTTTTACGAGTTTTTTAAGATGTCTGGTTGCACGTCATAAATCATTCCCAATAAAAATAAAATCGTTAAAATTAAGTCTTCCTGCCAAAGAACCTGCACTTCTTTATAATTTCAACTTTCAACTCGTAGGCACCAACCATTACATACGATCCGACTGCCTGCCTCATTTTCACTTAAATATACACATGCAACAGTTAATGTAGGCACGTTTATTGCACGTGTGCCTCTGTGCAAATATAAAGCACTTGTTGCATTTGGTATTGCAACGACAAAAATAATAATAATAATAACAGAAATGCAGTTAAATGTTTCATACTCGTTTTGTCTCCTAAATGAACGAACACGTTGAGTACTTTTATTCACTGTTTTTCATTTTTTAAGGATTTTATTTTCTACGGCAAACGTCGTCGTTCCTCACGTTCTGATGCTGGTAATGACGATGATGATGATGCAACAGCAACAAGAGCAATTTTTATAAAACAACACCAAAAAAAGGTGTTAATTGTTTTCTCACGTAATGGGGTCTTTGTTTTATTGCAACCGCTTTGTTGATTTTTATCATAAACACTTCATGGGGAGACACAACCAAATTGACTAGCAAACATATAGACAGACAGACGGACGGACATTGAAATGCATAAATGGATGGACAGACAGAACGCTCAAAAGTAGAAAAACAAAAACATTAAGTGGCGTCAAGTGGCATCGTACGAGTTGGTATAATAAAAACATTTTATTAGATTGTACCTGACGACGAAAATTAAGTACAAAATTTTATTATTTTTTCGTGAAAAATATTCCATTATTTTGTTAGTTGTACGAGCAGTGGATGATTTGTTGAAGACGGAGAGCTATAAATTATCTCTAATGTTCTTTCTGATAGTTTTCACTTCTTTTCAGAATATTTTAGCTTGATAATAAATCCATAAATCAGCCAACATTTGAATGACGGGACGGCCGTAGAGATCCGATTTAAACCTGAGGTCAATAGACAAAGTTGTTGCTTCAATGATTTAGCTTGAGAGCATTTAGAAGAAGACTATAATTTTGGTCAAAAGCGAATCTGCAACAAAGAATGAACGAATGTGTAGAGATTGACGTTGACCGGCAATAATTTTATCAGGCTTTTTCTAAGATATTTTGTTCTAGTGGCAGGATTCCTTCATCGAACATGATATTCCTCAATGTAAATATTAAACGGGACAACAAGTCATTTGAGCAGGAGGACACTACATATTGCATTACGAATGACATCGTGTTTATTTTTCATTAACGATTCGAGGAAATATTTATCTCTCGTGGAGGTGGCATAAGATTTTCATCCAGATCGCACGATTTATTCCTGCGGAACTACTTCTGGTGGAGTGTATAAGGCCGCAGATATATAACGTTTTAGAACGATGCGCTCGAAACCAGGATACCGAAATGCTCGGTCATGTGTGTGAGTGTGTAGGTTTTACTTTGAATAAAAATTTAGCTAAATACTAGAAAATTCGGTCTATAATTGAAAAATTTAGGTAATTATACAGTTAACAAAGATCAATTCCATGAATTATATATTGCGATTGAAGTCTTTTTATCCTTTTTTCATTCTGCGGGCGTCTTCTTCAGGAAATTCAAAATTTAAAACATTCAAATATAAATAATGAAAAGAACATTTTTAAAATATCTTCAACGCAAAAAATGTGCAAATAAGAAAATGAATAAAAAATTATAAAATAATTTTTTTCTTAGAAAAGAAAGAAGGCTGTACATACAAAAGAAAAAACCCTATTGACGAATATGCAACTTCCTATTTTTTTAAGTCGGTTAAAAATTATTAATGACATCAAGTTCATTTAACCCTTTTCAAATATGCATAAAATTTGTTTGTGTGTCTTAGTTTTGCATGAATATCTTTAGAAAAGCGCTTGAAAAGTGAACCCAACGCAAAGTCGTCATAGCTTAAGCCAAAATTCAAGGCTAGAGCGGATGGATACCTGCATAGCAGTCAACTTCTCAAATCAGTGTTATCACTGGCTTATTGCAGGCCTTTATGCAATGAAAAAGAATTCTGCTAACATCTCCCACAAAATTCCTTTAAATTTTTTATAACCCGCCCGCCATTAATGGAAAAGTCACTTGAAATATTTTAAGGTACTTCAAAAGGATGAAGTAATACTTTTCTAGTTTTTTTTAATGTTAATAAAGTTTGTTTTTCCAACTAGTCAGCAATTATAGATGCATAGGGGACTCTATTACCCAAATCAGAATTGCTTAGAATTTTTTATAATATAAATATTTCCTACACTGGATAAAATCATATTTAAGAGGGCGCAAACAATGTGTTATTTACAATAACTCCAGATCAAATTATTTTGAAGTAATTTCTGGTGTTCCTCGGGGTAGCCATCTTGGGCCTCTCTTATTTTTGATTTTTATAAATGATCTTCCAAAAGCCATTGAATTCTGTAATGTTCTAATGTATGCTGATGATGTCAAACTCTTCTCAAATATTGCTAAAATCGATGATGCCATTCACCTTCAGGCGGATTTAAACAACTTTTTTAATTGGTGTACTGTAAACCTTATGGAATTAAATATTAATAAATGCAAATTAATGACTTTCACTAGATATTCACCATTTTCAACCAAATATTTTATAAATGACACTGAGCTAATAGCTCTTGACTCAATTTTAGACCTTGGAATTTACTTCGACAAAAAACTTAATTTTAACACACATGTCACATATGCTGTTAACAAGGCTAATAGTGTTTTATTTTTCGTAAAACGATGGGCAAAGGAGTTTAACGATCCTTACGTTACAAAAAATATCTTCACATCTTTAGTAAGACCCATTCTTGAATATGGCTCTGTTATTTGGGATCCTCAGTATAATTTATATATTAAAATGATAGAATCAGTCCAGAAACAATTCCTTTTATTTTGTCTTCGATGTCTTCAATGGAATCCAGCTGTGAATCTGCCGCCATATCGTAATCGTTTTGCACTCATAAATCTCCCTACATTAAAAAGCCGAAGAATTGCATCTAACATTGTATTCTTTTTAAAATTACTTCAAGGTAAAACGGACCAAATAAACATCAATATTCCAAATAGGCAACTAAGATCACCCTTATGAACCCTTATATCTTAGATTTCGCAGATCAAATTTCATGAATTTCGATCCATTCCGTAGAATTTGTTCGGATTTGAATAAATTTTATGATCTTTGATTTATCGGATAATGTTAATATTATTAAAAGAAAGCTTTTAAATTATTTAAATTCCAATGTTTTTACTTATAATTGTTTATAACCTAGTCACTTATGTATTACTTTTGTAATGTCAGATGTAAATATAATGTAGCTGTAAATAAATAAATAAATAAATCTAAAACGCTGGTTATCACCCCCTCCCACCAACATAAAAATAATTCTAGCTCCGCTAAATTTGTTTTAAAAATATATTGATTTAAAATTTTAGAATATTATTGATTAAATAAATAATTGATTCAATTAAAATTTTTTTAATTAAACTTTAAATTAAAGACAAAAATTAGGCAACAGGTTTATTTAAGAAAATGTTTATCTAATATTAAAATGAAATAAAATTTCACTTAAAAAATTTCCGTGTTGGAGATATACAAATTTCACCTTTATTACAACAAAATATTCCAATAACAAATTGGTATTTCATCAATTTAAGTATAATTTTCTCAACAACACTGATTTTACATTAAGATAAATCTCAACACAAGATTTATAATTTCTTTTTATTTCGAATCAGTTCAATGAAGAAAAAGAAATCACTTTATTACTCGTATTCTGGTCACCTTAATGTGGCATTAATGACTTTTATGTGACATGAAAGAAGATGTACGGAAAAAAGTAGTGTTTGCACTCTGAACACACACGTTGTGAAGTGCATAAAAGAAATTTAAAACAAAATATATTGGAAGTAAGTCTCCTGACTCTTCAGTAGGAGGTTACGAACTATTATTACGTTCGTCTTGTAAAATCAACAAAAGCAAGTATTTATGTATGACTTTTTTCTTTGCTGCATGTAAGTACTTTACAGTGGAGGTTAAAAGATTTCGAACTATTCAGTTTGCCCACGAAAATTAGTAGTTATTGTTCTAGACTACTAGTCTGAGGATTTTTGCCGAAAAGCAGACAAAAATCTCCACAGTTTCTATATAAAAGGGGGATTTTTTAAAAGCTTTCGGCTTTGATTAAAAAAACACATGAGAAATGTATGAAATCTTTATTTGAATCGATAAAATGATCCATATAATTCAGTATTTAAAGATGATTTCATGTAAATGTTGACCGCGACTACGCCTCAAATAGTTCATACGCTGGGTCCGATTTTGGCATAATCTCTCCAAAATATCAGCCGGTATCTCACGAATAAATTCTTAAATATTGGCTTTCAGTGCGTCAACCGTTGGGAATTTGTCCCTGTTGAAATGAGCCTCAACAAAGCTCCACGAAAAATACTCTAAAAGGCGTTAAATCTAGGCGGACCACTGACCGGCCAAAAACGTGTAATAAACATTTCACCGAAATCGCGTCTCAATTGGGCCATTGTTTCCCGTGTTCTGTCGCATGTAGCACCAACCTGTTGAAAACACATGTCAGCCAAGTCCAGGTCTTCTATTTTGGAAAAAAATTTTTAATCATCGCACGGTAGCGCTCGCCATTAACAGTAAAGTTTTTGACTTCGTCGTCTATGAAAAAGTACGGTCCGATCCTGCCACCAGCCCAGAATCCACACCAAACAGTGCATTTTTCGAGATGCAATGCTTCTAGCAGCTCTTCACACCAAATATGGCCATTTTGCTTGTTCATGTATCCATTCAACTAGGAATGAGCTTCGTTGCTGAACTTAATTTTACGATAAAAAAGTGGAAAGCGTTGCTCGTTTGTAAGTCGATTCAGCGATAAATTATGGACCAAACTGGGCATGTTCAACAGTACAAAAAAAAATCTTTTAATTTTTTCTTGGTCAACTGTTGAATTCAATCGTATGGCGGTAGACTTCGATCAACTACTAAAAGACTATTTAGATCCTGCTGCTTCTGAGCTACCTCAGCGGTTAAATTATACAACTAGGCGTATAAGGTGCAGATATCGGCGAGAGATTACTTCTTGCAAGTTGCCAAGTCATTTGTGTTTGCTGCCATCTGGTTAACTGCCTCAGGTTGTAGGACAATATATAGCTCTAGCACCTCAGCAAATCCAGTTGCAGCCAACTTTGTTTCAATTTGACATGCGGAAATATTGAAAGGAAACAATAGATTATCTAAAATCGATTGTACGATGCAGTGGAAATAATTTAGCATATTTAAATTTTTCAAGTATAATATGCCCAATAAAAGTAATTATTTATTAACAGAAAGGTACACCCAACTCTATTTTGTACGCTAAATGAAAAGCCATGTAAAAAATCCTGTGAAAAATGAATGCGACATATGGTTTTTGGGGGATAAGATTCACTGCTTTAAACAACCCAGTAAAAAGGAGTTTCCAAAAAATCCATGAGTATGTTGGGCTTAGGATCTGGAATTAGTGCAGAATTGGATCATTTCCATTGATTTTAACCCAGACTTGTCACTGCAGGATGTTCTTTTTCGATTCCTATTCACCGATTTGGAAAATATCTTCACTATGCGGATCTAGAATCAATTAATTGGCATTAATGTTTACGTCTGTAATCAAAGTAATTGTGTCATAATTGGTTGAAGGAAAACAATGTTTTTATGTAGATTTAATGAATTATGTACAGGTTTATGCTTTTTCCGGTTTGAAAACTATGATTTCGATAAAACTTTTACTTTATTATACCCAAAGCTCGTACTCGTACCTTGCCATCATGTATGAAATACAATATCATTTAAATGATCGCCTCTAATTTGGTTGCAGTAGCGGATCATTTTGACGTAATTTTCGACCACTTTTTTGTTTTAAGCAAATAACACCGAAGTAGTAATATTACTAGTTATTATCGTTCGAAATTTAACACAACAAGAATTGCCATAGTCAGTGCCTGGACGCCTACGTCAGAAGAGACAATTATCAGCATTTTGTACAATTATCTAATGCGTGTTCCTTGTTGTCATGACAATATTGTCAGATGTAAATGCGGGGTTAAACTGCACCACGTGAGTGCTTATCATGATTTTATTTTGAACATTATCGATGTCTGCAACAAGGTTTTTGTCAATTTAACACGCTAACAATTGCAACAATTTTTTTATTAAAAAAACAATAAAAAATTAAGTAATGTTTGAAGATAAACTTTACCTTTCTTTGGGAAATTTCCTCATGTCCTCTTTTTTTTCAAAAATATGACAAATATTAAGTTAATTATTCTAAATACAAAAATATACTATTTAATCAAAGAAACGTATTATTTAATTGTTAAGATAACAAAGAGTATCCCGGAACACATTTATGAAAAAGTTTAAAACAAAAAACAAATTAAAAACTAATGAAGCAGACTTTATGAATCATTCATATATAAGAGAAAACATGGATAGTTAGATGTAATACGATATTAAATGTTAAAGTGTTAACACTTGTGAAATTTAATAAGAATAAAAAGCGAAAATTTATTAAGGAAATTGTTTTAACAAAAAAAAAAAAAAAAAAAAAAAAATGAGATCCTTAACAATATTGAATATTCTAGCGGGAGCATTAATAATGCTTAGCGTTGCGGTTAGAGGCAATAATATAACGTTTGGTTCTAGAGTACCCAACGATTACCTTTTGGCCACGATTAAAATTAGTAAGATGCATAACCCTTTTAGAGAGCAAACTGTACGTTATGTTTATCCACCCGAGGTAAGAGTTCCATTAACTTGTATATAAAAATACATTATTAAACAAGAAATCTATTTTAGGGTTTCATTAATCGTTACAATTTGACAGCTATAACAATTATCGATAGAAATATTCCAAAAAATGTCGCTTCTGTCAGTTTAAAAGATGGCGGCCCAGGCTTTCGTAATGCCACTCTTCTATTTAAAGCAAAAAAAAAATAATTCCTTATATTACACCGTTGCATTCTTTGGAATATAAATGAAATGTGGGCGAAATGTGGGTGTTATGGAAAAGATAAATCTTACAAATAAAATTAATTTAAAAATTAAATGATTCTTAAAATAATTTAAAGATAAGAAATGAAACCTCAGCGATTACAGTTTAAACTTCTACTATAAATGGGATTAAAACTAAATTCTGAAGGCATTCAGTGCAATTTATATTCAATTAATTTTTAGGCAAAATTTGCTTATTTTTTGGGGGACTTAAGTTGGTCTATATGTCGTGATATATATATATATATATATATATATATATATATATATATATATATATATATATATATATATATATATATATCCTTTGGGAGCATCGAAAGTGTTAATCCTTAAGAATAACTTTCAGTTTTTACCAGTAGGAAATTAAAGTATTAAAACGGTAAATTAGATCTTATTCATAACTATTTTGACCATCACTGTATATTGAAAATAAACACAATAATAAGAATAACATCCTGTATTATTGGCCAACTTTATATACACATGGGTTGTAGGACTAACAAGTATAATTTTATTTATCTTTTGGTTGGAATGTTATTTTATTGTTTCAGGTACTAAAATATAAAATGGAATAAAATGTATGAAAATAAAAATAAAGCGACTTTCTGAGCCCATAACTGATTTATTTGCTTTTCTTTGTTATTGAGCGGTGCGGTATGGTTGGTTAAGCGATGTTTTCGTTGTTTTCCCTTTTCCTTTGATTTAAAACAAAACTTCCAATTTATTGTTTATTTTAGCCTGGACAAGGCAAAAGCATTAAGTATTCTTTATTGTACTAAAGTCCAGCTTAAGGTTAAATGATTTATGAAATAATTTTAAAATGTTCATAAGCAAATAAATGCAAAAGAAAAAGAAAACAAAAAATAAACAATTGAATTGTTATCGTATATAACAAAGAATTTTAAAAGAGATTAAATACTTTTTTTAACATCTGAAATTTAAAAATATTATATCATACCCCGCAACTAATTTTCCAAGAATGATTTAACGGAAATTTCAGATTAAAATTTAAATATTCGAAATTTCCACTTGTTTTTCCACGAATATTTTAGTTTTTTTTCCCTGTTATAAATATATACTGTGGTATTGTGTGAAGCTGCACCAGTACGAGGTCTGTTAAATTGAAAAGGTGAATTTTCCTTTTTGTCAAAAAATATTTATTTATTCATTAATTTCTATTTTGTCCCCTGCAAAGTATTCCCTCTTAGATGCAATACACATGTGCATTTTTTCCAATCCACGAAGCCATTCTGATATTCACTTTTTGGTATGGCCTTGAACTCTCTCAGCGATCCGATCTCTCTTAAATTTTGGGAACAGGAAAATGTCTCAGGGGGCCAAATCTGGCTAATATGGTGACTGAAGCATATTATAGCATTATTTCAGCCAAATTGATGCAAATTCCATGAATAGTTTTTCCACAATTCCAGACGTTTTTTTTGTATTGCTTCCCGCAAGCGGCACACAATTTCTATATAATATTCCTTATTAACCGTACGACCAACGTGTGGTAAGAAGTCATGATGCACTATGAAGATATCGAAGAAAACAGCGAGCGAAACCTTGACATTTGATCGAACTTGGCGTGCTTTTTTTGGTCTTGGCTCTTCCATCGACGCAATTGGACTTTGGTCACAACCACGTACCCATGATTCGCCACCAGTTATGACGCTCTTAAGCAAATCTGTATCGTCGTTAACGTCATTCAAAATTTCCTGAGCGATTCCCATGCGACGGTTTTATTTATTCAAAATTCAGCAATTTTGGAACAAGCTTCGCTGCCACACACTTCATGCAAAAAAATTTGTGAAAAATTTTAAGGGAATATGCCAACCAATATGTCAATATCTCCTACAACTTCTATAATAGTGATTCGATGATTCTCCATGACAATTTTTTCACTTTATATTTGATGGAGCGTGCAGGACGAGCGTCGTCATTCATATTATCTCAACCCCTCTTAACATTTTAAGTACTTTTGTGCACTTAATTCCGTTTTTTACACACAATTTGGTGCAAATTCTTTGATGCATTTTTTTCCACAGCAGAAAATTTCCGAACAAGAAAAACACGTCTAACTCTTATGCCTCTCACAAACAAACTCAACCAAGTACATATGTTCGAGACAAGTGTGCCAACATAAAAAAAATCGCTAATAGAATGTACCGTAGCCCGAGAAATTTCAAATTCACATTTTCTAATGATCAGACCTCGTACTTTTATAAAGCCGATTTCATGTAACATCTTGTGGATATGTTGCACACAGCATTGCCCTTGCAAATACATTTTTGTTCTTGTAGAAAATGCATTTCAAATTGCTTTTCTTTTGCATTTTTCTTATAAAAATTACATACACGTGTGTCTGTGTGTATAATTATTTAAGTGACAGTGAGAGCAAGACATCTGCAAGTTATTTCATATGATTTTTTTTTTTTTTTTTTTTTGCTAGTATGAATTTATTGTATCTTCAAACTGAACTAACAATAAGTGTTCAAATCTTAAGTGTAAATATTATAATTAGGCCCAACCAGTGTCGGACATAAACTTAGTGATAGTAATTAATAATACAGAAATGTGTTAAGCACAAAAATATTCAAAAAATTCCATCTGAAGTGTGGCGTATTAAGGCCGTAGTATCCCTCTTTTTTAAGCGGATGTGTCCAGGAAAGTTCAAGATGTTACGAGCAAGGGGATTAGGATGGAACTCGAGTTTCGTTAAATATTTGCCTGCATATTTTGCAATTTCAGCGGTCACAAGTGGCATATTTAAATCACGATGTAAAATTGAATTTTTCATGTACCAAGGAGCCGATGTTATTAACCTTAAAATTTTGTTTTGCATTCGTTGTATTCTCTCTACATTGGAAGCTGAAGCAGTGCCCCATAGCTGAATTCCGTAACACCATATGGGTTTCAAAAGCGACTTGTATATTAAAAGTTTACAATCTAGACTGAGGGTTGAATTTCTACCAATCAGCCAACGTATCTGGGTTAATTTAAGCTTCATTTGTGTTAGCTTAGAATCTATGTGGTGTTTCCATGTAAGCCGTCGGTCAAGATGTATACCAAGGTATTTCACCTGTGAATGTTGAGGAACAACTTGATTGTTGATTCGAATGGGGGAACAAGTGTCTCTTCGTAGGGTAAATGTGACATGAACACACTTTTGTTCATTTACTTTTATTCTCCATAAGTTCAGCCACAGTTCCAACAGCTTAATATGTTCCTGAAGATAACGGGATGCCTCGTGAGGGTTTTCATGCATACTAAGGCAGGCTGTATCATCGGCAAATGTAGAGGTGAGGATATTACTGCTCAGAGGCATATCACAGGTATAAATTAAATACAAAAGTGGCCCCAGTATACTCCCCTGTGGCACCCCAGATGAGATAGTTTCGGGCACACTCATGAAGTCTCCTTCCACGACAGTGAACTTCCGGGCAAGAATGTAATTTTCCAATAGATTCACAATGTTCATTGGTAGATATGTCTTCAATTTAAAAATCAGGCCCTCATGCCACACTTTATCAAATGCCTGAGAAACATCAATAAAGAGGGAAGAACAATACTTCTTTTCTTCAAATGTTCTTCTTATGAAATGAACCAATCTATGAGTTTGTTCAATGGTGCTATGCTGACTTCTAAAACCAAATTGGTGGTCCGGTATGCATCCATTATCAGCTAGAATTGGGGACAATTTTGTCATGAGCAGTTTTTCGAAGAGTTTTGAAATTGTTGACAGCAAACTTATTGGCCTATATGACTCAGCCTTAGTAAGATCTTTGCCCGCCTTTGGAATCATTTTGACCATGGCAAGTTTCCAGCTGTGTGGATAATACTCCAGTCGCAAAATGCCATTAAAAATAAACAACAGGATTCTAATAGCAATACGAGGCAACTTCATCAGCATCTTGTTACTAATTCCATCAATACCCGGGGCCTTCTTTGGGTTGGTTTCAGCAATTAGTTTATTTACATCACGCATCTTAAACTTTATGGGTCGAGGGGGTAGAGCAACTACACTCGGCAAATCAACACCACCAGTACATGAGTTTGGGGTAAATACGTGTTTTAAATGCTCAGCAAATATGTTACCTTTTTCAGTATTGGTTCTTGCCCAACCTCCGGTAGAAGTGCGCAAGGGTGGTTTAGACTCAACGGGTGTTTTAAGTTTTTTAGCAGCGCGCCACAAGGAGTAATTAGATGCTGCTGTGACATCGAGACCTTCCAGATAGTTCTTAAGAGAAGCAGATTTTTCAGATGCAAGCAACTCTTGGAGTCGTTTAGTGCATTCTCTAAGTCTGATTTTATGTTGTGGTGATCTGTGCTGTTGCCATTCCCTTCTAGCTCTTCTTTTTTCACATACGAGACGTTCAATATCCGCAGAATAGATTCTATTAAACCCAGTCTGCGGATGGGAGGTAGTGGCATGTTTAGCAGCCTGTTTAATATTCTCGGTAAGATTGGCAATGTTGAATTCGATATCATCGGGAGTTCTAAGCCTGATGTTCTCCGTACAATGACTACTGAGATATTTTTTGAACCCCAGCCAATTAACCTTATTTATCAACTTCGCATATGGGTGAGGTAAGTCACTTCTTAGTGGGCTACAAATTGTAACGATCGTGGGGGAGTGATCAGAGGAGAGATCATGAGAAGCTTCAACATGAATTAGATCCCTAGATATATTTTTCATGACGCCAAAGTCTATAACATCCGGAATTTTTTGTATATCAGTAGGCCAGTAAGTGGGCTCCCCACTAGAAATGACATCCAAACCCATTTTTGAAATTGTGTTGAACAATGCTCGACCTCTAGGTGTAATAAGACGCGATCCCCAGAACGTATGTTTTGCATTGTAGTCCCCAGCTGCTACGAAACAAGGTCCAAGAGTTTTGTAAAAATCCTCGTATTGATCCTCAGTGATTGAAAATCTGGGAGGGGAGTAAACTGATGATATTACGAGATTTGAACAGAAATTTTCGATGCAAATATTTGTTGCTTGTAGGTGGTCTTCACAAGTGTTCTCAAGAATATAGTGCTTTAATCTTGACTTTATTAGAATTGCTGATCCTCCGCATGCTCTTCCTCTCGGGTCCTTTGTATCATATAAGGTGTAGCCACTCATTTTAAAAAGGCTTCTCGAAGTCAAATGAGTCTCAGATACCAACATTATATCAATATTTTTTACCGTGAGGAAGTGCTCAAGTTCATATTTGTGTTGGCGAATGCCGTTTGCGTTCCAGAAACATACTTTTAACGTGTTCATGGCTTGTTAACTAATGCTTGAAGCAGTGTGTTCTGCATTCGCAGCATTTCTTGCATCATGCTAGTCATATTTGTTGTAAAGTTGTTTATAGTTTGCACCAAATTGTCAATAGTAGCTTCAAGGCGAGTGAAATTAAAGCTTGGGTTTGCATTTGTTGTATTATTTGGTGGTGACACTTTTTGAACGGGAATAGAGTTGATCTTCACAGCGTCAGCATACGATACATGTGAAGTGATTGGTTGGACCATTAGGGGATGAGTAGTGGAGAACGTATTTCTTGCTTGAGCTGGAGTTACTTTAGGCTTTTGGTTCATAGCTTGTTTAACAAAAGAAAATACAGGACATCCTCTGTAGTTAGCAGTGTGATTACCTCCACAATTACTGCACTTTTTTTCCTTTTGATCCTTTGGCTTATTGCAAATAGCAGTGTTGTGTAATTCACCACACACAACACAAACAGTAGGTAATTTACAATAACTTTTCGTATGGCCATATTCTTGACAATTATGGCACTGTACGGGTCCTGAGCGCTTGTGTGGTTCTTCGACTGTAATTTTCCGGTATAACAGATATTTTAAATTGTAAATTGGATGGGTCTCATTTTTCTTCAATATTACATCGTTTGGCTCCAGTTCAACGCGAAATAGGGGTTGGGGGATCTTCTCCCTGTTTATTATGTTGGATACATTTTTTACCTTGAATCCTTGGAGGGTGAGAGCATCTTTTATTTCAGCAGGGACAACGTACGAATCTATGCCCTTCAGTACGACCTGTAAGCCTTTAGCGCTCTTGAGCTGGAATGTGTAAAAACTTGTATTATTTTTCTCAAATTCAGTAACCATTTTCCGGAAGTCTTTTTCATTATATATTTGAACTTTTGTTTCGTCAATGTTACCACGTTTTATTGGAACAATGTGAAATGCCTTTTCACCAATGACCGAGATTAGTTTTTTTATAAGTGTGTTAGAATTTTTTTGCCTAAGATAGATTGGTGGTGGTTTCGGGGTTTTTTTCAAGGATTCTTCGGGTTTGTCGCTGTCATCTTGCAATATTTTGAAACGGTTTTGACGGTTAGCTGCGTCGATATCCCTGGATATCTTGGGAACAGATGATACCTTTGAAGAATTTGGGCTTCGCCCGCGCTTTACCACTGTTATATATCTGTCCATTCCGACAGGCACCTTAGGTTTTTGACTACTGTTGTCTGTAGTGATAACTTGGTTAAGTGATGAACACGAGCTCGGAGCGGATAATGGCGCTGATTTAAATAAAGAAGTACTAGGCAGCGGTAATGTTAGAGAAATACTACTTGGCATCGGAGTAAGCGAATTTGATCGCTCACGTAAAATTGGCTTTGCCGTTAGAAAAAGACTATCATCAATTTTTTTATTTTTATTGTTTGCATTAAGAGCTTCAGAACTCACAGTAAAATAGGCATTTCTGCCGTTAGAACTCACTTCACAATTGTTTGTTTTTGAGGTACTCATGCAGAGTATTCCTCAGTCACTTTGTTTACGGTTGTTTTTTTTTTGTTTTTGTTGTTTCAGATTATATGAAAAATGTTATTAGTGCAAATAAAGCAAATTACACAAAAAACCCGTACTTATTACGAATCAGTACTTATTACGAATATTTTTTTTGTTTGTATTTTTGTTTTTTTAGTATGTAAAAATAACTCCGCTAACACGTCTGTTCACTACGAAGGTTCAACAAGACTCTAGCAACATCAAAAAAAAAAACATTTCATGTGACATCAAACTTGTAGCATGGCCGCTCGCCCATTCCCTTCATTAGCTGTCGCCGCAATTGACGTTGTCGTGACAAGCTAGAAGGTACTTTTATGTATGTATATTTTTTGTAATAAATTTTTTCATTGTCATAACTATGGAAAATGTAATGGTTCCATTTAAGGTAATCAGCTTTTGTAGACAGAATATAGAATTTTTGATTTGTAGTTGACATGTGGGTAGTACATTATTTTGCAGTAACAATGAGCTCCTTTCAAATGATTTATCACTTTTTATTAAATCATTTGAAACATTAGTCTTCATTTAATTCAAAAGAGACTTTTTGTCCCTTAGATGTAATTTCAAAAGTAAGCAGTTTATTTTCTTTTAAAAATTTTAAACTACTTTTAGTTTGGTACATATAAATTTTTGGAAAAAAATTCTTTTTATTTTCCTTGTACTTTTATTTACCTCCTCAAAAATAAAATTTAAAATAAGCAAAAATTGTCAACATGTATATTTATGGCCGTATTCGAAAATATAATTCATTGAGGTTTGAAATTCAAATTACACGTACAGTAATTTTGACTTGCACAATGAAATGTTATACACTTATCTGCCTTAGAGTGCAGCTAAAGTATATTGTAAAAAATTGGACATTGTATGTACGAAGGTGGGTAAATAAGAACGTGATTTTGTTTAATTTCCCGCCCCAAACCAAGGCTAAGCTTGATAAATGCAATGATAATTCTGCATCACTTATTTCAATGGCACGGAAGGTCCCAAACGTTCTGGACGACCAGCTGAGGTCTCTACACCCGAAAACAATTGAAAAAAATCACGGTATAATGTTGGCCGATCGGTAATTGAAAGAGCGAGAGTGCAGGAGTGTTTGGCGTTGTTATATGGCAATATGAAAGAGTTATTGCTCTGTTTCTTAATTATCAACGAAACGTGGATGCACTGCAACACCAAGTAGCAGTCGAACTTGTGTGTAACTCGCCAAAGAAAACCAAGGTGGGTTTGTCAGCTAATAAAGTCATAGCAATGCACAAACGATTACAATTTAAGTCGAGTTGTCAAATATGCTAAAAAAATTATTAGTTGACTCCTGTCAAAATTTAAACCAGCTGTGTCGTTTAGTTTATGTTTGACAGCCCATTGACAGCAGACTTCTGCATGATTTGAGGGAAAAATTAAAAAAAGTTAATTCGTGTGGTCATTAAGCATTATCTTTCATATAAGTACATATCGTGCTTATTTTAAGATTTAAGATCATTAATCAGATTTTTTACAACTCTCTGGAAATCAAAGTGGTGTAGCAGAGTGATTAGGTTAATTTTCCTGCATGACCTCCCACCTCAAAGAAACTTTTTCTTCAGCCAATGGCAGAATTTTGCTTAGAAAGAAAGAAATTCTATTGTTAGTTATTTGTTGCTGTACTCAGACAATTTGGCAAACATCTGATGTGGTGAACATGGTCCAATCACTAACGACTTAGGTTGCACAAAAAATTTTATTGGGGAAACGATATACAAAATGTATTCCATTGGACTATCTTCAATTTCAAGATTAACTTGAATTTAGTTAATATGAAAGAAAGTAAAAATGCAATTTTTAAACTATTTTTTTAGCTATAAATTTTTATTAGTCTGCCTCGAGTTCGAGTCCTAAATTTGTCCATTCAGATCAATAGTACCAGGACGGGACGATTTTTTAAAAGAAGTTATAATCAGACAATTAATGCCTACTCCTTATTTAAAGACGACAGGCTGTGAAACTAGAAGGCAGAGGGAGAGGGAGAACTCAACTATTCCGCGTTATTATTTTTTATACCATAGTTGCAGCGTCTCCGGCATTAAAAAGATGCACTAAAGTCTCTTAAGCTGTATGTGTAGCCATTCTTTTAATTATTTTACTTCGCCGACAATTCTGCCAATATTACTGACGAAGGAGGGCGCTTTGCTGCAGTAAACATTAGCGTAGAGAGTATCCAATCGCTGTTATGCCTTCATCACTTAAACAGACCAACAACAATTAACACAATGCCACACTAAGTAAATCAGAAAAATTCATGATGTTAATTTTTTTAATGACTTGTCTTGAACAGGCATCGAACCCAGGTTCTTCAGTCGTAAAGAGTTATAGCAATATTGGCTTCCCCTTATTATTTCGTTGGTAAATATAATTAATTTGAATCAACATATTAATTAAAATTTAAAGGTAAGTAAAAATTTAAAAAAAAATTAGAGTAACAGTCATGTGACCTTAAGAAAAAATAAATCGTGACTACTGGCAATTTTAAACACCTTGCAGATGTAAAGCTTATTGCCGCTTTGCAATAAACAATCCTAATTTTATATAAAATTAGTTCCTGTGCAAAATATATTAGAGGTATTCATGTCAACTAGTGCAACTTTGCACAATTGCGTAGTTGCACTTTTTGACGTGAACAACCTATTTCTGTTTAGTTTGTGCAAAAGTCAAATAAAATATACATGTATAAACAAAGTGCGTAATTTTTAAAGAATTTTTTAAGATTTTTTAAGATTTTTTTTCGTCTTTTTTCCATTTTTTTGATATCTTCTCTTTCTTGATTTTTTTTTTTCTTGAAAATCATATTAACGTACGCAATCTTTTTCAATTAAAAAATAAGAACGTTAAAATGGCTGTTCTGCGTTGCTATATTATTTAGAGTTGATTTTTTGAGTACTTTTTGACTATTTTATGGAATTTGGCAATGCTATAAAAAGTTGTTCTGCTTTGCATATTTTACTCTGATAATCTTGCACTTGCTTAAGCCGTGACAATCTTGCATCGTTAGTGCAAAATAATTCTCTATATGGTTGTTGTAATGATTTTAGAAAAAGTTGCAACTTTGCATTTTCGCACCGCTAAATTATTTGACGTGAATACCTCTATTATTAAACATTTACCTTTCTTAATGAACATAAGTTCCAAATCGATGCATAGCTGGCTTTAGAAATATGTATGTTAGCAATCATATATATATATATATATATATATATATATATATATATATATATATATATATATATATATATATATATATATATATATATATATATATATATATATATATATATATATATATATATATACGAAGCCATTTTGATTTGTCTAAAAAATATCTGACGTCTTTACTGGGCATCGATGGACGCCATTTATAAGCTCTGAATACTTATGATTATTGGAGTAAATTTATTCGAATTTGCACTATTCCCGCGTACCAGTCTCTGCATTTTTATGGCTTATTGATGAACTTTGTACTTACACTGTTTGTGCAACATGGGCATGAACCTGGTGTGTGGCTAGGGTATTTTTATAATAATCAAAAAATCTGTAAAATTACAGCTGTCAAGAAATCATGGTGAGAAATCGCCTATCCTTATTACTTTTCTCTACATGTTTTCACACAACTTTAATTTGCACACAATCATCATCGTGTTCAAAAGTGGTGGCAAGTATGAGATGCTGATTGATAATAAAATGGTAAAGTGACCGCAGCAGATAATATTGTTATAATCTGCTGTGTAGATTGGATTTAAAGTAAAATTTTCTTTTTCCACTTTAGAACATTTCTCGTGTTTAACTGATAAGTGCTAAAAACATTATCCTTTCAATTAATTAATGTGGTTCAAACTAATCCAGATTGCTGGATGCAAGATCTTCTAAATTGAAACTATTTCGTACTTTTTTTAATTTTTCTAAGATTTATATTTTTTCTTATGTTCTGTTGATACTAGACTTATGTCAAATGGATATGTTAAATTAAAATGGGCTATTTCAGACAAATCTAAGCAAAAACGTCAATATAAATGTATGAAATTGAAAAAGTTTTGATTGCAATCTAGCGAAACAAGTACAATTCAACGAGTTCGCAACAATTTTAGTTTATATTATTTTAATTATAATTCGTTTGCTCTACTTTTCGCTGTAGTTTGTCGATAGCGGTTGAAATTGTAATTGGTCTACAAGAATGCACACATTTGTCTTTCTTTTCATTATATCGAGTTCTTTGTTGTATTTAAGCCGCATTCAAAGTTTATTGTCAATATAATACCATAATAATTGTTTGGCTGTCGCAGTTGCTGCCATATTTTAACAACGACCCTCTCCTTTTTCCAACATTCCGTGCAACTTGCCACAACAATTATTGAATGACAAAAGAATTGAGTATTTTCTAAACAAGATTTTCTTTTATTTGTTATGATGAACAATTTAATTGGGTTTATATGTTCCATACAATACCCGTACAATTTCAAATGTTAGCTGAAAAGTTATTTTTATTCCATTGAAATGAAGAAAAATGGCTCAAGAATTGTTATAAATTCTCTTTGTAAGGAATATATGATTTGTTTCACAGTTTAAAATATTTACGAAACTTCTTTGAGTTACACTTAAAAATGAAAATTATATTTGATCTCCTTTTCTGTGTAAAAAAAATTCAATAAATTAAAAAGCATGAAGAATGAAAAATTTCATTTCGTATAAGTAAAGAGCCTGACTTATGAAAATTTTTATGAGGAACTTAAAACAAAAAGGAATTTCTGTATTTGTTAGAGTGTAGAAGCGCTTTCGTATTGGTAATCCAATAACTGTGGGGTCTTGTAAGGCATAATGGAATTTGTTATGCAACATGCATGTAAGATTTTTCTCTGTTTCATGCAACTTTGTTTTTAAATAATAACTTAAGCCTGTTAAAAAGGAATTGTGAAGGAGTTTTAGCATGACAAAGAAAATTATACCTGCATCTTTTGTCTTGTATTTATCTAATAACACTCGAGCACTCATGCTCAAAATACTTTAGAATTTACGGAAACACGGATAGAAGTTAATAAAACAATAAAAGTAATGCTCTTAACTGCTAGTGAATGCCCTACAGTTTGAATTTTTTTAATACATTCCTTAGACTCAGTTAGAGTTTGATAACTTTATTCGAATATAAATTTGCACATCCTGAGCCCTTTATAAGGGAATTTTTTCGAATAATAATAATTATTGTAAATTGAACTGAATGTTCAAATTTTTTTATCATTGGCACAAAAATGGAGAGGACGGACTTTTTGCAATGCTGGAGTCCTTAGAAGGTTTTCTATGGGGTGAAATCGACCAAAGTCGAAAATCTTTAGACGCACCATCTGCAACTCGTTAAAAATGATCTTAAAAAAATCTTCAGAGTACATTTTTATTTTTCTGTTTTAGGTTTTATAAAGAGAAGCATTCAAGTCATAAAAATAAAATGAAAACCACCACTCAAAATGTACGCCTCCTATTCATAATAAGAGTTAATAAAATAAGCAAATTCAGATCTTTTTCAAACTGATTATACCGTCTCAGTCTATAGGATAAACAGTTACATGTATATGTTCTGGCTTGAACGAGTTAGCGGGCACAGACCTCCGAAAATTTTTCTAGACGGGGCGTTACAGCCCTTTAATGAAGAGGAAAATCATATTATTTATCTGAAATTCCATAAGAAAGTAAATTTTTTGGGCGGCGTTAAATTTCTTCTGAGTGTACCTAGATCGCCAGGCAGGCTTGACTACGCATATGCTCACAATTAATAGCTAGTGAGGAGTAGTAATATTTAACAATAAGACAATAGATTGTGTTTGACTTTAAGCGTGGTCCTATATATTCTAAGCCCACCCAAAGGAAATTTAGCCCCCACGCCACTCCTTAGTGTTGGACTTTTGCCTTCTTATGAAATTTCTAATAAATGGCATAATTTCCTTCATTTACAAAGGTTTGTAGTCTAACCCTAAAAACAATTTTAGGGATTGTATGCCACCTAAAAAAATTTCTAGCTACCGCCATATTTTTAAGTAATTAATAAATAATACTCATCGCAATTAATCTAAAATAAGAAATCAAGCATATGCCATGATTGAAAGTAAAAATGTTTTTCTTAAGCCAGAAAATTATTCATTGATCTCAATAGAAAAAAATACTTCTTCAACGCGAACGCTGAAGAAGTTCACAGCCGGACGGTCCACAAATTCCACCCTAGATTGTATAGCCCTGACTAAAAAGAGATAACAAAATGCAACTCCCAACTTTAGGAAGGAAGTTGGTTTCTCCCTTGCTTGGTATATTTATGCATGTCGTAACGTATAGGCTTTCGCTATGATAACAGTTCAGTCATTCACTTTCTTGAAACGATAAGCAGTCAATTCAATATATGCTCTATGACTGCTCAACTCTGCAGGAACGCAGACTTAGGATTCTCGTGGATCAGTACTGGTCAGCGACGTGCCACTCATACTGGACTTTGCAAAAAGTTAAAACTCCAGAGATCCTTAGGAATGCGTATTGTGAAGTCAGTGTGCATGACTCCAAACATATCGAATAAGTTTCTGTATACGTGTGAAGAAAATTCTAGTGTATCGCCATGGAAAACAAGTTATGATTGATTTTTGTTTTTTATTGCTTTCGATAGAAATTACAATTACCAAACAAAATTTAATGGAAACACAAAGATAATTTTGTCCTTTCGTAATTATATGAGGATTGAAATCAAAATAGAAATTAACACGAATACACACTTACATACACATATATCAAGTAATTTTGACGATTTTATAGAGCCGATTTTCCCATATAATGATTAACGATTTTCTTTACCAAAACGTCTTACCATAAATTTTAATCACCGCAATATTTCTGAATTGTGTACTAAAGTTAGTAAAGAAAAATTAATTTTAGTTTCTGTTCTGCTCCAATTTTCTTTTGAAATTTGCCAACTTTGGTTATGTATGGTGGAAGAACCACGAGGGTTCCACTTTTTTCTTGCAAATATTTTAGAAAAAAGGCAAGCAAAAGCTAATTTATGTATACGATTGGAATACATGCAAGCCTCCTTTTAAACGATAATATAAAAAACTCTTTACTCGTTACAATCATTTTTATCACTTTTTATTATTTTTTACACATTAATAGGTTTTTTGCTAAAAGAAAACTAAGCATCCGACGTGATAATTTTCGGGAATATGCCCCCTACTTGTATATTGATTAATAAATCAGGAGTATTTAGACATTGCCTTCGTGGAAGCGCCTCTCATAGCACCGATTATGCCAAGGTTGCACATGCGCTAAAGCCTCTCCGATATCCTGGTGAGAAGTAATCAGAAAAAATCTGAAAACCAACATGTGTTATTGGCGACAGGATAATTTTCCCCACAATGACTACACTGGTCTATAGTAAAATACATATTTTAAAATGATTGTTGGTGAAAAATAGGTCAATTTATATTGTTGCGTAGATGGCCTCGTCTGGGAAAAATAAATTTTTCTTAAGGACTTTTCAATAAGTGACATAATTTTCGTTTTCGTTAAAGGGTCATATAGTCCGCTACCCATGAAATTACTAAGCAGTTGTAAGCCCTTAAAAAATTATGTAGCGAAGCCCATGGGTACAGTAATCATGATATTACGTAACCCTAACTGACTCCAAGCTTTAAGTTAATAAAAGGTATAAAATAACATAGAAAATAGAAGTTAGATGTACACAAAAACATAAATATCGGCCATTAATAGTACTGAGATCGTACTGGAGATCAAGTTTTTGATTGGTTAATACCTGTCACTATAATTTCCTGTGAGTAGATTATATCTATTTATTAAATAATTTTTTTACTGTCATGAGCCTTTGACTTTGCAAATACAAGTTGCTTGTTTCTTATCTAATTTTAGTGAAGCTTTGACTGGATATTGACTAGGAGATATTTAGAGTCAACCATACATCCTGAGGTACTAAATTTTCTCTTCTCATGCAATATTTTTTTATAGGAACTTGTCTTTACTTTCGCAATTATGTTTTTCTAGGAATTACATCTAAAGCTAAGCCGAATGGTGTCGATACGGAAGCCAGCAGTTTAAAAACTTTAATCACCAAGCTCGCATTTTTTATTGCTGAGATATGACTATGTTGTATTTCTTGCATGCGTGTAAAAAGATCAGTGTCATCTTGTTTTCATTCACAATTTTAGCATCAGTAGAAAATATTGTGGCCAACAGTTCTGAAGAGAACACTTAAGAAGGAATAACAACTGTTGCAGCCATAAATAACAGATCAATGGGCTAATGCATGAAATGTGTTACATATTTTACTTGTTTTACTTTAAGAATATTTTATTTGTTCTCTCTTCACATTCAGCTAATCAACGGATTCAATAAAGTTTCAATATGAAGTCGTGTTTATATTTTTCTCCCAATGAGCTGCACGATCATCATCATCATCATCATAATCGGAATATTGTTACCATATGTTGAGCAACAAAACAATTACCACTGATCCAGCCCTTTTATGAACTCAATGCTGTTGAAAATTAAAAAAAATATAAAAATAAAATAATAAGTAAAGGCTTAATTGGGAATTTCGAGTAATTTATTTTATTTATACGCTTGACAGACGTTGCACATAAAATGTGTGGTGTTTTATCATGCGGAAATCAATTGTAAGACTTGAACGCTTCTTTGTCAGGAGGAGAGGCACGATACATGATGCTTCCGTTCAAAGTAGACTTTATATTTTTTTCATTTCTTTTAAAGATAATGGAAGCAGAAATATGAAATAAATTTTATAATTGGCATAAAGGAAAGGTTACAGTAATTGGGTTTTTATTTATGGAATTTATTATCCTAAAAAAGAAGATTATGTAAAAAGATAAAATTATAAAAGGACGAAATTATTATGTTGCTGCCATTTATAGCCCATGATAGTGAAAAGGCCTGCAGTGCAATTGCCCATTAACTTGGATTGCCTTTCCTTATTCCAGGGAACATTGTTGTCCGGACCCAAAAAAGGTTTTTTTTTTAAATGGTATCGAACTAAAGAAAATAATGTAAAATTTAATTTTTTTCCAAGCTCCCAACATAGTAGCATGACCATAAGGCCACATTATGACTCACTTCACATACAAACTTGTTGATTAATAACAAGAATTGCATTTTGAAAATTGAGTCTTAAAAAACTTTTTTGTTTTCGTCCTTTATCGCTGCTCTATAATCAAAAACCACCCACAGAGTAGCGTAAATTATTTAGTATGAACTTGGTAAAATTCTTTAACTAAATTGCGAAAGTGTATAGTAAGAAATATTATATATTTTGCCTGTCAATCTACTCATACTGGCAACATATAGTAACTGTGAGCAACATAAAGAGGCATCTCAACAAGTTTTCTATTAAGAATTTGGTTTCTTTTTTGCACATTGTATGTTGCTGCAAGTAAGTGTACGTGTGTGTAGCAATATGTGTAATTTTCTACCAAAAACCTACCACCAATATCAAGTCTGTTACATCCTACTTGCAGTTGTACGAGTAACAACAATATAATCAATTAAGTCTTAATTTTCTTGTCTTCTTCATATGCCGCACGACACATGCCTTTGCGTAGAGCAATGTATGCTTGCAACCAAAACTATATATTTATATGGGTGTGCAGTAAGGAGCGTCACTTCTACTGGTAACAACAGCAATGACACCAACAACAACAGCCCAACTACAAATTATTACATTGTGCAAACAAAAGTTTAAATTGTGCCTTTGACAGTTAAAACCGATATACATTTGTACTTGTGTTGCACTATAGTTACACGTTGTTGCACATTCCTACAAATAGGCACTCTTAGAAACAGTTGCAGAGAGCACTGGCAAAAAATAGAAAATTAAACACAGTAGCTGAAGTTTAGAAATAAAAAAATTATTTTAAAATAAAAGCCCCATGAAAATTACAAAACCTCACACTTGAAGCAGAAATAATATGCGAAAGACAAAGGATTTAACCAACCACTTGAACTTTTTACTATTATTAAGTTGTTCTGAAAAAGGAAAATATGAACACAACAAAAGTTGTAAGTGCGTAGCAAGAAAACAAGCAACAACAACAGGAATATCAATTAAATGTACAACAGGTAACGAGGCTCAAATTAGTTTTTGCAATACGAGTCGACTTTGAATTCTAACTTTCAAAAAAAAAAAAACTATTTTTTTTTTGCTTAATACAATGCTAGAGAAGATTTCAGTTTTACAAAAGCTAAATTATCGGGCTGCTTAAAGGCTATACCGCCTTGTTTTGTTAATTTACTTGCAACTGTATTCAAACACGGGCCATCCGTGGCGGCCATATGCCCGAAATCATATTTATATAGTCAGTTTGATTATTCCAATTTAAAACTTCCGCCTCTACAAAAAGAACCTGAAGCTTTTTTCGTACAATACTGAACTGATACCATCACTTTAGGTTAGGTTAGGTTAGGTTGATTGGAGGGGTATGATAGCCCACGTCATACGATATACACCTAAGCCAGTGAAGGCTTGTTGTGCGCTCCCTTGAGTTTAACCATAACATATTGACCCAAAGGTCTACAGAAACTCCGTGTCACTCACAAAGTTCCTTATTTTCCTCCAGCATATTCACCGTAATCGGCTTATGTCCGGTAAGATGTCACCCCCAAGATATCGGGACCTTATTTGTGAGAAGGCGGGGCGTTGGCACAAATAGTGTTCCAATGTTTCGCTCTCCTCCCCACATGCTCTACATTCATCTCCTCCCGCTATTCCCATGCGTTTAAGATGTGCCACAAGTTGAGAGTGCCCTGTGACAACCCCCATTATTCTACTTAGTTCGAGCTTGCTAAGTTTTAAGCAGCCCCCTCGTTCTTCTCTCGTCTGGATCTCCCCATAGAATTTTTGTATTGATTCCCATGGTTCCGTTATGGTTCCTCACTGTTTGTGAGGAATCAAAAAAGATATAGTAAAAACATTAGCCCTGTGATCCATACGTCCTCCAATGGAGAGATAATTTATTCGGGAAAATGAGGAATATTGATGAAATAGAATTTAAGAAAAATAACTGATTTTGAGATTGAGTCGTAATTTAAAGAAATTCTGATTGTATTGTGGTTTAAAAAGCTGGTGAAAATATTACTCTTGTTTTTTTCCAATCCATGCTTCCATCAAAGAACTGCAGCAAGAATATTGAAGAAATTCCTAAACTATAATTTAGGAAAATTTATTTAATTTGCATAACTGGAAGATCAATAAAAATTTGCAAAAATTTTAATTTTTTTAATTGCAACTATTTTTCAAAAAATTCACTAGGAATTTAGTAAAAAGAATTTACTAAAATTAAGTAAAATTTTCTCAGAAATAATTTTTTTATATTGATATTAGATAAAATGTTTTTACTAGCAACGAGGGAATTTTTTCAATACTAGGTTTTGTGCCAAACGACGGCCATTTTGAAGCCAAATTTAGTAAATTTTCTTAAGGGTCACGGCGGATTTACTTAACAGGTACTGTTGACAACACAGTTGAGAAAGTGGATGCTGCTTTGTCAAAAAATTTCTTAAAAATGAAAAATGATCAACTAAAAAACAGGTAAAAGTTTTTTTTTGGTAAATAAACTAAAAACTGGAGTTGGCATTGAATATTTTAAATATTGAATAAAAAAGACAAAATTGATGTGAATAAAAAAGTATAGCACTGACATACCAAATGACCACATTGTTGTCTTTGTTGTTGAGGTAATACCAGCCGTTGAATGTATTTGAATTGAGCTCCAACTTGTAAATTTGAACGAAAATTTGTTTTGTATATTTGTATCGAAAACAACATTAAAATAACTGAAATTTAATTTTGTTTTCAAAATTTTCGTGCTGTTTTACAAAATATGGCCCTAAATTTTACTTCATTATTTTTTTTAACCCACAAATTTTATTCGCTTGAATATAATTTCAATTCATCGTACACAATTGTTTTTGAATTGACAATATTTCGACTGAATAAATTTTATTCAAAATCTATCAAATGCAGCCAGAAGTCTCGGCAGCGCTTTCTGTTCTCCTTGAATGGGCCACATGAGTTCATATGATATTTTATTGCATTGACAGCTTCTGGATAAAAAGCTATTTTTACCAAATTTCGTTGATCACTTGTAAAATTGTCTCATTCCAGCATAAGCCGACAGCAATGTTGCACTTCCAGTGTTTGTAAAATTCCTGCACGATACTCGTATGTAGAAAAAAGCAAATGTAATTTTTCAATGTACAAGAGCATTTTTATTTTCGAAATCAAAAAAAATTAAGATTATTGTTCAGAAAAGCACATCAAATTTAATTAGACAGGTAACCGTAGTAATCGTACATCAACATCTACGTGATGCAGCAGAGACAGGAATGAAGGAAACAAAAAGTAAATATATTAATTAAATTTAAAAGCAAGTGTTTATTTGTATAAAAGAATCCACATTAAGATAGTGAAATGTCATTCAGATGGATTTAACTTTAATAGTTTTAAGTGCACAGCCATAGTTCAACTGAAGTTTTGTTTTCTGTCTGTCTTTTTTTCTTTATGAAACAGAAAGCAGATAAACAAGAGAGTTGAAATTATTGGTAAATTCCTTAACATTTTCAGTGTTTTATTACTTTGATAAGAAAATACTTTTTAATTAAATTACATTTTCCTGTAAACGATTTTAAGTGGCAGTTAAATATTTAAGTTGAAAATAATTTTTTAAAATTGGATTAAAACAATTTTAAGTTCAATTGTTACATTTTAAGTCATCAGCCGTAGCAATAAATGGGAAATAATAATCATATGCGCCTGGATCTTCACAAGATTTAACACTTAGAGAAAAGACATCGCACAAATATTGTTGCAATCATTTTATTATGATTTTGAGGAACATCTTGTTGGTGTGTCAAACAAATTATGGTTAAAGTTAAGTATTTTAAGCATAACTTTACAGTCCTCTTTTTTACATTTTTTAATATCAATTTTCAAATATTTTTTAAGAGACATCATGAGTATTAAAGTGTAATGTAATACAGTGAAAAGACACCAGTCAACGTAATACTTTTTTTCAATTAGATCAGTAATCAGGGGATAACCCCTACTCATGTAATGCTCTTTACTGGTACTAGGAAAACACGGAGGGAGAATACAGACAGTAGTGTTTGTGGATAGTGTTTGATTAACTCAACTCTAGAATAATTTTAATAATATTTCTTGGATAACTTTGCAAAATTGTAGTAAAAGAGAATATTTAACCCAACAAAATACAGAAAGTGTCTGAACCTTTAAACTAAATATATAGTTTTTTAACTAAAGCTATCAGTACAATGTATTTATTTTAAACTGAATGACCATACTTGAGTTTTGCGTAAAACTTTGATTTAGTTTGAGAAAATATTGCAAGTTCGTTTGTACAGTTCGCTCTGAAAACTAGTGAAAGCGCTAAATATCGCTTCCTTCATGAGTTGGACTGTTTGATGGATGTGCCACGATTTTCAGCTTTTTAAGAAGTACTCACTTCTAATAATTTATTGAAGTTAGTATAATGTAAATAGTCCTCAGGGCATCGTAATGGTTCTCAAATCCTCCAGATATGTGCACTTGTGCCCTCAACATGCGAGGTGTGTTCGAAAAGGGTGGTGACTCTTCAGACTTCGCGAGACAACTGCAATTGATTCTCTTTTTTCATCTCATATTGGTACACTCGTTCCGGAAATATATTCACAATTTCAACTATATGTCATTCTTTGTTTGTTTGTTTGTTTGCTTGCATAAAGCTCAGGAATGTTTGATATGCTTCGCTTAAAAGAATTTTCTGAAATCCTTAATACGTTAACAATAGTCAACAGTGGGTCTACTCTAGCAGTACATACTCTTCCACAAAGACCGGGAAGATGCCAATGTATATTGTAAGTCAACAACTAATGACAACGTTGAAAAAGTGAAGATAGTATTTTTGTGGCACCGTCGAACCACCATAAGTGCCATGCATTTCTTCGTCTATATTAGACATGAGTCAGTTGAGATTGTTTGAAAACTGCTTAATTTTGAGCAGAGCAACTATCAAGTCAAATAAAAACTGCATCGCTTAAAGAACGCAATGCTGTAGAAGTTAAAGTTAACTGTGTCGAAGGACACATTGTGAATATTGATTAAAACAATCAACATTTTTTAATAAAAATAAAAAGTCGCCTTACTTTTTGAAATCGCCTTTTTATGTACGGCTGAACACATTGCAATTTATCTCGTATCCAGTCTAAAAAAACTGGCTAATGATACTCGTACGCTACATTCTGCATGCCTCAATACTACTTTTCTTTTGCCCGTTTTTAATAAAAATGAATTATAGACTTTTATCTCTATTAAGGTTTCAAAAATTCTAAATACTTAAATTAATTTCTTTACAAAATCAACGATTGTCAATTATCCACATTTAAATCTTTTCCAATTGTCCAGAGAGTGATTTCAAACAACAAAGTTCAAAATTGAAATAAAGACAATTATGCACCATCACTGAACAGACATTTTAAGAATGGCCACTTGCTGTAGAAAAAAATATCTGTATGCAACAAAACTAATGGACCAAATAAATGGCTGCAATAATAAGAACCACAACATCTACATAAAAATAAACTGTGTAGTAACAGATAAAGAGACAGACATATAGACAGCTGGAGGAAAAAAAAAAGAATTATCTATTAATGTGTATGTGTGTGTTGTGCTTACAACATGGCAGCAACATAAAATTTTGTTGAAAATTCTTTGAGCAACGAAACCAAAAAAAAAACTGCTTTAAGCATGTTAAACAAGGATAAAAACATAAAATGCACTTTAAGAAATAAAAACTTTAAAAACTAAGTTCAAGGGGGAGAGAAAATACCAACAAAAAATCTAAGCCAAGTCGAATAAAACAATTAAAAACAAACCTCATCAATAGCAGCAGCTGCAATAATAACAAGAACAACAATAAAGAAACGAATTTTGTTGCTGGCCAAACTTGAACTTAAAATATCGAAAATAGAGTATGCAAAAAGCCGACTTTCTAAAAAACGGTTTCCAAATTATTCGATAAATTAGTTTTTTTAAATAGGGACTTCTAAATTTATACAGGTTGTTCATGCTACTGGCTCTCATTTAATGAATCTGTTTTGCCCAATCACCATGGACGGATATGGTGTTCAACAACACGTTGAAATGATAAAATTATTTTATTAAAATGTATATTCAGTTCGGGTGCACGTCTTGCCCGTTTTGCGGTCAATATAATTGTCCTACCGAGAGGACTATTAGAATTTGGTAGATAAATTTGAGTCCACTAGTTCGATAAACAATGCATCAACAACCGCACGAAGACGAAATGAAAGACCTGCCGAAAACAATACCGATGCCGGTATCGGTATTGCGGTTCGGATTTGCGGTTTTCAGAAAACTTCAGCTTTTTGCTGACCACATTTTGGCGAAATTGATGTCTCGATTTGGGCTTGCACCCATACAAAATGTAACTGACCAAGTAGTTGAAGATGACCGTAGACAAATGGGTCCTGGAGCAGTTGAAAACTGATCCTAATTTTCATCAAAATATCATCTTCGGCGATGAGGCCTACTTCTGGATGAATGGGTACATCAATAAACAAAATTATCGAATATGGGATGATACCAATATCCACATGAAATCTAAAAGCATCCAATGCAACACGAAAAATTCACTGTTTGGTGTAGATTTCAGGCTGGCGGCAACAGCGTCTTGAAAACTATAGGTCGATAATCTTTTGGTCTGAAGTGGATGATGTGACACCAAGGATACATGGTCTCATTAGGAATGCGTTATGTGCCACATTGGACACTCTGCTCGAGCGTTTTGAGATCATGACTATCTGACGTGGAGATCATCTGAAGTGGAGGCCCGCTGATATCGCGCGATTTGACCTCGTTAGACTTTTTCTTGTGGGGTTTTCGCAGGTCTATGCAAATAAGCCTTCCAAATCTAAAATAACCCATGCCGTTGGTAAAAAGCATCCTGATTTATGTACCAAATTCATGCAAAATTGAACCAAAGCCGCGGCGGACATGATGCGTGATCCCATATTCTATACATAATCAGTTTGATAGGCCTTCTAAATGAGTAAAAAATTTCCATTATACCTCGCGCACACTTTGTTTTATTTAAATTTAGAGATAAGAAGCGCTTAATGAAGTGTACATTAATAAAAATTAGTTCCAATAATGTGCTTCTGAATACATATTTTTTATATAAAATCGCTTAATAAATAAATGTCATTGACATACTTAATTTAAAATCAACTGTCGTATTCATGAAGTCTTATTTGAGTTTAATATGTATTTTAAGATATATTCATCATATAAAAGTTTCAGACTCTTTTTCTAATAAATAAATACGGTAGTAAATTCAAGGTTAATGGAATTGATAGAATGTACAATTCGCCCCAAAGATATTTCTTGAAATTACATTTTAAAAATAATACACAGTTAAGATGACGTCTCAAAAATTTTTTTTGTTTTGGTTATTTTTTAATGAAACTTGAGGTAGAAAATGCACGTTCAAATTGTCAGAAGAAATCTATATATATAAAATTGGATGTGTGTATGTATGTATGTATGTATGTATGTATGTATGTATGTATGTATGTATGTATGTATGTATGTAACGTAATGGCTCCAAAACGGTTGGGCCGATTTTGACGAAATTTTCAGGGAACCTTCAGAATACTCGGGCGGGTGACACTGTGAAGTCCGATTTTTTATTTTCGGTCTGTGGGCGGAGGGGCGTGGCAAAATCCAATTTTCATATTGCACCACCAATGACATATATATATATTTATTTTTTGTGCTTTTTTTATTTTATTTTACTTTTTTTTTGAAAAGCCGTTGTCATGTTCTTCTAAACGAGATATCAAACTCTTAAATCGGTTATGTAGTTCCGAAGATATTTTGAGCTGACCGTGTCAGCTATATGTACATAAAAATTACGTGTATGTTCGTGATCGCTAAACTCAAAAACTACTGGACCGATTTTGACCAAATTTGATATGCATGCTCTATGGGCCGTGAGGAGTGTTTCTGTGTAGTTTGAAGTTCATCCGACAGATGGCGCAATACTTAGTTTTGTGTGTGTTTTTGCACCATAACTCAAGAACTACTGCACCGATTTTGACCAAACTTTATATACATGTTCTATGGGACGTGAGGAGTGTTTCTGTGTAGTTTGAAGTCCGTCCGACAGATGGCGCAATACTTAGTTTTGTGTGTGTGTTTTTGCACCGTAACTCAAGAACTACTGCACCGATTTTGACCAAACTTTATATACATGTTCTATGGGACGTGAGGAGTGTTTCTGTGTAGTTTGAAGTTCGTCCAACAGATGGCGCAATACTTAGTTTTGTGTGTGTGTTTTTGCACCGTAACTCAAGAACTACTGCACCGATTTTGACCAAACTTTATATACATGTTCTATGGGACGTGAGGAGTGTTTCTGTGTAGTTTGAAGTTCGTCCAACAGATGGCGCAATACTTAGTTTTGTGTGTGTGTTTTTGCACCGTAACTCAAGAACTACTGCACCGATTTTGACCAAACTTTATATACATGTTCTATGGGACGTGAGGAGTGTTTCTGTGTAGTTTTAAGTTCGTCCGACAGATGGCCCAATATTTTGTTTTTTGTGTTTTGCCCAATAGAGATTAGCGCGATAAGCCTATGCTGCGTTTTGCTGAAGGCATTGGGTCCTTAACCAGCGTGTAGTGGGGTTAATTAGCCCGATACCTTTATTTGAACAATAATTGCTATGTCGATTTAGTGCAAATTTGAAGGCAAAACAAGGTTTGCCCGGGTCAGCTAGTTGTATATATTTTCTAATTTATCGGTCCTGTTATTGCATTTATCAAAGTATATAGTCGGTGAAGAATTTAATACTACTCTAAGTCCACAATCAAGCTCTGCTAATGTTTAATACGTGAAACTGAATCAGTCAAATCTATTGAAATTGTATTACGGCTTTTAAATCAAGTAAAAGGCATAGTTTTATTGTCATAAGAATTGTGTTATGGGGAATTTGGCAAGAAGACGAGGTAGCATAAATTATAAGCCGGCTAGTTGCATATGCTCCCATGTGAGCAAGAACATCAAAAAGCAAAAAATATTAAAAAAGGAAGTGCACGGAATAACAATTTCAAGAAACAACCATTTGAGGCAACATTAAAGAAAAAACAAAACATTTTCGTTTTCATTAAAAACTTAAAAATTATTTTCGCGACACATAAAAACCGAAAATAAACATTTTTCGAGGACGATTTATTTTCAGAAAAGCAAAAAAAACCGGTTAAACGGTATTCGGTTACGGTTGTTGCAAACTCTAATCGGCACAAGGGCACCAATGGCCTCTTTCAGATGAGTAACTCTTTTGTGGCCAATGTCAATGTCAAGCTACTTTTTTTACTACGATCTACTTACAACAACACAATAAGAATTGCAACAAGCGACGGCATCAACCATAAAAAATACAACAAAAGTAAATGACCATATTGCAAACAATTGTGCACAAACGAACAAACAAACAATGTGTTTGTTGTCTGCAGCTAAAATGTAATGTTGCAACATTTATTTCGTTCGTTCATTCATTCATTTATTCAATATCTAATTCTACTGTACACAATACATACGAATAGTTGTTTATTGTAACTAAAGTTGTTGTTGTTGGTCTTGTTACTGGATTATTAGAAGTATCAGTTGTGGTTGCGTATTGCATTAGTGTTGGTAATGGCAACAATTGTATTAGTAAATGTGGCATGAATACATACGATCTATAATGGATGTGTGATTAAGTTTGTAAATATACATAATTGATATGAAACTATCAGAGACGTAGGCAAAAGGGGATTGGCTTCTCTGAAGATGGAATGCAATAAAAAAATACAAAAACAAATATTATTGAAACTGCATGTGATTGTGCGACAATAATTAACAATTTTTATTTTTTTCATATCAAACTAATTTTGAACTGTTTCCAAAAAAGGGGTGAGTCTATATATTCTTCTACATAATTTTTTATACTCATTTCTCTAAAATATGTGTATCGATTTAGAAAAATTCTCTTTACGAGTTTATGACATCTAAGCATTTTCTTTAATATTTTTTACAACTTTTATTGCCTTTCATTAAGGACTTTCTATCTTTAAATTTCAATAACACAAAGTGACTGCGATATATCATTGAAATTTGTTATTCGTTTGAATGGCTATCGATACCATTATTTTCAGAAATGCTCGCCACGACTTCGCTGTGCCTTATTCGTATAATCCTGCGACTTAAGAGAACCCCACAAGCAAAAGTTCAAAAGTTAAAACCACATGTTCACTGCATGGTGTCCATATCATCAAATTGAGACTAAAGGAAGTTGGTAATCATCGACCTATAGGTGGTCGTCATTGACAGTGATGCCTTGGCCAACGTCTGTCTAAAAGAAATATGGAGCGATGACGCTGCTATAAAAAAATCCACACAATACAGCGACCTTTTTGAAAAGCATATGGATCTAACATGGATTTGTATCGTCCCAAATTAGTCAATGTTGTTTCTTGACGTACCCATTAATCCAGAAATTTAGGAAGACTATGATGACTGCAAAATGGGTGATAACATAATTTTATCATTTGCACGTGTTGAACGTTATATCCGTCCATGGTAATTAAAAAAAACAGACAGATTAACTGACAGCCAATTTGACAGCTGTAGCTTCAAGAGTATGGCCCTTATTAGCTGTCAAAATTTAGCAGCCTCTATTGATATAATTAAGTGATAATTTGCTTTATATAAATAATAATAAGCATTTGCTTAGATCCTTAAAAACTATGAATATGGCCGTTAGATTTTATTTTTGCTAAAAGCCGATTTTATTTCTTTTTCAAAAGCATGACTTTAAATACAAAGAACTCATTAAGAGAATTTTGTTCGTTAAAATTGTCAAAATGATACTTTTATGACCCTCCACGATGCCACCTTTTCTTAATTGATTATAACAACAACCCTGTTTGAATAAAAACTTTACTGATACTTTTGTAAGAATTCAAACCAAAAATAAAATTGAGGGTAGATGAAGTGGTATTTAATTGTAATGCAAGAAAAAAAGGCAATAATCCAGCACAAAAATTTACCTTCATGGCGAAATGGGGAATGAATAAAATTCAAACTGAACAACAAACTTTAACCAAAAGCCATCAAGCAACCCACAAATAAATACCAGAACGCGAAAAAAGTCAGGAAAAATAAATTGAAAAAAAAAACGATTTTTTATTGTTTGCCAAGATTCAATAAAGGAAATTGAAATTCGATTTGGAATTGTGCTATTAAATTGAACACAAGATTGCACTCAACGGCAGCAGGCAGGCAGCAGTGCAACAACGATAATAAACAGCAGCAACGACAATAGCAAAGATGACGGTATTTCTCAAGAGAAAAACATGCAACTACAATACAAACACTCTATGAACAATAGCAATAATAACAACAAGAAGAATAAAAACAAAAAGCAGCAACAATATGTGGAAATAAAAACTTATAAACACCACAAGGAATTGATGCTTGGTTGCATTTAGCCTGGATTCGCCTGTTTATAACCAACAAGAGAAGCCTCTAAAAATTCCGTAGCACCAGCCAGCATCTGTGTGGTAAGCAACCACCGAATCAACCAGCTAGCCAACCAGCCTTGCAGCCATCCTTGCAGTCAACAGTGGCAACATTTTCACATTAGATCTTCTTAAAGTTTAAGAACTTTTCTTACCACCCCGACCATCATGTTTCCCTTGTTGTTTCATTTTGTTGCGGTGATTTTATTTATTTTTTTTTTTTGAGCTGGGTTTTGTGATCCCCCATGTTTTTTTTGATTTCTTGGCATGTTAAAGCAATAATAATAATGATTGTAAGATTGGACACCATTTGCATTAGATCTCGTTAGAAATGTTTCTCTGGATATTGTTCATGCACCATCAAAAATGTTGGTCCATAAGCTAAATGTGTGTAATAAGGCCGTCTCGAACAGAGTTTCGAATACTTAAAATTTTTGGGAGTAGAGAAAAATAATTTTATAAAAGATTTATCGGCACTAAAATAAATTTTAGATTTAAATTGCGAAATGTGATTGCTTGTCCAATAAGGGGAGCTTGATGTAGCCTAGAGGGAACACAAAAACAAAGACTGATTTCTTGCGGCGTTCTGCATCATCTATTACATTACAAGAAACCAATTAAAAAGAACTTACAAAGATGTAATGAAAATCCTGAGATTATCACCCCGGGAGTAGTAGTGCGCATTCGGATCAGTTCTGGTGAATGCGATCACCTTGACAGAGTTTGTGGGCATGATTGACATCAAGCTTTGAGTATCATAAATTCTTTATTTCTATTTATTTATATTCTTGCATATACATATATTTTAATTTTGGTGATCCATGGCGGTCTGCACCACAACTTTTAAGGATCTAGGATTATTTTACGGCCAAATTATCGTCTAGTTATATTCTTATATTAGATTTAAGTTATTATAAGCTATATTAAATCAATGATTAATTAAAGAAAACTTCAGATTTTATGTAGATTTTAAGAAGATAAATTCTTTTTATAAAAAGTGTTTTCTAAATCGAGAGTGGCTTTTCACTGATTTGTAGAAGTAATTCAGACTTCAATTAAAATTAATTGTCAACTTGACACCCAAGGAAGTTGCTTTCTTTATTGGGAAATATCATTTACGAGCGTTGGCGGAATGGATAATATAAATTTTTAAATTTATTCTTAACCTTTTCGAAATCAAATTGGACAACTTAACATCTTGGAGTATTTTTTAGAGGACATTTTCTTTCGATGAAACTCAATTCATCAAAATAAAATTTAAAATAAAATAAAATTTATCAAAACCAAAAGCAACGGTGTTAGACTTTGAATTTATTTTTTTCTTTTAATTTATTTTTTCCACCGTCGTTCTTTTATTATTCTACCGTTAGTGGTGACAATACAGTAAAAAGTTTACTCATTCATTTATCGGTCTAATGATTTTCACTGATGCATTTTCCTGCACGAGTGCGAGTATGTTTGCGAACAAACTCTACAAACAAAGACATGTGTGTGTGCGTGTGCGAGTGTGTACGTGTGTGTTGGTTGCATCCATCTATAAGAAAATTAAAGAAGGCAAACAAGTAAAAAATATCCAAGTAAAGATTTTATTCTCAGTAAATATTTGAAAAGTAAAAAAGAAATCAGTTTGGAATATTAGTTGGAATACATACATATGTTGAGCATTCGTACACCTACAAGTTGGTCTTTTGGGTGTCTTTTATTAGTTTGTTCTCGTACTCATGCATGGAAGTTTTACTTAAGGATTTTTTTCTAGAAAAAAAAGAAAAAACGAAAAATAAACTACTCGATAGAGAAAAGTGTTGTTGAAAATAACAAGTAATAAGAGAACAAACAAAAAATGTTTTACTAGATATTTTCATCTTGAAAATGTGTTTTCTTTGGTGTTTGTTGTTCGCAGGCTGGAGGAGTATGTAATAAGTATGCTATGCCACATTGGAGTTGCAATAAAACGAAAGGTAAAATATTCAAAATTTCTAAGAGTAGATGTAATAGAAAGCGGAAATGGGCAGCAGTGAAAAAAATTTTTTTCTGAAATAGAAATCATGAATTTTAAGGTTGTTTAAGAGACGCAACAATCAAGTTAAAATTGTGCGTTTAGAAAAATTGAATTTAAATCAAATATAAATATGACATTATCCTTTTAGTTTGCTTATAATTTTTATTTAATAATATTATAGTTTTCAATCCAGAGTTAAAGATTGAAAATCACGCAAGATACGGCGATATAAGTTTAATTTAAAACAATTAATTTGATACTTGAAGTACATTAAAACAAAGTTGAATAGTGCATTTTTATTGCACTGCAAATATTTTTAGTTAAGATGAAGTGAATATTGAACTTAAAAATAAATTTGTTCCTTTCAAAAATTATTATTTGCAAAACTGACTCCAAACCAGCAGTAAGAACTAAGAATCACGCAAGGTACAGTGTATTAGGTTTAATTGGTAACGATCCGTTTGATACTTGATGTGAAGTGAAACAGATCAATGTACTTACCGACCTTCACCGAAAGCCAATATTTCATATGAAGATATGAATAAGAATGTATGAAATATTCAGATTATCTTATTTCATTTATTTTATGTTTTCAATATTATCAGTTCTCCCAACTTCAAATAACTTAAGAAAAAAATGTTATAAAACTATTCTTAGCGAAATCTGGCACAATAGATCAAATAAAGTTTGCACTTTTCTGCATTTAAGAACTGATTAAAAAAGAAGTAAATCGAACAGAATCAAATGTTATAAAGTTGTCTTAAGGGATTTCTACTAGTATTTATCACTGCATCTGTTATTGTTGTTGTTGGTAAGGATGTTGATGTTGCTGTCGTTCCTGTCGTCATCGTAATATTTCAGATGTAATCATATGTAAGTAGTTGGATACATTATTCTTAAGTCTTCTCGACACGACACACTCAAGCTCATACACTTTTCATATAGAAATGTTGTACAATTTAATAGCTTTTATTGAAGGAAGTTCAATTGTGACCACGATGTCCCAACAAATAAACGACTGAAGTCAGTGGGTGAGTGAGTGATTGAATGAGTGAATGAATGAATGAATGAATGAATGAACGTATTTGATAGTAACTTTGTATACTTATTTGCAGCATTAGAAGAGATTTTGAGTTGTATTTTAGTATTACCTTTTATACTGAATTACTAAGTGATTAATCTTGTGTAATGTGGTATATTGATTTCGTTAAGATCTGCCTTAAGTTTGCTTTAAATTTTTGTTTTGTGGAAAAGTATATAAATTTTTTCCTACATTTTCAATGAAGAAATTTATGGTTGTGAGGAGGGTAGAGGAAAATAAAATACTTTTAATGGAGAAATTTAAGCTTATGAGGAGTAAAGGGACAATGCTGGAAGAAACTATTTGAAGAAATCTGAATTTCATGCTTTCAATTTTATTAAAGCGATGAGAGTAAAAAAATGTTTGAAAAAGGTTGAAGGCAGGTTTCATTTGTATTAAGCTAAAATTAGTATACAGAAAACGTTTTATAATCTTTATTAAAGTAGAACGTGAGGATATTGCGATATAATGAAATCCACAAATCAATAGAGAAATGCAATGACTGGTTAATGTATAGTAACTGATATTAGTCAAATTGGTAAGTGAATCCCAAGTCTTTTTGGAACTAAAGGTCGTTTAATTATAAAAACATGGTAAATGCATATACATTTTTTTACTCAGAATAGAGTCCATCATGTTGAGAATCGACATCTTTCTTGCGATATGGCGAATAACACCACTTTCTAATTTTTTTGGCAATTGTATACAGTTTTAGTTGTTTTTTATTTTATATCTCTCAAAACTTTCCTACAAACGTAAATATTCGAAAATAAAAAAATGTTGATTTACATAAAATGTATAAATTTTATTAAAAATTAAAGAAAAAAAATCTGAAATAATCAAATCACCAAAAATTTTAAAAATATAAGAAACTTTTAACAAAATTTTTATTTAATCATATCTTCAATATAAAAAAAAAACAATAAAAAATTCAACAAAAATCGCTGAAAAATCCGCATTCAAACCATTTACCAAAATTAAAAAAAAAACGAAAACTAAATATATAATTATATAAATTAAAAAAAATATATATATATATATAGTTAATGATAATTTACGCATATGTATTAGTAAATTAGTATCATGTCCATAAATAAATAAAAAAACTAATCGCAAAAAAAAACAAATAAAAAAAATTAAAAAAATCACAAGACAAACTAAAAATATCATAATTTAATATAATAAATCGAAAAACAACAAGTTAGAAGACCTAAAATTAAAAAAAAAAAAAATTTTACAAAACTAAATTTTGCGCACAAAAAAATAAAAAGTTAAAAAAATAAGATGTTGCAAAATAAAATTAAGAAGTAATTCGAAAACGAAAACATAGATATTTCAATAAAAAATTCGAAATTCAGAAAAGGAATCGAATCGAATCGTAAAAATTAAAAAAAATACTGTAACATTAACTAATTAATTACAAATAAAAAAATAATAAAATTATTAAATATATTAACTTTTATAAAAAAAAGAATTGACAAAATTAAAATAGCAAAATGAATTTAACTGGCTCATAAAAATTGAGAATATCGCCGATAGTATTGAGAAAACACAAATTAACAAAATTTAGAGTTCATTATGCCTGTATCTCGCCATTGGTACTGAAAATAATAATTAAAAATCAAAATCGTATTTGTTTTCATAAATAATCGAACGAAACTTTCATTTATATTTAGAAATACAGGCAGCAAATTTGAAATCGGGAAATTTCCAGATGACATTAAGACCCAAGTACTTTGGAATTCAATGATAATAGTACACACATATGTATTTACATACATACATACACTCACATAAGTACGTAAATACGGGTTAAAATTTTTTATGTATTCTATGTTTTATTTCATATTTATAATCATAAAATTTTTAATTAATAATCATTTTAATATTATATTGTTTGTTGTTGGCTTAGCTAGGTATATGCCTGCATTTCATTGGCGCTAACCAAATCATCAGTACCCTTTAGCCAAATCATGATTGAAAGCATTCAAAGCTCGTATACTTAAGCCACAGACTACAAACACTATATGAGAATTCAAACAGAACTCAATCATATTTTTCTATTTGTAATCAACAAAACACAATGATAATGAAAGTATTTATAAGGCAATGAAAAAACAAAATTTATAATAACAATATTTATCAAATTCGTTATTATGCAGGCATATACCTAGCTAAGCCAACAACAAACAATATAATATTAAAAAGGTTATTTTGGAGAATATCTCGAATAACGAATTTGATAAATATTAGGGGAATTCACACCGAGTCTGTTAATCCGGTAATTTGTTAGTTGGTAATTTGTTAAAACACTTTACTGTGAACACACTTTTTGTTCTATCTCAGTAGTGCGGTAACTTTTGCTACAAAACAGATGATTTAAATTTATTAAAAAGCAAAAATGCCTCGAGAAAGTGCAAAAACAAAAATAGTAAAAAATTTAATTGAAAATTCTTTGGAGGAAATAAAATTTATTACTGGTAAGTATTTAAAATAGGTAATCAGAAAGACATGGAACTAATTTTATAATTCTTTTAAGACGTATTCAGTGATGATGAAGATTTGGTGGAGGATACCATTGACGAGCTATATGATGACTTGCTCATTGTACTTACATGTCGAAGAGGTGTGGAAAATATTATTCCAAAATCTATTCAGTGGTGCGACGATATTTTAACTACAATGGATGATAATCGGTTCCGTCAAATGCTACGTGTGGACCGAACTCAATTTGCTCACTTATTGTCCCTTATAGAAAACGACGACGTTTTTGCGAAATGTAGTGGCAAGCAATTCCCCGTCGATATACAGTTAGCTGTTGTTCTATACCGATTAGGCTCCTCTGGAGAAAATGCCTCCATCCGAAAAATTGCGTCAACTTTTGGGATTGGTGACGGAGGAACGTTGACTAAAATTACTCGCAGAGTATTCAAGGCATTTTTAAAACAACTTCATTTATATACATATATATTGGCCGGATCCCACTGAGCGCTCTGAAATAGTGCGGGAAACATTCAACGAGCTACCATTCTGCGTAGGTTACGTGGATGGCACTGAAATAAAGCTCGCCGAAGCGCCAATAAAAAATCCTGAGGCGTTCTTTTCCAGAAATCATGTTTATGCAATTAAAGCTCAAATGGTTTGCGACTACAAGCGCAAAATTCGCGATGTTGTCGTTGGCTACAGTGGCTCTACTCACGATGCAAAAATATTTAAAAATTGTTCGCTTTACAAACATCAGCCAAGATTCTTTTCCGGACAGGAATGGGTTGCCGGAGATTCAGCATACCCCCTCAGTAACATCATTATAACGCCTTACAGAAGCAACTCTCAACAATTTGAACCAGCTAAAAGAAAGCAATTCAACAAGCAGCATAGCAGATACCGAGTTAGGATTGAACACTGCTTCGGCATATTAAAAGAGCGTTTTTGCAGTTTAAAAGAACTAAGGATTATTCGAATTCAAAACGAAAGTAGTCAAAAATACTGCAACGAATGGATACTCGTATGGTGCATTCTTCACAACATACTCATAGATAGCAGTGAAAGTGATGACTTAAAAGATAGTTCACCTGAAGACATTAATGAAGAAGAAGTGGAAGAAACGACCTCAAATAACTTTGAATTAAAAAGACAATCCTTATATCATCTTATGTTTCCAAATTCAGTTTAATTAAATTAAAAAATTCACATTTTCATTAAGTTACTTCAAGAGATCATATTCAGTATTTAAAAAATATTTGGTACTTCATAAGAGGGTATTGCTTTGAGCTACCACAATTTGTAAAAAAAAACTTATTCTCTATTATATTTATATTTTAATTCAAGCATTGCCAGCCTCTCTTTTTGCTCCAATTCCATTTTTTTTAATTCAAACTCCTTATCTGACTTCTCCTTTTCCATTTTAATCTTCAACTTGTCCAACTTTAACTTCTCTTCTTCTATTTGTATTCGTTTTTCAAAAAATTGCTCCCTCTTCTTTTGCATTTCCTTAAGCTCACTTAAGCTATTCTTTGGAGCTCGTTTTTTCACTTTATCGAGGAATGATGTACGAGGCAGAGGAGCTGCCTCTATCTCTGCTAGAGGCAACTCCTCTGGCTGCGCAGATAAAGCTGATGGTTGCGTAGATGCTGCTGATGGTTGTGCTGATGAAACTGATGGTTGCAAAGTTGAATCTGACGGTTGCGCAGATGAAGCTGTTGGTTGCGCAGATGAAGCTGTTGGTTGCGCAGATGAAACTGATGGTTGCGCAGATAAAGCTGATGGTTGCGCAGGCGATTCTGCTGCAAGCTCCAACAATTCTGTGAAGTCGTTGAAATCGCTGCTGCAGTTTGACACATCAAAAGTGTACGATTTCCGCCACTACTCAGCTTTGTTGAAAGTCTGCTTCCAGTAGCGGACTTTGCAGCGCAGCATTTCGGGAGTCGCACCAATTTGGGTTTTCTCTATCATCTTCCTGTAGTACAGCTGCGCGTTCGGCTTCTATAAATAATTAATAAAATCATTTGGCTTTATCTTAATATATTGTATAAACAAATACCTCAATTTCCACGTTCTCCAACAAATATTCCAAAATCAGGCTATTTTCTTTCTCGCTCCATTTCTTTTGCGGTTTTTCCCGCTTGCGCATTTTCTTTAGCGGCTCCACTGAAAATTAGTTAATAATCAAAGCGAATGCAACAATTTTGTTAAAAAAAATAAAAAATTACTTACTTTTGCAAAAATTTTCCTTTTTTGCAGTAATGAGAATATAAACACAAATAAACACAGCTGTTTTTTGTTACCGAGTAACAAGAAAATTACCAAGCTTGCCAGACTGGTACTTTGTTACTCGGCAGTTCGATAATTTGTTAATTTTACAAAAACAAAATACACGTTAAAAACTATCGAATAACGACTAACGAATTAACAAGGCCGGTGTGAATAACCCTATAGTTATTATAAATTTTGTTTTTTCATTGCCTTATAAATACTTTCATTATCACCCAACGGGCGATTAATTGTATAAAGGCGTAAAAAGAAAAAACAAAAAGACGCAAGTCAATTATAATTGTTTGTTGTGTTGTGATTGTACAAAAGCGTTCTAAAGTTATTTATACTTTTGTGTTTTGTTGATTACAAATAGAAAAATATGATTGAGTTCTGTTTGAATTCTCACATAGTGTTTGTAGTCTGTGGCATAAGTATACGAGCTTTGAATGCTTTCAATCATGATTTGGCTAAAGGGTACTGATGATTTGGTTAGCGCCAATGAAATGCAGGCATATACCTAGCTAAGCCAACAACAAACAATATAATATTAAAATGATTATTTTGGAGAATATCTCGAATAACGAATTTGATAAATATTTTTAATTAATAATATTATGTCTTTATACATATATAGAGTATTATGTTATTTAAATTATCGAGCATTAGGACTTTTTTATAAAACGAACTAATTTATTATTAATTATGTAATAATTAATTTAAATACATAATAAATTATTTTGTTTCATAAAAAACTTTAAGCTCGATAATTTATATTTTTATTTAAAATTTTCCAATATCATTTAAAAATTTTTATATCATTTAAATTTTTCTCATTTGAAATGGAAATTTTGTACCTGGTTTGTAATGTTTCCGATTCCTTGTGGAAATTACAAATAAAAAATATAATTTGAAACTTTATCAATTTAAAAGACAAGTCCAAAACTTTATTCGCAATGTTTCCAATTTCACATGAAAATTTTCAGAATTTCAATGAAATAATAATTTTTGTAAATAAATATTATAAAATTAATTAATAAAATTGAAATTCCTAACTCTATAAAACTTAGCCAATATTCAATTGAAAGCCCAAAATTTCACGAAGACTCGGCACAAACAGATACAAATTAGGAATTCTTGGAAAAACTTTTAATTTAAAGCAAAAAAAATATTTTTTTGGGGAAATTATTACGTTTCCTGAAATAAAAATTATATTATTGAAAAACATTATTTGAAACTTTCTCAATTTATTTTTATTCGGAAATTTTCCAATTTCGCATACAAATTAATTTCAAATTTTCAGAATTTTAATGAAATAATAATTTTTGTAAATAAATATTATAAAATTAATTAATTTAAAAAATTCTTAAGCGTAGAAAATTTGTTACTCGCCGACATTTAACTAAAACGCCACAACTTCACGTAGACTCGTCACAAATAGACACAAATTAGGAGTTCTTGGAATAACTTTTAATTAAAAGCAAAAAAAAAAAATTATTGATATAGATAATTTTTATATGATTGGAAACTTCTTATATCACTAATTGGAATTCACCATATTTGGAGTCAAGATATGTATTCAGAAATTGAATATTGAAAGAAAGAATATCCAGCATTTCTCTAGAATTCGTTTTCATATTTTTCATTTCAAAATTTGAACTTGAATAGAGAGTTTATATACACATTCGATAATTTGACTAGGATTTCTTTTCTTTTCATGGTTTCCAAACAAATTATTTAAAATTTTGAACTGGAATCTCCTTGTTTGCATATTTAATGAAAATATGCAAACTGTTCTCTCTTTTCTTTTGGTAAATTAACTTTTTTAATATACGAGTAGTTTTTGTGTAAATTATATTTTAACATAATCTCGTACATCGTTAGGAAAATTCAAATTAAGTATTTGATATTTTGTAATTATAACAAAGATCAGTTCCACACAATATTAAAACACATTCATTTATGTTCAATTTCCGAAACTAAATTAGTTTTGCGGCGCATGTGCAACTAGTTCGTTCCATCACTCGTACAAACAACTCAATTTCATATCCCACTATGGCAGGCCGGCCACAATGTAATATGCAACATGCAGATACACGTGTACATTTGCTTGGCTGTTTCTTAAGCAGACATTTGATCAATATCCATTGATGGTGGCCTGTTTGCTTAGCTACCGGTTGGTTGCATCTTCTTGGCAAGAGTATCATTTACTGTGGACAATATTTACCAGATACAAGTACAAAATGTTTATTTGTATATTAATTACGTTATTAATATGATAAACTGCCAATTTTCTGGAAAAGACATTCATTATTTATTTATGCATTTATGTTGCCATCGAATATCGTGGTACGTTGTCAAGAGTTATGAACGAAATCAAAAAAGTTTCATAATAAAATTGCATTCAACTGCAGAGGCATACGAAAGATGTTGCACATTGTAAACGGCAAAGATAAAAAATATACAATTCAAAGCTACAGAGGCGTAGTATCATTTAATAGACTATAATTATGAAATATTTACAGTGATTTATAACTGGTTTAACTCCATTAATTTGTCAATGAATATTTAATATAAATGGTAATAATTTAATGGAAAATTGTACAATATTAAAAAGAAGTTAAGATACACCACACAAGTTGATACAGTGTCTTCGAGCATTGAACGAATTTTTTTAATAGCAGGGTATTTAATATATTTACTAGTGTAAAATTAAAGTTAAGCTTAAAAATTATCTCTGTCTTGAATTAGTTTTGTGTTGGGAGCTCATTAATGTTACGTTTCTTTACATATTGAAAATAAAAACTTCACGATTTGTGGGACTTTAGTTTCGATTTCAATCCTCTACTCCTCTACTTGCCCGCTTTTAACATGCCGTCGTAATTCAATCTTCTTTTTATTGTTGTCTACACAAGTTCATTAGTAAAAAAACACCTCAATTAACATCAACTTAAGGTCAGAAAGCAACTGAGTTGTACGACTTTATCTGTTTCATTCTTGTCTTTTTGTTGAACTCATTTTCTTGTTAAGAACTTGACAATTAAAGCAATTAGTTTTTTGTTGTTGCATGTTTTTAATATTATAAGTTTCTCGCCAGTTGCATCAATTACAGAACCAAGAAAGTTTAAAAACAATAACAAGTAAGAGCGCTATATTCAGTTGTAATGAATCTCAATCCAAATCAGTGATAATTGAGCTTTGAGTCCTCTTTTATATTGAATTTGTGATTTATGCTGGGATATTAAAAATCATGCTAAGAAATTTAAGTACGAATAAGTCTAAATCTGTCCTGGAATTCTTAAATCAAATACGAGAATTCTCCTTTATTTTATTTGCGTCTGTGGTAATAAAGCATTTTGCTTATGAATATGCCATAAATTTCGAGGTCTGGGTTCAAGTCCCAATACATATAAAATATAATGTTAAAATATAAACAAACAAAGGTAGAATAAATTAGTGACTAAAAATTGTTAAATCAAGTCAAATCTAGAATTGCAACTCGTAGCGCCTAGAAAACTAAGTTTTTTTTCATTAAAATCAAGCTCAAATCTATTCTTAAGTCAAGTAGTTGGTTTCAGGAAATCCACACTTGTCGTACTTTTTAAAACCTGTATGGCTCAATTCAAGTACGGATGAATCAATTTTTTTGATTGTAAGTTTCTGTAATAATTAGTTTTTACGAACTTAAGGTTTTTTATAAAAAAATTTTTTAGGGTTTTTTTAAGGAACTAATTCAGTTTTTGAAAAAAAAAACTACTATTAATCTTAGTCAACCTGTCAGTGTCTAGGTTCGAGATCCATCCTGTAGCCTTAATATATCTGATAAAGTCACCGAAGGTGATCTCTGATAACTCCGAAAGGTAGTTGTTTGTCCAAACACATTTGTTTTGCACTATTGTATACTGGAATTTCTTTTAAAAAATGGAAAAATGCTTCTTACTTGTTTTTGTGTGGTATACTGTTTCGACAGGAAATACAGGGTCCTCTTCCCCACAAGAGAAGAATGGTGCGCAAACCCAGGATGGCTAAGAGATGGATCGCAAATGTGGTACACGGAGGGCTCAAAAACGCTCCAAGGAGTTGGGGCGGGAATAGTGGGGCCTAGAGCACACAGGTCTATAACATTCAGAAAGGATACGACAATTTTCCAAGCGGAACTTTACGCGATACTGGAAACTGTGGAGATCCTATCCGAGAGAGGACACAGGGGAATACGGGTTAAGATATTCTCAGACAGCCAATCGGTTCTTAAGGCCCTGAGAGGCTGTACGTACATGTCCAGATTATTACTGGAATGTCAAAACAGGCTCAATGACCTGGCGACTCATAATCAGATTACTCTGATATGGGTACCAGGGCATCAGGGGCATGCCGGGAATGAGATGGCGGACATCTGTGCGAGAAGAGGGGCTGAGGGGAACTTCATTGGACCCACCCCTTCTTTTGGGTTCAACAAAAGTCTACTTAAAGGGGAGATTTCGAAATGGGCATCGTCCAGGATTGCACAACATTGGAATGACATCAATGGATTATGTCACTGCAAGAAATTCCTACGCTTTGACGCTGGGAGGGCGGATCTGGCTCTAAGACTGGACAGGAAAAGCCTACGGACGCTGGTAGGGGCGCTCACAGGCCATTACACCTGCAAAGTCCACCAAATACAGAATGGGCTTATCTGACACGGACATCTGCAGATTTTGCGGTGAAGATGAGGAGTCGATGGAACACTTGATAGCAAATTGTGGGGCATTGTGCCACAGGAGACAAAGGACTCTACATGTATATAAGCTGAGGGAAGAGGATCTGCTTATGCTCCCACTGAAGGAGCTGATCCTTTTTGCGAACGTATTAAACTGCTAGGGACAGGGGAAGCACAATAGATCAACAATGGTCGCAGTGCAAAGGGCCAGCCTGGGCCAAACCCCCATTACATTACTTATTTACTTACTTGTTTTTGTGGGTTTGCCGTATTAAGCACGTGTCGTTGTAACGACCACATTTCCAGTTTGTCTCATCTATCTTTAGTTCTCTTACGATAGTACCTAAAGATATTATTAATGATAAAGTTAAAAGGTCTTGCAATCGATATTATATCGGCGATATTTAGAGCAGACTCAGCTCTAACTAATTCTTTCGCTCATTTATTGCCAAGAAAGGCACTGTCTGTAGAGATCTAAATAAGAGTGAAGTCACCTTAATATCCTTATCCCGATAGCAAATGCTCACATTAATTAAATAGAATTGAAGATGCACAGTCCTCTTCCCAATTCCTAAAGGCAAGTTTCTCTGTCTTGTAAAAATCCTCAAAAAAAACCAGGACCGAGAGCATTTCTATTATATATTTCCCAATTTTCAAAACCATCTGGTTGGCAAAGTGACTTTGAAACTGCTATCAAAGTCAAGGGGAAGGTTTTCTCATGTTAGGAGGTAACCGCTCCAAAATCCTAGCATGGCGCTTAAATGCGGCAAATTTTATATTTATATAAAAAATACCTTTAATTTTTATGAGTTAATCGAAACATAATTATAAAGACCAAATAGAACTAAAAAATATTTTTTTAAATAGAAATTTCGGCTTGTGTTGAAATATCGAATATTTGATTTTCCCCTTTTTTTAATGATTTTAATTTTTTTTATTTCGACTATTGTTGTTAAATTTAGCTTTTTTAGCGATATAAATTCTCGTATAATATTTACTTTTTTGCAGATCTTGTTATATGCCTGAATAAAAATAAAAATAAATTACATACCTTAATGTCGAAGAAATTAAGAAATATATATAATTATTTATTAATACTTTCGATATCTTCAATTAGCGTAGCTAGATAACTCTTCTGGAGGGCTATAGCCTTTCATTGCAGAGATATATTGAGCCATATTATAAAAATTGTCAAACGAAAAAATTCTTTTGGGCGTGTGGAGCTGAATTCTTCCTGGCAGCAATAACCTCTTCCCAAAAATTTCATAAATTCGTCTCTAAGATGGGCCACCAATTAATCTGAGATCTTTGGCAAATCCTTTTAAGCCTTAGCACGGACACATGATCATTCCTTAATCGACTCGGCTTCCAATTAAAACATTCAACAAGGACAATAAACTACATTATCAGTGTTTATATAATTTACATATACTTCATATATATATCGCAAACGAATATTGCAAAAATTACAAACACAATGACAAATTTATTTATTTAACTGTTCCTTTTGTGGTGTAGGGTATGAAAATATGAACAAATTACTTGCGAAACATTTTTGTTAACAACGCTTTCTTTGGGTAAGAACTCCACACAGACACGCACACACACAGAGATGGACAGACATGATTGTGTAGCTTGAGGACATTTTCGGATAAAGTCTTCCATGCCAAACATACACATAATAACATACATATTTGCTCATGTGACAACAATTGAAAACTGATTGCATGGATGCTGCCTCGATCGGTTCCTTAATGGCTTTTTACCAAAAATAATAATAAAAAAAGTCCAACCAACCAACAAATATTTTTAATAAACCAATTTTACACCGTTGTTATGACAACTTGCATTTTTTGCTCGTTCATGTATAAGAAATATATATTAATACACACATACATACACACTAACACAGATATATATTAAAACCAAGAAAATGTTTAAGGATGCAAGTAAATGGTTTACATACGAGTACGCCTACAAATAAATATATTGGGTACGGGTGAAATTAGTGTTAAAAAGTTTAAGTTATTTTTTATAATATTCAGTATGTTTGGATAATTTGGAAAAGTTCAATTCCGTCGCATCATGCAAATGCAAGTCCGGTAAATTCAATACAACCACCCTTGTGCTACTTACGTCTCAGCTTATAATGAAAGTTCGCTGCAGGTGAATTTTTCACAGATTGTAGGAAGTAAAATGACAATATGAGCAACAGTGCCTTCTGTTATTAAACTTTTAATCAATTCACTAGTAGTTGCAATAGGAATTAATATTTTGGCCGATTTGGTACACGTAATAAATGATACAAAGTCGGCTTTTGAAGGTAAATTTAGGCATTAATTTTCTGTTTGTATAGAAAAATGTTATAACACGGTAAAACGTGGCATATTTATCAAAACTGGGTTAACAATAATTAAAGTAACGCCAGCAATTTTTACTGGAACATTTAATGCCGACGACATTTTTAAATTGAAGTTACATTCTACAGTCTTAGAAACTCAACAACTTTAGGTGTTGTCTTGGTAAATTGTTGTGATTGTTGATAAGAATATGTATTATATACTTGCAAAAATTTACTTTTATGTTGCAACGGGGGTCAGTATGTGCAACAAAAAATCATTTTACGCATTATTCGACAAGCTAAAAAAAATAATGGGACAATATGATTTAGATGTAAAAAATGTTTTCGTTGAGGGTCTGCAAACCGCATGAAAAAATACGATCGGTCGTCACAAAAAACAATTGACATTTCATATCGAATTCTTAAAAGAATCGAGAAATATATTGAATTAAAAAGATTCATTTCCTTTTCTGAAAAACTTGTAAAAATTTTTTTATAATTTTTTAGAAAAAAAATCTGTTTGTCACTAAGTTCAGATATCTACGTTGTTTACAAAATTTCGTGCAATTTCTTAACAAGTTGCCGTTTACAAAAGGACACTTAATTCTACCTTTTCCCTTTCAAAGGGCAAGAAAGGTTTCACTTGTTAAAAAAACGTAAAACGTAATAAACTTCACCAACATATTGAAAAGAGAAATAAAAAATCCAAAATAAAACAAATTAAAATATTCAACAAACCCTTTTTTCTAAACTGAATGATATTGAGAAATAACGTAAAGCTGAAACTTCAGAAAGGCTGCAAAATTCAAACTTAAAAGTTCCACCAAGATATTGAAATTTATAAATTTTTTTGCGAAGTTGAAATAAAAGGAACAGAAAAGCAAGATTTCGGCAATGAAAATACTAAGAATACCTTTTCAAAAATAAAATTTTTGGCTGCTCCTCTGTTTAAGTGTAAGGGTGCGTACACAGTGGCCGCTTGCTGCCGAGCCGAGCCGACTGACCCTTATTGCGAGAACTTGTTCATGCGAGAAACTAGTTTGAGTGTGCATAGTGGATGCGAGAATCAGCGCTGATATTTTATCTATTATTTTTATTTTATCTATTATTTTATCTATTAATTTTACTTACTAACGCATTTCTTCTATTATTCTTTAAATTTTGTAAATGAAAGATATTTAAATTACAATTAAAAAATAAATAAAAAAGATATTTTAATTACAATTTAATTTTAATTAATTAGGGTTTTTTATGTATTTTATATTATTTAAATTTGTTTAACATTCTATTGTTTGTTGTTGGCTTAGCTAGGTATATGCCTGCATTTCATTGGCGCTAACCAAATCATCAGTACCCTTTAGCCAAATCATGATTGAAAGCATTCAAAGCTCGTATACTTATGCCACAGACTACAAACACTATATGAGAATTCCAACAGAACTCAATCATATTTTTCTATTTGTAATCAACAAAAACACAAAAGTATAAATAGCTTTAGAAAGCTTTTGTACAATCACAACACAACAAACAATTATAATTGACTTGAGTCTTTTTGTTTTTTCTTTTCATAAATTTAATTTTTTTTTATAATTTTAATTTTATTTTTATTATTTTTTTAATTTTTTATATGTATATTTTATTTACTTCTTTTATTAAATTTTCTTTTAAATTTTTTTTGTTTTTTTAATTTTTATAATTTTATTTAATTTTTATTATTTATTTGAATTTTTATTTTTTTGTTTAATTTTTATTTTATTTTTTAATTTTTATTTTATTTTTAATTTTTATTATTTTTTTAATTTTTTGATTGCATGTTTTATTTACTTTTTCTTAAATATTTGTTTTTAATTTTTTTATTTTTTCCAAACAAGTTGAAATCATAACAATATAACATAAACAATGTTTTCGACGCTGAAACACGGTTTGGAACTATTTCCTCGCACTCAATCAGCTTTGCGCTCTGACCAGCTCGGTACCCACTATGACCTGTTCGCGCGTATTTGTACTAATTTGTATAGTATCAGTTTTCTCGCATTGGTCATCGCAATAAGCGTCAGTCGGATCGGCTCAGCAACAAGCTGCCACTGTGTACGCACCGTAACATGTAGATGTTAAACATGTTCAGTTTGGTCTTTAATTTAACTATGAATCGACTTACAAATGAACAACGCTGTCAGGTTATTGAATTTTATTATCAAAATTCATGCTCGTTTAAGAAAATGCATCCTCCACTTTTTTACCGTAAAATTAGGTTCAGCGGGCGAAGAAGAAGAGCAGCCAGAAACATTGCACGAACTGCCAATGCATCCCGAAAAATGCACTGTTTGGTGTAGATTATAGGCCGGTGGCATTATTTTTTCAAAGACGATGAAGGCAGGTACGCTACTGTGAATGGCGAGCGCTACCGTGCAATAATTACAAATTTCTTTTTGGCCAAAAAAGAAGAGTTGGATTTGGCTGACATGTAATTTCAACAAGACAGTGCCACATGCCTTACAGTACGCGAGTTCGGTGAACAGTTTATTTCACGTTTGGGGTTCGGACCATGCGACTTGTCGCCTTTAGACTATTTTTTGTGGGGATATGGTAAGGCTCATATCTATAAGGACAAGCCCGCAACGGTGGACTCACTGGAAGCCAATATTGAAGAATTTATTCGTGAAATACCGGCCGATATATTGGAGAGAATATACCAAAATTGTACCCAGCGTATGAACCATTTCAAGCGTACCCACAGTCAACATTTAGATGAAAGCATCTTTAAACATTGAATGATATCGATCGCTCTATCGACTCAAACCAAGATTTCATACATTTCTCTTAATTTTAGGTGTTATTTTTTCAAATAAGATTCGAAAGCTCTTAAAAAATCACCCTTTATAAAGCCGTAAATCAATTAGGATTGACCTAGATTTCTCTGGTCATGTAAAAATTTATGAAACTCGGTTTACAATTTTTTCATTTTCTTTTCCTAATTATCCCACCGTGCAAGGACTCCTTTTATCACATAATTTTAATCATTTGTTTCTAATGCATTGACATTTATTCTTGTCACTGATTTTTGTTAAATTCTACTTAAAATACCCTGTACGGGAAAACAGTGATCATGATGACATCAACTTCTTTACCATTTCAACTAGAAAATGCCTTGTTCTTCCATTAAACAATTCCATCTAAGTATTTGCACAAAATATGGGACATATTCAGGGCACACATACATATACATCCATACACAAGTGTTGTACGTTTACTGTCATGTATAGAGATGAGTTGTACAATTAATTTTTCTTCATTATTATTGTTTTCTCTCTGTTGTAGTTGTGTTCCTGAAATCCACAGATTCCAAACTATGAATCGCGTAAAATATGTTGGCTGTTGAGGTTTCCATATGAATCTGTTCAGTTCGGTACAAAAAACACACAACATTTACCTCAAAATAAATTCATGCTCCAGACCAGATTTCCTCACACTTTAATGTGCGTGTGAGTTAATGAAACAGAAAAATATAGTTGGTCGACGTTGGTTGTTCAAAATTGATTCTTAAGGATATTTTGGATTAAAAAAAATCACAAAAAGCATTTTGGTCATTATTATATTCTATGAGGATCGTGGAGAAATCGGTGAAGCGGATGAAAATAAAGAAAACTGTCAGGGTTTAAGAGAAAGTTAAGTGACTAGAAATAATTTTTTTAAATCTTTCATTTTTTTTTAATCTATTTATTTCAGTGCGATAAAAATTCGTAATATCGCTAGTTTGCTGGCAAAATTTTCCATTAAGTTGAGTGTAAATTTGGGTAAAACTATTTTTTGTCAGTTATTAGGTGTTCGCAGAGGATGAGGATTCTTGACATCAGTGTCAGGCATAAAGAAAGCACACTTCAAGTATGAATTTTCTATTTATTTTTCACATTTTTTTATTATTTATACATCCCAAATAATGTGCAATTTAATTTGTAAAAAAATTTTATTATTTTTCTTAAACCATTAAACTTAAATTTATTGTAAATCACAAATAGAATATTTTTGTAATTTCTTACTTATTTAGGATATTGTCCCTTTCAATTTGTAAAAAAAATTATTTTTTTTCAAACTATTATACTCAGATTATACTTATATATTTTTTTAATTTACAGATAGAACATTTATTGATTTCCATAGAATTTTTTTTAAAATTTAATACTTTTTCTATAATTATATGAATTTGAATGCTCTTCAAACATGATTTGGCTAAAGCGTACTGATGATTTGGTTAGCGCCAGGCATATGCACAACAAAACCAATAACAGATAATAAATTTTTTTAAACTAATAATTTTTCAATCTGTGACTTTTTATTAAAAAATAAGTGGCGAAAAAATGTTTTCTGTAAATTATGGATGCCACTGATGGAATCTTTTTTTTTAACTTAAATTATGTGCCTTCTTAATGACCGTATTTTGTTGGTAGTAAAAAAATAAAGTTGCGCCCCGCTGAAAGCTATGAATGCCTTTGCTCTAGATCATTAGATGGCACTAATTTAACTTTGGTTTCTTAGAAACAAAGCATTTGGTTTGATAATTTCATTTTATAGGGTTTTATTACTATTTAACAGAATTTTTTCTCGAAACTATCATGTTATGAAAAACATAAGCTGCTTCTTGAATATTTATTTATTTCTTTTCTGAAAAAGGACCTCGTTCAAGCGTATGAAATATTGTCCGTTTTGTGTAGCGTTACAAATTTTTAAATTCATCTTAATACTTATTCTCTTCACGGACTCTTAATAAATATATCGAAATAAAGAAAAATATAAGGGCAAACGTAATGTAAGTAATTTAGCAAATTAGTTGGTCCTTCCATTGCCTCTTCAACTAAGACTGACTCGTGTTAGATTGAAGTCTCTATTCGATAAGAAATAGCTGATCAGGATGAAGCTTTTTTCTAGTATATACGCTTGATCTTCTATATTTCCTTCTTAATCTTCTTTGTAGGTTGGAATATATTGAAGGGAAACTTAGTGTTACTCTAATTCTAAATATTTCAAATATACAAATGAATGAGCCTACAATACTTTTCGTTTCGCTGTAGGGCTCATAAATGCTACATACTCTATATTAGTGTTGCCATTTCTCCAAAATCTATTCTTAATAATTAACTGAAGACTGACCTGGAAAAAAATTACAAATGCATAATAATGAAGTTCGAGAAAATGTGATAATTGTTGATGTGACTGTAGGGAAGGGGGATAGACGTCCATTAGCTTGGCTAAATCATCTCTTAGGCGGGGCAATTTAGTATTGAGAGGCAAGAAGAGTAGGGGTAGACGTGTGAAAAATGTCACACAAAAAGCGAAAAATAGTTAAACAAGAGAAAGCAAAGTTTGTTAAAATAAACTCTCTCTGTCTAAGCAAGAAATCAAGTTGGAAAGAGAGTTCCATATAATTTGTCAAAGTACGTTTGTCCTGATTAAATGGGACATTCGTTTTCATAACTTCTTTCATTTGCAGTTTCTTTCCCCGAAAATCTTGTGTTGATGACAAAATTATTAGCAGCAACACTGCTGTTATTTATACTTCAAGTTGCTTGTACCCACATGTAACTCTCTCGCCACAACGAACACAAGCCGCACTTAATGATGATGATGATGACGGCGAGCTACATTAAGAAGGATGATAAAATTTACGTGAAACTCATTCAGCTGCATTTGACATTGATGACAACAACATGACATACGAGTATGTGCCAACAAACAACTGCAATAACCTGAGAGCTAAACGATGGCGTTGCTGACGATGTCGAGGACAACGTTAATAGTGGAAATGGATGAAACAAGTGGAAAAGAAAAAAAGTCAGATATAGAAGGAGTATCGACCAACACTGACATTTCTTTTTAAGATTTTTTTTAAGGAAAATATCATTTTTTACACACCTCTCGTTGATTAAAAAAAGCATTTCACGCAGAAAATAGAAATTAAAGAGAAAAGCAAGCTGAAGTGCTCCCTACGTGTGGTTAAGCTGATTCGCATATAGTATTAAAAATCTTAGAAAAAACTTAATTTTAATTTTTTTAAAAACTGCTTCAAATCATTTTTGAAACTAAAATCTTTTTTACTTCAAAATTAAGAATAATTGAGCCCATTTTATGCAAATGGAGCACTATGTACAATGTTCTCTTAGCCTGCTGTGATTATAAATTTTCAAATATGATTGCATTTTATTGATAAGAGGTTAAACGCTTTTCAAACATGATGGCTCAAGAAGCAAGGAAATGCAGGCAGATTAATTCACTACAAAAAAGATTTGTAAGATTTTAACGTTTTCTTATTTTAAAATTTTTGTAGAAATTTTGTATTTTACCGATTCTCAAATGTTAAACATTCTTGATTTTTTACAAAATATGTATGAATTAATATTATTGGTGAGATATATAATTTTCTTCTAAATTTCAAATAAAATATAATTGTTTTTTTAACAAACTTTAAAAAAGAAGGAGGTTCCGCACTCGTGAATATGTTTGTTTTCGTACGTACAGGGATTCATTCAACATTTATGGACTGATATTAAAATGTCTTTTTTTGTGTGCAATAATATGCCCTAGAGGAAGTAATATGTAAACCAATGTGTGATAAGCTAGGGGCAAGGGTACTTCCCACACACAGTAATATTAGTAATATGATATTGAGACTGTTACTGGATAGGAGCAGGGAAAATGGAACCTCTCATAAAAGTAAACACCTAATTATCGAATATCTGGTTGGCTATGATAGTGAGAGAGTTAAAAATTGGTATGCTCTAGATGTGGCCCCATTGGAAAGATATGTCTCATAATGCCAGTATTTCCACTATTAACGTTGTCCTCGTCATCGTCAGCAACACCACCGTTTCGATCTCAGATTTGAAATATGAACTTTTTAATAAAACAATGCAACCGTCTACAAAAATCGTCTATGAAAGGCTCGAAATAAATGTATATAAAAAATATATACATTACCTTCAAGACCTCTGAAGCCGGTGACAATAAAGTTGACCACTAAATGAATTTTTTTTCACAATTTCTGTCATTTTTACTTCGACCATTTCAGGGGATACAGTTTGAAGTCGGTGTTTATATAAAATTTGGGTTTCTTTATAAGTTTTATTTATATTTTGAGTGAAATATAGTTAAATAGCGACTTTTCTGTAAAATACTTGTAGAATATAATTAAAATTTTTAAATTTGTATTGTTTTTTATGAGAAAAAAATACTAATAATTATTTAAAGGATAATTATTTTTTAAATAAATGCGTTTGACATATTTTTTCTTTTTTGTCAAACCTATTTAAATATTACAAACATGCAGCTCGCAGGAATATATTTTACTTATCTTGACTTTGAAAAAGACAGAGAAGCATTTGGGTTAGATATTCAGACATGATTGAGTCTATTCTAAATATTTCTTTGTACATATTTTTTAAACTCCCTTGTAAGGTCATTATTTTTAAAGAGAATTAATTAAAGACACCAATTGCGTGAAGTACAACTAAAGTTATATTTCTACTTTCAATACCGAATACAGTATCAAAGAGATTCATTCGTTGTAGTAAAACTGGCCAGAAAGCGGAATAGTTGGACTCAAATCTATGGTTTCTTTCCCTGAAACAAAGAATACCACCTTCACCAACGGGGCACGGAGAGTAGTAAAATTTCATTTTCGTCGTTTATAAAATTCCTGACGAATTTTCAATCATTTGCTACAATTTCGATATTTCAATTAAATTGTTTATTATAAACGGTCCTGTATTATATTATCAAATACATCGTGAAAAGAAATTGATGCCATTCTCAAGTATTAACATTTTCATTGCATCCGAAAATTCAAGAGTGGATTTTTCCAACTTCCATAGGAAGTCTGGTCGGTAACATTTTTATTCAAATATTGAATAACTTCAACAAATCTGGGAAAATCTGCTTTCTCGATTCGGAAAATACTTCTTTGCTTAAAAGAACAAATACTTCTTTCGGCAATTCTACATCAAAACAATATTTTTTCTTATTAAGTCATTGATAAAACTACTTTCACATAAGGAAGCAGAATATCCACAAACACTACTCCCTATTTACCCTATCCCACAAGCGATTTTCCTAGCTCCAGCGCAATGCATTGCATGATCCTATTAAACAAAAATTATTGACTCTTGACACGTTTTTAATCTCCCCAGATCCAGTCCGATCTTCATAAAAAAAATTTTTCTTTGCAGAAAAATGTGGTCTTATCAAGACGAGTATATTAAAGACAGCTTCCAAGGCGGTGAATACGCAACAAAAAAGAGAAAGAGAGGCAATAAAATGCCTATTCTAGAATCAATAAAAATTATCCGAGTTTTCACTACTTCCCTTTCAAAAGTTCAGTATTTTTGTGATTTTTTTTTTTAAGTTATTTTTGTACTATATATATTTTGATACGACTGCGACCGCGGATTAAAAAAAATTTCTTCCCAAATATAAGAAAATCAATGAAACTGAAACTCATAAGCACAACCTCTTTCCACATGTTGTAAAGAGTACGAATTGAAATTGAAATTAAACCACAAAAATATATGATTTCACCTTCTATTCTCGTACAGTTACCAAGAGTTAAAGTCTGATTACAAATCTGTGTCTTTATACTTTACAAAACTGCTATTAACCACAAGATGTCTGAATTATGCTCTAGTAAATAAATTCCTATTTAACCAACATTAACTTAAATCATATAAAATATATCTGCAGCATTTGAACAGTTTGAAATTAAAGTTGAGAACGCGGCAAGTAGTCAAGCAGTAGCATTGAATTACAAACATCAATCACTCTAGAAGTGCAATAACGATTGCAATAACATGACAATGGTTTCCTTTATTTGCTGATGGCAATGGTTATATTAAAAAATTTTATAATAATATTTAAGTTTATAATTACAGCTGGAATATTTCCATATAAAAGAGAAGTAAGTAGAGCATTTTTTTTATAAAGAAAATATTTTTATTGCGTGACCTAAAAATTAAAATAAATATTATCTGAAGTATTCATAGAACTATTTCCTATTTGAGTGATTTCATATTGAAAATTTTCTAAGAAGTCTTTTAATAAAACAAAAAAACCATCACTGGCGGCCACTTAAAAGATGGTTAAAACTTGGCACATGAACTCTGATAATGATGTATGGCGACCTTCTAAAACAGTACTGCTCCGTTCTGCTTGTATAACAATTGGCTTGTCCTTACTTCTTCCCTAATAAAAATAATTTGAAGACATTATTATTTCGAATTCTGTAAGCCAATTCGAGGTAGACTAATTAGTTAAAAAACATTTTTTTATTTGGCGTATGAGTTTAGATCCGGTCTAAAATAAGGTTCCATATATTCAACTTGCCTTCATTTTTCTTCTGCAAGGATCAAACATAGTAGTGAGTGGCGCTGAAGAGAAAACTATGTAGACAATTTTTTGCCCATTTTTGATCAATAATAATTAATTATTAACTTGAATATCAAAATACTTATTATTAGTTCAATTAATGCTTAAGACGCAATTAGTAAATTTATTAAAAAAAAAGGATTTAATTAATGCCTTTAATAAAAAAGATTTCCATTTCAATTATAAACCATTCTAGTGCCAATTTACTTAAAGAACTCAAATGAGATGCTAATAAATATGAAAACTAAAGCAAATTTAATACTTTCAATTTGTTGTACAAACTGATTTAATATAATTTTCTTTTGTTTTTATGTTTTAATTATATTTACGCTTGATTTAAACACAATCTATTGTGTGCAAATGTTCCAATTAGAAATATAATTATGCTGCCTTGGCGCTTATCTACTTTTTTAAATTTTTTTGATACTAAAACTAAATACTTTTTCTAAAGCTGTTTATAAAATAAAAAAATTAAAAATACTTAGTATTGAAATTTATTATTCGGGATATTCTCCCCAACTAATGGTTGAAACAATTAGAGTTTTTGCAAAATGCGTTGTTTGTTGTGGCTTTAGCTCTAAACCAAATTGTCAGTGAAGTTTAAGCAGTTTGAAAACATTCAACCTCGGATGTTTATGCCACACAAATCAAATACAATATGAGAATTCAATGTTGTATATGAATTATAACAAATACAAAATCCTAGTGGGCTTAAAATGCTTTCATACAAACAACACAACAAACAATTATACTCAATGTGAGTCTATTTTATTTTTCTTCCAACACCCATACAATGAAATGTCGGCATATGAAGAGCTCCAGCCACAACAAAAAATGCATTTTATAAAATAAAGTAATATATGTGTTTCTTATTTAACAAACGAGCTTTATGTCTTTTTATAAAAAACAAACGTCTTCAGGACGACCAAAAGGGCATCGAAATAGTATTGAATAATATAAATTTGTTGGGTTTTTATAACAATTTGGTTAGGTTAGGTTAGGTTGATTGGAGGGGTGTGATAAGCCCATGTCATACGACATACACTTAAGCCAGTGAATGCTTGTTGTGCGCTCCCTTAATTATCAGACACAAACTGCCAGAGTTCTGCGGCAGGATTCGAACCTGGGACCTTCGCACTACGAGTCTAGTACACTACCTACTAGTCTAGGAAGCACAGTGGCTGAAAATCGTTTTTCATTGGCCAAACTTCTGTAACTTTTGAACCGATCAAAATATTGAAGTAATTTTTTTTAATGGAAAGATATTTTGTTCTGCTTGACTCAGTTTTAATTACATTCGAATTGATTGAGTACTTCTTAAGGACTTCTAGGTCAAAGTTGAACTTTTGATTTTTTTTTACTTTTGGAGTGAAATATGGGTTTATTTTTTTATTTGCATATTAAAAAATTTTATATTTGGAACTTAATAATAATTATTTTTTGTGATAATGGAATTTTTTTAATGTTACACTCAAAAAAATTTTTATACTCAAAAAAAAAAATAGTAAAATTAACTGGAGATTTTGCAGTTACCACAGAAAATTTTTTTATTTTTTGCTGTCAGAGTAGGTTCTATTTATTATTATTTTTTACTAATACTATGTTTTTCGTACTTAAATAGCAATGAAAGGCAATTATAATTATTATTTATTTGACACAAATATTGATTGCAAATATTCTATATTTTGCTCTGTGCAATTTCTGTTCTTTAGTAGTTTTTTGGCTTCTTCATCTAAATCCCGATGTTCCACTTTCCATTTATTTCGAATATTGGAGATGAACGGATCTGACGTTGCCAATAATATATTAAATAGATCTTCATTTGTGGAATTTCGTGAAATTTTTCTAGTATTGTGCTCTCTATAAAATCTGTATTCCTTGTTCCTTTTTTCCTGAGCCTCCTCTGATAGATCTCCAAGTGGCACCAAATGATATTTAATGATATCTTCTCCATGATAAAGGATTTTGTGAACTGTTTCAGACATATTTTTCCATAGGTACTTGGTTGTATATATTCTTGCAGTTTCCTTAGCATAATCTCCAAATTGTTTAGAGTCAATTTCTTCATTGCACGCAAGTACTTCTAGGATTATTTTAAATCTGAAAATAAGGTTTAAATCCACTCCTGTTATTTCAGATGCTGTTTCTGGATCTGAAAAGAATCTTCGTGCGGTATTGCCATCATTTGTAGTGCCTGACCCTTGTTTTGGCTGATCTATAATGAATCCAATTTTGCGTGTTTCATGTTTCTTTTTTGAACTTCTTAACTCTTTGTTGGTTTCATTGTTTCTTATGGATCCTGAAGACCCGAAATCCAAATCATAACTGATTTTTAGTATAAGTTCCATAAGTCGTACTCTTGCATGTAGTGGTGATAATCCAAATTCATATGCATTTATATTATCCAATGATTTTGTCGGAACTTGGTTTAATTGGGTTGATGCTGCTTGGCATATAATGCAGCTGGATGCAGCCTTCGTGTTAGTCAAAGCCTGACCTACATTTCCATTTATCATTGTAAGGACTAATTGGTAGCTTACTTCAATTTGCTGCCCATCTAACTGTAATTGTAATGGCTAATGGTAGTGTTGCAATTTGGGCCTTGATATCACTAATTTCTTTGTTAATGGCATCACGAGTTTCTTCTTTGAATTCAAATTTGATTGGCCTGCAGTATTTCGTAGAAGATGGTGTCTCATTTTTCCAAATATCCATTGTTTGCATTGTACTAGTCGAAGGCTCTGAATCTTCCAAAATCTTTTTCAATCGCAATGGTACAATTGATACCATGAACATATCCGAGTCCGAAATATTTTCACATACAACTTGTTTGTATTGGTTTTGTCCCGAAGAACCATCACATCCACATTTGCAAAAAAGAATCAAAGCTAATTCTTTTTCATATTTCCATAATATTTCCATATTTCTTTAACGCATTTCCTGGTATTGATTGTAGCAAGCGTTCGGCTGTGTGAGTAGAGTAGAGATTGTAGTTGTACCTCTGCCGGAATTGGTGTGATTGTAATAGTATCCTTTCATGGCAAACAGTCCATTTTAGCAGCAGTTATGTGATGATATGCTGGATAGATATTTGAGCCCTTTTCAATCGCACGCAATCTGAGCTTAATATGTTGCTGTTTTGTTAATTTCAAATCCAGAAATAAGGCTAATGCCTCCTCATTTGTGTACTGTCTTGCATCGCTCGGAGTTGGTATACTTTTAAGAATTCGTTTTGTTCTCACTGGACTAGCTTTAATAACTTTTTCAATGATATCCACTTTTGTTAATTGGTTCTGTGATCGTAATTGATGTAGGAAAGATTCTTTTATATTTGTACAACCAATTGCATCGTTAACATTTAGCCTCTTACATCTGTCGCTGCAGTTGTCCAATGATTTGCGTGGTCTTCCAACCTTATCTCGCTTTGCTGTTTCTGCAGCGACAGTAAGTTGCCCTTCTAACCACTTTTCACTTTTTATATAAAACTTTTCTTTATTTTATTTATTTATTTATTTGTATAGTTCCATACACAAGACCTTATGTCTTATATTTCAGTGTGGAACTGAGTGATAAGTTACAGAAAAAATGTCAAATATATAATTAAATAATTAATTAAATATATAATTAAACTAAATACATAATTAAATTAAATACTAATACAAATTTAAACATATAGTGTATACACACATGTAAAACAAAATTTTTAGCAAGTGATTACGCTGAGAATTGTTTGATGAGCTGTTTTTTAAACTGTTGTGCGTTACTTAAAACTTGACAGCTGTATGGGATCGAATTCCAGAGAGTTGTTGCGAATATATAGAAATGCCATTTTGACATTAGGCTATTGTATCTAAAAGATCGTATTCTTTTACCTATGCAGTTATCTGCGAAAGACAGTCTATTGTAAAGATGTTCTGGCTGGCGCGTATATATTATTTTGTGCATAAGAATTAAAACTCTTAACTTGAGCAGATCATCAAAAGAAATTCCGTAAAGTTGGGATGAAAAGATTGAAATCCTAGACCTTCTATTTAAACCGTACACATAGCGAATGATATTATTATAGGCAACGTTTAATTTTCTTTTGCTTGTAGAGTCGCAACTAGTGAAAAGCTCGCATCCATACAATAGAGTAGGAATTAAATAAGTTTTTGCTATAAGGATTCTTATTTTAATAGGGGTGCAGTGCTGAGATGACCATATAGCTCTTAGCATAGCAAAAGAGCGTCCACAAGCATAATTGATGTGATCAGAGCAAGTAAGAAATTTATTGAAATAAACACCTAGATTTTTAGCAGATGACACAATCTCAATTTTTTGATTATTAATATATATATTAGGTATAATAAGGGATTCTGCAAGTCTTTTTTGAATAACAATACATTTTGATTTTATGGGATTTATCGTTAGACCGTTTGCAGATGCCCATGCGTGAATATGGTGTAGCTGTTCATTTAATGAACTTATGCAATCTGTTATCACCTCATTATTACAACTCGTATAGAGTTGAACGTCGTCTGCATACATTCTAATCTTGCAATCTGTTATTATGGTCGGGAGGTCATTAGAGTACATGGAAAATAAAAGAGGGCCTACAATAGATCCCTGCGGAACTCCTCTTAACACAGGGAGAGCTCTTGATTTCTTATTATTCGTTTCTGTATACTGGTATCTTTTGCTAAGGTACGTCGACATTAACTGAGTGGCAGAGGGGGAGAAATTAAAAAAGTTACGTAATTTGTAGCAGAGAATATTATGTTCCACAGTATCGAAAGCCTTAGAGTGATCTAGCAGTACCAAAAAGGCGGTATTACCATTATCGACTTGTCTCCGAATATTTTCAGCAACATCAACTAGTGCTGTTATACATCCATGGTTTTTTCTAAACCCGGACTGATTCTCAGTGAGCATATTATTCCGATCGAGGAAACGTGTTATTTGGTTATGCATAATTCTTTCGAAAACTTTAGATAGAAATGGCAATATGGCGATTGGTCTGTACTCAGATTTGGTTTTGGGTATAGGTATAATTTTAGCTATTTTCCAACTGGATGGGAATTGACCACACGTAAGGATTTTATTAAAAATAAAAGTAATAAAAGGAAGCAGTGGGGGCTAGAGCTGGCAAACCATCGATAGTACTATCGATAGTATCGATAGTTTTATTTGCACGGCACTATCGATGGTTTTTTTTCGATAGCGATACTATCGTTAAAAGGTATTTTTTTTTTTCTAAAATTTACTCTTTTGCTCTTTACTAACAAAAATAATTGGATAACAAAGGAATTATAAGCACAATACGTTTATAAAGAATTTTATTACAGAGCTAATAAATATGTGATATACAAGTACAAAGTATATAACTAGAAGAGGGGCTGAGGGGAACTTTATTGGACCCACCCTCTCTTTTGGGTTCAACAAAAGTCTCCTTAAGGGGGAGATTTCGAAATGGACATCGTTTAAGATTGCACAACGTTGGAATGACATCAATGGATTATGACACTCCGAGAAATACCTACGTTTTGACGCTAGGAGGGCGGATCTGGCTCTAACACTGGAAAAGAAATGCCTACGGACGCTGCTAGGGGCGCTCACAGGCCATTACACCTGCAAAGCCCACCTAAACAGAATGGGCTTATTTGACACGGATATTTACCGATTTTGCGGTGAAGATCAGGAGTCGATGGAACACTTGAAGGCAAATTGTGGGGCATTGTGCCACAGGAGACACAGGACTCTACATGCATATAAGCTGAGTGAAGAGGATCTGCTAATGCTCCCATTGAAGGAGCTGATCCTATTTGAGAACGTATTGGACTGTTAGGGACAGGGGAAGCACAATAGATCAACAATGGTCGCAGTGCAAAATGCCATCCTGGGTCAAACCCCCATTACATTACATCTAAATATGCATACATATGTATATATCACACCCCTTTATCATAAATTAATCTCAAAAAATTTAGAAATGAATTAAAAATGTTTCGTTCTTTATTATTTTAAGTTATTAATGTTTTTTGCTTTTGTTTTTGATTGTAAAATTGTTATGTTCTCATTTTTTACTTAATACTGGTTTGTTTGTTGTTTATTGAAAATATGAAAACAGTTGTGTTATTTAAAAAAATATTTTATGTTTATAATAATCTTAATTGCAAAACATAAATTTGCAAAATAAGGACTTATAAATAATCATAAAATATTTGTTATAAAAAAATAATTTATTGCAGTCTAAAACAAATGGATTATAAAGAAATAATAATAAAACTAAGGACATTGTAGAATAATACACTACTTAAAAAAGCACACTGAACATTTAATTACAACTATCGATAGTATCGATAGTTTTCCATCAAACTATCGAAAATATCGAATGGCGTGACTATCGATAGTTTGCCAGCTCTAGTGGGGACAGAAGAACTTTCAGAAACCTTGGATTGATACCGTCTGCCCCTACGGAGTTAGATTTGATCGACAACAAACTTGCTAGTACATCGCATTCATCCACAGCTTCAAATGAAGAAATTGAACCAGAATTATTGTTAGGATGGTTAGCATAATAATGCGGATCAGCTTCTACCATTGGAATACTTAAAAACGCTTCATTTATAGCGTCAGCATCAATTGAGTGTGGCTCATGGGTAATGGTTTTACCAATACCAATTTCACGTATGGTTTGCCATGTTTGCTTGGAGTTAAGGGCAGAAGAAAATTTTTCAGCATAAAATTCAGATTTCGCCCTTTTTATCAACTTATTGACTTTCCTTTTAGCAGTACGATAAACCTCACGTAATTCGTTAGTTTTAAACCTTTTCCATCTATAATACGCAATATCTCTTTGATTTATAGAATTCTTTATTTCAGCTGAGAACCAAGGTTTTCTCTGCTTACTGATTATCCTAGTTTTCAGAGGCACTACCAAATCGAATAAATTATTAACATAGTACTCAAGGACTTTTAGCTGATCGTCCGCCGAATTTAAATAATATAGGTTATTCCATTCAATTTTGAAAAATTCCCGTTCCAATAATCTAAAATCCATATTTTTGAAATCGCGAAACGTAATCGTCTGAGGTTGTGTAACCAAATGGTACTTGTAAGTCATGAAAATTAAATCGTGTTTTGAGAAACACGGTACAGATAGCTGATCGTAAAGTTGGATATTATATTTATTACTTACAAAAAATAGGTCTAAAAGCGTGTTATTTGTGGATGTAAAATGTGTTGGATTTGTGGTGTTAGGCGATTGAAGACCAACAGAAGTAAAATCTTCTAAAAAGGTGCGATCTTCAAGGAGATTCGAATTGAAATCACCCGTTATTATCACATCATCATACATAGCTGTTTGTGTCTCCAACGTCCGTAGAAACCGTCTAGTATTAATGTTTCGATTGGGTCTATAAACGCTTCCTACTAATATTTTTCTGCCCTCACTACTAACTTCAATTAGAAGATACTCTACCTTATTTATAGGATCAGAATTTTCAATATCTTCAAAGTCATAGTTTTCCTTTGAAGTACATTTAATGTTAAAATTTATGCCCTTTCTTATATACATTGCAACGCCACCATATCCATCTTCCCTATCGACTCTACGCAGATTGTATCCACCCAAAGATACAGATGAGTCAGTTATGTTGGGGTTAAACCATGTTTCGGATACACAAATAAAATCAATGTTAGAATTTTCAAAAATATATCTGAACTCGTCAATTTTTCTTTGCAAACTTTGAGCATTAATGTGGCAAATCTTGATACCATACTTCTGATTTGCAATAACCTTTAACATAGTTGCAACACTATCTCTGGATCGTATTCTGTCAAGTGTCATGAATTAATTGAACGTAAGTAACGCACACAACATAAAATAGAGTGAAACAGTTGTTTTGTGAATATATCAAGTTAATATAAATTTTCGAATCAGTAATAGTAAAAGATAAACATTTAAGTAGTAAGTAATAAAGAATTAATATAGAATACAAATTTTTAGAAATTAATTTAATTAAAAAAAAGTAATGGAAAGCTTCAAGTTTCTTGATATTGAATGGTGATACCATGCCCGTTTTCAATGGAGGAAGGTTCGGATCCACGAAATAAATTATATAAATGATCTATTTCATCCACTTGTATTGCATTACTATCGGATGTTATTTTGACATAAACTAAACCACGAATGCTGAAGGCCCCATGCAGATGTTTTTGTTTTTTTAGCTTAATGGCGGCGCGAAGAATGTTGAAGTTGGCTGATGTCAAGTTTTCATTTATAAAAAATTTATTTTCAGACAATTCTCCGATATCTTGTAGACGGAAAAAGAAACCTTTATGAAGCTTACGATAGCGTGACAGTGATTTTAAGAAAAAATTCCTATCATATGGGGACCACATTTTAACAATAATCACGGCATCTTTACAGTTGTTTTTGTTGTTAGAATTTTGCAGGCGATAAATACTTTTAACGGCGGGAACGGGAATGTTGATGGTGTTACAAATTTTTTCAAATATTAAATTTAAATTCTCTGTTTCCTTGTATGGGATTTCATTTATTCGTAATTCACAAGCCACGTTTTTATTTTCTTGTTGTTTAATTTTACTTTTTAAAGTCTTTATTTCACTCTGCATATCATTAATACAAATGGAGACTGTTTCTAAATGTTGGACTCTAGCGGTAACATCATGAATTTGCTGTTTGATAGTACCGAAGCTTTTCTCACTTATGAAGTGAATATATTTTCTTCTTTATTAGGATTTTTGAGAGTTTCTTATTTATTCTTGCTAGAAAGTCAATTGAAAAATCCTATTCGAACTTGTGGTATGTGGCACGTTTCATCCAGAATTCTTAGCACGTATGTATGTATGTATGCACGAAGAGTACCTGTATCATTACAGAAACAGAAGCACTCACGCTGGGCTGCTTTACAATGACAACCAATTATAGTGATTATTGTCAAAGACAAGAATATGTATGGATAGGTTTCTATGTCGAATATGGATGTAATATTCCTTTTTTCATTATTTCATCCAAGATTCTATTGGCATCAATCAGGTTTTTACAAGAACAAAAGAAAAACTCATGTTGCTGCACTTTACTGTAGCTAACTTATTTGTAGCGTTTTTTAGTACTTTTACAAAATTAGATAATTGCTCTTGTATTTCGGTGCTACACTAATTTAAGCTTAATTTTATTTTAACGTAACTAAGAACATCTTCCTGGTTTTTATTTCTAAAATACTCTTCGGCCAGTTCTTTATAACCGAAGCTCTCCATATTTTTCTGAATATTTTTATTTGAGTCTGTTATGATTTATCACTTGCAAATATACGTACGTACACGTAAAGGATTAACTTATTATTGAGTAATCCCTTATCGAATCCATAGTTTTATACATTTTTAGATACATGTTATTCACACATTGATCTTCAATTTCATAGCAGGTAGTACTTAAATTGAACAAAACTGCACTTGTTATCCAGACCTTAATATCAGATAAAACTAATTAGTATCTCGCCAATATGGGGTTCTTTTTATCTTTAATGGTTTAATGTCGCGATTATTATTGTGAAATTGTTAATGACTTTGGCTGACCCTAACAGTTATATTAGAAAGAGATCATATGTTTACTGTAGAACCTATTGTGATATTTTTATTACTGATTTTTTGCTGATCAAAACAAAGCCATATTATATTAAATTATTTTAGTTTTAGGTAGTCTAAAGTAAAAAACATAAACCTTCAGGCAAAAAAGTGAAAATTTAATACACCATTGTATACGAGTAATTATAGGGCTGTTTATATTAGAGTAATTTGATTTTTTTTGGAGTAATTTCATTAAAATTAAAAAAGTGTTCTACCGGCGGGTCGTGGCGGGTGCAAAAGTACATATAGGGTTAAAGAAGACACCTTCCCCTTTCTTCGGATGGTATACGTTTCTTGTTCCCTTTTGTTCCCTAGAAGTTCTATTCCACTAAAGTTTAAATTTCAGAAAAATATAGCAGTTTCATAAATATTTCATAACACCTCTAATATTAAACGCTAGAGCGGTAACCACTTACAACAACCAAAGACTATAATCCTACCAACATTATAAAAAAGACCGCAGGCCATTATCGATGATAGCTTGCGAGTAGTAACCATTTATTTTTGACAAAAAACTGATAAAAAACACCTTTTTCTGAAATAACAAAAACAGTTGAGTTTGACAGCATGCCACGCCCACAAATATCAATATTTTAACCTATTTTTTTGGCTACCTTAATATGGATATATTAGCTCCAAAATGGCGTAAAAATTTTAAAAATCGGTGACAAAAAAAAATTCGACTTTTGGCCAATGAAAAACGATTTTCAGCCACTGTGCGAAGGTCAGTTTAACAATTTGGGTAATATATTAGTCTTATTTTGTGGTTAAACAATCGATATTTGGATATTCATTGAGTATCATCTTCAGGACAATTCCGTTTTTTTCCTGAAGATAATTCTCAATGAGTATCGACATATCGATAGTTTTAAATAAAATTGTTTAACCAGAAAATAAGACCTCAAGCTTGACTAATATATTAAAAGGTCAAAAAATATAGAGATATTATTTGTTTTTTATAAAAATACTTAAAGCTTCTTTATTACATAAAATATATATTAAAACAAAAAGGTTGAAAATGTAGTGTTAAATATTAAAAAAAAAATTAATTAATCTTAGAAGAGAAGCTTTAAGTTCACATGACGATCTAAATTGGAAGAGAAAGTCATTATCAAAAATATGGATTATGTGGAAACTGAATATCATATAGTAAATAAAATTATACTTTTACTGAAATTAAAACGAGCAGAGAGAAACTGTAAACTTAAGCGTAATTTGTGACTACCATTTTGCAAAAAAAAAATTAATATTTATTTACATAATTGCTTAATTGATCCATGGTGGAATAGGCATATCTAAGTAATTGAAGTAGTGTCTGTGGCCATTCGATTTGAATCTTGAAACGCTATAAGTGACAAGAAAGACCCCTGCAGGTAGTTTACTCCACATACGAATTGTATGGCTAAAGAACGAATTCTCATGGCCAGTTTTTAACTTTAATATTGAAATAGGAAATTCAGTTTTCTGCACCACATGATTTTGAGGAGTTGTTTTGGTTTGACTAATGAGAGCAAATATGCGGTCATCGCCAAAAAATATCTTTTTTTAATTTCACAAAAATTAAGTTATATAATTATAAAAATATTTTGTTCAACATTTTTGGATTTCAAATTTTATATTTTATAAATTTAATTCTATCCCTAACCTTCCATAACTCGTCTTTAGCGATATTTCTTTGTTTATATTAAACAGCTGTTTTTGGAAAATATGGCTCTCCAAAGCTTTGTAGTGCTGCCATATTTTCATATTTAATTTATGAACGATAAACTGAGAGTTTTTTAAATGCAACTGAAATTTAGATAAACATTAACTAAATACATCTTCAAATACGAAATCAAAAACAGATAATTAAGGTTTCGTCTATATGCGAGTATTTAAAATAGGGAATATATTCCTAAATTTACCGTATGTCGCGCATATTTTTCTATAGGAACGTGTCTATTGTTTAAGCAAAAGGGATTTGGGTGTCTCTATTTCAGTTTTAATAACCTAACAGATATCTGTTCCGAGCGAGGATGCGAGCATGCGAACACATTAGAAGATGCTATTGCTGCCACAACACAAACAAACTATTCCGGCTTGGACAGGAGAGACGCATGCATAAGATGCGGGGAATTGGGACACAGAACGAAATACTGCAAAGCGGTCCCCAAATATGTCCATTGTGGGGATGAAAAACGTGACCCGACTGACTCAAAGTGATGCCTACTAGCCAGGAATCGATGAAAGTACTAGAGGCAAATATGCATAAAAGTTGGACGGCAGACTCTCTAATCGAGCAGATAGCTGACAAGAAAGAAGTGGATGCAGTCATCATCTGCGAGCAGTATAGAAGAATACCCCGAGGGTCTAGGAATGAAAATGAAATAAGTACGGTTGCACTGTGACTACGTAGCAGCAGTAAGCTTGCTGTCACGGTTGCGGTTGCACATACGGAGCAATCCAAACTGATGAGCTGTTACCTCACCCTTAGTGAGGGTACAGCTGAGTTCATGACGAAACTAGACCTGATTGAAGATAAGGTCCGACAGATAGGTGGAACCTCTACAATAACCGGGGATTTCAACGCCAAGGCTGTCAAATGGGCAGTTGGAACAACGAACTCACGAGGTAGGTGCATTCTAGACATGCCTACTAGGTTAGGTTTGATAGTGACAAACACTGGTAACGTCACCACTTTCAGAATACCGGGATCTGAACACACCATGCCGGACATCATTTTGGCGGCCGATAGGCTGGCTACAAATGTTGTAGGATGGAAAAAACTGAAAGACTAGACTGGGAGTGATCACAAGTATATTACATCCCGGATCACGGTGCGAACGAACTCCTACCCGACGCTAAGAAGGAGAGGAACACGTAAGTAAAACTTCGATTGGGTTTGCGTTGCACACACCATGCGTGATGATGACTCTCTCCTCATGTTTAGAAGTTCTTTCTAATGTTTATATTACGAAGGACTAAGAACCTTCTATTACCATTTTCTGTGTATGAACACAAATTTTTTCATAATTTAATTTTTCAGAATTTTTTTTTTTTTTTTTTTTTTTTTTTTTTTTTTTTTGGAAAAAGCAGGACCTCCTCACACTCAATTTGAAAATTATGAATCTAGATTATTTGTCTACTGAAAGAACAATTGCAAAATTAAGAAAATTGTTTGAGGATGAGTTTTTTTTTCTATTACAAATCAAACATGTCTTCTCTTTTTAATATTAAAGTATTTTCGCCTTTTTCCCTTAAAAAGAATCGAATTATTAAAAAAAATTAAAAATAAATCACATCTTTGCCACACTAGTTTCTAACTAGAGCTAAATAACGTGCTGATACAACTAATTGTTGAATATAGTGAATTGTCTAAAACTCCTGCCTCAACCCACGTTTGTGGAAGGCAACAGTTTCTAAAAAAATTTGCAATTAAAATTGGAATTTTTCTTTTTTGTTCGTAAATTACATACTGTTGTATTTTACTAAAGTTAAGGCTGTCGAGAGATCACTTTGTTACACAAAAGAAAGAAACACATACACCATCACACCATCACACACTCACACATAAACACTTAAAAGACGTTTAAAGCGAAAAGCACAAACTTCTTTGGAATAGACAACTGCAACGGATGGGCAGTTACAAAAAAAAAATAATAATAATAATACTAATAAAAAAATAGAGCACAAAATGTTTAAACCAAAACTTTAAGTAAAAATAAACAAACAAGAAAAGAACAAACGTTTGCACATTGTAAACGTACAGATGAGTGTGTGAACAGCGAATTTCCTGTTTGTGTTTCGTCTCTTGACTGACCACTTTTCAGCCATTCATGTTCGCGGGCTATTCCTTTAAGCCGGAATTGAATAGTTGGCAGTCGAAGTGCGTGTATGTGTTCGTTTGTTAATATTTGGGCTGAAAGAAAAGGCATTATTGGCCATCGTCATTAGCTTTAGCAGCAGCACGATCTGCTCTGTTTATGCGTACATATGGGCTTCAGCAATGAAAAGGAATTAATTCTTTATAAGAAAGTACCCCTGGGATTCTTCCGATGCAACGAGGTTTTGTATGAAAATTTTGGAAATCATATATGTACTTTACACAGATATAATTCGTTCTTTCAAAGTTTATATTATATTTTTTTTTCTAAATTAACAGAACAAAAAGCCTGTGTCATTAAATGCAAGCGAACATTTCGTTCGAATATTTATATTGAAAACAAGAACAAATTTTATATTTATGTAACCAACTTCAAAAAAGGAGGAGGTTATCGATACGTGTTAATTTTTTTACTTTTTTTAATGTCTATGTTTATGATTTGTGAACCGATTTTCAAAATTATTTTTTTTTACTTTAAAAAGGCTTACTTTTCTGGATTTGGTCCCATATATTCTAGTTGCAAATCGGACTGGAGATTTTCCCTCTCGAAATGGTGACTATCGCACAACTCCACCATTTTTGGACCGATTTTGGAAAAAAAACATTTTAATTTAAAAGCACAGCGTGCAGTTTTTAAAAAGGTATTTTAAACAATTCTAGAAGTAAAATATAAACTAGGAAATTATTATATCGGCTTTTAAACAAACTTATTCGGTTTTGTTATCTGTTCGATTGCCCCTTTGTATTGAAGTCGGTTTTTTGGCCACAAATATTTTGTTTTTGCTCTAGACATAAATTTCAGTTTTTTGGCTTTTTTAACGAAATTTTATGAACCAAAAAGTCTAAAAACTTTCTAGTTCCATAATAAACCAGAAAAAATATCGACTCCAATTATATTGAGATCTATTCCCGAAACTGTAAACGATAATTATTTTGGGAAAAATTTATTTTTTTTTGTGGGTTCATATATAAATAAATTAATTGAAATATCGATATATGAAACAACAAAATTTTGAAAACTCCAATCGTTCACATAATTAGTTGGAGAAAATATTTCAAATAATAAATTTCAATATTAATTAAATGATTATTTTGTACTTGATTTTTAATTGATTCATTTCTTATTGGACTTAGTGTTTCCAACATTTTTAACTAGGACAGAATTAAGCAAAAGCTTAATTAAATTAAAGCAATTAATAAAAATATCAACAAAAAAACTATAGTAGTCATAGATGATAAGCTTTTAAAATTTTGTTGTTTTTATCCAGTAGAAATAATTGATATTTTATAAGAATTGCAGGATAGATGTAGAGTTATTCGTAATAAAATTTTTAAAATCGATTAAAAGAAAGAAGAAAAAACTAAAGTTTAGAAGAAAATTTATTTCTGTGTACATGTATGTACGAATGTGTATGTATGTCTTTAATGCCTTCAACGAACTATGAAAAGGAAAAATTAAAACTGAGTTATTTACTTAAACATATGAATATAAAAACATTTTCAGGGTTGTACCCTGGGCAATTAAACGAAGAGCATTTAAGGAAAACTTTACTTTCGGTGTAAAATATTGGAGAAAATTACCCGAATTGGGTGATTAAGGGAAACTAATTAATAGTGGGCTTTTATTAGCAAAAGATCATAAAAACGGGATTTCAAAAAGCGAGGCACATAAGTGTGAAAGGTAATTAAGAGCGATAAATTAAACGGGTTACACTGTATTTACATTTAATTAATTTTTAATTAATTAACAAACACAAACTGCGAAGCTACTTGGCTTATCTGCAGAGACACCCGGAGTCTGCGGCAGGAGTCGAACCTGCGACCTTCGGACTACAAGCCTAGTACACTAGCTACTAGTCTACGAAATTTAAATTTTTAATTTGGGCAAAAGGATTTACGAATTTCAACTGAATTGTAAATTAATAATTACCATCAAAATACTTTGACTTTTAATGAAAACAGTTTGCAAAACTATATATAAATAATGAATATAAATTTATATAATGAATGAAGGCTGAAAAAATATTTATTTTAATTAACTAGAAAGTGAACATCGGATTAAAAGTTGAAATTTCACTAATTTAAAATAATACCAAATTTCAAAATAGAAGTCCACATTTTACTAAAAATTGCATCGAAAGAAAATACGATGTTTTATATGGGTAGAACATTCAAACTACAAATTCATTACTTACGAAAAAACAATAATCTAAATTCTCAAAAATCCATATTAAAGAAGCCATTGAAAAAACGGTTCTGTACATTGAAAAAACTGTTGGCGGTCTATGATTAACTGAAAAATATCCCATAAATTTTTGATAGAATCATATAGATTTTTGAAGTGTCACCAAAATCTATATACGAGTATAAGCTAAAAATCTGAACTTCCCTAAAAACCATAACAAAAAAGTGTCCTGTGGAGCGTACAGAATCAAATGGTTACTACAAGGCAGTTCAGCAAATCAGTGACTTTTTGAATTTTCTCGCCTCTTAACTAAAAAGGCAACACTGCTCCTGTCAACAGCCATTTGTCAGTTGACTCCTGTCAAAATTTCAACAAACTACGCGATTTAGTTTGTTTTTGAGAGCCATTGACTACGGCATGATATGAGGAAAGAACCGTCACTCAAATTAAGGCTAAAGCTTGATAAATACTCGTTTTATGGGAATTCTGCAACATTAATTTCAATGGTAAAAAAGGTTTACTGAATTTCTCTGCAAGGGGAAGATGTCGAACGTTTTGGATGCCGAGTTGAGGTCTATACGCTCGAAACAATTGAAAAATTCACGATATGATGCTGGCCGATAGGAGATTGAAGGCGCGAGAGATTCTCGAAGTCATAGGTATATCAAATGGCTCAGTGGTTTAAATTTTGAGAAACTACTTGAGTATGAAAATGCTTTCCGCGAGATGGGTTCCGCATTTGCTTACAATCGACTACAAGCGCCCTCGAGTGACAACTTCTCAGGAGTGTTTGGCGTTATTCAGCAGCAGTAAGGAGGAGTTTTTGCCACGTTTCGTCCATGTTTACCATCCACCATATCACACCAGAGACCAAACAGCATGCACACGGTATAATCCACATTGACTACCTTCAAAAGCGTAAAACAATTAATGGTGAATATTATTCCAACTTAATGAGTAGAGACTGTTGAAAAATAAAATCATTTTTTATGACTTAGTGGCCTGGACCTATATTCCTAAATTTAATATACACCAAAATTCAACTCAGAGACGTCTAAAAAATAAATCTCCCCTACCAAGATCAGTTGTTAAGCAAACGTTTAAGGCGAAAAACAAGCTGGATGGTGCCATACAGCAAATGTCACAATGGACTCACTACATGAATGATTTGGGGTACATGCTGGGGGACAGCGTGATATTTTAACGCAATAAATCGATGATTTCAAACTAATAATTGTCGTCATGAAGAATAAGACCACTCGAGTTCTTTCAATCCAATGAGAGGTGAGCAATTGAACAATATTATATGCCATATTTAGTGTTTTTTTGGTTACAATTGGTTTTATGTCATTCTAATAATTTTAGGGACATAACAGAAATATAGTACATCGCTTTATCCCATTAATTATCCTCTTTTCTCAAAAAACCTTCGGCGCTATCCGATAATCAAATGAATCAATCCTTTTGCTTCGCGTATACGAGTAGTTCAACCTTCGTTCATGTGTATTCGAAGCATTCACTAGAAATCAACTAAAATTTGTTGAATGTAGTTCATGTGTAGACAGCGAAAAAAATTGCTGCAACATCAATGTGTTTTTGTTTGTACTGGCAATTTTGTGCTGTTGCACTCATTGTCCAGAGGAGTTGAATTGAAATGCACACATACAAAGACGAATATAAACCTACATATTTATAAATAAAAATGCCGACTTTAATGCCCGTCCTAATAGTAGATTGTTGTTGTAAAGAGCATGTTTGAGGTTCAAATGAATCTTTGTTAAGTGAAAATTTTCGAAAAGTGGAATTTGATGGCGAAGAAATCAATGAAGTTAATTTCGTTTTTTTTTTTGATAGTATAACTGCCATAGAATTTTCAGCAAAACATTCAGTTGCTGAAAATTGTAATGCCATCCCCCTAATAAATCGTAATGCATTTGCTTTATTGGCATCGCCTTTCGTTTTTGAAGGCATCCACATTTTTTCTTTCACCTTCTTGTTGCATGTGTCAGCTAATGGTCAGTTGTTGCGGTAATGTGTAAGTATGCACAGATGTATGTTTGTGTGTGCTTTTTTGTAATTAAAAATTTGCTTCTTTTCGATTTTATTTATTATTTATGCACACAAAAGCCGACTTCATGTAAAACACAAATGATTACTACACGTTGTACAACTAATACTCGATTCAAGTTGGACAATTACGGATGAAAGTACATGCTGACAAATATTTGTTCAAAGTCAACTAGGAAATTGCAACAAGGAAGGAAGGAAACCCAAATAAAATATGTATGTTTTCATGTCATGAAATGTGTATCGAAAATATCATCACTGCATCTTTTATGTACTCGCAATCCCATAAGCGTAGCTAGAGTTATTTTCTAGGGACGTCTAATTCTCTGAGAATTCTTGCGCAGGGCTGGGCCTACAGCCCTTTAATGAAGAGGATAATTGAGCTTTAAATTAATACTATTTTGAATTTCAATATCTTCATTACAACAAACTTGTCTTACGTCTTAAAAATTTTAAAAAGAAATGTTTGGTTATCCGTTATCATGTTATCCGGGCAGCGTTGTCATACTCGTATACATACATCAATATTCAATATTCAATACATTTTTTTTTAATTATTTATTTATTTACATAACATAGGAAGAATTTTTACAAGTGATATTACAAATAGATAAGAGTTCAGGCAGTGAATAGTCCTTTTCTACTTAGAAATATTTACAAAACTAAAATTACTAGTAGGGTTAAGTAACATTTTATGTTAAGGCAAAAAGTAACAAAAACCTTTGTGAAGCGAAAGAAAAAAAAAAGAAAAAAAAAGTTTTATTTTAAAATAAAACTTAAGACTATGTAATAACCGTCAGTTCGTTGATATGTGCATATTCAGATAATTGACATCTGAGATCGTAATTGTGTGTAAGTATCGAAATTCTTTCTTCAACCATATTGATACAATTAATAGCATGCAGCCGTTGGGTAGAAAAATGCCAGGGTAGATTATAAATCATTTTTAACAGTTTATTTTGACTTATTTGAAGTCTTTTTTTTATGGCAGTTTGCGACATCATGCCATACTGGGGCCCCATAATACATTATAGACATAAAAATAGCTTTAAAAATTATGATTTTGTTATCTTGGCTTAGGGTTGACTTCCTATTTACAAATGAGTACATAAGTCTTGTGGTATTATTTATTTTGTTAATTATGTAGGAAATGTGATCGCTGAAATTAAGTTTTGAGTCTAGGATAATGCCTAGATATTTGATTTTATCGTCCCATTTGATATTCGTATTGTTAAAGTAGAGATCTCTTTGAGGAGTAATATTCAATACATAAATATTCAAAAACCATATAAATATATGATGAGGCCATGGTAATATTAAGTTAATAAAGTTAATAGTTGTAAATACATTATTTTGTTAAACTCCAAAGTTATATTTATTGACGCAACGAAGCATAAAAATGCAGGTGTAATTATTGTTAATTTTTCAAACTTTTGTTCTTGAAATCTATCTATATATATAAAATTGGATGTGTGTATGTATGTATGTATGTAACGTAATGGCTCCAAAACGGCTGGGTCGATTTTGACGAAATTTTCAGGGAACCTTCAGAATATTCGGGCGGGTGACACTGTGAAGTCCGATTTTTTATTTTCGGTCTGTGGGCGGAGGGGCGTGGCAAAATCCAATAATTCACAAAATGAGAACGGCTTGGCCGATTTCTGTAAAACTTTTTGTCAGTTGTTCGTATTTTCGAGGAGAAGGTTTTTATGGAAGAAAATTTTGGAAAATCCCTCCGGAAAAGTCGGAAAATTGGAAAAATCGAAAATCAAGTTTTTGTATGAAATTTTGTTTGAAATTATTCCTTAATGGCTTTTCAAATGAAAAAATAGAAAGTTTGTCTGAAGGCTTAAAATTGGGGCGAGGCGAAGTTCGCCTGGTCCGCTAGTCTATATATAAAATAGGATGTGTGTATGTATGTATGTATGTATGTATGTATGTATGTATGTATGTATGTAACGTAATGGCTCCAAAACGGCTGAGCCGATTTTGACGAAATTTTCAGGAAACCTTCAGAATACTCGGGCGGGTGACACTGAGAAGTCTGATTTTTGATTTTAGGTCTGTGGGCGGAGGGGCGTGGCAAAATCCAATAATTCATAAAATGAGAACGGCTGGGCCGATTTCTGTAAAACTTTTTGTCAGTTGTTCGTATTTTCGAGGAGAAGGTTTTTATGGAAGAAAATTGGGAAATCCCTCCGGAAAAGTCGGAAAATTGGAAAAATCGAAAATAGAGTTTTTGTATGAAATTTTGTTTGAAATTATTCCTTAATGGCTTTTCAAATTAAAAAATAGAAAGTTTGTCTATAGGCTTAAAATTGGGGCGAGGCGAAGTTCGCCTGGTCCGCTAGTACTATATAAAGTTGACATTTCAAATTTGTTCCTTATTTTGTTTTTACCAGACTTGGCAGCCGAAACGAATTTCGGTATCGGTAAAGGTAGCGATATTAAAATATTTGTTATTTCGATATCCGTAACGGCATTCTATCGAAAAAAGGCATATAGAATTCTAGGATTCGAATGAGTGGGTTTTTGCAAGCTCAGACTTAGGCACAGGACCGAAGAGGAAATAAGCAAATTGTGGGCCGAAAGAAATAACGCACAAAGTCGATAACGACTTGTGGCCAAGCAACAACATCAGAGACACAATCTGTGTACTGATACGAAATGCAAGAAATATATATCTCTGATATCTCTTGCACAAGCACAAGGATACCTCTGCCAGCCGATGAAACACCCATAAGTAAAGAAGAAAGTATGGAGCGATTCCTATAGCATTTGGCTTGGAAAATCTAGGAACGAAATGGTTGTCTGAATTTCTCTTGAAAGTGAGGATCTTTCCAAAAATTGAGACTATGTGAACCAGAAAATACCATAAGAATCACAATAACCTCCGGTTGGTTCAAGAATGGCGACTTCACTCAAACAGATTCTCTGTGGCATCATAGTGCACAAACAAGTCGTCTGCATCCCCTGAGACTCTGACTGTCACTTTCACCATTCCCAATGTCCTTAAAAATAAAGCCGATTACGAATAAAATTTCCTTCCCTAAAATAGGGCAATAGAATACAAATCGTATCGTGTATCACAGAAGGCAAAAAACTCTCTCTGTGGAATACCATTAATATGTACTTATTATCCTTATGCTATAAATACAGACGAATAATAAAATAATTATATCATCCCATCACTTACAAAACATCTGGATATCTTCTCAATGTATCTGTTGATAAGCCTTCTATCCCTAATCTTTCATTTTACTTGCAACATGGATTGCGTAGGCTAAACCTATTTTCGAGCACAAAAAATAGACATAAAATATATTATTTCGATCTCATGTTGTGCTTTTCATTCACTTTTACAAATTTGTCTGCTGATTTATGACAAATATTCATTTACTCTTGGACGAGGCCGTTATGATTTTCGTTTCATTATTTCTATTTGCAATAGAAGCCTGGTTGGTTGTCTCTAATTCTGCTCTTGTGGCAATTTTCTAAGCTTTTCACATCAATATATGTTTTTTGTTTATTTTAATTTCTACATCGTTTTATGTGGCTTTTGTGGTATTTGTATGAATGTTATCTGGCCAATATGTTGGCTTTGGTATGGAGGCCCTCCTCCCTGCCATTGTATGATTTTGTATATCGAAGCCTGGGATACGAGTACAAGGAATACAAACAACAAAGTATTGTGTGCCACATTGGTAAAGATTTTATGATTTAAAATTTATTGCAAATAAATCTAAAATGCAACTTTTAATACTTTAGTTGCGTGACTTGAACTAAAAGGATATAAATTGTTGTTTGCTGCAGTTGTTTGGTTTTGTTTAGATCCATTTTGTTTAAAATCGTGGATTTTTTATTCGGAAATTTTTTTTCTATTTTGGCTTATTGACTACAAGAAGTTTATGAACAAACACCGTTGAGCTCTGATTTATGATGTTCTTTGCTGCCACAAAATTGTGAATATGCAACTTTGTGTATTAAATTTAACAAAAAAAATCTTTTCACATTTCCGTATTTATTCTATAAAAAGTATTTTAATCCAAAGGTGTAACTAAATACTATAACACGTGTAACTATAATTAAAAACAGTAGACTAATCGTAATGATCAATACTATTTGCTTGAGTTTTTTGTTTATATTAAAGAAACTGCTATTGAACTTTAGGTTAATTTTTATTTATTTGATTTTTTTAAATTTTATTCAATTTGTTATCGCAATATTGATTTTGCTAAAGAAGACACCTAAATAGGCGTTAGAGCAGTTAAAATAATGACGTTGCTTAAAGAATAAATTAACGTAAAGTTCATTAAAGCTGAAATTCCATAGTATCTGTTCTATGCGTTGTTGCGTTTTATGCATGTGGCAAAAAGGTAGAATCAGAGCAATTGTATGTGACACTTTGCAGAGCAAAACACAGGGAACGTATGGACGCTAAGGACACATAAAGTAGGTTTATTTTCTTTTTTTGTATACGTCTTATGCATCATGAAAGAGATCAAGTGTTTTTGAGAGCCAAAGATGACATTATATTTTATTTTCAATGACATCGTAAAAAAATTGTTCGTTGAATTTCAATTTTCATTTTTTTTTTGTTTAATAAAAGAAAAAGCTTTCCTGATAAAATTTACCAATATTTTCAGGAATAAAATCCATTTTTAAGATAGTTCTTCAATTAACAAATTTTGCATTCTACTTATCGATTACTTTTATATATTGAGTGTCATCTCTGTTGTATTTATTTTTGACTAAAAAATTACTCTATATGTGATCAAAATAAAGGAACTTGGCTCGTAAAAAGCATTATATGTAACTTGAATATTGCGCAGCAACGCTTATAGAGCTTAAGGATTTTTGTTCAATATTCCGTCGTAGACGTCACACGAAGTCAACGCAACTATTAGGTTTATTGTCGACCTGATTTGACAGCAATCAGAATTCTCAATTTATGTCGTTTTTTTTAGGCCTAACCTTTTCGAAATCTCATAGAGAAATATGGAACTTGGTGTTCCTCAATGAACCTCAACTTATTAGGAAAGATCACATAATCATGTAAGTGTTTTAGAACGATAAACGTATTTTTTATTTAAATCAATCAATAATTAATTTTTTTCAAAAGAGAAAACGCCGCTAGCGAATTATATATTCGTTACTTCCGAAGTATCCCTAGTCTCGTTTTTCATAGCCTTAAGGAGTTAAATTGACAATATGTGGATTAAAAAAATCTATGAGCTTTTGTTCTAGCATTTGAAAATAATGTGATTTTTTCTTATATCATTAAAATTTTTCCCAATATATTTGCTACTATTACTTGAACATAAGAAAATCACAAATTAAACTTATTGATAATTACATTGTGTGAAGATAAATTTAAGTTTAAGTAGCAGAGACAAGAACCGATTTCTTTAACAGTGCTCTTTTTTCGATTAACAGAGCACTGTTAGGCACTTAATAGTCATGGTAAATTTCAAGAAATGTGGATAATCTAGGAAGGAGGAACGGATCCATACAAGACACCACATGGAACAGTTGCTTCAGAGTATAGGTGTTCGATGCAAAATAAAAGGACATGCAAACAACGTCCAAAATAACACAAAAAGCAATTATAAAAATTGACATATTCTCTGAGAGATAAGTGGTCTTTATGGAGAAATAGAATTGGGGTAATTGGTTTTGTAGGCAAGCACTTTAACCACTACACCATGCCATTGTTTTTCGAGTTTCACATTTAAGTAGCTTTAAACCCCCTCCAAAAAATCCATACAAGGAGCTCCCTGACCACCACTCACCCTGGAAAAGAGGATAACATCATGACAAAGGTCACGCAGCCACCACCCCTAGGAAAAAGGTAGGAATCAAAGATTAGCAAGGTTCCTCACCACTACACCAAAATACACAGAGGGCGTTGTTTCTAGGGAACGGCAGATGACAGCAGCCCCATTATCCTAGGTCCTGCTACAGCAGACCAATTCTAAAGGATCACAATGCAACCCAATATAAGTACTAAGATTTATGAAACGTTCATTATTATACTGGTGTTCCCACATTTAATGCTTAAATATAAAATTTTTGCCACTACCTTTCGCTAAAATAGCCAAACTTCGATTTCCTGTTCAATAATCTTGCTTTAATTATATTTTGGTTTTTGCGTACACGCCCTCTAATATCCAAAAAAAGAGAAGATACTAGACTTCTCTTATAAATTTACTAACGATACTATGAAGGTTTTACAGAGATGTATGTTTGGTCAATATTCACAATTTTTTTTGATTTCTCCTATAAGGCAAACTACTGTGCAAGGTAATATTTTATCAGGAAGGAAGCTTTCATTTTAAAACTTTAAAATTTTGCTTATAGATTAAAAATTTAACTTATTCAGAATTTAGTGCATAGGCCGGAAAATAGTACGGTGCACCCGTATGTTGATGAATAAAAATAATGGATTCGCTTAGAGGAAAATTAAAAACACACAAATATACATATAGAATGCTACAGATAGAACTCAAGTAATGAGCTGAACAGAAAAATTCTCGTATACTTTTTATATTTTCTTGTTGGCTAAAATAGGACACTGACATCTTCAGTCAGATACAAATAAGTTTGCTGGAAACGGTAATATCCCGAAAGAGCTGCACCATAAATGCCTATCACAGTTATATTTCATAAAAAAAAACTTCATTTATTCCACAAATTTTGCCTTTAAAATAAGTAGTGAATGAGCAGAGAGGCTTGCTGTACTTAAGTTCTTACTTTAAACAAAAATCCACTTAAATAACATTTTTCACATCGCCACAAAAGCATTTATCAAGAAAACCATTTAGAAGCAATAAAAATCTTAATGAATATCAAACAAACTGTAATCACATTGAGATGTTTTGTATACTTGCGTTGCATTAAGCCACTCTCACACAATACAAAAGCTCTTTCTGCTGCATAAAAATAGTTTTGGTTCATAAACGCTTTCAAAGCTATTAAATCGCAATCTATTGTCTGTTAAAAAAAAGAAATCCTTCCAAAGAATATAATAAAATTCCAGCTACTTTTCTAAAAGCGATTCATGTTGCAGGTTCGTTTGTATAAGGGAATGCGTAGCTCTGTTAGTGTTCGTTATCATAAGGTAATCAACGTTTTTTTTATGGTCAACTGCAATTGCCACCTGAGAATATAGTGGGCATGACAGCGACAAACAGACAGACGAGCAGATATACAGACATAGAAGTAAGTAAAATAAAATATCAAAGGAACTACCAGAAATTTTATAACTACACCTCATCACTAATATACGAGTTTACCATATACTCCATTATGAAAAGCTAAAAAGTTTCTTAAAGCTCCTGTATATTTACAGAATGATTTAAAAAAAGGAAAATATAAAAATGGGTTTTAAGAGTAAATGTTCAAGTTTATTAAACAAACAAATCGAAAACCCTTTTAGCATATCACTGATATTAAGTTCCTATAAAAAATACCTTTCGGAAAGAGGCTATTTTAGAAAAGTCTGTTTTATAAAAAGGATCTTTTGTATTAAGTACGTTTTCGAAAAAGAACTTTTTAAAAAAGTGTCTTTTCTAAGAAGTATCTCTTTTAAAAATACATTCTATAAAAAGCACTTTTATAATAGATGGTTTTTACAACAGGTATCCTTTATAAAATGTACCTTTTATAAAAGGTACCATTTATGGGAAATAATTTTTATAGCCAGTACCTTATATCATAAGCCCATTTTACACAATGTACCTTTTATAAAAATGATTCCTTATATAAAAGCATTTCATAAAAAGTACCTTTCGTTAAAAATACTTTTTGTAAAAAATATATTTTATATATATTTATTAATTTTATCGACCTTATGGTATGTAATTTTGGTTATTTTTATTCAGGCTCTAGGTCATGAATAAAAATAACCATAAATTAAATAGATTTTATAAAAAGAAAGATTTTATAAAAAGTACCCTTTATATACAAAGCAATTTTTAATTACATTTTATGGAAAATACCTTTATAAGGGTATCTTTAATTAGATGTACTTTTTATAAAAACTACATTTTGTAAAAACTGCCTTTTATAAAAGGTTCTTATTATATAAGGTAAGTTTTATAAAAAATACCTTCTGCAAAATGTAATTCTTGCAAGAGGTACTTTTTGCAAAAAGCATTTTTTTTTAGCAAAAAGTTTCTTTTAAATAAAGTACCTTTTTAAAAAGTACCTTTTACAAAAATTATCATTTATATAAAGCACATTTTATATATAGCATTCTACGAAAAGTACTATTTAAAGAGTATCTTTAATAGAAAATACCTTTTATAGGGAAGAACTTTTTATAAAAGGAAAATACAAAAAGATAATCCTAAAAAAACTGTTTCAAAGTGCCAATTTTGACTATTGCATTTCTTTCAGTTCCCACTGTAGATGACCCTGCTCATATACATCCGTGTGTATATTATTAAGTTAAAAGGTCTTGTGGAAGAAAAACCTTACAAACTACCCTCGTGCTTATCAATAACTGCAAATAAAGACTTTAAATTGAATTTTTTCCTGTTATATGCTTGACTTCAAACATAAATTTTGTGGCCTGGCCCATAAAGAAATAATGAATTTACACACAAATACACACACACAAACGTACATACACATATCTATATACAGATGAATGCAAGAAAATTTAACCTGGCCCAAATAGAAGGTGTATACAGATTGTTGTAATTAAGATAATTGCAATAAGATATTAAGACGTTGTTTTTGCAATTGCTTAACTTGCTGCTGCAGCATAACAAATTGAAAAAATACCATATCCAATATTTGAAATAGCGTTGCTGCAACATGGACAATATTAACGTAGCCTCAAGCACGACATGCAAGAATATAAAATGAAGAAACAATAGCAAAACTACAGCAAGGAACACAGCAGCTGTCATCAGTAGGCCAACCGAGTCTTACGGCAAACAATACAATCAGGTTGGGTCACGTTGTGCATTCTGTCTCAATGAATTGAAATAAAAAGAAATGCCAAATACAATGTGTGTATGTATGTTCTCTAAAGATGGACAAAGGAAATTATTAATTTGGAACAAAAACTAGTTTCTCTTAAAGCAGAGTAAATAATTGTTTGGTATGACCTCTTGTGGCAACTGCTGTATGGCTTTTACGAAAATTGGTTTGTGATTTTCAAATTTATATAAATATTAATTAATTTCAAATACATACGATAAGTAAGTAGCTTTAGCATTGTTTTCTCTATTTAATTCAAAGTTAAAGGAAATTGGGTTTTTTTAATTAGAAGCTAAAAAATTACACCATGCAACAAAGTATAACTTTTAACTTGATATGGATTGGAACTGGACTGATATTATTTATTTTGTCATTATAGTAAAACAAATTGATAATGTTTTAAGTTTATCCACTTAGTCAAATGCCTAAAAAGTTTGCATACAATGTGCCTCAAAATGCAAGCAAGTGGCGCCTCTGAAGAGCTGACCGCTCATGTTGTAAGAAAAGAAACTGCAGAGAAAAAAACAATCAGACGAATAAATTTAAATGGCAGAAGCTTTTTTAATTATAAAATATCATTCGTAATGGAGGAGCTTTTCAAATTGTTAATGGGAGCAAACAGAAAATAGAGCGGGAACAAACTGAAGAACTTGTGAGAAAGAATTTTAACAAAATCGTTTTCGATTTTTTCGGATGTAGACATCATTCAACTCTTTTTGACTTTTGACTTGTGAAGTCCATGAAAATTATTTTCTTATTTTACTTTGACTTTTCACAAAATTCACAGGATGTTTTACTTCTGTTAGTTAAAGATAGTTCAACACATACTTTAACACTTAAAGTATATTTTTCTTGTCTATAATGGGCGAAAAAATAGTTTTAATTAAATAAATATCTAAAATAGTCTGAAAGTATACTTTCTTATGACTATAATTATGACCCAATACATATATTTAATATCTTATACAGACAAACACAGAATCGTGAATAAAGATCCGTGATTCTTTGCAATAATTACATAATGTCTAGGGATTTCTTTTCAGGAAGAGACCGCAATCCTGCCATTTTTTCTTTTATCTCCAGCTTTTTCTTTATGATGCCTTCAGCTGCATAATAGACTGACATTCCTGTTTCATGTGTTGAATTTACTTTTTGTATTTTACAATTTCAAGTTCAGTTTCAATTAATATTTTCTTCTTGGGCTTTTGTTAAAGCTTCATTATCCTTTGACACTTTCACAAGTTTTTCATGCAAGTGTGTCTTCATCCGCAGAATATTTTACATGGACAAATTATGTCGAGCATTCAGTTTCTGATGTATTCTCTTTTGTACTTTTGCATCTTGCGTCGCGTATACACCAACCAGATGTTGTATTTTCGTTTTAGTAACCTCCCAAAGCAATTTCCTCTAATAGACTTTAGCAATTTTATTGCCATTTCCACTTGAACTCTCAGAGCTGTGCGCATTGTCGGTTTTATTATTCTCCAGCTCCCAGCACCAGATATTCTCCAAATTTAGTATACGGGTATTATTTTGGGAAGACGTCTTTGAATTATGGCATACATTCAGCTTGATTTTAAGTGAATTTTGAATAAAATATTTTCCAAATTCATAAATAAAATCTATTTTTTTAAGAGAAATTACACTTTAGGCAACTAATGCCTATTACTATTAACTTAAGGTGTTATTTCTTTGGAATAGGGATATGGTAGAGAGGATAGGTGGTGAAATTAGAAGACAGAGGGAGAGAGAGAGAGAGCTTAAATTCTGTTTTACAAATCAACTATTTCGCTTTTTTTATAAATTTTTATAGCAGAGTTGCAGCGTCTCTGGTGCTAAGTCTCTTAAGGTGTATGTGTTGTATAGCCATTTTATTAATTTTTTTACTTCGCCGACGCGAAAATTTAAAATTCAGTGGAGTTCCGTTATAATGAACTGAATTGTACCGTATTGTACCGTACAATTGAGTTCGTTATAGATGAAGTGAGTTGTAATCAGAGTAAATATTCATATTTTTCAATATGGTATATATAAAACTTTTTTTTCTTAATTTTCGATTTTTTTATAAGACATGTCCATTCACAGATTTCATGTATTTTGTAATTTTCTATCATTTTCTCGAGTAGAGGTGAACAATATCTTTCATGACTAATAAATGAGGGAAACATTTTTGCGTAAATTCTTAAAGGAATTTTGTAACTGTCACTCAAATAATTCGTTAAGACCGTAATAATTTCTATAAACCTGTGCACGTTATAACCGAACTCTACTGTATATTAAAATGTTTTGCTTTTAGCAACAATAGTTAACTATTATGAATTTTCAATTCTGTTCTGTCTTTGTATGCTAAAAAGATAAATGCTCAAAGAGAACTTTTGTTGTCAACGACATGAATCTGGAAATCTTGAAGCTGCAGCAATTTTGCGCACAAACGTTTGGATTTAATTATATTATTACTTTATCAAACGGGCATTCTCGAATGATCTTTTTTCAATTTCATCCCTTATTTCTTCCTTAATAAGAAAGGACTCGTTCTTGAGCCAGATTAACAAAATTTTCAAAATTTCCAAATTTTTCAGTTATTCAAAAATTATATTAAAATTTTCTCTCCTTTATTTTGACCGAACCCGAAAATCTTTTATATTAAAAAATTTAATTTCAATTCCTTAAGTTTTACTACAAAATAAAAAAAGCTTACGTTACAGTGGTGTTTTAAATAGTTAAACAGCTTAAAAATATACAGAGGCAAAAGTTTAAAAGAAGACTTAAATCTTATATTTTTAATTTTTTAATAGACTTTGAAATAGTGACAGATCAAAGAAAAAGAGCCAGCAAGTTCTAAAGCACTTTGGGAATTTTCTTATTATTTTCTAAAAGTCAATTAATGACAAGGAATATGCCAGTTCTTATAGAATATAAAATTTTTCATATCCTGAAATCTACTAGTCTCGTATAAAAGTAGATAGCAAAGTTCAAAGTTCTTGCTCTATTTCACATGTGATTTTTTATACTTCCACGAAACATGTATATGGGAATTTATAAATTTTTTTATTGGCATTAAATGAACTTTTATTTTAATAAAATAACAATAATAATGCATAAAATATGTACATACAGTGGGGAAAACTACAATAGGGACACAATCAATTTTTATATATTTCTTTAAATAATTATTTAGATTCACTTAAATCAAATCATGAAAATTAAGAAATGTTATTAAAGAAAAAATTTTGCTCTATTTGATTTCTTAATAACGGTATTATAATTATTTATTTAAGTTAAATTTTTTATAAATATATTTATTTATCTTTTGGTTATCTTTCGATGGCGTTAAAAAAATCCAATAAATTTCGTAAAAAAAATTTTTATTCTAGAAATGTTGAATATACAATAATATTGAAAAAAAAAATATTTAAATTAACAAAATTTGTAATAAAAAAATTAATTAAAAATTTAATGGAATTCAAACGAATTCTGACACTGCTAAGTATTAAGATTTATTACATATCTGACCTGTAAACGCGTAAAGACATTCCGCATGCGCAAATGTGTAGTTTTACAGACATGAAACCGGATAGACTGACAATTTGACTAGTTTGTCGAGAAATTTCAGCTTAAATAATAGAGAGGTGTGATATTTGGTGCCTCTTGGCCCACTAAGTTTACCCGACCAAAAAAATTAGAGTGCTTGTACAAGCAAAGGGAATATTAAATTTGCGTACTTTATGTCTTGCATCGTCCTTATATGTAAGAGCTCTTATCTGATGCCTTAAAGCGTCCTACATGTATTGCATAAAAATCCAGCACTTATAGGATCTTGACTTTCTAAGATCCGCGGTAGTACTTCTATTGAAGCACTTTGTATCATTGTCCTGTTTAGGCACAAATGAACGGGATCTATTTCTTACAAAATGAGATTATTTTGAAAGATATTGAAACAGTGTAAAAAGGCCAGTTTTCATAATTTTCGTATATATGGACAAATACAGGCGTGGAAAACATGGTCAAACCATCAACGACATATACAACAAAATTGGTTAATTTCATTTTATTTCTTTTTTTATTTCTTTTTTCGTTATTTATTATTTTCCTTTTAATTAATAATTTAAAATAACACTAAATAGTTTAAGGACATATGGATTTTCTTTTTTTTGTCCCTATTATTTTTGCAACCACTGTTTAAGTGTAATTTTGTGCTTTGTGATTCCAGCCTAATTTTCTTCAATAACTTGTTTCTAAATCGGAAATATATGAAATAATAAAATATAAAATGGACCAATAAATCTAAAAATCTCATCAAAAGGCCATACATTTAAATGTATTTAATGCGCAACTTTAGATTTAATGCCTCATACACACAAGCACACGCATACATACATGTATGCGTGGATGCATGCACTGGCACATTTCGATTTTAAGTATCATAGAAATTCCAAACACGCACTGGCACAGTTTTTTTAATTCATTGCAGGAGTATAAAAATCACATACAAATATTGCGTTGTGTCCTTGTCCTTGTTATATTTTATTTTTGTATAAAATTATTTTTGTGTTGTTATATTCGTATATATTTGTATTAATTTTAGTTTAACTTAAAACAAATTTAAAGTACAATAAAAATAGCAGGATTTATTTGCCTTCAACACGGTGCAGTTTTGTGGAAATTAAATTAGAATTAATCACTGAAATGACGTAGTGGCACTAAAATTGTGCGCATGTTCCGCCCGCTAGTACTCAATTTTTCTTTTTCTGTCATTTCTAATTATGAAACACATAAAAAATTAATAAATTATGGATTTTGATGTGATTTAAACTCTAACCCCTAAAGAAAAGTTTTGCCCATTTGATTAACGATACCATTATGCTGGAATGATTTTCTAGAAAAATGTACGCTTGTTTCCTCTCGCCGGTCCCCTCCTGAATACATTTCGGAATCAAAGGGCGTATAAAACTGTGAGTTTCTTCAGTTGTTGTCTATTTTGAAACATTTCATTGAAAAGTGTTCAGTATTGAGCTTTATATTTTTTAAATAAAAAAATATAAAAAACATTATTCTAGCCTAATGATTCCATTTGTAACAAATTGCCATCCGCTCTAACAGCAAACAGTGCTTCAAACAACATTCAATATTGTAAAGAGTGATTTTTTAGCACCTTTCTTTTTGGTGTAACATGTTACTGTCAAACATGTTCAGGTTGGTCTATAATTTAACCCTGAATCGACTTACAAACGAACAATGCATGAAGATTATTGAATTTTAGTATCAAAATTCATGCTCGTTTAAGAAAGTGTATCGTCCACTTTTTTATCGGAAAATTGTGTTCAACGATGAAGCTCATTTCTGGTTGAATGGATACGTGAACTAGCAAAATGACCGTATTTGGTGTGAAGAAGCATTGCCAAGAAGAACTGTTAATGCATCCCGAAAAATACACGGTTAGGTGTGGATTATGGGCCGATGGCATCATTGGAACGTACAATGTCAAAGACGGCAAAGGTAAAAACATTACTGTGAATGGCGAGAGCTACCATGCGATTATTACAATTTTTTGTCAAAATAGAAGAGCTGGACTTGGCTGACATGTGGTTTCAACAAGACGGTGCCACAGTCCACACAGAACGCAAAGCAATTTCTCAATTGAGAGGCGAGTTCGGTGCACGGTTTATTTCATGTTTGTGGCCTCGATCGTGTGATTTAACACCTTTAGACTATTTTTTGGGGAACTATGTTAAAGCTTATGTCTATAGAGACAAGCCTGCAACGGTTGATGCACTGGAACTGAATATTGAAGAATTTATTTGTGAGATACCGGCCGATATGTTGGAGAGAATATGCCCAAATTGTACCCACCGTATGAACCATTCATATAAAATCATCTTTAAAAACATTGAATTATATAGATTGTTCTATCAATTTTTGGGTCACCAATAGAAGCATTAGAGGAAATAAAATGTAACATGGTTGGGAGGGCACTATAGAAGTACTACATCAGCTTCGACAAACTAATGAAATTGTTACTTGTATAGTGTGTGGTTGTATGTCATTTTCGAGTTTGAGTTAGCCAGTCTTATTTTAAGTTTAATTTTAAGCGTATGTTTTTTTTTGTGTGCGGTGCACCCAGTGAGAAGGGTTGGAGGATTGAGGGTTGCTCTCAGGATAGCGCGCTAGACGTAAACCTCACTGGACCCTGCGGCCGTGATATAAGTGAAATGCCGTGACATCAAATGATATTGATAAAGGTCCTTTCATCTATTATTGTTACAGTTCTTTGAAATCAAGTATCGGTAATTCTGTGCAACGTTATCGGTATCTGATTTAGAATTTATTCTATAATATTACGCCGCATTAATTTTTTGTAGCATTTATAGCATTTATCTTCTATATCTTCTCTTGTGGTTATGTTCTGTATGGCATTATTAAGTCATGATAGTGAGGATATTGTGTCTCTAAATTTTCATTCAATCTATATCCTGCAATCCTAGTCTTCAATTCGTTCTAAGATGTGCCCATATATACTTTCTTAAATTTTTCAAGGAATTTTATGAACTACATTTTACTAAATAATTTGTCTAATGTTTATAAGTTTTATTTGCCATCTTATTTGTATTCCTATCATAATATGATATATATATATATATATATATATATATATATATATATATATATATATATATATATATATATATATATATATATATATATATTATATATTTGAGTTTTCCTAATCTTTTTGATATGAACGGCATAAAAATTAACGATTTGTAAATATATTCTTGGTTCAAAAATAATACTACCATCATTAACTTTAATTTATTTGTATATAAATTGTTCCTCTTACTCCTTTGGGGAGCATAGGACCGTTGTTTGTATCGGCCTATTAAATTATATGTCAGTCTCATTGGGAAATTATTATCATTCAATAATTTCATAATCCTATTCTCATTGTTCTTGTGGAATACATTGTTTAAATTTAAAACCCCAATAAATAACAAAATAAATTAATGAATACTAATCGACCTTATCATGGTTGGCGAATTTTCCCTACGACTCCCTCGATTAATTAAGAAATGATTAAAACTGTCGAGGTAGAAGTTCCACCGCGACAAGGGCGAATATATTTTGTTTATATTCAGAAAAATTCTTTGCATAAATTTGAAAAAAATGGAATTTGTGCCATCTCCGATTCTCAAGATCAACGTAAAATTTGCACACAAAAAAAAAACAATGTTTATAATTACAATTATTGTCATGTACATCCAAACGTTTCCTATGAACCACAATTTCAGTATTCCCTTCAAATATTAACAAATAGTAGGAATATTCCTCCAAACATAACAATCCTCCTGAAACTCTCTGAATGTATTCGCTTAAACCCAAAGATTTTTATATCCGCACATGTACTGAAACAGCAACATTAACAACCACAATAAGAACATGCATACGAGTAGTTGTTAAGTAAATCTTACTTTAGCTATTAAATAAATCCTGATTTAATCAATTTTTCTGAAAATTTCATTGATTCTATTAACAAATTACATTACAAAACATACATATTAATCCTAAATCAATCCCAATAAGCAAATACTAATTAATTTAATTAATTTCCTTTCAATTCAACACTTAACAAAAATGTGAAACATGCAACTATTCGACATTACAGATGGAAGCCACACAAAATGCTTCAACACATCATCATTGAAAGCAAATTTTATTATGGCAAAATAAGAATAAAATATTTAATGGCAAACTTTTATTTTGTTGCTTTAATCATGGTTAAAAGTAGTTAATTTAATGCTCTATTCATTAATACGACTCGTTTTAATTAAACTAAAACGCTAGATCTCATCAATACAACTCCGCAAATCGGTTAATTATGTAAAATAAGTTGTTGGAGCCAAAAATTAAAGATAAAAAAATTTCGCAATAAAAAGTCTTTGGCACGAGTATGCTACAGTCGGTATGAATAAGAAGTCTTTAAGTTTGACAGGAAGTTTCATGAAAGACAAGATTGATTGACGTTCGTCTGCAATAAGCAGGACATGATATGATTTTGAAGTCCTTGTTAAATAATATAAGTGATTTCTTTTTTTTTAAATAGTTTAAGAGATTTTGTTTTAAATGGAGAAGATTTATATAAATGTGCATATACAGAATGGAGTAAAAGTAATGTCGTAATTTGAACTGGCAGCCAGTTCATGTATATATATATATATATATATATATATATATATATATATATATATATATATATATATATATATATATATATATATATATATATATATATATATATATATATATATATATATATATATATATATATATATATATATATATATATATATATATATATATATATATATATATATATATATATATATATATATATATATATATATATATATATATATATATATATATATATATATATATATATATACTATATATACTATATATATATATATATATATACATATATATATATATATATATATATGTATCCTTATATATATTAAAATTTCGATTGCTCGAAAAATATTTTTGGAGTTTGTCTAACGAAAAAGACTCTGCCTCTATAATCCACGTGAGAAAAGAGAAATGCCAGTTAAAGATTGAAAAGCTTGCAATCCGATTTTTGAACATTTTCAAACGATTTAATAAATTTTTCTTTTTTAATTTTTATTGATTTTGTACCTCTGTCACTTTCACCATGCACACCACGGCTGAAGTTCGACTAAGTAATTGGCGTTCATAATCTTTTATGAACCTAGTAAATAAAAGAGAAAGTCATGAGAATGTTGAGATTAGGATCTGGAAGTTGCGCAAATTCAAAATTTCAAAATTTCCACTTTTTTGATGCATATTCACCGATTTGGTGAAGCTTTTACATTGAAAAGATTAGTTTTATTATGTTTTTGCGAAAATTGCAATTAAATATTTACCACTGGAAATAAAATTCACAAATGAAAGGCGCACGAATAAACCAGCAATCACGATTTATTTTTTATATGCGAAAGAAATTTTATTGATTGAAAATAAAATAAAGTAGATTTAAAGAAAAGAGAATTTTCTATAAAAAAGAAATTATTTTCAATACGAATCTCACAGCATGGAAGTAATTCATATTATTAATCATAATTGTTTTAACTTGACTTTTGAAGAAGATGAAAAAATGAACTACTAGATATTTGGAAGCAATGAAAGTGTCGTTCCTGGAGAATGATTTCCATTTTACTTTAGACTGAATATTGTACTCATTCCCTTTTGTAGCGTTCAGGAAAAAGAATTTCGTATAAAAAGTTCCTCAACTTTCATTTAATGCTCACGTAAATCTAAGTGAGCACTTGCTCATTCACGTAAATCTAAATATTCATGCATTCACTCATTCAGCTATAAACGTGCATAATTGAGCTCATCAAATTTATTTCTGTTCAACAATTCACAATTTCATGAACACTATAGACAACCGCTGAAAGAAATAAATATTTTTTTGTTTAATTTTACCCTCCCAAAATGTGAGTTTCCATATGCCTCAACGTGAAAATATTCACCAGCTTCATGCATTTACACACACATGCATACATACTAATGTACATATATTTGCATATTTAATACACAAAACACCAACTCAACTATGAGTGCAAGTGAGTATTCACTAGAACTATAAAGTATAATTATTCAGCAAATAACCAGTGGCTGCCTGCGTGCCTGGTTGCATGGCTGCCTGGTTGACTCTAGTTGCAGTCGCTGTCGCTGCCCTCTATTATTGCAATTGCCGTTTTATGAACCTGCCATTTCAATTTTCACTGCTTAATGATTTCAATAGTATCGGCTTCATTAATACGAGTACCATTCCTTAGGAAATATGTTTACATTGTCAGACCAGCACACAGATACACACTTCAACACATGCATACTAATGTAAGAATGTGGCGTGTATGAGTGTGTGTGTGTGTAAATGCAGGAGAGTTTGGAAAAATATTATCGCTTTTATCGTTTGTAGTTGAGTAGTTCTTAATTTAAATAAATTTTAATATTCGATATGTATGTACTTCCCTCCATACAAACATTTGCACTTTAGAAACAGCTTAACTAAATACAACATGAATACTCGTATTCTGTTTGTATATTTATTATTAAGTTAATACTATAAGCAGTATATACAAATATTTAATAGGAAGGATTCGTGGGAAGGTAATAAAAAAATAAGGAGAGGATATACGAGTATCATATGGCTCTATTCCAAGTCTTTTCCAGTTGAAACATTTTCATAAACTACCACAAACAGTTGAAGAGGCGGAGAAAATAGCACGAGAGTCGCATTGTTGCTATAAACATATTATGTTCCCCTCCACTATGTATTTTTTTGCAAACAAGTTGTTGTGATTCTTAAATATGTTATATTATCTTGGTCATGATACAAGTCCTCATGTCTATATTTGACCAATAAATTGTAAATTTTTTTAATTTAATTTTTTTATGACTTCAATAACGACTTTGACAGTGGATAGCGGCCATATAGTTGAAGCTACATTTGTCATTTATTCAGTCTGTTTTGTCAAATCGCCATGGACGGATGTGGCGTTGAACAACACGTGCAACCCACAAAATTGTTTTGTCGAAATGGCTGTTTGCCCATTCAGCGGCAAAGCCCGTTCCTTATTTTTTTTCATAAATTAAGAATCAAGCCATTCCTAAATGAGTGAGTACGCCAAGAAATATACTGTCGAATTTGAGACGATGCCAATCCACATGGGATCCATTGTATCACGAAAAAGTCACTGGTTGGTGTGAATTTCAGGTAGGCGGCATCATCGGTCCATATATCTTAGGGAACGACTTTCAGCAGGCCATCATCGTCAGCAGCAAGCACCAACTACTTTTGGACTTGACTGAATGATATGGATACTAAGAACATGTGATTTCAAAAGACGACACTACGTGCTATACGGCTCATGCCACCGAGACCGTGCGATTTGACCCCGTTAGAGTTTTTATTGTGGGTGTTTTTTTAAGTCGCTGGTCCATGTGAAGAAGCAACATATCACAATGGCCCTCAAGGCCAACATACCCAATGCCATCGATTAAATTCAGGCCGATTTATGCAAGAGAGTCATGGAAATACGACGCGCCACACAGCAAACATGCGGAGGACGTTACCCGATGCTACATTCCATACATATTGGCATCAATAGGCCTTTTAAATAAATGCAAAACAAAACCTATAATGGTTTCGTTTTGCATACACATACACCCTTTGTTTTATTTATAATTAAATATAAGTAGCGCTTAATGCGAGACCCGTTATAACAAATGAAATCATTGACGCATGATCAATAGGGACTTTATTTGACAAAATGTTTTTTTCTGATTCTTTTTAGTGATGTCGTGCTGTCTTTTCTTTAAAAACAAGGGTCTCTCATCCAACGGAAAAAATAAAATAGCTTATAACTTAAATTTCAAGGTGTGTGTGCTTCACTCAATAGACATCCCACGCATGTTGGCAAACAGACTATGATACGGTTTATATTTGTGCAACTTTATTCGATTTAAAACAGATTTTGAGTTAGTGCCAATGATGATGTTTACCTTAAGTGTTAGTTGAATTTATTAGCGATTGGATGTTTTACCTGAGAAGTTGGCAGAAAATATAAAAATTTATCGTTTTCGCAATGCATCTATTAATTATCTAAAGCAAATCTATAAACCATTTACATAATATTCATAAACGTTGTGAAGGTTGATAAAACGTTTGTTTTGAAATATTTTTAATGAATGCTATTGATTATGTCTGGAGATTTAAGTTTATAAATTCTAAAGGACTAGGCCGTGTTAAAAAAGGCAAATATAATACATGAATATATTTAATTCTTCGGGATGCCATATAGAAATATACAACTCACATTATATTTGCAACGACTTTTGTATGTACTTAGAAAATGAATTAATGTGAGACCCTCGGAGGATCACAAGGCCACAAGGCAATTTCATTTACTAACCTAAATTAACTAATTAACTTTAAAAGTAAAGTATTATAACTAATACTTAAAACATATTGAGAAATACGTTAAAAACATATTCTGCGGAGAATTAATGCGAACAAATACAAAACAAATGTAACCCCAATAAATTCACTTTTTTATGGTCAATCAGCAAATATTTCCATAAAAATTTCTATAAGAAAAAAATAAATATCAGATTAATATCAATTTCCTTATGCCAGCCTATGAATATTTTTTAAATATATAAACATGTGTGTGTAAATGCACTTGTGTGTGTAAATGTTTATGAACATAAATACATACTTATTTATTTTTAAAGCACAGGCAAAGGATTTTTCATCAAGAAAGGTTCGATATTGAAATGACATGAAACATGAGGAAATTTTATTTTAATTTTAAAGGTCTGTGGGTGTCAGTGAGCAGTAAGTGCTTAGAATATAAAATTATTTATATGTTCCCCATACAGTGTTCCACTTCCATATTAAAAGCGGCATTGGAGTTTGAAGAAAATCGACAAAGGGACATGCCTACCAGCCATACATCAATAGTTTGAGGCTATAATTTCATTTTAAGCGATGCAAGGACATGCCTACCTAACATGTATCCTTAATTCAAAAAACTGAATTTCTGCCATTATGAAAACAAATTTCTTCTAACTATTTCTATAATAATATAAATAATATGTCTGGCAAATTTCAGTCTCTTCTGTGAAGGAACATCAGCACCTTCATATATATACTCAATTAAAAAAAGAATTTTCCCTACATTAATAATCGGAATACAGTCACAATTTGTAATTGCTTCAAGAAATTCTTAAGAAATTTAATTTCGATTGATGCAAGGATATGACTACCTGCATTATGATTTTAATCTTAAAAATTTAATTTCAGCCCCAGCTAAAATCAGTATGCAAAAACAATTCTTAACTATTTCTCAAATTATTTATTTATTTATTCAAGTCATTGGATACAATAATAATCCTTACTGATCAGCAGCTTAAGGTAAATGTACATCTAAAATAATTTATTTAGTTGAGATTTAAAAAAACTATTCGGCAGCGAAATATCTAAGTATTCACAATAATAAATATTAATTGCATAATTAGTTCTATGAAAAAAATCAGTATGAAAAAATTTATATTTTCTAAAAGATCTCTGAGGAACGGATATTGAAACTATTGACAATTTCATGAAGGAATAACAGCAGAGATTTTTCTTCGAACTTCTAAGGATTTTATTGAAGTTCATATACATCTATGCTCACAAGAAGTTGAAAAATACAAAGAAGAAAATAAAAACTTTAGAAACTTAATTTGAACTTTTTCCAGGCGACAAATGTGTATCCTGGCATTAGGGCTTTAAATAAAAGATGCAGATTCTAATATAGAACGAACAAACGATGGGAAAATAATTTTTTTAGTATAAAAAACAAAGTTCATAGTATTCCGCTTAAGAAAACTTAATAGAGAATAAGCTCTCGGAATTATATAATATAAGTGACTCACATGACATCGAGATCAAGGATCTCGTTAACAAATTGCAACATATGACTGTCCATAAGATAACAAGTATAACAAAATAGAATGGCTTCTATGAAAAGTCATATGTCTGAATTTTTTCAGATCGAATGAAAGGCAATTTAATTCAGACCAGACTACAACTCTACTATAATCTTCCTGCAAATCCTTTAAATCTCGAATACATAACAAATTAGTTTAAAAGTCTTTAAGCCATCAGCATACATAAGACGGTTACAGTGGTGGAAACAGTGGCAGATGTCACTAATAAAAATGTTAAAAAGTAACGGACCTAGAACACTACCTTGAGGAATACCAGAAGTAGGAATAAAAGCATCAGAGCAGAGACCATCAATAGAGACTATACAAAGTCTATTAATCAGATAATGCCGGAGCCATTTGAGCATTTGAGAGTGGAATCCAATTTTAAATAGTTTTAGTAGTAGCAAATCATGTTGAACGCGGGAAAGGCTTTAGCAAAATCTGTGTAAATAGAATCAATTGGAGGACTACTTTTAAAGTGGGATATACAAAATTATGTAAAAACTGATAAATTAGTAGTAGTGGATCTGCCTGGAAGGAGAAAAAAATATATTTTAAAATTAAAAAATATTTTGTCATAAATGATATGCTCAAAAACTTTAGTTATAGTTGTTAATTTAGTAATTGGTCTCAGATTCTCAGATTTCAGAACTGGAAAAATTGTAGTAAACAATATTTAACAATATTAAACAATATTTTTTATTTTATTTTATTTATATCGGCAAAGGGATATGCCTACCTTTCATATATCCTTAATTTTAACAGCTGCAACTGAATACTAAGACGCACATCCCCTACAGACCAGTAAATCAAGCCGTAGCGGCACGTTTTCAAAACTAAAAATGATGGAAATTGCAAATGGCCGAGGAATTGTCGAAATGTGCCGCACCGATCTGCAGGTATTTAGCATAGTTGGTATAAAAAACTGACTTCAATAGAAAAAGCCAACTGAACAGATTATAAGACCGAAGCAATAATGGATTAGTTTAAAACCTGATATAATTCTTTTCTAGTTTATGGTTTACTTCCAGGAAATATTGAAATACCTTCATAATGAACACAGATTTCTTTTTCAAAATCGGTCTATAAATGACTGATATAAACGATAATAAATATTCAAAAAAAGCAATTAATCTCTTTCAAACAAAAAAATCTGTTCAAGATTATGAAATTATGCGTGTACAAACATCAAAAAATTTAAAAAACCCGCAGCCGAAAATTTTTGCTATTCAGCCGCCGCCGATATGTTTTAGTCGGGTTGTCTCTTGGTCCACGCAATCCAAATCAACCAAGCCATTTTAGAAAACCCTTTAAGTATTCTGAATTTAAACTGAAAAGTTTACCCAGGCGCACAAGTACATCTACACACATTTATGAGTGCATGTAAAACTTGTGGTCATGTTATTCTACTCCAAAAACTAATCTTATAACAAAATCATAAATTTATTTCCTCTAACATAGACATTAGCCAAATGCCCATACGCTCTCTTACCTGACCATTTAATGTGTAGGATCTTAAATGAACCTCTGAGGGGGTTGTGTAAAACAAAACTCAAGCTGATACATTCCAACTAGGGACCATACGTACTCGTACGACTGACTTCAAAAAAGTACAATACAATGTTTACCTTACGTTTTTTTCCTTTTGGTTTCCATTTGCTATTCTTTTTTGCATAGAATAGAAAAAAAATATGAGGAATAAATACCTCAGTACTTATCAAACTGTAACGATCTCCTTCTTGTATGTCAAAATTTGGGTCAACGACTCGCATACAGAATGATTGTGTTGAATGTTCTTCCATGCACTTACTTCCAGCATTTTACTACACTTTTTCTAATGGGAAATTTGTATAATAAAAATAAACAAGCCACACTCGAAGAAAAGTAACGATTAAGGTGAAAACTGGAGGAAAAATATTTTGGAAATTTTGGCGTTTTCTTTTCTAACATAAAGTGTAACATTTCTTGCCTTTTCGATAGAAGAAAAAAAGAATATTTGTGCCAGTTTCTTTCCCTAAAAAGAGTGCAACATTCTTATTTTCAATTTTAAAGAAAAGTTTAACCTAGTCGTTTAGAAAATTTTAGGGAGTTCTTTTTTCTAACAAAAAGTGTAAAACTTTTTGCCCTTTAAAGAAAAGGGAAGTGATGTCGTTTTCTCTCCGGAAACAAAAAATACAAAATATTTATTTTTAATTGATAAAAAAAAAACAGATAAACATTGTCGTTTAGAAAATCTAGTGGCATTTACTTTCCTAACAAAAAGTGCTGCCTTTCTTGCCCCTTGAAAAAGAAAACAGAAATTTTATGCGGGTTTCTCTTGTGAAAAAAGTGTAAGTCTTATTTTTAATAGCAAACAACGCATTATGCGAGAGAACAAACTTCTTAAATTAGGGGAAAAAATCAATCTAACGTTCTCGTTTAGAAACATAGCATTCTTTTCTAGCAAAAAGTGCAATATTTGTTGCCCTTTCAAACGGAAAAAATGAATTAATGTGGGTTTCCCTATAAGAAAATGTGCAACATTCTTTCAATTGCAAAACACTATTTAAAGTTCTCGTTTAGAAATTCTTATGGAGTTTTATTTTCTAGCAAAAAGTGTAAATTTTTTCGAACAAAGGCAAGTTGTGCGGTTTTCTTCCCTGAAAAAAGTGTAACTCTTATTTTCAATGGCAAAGAAGAGAAGCCTTAAGCGACACAATAAACTTCTTTAATTTACAAATTAGTTTAAATTATTCAGAGTATTTTCCAACATTTTGGGTTAAGGATTAATGACGATCGGACTGGACAGACGGAGCGGACCAGCCCATGCTACTTAAACTTGCGTGAATGTATTTTAAAGGGATTTTACGGGAGAAAAGAAATAAGAATTGGAAAATAACACATTAAAATTTTAATTCAATCGTAAATATATAAAATAAATTTTTTCTCAACGAAAAGATATTAATAAATATTTTTAAAGCTTAAAGAGTGGAATTGAGGTGTGAAATGTTCCCTTTTTCACTGACGATCCGAAACTGATATAATGTAATCAGACTATATATTATGACCACCTAAGTGAACCGTGGTGGTAGTGTTTCGGCATGACGATTTGAAATACAGGTGGCAATTCTTGTGCATGAGTGAATATCATATTTTTTCGTGACTGTAAAAACCATGAATGCAGGTATAAATATTGTCAGTATTTATGCACTGTAGACGCATAGGGTGTTTTTTCATAAATTTGGATTTATAATTAACAAAAGGGCTTTATTTTTACTGTCGACTTAGCAGTTTTCGGTTCTTATATCTAGAGCTCACACTTGTTTGTTAATTGCGTTTCTTACACAGGTAACATTTTTGGTTCTTCATTTTTTTAATCATCCTGATTAGAACACTACAGCTGATGGGATTTGCAATCAATTTTATTTGTCCCTTAATTAAAAATCACTAAGTTCGTTGAAAAGCACTTCCCCTATGAGAATATTTCGTTCATGTAGTCTAGTGCAATTCCGGAAGAATGTAAGAACTCCTGTCTACACTTATAAGATAGATAGATATAAGCCACATGCTAAAATAACCACGGTGCATTATCGCCTAAATTGAGCCCAGCGTGACTTATCGAGAAAAGTGTGCCAAAGTTACATCTCCAGATTTCATACAGGCTTCGTATCTCAGTAAAATCAATAACTTCGCAGCTTGAGATCTAGAAGTAGTGAAAATTCGGATCCTTTCAGCTCCTATTCATTGGATCTGAGAAGTCAAGTTAGAGACATTATGATAAAATTATTTCCTGGAATTGGTATTCTACCCATAGTAATGTCTTTAACTGAAAGCATCCTTTAACATACTAAGAGGAGAAGGTATTTAATTTTTTAGAGAAAATAATTTCATTATAAATAACAAATTACCAGTAAAGGAAGTCTTTCTTGAAAGGATACAAATTTGCCAACTGGTTTTTTATGTAAAAGTAAAAGTTTCAGTTTCGTTATAGAACAGCCCTGTCTTCCAGGCAAAAATTCGTGCGATTACGCGTGCAAGAGATCGACCAGTGTAAGTTTTAGGCCCACGGAAGTACACAATTTCACGGAGAGAACTTAAGCAATTAGAGCGAAAGGGTTTGCTAGTATAAGTCCTAAGACATTTTGGACCAATACGATTATCGATATCTTTTGGGATTCAGCCCATCATGGCATAATCGGGAATGAACCTGCTAACATCCTGGTGATTCTGGCCAATGCAAAACCCTTTAAGACTGCGATGACTGAGTTGCAAAGTTGGGCGAAACTTGTCCATAGGATACTGTGGAATAGCGGAACAGTAAATAGTACAACAAAAGCTCTATGGGGCAACGCAGACGATGCTAAAACGAGGGTTTGTTGCGGCTTAGTAAGTCCAAGTTAAATATGTAAGTTTATTAGAGTCTTGAAAAGATTCTCCGACTGAAGCGTACGTCTACACCGCATCGGTGTTGTGGAGGAGAACGAATGATGGGAATACAGGGAGGATACTAAGACATTGCAACACTTCCTCTTTTATTGCCCAGCTTTTGTACAGACAAAGTCCCGATTTCTTGCGGATGACACCTTGCCAGGCATCATTTGATTCAAAAGATATTGACTGTTGATAATTAAGAAACTACCTTCCATTTTCTAAAGGAGTATAGATTAAAATTTTTTCCATGTGTGGGGACGCATAATTGGCCTTTACTGGCTAAAGTGTATGTCTTTTGACATGAGTATCATTATCCTTTCATCGACCTAAAAGTTCAAATACAAATTAAAGAAAAATTTTGTTTTCATGTAAATTTAAAAATAAGAAATTTTTTCAATTTAATTAATATTTTTTAACAAAACTTCCTGGAAAGTAAAAAAAAAATGCAGTAACGAATACTTTGGAAGCAATAAAGATGTTATTCTTTAATAACAACTTCAATTTTTTCACTGGAACCCGACGATTATGATGTCCAATATGCTTGGAACCAAACCCAAACATTAACACATTAAAAAATCCTTTCTCTCTGGCAAAATTCACCCGGTGGTACGTACATAAGTTTCCATAAGTACCAGCAATTGTTCATTATTTCATGTGGAAAATTTCTAATAAACTCAGTCAAATTTAATCCTCGTCGAAACAACTACGATGTGAGAAGAAAGAAATAAAAAATCCTTCACTTAGAAATGCAGTTGTGCAGTTAAAGCACTTGACACCTGGACATGAAAACAAGGAGCATGAAACTGCACTGCATCATGGTCTTATTTGCCACAAATCCACTGCGATGTGAATTAAGGCAGAGGAAACCATTAAAGTGATAGAAAGTAAAAATGAAGGGTTTTATATAATTTTTATTTTCAAAAAAAATTATTTTATTTGTTCACAAGGTTTATTAAAAAAAATAAAACAAAAATTTAAGGGGAGAGGACATGGAAGGAGAACAAACATGAGAAAGATGAGATAAAAAATGATGACAACAGCAAGAAAAATCAACAAATTCTTCATAACCAAAAGGTTCTGATATTGATGATGATGATGTCGTTGTTGTTTTTGTTTTTAGTTTAGTTTTTCCTGTAACCGGAGGGCAATTGAAAGTCATGCATATTTATAAATGGTTCAAATGCTTCTTGGATGAATGGCTGTTGGGTTTGTTGTTTCAATTCATGTTCCGTTGTTTGGTTTATTATTTGTCCGTTTATGTTGTACATGTCTGTCCCCGTATACCAGAATCAAATTAATGTGTTCAACAGTGAAATGTGAAATTTAAAAAAAGGGTGATAATCATTGAAACGGATGAAGACTGTGAAAAATTCCGAAAAGTAAAAAATACACACCCAGTCATACGGACGCATTTACACGCACACACTCAAAGGACAATAAGCCATGTGATGCAATTTAATATGACGCAATGTAAAAGGGGACAAATTGTTGTAGTTAATAATTAAGCGAAAGCGATCGTAGAAGTAATTTCGAAATTCTAAGTGACCGTCCAGACTTGCAGCTATTGTCTCTGCAATTCTTGAATTTAAGAGAGTATGAGGAAACAAAAAACTAGAAAGCGATACAGAGATGCGGGTCCTTGCAATTCTACTTTGTTTTCTGATTCGCACTCAATGAAGTTTTCATATGGAAAGAACTAGAATTACAAAACTATAATTTGGTTGTGTGAAATCGAATGCAATTTCAAAGGAGAATTAAAAAAAATCAGAAACAAAAATTACAAGTGCCGATATGGAATAAGCAACAAGATTATTTTTGAGAAAAACTTTTTTTGAATTCGTTAAAAAATATATTAAACAAAAGCCTTAGAGAGCCTGTCATTGCAATTTGTTATTTAACTCTTGTCACTTTAGGCCAGATGAGTAATGGTTAGTGGACAATAATGAACAGCGGAAAATTAGGGGCGACGAAATAATCCTCCGAGCGAAATATGAAAAATTGAGCCACGATATCAAATACAATAATACGCCAGACATATAGAACTTTGTTAAAGAAAAATAAGTACAGTATTTTTCGCTTACTTGCATATACTAATATGCTAAAAATGGGCACGATATAGGCAATAATAAGATTCACATAGCTGCCTTAAAATGCTCGTAAGTGTAATATGAGGAGAAAGTAAATAAAAGTTTAATAAAATTAAATTCAAGCAGATTTGTTTAATTATTAGAATTTATAAATTTCAAAGAACTTCGTACTTTATTGTTAAAAAAAAATAGAACAACAACATAAAAACTGCATATTTATTAAAAATTATTCAGGATATTTTAACAATTTATTTGTTAAAAAGTTTATTGTTTGTTGTTGATTTGTTGTATACCCCAGCATTTAATTGACGCCAACCGAAATCGAATATAATTGTTTCTAATGCTATTATTACACTTACATATATGTTTTGTAATTCACAATTAGAAAAATATGATTGAATTGCTGTAATTCTCATATAGTACTTGTGGGTTTTTGTATATGAGTATATGAGTTTGAATGCTTTCCAAACATGTTTCGACTGAAGTATACTGATTATATGTATATACAAATAGTTTTTAAATCAGTTTTTTAGCTGCTATGTGATAATATTTTTACAAATTACTAGAGAGTTACTAAAATTTTCTATGTAGTGTTCGCAATTATATGGCGACACTGGCTAAAAACTATATTCGCCTATCTTGTCTTCGTATTATTTTTGCGCCAAACACATACAAAACTATCAGCGTAGTTATGAAAAACAATTCTCCGGGAATATTTTTCCATTCCGAATTCATTCCACTATGAATCGAAATTCCCTTAGGATTTTCCCGCATGTTTAAGGAAAAGTTCCGACGATGAAAAACTAGGAATTCTGGATATTAAAGTTTCTTGATGGTTTTTTCCCCAACTTTTGGAAGTGATTAAGTGTGTAAATGTTAAATATAAGTTAAAGAGATAATAAAATATTGGTCTAAACAATTTCTCAAATATTTAAAATATGCGCGAGCATCAAATTTTCAGTAAAAAAGCATTTAATTTATATTTATAATGTGGAAAAAAGTTTAAATCTTTTACTCTACTCTACACGAGTATTCGTGATAAAATTGCAATAAATAATTTCGTATAAAAAACAATTAGTAAATTCCCTAAAAGAGCACGTTGGTACGAACTCGGGCTTGATTCTTTTAATGGTCCGCATTTGACTTCCACCATACGAGCAAGTCCTCTGCAAACTATTGAAACTCCATAATATTCATTTAGAATTAGTTTTGTTTTTGTTAGCAAACAGCTAGATTTTAATAGAAACACAATTAAAACCAGCAACAATTTTATTTCATTAAAATCGCGCGAACGTACAAAATCAAACATCAAAAACAAATCAGCTGATTGTGATTTTCGCGCTTCCTTATTTACTTATTTTACGAGTTATTAGAATAAAATGATTTTTTTCTGGGAGAAACGATCGGGAAGGGGAAAATTCTCTAGAAAAGTTCAGAATTGATAAAATATACAAATATATGTATACCAAATCAATTTATGATTGCTTTTCTATTTCTTTCTTACATTTGATGAGGCAGCTAAATGTAATATTTTGTATGCACAATGCATTTATATGCTAAAAAAAAGCTGCTGTAAGAGAAAGACACTAAAATCAAATTGTTCATATAAAAATTTATTAAAATTTACAGTCTATTATATTTTGTGCTGTTAAGTGTATAAGGCAGTTTAGGAAATGCAACTAAGGGAAAATTACTGGGAGCACTTAAAAATTCAAGCAACATAAAACATTTTCCATCCATATAAAACTAATTTTATTCATATCGAAGCATATCGGATTTACATAAACCACCATTATATAATGAGTCCCACTGTCGTTCTATATTGCGATATTCTCTTTATAAATTCGTTTACTTTTTAGGTTAGACTCTAAGGAGTTAACCAGTTCCCGTTCATGATTAATACAAATAAGAACAACATTTTTTTTATGATTTTCAAACCACTTTAATGCCGGCCTCCAATCAAAACTTGTGTAAGTAAATAATCAAAGAAAGTCTCTTCTGTGTGTTTTAAGCGTGTATTTACAATGAATTTAACTGACAAACAATGTACATCAAATGGCGTGCTATGACATATTGGTGTTAGTTAAGAGTTGGGCTGGTTGACTGTTTGGTTTGGGTGTTGATGATAATTACGATGACGTTTTACAAAAATCCAAAATAAAAAAAAAAAATTGATGACAGTGATAAAGCACATCGTGTAATAAACAACAAATACAAACACATACTTATTAAGATATATATAGTATACTCTTAAACACACACATAAACACACACACATACACACATTAACAGGCTACGTACGAAACTGCTTAAGATTATTAAACAATATACTAAGAGGTAAGAAACAGAGCAATGAGCAGAGTAGCACATATTGATAAGGATTACTGAAAGAAATGTTGTACAATGGACAGAAAGGACGATTGGAACATAAATGACAAGCAGATACGTCGTTAAGAAAGCGTTGTTGATAAAAAGAAATACATACTCGGCATCATCAGTACTGGCGAACAAATAAATGCACGAAGCCATGGACGGACATTGTTACGAGCAATTATTTAAAGGTCACTTTTAAATATTGTTCTTATCGTACGTGTATTTGGCGTAAGTCCTTACAGCTGTGCTAAGGTGAATAGGGGCATACACACGTATATGAAAGCGACTTCGCTACAGGGAACTTGTTTAAAAGATAATCGTAGTTTAGGTATGTCACAATTAGGATATTTTCCTAATGTAAAACCTAGGAATCACTGTCGAATACAAGCGGTGAGTCATTATGCAAGAAAGTAATAATTACGTCGTCACGATAAATTTCCTGGCTATTGAATTCTTGTGACCCAGCAAAGGCACCAATGCGAAGAAACCAAATGTATGTTTATTTCTTTCAATTTTACACTATCAGTGATGGAAAAATAAATTAAAAATAATGCTGCTGGTCACCAAAGAAACACAGTAGGTTTTTCACATTTTGGTACCAATTAATAAAAATGAAAAAAAAAAAAAAACTGTTGCGCCATAAAAAAAATATATGGAATTTTTTCATACAGGAAAAAGAATGATCCAGATTTCAGCAAAATGTATTCAATATAATACAACAACAAAAAATAATTGCGAGAATTTTCTAAGGCGAATTTATAAATATTGAAAATAATTTATACTACTAAAAATTAAAGTTCGTTTAATTGTCTGTCCTTCAGATTGCATTGCAGCATTATCCTTGTTATATATTTTTAAACTGTGTGATAAGAGATTTAAATAGTTTTCAACCCAACTTTTGAAATATCTCATCCATAAAATTTAGAGCTTCAACTTCAAGTATGGTATACGATTTCAACACGGCTTAGAATCTTACGAATTTCTATAGCAAAAGTTTCAGGAGGTTTAGTCATTTGCAGTTGCCACATTTTCATGAGCTGTCACACTTCCTATTTTATTAATAACAGCCGTATTGTACCGCTTTCTAGTCGATTGAGTTGGAACTTCCTTGGGAGATGGCTTTTCGCTCTATGTCTCGCTTATTTTTTATGCACAAGAACTAAATTAACCAAAACATATTTTTTTCATAACAAATAAAAATCGTTATCAATTCAAAAGAAATCGGTAAATGCTCTGGTATAGTCATACTTTGAAGAAGATAATCTTTTTTTATGGGGAAGTTGTAATAATGAAAAATTGTTAAAGGTCAGTTTATCGCTGACTTTTGCTAATGGTAACGAAGCTAACAGGTGGTGCAAAAGTAAGAACATAATTTGCACTGGCAGCCATTTTTGCAAATGGTGGCTAATGTCACTCTGCTTTGACATTTATGATGTAGATATACAAAGAATTATTGCAAGAATGAGGAATTATTGTTTCTGTTTATTTAATATATTTTTGGTGTCTTAAGGCAGCGTGAATTTCGTCGTCGTTTTCCTCGCCTCGAGCAAACCGGGTTTACTACAGATGTCAATATTCAAATGAAGAGCCATTGCATCCCCTCAAAGTGGCTGTTTAGTCCACTATTTGCAGTAAAAATTGTAATGTCCTTATTTTATTTTATTTAAGACGCGGACGGCACTACCATAACCGTAAACAGTGAGATATGATGCCGCAAGTTGCTGCACTGCGTCCCGATCATTATTGGTTTCAACTGCTAATACAACCCGGGCAACGATGGAGGTTTTGAGACACAAATTTACAGGTCGAGTGATATCTCGTTATGAAGATTTGAATTGGCTGTCCAGATCGTCAGATCTAACATTACCAAACTTATTCCTTTAGATTTTTTTTAAATCGCGTTTACTACAATAAACCACGGCATTTGCAAGTCTCGAAATAGAGCATTGAAGAAGAAATCGCCCATTTGGAGCCAGATGTATTGCGAGCAAGAATTTATAATGCCGTAAAACGAGAGCAATTATGCAACAACTCATGAGGTGGCAATTTGAGCGATACAATTTCTTCCAACTCGAAGTTTTCCAATTAATGTTATTAATTTTACACTTTCAAATGAACTTTTTATGAAAACGGAGTTGTTATTTTTATTTATAACAAAATAGCAGCCAGTTCAAATTATGACATTACTTTTTCACCACCTTGTATAAAGGGCATCATCAAGATATTTTCACTTGGGCAATAACTTCAACGTACAAATTTCTGAAATCGGTATATATGTATAGATGATACTCTGATTATAAACAAACTGAAATCGCGTTTTCTGCAACGATACTAATAAATAACGTGTGTTTTTGAAGATTAAATCAGCTGTGACGACATGGAGCGTCTTCCTGATGAAATCAAAGATTACAAAAATTCATATCTTCCATTTCGGGCCGCAAAAAGCGCTCTACATTAACAGAAATGGCGTTTCCTGCAGCTTTTTTGAAAAAAGTAGTCCAAATTCCATACCAAACTATCGCTTTCTGTAAATGCATTAGGTTCCTGACAATGATGTGCGGCGGGTCTCCTCAGTCGTTCCCCAGTTGCGGAAATTTATTTGCTGCAACAGCCGCCGAGGTGAAAATGCACCTCGTCTGAAAAGAAGATTTTTCGGCCAAATACAATGTCCGATTAATTTGCAATGTTTTCCAACATTGTTCAAACGTAAAGCTACCCATTTTGATCCGCGGAGATCTGATACTGATTGGTAGCCAAAATTTTGGGCAGTTTCAAAACAACATATGATTCAAAAATGTATTTGTATTTGGGTCACCCATACATTTCATTTTGTCGGTTCTATATTTATGTAGTACAAATAAAACACTAAAAAAGAATAGTACTGCCAGGTGTAAATAATAAAGTTTTGAAAAGGTATTTGAAAAAATGTTTACAAAACTTTTAGTAAAATTTGGTGCTTAATTTTTTTTTAGTTTTCAAAAATTTAGAAAATGGAGCAAAAACGTTACAAATATAAACACTTTTAAATTTACAACAAAGTAATTATATATGTTTCCGTATCCTTTAAGGCCAATTCACACTATACTACAAGTCTAAAGATTTTCATTGGAATTCGTAAGACAGAAATCAAATGAAAATCTTTAAGAAAAAATTTAAAATGTGAGCAGAAAACTAATAAATGGTCTGAATTAAAATAAAAATATTTTTTTCTCTTCCTGTTCAATTTGGTTTTCCTTCTTTGCTTTTGTAAAAAAGAAACACTGCTAAAATGAAAAGTTTTAACATCAAGAAAATTTTCTAAAAATGCTTTTGTCTCATGGGATGTCAAATTTCTTTCTATATTATTTGATATTTTCATAAAATTTCACTTTCACACTATCACACTCTCTCATATTATTTGAGTTTTTGACAATCCGTAATAGTGTATTATGGTGTGCAATGGACTTTACTTATAACTGCAAAATTTGGACCATCATCTCTTCAGGAAACATGTGAAAATAGTGCTTTTGATTTTAAGAACAGCAGAATCGAATTGAATTGAATGCAGCTTTCATTCTTATGAAAAAATATGTCTATTGTTTTACAATAAAAATTTAGAATCCAGAGAGAATATTTTCAATTAGTCAAACATCTTATTTAATTTATATTTTACAGCAGCAGGCTTCTGAATAAGACAATAACGACTCTTATATATTTTTTTTATTTTAATTTTTCAAATCTCAAGGGGCTCATACACATTGTTGAAGAATTATGAACGAAAATTTATTGATGCACATAGAAATTGAAAGAAATGAAAAACAATGAAGAATAAATTCAACCGAAAGTAGGATTTTTTAAATGCAACAACAAAACTAATGACGTTACATTTTTACCACAAAGAAAACTATAAAACCAAAAAAATCAACAAGGATACTTACACCTAATGGCTCTTTAAAAAAAAAAGAAGAGGCTTATTATTAAACCGCAAAGACATCAATGTATGTGGCAAGAACAAACATAAACGTCATGCTGTTGCAATAACGTAAAAATTCAGAAGGCTTAAGCAGAGCGCACAAATAAAAAAATGCAATTCGTCCTCTCTACTGAATGCTTTAATAGTAACATTTGACGTCTTTTATAAAAAGATACCACAATATGCGCCACAAGGGTGATAAAGAAATCAAACAGGTGTGTAGTATAGTTAAAAGAGAAACTCTTGCTTCCCTTTTTGCTAACAAAACTTCAAAAAACTTCTGAATTTATTGATTCATAAATATGTAATATAATTTGATGGTATTATCAGGCTGATGAAAGGATGATTTGATCTGGACTTTTTATTCAACGTAATTGTTTCCGGCTGCGGTATATAACTGTCGCATAGCTGTTGTATACTTATTTTTCATTTAGCTGCCTTTTTTTGAAGAGCATATTTGACTTAACTGCATAAAAGCTACATTTGCTGTTTCTATTCTTCAAAATCTTATACAATTTAATTTTTTAAATGCTGATTATATACCAGCACAATCAGAACAAATGTCCACAGGTTTTGGCATTTTCAAACTATTTTCAAAGAAACTATAAATTTCATCAATTTTATACGAATATTTTGTTTCTTGTAGTTATTCTTCAAAATTCTTTTTTAAGTGTCTGCACATTTACTTTAAATTTCCGATAAAAAGAAAACTGAACAATTGAGAAATTATTTGTTGCTTTCCACTTGAAGAAATTTAATGATTTTCATATTACCCTATTACATATAGGGTTCTTATCGTCACTAGTTATATTCAAATAAAATAAAAAAAAACTATGACTCTTTCTACATTCCAAGTACCATTTAGGCAAGCCTTCCAAAGAAGTCATGAAAATGTTGAAATTCTCTTTTTCGATTTCTATTCATCGATTTGGAAGGTATATTTATTATGTAGAGAAAAAGAAAGTTTTTATAATTTTTTTAAAGAAACTAATTTTGTATTATATTAGGATCGTCCCTGTAAATAAGCTCCACTACTGCAAGACGTACAAATTCGTAGGTATTTCTTTTTCACCGACTTCAAAAAAAAGGAGAATTTTCGTGTGAATTTCCTTTTTTTACTTTTTTGTTTCTGTCTGGAATAGTTTGTTTGCAGGTTGGAAGCATAATTGGACAGGAGCTTTGCCCGTAATATTGATTATGACATCCATATGTCGTAACGATTTTCAAAATTATTATTTTTTATTTGAAACGGTTTGCTCTGCTTCACACAAATTTAAGAGCGAAATCGGAAGAACGAAGTGGCCGCCCGAAATAATGCTTAACATAACTTCGCCATTTCTAGACGTACTTTCAAAATTTTTTATTTAAGAAGGTATTTTAATATTTCCTCAATTAAATTTCAACTAGAAATGGATTGTATCGGCTTTTAACATTGTAAACTTTGTATTGAAGTTGGCCTGAACGTAATGTTACCATTACTCGTTGAAGAAAAATAATGTTTTTATGTAGATTTAGAGAAATATGATCAAATCGATTTCCACAAATTTCTAGTGGTTGTTCCTATTATCAATTAAAATTTTATCAATCGGCACCTAGGAAGTTATAAAAATGCACTAACGGATCCTTTTTAAGCAATAAAAATGTTGGTCGTTAAGAAAAACTTCCAATATTTTTTCACTGGGACCCATTATGCTTCCACCTTGGTAAAGGCTGCCTGACAAGCTGCCAAATGAATTAATTGATCTCATGATTTGTTTACTTCGATGTGCGTGTAGCATGATTTCAAATAGTCCGCGAATTTTTTGTCTTAGTAATACGAAGGAATGTTGCTGTTTTAGACGACTTTCACACAAAAACCACATTTGCCTGCACAAATTAAAAAATAAAAGCGGACTTCTTACCCTTTGATATTATTCCTTATAATTTAGCTTCCCTTTATTCCAAAAATTAAAACTTGCTTTCGTCAGAAGAATTTTTTGTTCAAAATTCTTGTTAGCATTACGGAGGAGGTCTGTGCAGGTGAGTTTTCATTTTTCTCAATTTCTATTTTGTCCACTTCGAAGTATTTCCCGTTAGATATAATACACTTGTGCCAGCGTTTTTTCCCATCCTCGAAGCAGTTCTGATATTCACTTTTAGGTATGGCCTTGAGCTCTTTCAGCGATTAAGTTTTATCCCTCCAATCGTCGCAAACCGCTGTCCTTTTATGGGTCTCTTACATTTTGATAATATAAAAAAGTCGCAGGGGGCCAAATCTGGTGAATACGATGGCTGAGGCATGATTATGATATTCTTTTTGGCCAAAACATTACGAACAAGCAATGACGAGTGAGCAGGTACATTATCGTTTCCGAAAGTTTTTTTTCATATTATTTCTCGCAAGCGGCGCATAACTTCAAGATAACACTCCTTTTGTGGTCTTGGCTCTCCTTGGGTCTTCCAATGGGACGATTTGACTTTGGTTTTAATGCCGTAACCACCCGTTATGACCCTTTTAAGTAAATCTGGATCATCGTTAACGTCATTTAACGTTTCCTGAGCGATTCCCAAGTGAGGTTTTTTTTTTGTTGCTAGAAATCCAGCAATTTTGGAACGAGCTTCACTGCCACACGCTTCATGCCCAAAATTTGCAAAAAAAAAATTATATGGCATTAGCCAACCGATGTGCCGACATCCTCTGCAACTTCTCTAATGGTGATTGCAAGACGAGCCTCGTCATTCTCTACCTTCTTTGAAAAGCTTGTACCATTTGTAAACATTTTTCTGACTCAGAGTACAATCACCATACGCCACTCTTAACATTTCAAGTGTTTTTGAATACTTAGTTCCATTTTTTACACAAAATTTCATGGAAATTCTTTGATCCATTTTTTTTCTACAGCAGAAAATTGCCGAACAAACAAAACACGTCTAACTGTTATGTCTCTCACAAACAAACTAAACACAAACAAACTCAACCAAGAACATATGTTCGAGACAAGTGTGCCAAGATAAAAAAATCGCTAATCGAATGCACCGTAGCCCCGAAGATTTCAAAATTCACCTTTTCTATTGAACAGCTTTCGTATGAAATTAACAATGTACAGTTTTATCTACTCAGACATTGCAAAGGGGAATGTAAGAGAGAGCACTGAAATTATTTTTTATTTTATGTAGACATTCTGCAAGCAATAGCAATGCTTAAGGTCAAAGCTAGAGGGGGAAGAAGATTCTCCTTTAGATTCGCCACAGTCCAATAAATATCGTTTAGCTCCTTTCGACTTTTAATCAACTTTTGCAATGTATTTAATGTAATTCTAGCCACGAGCCTACTTTACAAACTTTATCAACTTTATTATATTAAACACCTTTGTGTCTGAAAATAAAGACAACATTATCCATGGGCGGAGAATATTCTTAGTACTATTATTGCAAATTACTCGCACTAACCCTTTTCATTATAAAATTAAGTACTTCCGATTTCTCACAATAACGCTACTGGCTGCACACACTATTGCATGCAAGTACGTATTGTAGCTTTGCAAGAATTATCAAGTTCAAACATCATAGACATGTTTCTCTCTTTGTAAGTTCGTTTGTGTAAGCATTTTGCTTGGCGTTGTTTTACTGATGACTCTGGTCATCTTAAATCCCTACTTAAATGGGGCATTACATACGTTTACATACATAAACACTCCAAAGTCTATTGAAGAATAAGAAAAAAACACTTCATGGAATACCTTAGATCCTGGTAACTAAACAAGTCCAAAGGACTTAACAGTGCCACACACATACATTCAAAACCACAGATAGGGAAAGATATGTAGGACATACCCGTGTACAAGTACGGTGTGTCAGAGTATTGCTGTAAACCACAAAATGTAATTCACATGCCACCGCCACAACACGGCCACCATAAGTTGTCATGAGAAGAGGACAACTTCTAAACATAAAGAGTTAAAAGGTTTGAATGAATGCCAGAGGTTGATGCGAATTTTGTACCTGAAAAAGATTCACTGACCATTCAGGCAGACAACGAAAATGCAGACGAGAAAAGATCATAATGGAGGAAAGAAAAAAAATAATGAAATGGTTTCATTTCAATCTTTTATTTTAGAATATGAATTAGAACACAACAATGAGCGATGATGTGGTATCTGTAGAGGTTCTAGATATTTTTAATGTTTTAAAATTGATTGCTGCCTCGAAGTATATTTCCGTATCATGTAATTTGTGTGTAACTGACGCATTTATCTCCGGCATTTCAGCAAAACCACTAAAACTCTTTTTGTAGGGGTAATGAATGCAACCAAACATTGCACTTTATATGGTTAATCGTTGGCCATACGAGCCTTTTAACTAGAGAAGCACGGGTAATTATGCCAGTTATAAAAATTGTAAAATAATTTAAAGGGAGTTCCGATAAGAATTTGTCGATATTAAAATGGAATAAGACAATCTTATTTGAGGTATTATCTAAAAGTTCATTGACTGCTATTAGAGTCGGTTGCTCCCCACAGGAAACAATTTCTTCAGCCATTCACTCTTCTCAAGGATAAAACGTATATCAAAGGAGGTTCTAAAAATGCAAACGAATTTTTTTACTTCCTAAAGGACAAATTTTTTTGCTTTTTTATTATTATTTTTTTAATTAACAAACACAAACTGCAAATCTACCTGGCTTGTCTGCATAAACATCCGGAGTCTGCGGGAGTCGAACCTGCGACCTTCAGACTACTGGTCTAGTACCTTAGCTACTAGTCTATAAAGACGCTAATTTCTCTAAGTTGCACTATATATTTCTATGACAATTAGACTTGAATACATTCTTTAGCGGTCGTTTCTGGTATATCGGATCCTTCCATCCTTTAACGAGATTTCTAATAGTCACAAAAAGCTCCTTTATAACAAATAATAATTTTTAATAATATTGTTACAGTGAAAGCTCTTGCAACCAGACAATCGACGTCGTGGCATTTTTGACCTGTTATGATAGAGGATTTGTTATTTAAAAACACATGTAGAACTAGTTTCTCTATTTAAAAAAGTTTATTTATAGATGGTTTCGATTGGTTCAACTTATGCTGCTGGTTTTACAAATGACTCACTATGTTTTTGAAGACGCAATTTATCAATGATTCCTTATGCCAGATTACTAACAACAGCTTATGGTTTCGATATATCAATGCGGTTACTTTAAGTGTAAATACTTTCAGCAAAAAACATTTAATCGACCGAATACTTCCTGAAAATTTCTTTAAGTTGCAAGCGAAATATTATCCTCAGCACATGAAATTCGGAAGACTATTAATATATCCTGAGAATTTAAACTTACGAAAATAATTTTTTATGAAGAAAGTCTCAGCTTGATCCTCAGAGGCCATGACAATGAATCAGACACGAATCTGATTAGTTTTTATTAATTATTGAATAAAAAGAGACTTGACTCGCCCCTGGTGACACCTTGACTACTGCGCTGAGAATTTCTACATGTGTTTTCAGTAGACTTGGTAGATATTTTTTTTAAATCTGTCGTCCGCGATCGGTTATGGGAATGCATTTTTTATAGTAACACTGAGGAAAAGTTTAGGTTAAGAAAATTTTTCGGTTCATGGGACTTGTTCGTTATGGAAACTTTCATTGTATTTGTTTTTGCCAACTACATGCCCGCTGCATTTAACAGTCTTTATCTTAATGACTTTGAGAGTTTAGAACCCAACGAGGCACTGTTCCTAGGTTCTTGGACAGCAGCTATGCTGTGTTGTTGGCCAATTCGGACATGTCGAATTCAGCTGAATGATGATATTGCATCGACTTAAAATGGCAATCGCGATTGCTATATGATGACATGAAAACTTTGCCCTGATGAATATACATCTCTATAAAAAACTTCTATCGTTAAGATGTGTCCCATAGAATTTGTCTTATAGTTTTTGTACATCATAAACTACAGAGTACGATTGCATTGCCATTAAAATATGTTGTGTTTATAAATATAGTTTTTTATCGAACGATTGTTAAGGTAATTAGACGGTTAAACTGTATTAAAAAATTAGATTTCCTAATATAATCGAAGTTTCACCCAGTCAAAGTTGCACACAAAAAACAGCTATTTGCAAAAATTTATAATAATTAAAATTTTCATATTTCCTCAATGTGCATAAGATATTTTGAAAAATAACAACAATGTATAAGAAAAATCAAATATAAGAAAAATATCAATATAAAACAACTTAGAAAATTAGAAGGTTAATCTGTACATTTGGGAGGTAATCCCGAATAATTTTTATAACTAAAAAAACTGTAAAAAATTATCACCAAATACCACGAATTCACGAAAAATATGTTTTTTTCAGAAAACCCAAATTTTCAAATACTTGATCTTAATCTTTAATGATTTTGAAAATTCCGCGATGAAACAATTGGAAGTTGGTGATTTCACCCCGACTTTCGCAAATATTTTTTTTTTTTCAGAAAAAATTTTTTCTAATAAATTTTAATACTAATCAATTAACTCCTTCCAGAGACAAAGTTATCGAAAAATTCGAATAAGTGTTTTTTTATAATTCGAAAATTTCTTTCGTTCAATTTTTCAAATCACCGAAAACTGATTCAAATTTCGCTTCAAAAGACATAGAAAAATTTTGAAAGGTTTATAGTTTTTAAAACTCCCAAAATACATGTTGAATCGCTTCGTAATTCATTCATTTCTTTGGACTGTGCCGAATGATGTATATTTTCGGTAGGTCAAGGAATTAGTTCAGGATATTGAAATTTTTCATGTAATTATTAAACACATCGGAGATCTGAGATTTATCGAAAGTTTTAAATTTCGTATTAAAGGGAACTTACAGGGAACATATATTTATGTTTATTTTATTCATTTATTAGATAAAAGTTTTTATTTCTGGTATCTCTACTCACCTTTGTGGTGCATCGTATTAGAAATATGCATCTAAAAAACAAAGAAAATATAAAAAAATTAAATTTAAATAAGTCTTGTAAGAGTATTAAAAAATTATTTTACAGACAATTCTCAAATATATCAAAATTAAAAAAAGTTAAGTTTTATCAAAAAATATAAGAAGAATAATGATAACAATTCGAGTTCAAACTTTCATAAGCTACTCTGAAAAATCTAAAATTACATTACCTTCTATAAAAAACAAAGGAGGAAACACCCCAAATACCCAAGTTTTATTTATACTCTTCAGGAAAAATGGAAAATTTTCTAAGCTTAGAATTTGGCCAACAAACGTTGTTCAGTCGACCTAAAATGGCAACCGAAGTAACTGTGCAATGAAGCGCTAAAGAATTCACATATTTATAATAAATTTTTATCATTTAGTTTTGCTGCTCAATTGCGTTACCTACTCGTACCTTGAAAATTTGTTATCAATTATTAAATAAAAGATTTGAAAAACACCGCCAACACGGAGTGCCTGCCACAGTTTGTCAACACTGACACACTCATTCATATTTAATATTGAACCACAAAATGACAATTAGTGGACCCTTTGCCATTCCTGTCTGAAAAACCATTTCTGTGTGTTCAAAGTATTGGTTATAAAGGAGAGCAACCAGTTAGAATCAAGTAATGCCATTTTTACAAAAAAAAACTCTTCGTCCGAATCAACCTTTCAGTGGGGCCGGTGAACTCTGGTAGGACTACACGGTGTCATTGAGATATCTGGTACATATACTCATGATTATACTGATGACATATTCGTATAATTCAAGCCTTAACTCAAACACTTTCAAACATATTGCCAAAGACTGACTCATGACTAACTCCTCGTCATTATCTGGCATGAATAACATGTGATTAAACGGCGATCGCCATAACTTGTGGGAATTTTTACCTTTCGAAAAGTAAAGTCTATTGATCTAGTATTGCATGAAATTTTCTTATGAGATTTTCTGAATCCTTTGCTCTAAGCCATTAAGTCTCAACCAACCGATGCCACTTAAGTGAACGTATGTAGGTTTTATACACACCTTTTACTAATTAATTCTTATAGCATATCAGCTTCAAATATGTTTAGCTGATCTAATCAGCGTTACCGCTGAGATATTTCAAAAAGGGTCACATAAATAGGGGATTTTATATAAAAAATGGCCACGAAAAAGATATTTAAGAGAAAAGAGAGGTTTAAGCTTTCGAAAGAAACAATATTAAAATTTTTATTTCATTTTTGCACAAAAAGATATCAAGCAATTAATAACGATATGAGTGTAGTGGAAATGAGGGATGCAGAACTTAAAGTAGGAGTGGTTATAAGTAAGATAGAGCAAACAATAAATTTACAAAAAAACTGTATGTGAAAATTAAAAAGCTAGACATTCATATGTAAGTATATAATCATATAGGCATTTATACAACTTCCGAATATTTTCCTAATACTTTCTAATTTTTTAATATGTACTTTACATATCATACAAAAAAATTTTTTTTCAAAATGCCCATAATCAAATTAGGATGAGATAGAAAACATAAATACTGCCTTGGAACTAAGAAAAATATACGAAAAGCACTGAGGTAAATTTTTTATATGAGCCGTTTTAGCACTATTTAGAAATTGTTTATGCTTATTTCGAAAATATTAAATACGTATTTCCCAAATTGAGATTGAGATTTATTTGTTTGGCGTATCTATATTTGTTGATTAACTCCTAAGTTGGAGTTCAAATTTCCAGCTCTGCTTAAAACATATTTGGAGGAAAAAGCATGAAGGGCTGATAAATATGGGGCAAATTAAATATACATATGTACATGTACGTCGGAAATATATAAATTTAAATATCACGAATTGGTTAAAAATGATACAAAAAGGTCTTTTTAGAAAAGGAGCAACGACTTCAAAAAAAGTTAAAAATTTATATTTTAGGGTTACGACAGTAATGTTCAACGTAATATTTCGGTAACGAATTTAAGTCAACAAGTTCCATTCCCTTACTATTCCAATGTACACATCTAAATATTACCTTGTTCACTCACCTCATTTTTACTTGCTCAAGTATCAATTTAGCTGGAAGGAAGATAAAGAAAGGAATATGTACATACATTCTCTATCTCTCACACAATTGAATTGGAATGTGAATTAAAAACAATTAAGGGATTTGAACAAATGCATACATATAAAAGTCGCTTTGATGTGGCAACACTACAAACCCAAACATATTCCAAACAATCACAAAAAAATATTCCAACTCAAACAATCACACATGCTTATCATCATCATCATCATTATAGTCACATACTTACGTATGTATGTATGTACATGTACTTTTGAATGCACGAACTCGTCGTTAGAAATGGCGCTTAGAATTATACGAGTGCATATGTATAGAATAATAATAACAACAACAAGGTGAACTCGTGTTCATAATCAATGAACATCGGTTTTGTTTTTATGAACCCAGTTTCTGCCTTAAATGCTAAAATGTGTTGCGGTTTATTTTGGTTTTATTCGATTCATGTTTTATTAAGATGCAATAATGACGTTGTGATAATTCCGACCAACACACTCACATATACACCGCAACATGACAATGGGTGGTGAGTATCGAAAAAGTCGTTATCAACATGTATCGTCAACATTAATGCTTTTTTTATTTCTCTTGTTTACAGTTTTCATAAACATGGACAATTTTTACATGTGTATGTGTATGTGTGAGCTTATTGCTTTTTCTTCACTTTCCTATTTTAACATCTGCTTTTGATTGATTGTTGTTGGTTTGACTGCTTTTTTGTAACATTGAAATTGTTTTTGCTTGTGATAAAAATAATCATTTTGTTTGTCTTTGGACTATACTGTAGTTTCTTTTATGTGTTTTAACAAATATTTACATATGTAAGTAAATGTGTATAAAACAACTGAGTGACTTTTGATTGTTGTCGTTTTTCTTGTTTAATAAATACAAGGATTTTAATTTCCATAGTTTTATTTAAACATCCGTTTTAAATAATGACCCCTAATTAATCTATTGAGGTTGCTTTGTTTTATTATTCATTTTCATGTCCAATGATTTACAAAAGCTTAAGGAGAGTATGTGTTTGATAAGTTGTGATATATGAAAGAAGTATTTATAAGAGGATTTTAAGGATAAACTTTTTGTCAAAATATCTTGAAGAACGAGGCACAAACATGTGCACAAATACGCATGGAAATACATACATATATACATACATACATATGTATGTACATACATACATACATATGTACGTATGGTTGTACGTATTTTCGGAAGCTTTTTAATTTAATATGAATGAATGAATTTTATCTCAGGCTAATATATATTAGATGTTTTACTGAAAGAAAAACGGGTAAACAAATACCCGTTTTTAAACAGAATAACCATTTTCTATACCAATACTTTTTTGGCTTTTTAGCTTTAATAGCAACACCGACAAAATTTACAAGGCAACAATTTTAAGGTTATCGTATATTTTTCTATATACGAATATTGAAGTTTATAGAACCTGTAGTCTATCCTCAAAATGGGCTAAATACAGGCCATAGCCAGTTCGCCAATAAGTAAGTAGGTGGTCAAATCAATAAAAATTTAGCCACTCAGTTCCTTTCCAAGGTGCTAAACTACAGAGGTGACAAAGATTTATTGATATAAAAAATCAGGGACCACACAAGAGAACATTCTTGCGTAAGTTCGCTACTATTTACCTTCATCAAACTTCAATACTTTATGGCTAAGAGTGCCAGTCAGAATTCTCCCACTTAGAATTTTTAGTCCATTGTGAAACCGCAGAAACTCTGCTTTAGCCGATGCCCCATCTCGAACCAGCTGAAGCTAATGAAACACTATGCGTTGCAGTTTAATTTCTGCAATCTTGTGGAGATAACCAAATTCAAGGAATGCAATGGTAGCCAATCTTCTTGCTAATCCGGGAACGTGACATAAGAAGTAATCTACACTAGCGGCAGAAGTCGTTGTGTACAACTCCATATCTATGTGTATATATACCAAGGAGACATTGCTCAGTTATGACTGGCATCAGCGGTTATATTTGTCTCCCATTCATGCAGAGTAGAATGATCGTGTCCTCTGTATTTAGACGAGGCCTTAACAGCCTTAATATTCTGATGTTTAAAAATAATTGTATGACAGACGAACCTTGAAGCAAGGACTAAAAAATTATATTTCCTCTCACAAGTCCATTTAAAATCTATTATCTCTACGTTATTGCCAGAAAAGAATTTATAATTTCATTTTTATTTGAAAACTTTCGACCCCTTAAGGCCTACACTGGTACCGGAATATGTGTAAGTATGTCTGTAAGTATATAATATTTTCTTGGTTGTTTGTACTAAACATTTCTTCTTAAAATTATTAGTACAATATTGTCGGGACATTAAGTGACTGATGCAGGTTGTCGGAAAAAATATAAGGAGGTTCAGTATACAAACCCAAGGAACACACATGAGTTTTATCAAGTATGTTGGTGTAGCTGGGACTTTATTCCAAAATCGTAATGTTCATTTCATATTCAGAAATCAGTGCAACACGCATATCCATTACGTTTCAAAAGAAAAATTTATTAGACGAATCAAAAAATTTCATTATATGTATAAAGATTTTGTAAATTCTGTGTTTTTTTCTTTAGGAAATCTTTGTTTTTATGTTCATAATTTTTTTTCAAATTCCGGCATCCGTAATTCTAAAAGATATTCTTCTCATTTCTATAAATCATACATATTTACTAAGCAAATCCTTGCTTAGTGTGCTGTCAAACAAAATTTATTCATGGCCCTAGTTTAATAGAATAATTATTTTTGTGCTGCATGCCAAACCACATGCAACATGCGAGATGCGTAATGCACGTTACATGTTAGAATAATCTACATAAGAAATTCGTCACACAACAATTCAAGACGCAACATTTTTACAAATAAACATATAAAAATTACGAACAAAACTCACCACTCTTGTTCAGCAGCAACAACAACACGGACAAGCGACGATTATTCAAACATGTGAAAACAAGTTTTATTTAGTTGTTTACAAACAGAGCAAATGAACGGTTGTGAGGCGGATGAATAACGGAACAAAACGAAAGAAAGAATTACTTTATTAAATATAAAACGAAAGGAAAGAAACAAATTTTATTACAAAGAATATGTTAGTAAATTTCTTTGAATGAAAAAAATAATAATAAATAAATTTGTGAATTAAATGAAATATTCAAACAGAATTTAAGCAACAAAATAAAAAAAAACCGCGCGGTCTGTCTAAAATCTAACACATTTGCTCTTTTCGTTCGCTTTATTTCTTGCGTAAAAAATCGTGTTATTTAAAAAATGCTTTAATAGGGTTTTGATAGTTATTTTAATGGTGGTGTTATTGTTGTACTCTATGCAACACTAATTACCGCATGTCGCGTCCGTGTACAATTTCGTGTTTTTATGTTCATTTTATATACGCATGAGGATTCCGGTGATTATCATACGTAAAAATTTATTCCAATTTGTTTTTTTTTTGTATTTTTAATTTAAATACTACCATGATGTCTGCTACTACTATGCGGCTGGCTGTTTGACTGTCTAAAATTTAGACTCTAAATCGAGGATGATGGTAATGTTGTTGCCGCGGCTGCTATTGCTGTTTGTTGTTGCATTGCACGCGTTCATACGAGTGCCTCATAGATTTGCATGTCTATACGGCTGGGTGAATAAATGAATGAATGAATGATTGAGCAAGCGAAAGGATAAAGTTGAAACATGATAACATTTTTGTTACCCTAGTGTTCATTTAAAATACAATAAAATACCATTTGCCAATACAAATATACATAAAATATATTTGTTTGTGTGCATGCTTGCCACAAAAGCATGTATGTACATGCATACTTACATACATACATTCACAAAAAAAGACTGGAAGATTTAAAACGTTTTTACACAAACACTCACACAGGAGACTCTAGTATATAAACACTTACGCAAATAAAATTTAAATAAATGTTGTGTTTTATTCTGTTTTCCCAAAACAAGAACAAAATACAAATGCCCGCAAAATAAGGATATCAAAATATTTTGCAATAGCCCAAACGTTAGCAGCAGCCTCAACAACGTCATCATTGCAAACATTTAAATACAGGAACAGCAACAGCAATATGAACAGTGAATAAGATCTCAGGAACTGTAAACAGAGCCTTAAGAAATAATTTCTTAACAGTTTAAAGATGATTTTTCTCTGGGTGATTTTTTTCTTGGCTTGTGAAAAATCTGTTTTATTAGTGATCCTCGTAGAATAGTAGGTAGTATATTAGGCTAGTAGATCGGATACCGGATAACGTGGGTTAAATACCTGTCAAAAACTTTGGGTGTTTCTGAAGACAAATCAACAGCTTCCCAGGATGTGTTTGAAAATAAATCTATGCGCTAATCGACGTTAACTTTTTTTGCTGGTTGAAAGGATAAAAAAGATTTGTCGGCTTGTCACAAAAATTGTTGCATTTGTCCTGGTATTTTTTCTTCCGAATAGGTCCAGAAGTATCTATTAAACGTTATATCTTTTTCATAATATTTCCTGCGTAAGAGCATTAAAAAAAATATCAATGAAATTTTTTTTCCTTGTAAAGGGTAAAATTTCTTAGAGACTGTAATGGTGATATTTGTGCTCCTATCAGTAAAGATCTGACATTGAATGGATATTAGGATAAAATTCGTTCCTATCAGATTCCAAAATAGATCGCAGATTGCTCCATGAGTCATGACTAGTAATAAAATTTAAATTATTCTCGCTGTGAGATTTTGCTACAAGGAAAGCTGATTAAAACGAAAGAACTCCAGCGAGTACCCTAGATACATTGCAACGGAGTGAAGGTGATTATAAAGCGGCGGAGTTTAATGTACCAAGTATATGCATATGTATATGTCCTTTTTGAACTACAAAGGTAGTGTGTAAAAACTTTGAATACTGAGAAGGCTGGTAGAAAAGCTTATTATAGAAAGAATTTAAGCTAAGGATTCTTACAATCCTATTTTTTTTTTGTTCTTTTGAGAAGCACCTGCTAAATAAAATCTTTTAAACTACTGTCACAAAAACCGTAGCTGTTATCATTACTTTTCCTTATTTGCTGTTAAATCAAAAGGATATTTTTCTGGTGTTATTGTTGCTGTTGTTCCCTTTCTTCATCATTTATGAAATTTTACATATACAATGTATATTTTTCATTATTCATGTTGGGAAATCCTTAACAAAGTACAGAATCCTTGGCAGATGGACAGACAATCAGACGGACGGACTCAAACAAACACGTGCATTTTATGCTTTTTATGTCTAGGGTTGTCACCTCAACCCACCCTTGTTGCAATCCTTAACTCACACTTTCCCTGTCTTTTCTCCCTCTCTCTATCTCTCTTTATATTCCTTTGTTTTTTAGTGGCTTTTTGTTTCAACGCTGGTATTAACGGGCAGCAACTACAACAAATATTTGTGTTTTTTTATGGTGCCCACCCAGCAAGAGGCTTAAATCTCTCAAATTGTTCGAGCAACGACAAGAAATTTTTGGAAAATAAAAATCTGTAAAATAAATAAAATCAAACACAGGCAAGAAATTAAATGCATTGCTGCACAAATGTAATCAATATGAATGCAGGAATATAAAGTGTTATTATTTTAAATTAATACTGGGCCTCAAATGCATGTTGCAAGGGTGAACAAGTTTTAATGAGAATCGAAGTGAAATTTGAAACGAGAAATTTCAATTGCATGGAATAAATAGATATTTGAATGTGAAGAAAAAGTAAAGAAGTGTATAAAAAAGCATATTTATAATAATAAATATCAGATATAAAATTTTTTTTGAAATCAGTTATAAAAAATCTTTAACATAAAATTTCAAGATTATTGAAAATGTTGTGAATATTTTTGAGCGTTTTGATAATTTAAGAATAAGGATTCGAATGCGGAAGATAATTTCGAGATAAAAAATTGCAAAGTCGGTATTTTATTAATATAACTTGAGTTCTTGCTTAATTAAAAAATTACTTTGAAGTGATAAAAGTGAAAACTAAAAAATAAGTAAACTGTTACTTATAGAGATGGATATAAATAAAATTGAAGTAAATTTCAGATTTTATGTATTTTATTAAAGAGACGTATTCAAAAATTTACCAGCTAAATGCACAAAAGGTGGCAAATTCTTAACATTTCAAATATCATTTCAATCAAATTATGAAATATAAGATCCCTATGAATATCTAATGCAAACCTTAATAAAAAAAAATAAATAAACATATGGATAATAAATCACGAGCTTAATTGCCTACCCGTTCCTGAAAATCCGGCTAATTATAATTCTACCTTTTTATACACATTTCAACTGTAATTTGTTACACTAAAGGTTATTTTTTAACTCGTGTACTACAACAAATTATATTGCAACACGCAATCAACCATCAAAGAAGCAGCAGCAATATATTTTGCAACGTTATTAACAGCAGCAACAACAACTACATATGTACATGCCTGCATACTTCATTTTATTAGCCTCTGGTTATACACAAATTGTATTTTATTATTATCCATTCAACAAATTTAAGCAGTTTTTTTTCACCGATTTTTCCTGAATTTCCTGCAATAATTTTCAAAAATCAAAAGAGAAAAAGTAGCCAAGCACAAATATTAAAAACAGAAAAAAAACAATAGAAAAGTTAATATATAAATCCATAAATGAAATTGGAAAATTTTTGATAAACATACAAGTGATTTATGGCCATAAACAAGAGGATACACTGTGGTTGGTTTTTTGTTTAATTAATGTAAAATTTAAAAACAATAAATTAAAACAATAAAAACAAAGCCACTGCATGCAAATTGAAATCATCATCATATACAAGTAAATTCGCAAAAATGGATGGCATATGTTAATTAAATACATAAAGGTAAGTTTAATTCATGTTCATATATAAATACTCGTATTTATTAGTGATGTAACGAATGTCACCTTTTAAGTACTCGCGAGTATGAAAGCGAATATATATAATAAAAATTAAATTAAACAGAATCTTATTGCGTCAATAATATTGTAAAAAAATTAACACGATGAAAGTCATTCGATTACTTCAAAGTCATTACTCGTACACCAAGAATTTTTCCATGATATTTGTTGCATGAAAAAGAAATGTTTTAAGAAATTGTATGCGTTTTCATTAGCGGCCAGTTTTGCTATTCCGTTTGTTTTAATATTCTTTCTATAAGCGAATTAAAGAAGTTATATGCAAAATATATCATAAAAGGCCTAGAATAAACCCAGTCTTGAATTCTCCAAAATAGAAAAAATGTATGTCAATGTGTCACTAGTAACAAATTTGTGCTGCTTGATTCAGCTGTGTTTAAAATTATTTGTTGCATATTGTTGTTCCTAAACTATAAAAAAAAAATTATGTGTAATTACAAACACTTCTTTTGTTTATAAAAAGTTCAAGAAGAAGTCTATAACGATCACAATTCCTTCGCTTCAGGAAGCATCCACCACTGTAACCTAGATTGAGTAGAGTGCAAAGCTTAATTGATACACATTGGCCTAAACTATACATTGTCTTTGATATTGAATGGATGTCGTTCCCCTTGTGTTTAAGAATAGTTTTTTAATTACTTTCGTTCTTAAAAATTAACATATACTTCAATATTATGAAATTTTCAACAAAGTTTTTTGTTTTAAATCACAAAACAGCTGTTCAAACAATTCTTAATAGTAAAAAATTTACTAGTAACAAATTTTATAACATTTTTTTGTCTTTCAGTTTCTTACACTCTTTGTTCACTCTTTCGTTACAAATTTTTCGGGTAAGTGAACACGTTCCAGTAAAAATAGTAACGATTAGAAAAAACCTTTACTAAATGAACAGACCTAATAAATTACAAGCCAAATATAACACTGATGTATTTAACTTTATTGAGATATACGCTGAATATATCACTTTCCTTCACTTGTCCTTCATAGTCGACATAATTAGCGACTTTTGCACTTCCGCTTACTGTTCCCGAATTGATGGCAGGTTGTATAGGTTTTTAGTCGTCTACAAGATTATTGTCAATTCAATATATATTTTTTTTAATAAAAAATTACTTACTACAAACTAACATTTGTTATGCCATTTACTCTTTTTATATATTGGCCTGAACGAATCTAAATGTCGTGAAATAGGCCAATATTGGAGTAGACGAATACGAATATCTGTTACACCATTAGTATCTATATATTTATTTAATATTTTATAATTCTACCTAAAATTTAATTGAGATAATTTATTATTCGCTATTTCAAGAGGATTGAATACACACATATTATAATTTAATCATTTGTTTGAAGGGCAAATTTTGTTATTTTTTATTTTGTTTTTAAACATTTCAAATGATTTTGGCTTGAGAAATTATAAAATAATTTTAAATCCCAATTAAATACATAACTTTAGTCGTATTCGAGGTTGTTTTTTAACATCTTGTTATTAGTGAATACGGCAACTAATAAGGGAATAAAATTAAAGGCCCTCATAAGCGGACACTACCCGAAGGTTTTGTCTATTAGTCGGCGATGTCTGCTATCAAGGAGAAATATAAACAAAATAATTTTTTTACAAAGTACTTTTGGTTGTCCTGGTAGTGAATATGATTTTTTAATTAATATGGCAGCTTTCAGTGAAGACAGGAAATACTTAATCAAATCAGCAGTCTCTATAGCTCCGTGCATGTTATTGGCGCCCACGTCTGTCCATTAAGTTACAAATATTGCCTTGTTTCAGCTCTTCTTGTTATCTTTTTTCACATCATCACAAGTAATAATTTTAACTTCTCTTTGGCGTCGGCGAAGTAAAATAATTAAATTCAAGTGGTTATATTGTTAGTATAGGCAAACCGAGTGTTATCAATGAAAAGTATTGCGCCGTTCCTTGCGTGATTTTTGATTTGTCTACAGTAGCAGAGAGAAGGTGCATTTACTGTTACACCACAGCCGATATCAGTACTCTCGCACATGCAAATTTTAAGTCTTCCTGTTCGAGTATCCTTAATTTTTCTTAACTTCCTCTTTCATATTATTAAAATCAAATTTATTACCTTCCACTTACCATTGGCCGACATTAACAACTATATATATTTAGGCCAAAGTTTCCAATTGATTTCATTACTGTTATAACCAAAGCGTCTTTTATTAGTCTGGCATATTTTACGTTCTTTGATGATTTTTTTGACTCGATTTTACTAAATAAAAAATTTAATTTTTTTATTAATTCTTTAATATACTTTTGTGGTTTGAGTAAATTTTTTTTTAACTGAGTTTGAACTTCATAACTTTTCATATTTTATCAAAGGATACTGCGAAAGCTGAATTATATGTATTTTTACGTGAAGAGATTTTGTATCACGGAATTTTGTTAACTGTCCCGCAAACCTAAGACATGGAAATCATTTAGAAAATACATAAAAGAGGTTTGAAGATATAATAGAATTTTACGGCATTATTCTGGAAATATCATCATCAATATTAAATGAATAGTACAATAGCAGAAACCTCTGATTTGGGTGACAAATTTCTTATTTTAATTACACCAGTAAACATATTAAAGTTCCCAATCAAGTTTTTATTAAAAATCTTAACTTCTTCTACAAATTTGTTAAAGTTCTGCTATGGCTTTTTAAAATACTATAAAAAATTCCTATTCTATTAAATCTATAAAAAACATAAGTTTTCTTCAATTAATAATTATTACAATTACTTTCACATAAGGAACTAGAAATCGTGACTATTGGCAAGTTTGTACACTTTCAAGATGAAAAGTTTATACAAAATATTTTTTTTTGCTAAAAAATAAACAATAAGAATTCTTCTCCTAAATATACTGAAGAAAACTTCCAAGTCGGTGTTGAAATCAAATAAAATGGCCAAAGTTCTACTACTTCCGTAACTTAATCTCAGCAATTCCATGCATTTTTCGAATACTCTTTTTTTACTGGACATAATTCAAAGAATATTTTTAAACAGCTTCGAACTCTTGTTTTATGAAAAGTTTATCGGAATAAGGACAACGAACGTAGTTCTCATTAAATTTACTGAATAGTAATATGAAGAAATATCCAATTACATAGATGAATGTATGTCTGCATTTTTTTAAATAATTTGTTTCCATAATTTTTACATTTCTTTATATAAATTTTTCTTTTAAATTATTTACAAATCTTAAAAAAACATATTTGCATATTGTGAAAAACTAATTGGCTGTTACATAAACAATGAAAATATTTAAAACAATATATTGCAAATATGTGTATATATGAAGATATTTTTACATAAATACCCTTTTGGAAATGTTCTACAATTTCAAGTTATTTAAAGACCAACTTAAAATAATGTAAACTGCAACAGTTGTTCTAATGGTTAAATGTTGGAATGACATCTAAATTAAATGCCATAAAAAATTCATTTTATTTATGCCTCAAGCTGGGAACAACATTTTTTACTGCTTTAATGAACGCAGGACAACACAAACGATTATAAGGTGCAAATGTAGTGGTATTGCATCTTCTTATTAAACGAGAAAGTTTTAAAGTTTTCCTTTAATTAAAAATGTTTTTTAATTGAAAAAGATTTTTTTACATATTTTTCTCCCTCTAATTGGGTCCCCTCCTGGCGAAGTTGTCGAGGGAATGTCTTCTGTTAAAAATTTATGGTTTTTAAACTCTGCCTGCAGAGACAACAATTGAAATTAACGATTGCAATTTGTCTATGGAACGTACTTTATATCGACGTTTAATAGTTGGCAGCCTTCGGGATTTTTCAATAAAATAATATTTTGCATACAACTCATTTCGACTATGTCGAAATTGCTGCCAAGGAAGACACATTCCGAAAATATAAGTGTGCCACTACTAAATTATATTTCTGAAATTTTCCAAGTTTAATTTTTTGAACTCGTAGAAAACTTATCAAATACAAATAAGTAGTGGCACTCGTGTTGTCAAATAGTGAAGAGCAAGGATATTAGTCATTTTGTTTGAGAGTTTTAAGAGATAACTAAAACAGGTACTAGGAAAGGATTAAAAAATTTACTGCTTCTCTTAAAATCAAATTAGAAGAAAAAAATATTTTGGCTGTTTTTGCGAAAATGCTAAAGTAAAAGGACTAGTAATTTTTTGGGGATTTCTGAAGTTCTTTGCATGATTATAAAATAGTTAAAGGTCTCTACAACTTTGTGTTTTTTTTTTTTTTTGGTAATTTGATAAAGAAGGTGTTTCGGACTTTTTTTTCCCAAAATCGTAGAGTACGAACATTCACTTAACTATGGCTAGGAGTCCTTCACTGTGGTTTCATTTGTGCTTACATATATTTTATTATTATTATTTTTTTCTTTGATATGCCCACCAATCATCCCAATAAATAAAAATAAAACACTTTGTTTGTTACATTTTCTTACACTTCTAAAATTATTTTAGATATCCCGCTATTATATTCCCATTAATTACCTCCTAGACAATCCTTTCTACATCAGGCGTTGTCCCAAGCCCCTCTCTTCGTTTCTCCAATAAGACTAATATTCTTCTCGAGAAATTTGAATTTTTCAAATTACCTTTAGTGTTGTTTTAAGATAAGTAGTCATATGTATATTTAGTGTTTCCCTGTAATATGCTGCTTTTTCATTTAATATGCTGCTACTGATTTCTGTATTTTGCCCAATTTATTATTTTCTCAAAAATATTTTTTCGCTACATGATTAGTATTGTTCTATTAACTGCGAAATGTGGTTGTTGTCTCTAATATATAAATTTATCTTCAAATACATTATAGTATCTTCATTCTTTGGCCCCAACGTTTCCTATAATGTTCTGATGGCATCAGAGACAAAATGCCTCATATGTATACCATTCCGACAGCTGTATAAGGTTATCCTTATGGAGTGACACTAAATTATAAATCTTTATAAATATTTTCAGCTGCTTACGACCATATCTACACCTTCTAATGTAAGGGCTTGTGGTTATTCGACTACTCTACCACTAAGCAATAATCATATTCGTTTTCAATTTAGTACTCATGCCAAGTAGAGCATATACATACTTAAGCGCCCCGTTCTTCATTGGTACGGAATCCAACAGATGCTTTTATAATGAAGAATAAGTCTCTATCATGTTCGTGTACATCCACAGAAGAGCAAGCCATCAGTACTGGTGAATAGACTCACAGTTGCTCTAGAGCGAGCTTAAGTACACTGAAACCAATTTTTAACTAAACACTGCAAAATGGGTTGTAACATTTAAGAAAAAAAGGCTATTACACAACTAAAAATGGCATTTGGAACTCTATTTTTCTTTTAAAAATTATAAGCTCATTATTATATAAGTTAGGATGTTATCGAACAGATAATCAGCTTTTTATTGTAAGTATACTGTAAATTGAAAGTGTCAGATTACTTTTACTTTTAGCTTTAAACGACAGTTTTAAGGATTTACATACTTATAATGTCTTTGTTAAGAATTGTAAATAAAAATTGTTCTATTAAGTTACTTAATTTTTTTTTTGTTGCAAAGACACAAACCAAAAGTACTTAAGACATGAACCCAAACTAAATTTATTAAAAAATTTTAAGTAAAATAAATTTAATTTTGCAGGTAACCAAATTAAATTAGATATCACTTTCAGCTCACTTTAACTATCGGGATAATAATATATAAAGAATTGTTATTCAGATATTCTAAGAAATGCAGTTAATTTCAAAAAGTTTTTATGTATGCGTATGAAGAAGACTTATTATCCAAATTATTATCCATTTAAGTAATATGAACAACGTTATCATTTATTTATATTAACTCCACTATTTTTCAATAGTTAAAGGCTGCCTAAGGCGCTTTTATATAATTTATGACCACTAAAGCGGTTCCGAATGTGTAAAAGCCGTTGTATTATTAATTGTATAATGTAGAGCTGTTATGGATATTAGTCATGGTTTATTCTATTAGCAAACCCAGTCCAACAATACAATATCCTTTGTTAGGATTTCTTTTTTAGACAATAGACTTTTGTCCATAACCTACATTTACATATCTTGATAATCCTTGTAAGTGAAAAATTATTACTTGGATTGGGGATATTCATCCTTTTTAAGCTCAAAGTAGATAATATAATATTTAGTATTAAAATTTATTCGGGATATCTCTCAACTAATCATTCTAAGCCAACTGTGATAAAATATTTTGCAATTTTCCTATTGAAAGAATTTTTACATTGTGTCTGAACGTTTACATACATATAAATATTTATTAAATTCATTATTCCACATATTCTCCAAGATAATTAATGAAAATTTTTGTCATTTATTTGTCTTTAGCTTTGCTGAGTAGATGTCTGCATTTTATTGGCGTCAGCCAAAGCATCAGTACACTTTAGCCGAATCATGTTTAAAACTCATTTACTTGTATTAATTTACCAGATTGAATACTTTCAAACTGGTTAAAGTTAACTGAAGATTTGGTTAACACTAATAACAGTGAACAGCTAAACTCACAACAAATAAATAAAATTTTCAAAACAAAAAATATATTTTTAAAAGATACTCGTATCTGGCTTTGAAGAAAAATCTTATTATTATTTTTCTTCATACTTTAACGAAATTTTGATGAATTCATGCGTAAATCAAGAGTTTCTTTTATTATTGTTTTTTAATATTAAAATCAATTCACTTTTAGGTTATGCGATGCGCTGCTACAAATTTTACAAAGTGTTTATCGATTTAACAGATTTTCAGTTTTGGCTACACAGTAAAAAATAGAACATCCAAGGTTGTCAATAAGATCCACAAATTGTGGGTCAAAAGTAATGAATATTCCTTTATTTTCAAATTAATTGGATCCTTTACATTCGATCTGATATCATAGTCAAGATATTAAAAAAAATACTCATTGTTTGAAGTTTTTTTAAATGCTGTTCGTCCCAAAAAATATTTCTTAAGCTTAGTTTAGACGATATGTTGAATCAGCATATATATGCTAACAACTGTATGATTAAAAATAGTAGCAAATTCCTATGTCATCATATATCATATGCTAGGTGTTTACACTATATGCTGAAACTACCAAATTTTTTAATTTGACATATTTCAACAAATGAAATGGCAACATGAGTTAGCATACAATTTTTGCGTTTATACGATATGTTGATATTTATATGGTGGTATATATGCTGAGTCGTATAAACATTTGCTTGTGGAATAAGAGAGTTGATAGAGTTTATACAACGCGTTATTAAAGAAAAATTTATATTTTTAATTAAAAGAAAAAATGTCTTCGGAGGGAATATCACTTGCTATTGCTTGCGCAGTGCTAGTTTTTGATTGTGATGAAAGTGATATAAAAAGAAAAAGACGCAGAGTTTGAAAAAGAAAATGGGTAAAACGGCGGGAGGAAAAAGGTTTTTGTGCAAAATTATACAAGGAATTGGAAGAGGAAGAAGAATCCCTGTACAAAAATTTTCTGCGTATGGATATCCATCAATTTAACAATTTCCTTTCTTTGATGTCACCAATAATTTCTAAAAAAAGACACAGTGATGCGCAAAAGCATTACAGAAAAGGATCGACTTATTTTGACCCTACGTTTCCTAAACAGTGGTGATTCATTTTCTTCATTGAAGTTTCTTTTTCGTATCACAAAGCCAACTAGTTCAATTATTCCACATGTATTAGATGCAATTTGTACAGTGCTTGTAGAAAAATATATGAAGGTAATAACACTCAAGTATTAATTTGAGAGCTATCAATAGCTTGAATTTCAATCAAACTACATTTCATTTGGGTGTGTGTGTGCTTGCCTGCACATTTTCAAGAAGAAATGTATTTATATTAAAAAAATTATCGGCGGCTCGACTACGCCATTCGGCAAATTCGCTTACAAATTTGGCATATGCTGAAAAGCTTAAATAGGATTTTCAACAAATAGCATATCAGCAAGCATACAAATAAAATTTGGCAAACACTAATAACACTGTGTGTAATTTTTTAAGTCGTGGCAAAATAACCATATACGGACACCACTACGTGATAAAAGACTAAAAAAAAGACCCGTGTCTCCCAATTTTCCCCAAAGTCATGCACTTTTCTTATGGGCCGCCAAAGATTTGGGGCCTCGATATCATTTTCGCAAAAAAGTGATCATTTTCTCGGGCTCATATCTTGCAAACCGTTCCGAATTTCGATTTACTCTCTGAGGCAAACTTGTAGCTCTTGTCATAAAAAACAAAAATTGCGAACATATAAAATCAAAAAAACTTCACCTTCCAGATAAAAATCGCAAAAAACTTAAAAAAATTCGATTTTTTTTTTACCTTTTTCTCTTGTTCAGGTCCATAGGTAGCAAACCGTTCAAAATTCAAGGAAACAATCAACTACAAAAATTTACCTAAGATCTCAATAAACAAATTTCTACAACATATAAACTTCCTGGGAATAATTCTGAACACCGTTTAGGTAGCGCTTAGGTAGCCGCAAAAGTGAAAAACAAATGAAATTAAAAAACCGTGCACTGTGTAATGTACTGTTCACACGATATGCTAAAATTGTCAACATGCGTTTGTTGATATTGTTAACAAACTGCTTGCAAATGTTGTTAAGCCTACGATATGATGGCACTTTAGCAATTTTTTTCAGCATAAATATGCTAATTCAACATATCGTCTAAACTTAGCTTTATATTACATGATATACAAAAAGTTCATTTTTACAATTGAAGTTTTCTCCCATAATTAAATTTTTTATGGATATTTCTGTCGACAAGACTTGAACTCAAACTTGTGAATTTTAATTTCATAATGACATGTTTGACAGTCACAACGTTTACAACCTCAGCCACATGAGAATGTATAAAATAAAGTTAATAATGAAGCTAATAAATATACATATACGAAGAGTGGTGGTGAGAGTAAAAGTTTTGGAGGAACATAGCTAAAGAGAGTTTTCCTAAAAGTCATAAAAAAGCAGGGATTTTGATGTAGAAAATAAATGTGAATTCAGATCATTTTTAAATGATTTCAATGGGAAGAAATTGCAAAAATATTGAATACTCTTGGCCCGCTGATAAGAAACTAATGAAGGTAGATAGTGCAATATAAGAACTAAATTTCTTAATAGGTTTAACTAGACCTGAAATTTATGTTCATTTTTACTATCCGCCATTTCGTATTTAATCCATTGAAGATAAATACTCATTTCCAAGGAATTCGGAGTGTCCGGCAAAATCTGAGAAAACATTGGTTGCGATAGTCCCAAGTTGAAATCGTTGCAAACATCTAGTTGGTATGACCCTTGTGCCAAAAATTTAAGGTTGTTTTGGAAATGTATGTTGACCTCACCTTAGGTGTTATTGTTTCTAAAACGTGTTTAAAAGCAGTATTGTTTACTCTCAAACCTTAAAAAAAACCATTAAAGTAACCGGTACGATGAATCTATTGAATTTCTGTCTCCGAAGCAGTCGTTCTAAAATAAGTTTTTTTCTTGTATTTTCATCATCATTCGAGTCTGAATTTATCTCACAAATAAAAAACATTTTTAATTTTTAATTATTTTTTTGTTCAAAAATAATAATAAAACCCAAACCATACAGCTGTTTCAAATATTTAGAGATGTGTGTTTGATATGTTGACATAAACGATAAATAATCATAGTCAACGTCATTGTCACTTTGTTATAGAATGCAAAATTGTTATTGAATTGATGATGATGTTGAAACAAAGTGATGTTGACGGCGACGTGGACAACGACAACTGGAATAATTGTGATTATCTACAAAATTTGTTTTAGTGTATATTTACAGATCTCGCCGCAATCTCCTTGGGTCAGATGAATTTCAGGTGATTTCAAAGAACAATCTATTAAACTGTAACTCGCTCTGTAGTGAAATCGGAGAATATTTTTTCTCTTAAATTCTGTTCAAATGTCGCTGTTGTTACGCATTATGACTTCCCGAATTTCTTGTGACATGGAGCACCCCCATGGTGTCATAAAAATGTTATTTCGGTTAAGAAAATGTGTTAAAGATGTAATTAGGAGGAATTTACTTTTACTGCACATGGTGTTAATGAGTTTAAGTGGTCATGTTAATAATTTATATATGAACATATGTACATATATATGCGTGCATATAACATGTTGTAGGCATATTTAAAATAAACACGTGCTGTTAAGATAATTATCGGACACAGTATCTTGGTTTTCTGACACCTGCCGAAGCGGTTTAACTGAATATTTCTGGTAATTTAGTGGAATTTTTGAAATTTAATTTCTGTCAGTTGTATTTGTTCAAGATGTGACCTTTTAAAGTGCTTATCGATTTTAGTTTTTTTTCTGCCTCTTTAGCAGGTCTTAAGAATTGTAACAAAGTCTTTGTTCATTAATCAATTACAATAATATGATTATGACGGTTTGAATGTAGCAGCCATGACACCTGTCTGTCAACAACATTAAGTGTTGACTGCTTTTTAAATTTCTTGTCATTTTCTGTAATTAGCACAATTGATATTGAATATTTTGTAAAAAAGCAGCGCCTGTTTACTTGATCTTAATAATTTTTAATAAAATATTTCATATTGGGAGTCTTAAAAACAAATCTTCAAAATATTACAGACCTTAAAAATATTTATTTGTATATGTGTTTATTCATAGTAGTTGTTTTTGTAAAAGATTATTTGTAAAATGCATTTGAAATCATAAATCATTTACAGAAGTAAAGAAAGGAAATCCCACCACAATAAGTACGTGAGTATGTAGAATTACGTATTTGTATGAATGTGTGTAAATTAATTAAGAACCAATAACGAATACACATACAGATGCTCATGTATACGAGTATAATAAAAATGACTTTTATAACTTCATATGTATGCTAGTGCTAAATATTTCATTTAAAAATATGAAGTTTGAAATAAAAATTCTTTAAATTAAATTGAATTTCTTCCATTTCTTCTCTTGTGGCAGCAAAATTAAATAAATGTTCGCAAAATAAAAGAGAATATCAAATGTATTTATTTTTAATTAAACTAAATAAAAATAATAACAAAAAATACTTAATTATGATTCCTTTAAACAATTAATAAAAGGATTGTTGTTTTTTTTTCTTTTTTCTTAAATTATTTGTAAAATTTGTGGTTTTTAGAATAAAATAATTATACGAAAACAATTTTTTTTCGATTTTTTTCGCACTACTGATGAAAAATATTTCGATAAAAATTTTAAATACGTTTTACATATCAACCGGCAATCTCGCAAAGTGGTGCGTTTTTCAAGCTCACAATGGAACAAAATTAGTTGCTCAAAGTATTCAAAATCAAATGCATATTTTTTATAATTGAAAATAAAACAAAATAAGACCCATAATTGTATAAATAAAAGAATGAGCACATTTGAAGAAAAGGATAGTATCTAGCACGGAATAAAGTCGGGGGCAAATAATAAAACCTATTTAGAAAAGAACATGTTATTTTCAGCACTAGTTTTAAGTTTCAGCACTAGTTTTAATTATTAGAAGAGAATAACATGTAATATTTCGTCCGAAAGAAAAACGCCATAAGGGTGCAATATAAAATTTTCCATAACAACTTAAATATTTTAACTTATTTATATTTAAGATTACAAGTTTTTTCATCTTTATTTTTATATATGTTCTAGTTTTTTTTGCCGTTTTATTTAAATTTATAAATTTAATTAAATTTCTAAGTGAGGCCTCGACAGGCCAATGCAGATTACTTATAATAAAATAATGACTTTTTTTTTACTTTTGTACTACTTTTGAAATATTAATATTTTAAATTTATGAAAAATAAACAAATATCATTAAGATGTTACTCGATGAGTACCGAAATATCGATTAATTTAATTAAAAAAGGAAAGGTCTTAAGCTTGAAAAAAATTAGGTTGATAAGTTTTAATTCTTAATTAAAAGAAACTCGAAAGTATTTCTGATATAACAGTTTCAAATATTGTCTCATAAGTAATTTGTATTAGGCTGTCTGGCAAAAGGACTAGACCGCTCTGAGTAGCGTTTTATTTATCCTCCAATCCAATCACTATTCCCTTCTTATATCTGACACAATTTTCTCCTTCGTTAAAGGGAAATATTTTTTTCTAGGTACGTTAAAGATTATTTGGGATGTTATGAAATGACGTTTAAACTCCACATAAAAAAGGCGGAAACATATTTATATAATTATGTAATTATTTGGGAAACACAGTTCTTTAAAAAACTGTTAAACAGAAATCAGTTACTTTTGTAAAGTATTATCCGGTGAAATATTTTCTATAGAATTCCTTGTTGCACAATAATCTGTTTAACCGTAATCAGTTTTATGTAAAAACTGTTATACAGTTGTATATACCATATAATATATGTCTATTTTATAAACTGTTATACAGAACTTAATTTTGAAAAACAATTTTCTTAAAGTGAACAATTTTCAATTCATGGGATAAAAAACTATTTTATATATTTAATGCTTATAAAGATGTAGAAAACTTTTAAATTGAAATTAGTTCCACTATAAAAATCTTTTATACAAGGAATTTTACGCAACGAATTTTTTTTCTATATACGGTTTTGTATAGTACATATTATAAAGATTTATGTCTATTTTAGAAACTGTTATACAGAACTTAATTTTGAAAAAATTTTCTTAAAGTGAACAATTTTAAATTTATGGGCTAAGAAATTATTTTATATATTTAATGATTACAAAACTTTTGAACTGAAATTGTTTCAATATAAAAATCTGTTATACAGGGAATTTTACGCAATGAATTTTTTTTTATAAGAAACTGTGTTAAAATGTAAATTTTTTTCAAAAGAAAAATATTAAATAATAATGTTCTGCACAAAATGTTTTTTTGTACTGAAAACATTTTTGTTTTTTTTTAATCAATTGCGGTGAAAAGTCTTTAACTGTCGAAAGAATTCTATAGACGAACAAAGCATTTTACTTTACAAAACTTTTGTACGCTGTACATTTATCTATCCAACAAAATCATTGATAAAAATGTGTTGCAAATTATTATAAAAATCAAATTATAAAAAACACTTAAACTGAGAGTATTTCATTATAAAACTGCTTAAACAACACGCCACCGATTGAGTTCTTTAATTTCAAAAAGATTTTCCAATACCTTAAAACTGCTTTCACTTGCATAATTGACTGGTTTTTCTTACCAAGAATAATTTATGTTAAATCTCAAATAATGCACAACCAACTTTCTTTTATCAATTTACATCAAAATAAAACAATAATTTTATAATTTCCCATCGTTCAAAAGAATTTTTTAGAGAACTTATAAGAAATATAATCTTCATAATATATTTTCTTACTTAAGATTATGTATTTTCATGTAATTATGTTAATATTCATTAGAAGCATGAATAAAATATGAAGCTTTTTTATTGAAATATCAGAAATTTAAATCAACTACAATCACGAATGCAGAAGCAACAAAAATATTATATATTAAGTTAGAAATAACATTTGCTGCAGGTACGATTACAAAGAGAAATATATATGACTTTGTAAAAAAATTGCACAGGGTGCTCTAAATTTGTTACATCAAATTCAAGTCAAATTAGCAGGACTCATGAGTCCAGTTAGAAGTTTTTTGGCTCGATTTTGGATGGCAGCCGAAAACTCAGCTGGTTTACCAACTGGCAACTAATTATTACTTCTGTAATATTATTCTTTGTAATTGGCAGCTCAAATGAGGTTCAGTAGCCATCTGTTATCATGCCAATTGAGTTTCTTTTGTTTGGATTTCAATATTAATATGAATTTATTTTGTGCAAAGATAAATTCTAATTAATTAGCATAGACGCAAACCATCAATTTCTGGTGTTAAATTGGTCGCCAATCTTTTCCAGAAATATCAGTGTAATATGGCTTTTATAAGAATATGCTGGAGTATATATTTTTAATTTCCTAAAATATTCCAGCTCTTTGACCAACAGGGTCATATTTAAGACTCCCCACTATAATTCTTGTATAGATGTATTATGTCTACAATTTCAGATCTTACCAATATGGTCGCAGTCTTCTCAAAAAATTTCATTACAATATAAACTTTTTTTAAAATAAAACTTGTTAGTTCCCAAAATTATACAAAAGTTACTTGTACAGTTCAACATTTGTTCTTTTCAAGAAATTTTATCTTATTTTAAAATAATTTTTTTTTTGATCTTGCAAACCTATTCTTCATAAAATTTAATTGTTATATTATTAATTGCCTCTTGACGGCACTTTATCCATATCTATTTTTTACATGTTCCCTGCCTAAATTCATAGATTATGTCCCTCTTAGTTTAGATTGTGTCTGTTTCGAACTGTTTAACAGTGATTTAGTGACTATTTAAGTGGCTCTGCCAAGAAAAATGGTTTGCGTCTCTGCTATTTAAATACGAATTTGCCTTTGTATTCCCATTAGTCGGTTCCATAGTAGCATTTGTTATCTTAAAGCCTTTTTGCACTTGAGTACATCTTCGTGGAACGTGTATTGTATGTGCAAAAATTACGCCGAGTAAAATAAAATATTACATTAATCATAAGTTTATTGTGGCTTCAGCTCTTCATACGCCGACATTTCATTGGATGCTAAAACCAAATCGTCAGTGAAGTTTAAGCAGTTTGAAAACATTCAACCTCGGATGTTTATGCCACATAAATCAAATACAATATGAGAATTTCAATATTGCATATGAATTACAACAAATAAAATAATAAAAAATGTATACTAAAACAATGACTGGTTTTACAAAGCTGATAATTTGAAAAAAATACATAAATGTACACAAGTTATAAAACATAAACAGTTCATAAAAGGAATAATTTCATTTTAAATACATTTACTATGATTGTGTATTTGTAATATGTTATTGTTTGTTGTTGGCTTAACTAGGTATATGCCTGCATTTCATTGGCGCTAACCAAATCATCAGTACCCTTTTAGCCAAATCATCATTGAAAGCATTCAAAGCTCGTATACTTATGCAAACAATTACAAATATATATGAGAATTCTATCAGAACTCTATCATATTTTACTATTTGTAATCAACAAAAACAAAAGTATAAATAGCTATAGAAGCTTTTGTACAATCACAACACAACAAACAATTATAATTGACTTGCGTCCTTTTGTTTTTTCTTTTTACGCCTTTATACAATTAATCGCCCGTTGGGTGATAATGAAAGTATTTATAAGGCAATGAAAAAACAAAATTTATAATAACAATATTTATCAAATTTGTTATTCGAGATATTCTCCAAAATAACTATTTTAATATGTTATTGTTTGTTGTTGGCTTAGCTAGGTATATGCCTGCATTTCATTGGCGCTAACCAAATCATCAGTACCCTTTTAGCCAAATCATGATTGAAAGCATTCAAAGCTCGTATACTTATGCAAACAATTACAAATATATATGAGAATTCTATCAGAACTCTATCTAGAATTCTCATATATATTTGTAATTGTTTGCATAAGTTGATAAATATTGTGTATTTGTTGTAATTCATATGCAATATTGAAATTCTCATATTGTATTTGATTTATGTGGCATAAACATCCGAGGTTGAATGTTTTCAAACTGCTTAAACTTCACTGACGATTTGGTTTTAGCAACCAATGAAATGTCGGCATATGAAGAGCTAAAGCCACAACAAACTTTTGATTTTTTCTATGCATTTCGCAAATAATGAATTTCAATATTAAGTATATTACATTAATATTAAAAACTTATACTTAATATTGAAATTTATTATTCGGGAGAATATCCCGACAATCAATTGTTGATGCATTGCAGAATGCAATAAAAAAATTTTATTTAATTAAATTCGAACTGTCATATTAATATATAGTATTTAATTATTTTTTTTTACAATAAAAATGACATTTGATAAAAGTTATAAACATAAAAATATGTACATATAAAATAAAAATTATTGAAAGATGTTGGATGGAACACGATGAGAATGAAACACCTATGTAGAAATACGCCTATTTTTAACCCTGTATAATTCTTATATGAAGACTTTTAAAATGAATGGTGGTTGTCAGATATTGGTCAATATATGAGACAAATTTTGAATAAGTTTGACTCTAAGGGAAGAAAACTAACACAAAAATAGTCAAATAACTGCCTTTGAATTGCTACGGATCGCGTGAACAATAAGTTTCTTACGAACGTCATAAAATACTTTACGAAGGCAATGGGCTGAGTGGGAGTCAGCTTGAGAATTTTCAAGACATCTACAAACCACTGAGAACTTTTTGGGGTGGTTACAACCCTTTAACAGGGAAGAAATTTTTGTAATTTTGTAAGAATTCCGTAACGAGAAAAGATTATGGTGTGTGCTTAATTTTTTCTACGGGGAAGCTTTTGGACACGCATCCGCATAGAATATAACTTCAGACTATCTATCAAAGAGAGAGGAGCTCTGTTGCTGGGTAACTAGCTTGCCACTTTATTTGGTCTCGCTCTTTCGTCTTGCTGGAAAGGAATTACTGACAACATCATGGCTCAAAACTGATAAAGCACCGAGCTTACATGTTATGTGGCAAGTACATAGAAACTAAATAGAAAAGAACGGAACGACTAAGCTTTTGAATCTTCCAGGAATACAAATGATGGACATGTATCCTATACAATGACTGCTGTTTTAGCAGGGATGATGCATGGCTTACTATCCGCACTGTATAGACAACGACTTGTCTTTTTAGACAAATGAAACTGAAATAACCTCTTGGAATTATAAACTGAGGAACTATGAAAGATTGTTTGCAATTAAAAGCGATACTGGCACTCACTTAAACGGTCTTTTGAGTGCCATTACACCGCATATTCTCACCTTCTATTTCTCTCCTCGATATTTCTCAGGTATCATAAACTGATCATAATTTTAGTTCTTAGACTACTTTTGCGTATTTTACAACTTTTAGTGTTCTCTATTCCTAAATTTGAAAACTACTCTAATTTTCACATGTAATAGCAAGAGCGTATTCAGAGCAACTGCCATCAATTCCCTCAACAGAACTTACATTTCTTATAACGTTTTCTGTTCTAAAAATAAGTGTAAAATTTTTGCCTTCTCAAAGATGAAAAAGGAATTTAAGTGTTCATTGGTAAGTGGCAAATTAACTTAGAAAGGGAGTGACAAGCTTTAAGCGGCTAAAACTATCCAAATATGAACGTTAAACTGATTTTTTTTCAACAGTTGGCGGCATTAAGATGAAGGTGAGTTTTAGTTCCGTTTTAATAAAATTCTAATAAATATAATTCCGCATGGAATTTGTGATCTTGTCTTACCCTGTAGAGGGACGAAAAAATAGGATAAAAAATAAGATACAAAAACATGTTCTCACAAATGATATGATTCAAGTTAATGAAACTACCAACAAAATAACCAAACGTACTTGTAAGAAAGACTTACAAGATAAATTCTGTAGCAACACATGAAACACATGAGCATAAATGTAAATGTACAATGTTGCACATACAGCATTTTAGTTAGAACAAGTTGGGGAAAAAGAAGAGAGGAGAGTAAGAAAAAGAGAAAGAGCAAAAAGTAATAGACAGGCCGTTAGAAGAAATGTCAACTGAATGGATAGACAAACAGTTATTTTAATTAAATAAATTGGAATTGCATAATGTCCACAAAAAGAAACTAATATAATTATTATAAAACAAACCGAATGCAAAACTCTATGGGTTTGAAGCCATTTGCTGGAATTAAAAAAATAATTTATATAAAAAAATTTACCTGAGAAGAAAGTCAACGAGTCTAAAAGCTGAGATTCTCTTTTTAATGGAAATATCAGCATAGACCCATTTTAAATGCCATCAATGGTATCTTATCCTACTGAAACATTTGCAATTTCTTCAAACCAATGAACATTTATAAGAAAAATTTAAAGATGATAATGGTCATTTGTTGCAAGAAAATCATAACTCGAGAAATTCGAATTTTGAGTTACAAATGCACAATTAACCATCATGTCGTATACAAAAAAAAAATTTATTAATCATCATGTGATACTCCTTACAAATATCTGGTATATTCATTTGAAAGAATCATATCGATTTATACTTCCATTAAGCTGGCATTAAAGTAAAAACTATCAACCCGTTTTCAGCGGGTGATACACTCACTAATATTTAACTGCAACTTCTGCTTTTGTGTACGTTTGTTTATAAAAAAACGTCCCAAGAATATCAAAATGGTTTCGTTTTTCGTCAATAAATTGAAGCTGTTCACTGTAGTGTGGCACTGTCATTGTCAATATTCATACTATTACGAGTATGTGTGGAATTTGGCGCTAAAAAAACGACAAAATAAATTTCATAACACTATGCTAAAGGGAAATTGTGAGAGATACAAATAGAACAAATAAGTTTTATATGTAATATAATAAAGGAGTATCACCTATTATCGGATTTAGGAAAACTTATAATATATTATTATAAAAAACAGAAAACATTTTGCCAACGGAAAGTTTTATGTGCTAAAAAATGGAATAAGGAAATTTTATAATAGTTTTTTTTTAATTTTTTATTGATAAATATGTAATATTTTTTTCAATCATCAATTTTTATTTTTGTAAATCTCAAGTAAATCATTCAAGCTGATGGTCCAACAATTAGTTATAATATTTATCAATCCAATATCTCGCCATCACTAAGAATTGCTTCGTCGAGGATATAAGTATTTAAATTATATTGACAATAAAACAAAATTTGTAAAAATTTTTATAAATAACTGACACTGATTTCCCAGATCAACTAATTCATAATTCAATTGCACTATACAGATGAAATAAAAACATGATATTGACTTATTTACATATCTAAAATTTCTAAATCTTTGACCCCAAATTCCTTATAGTTTCTGAGAGATTAGGTAATTCTTAGATTTATGATATTGATAATTATATATATACATTAGGAAAATTATTTAGTATAAAGAAGGATAGAATGAAAAATTAACACAAATCTAATATAATGTGCAGGATACCATGTAAAGGTAATGATGATGAAGGATGTAATAAACAGTATATATGTAGGTATCATTAAAAACAAACTGAACACTAAATTAGTTGGACATAAGTCGGATAAAAACTATAAATATGTCACTTCTGAAAGAACTCCATTGCCATCATATTGCTCGAACCACCAGATTTTAAAAATACATTGATTGTGAATACAGAAATAAACTACAAAAAACGTTTTATGTTACAACTGCCTCGTATTATTAACTTATCAATGGGACAAAAAATGAACTTTAGGGCAGATACAGATAGTGAAGCTCAAAATTACAGATGAAAAGGAATATTGATGAGTAACTTTGATGTCGTCTAGCACCTAGTTTGAATGTTGTTACTACCGCAGACGCGAAGATTGAAGCTAAATATTGATGTGTGTATCACCCGTTCAAGATGACAATATTTTTGTTAGCGATCAAATAGGTATCAACAGCCAATGGAAATTATATTTGATGCAGGCTCTGGCTGAACTATAACAATTAATTTAAAAATTTCCGATAAGAATATTTGTTGGTATTTCATTGGAAATTTAATAAATAAGTTTGTAAATAAAAACTGGAATTAAGAAGAGATAACTTCTATTTAAAGTGATATGTGATATATGATAAGTTCCAAATCAATAATTAAGCATCTTTATTACAATCTTATCAGTTGATTCGTAGGACGATCATAAAACTGACTTTATTTTCGAAAGTGAGTGAGGCAGGCGTTAATGAAACATGACAGCAACCAGCTGTAAAAGCAAAATTACGTTGTCTACATGTGTACGAGGGTTGATTTTTACGATGGCACTTCCTATGCGTGTCATCGATTTGCATTTCTTTAGGGAAGTTTCATATTTTTTCTCATCAAGATTATGGCATAAAATGACAACTTCACACAACAGCATATTGTTAAACGTTGTTCACATTGAATTGCGTATACCATTTGGAGTGGTTTGAGAAGAGCTAACCCTCCTCACAGAGCATTCCCGCAAAATTTATAAAAAAAAATGTTATTTAACAGTTGAATTTAATTTTTTATCCTAAGGTCTTTCCCATTTTGTTTTGTTTATCGATTTTTCTGGTACTTTTCGACTACCATCTGCAGGATATTTGTTTATTTAATATAAATAAAATAAGAGAGACCGTAAGCTGGACAAATAAGTTAAACTGATTAATTTAAATAAAACGGCAAACAGCTATAACATGGATTTTTTTTATGTTATACTTGGCAAGGACTATATCAGGTTTGGTTCAGAAGGCAGCCTTCAATGAAAAATAGCGCAATGAAAATAGCGCTCTTACTCACCGAAGCAACGGATTGATATTTTGAGGATTCCCATGTGTCGAATTCTAAAGCAATCCTTAGTATTGGCTTTTGCACCTTAGGACCTTGGATCCTTCAGTAAGGAAATCATTGACTTAAACAGAATCCATAAGCCTTAAAGCCAAATAAAAAAAGTTCAATGGCGTTTAAAAAGATCATTTATTACCAATGACATATTTTTTATTATTAGAATTCCAACATATATGGTTAGTAACCCTCGTATGTATGCTTTTTCCAGCAGGTTTTTTTTTAATTTCATCTTATCTGAACATTGAATTTTATTCTTTTGTATGATGTTTTGTGGCAGACCAAAAAACAAACATGCACCATTTTTAGCTGGTATTTTTTCTTTTAACTTCTTGTGCAGATATCTAGTTCCTACTACTAGTAATTTGTATTATTTTAACCTCATGAAACTGAACGACAAATAGGCAAATAACACTACACGTACACAAAAACACACACACTCCACGTGGAAACTTCAGTATCGACAACGAAATACAGCGAATACAAATGCGAAACGTGCAACATCTAGTTTGCACTGCTCTTCTTGCATGATTTATAAATAAATGAATGAATGAATTTAGTTTGACAGGTGACAAAATAATGTTGACTCTTAATTTTGCTTAACACATAAACTCTCTTCAACTAATACATTTCGTCTTCGAAACAATTAGGGATAATAAACTTGTATGTATGGAATTCGTTACAGCAGAAGTGACATAAAGTTTCTGGTGGAATGGCAGAAACAATGACACTCTGGGATCTTAAGTGTCATTGATTCTATTTAATAAAAGGAGATCAAATTTATATAATATGAACTATAAGTGACACATGTAGGAACTTCCTCACACTAAGGCGAAGTAATAGAATTTGATGCCATACTTATGTGTGGCTGTTGGCTGAAAATGTGGCAGATTTTGATGCTCTTTTTTAAAGGAATGAAATGTTGATGTTAGAAAAATTGAATTTTGATTTTTTATTTGATATTGTTTTTTTTTTAATTTTTTTGTATGTAGAGATAAAATGTTCGAAATTCTGGTATTATTTCTTTCTGGGTTTCGGTATCATTTGTAATTGAAAAAAATTTCCAATTCTAATGATTCTTCAATAAGTAATGGATTTTGTTTCTGATGTATGATTTAGGTGTTATTTTTGTCCGCAAAAAAGTAACAGACTGTAATAATATTTTTACTAAGCAGTTATTCTTAAAAAAAAAAAAAAAAATACCGAATCTTGTTACTCCATCTCTAGAAAAAGTTCCCTAGAAAATAATTAAATATTTTGGAACATTTGCTTTCCTAAATAAGTGCCGACTTATTGAAACTTTTCTGTTTGTAAATAAATATTGATTTCATGTGAAAGCATGTGGCAGGTTCTAATATATTTTTTTAATTTTTGTTATTAAATAAAAATACAAATTAAAAAGCTCTTTCTTTCTAGGAAACGAGATGGATTATGGTATTTTTTATTTCAAAAAAATTTCAGGTTGTGTTGCTTTTTATAGGTAGAAAAATGTTTTAGATTGTAGATTTTGGTATTGTTTGTTACAAGAATAAAATTTCTGGTGCTGATATTTTTTAATGAAGTGTTAGATTCTGACACCTTCAGTTTTGAGCAAAAAAAGTGGCGGATTGCAGTCATTTAGGAAGAAGTACCTGCCAAGTCCAGGTATATTTTTTCTTTGAAAAAAGCACAAGATTCTGGTGCTTTGTGTCTTCTAATACTTCAGTACATTGGCTTTGTACAAATTTTAGATTCTAGTACTTTTCTTTGTCAAGAAAAATGGGAATATTCTAATGCTTATTCTTTTAGGAAAAACGTGACGTGCCTGAATCTGCTTTGATTTTGGTTGATTTTGGCTGTTTTTCTTTTTCAGTCAAAAATTCATCATAGCATTTTTATTTCCTAGAAAATAAGTCAGAATCTCTCATATCTTCTCCAAAAAATTATAAATGCTAGTATTTGGCCAATTCCCATATTTATGCATCCCAACAATTTCAGATTTTTTCCTGAGGAAAAAAATTCCTATTCTAGTATTTTGCATGTTTAGAAAAAGGTCTGATTCTTGAAAAAAAAAATTAAAGTTCTGGCACTTTTTACTAAAAAATATTCCAAATTATGATACTTTTTAAGAAAAATTTTGCCAGTTTCTAATACTTTTTATGTGCTATTGAATTGGTTGATTGTGGTATTTTTTCTTTAAGAGAAAACGTCAGCCTTTAGTACTTATACTTTCTAAAAATCGTATTTTTTTAATATTCTCATCTTCTTCCTGAAAAAGTGCTGAAATGTGGCACTTTTTTTCTCTAAAAAGTTTCAAGATCTTAGTACTTTTCCCTTCGAAAAAAATGTGCCAGATTTTGAAAAATTTTCTTTCTCGATAAAGACTTTGGTATTTTTTTTTTCTTTTTAAGAAATTGCACTTATTCTTTCCAGAAAAATTCTAGTGATTCTTATTTAAAGAAAAATTTGCAGAATATGCTCCTTTTTTAAGAGTTGTACATTTGGTCACTTTTACTTCCTAGAAGAAATTACATAATTGTGGTATTTTTACTTACGATGCAGTTCTAGGAAACTCTTCTTATCTACGGATTTCGGTGCGATGCCTGCCAAGGAGTGTGGGTGTTACTGTAATGCAGACAAAAAGCCTGCATAGCTTTTGTTGAAAGAAGTTATTATAAGAGAAATTTAGAAACAAATATCACGAACTTCTAATTTTCCTGCCTAAAAATAAAAGATGCTAGACGCGGATAGTTTCTCTATTAAAAATAATTATAACTTCCGGCAGTTGTGCATTTCTTAATTGTGATGGATACCCTCTGTCGAAAAATTAATTGTTGAAACTAATAGCAAGAATTCGCGCTTAAAGTTTAAATGAACTGATAAACCTATTCAAAAAACTCCCTGAATTGAAATATTTTCTTCTAAGAGAAATAGCTGCAAGATTCTTGTAAATTTCTCATCTGGAGAGAACAATATCATTTGTGAGTACGTTTCCTATCTAGAGAATTATGTCAGAACCTCATACTTTTGTTCGAAGAATAAATTGCAGGGACTTGTATTGATAAATTAACAAAATGTTCTCTTAATTGCATTATGATACTTTATAAGAATTTTTATTGATTCAGTTGACAAAAATTTTAATAAAAATTTTTTGACTGACAGTTTGTTTGGCTTTTAAAACTCATAATGTAAAGTCAGTCATTAAACTCTGCCAAGTTAAGAAATAATAATGACTGTTTTTATTTTCTTTCTTTTGAAAAGTAAATTTGCGTCTGCACACAAAGCCAAAAGACATTTATATCATTATTTCCGGCAAAACATTTCAAAATGATTTAAAGACATTTTTGTGCTCTTGCTCTGGTTTAATTTAACTTTTTTTTGGTTGAATAATATTTATACTTAAGAGCCCTGGTGTAATATTGCTAATTTATTACCTGTTTGCCTCTCATTGGCCATAATGAACCTACTGTTTAAACTACTGTCTGTCTGTGGGTTGTTGAATGATTTTGTTTATATTGTGCCAGAAATAAAGTTACCACACACTTTACAAAAACAAAAAAAAAAAAAAAACGAAAAAATCCGGTACACAAACAACAAAAAAAAATTTATAATAAAAAATCATAAATGATGACCATTAAAAAGAAACGAAAATTAAAGAAAAATGTAAATCTCTTACTTAGTCGTTTTCATTTCTTTCATATTGTTGTCAGTTTGTGGGTATATAAAGGGTTTTACACAAAAAGTCTCTTTGATTGGGATTTTTTTTGGAATTTGAATTCAGTTTTTATATCACACAAACAAATAATTTAGACCAATGAGCAACACTTCAATTTTGTAATATATAAAGTCAGACTAAATTCAGTTCAAAATCTATAATTGAAGGTCAACTTTAAGACGACCGATGTAATACCCAATCAGTTAAAAATCGTACGTCAAAAGAACGCCAGAGTGCCGGTGAACACTGGTTGTTTCCGTAAAAGATTGCGTTACTGCCGAAGGCATTGGATTTATCGTCGTGGCCAAAATGTCGCTTGGAGACTTCTACTCAACCGACTTTGCTCAATGTGGACATGGGCAATATGTGGTTCTAGTAGAACTGTAGTAACAGTGCATTGTCCATGTCCACTTGATTTTTTCTTAAGACATTCAAAAGTCTCAGTTCTAGCCTAATTGACCGCACCAGGTGGATGACAAGGCTAGAAAAGCCTCAGCCATACTTAAAATGCAGCCTGAGTTTATTGCGGAATCATTAATGATGCAACTGTGTGACTAGTACTTTCGCAAAGGGGTCAGACTATATGTCCTATATTATAGAAAAAATTTTGTTGCGTTTTTTATTACATTTTTACATCGTCTCGTTCTTATTAGAAACCCCTTTATAACAGACTACAAAGCAGTAAGATTTTTTCTTCAAATCTTCTGCAGTACAACTGTCTGGCTTGTCAATTAGTCTTTATTTAAGAAAATCTTTGGACAGTTTTCAAGCACTGAAAGTAGTTTTTAAATTTTGCCAAATACTTTAGGTTTTATATTCTTAAGGTGAAGCGAGACGTGGCAAAAAGTATAACCACTTAAAAATTTAAATTTCCTTACTTTAAAAATTATGAAGTTCATTGCGTATAATTAAGTGCACTTTTATAAATGCTTTTACGTTCATAATTTAATCTCCTTAAATATTAACAGTCATGTGCCAAAAAACGAAAATAACAATAAATTACTTTATTTTAAAAACACAAATTAGTTGACAAACACCTTAAGTCTAATGAAGCTTTGTTAAAAAATCTTATGCAGAAATAATTGCTTAAATTCAAAATGCATTGTTTGTTGTGGCTTTAGCCGACATTTCATTGGTGCCTAAACCACATCGTCAGTGAACTTTAAGCAGTTTGAAAACATTCACTGACGATTTGGTTTAACAACCAATGAAATGTCGTCATATGAACAGCTAAAGCCACAACAAACAATGCATTTTGTAATTAAGCATGAATGGACATGGCTGTAGAATTTTTTAGGGAATCTACAACCCCTAAGAATTTTTCTTCTGGGAGAAGGGCTGCAACACTTCAATCAATAGGATGACAGAAGCATTTTCCATTCACATTTGTTCGCCAATACAACAAGCCTGTAGGAACTTGAGGTCAAGAGGCAGAATATGAATGATACATTTAATCATGCTCTTTCGGAAATCTCTGATTAGCATGATATGGATAGGATCGACTTTAATGCTCGTAAGACAAAGAGCTGTATGCTTACGCATAAACTTATCATAGAACATGCTGCTCCGTTCATAACTATACGAGTGATATAGATATTGAGGAATCAGTAGATCTTGATGTTCTCGGCAAGAAAATCAAGCGGCATATTTCTCATGTCACTAAATAAGCATTCAAATGCAAGGCATAGGTTCATTTTCAATTTCATTTGGATCAATTTACCATTTATATGTGATTTCCATGTTAAACGACGATAAGGTATTTGACTCCACTCCGTTAAAGAATAATTTTATTATTAATATTTATTGGGGGACATGTTTCTCTTCTCAAAACAAAAGCATTATGTGCACATTTCTGCGTATTTATCCTTGTCTTTCATTGTCCACCATTTTTCCAGCATCGAAATGTATTTTTATAATTTAAATAAATAATTTTGTTTTTTATAAAAACATATTTTTAAAAATGTGAACAGAGTTTCAAAGATTTGCACAAATATTTAAAATTTCAGATCAAGTCTTGACTTCTTAGGAACCAAAAGAAAAAATTAATAAAGGATTTTTGAAAGCAATAAAAAGTTCGGAAGCAAAGAATAATTTCAATAATTTCTTTGAAGAGTTTCACAGTTATTTTAATTTATTTATAAACTTTTCTATACAAAAGTGTCATTAATAGTGTAGGGTACGTCACTTATTCCTACTGTTATTCTTTACAAAATTTCTTCCGCATGTTATTGTTACTTTTAAACGATTTGATACAATTTTTATTTGTTGCATCTTGTTGAATAATGTCTACACATTATGTTGAAAGACAAAATGTGTTAAAAGAAAAAAAAGAAGGCAAAAACTTGAACATTCTTCCAGGGCTTTTGTGCTTTATTTGCATGTTTATAATCACCTGGAAAACAAAGCCATTCACTCATTTACTCACTTATACAAACAGCAACTGAAATATTAACAAACCCCACTGAAACAAAAACAATATCGAATAAAAAATAACCTCAAATAAATCATGTCAATATTCTGAATACAAAAGAATGAAGAAAATGTTATGAAAAAAGTGTACAATTCATGCAAATGAATTTTTGTACATCGTGCCCAACAAACATAAGAGTTTGATTTCAAACTGATAATTATTTCAGTACGAATTTTATTTCATATAAAAAAAGTGTAAAAATCATTTGAATGCAAGTTGAGGAATATAGGCATTTTCAACTTAAGGGGGAAAAATGTTAAAAGCTTTAAGCACTTTTTCATGCTGGCTCAAAAGGACAGGTACTTCAGAATGTATGAAAGGTAGTGTTCTCATGTAGGGGAATGATCCGAGATAAATTACAGCACCATTCAGAGAAAACATGACCACTCTCTCTCTTTTAAAACAAGTAAACATTTGATTTGCCTCCGCTTTTGTGGAGACATCTATACTGTCGACTGCTACTCGTTTCTTTCGAACTCGTACTTTTAAATTCACATTTTAGAAATCATATAGAATTTTCTTTTCAGCCCATAGCCAAGCCATACGTTATCCAAAGCAACAAAAAAATTTTTTCATATCCAAATTATGATTCCAAAGGCGGGTAAAGATCTTACTAAGGCTGAGTCATATAGGCCAATAAGTTTGCTGTCAACAATTTCAAAGCTCTTCGAAAAACTACTCATGACAAAATTGTCCCCAATTCTAGCTGATAATGGATGCATACCGGACCATCAATTTGGTTTTAGAAGTCAGCATAGTACCGTTGAACAAACTCATAGATCGGTCCATTTCATAAGAAGAACATTTGAAGAAAAAATGTATTGTTCTTCCCTCTTTATTGATGTTTCTCAGGCATTTGATAAAGTGTGGCATGGAGGCCTAATTTTAAAATTGAAGACATATCTGCCAATAAATATTGTAAATCTTTTGGAAAGTTACATTCTTGCCCGGAAGTTCACTGTTGTGGAAGGAGACTTCATGCGTGCCCCAAAACTATCTCATCCGGTGTGCCACAGGGGAGTATACTGGGGCCAGTTTTGTATTTGATCTATACCTGTGATATGCCATTAAGCAGTAATATCCTCACTTCTACATTTGCCGATTATACAGCCTGCCTTAGTATGCATGAAAACCCTCACGAGGCATCCCGTTATCTGCAGGAACATATTAAGCTGTTGGAACTGTGGTTGAACTTATGGAGAATAAAAGTAAATGAACAAAAGTGTGTTCATGTCACATTTACTCTACGAAGAGACACTTGTTCCCCCATTCGAATCAACAATCAAGTTGTGCCTCAACATTCACAGGTGAAATACCTTGGTATACACCTTGACCGACGGCTTACATGGAAACACCACATTGACTCAGATACATTGGCTGATTGGTAGAAATTCTACCCTCAGTCTAGATTGTAAACTTTTAATATACAAGTCGCTTTTGAAACCCATATGGTGTTACGGAATTCAGCTATGGGGCACTGCTTCAGCTTCCAATGTAGAGAGAATCCAACGAATGCAAAACAAAATTTTAAGGTTAATAACATCGGCTCCATGGTACATGAAAAATTCAATTTTACATCGTGACTTAAATATGCCACTTGTGACCGCTGAAATTGCAAAATATGCAGGCAAATATTTAACAAAACTCGAGTTCCATCCTAATCCCCTTGCTCGTAATATCTTGAACATTACTGGACACATACGCTTGAAAAAGAGGGACACTACGGCTTTAATAGGCCGCACTCCAGATGAAACTTTTTGAAAATATTTTTGTGCTTAACACTACATTTATGTATTATTAATTACTATCACTAAGTTTATGTCCGACACTGGTTGGGCCTAATTATTATATTTATGCTTAAGATTTGAATACTTATTGTTAGTTCAATTTAAAGATACAATAAATAAATAGTAGTGAAAAAAAAAACATCCAAATTATGTGAAATATGCAGCGCACATTAGAGAATACAAGTATTGATTACAGAGCCATTATTGTCATACTTAAAGTATACTCATGAGTATACTTATGATAAGTATGATTTAAACTTTAACCATACGCATTTATGATTCATGAGTAACTCTTTTTCCTTCTATCATACATGCCAGTGAAACTTACGTCCAAAGATATCTTAATCTCTCGTCGGGTCGCGCGCTGCTCTTGCTTTATCTGTTTACAGGCAGCATTAGAGTTCTCTGGCGGAAAAAGTGTTTCTAGGGGACCTTCGCCAAATTCATTCTTTAGTGAATGGTGCAAACGATTAGATTTCATATACCATTGGAGCACGGCGGGCACATGCGGTGTTTCATTCTTAAAATTTGAAGAAATTGCACATCATAGCTGCAGTAATTTATGCCAAACGTTAAATAAACTACTGAATGTTTTCATAAGTAAAATAATTTTTTTGTTGCGAAAAAGTCTTTTAATGCCACTGTGCGATGTCGGATTACTATTGGTATTAGTTATTATATTATTTCGTATAATATATATAATACTAAAAAAGCAGAAATTTTATTATTTTGTAGTCAGGTTTGCTGTTTGACAGGGGCTTTAAACTTGTGGAATACAACTCCCTGATCTTCTAAGACTTTTGTGAAGTTATTGCTCAATGAGCAAGAGAGAGTGAAGAAGATCTTCGGTGACAGCATGGTAGACAAATCTATTAACCCATTGGACGTGGTATATGTTGCACTATTTTATGGTTGCTAAAGTGGAAAGTATTCTAATGATATTAATGCACTTGATGACGAAACCTAATCTTTCTTAAAGTTACATCCATTACTGCTCGACATAATTGCAAATTACAAAACAAATTATGGAAAAAGTTCATACTTTTTATCTCTAAAACTCCCTGCAGAGATCTTGCCTAATACTTTCAAAGTTAAAAGACTCAAATCGGATTGAAAAAGCAGTATTTCTTCCATAATCTATTTTCCTAGGACCAGCAAAATTAATGGACCACAAGACTGTCCCATTAAAAAAAAATTACATGAAAGGCAACCCTCGTATTATTTAGTTATTGAAGAATAACACGTCAGCTTTTATTTTTGCCATTTTCAAGCGAACTAAGCTTTAAGGAATCGAAATCTCCAGACTTCCAGACTTTTAGTCTAGTATACCGCCTACTGTATAAGATTTTGAAAAAATTTTCCATTTCTCAAAAAATTTTTTTTAATAAATTTCGAACCTCCGTCAAAATTAAAAAAGATCTGAAAATATATTTGTCTTATTACAGCAATCATTTTAAAACCTTGGGATTTGCGTTTGTGGGGTTTTTTCCAAAGTGTGTAAATATGTAAACGAGCATATGAATCAAAACCACTTAAATGCCACACACATGCACTCCCTCGCACAACATTCGTTCACTTATTCATTGAAGGTATTTTTCATGAGGAGAACCAACCATAAAGAACTATTACTTCAAAACACTCACACACATATCAAGAATATTATACGATCTTATTCTCGTACATCTGGTCATAAAAATAATATGCAGAATATGCAAAAATAAAATGCATACTTGTATATATTACGACACACACACACACACGCACACCTAAAAAATCGCACTCACATCCATTTACTTACACTCACTTTACAATTGTGTTTACAAATATTGCCAAAGGAAAAAATAAACTTATGCAATACAAAAACAAAAAAAAAAAAAACAAAAAAAACACACGATTTAATAAAAGCAAAACGGATTGTAACCAAAGATTCATAAAAGGAGCCATTCAGCATATGACTTCATCAAGCCACTCGGCTGCATTTGACAAGGAAGGGGTACACTTGTGTGTGAATTTGTTGGAGAAATTGATTAAATTATTGTCTTGATATGCTGTTGGTGAGTGCGATCAAAATGTGATTGTTAAATAAGAAACTGCACTGATATGTACATACATATATCTCTATACATATATGTATATAATTTTTGTAAATAAATATGTACGTTTATTTATTTTGAAGAAATATTTTGTTGCCATGCCGTGATATCCATTGTCCTTATATACCATATCATAAGCCTGATGTCTTGGCAAAATTATTGCAAATGTTTTTTTTATCAGCCAATCAGTCAAATTCTTTTCCCAATTACTAAAAATTTTCTCTATTATTTGCAGACCTCGACAAGAAAAAAAAAAAACAATAGACTCCTTCATGGAGAAGCTATAAAAACTAAAATTTGTCTCGTTACCTTCGCTGTATTTGAGTAATTTAGTAAAAGTTAGAACAGGATAATTTTTCCTATACCTATACCAGAGTATTTACCGATTATTTTCGAACGGTTAAATAAAATCGTAAGAAATGTAGTGGCAATGTTGTACATAAAAAATATATATTTGTACATAATATAAAATGTCATCTTCCAAGGAAGTTTTTACCCAATCGGCGAGAAAGTTATGTGGAAATTTTACGGCTGTAATTGATAAAGTAAAGAAAGTGTTGCAACTTATGCAAATGTGGCAGGATTAACTTGCCATTAATATAACGCTCACTTTTAGATTAATAATAGTACGTTTTCATTACGAGCAAATCAAGTTGATTTGAGGAAATAATTTCAAAGTGTTTCCATTATGCTGTAAGTGATTTCGTGTTCGAATTTTCGACATGAATTTGACGCTTGTGTTGCTCATTTGTTTTTTAACATAAAAGAAACACATTTTTTGTTCAATAGGATTTGAAATATTATAATAAAAAACCTATAAAACTGGAAAATAACATTATATTCAACATTCATATTTACATTTTATTCGTACTTAAATGTCACTTTATGGGACTTGTAAGTCACTTTATTACAAACGCTCCAGTAGTTTGGATCAAATCATGTCATTTGAGATAATTTGGTCATATGAAAATTATACGCAAAATCATGTCGCGAATTACTTTATTTCAGAAAATCAAGTAATTTGGCCCAAATCACGTAAATGGAAACGTACTATAAAGCAAAGTTGTTATAATAGTGTCCTTAAATTAAAGATTTGAGTACTTGTTGTTAGTTCAGTTTAATTTAATAGTTGATTTATACTAGATTTCGCATACAAAACGAAGTGTACCTCGCCACTAGATTTTAGATAAATCTACTTAAAATTATGTAGTACTTAGTGATGCAACTATGATTGTTTTAAAATGTACCAAAAATACTACATTGTGCTGCTCTATACGATGTGCGTATTAGTTGTATTACATTTAAAGCATATAGAGTTTGACACGCCAATCAGCTGTTTTTATTTTGAAAGTTATATTTTGCTACATGTCAAGAAACAGTGGTGCAAACAATGTAGATTGTGATGAAAACTGCAATTCAAATCTAATAGATTTCAGTCAGCTGTATATGTAGTACTAATGTTTATTAAATTTTCTTTATATTAATTATGTTTGAATTACTAGTTCATTCATTTGAATAAAAATCCACATTTCAGGTATGTTTTCATTTGTTATATAAATGTGAGGTATTTATGATTGTTGTAAGTATTTTAAAATAAATTATGTATTTGCAACAATGTGATTAGCTAACGTTTTACATAAATTCATCGTTAGAAAACATTCGTTAGCTAAAAACATTTGCATAAACTCGACTGAATGGCTTATAAGTTTCTAAGCTCCTTGATAGTCATCCATCCAATGCTTTTGAGGATTAATTTCTTTAATATTGAACTCTTACGTATTTGTGTATGAATATTTGTATTATTTTTTTAAAAATATTTACATTCGTCGTTAGTCATACAAAAGTATTCTTCTTGATGTTCATATTAAATTAAAAGTTCTTCCAATAGTGACTTCCGAAATTTGCCATACTGTTGAACATTCATCTGAAAATTTTTTTGTCAAAATATTCAGTCTGTTTTGCCAAATTATCGTCGACGGATCAACAGTGCGTCCAAATGATAAAATTTATTTATCAAAATTTCTGCTCGAGCAAAGTTCCGCACGCTTCGGGCATTCAGTGATAAGTCCCATTTCTGGATGAATGGTTACGTCAACAAATAAAATTGTCGAATTGGATACGATACCAATCCAAATGAAATCCAAGAGCGTCCAATGCATACTGAAAGAGTCATAGTTTGGTGTGGATTTTGAGCTGGCGGCGTTTCTGTTTATATTTGTTTGGGAACGACCAGGGTTTCATTGTCAACGGCGAGAGCTATAGGTCGATTATTAGCAATTTTTCTTGACCTGAATTGGATGATATGGTTACCAGCGGGTATGTGCTTTCAACAGAACAGCGGTATGTGCTACACAGCTCATGTTATCACACTGGGCACTGGATTTGAGGGCGTGATTATCTAACCTGGAGATGATGTGAACTGGCATCGTGCGCTAAGATTCCATTCGATTTTTTCTTGTGGGGATTTTTTAGGTCGCAGGTGGCCCTCAAAGCCAACATAACCCAAGCCATCATTTAAATTTAAATATAGAAAACGCTTAATGAGAGACCCTTTACATAATGTTAGAATTAAAATCGTTTGCTTTTAAATGTTTTTATTTGGTATTAACTTGTTTTTAATATATTTTGTAAGACACAGGAATTTCAACAAAAAAATGCTGGAATGCATGTTAGGAAAAATCCATTTTTAGTTTGAATACTTCGAAAGTGTAGATGTAAAAGCAATTTTAGGAAAAATGCTTATGAAACCATCTACACGATTTAATATGTTCAGTAAATCCATAACCTCATTTGCCGAAACTATAAGTTGCAAATTTAGAACAAAAATGCTAAATATAATAATTAATGTATTGAACTTGTAATCAACATTTAGATACGCGTATTGCGAGTTAGAATGACTATGTCTGGGGAAAATTTCTTTTAACTTTATTTTGAAATTTCGGTGCATTTTTGTAATTATTAAAGTACCAACTACTGCCGGTAATCGGTAGATGCACCTGGTGAAACATCAATCCCCTCGTTGAAACAAGATGAACCGAAGCAAAATGGAAACTTTATGCTCCTTGCACATTTTGTTGTTCTGGAAACAGCTTCGGGTTCTATGGTGACAGATGAGCTAGACTCAGCACGTAAACGATTTGGAACATTTTTAGCAGTGGGGGACGGTGGTCGTGACATCATCTGAAGTGGAAAAAAGTGTTTCCATTTAAATTTGGCCAGAACACTCAGATGCAGGGCGATATCAGGACTTTAAAAAATCAATGTTAATATATGTTTTTCGACCACGCTTAAGTAAAGCTCTAAACACATTGACAACAGCAGACTTCACGGCTTCAAATGCTGCCAACTTCAAATGCTTTGAAGTCAGCTTCATAATTATTTTGAAGACAGCAACAACATAATAATCAGCTGATGTGTATTTTAGCAACACAGATTTCAGGGATGCCGCGTATACTTATATTTTATAATGAATAAAATTAAAGTTATTGATAAAAAAAATGTATACGAAAAACTATAAAAACACATAAATTTATTTCTTTATTGTATTTTTGTAATGTTCTTTTATGTTTAATATTAAAAAAGTTTTTGTTTTTATTTTTCCAATTTATATATATAATGGCAACACTATATTTGTTTAATGCTGCCCGTCAAAATAGAAAATAGCCTAAGTTGGCAGCAGCAGCAAATGTTGCTGTGCAGTCGTGCTGCTGTGCTGCCGTTAAAATTATCGTTTTCATTTAAATACATGGATTTTATTTTTGACATATTGCTGCTTGCTGTCTGCTGTCGTTTATGTGTTTAGAGCTTAAAGTAAAATATTTTTGAAATTGTTTCAAAGCAATAGGCGGGCAATTGTGAGGGTGCGTGAGCGAGAGACCAAATAAGTCGTGTTGTACAAAAGCATGAAGGCCTATCGGGATAAACATTGCCTTTGTAGATTTATGGCGAAGTTTGTGTAGTTAAAGTGATTTTCATTGAAACTCTACTACAAAGTCTATAGTCAATGCTTTCGATGCTTTCGAAAAAAAATCTCTAGGGATTCTCGAGGTAGTGCCACATATGAGCACGGTTGACGAAGTATTTATAAACGACATAAGCACTACGCAGTGTTGTGGGAAGATAATAGACCGCCCACTTGGATACGTTATGACAATATTGCTGACTTTATAGTTCTATGCCACCTTTCTATTGGGCCGTTGTTGTCGCTAATGAGTTTGATCGAGTTCAGTGAAAAGTGACGATTCAAATTTTGTTTATCTGTAAAGGATTTTGGCCAACTGTTTTCTTTTTAAACTTTTACAGGAAAATTCAGAAATGCATATTAAAAATAGTATTTATATAATTCAATAGCACAGGCCTCTGGATTCATATTTCATATGATCTGAATGAGTTACAGTAAAAGATGTGTCCAAATATGGCCAAACTCGTAACTGAAAACAAATTTCTAATTGGTATTAAATATGTGAGGTTATGTTCAACAGGCAACTTTCTCTAATTTAAGTCCATGATTTGGTCTCTTGGTGATACCTCTAATAGACAGAGAATAGGAAAATTGGAAACAAGAGGCTAAAAAAGACAGAAAGCAGAAAGACAGAGTCTATAGCCGGAACCGAACTTGCGACCCTCTGACTACTAGTCTAGTACACTACGAAACCTATTTATCTCGACATATTTACGTCCTCACACATCTTCCATAATTTATATTGAATAACCAACTTCAAGCATGTGGCTGATCGTTGAGCGATTGAAAGCCAAATCTCCACTCTTTAACTAAGGTATCGGGTACCATTCCTAAAATTATCCTCCTGCTGAGAACCAATTGAAATACTAAGTCAACATAAAACTTAAATCCAGTCAAATCTGTATCCAAAGTACGGTGGTATGGAACGCTAACTTCAAGATTGATTTTTAGCAAAAACTAAAAACCGAAGATCCAGAAAAATGGACTTGGTTTAAGACAATAATTGCCCTGAACTGGATTTTTGAATTATAATGACAGTGAATACTGGAGCAGTCTTGATTTGGCAATTTTTAATACTTAGATTTTTAATATCCTTTGTTTTTTTATTTTTATTTGAATTTTTCACTTTTTTGTCTTGAGCCCAGGCCTCCACATTTATCGCATATTCGAGTAACTCAGCCACAACAACATCTCCAATAACAAGAAAGTCAATATACACATTAGATAACTGCGCATTTTCGTAACTGGGTTAAAAGTTCCAGGAGAGACCTAGAGTTAGGTACCATTTTAACAAAAAAAAAAAAAAAAGTAAGATGAAAAAACTTAAAATTAGGACGAGTTGTTTTCTCTCTGTGTAGGAACACAGCTTAGTACTATCTTCGAATATCTCACTATCTAATTAAGGGACATTCCAAATCAAATTTTGTGATGATTTTGACATTAGGTGAACTTAATGCGACCGCAAACAGTTCCTGTATAGGACCTTGGCACAAAGATTGTAATTTTTGTACATGACTGCTGGAAGTCAGAAAGTAAGTCACAAGTTTTGACATGAGTGAACATCGTACTTTTAATTAATAAATAAAAGGAGCTAATGATTCTCATGTTTGCCAGGGATCTGTTTATCTGATATCACTTTAACTCAAATCGACGGCAGGGAGCAACTGCCTTAGGGAATCATTAGGGATGAATAATATACAGCACTAATACAAGCGGTAGCAGTCTTACTATTAGTTAATATGTAGACTTTTTCTGATTTAATATATATTCCAGCCATCTAAATCTATTTACTATATAGAAGAGATTTTAAGTAATTTTTGGAGCCATTTCATTTTATCTGGATTTTTTTTTATCATTTACCAACTCTTTTTACAGTAGAGTACAAATCAAAGTTCTTGTCAAAACTTTTCTACGCAAACATTTTACTACTCATACTTGCACTGAAATTAATTAGGGACTCTCCTGAATGCTTCCTGCATTTCTATATTTGACGTTATACTCTACATGCCTTTAAAGCGCACCAACTACATTTTGGCTTTCAAAATGTGTGAGATTTTTTCTCAAAACTTTTGCAGCAACAATTTCAATTAAAATCCATTATCCTTGTTCAAATACTTAAACATACTTGTCTCACACATACCAGCTAGACTTGATTATATCACAAACAAAACTAAATACTACAAGTTGTCTGTCACTTCAAATAGAAAGTTTTTGAAAGTCTATCGTTCCAGAGATGCTAAAAAAACTGGCATAAAATCACACATCAGCTAATTAATTTTCTTGTACTCCATGATTTGACGTTCAGCACAAGAATTGAGAAAAAGGGGGCTGGCGGCAGGAATGGTTCGTGCACAACACATTTGGTAGTCCTTACACATTTCAACTTAATTCATGTATTATATCGATGTAACATATGTTCAAATTTACTTTAAATACAAATAACATAAAGGCAAGAAGACAGATAGTCAACATGACATTAAGTACGCCCCTATAAGTTGAAAGCAGCACTAAAATAAAAATCTGACATAGTTTTGCTTAATACCATGACAGTTTTCAAAGACTGTCTAGCAAAAGAAAAAGGATATTTTTCTACACACACACACACAAACCCAGATGATTTTCATTTACGTACATTTAGGAAATATAAATTCCGACTGCAAAAAAATTTATAAACCTTTTTTAATATCGAGTCTTCCGTCATTAGAAATAGCTGCATGGACGTCATTATTAGAGATAAAATTATGTGTAAATGTGTATATGTTTGTATACAAGAAATACACTACTACCAGCAGTTCGTGTTCAGCCAGTAACATGCTGTGTTTAATAAAAATTAAATTGCTGAAGAGAGTAAGAGAACAAGAAGGAGAACAAAAAACGATTTCTTTTGAAAAATCAACAACAAGGAAACTAGAGATATAAACTTCAATAGTTTACAACTTAAACATTTATTATTTTCAACATCAACATCACCGCCATCATCATCATCATCATCAACATCAGCAGCATCATTTGCTGCAAAAGTAGCAAGAACAACAGCAGCAACAGCATGACTACTCCTTGTGGCAAAGTGGCAGTATCTTTTCAACATTCAATACTCAAACGGTGGTAGACATATTATCTACATACATCATTTTATTCAATTTGCACAGAGGCCCATGTTAACACTTGTCAATGAAATGAACAGAAAAATTTACTCGCACCAGATTATGGAATAATTTTGTTTAAAAAAATATTCCGTCCAGTGTAAATAATTATTTTTCTTCGTTTATGTCTACGAAGAAAATTTTTTATAGACTTTTAGCAAACAGAAAAAGTGCATCCACTTTCGGTGTCAGAAACAAATTTTCTGGAATTTTTTCTTCATATAGAAAGATCTATTTGTTGCACGCAGAAAAGTAGAACTTTCTGAAATTAATCCATGCAGCCTCCAGCTGAGGATTCTGAAAGAAATTCATTGCATTATCGTTAATAAACAATAACAAAAAAAAAACAAAAATCATGAAAACATCAATAACATGGTAAGCTATCACAACAACAATATAAAATATAAAAGTGATTTACAGCGAATCCTGTATGGAAATCAAAGGCGACATTTTCGAGATTCTATTTAAGAATTATTGCAATAAATCTAAATTTTTAATAAAAACAATTCAATGAAGTTTATCAAATTTTTCCAAATATTCCGCCAAAAATAACAGCGTGAGTGGATTGTTTCGTGAACATTTGAATTTCCCGCCTCTTAACTGAATGAGCAACACTGCTCCTGTCAAGGAGAATTCCTCAGTTGACTCCTGTCAAAACTTGAGCAAACAACGTCAATTATTTTGTGTTTGACAGCCATTGATAGCAGATTACCGCATCATCTCTGAAAAAAATTAAATTTTCTATGCTCATTAAGCATTATTTTTGGCGGAAAAAAGCCATCACTCCAACCAAGGCTAAGCTTGAAAAATACTATAGGAATTCCACACCATCAAATTGAATAAAAAAAGTTTTTTACTGATTTTCCTTGTGGCCATAAAAGCACGAACGATGCCAAACGTTCTGGAAGCCAAGTTGAGATCTCCACAGCCGAAATAATTGAAAAAACTATCGATATGGTCTTTGCCGATCGGAGATTAAATGTGCAGGAGATTAGGGAAGCCATAGGCGCATTACATGAGTCACTGATTTTAATTTTAAATGACCACTTGGGTGCAATCGTGTGACAACTTCACACGTCATAGCGATCGTTTTTTTTAGGATGCAGGCGGTATAATTTACATTGATTATCTGCAAAAGAGTAAAACAATGAATGGAGGATATTATGCCATACAAATTGCTATGAACTAATCTCTCAATCGCCCTATTTTCCGGATTTAGCCCCGAGTAATTATTTCTTGTTTTCAAACCTTAAGAAATCGCTCGGCGGAAAGTGATTTGACTCCAACGATGGCATCATCTTACAAACAAATACCTCTGTTGATGACCTCGAGAAATCTTATTTTTTGAAATTGAACAACTCGTATGACGCTCAAAGTAGACTATACTGAAAAATATAATGATTTTTTATCCAAAAACCTAGATTTCATTTATAAAGTTACGGAATAATTGACTCGTCCTCGTAGTATCACTAATTAACTTCTTTTCGTAATTTCTCTTCTTAATTCATTTTATAATATGTGCCGCAAAACAAGTCCCTGGTGTACTTAACAATTTTACTACACTTTATGTATTTCATTTAATGTTTTTCTTTTCTATTTGTATAATTTTGATGATGGCAGCGTAATTAGTTTGTAACACATACAATTTTGTGGTATGTTCTGTAATTTTTTTCTTCCTTTTTTTGTATCTAGTAGTAGCTTGCCACTCGTTCATTTTATTTATGAACGAATTTCATGTGGCATAAGAATAAAAACAAAAAATAAAAAAATAAACTAAACATTGAGTAAAAAGAACTGGGGAAGTTAAAACAAACAATTAGTTGGGTTGTTACAATTGCCACATGTATCACACTTTCTTTAGTGCGTTATAGAAAACGCAAAGTACTTAGATACTTTATGTTGCATACAACAAAAACTGTGTTTCTACATAAGTACATTCAAATTGATGCGGTTTGTACAACTAATAAATGTTGTAAAATATGACATAAAACATGAAAGTAAATATTGTTGCATATGAAATTTGGAAAAAGACAAGTGGAAGAATGAGTGAATGGGTGAATGAAAGAAATGAAACATAATATTTTCATTTAATAATTACGAAGATTTATTCTTGCATTCATTCCTATTTGCTGATTTACTTAATGTGAGTGTAATCATCTCCCTAATGTTGACAAATGTTACGAAAATATAAAAAGTAAAATTCTAGGGATGGTTGCGTGTTTGCGTTTCTCTTTCAAACGTACCGAAAATAATTCTGGGAATTGAGTAACAAAGCAGTTTTTGATGCAATGAAACCAGGAAGGGGTTACTTGTTGTTGTTGTTGATATTTGTCTTATAGGGAAAAACTGATAGAAGTTTTCAAAAGGAAAAATAAATTATTTTCTTTTAATTAAGAGATACATCAGTCAGGTTTTTTTTGTGGAGCGGCAAGAACTTTCAAAAATTTCTTTAAAGAACATATGTTTGCGTATCCTTTTAACAACTGAAAAATATGTATATATAGGAGAATGTAGAAAAACTAATTGAATCAATGAAAACTTCAAATTTAATGTTAAATTAAAAAAAATATATTAACCAGGACTCGAACAACTAAAACGTTTAACCGTATCGGATATGAATCAACACTGGTGGCGAAACGTCTACAAATAATCGATAAATGGATCGAATGCGACTACATATCAAACCATTGTGACATATTGGAAAATCTGAACGGCAGCCACATGTAGCAACACAGGCGGTTCAATAGTTGAGGCAGAGGATTCTTTAGAGAAGAACCAGACTGAAATTTACTAACGTCTGCCTGACCACATCACGGTCTTCCCGGCAGAAGTTCGCGCGATTACGGCTTGCGTGAGACAACACTTTTGATCTGCGAAAATCAATATTTCACCAGTTGTATTGCATAAATACGATTACCGATCACGCGCTATGCAGTAGTATCTATACATTTTGGGTGTCGCCCCACCCTAAGGTAATAGGAAAGGAGCATGCTAACTGCATGGCAATCAGGGTCAAAGCGTTGCAAGCACTGACACTGATCAATACGAAGCCCTTTAAGGCTGCGAGGAGAGTTGAAAAGTTGAGCGAAACATGCCCACACGATGCTGTGGAATAGCGGAACTGCAAACCTATAGGGCGACCCACATAAGGAAAAAACGAGGTGCGTATTGAGGCTAAGAAAGCCTGAGTTAAATTAAGTGATTGGAGTCTTCACGGGACTCCAACTTGACAGTACATCAGCATAGATGTGGCGCTACAGAGGTGGACGAATGCAGGGCGTCTAGAAAGGACACCGAGTATCCTATCCAAAGTATCCTATTATATACTTTCTTTGTCTCTAATACGTTATAAAATTTTCTTTATTCCATGTCGCAGCGCACAACAGGCCTTTTACTGGTGTATATGCATGTCTTTTTGACATGAAATGAGTCTCCTCTAGAACCAAAAATTTCCCAAAAACAGCATAAAACTAAATTACAATTTACCCTGTTAAAAAACAGAAGTCGAATTGCGGCATTCGATGTCCCCCGAAATTTCAATATGTTTCAAGAAAATTTCGCTTGAAATTTTAATTGATAAAGGATGCCGTAATTCACTTCTAGTATTTTCTAATCAAACAATAAATGTTAAACAAAGTTAATTGTACATTGAAACCCGCAATATAAATACTTAAATGCAACTCATGAATAAACACCTCCATGGAAGTGATTTTTACACTTTTACTTTTTACATTAAATCAATCTATTGGATGGTTCTTTTTCCCACAACTTCCTATTTATTAAATATTTTCATCACTTCCAAATGAAAATTTATTTCTGATTTTAAATAAAAAAAAGTGTGAATTTCATTAAAGGAAGGCCAATTAATTTTTTCCTCGCCACACACCACACAAATCCTAATTTAAAGTTAAAACATTAAATTTTTCAATTAATGAGCAAAAATGAAAAACAAGTTTCCTTTAAATGATTGTATTACATTTCTGCTTTTATTTTAGAGGGAAAATAACAAAAAAAAAAAATTAACAACAATAAAAAATTATAAAAAATCACCGATTTTAAAATTGGCATGTAAGGCAACATGTTTTACATGGCTCATTATTTACAATAACAACAACAACAAAAACACTTCATTTTTCAACGCTACATTTTGTTGAAATCCGAAAAAGAATTAAAAAGAACCAAACATATCGTAGCGAATTGGAAATTTATGAGGAAATTGCTTTACAAAAATAAAAATCCAACAACTGCTCATTTACATTTGATGAACAAATGGACTTTTGTAAAATAAAAATATTTTATATACATACAAGTCCATATAAGAAAAAGCATAACAATAATGGTCTTGTTCAGGGATATGTGTGCGTGGATTTTTATGTTTAAATATTAAAGCCCTGTAAATATAACAACCACATGTCGATAAGGCCTTTAGGGTATTAAAGCAAAAACATTAACATCTGAATTGATCCTTTTCTTTTGGTAAAACAGCTACTACCAACTCTCCAACCTGAGCAGGCGAAAAAAGGTAGAAATCAAAACATTTATCTGCCACACACAAATATTTATTAAGCGCTAAACAAGTTGCTCACAAAAAAAAAATAATAAAACAAAAGAAAATATCGAACAATACTTGCAGAGGAGTATCAAAAGAAAACCAGGCTGCTGGGTCGTTCGGTCGTCGTTTGTGGCAGCAGGCTGGTAAGCTTGTTTCAATCTACTGCTGCTGGCTCCTTTTATTAAATTGCTACCTAGTCATCCTCCTCATCATTACCAATATAATCATTTCTCCTCGTCCTCGTAGTCAAAGATTAAACACATCCACAATACGTATCTTATTAAAATGCTTCACAGAGAATGAACTTGCTGCTACAAATTGTTGTAACATATAATAAAAATAGCAATGTAACAATAGAGTGGAAGAGTAAGACAGAGAGAGAGAGAGAGAGAGAGAGAGAGAAAAGTAATGAATTTTGCAAATAAAAAAAGCATATCATACCTAATCGCATAATCGAGTGGAACTCATTTCTATAGGAGCCTGTGCGATAAGTTAAAGGACCAGCGTAAAAAAATGTACGTAGTCATTTAGCGACGACATTTTCTTGGTCAAGTTGACAAAATTCTTATAAAAATTGCTTTTACAACTCTGTAAAACTCTGCTCAAATTTTTGAAAGCACTTTATTTTTTATTGAAAAAATATTCACGTCATCAAATCTATATAAAAAATTATATTTATTTAATTAATAAATAATATAACTACTTTCTTAAGAGAAAAATAATAAACAGTGACTCTTAGTAACATTCCAGTTGCGAATTTTATTTCCAGTAGTGAAAAAATCAACCGCAATTCTAGATAAGAAAATTGCCTCTTTCTACCTATTGAAGATAGCTTCCAAATCGGTGAAAAGGAATCGAAAATGAGAACATCCTGCAAATACAAGTCTATTTTAAAATTATTTGAAATTATGGGATCATAATCTCAGTATTTTTTAAAGCAGTTTTTTTTCACTGGACAGATACTGCAACGCAATATTATTTAAGAAATTGCCTCCAAAAATCGATTCTTTTAACAGGAAAGTGGCAGCGTTTGACAGAATAAGCACAGAAGTATGACCCTTTTTTTGTTGGTTGAAAAAAATTAGGATAATAGAACTTTTTTTAAAAGTAACTAAAGTCATAAGAAACAAGAATTCGTCATTTCTTTTTGCAAAAAATAATTACAAGAATTTTGTAAATTTCCTTCAAGATCGATACGTGGTATGTTCGTAAACTCTGTAAATTTTTGCACCTCCTTGGCAGCGTTGCATGATCAGCTGTTGCGGCCTAGTGCAGAGGCTCAGCTGCTGCTAAACCTTAAATCTTGTTTCACTACAGAAAACGTGACTGCTTGATACATTTTCAAGGAACAAGCGTATCAAAAGCTGATGTCATTTTTTGTACCGAAGAATTATGCTGTTTTTTGTACAGAAAAACTTATTGATCGGATGACTGACTTTATATATTCGAGGGAAAATGCAATAACTGGACTTCTTGTTTAGATAAAAAGCTGTAATTTTTCCTACAAAGAGGAAGCAGAAACCACCTTCCTCAAACAGAAGGACCACCAGATTCTATCTGTTTTTGCTCTATATTTACAAGAAATTTTGGGAATCTGACATGATTTGGTATTCGCTTTCAATAAAAATTAAAATTTATACAATCAAAGAAAGTACTTTTCACGAAACGAGTTTTCATATATACAGGTCAAGGACCTTTTGAATTTCTCTAATTAACTACACTCGATTTTTTTTAAACGGATGTTGGTACACCAGTTCCCAGCAAATGTTCACATTTTCATAATAGTTAAAAGGCCACTGCGATTTTCGGCGTTTGCATATTGATAATAAGTCTTTTAAATAATCGTTGTTTTTGGTTGTCAACAACAGCCCAATCATGCCTGGGCCGCCATATGCCTCCTTAGACATTCTTCTTTTCCAAAATCTGAATCCTCACTGCTGAAATTATGAACTGAACTTGACTACCGATCATCTCTCAGCGAGATGATGGAGGCATACTGGGCTACGCCAAGACTTATGAACCCAGCTAAGACAGCACAAACTTGAAGGTTTCACATCAGTTAAAACGCAAGTTCTTAATATTGCCTTCTTGCAAAGTCATACTCAGGCTCAGATCGAAGAAGAAATGTGCGATCACAAGTGACTGAAGAATCCTCAGCCAATATTGGCCTCGCCTAAGCATGGGGGAATAGGAGTCATATATCAATGCTGCATCCTAGACAGGCATTCAATCGTCTTCTACCGCAGTTCCCATGATAAAGATAGAGAAGGGAGTATAAAACACTTTTTATGCCGCTGTCGAGGATTAGCAAAGACTTGAACGTTTACCATGAATTCGTTGAACTCTTCTAGATTGCGTATAATAGAATACAGCGTGTATTCATAACAAGCTTCGGGTGGTTCGACGTTGGGGAGTCCGCTTCAGCCAAGTTTCCGTGACATTACAATTACCTAAAAGTTATAAGTGAGTCTGATGGGACTCATCTTACCCCTAGCTAACCTAGAAGAGATTAAAGGTTTGCAAGGATTCAAGAGACAAAGGCTGAGAGCGCTCAGTGGGTACGAAATGACGTTGCCAAACTCGTAGAAATTTATGTTGAGAAGAAAAAAATTTAAATAAAAGGCCATTCCACTTTTTGTACACACCTCGTACATTATGTATTTTTTCCAAGTTTCTGCAATTTTATACAGAAATAGAAATCTTTTTATAGATGATGACAGTAATCCAAGGGATATCATTGTTTTTACATTTTTGTTGACTTTGTCATCGTTAAGAGGCATTAAATGCAAAATACGTAAATAAAATTAAATTTGCCTGCAAAAAAAAAAACAATGACAAATGAAAGCAAAATGCGGCGTCATTATAAGATAAATTGAGTGAAAATATTAAATTAATGTTCTAATGCGAATATTGTTACTCTACTTGTTGGAAAGCATTAACAGCCTTTAATGGCTGCATTTAAGCCTTGACATTTGCAATAGTTAATAAAAAATGGATGTTTTATATCCCATAGCCATGAATAAAGCAAATAAGTATATTCTTCTTATTATAGTACGAGTATTTGAATTTTCCATTTGGAGGAAGCCCCAATTTATTGTCATGCAGTCCATGTTGCCAGACATTCCCTCTGATCATAATCTTTTTTCCATTTGAGATAAAAAATTCTTTTACTCCAACTCCACAAAATCTCGTATGTACTTGAACTAAATCACGAAAGTGCTGTGTTTAACTTTCTTTATCTTCAACTTTGCATAGTTTGTATGTCAGATGGTCTAATACAAATTGAACTTTATCTATAAATTTTTTTGTTTTTCGCTCAGTTCGTATTGTGTGGCATTGTAAGCACCTTTTGCTTGTTTGTAAATGTAACAAGTTTTCATTTGTTTCAGAACTTTTTTGTGCTTATTCCTCTAAATAGTTTTTAAAGATAAATGCAACTACTCATACACATTTGCCACATTCTGTTGAAGCCAGCAATATGTTATTAGATTTTTACTTGGCTTTCTAGTACTTCTTTTTTTCATAATAAACAAAGAAGAAAATTGCACAAGTTTTTCTGATATTTTTGTGAAATTTTGTTTAAAGTTATTTGTGTGTTTTTCTTTTTTTTTCTATAAGATTTGCTTAACATTTTGACAAGATAAAACAAGCAGCCAGCATTAGTTGAACATAAAAGAAAATCTTAAATGTTAAAAAAGAACAATTTGTAAATACGCTTTTCCGAAACGCTAAAAGATTTTGTTTTCATCCTATAAAATGATGTAGCAGTTAAAAGAAAAGCTGAAAAGTTTTAAAGAGCGAAAAATTTATACATAAAATGGCAAAAGTAAAGTCAAAAGTACCAATAGGAAATTTCATTAAGTTGACATATTCAAGTAGTTTTTCCTTTCTTCTAAAGGACATGACAAGATTTTAATTTGGCGACAAATTTTAAGCTTAAATAATTTTAAATAAGCTAATTTTCTTTTATAATAGGACACACTAACATACTTCGCTCATATATAATCAAAACACTTGAAGTTTGAACCTTGAAATTATAAAATTATTTTATGTAAAGTTTTCGTTTCTGACAACTAAAATTGCAATGACAAACGATAGATAATGGCGGTTTTTTTTTCGAACAAAAACTTTACATATATTTTGCGCTTCCTGAATGTATTTTTAAGTTCTGTTCTAAGAAAATGTATAAGCAACGGAACATGTTCTTTTCTGAATATGTTGCGTATAAAAAATGTATTTCCGTTACATGTTTTGCACTCAAATTATTTTCATTACGAAATGTTCTATTGACTACTTCCTTAATACATACTCGTATAAAGGCATCGTTAAAAAAATGTGAAAAATGTATTATGGACATTAAATATTTCAAACAACTATTTATTTTCTATTGTAAACTTGAAAAATCGGCAACATTCAAAGAAGTGCAAATGCCCGAAGTTAAGTAGGGAGGTATGTACACTCGGAGGCCATAACGCCCATAAAACTAACTATAGCCTTCAAATTCGTATTCTGAGAACTAATCAGAACTTTATACTGGATGATCGTAATTTGAATTGGCTGCCATTTTTGTAGATGGCGCTAAATACACACCTCAATAACGTTTAATTATTGTTACTGATTATTCGACAAATTTTTAGTCTGTTGTTTTAACGCAGCGTAAATTCCGTTATCATCGTCCATGTGCTCATCAATTAGGAGCTTGGCTGAGCGACTCGTGCAAACTGATATCGCAAGAAATGGCTGGCCCCATATTGCTGGTTCGATCGAGAGCATCCCTGCTCTTGTCGACGACGTCAGGGGATTCCACAAACATCAACCAAACGACGGTCAGCAGACATTCGGTGCAATGAATTTCGAAAATGTTCCTCTACAAAGTGAAAACTGTTTACAAATTGCTGTCCGCTGACCATCGGACAAGATTAACTGACTGCCATACTCTGTTAAAATGTGGTGTAAGAAGAGGATGATTTCGTATAAATGATAATCATAAACGAAGCGCATTTCCACTTAAGTGGTCATGGTAACAAACAAAAAATCTAAAGTTGAGGAGATGAGCCATTGCATTCCCTCAACGTGCCTTTATTTTTTATAAGATGCCGATGGCACCACCGTAGCCCTGAATGGTGAGCGTTACAGGCAGATGATAAATGAGTTTTTTTTTGCCGCAATTTGCTACATTGGATCTCCTTCATTGTTAGTTTCACCAGGACAAATCGGGCAACAATGGAGATTTTGATAAACCAATTGATAGGTAGAATGATCACCAGATCTAACAGTACCAGACTTCTTCTTTTGGTGCTTTTTAACCACAAACACCCCCGACGCACCTTGCAAGTGTTGAAATCTATTGTTGAAGAAAAAATCGCCAATTAGGAGCCAAATGTTTTGTGAACAATTCAAAATGCCGTAAAACCAGCGCAATTATGCATCAACTTGAGTGGTGGCCATTTAACCGATATATAATTTTTTTCAATTAACGTCATCAATTGTACACTTTCTAATAAACTTTTTATGAAAACACAGATATTTTTGTCATGTATCACAAAATGACAGCCGACACGCCATTACTCTTGCGGCCCCTTGTATAAAGCTTAATAGATCAGTCACTGGTACTTCTTCCGTGTGGAAACAGCTCCTGCATCATCTATCATAAGGGAATCCGCTTGGAACATGATGGAGGTGTCGGGTAGCCCGGGGGAGATTAGATAGTGAATATCTTCAGGAAATATCACCTACCCAAGAGCAGCATGCATTTTAGAGCCGTCCATAACAACTGAAACCACGTTACTCCGAATTTTATTTTATTCTGTCTCGACAGAGAATGATTTGTCGATAATAATGACAGGGGCTTTGTAGCCTATTTACAGCCCAGGCACTTCCCAATACATTTGATATAATGGTTTCATGTCCAATATGATGATGATCTTGACTCACCGAGTCTAAGGATCGGTCTAACAAATATGTATTTGATGTAGATAAATATCTAGGAGGTTGAATTAAGTTGTCTCAACTAAAAACTCGACTTAGACGTCCACCTCATTGCACGAGTATTTGAGGGACATGACATCATCCTTTACACCATGTTCAATATTGAGAGATATGTACTTCTGATCAATGTCCTTCACTAGAGAAGTGATAACTGCATTATAAGTCCACGTAAGATGTACGTCTTAGGGCCCCATCTTTTCCCAGAGGCTCTCTTATATGTATAAAATGCACATACAAATTTCATTGCCCTGTCCTCGAAATTAAATTTCAACAAAAGTTTTCTTATGATCAGCAAATTTATCTGCAACATGTTGCTGTTATCACTAAGGGTAAGCACTACTTCGCTAACTTTTCATACTTCCTTAATACAAAACAACGAAACATCTAGCGCCCAGTTTCCTACAAAAGAATTTCACCATCAACAAAAAATTTTTGTTTATTTTTCTCTCGAAAATCTTAAAATGTGAACACGTAGAAAACTCTTAATTAAACTTTTAGCTTGTTCTGATATTAAAAGCAACAACAACAATAACAATAATAAATTAACATAGAGCAACATGATAACTGGTGGCAGGTTGGTGGTAGTTGTTAGATAAAATATCAGCGAGCTTAAAAGCTCACTGATGAATATGTTGAAGTCTTTTTTATTTTTATTGTGATGTTGACGAACGTGCAGCAGAAAGTAAAATTTTCTAAAAATTATTAAAAAATATGAAATATCTAAGAACTACTAAACTAAATTAAAATATTAAAACAAGTGTTACAGTCCCCGGCAGACATATAAAAACATAAAACAGCAGTAGAAATGGTGGCTATAGGAGCAGGTGCAACGACAACAACAAATAACTTGATGAAAATAATAATGATAATGTTGCTAATATTGCCATGGGCTTAATGCAGCTTGCAGCTTATGTGCTGCCCCACAGCATGTGTAATTGTGTTATAGTCCTTTGGGAAAACATTTTAATTCTATGCAAACTTTCGCATACTAGTACATATGAAAAGCCATTACCAACACACATACATGCATAAAACTTAAAATTTAAGATGCAGTTTGAAAAGTTATTTCAGACTAAGTCTCTATTGAATTTATCGCTTTTTATTTCTAAAAAAAATGGGAAATAAATCTAAAATCCCTAAACCAAGCTGAGAATATTCAACGCATGTATAAAGTCTACTCTGTTGTACGGAAGTGAAACCTGGTTAGTGTCGAGCACCGTCACGCAGAAGCTACAGGTGTTCATCGACAAGTGCTTCAGAATGTTTATGCAGAATAGTCTGGCCTAACAATATCAGCAACACGGATCTTAGGAAGCTTACCAACGAGGAATCCATACTAACACAAATAAAACGTAGGAAAGGAAGGTGGTTTGGCCATATTGTCAGCAAGAATCCTGACAGTATAACAAAGAGGGCGCTAGAGTATAACCCTCAATGCTCAAGAAGCCATTTTCGGCCAAAGAATATATGGAGACGCACGATATTTCAAGAACTAGGACAGTGCAGTCCTACATGGGCAGATGCGAAAACAACAACCACAAATCGTGTAAGATGGAGATGCGTTGTGGAAGCCATATGCTCCCAAGAAGGGTAATAGAAAAAAAATTCCTAAAGAAATAGGAAAAAATTCCAAAATCCATAAACAGCAAAAAAGGATATATTTTAATGATTAATTTTACCTTTTTAAAATTAATTTTATTATTTCGCACTACGATAATAACAATTATTTATAAATTGAAAAATGCAATATATCCTTTAACGCAACAGAGATTTATTTAAAAAATTAATAATTTCGAGCTATTGATGAATAAGTACTTTTAAATATCCTCTTTATATGTATATTACAAGGATAACTAAAGTTATACCAAAAGGTATCGATATAAACTTAATTAGGCTAGTCCTAAATGCAACATATTCATGTGTCCGAAACCAAAAAAATTTAAACTGCCCAGGAAAAAGTGTCCCTAAATATCCTTCTTACATGTCAGAATTATACATGAAGTCAAGTTGTTTTTCCCTACATAAAAAAAAAATCAGAAATATTACCGGCTACGATTTGTAAAATCTCATCTTATTTCCTAAGGATTATTGTCCTCACGATACACTCAAGCAAATACGTATATTAAGCTCAAGTAAACTGTAAAACTCTTCATAATTTAATTAATAATTAATAAAAGCCTAGAACTAAAAAATGTATTTAGATCTCAAAAAACTGGATTAAAATAACTTACATACATTACCACAGCGAATTTAACGCAAAATTTATTGACTTTAAAAGGAACGTAAAAAAATTTACTGTTTGTTGGCAAAATCTTCATTTACTAACAGTGGCGAAAATTTCGCTAATACCATTTTAAACTCGAATTGAGAAAATTTTCTGAAATTTTGTCATATTCTGTTTAGTGTATAATACTGGAACTAATTTTCATTACATTTTGTACTTGTCTGTTAAAGGGATCTTGCGATCAACCAATCTAATGCGAACAAATTCTTAAAAAATAATTTGTTTTAGCCCTTTTTAGAACAAACGCTTTTTAAGAACAAGCCCAACATTGATATCTCTTTTTACTTCAAAGTATTACCAACGCGATTTTACTTTAATATGGCGATAATTAAAAAGGAACAAGGACAAATAGAAAATAAAACTAAAATTTTCTTTTATCAAAATAGAATATGTACAGCTCTTAAGGCATCGAGCAGACAACTAAGAGAAGGATCTAAACAGAGTATTTGGTAGAAAATACATACATAATTGTTTTTTTCCATAGTTTTGTCAAAATTTTTCTCAATTTCAATTGAGCACAAAATTTTTTGACAATATTGAACATTTAATTTTTAGTTTTCAAAATTAAATCCATGATGGCAGGTAGGCCGAGCACCGAAGGAAGTTAAATTTTTCAGAAATCTTTAACGATAAGCTAATTTTAGAAATATTTAATTAAATTTTTTTCCGGGATTATGATCATATTTCTTTATGAAGTTCTGTTTTTAAAATTAAGAATGCATGTGCTTGCTCCAATCAAACTGAAATTTATCAAATAAAATTATTGCAATTACAGAAATACTAGCAAGTTTTATTTGTATCATAGACTAAAATTGGGGCAGAAATTGAATTTTCAAAATAAAGGATATATGGGAGATAGACATATCCTTGCACTGATTAAATTAAAATTAAACAGCAAGCTGATCTTCAAAATTTTGGTGCATATTAAAATAATTTCGTTGCACTGTGAGCATAATTCGACTATAATTCGATATAAATTAAGGACATATTGAAGTTAGGCATGTTCTTACCTCGAATCAAAATAAAATTGAGAGAGAACTTAATTGCCTACTTCTAGTTACAGATAATACTTTTTGCACTATGATATAATTGTATCTGGTATTAAATTTTTAGAATTAAGAAGATTAGGTGGGTAGAGGCCTGCACCTACTAAAATAAAACTCGACACAGATCCTAATTCTTGAACTGAAATTTTTTTTAAATAAAGATCTTGTACCTACTGATATCGAATTTATCTCACAACTTAATTGCGTAATTTCCGCTGCACTATGATCTGCATTGCATGCGAAAACCAAGTTTCAAAATTAAGGCTGTGTGGGAGATAGACATGTCCTTGCAGCCTTGACTTTAAGAACTATTCATAGAAACTTTATTTGTCAATGAAAAGGATTCGCAATATGAACACACATACGATGAGAGAGCACAGTGTTCGGTTGAGCTCATCTGTTATTATTCGCCTTAAGGATTCGATTAATTAGTTCATCGCAGGTGGATCGATCGATTTGTCATTACGTTTATTGTTCCCAAAATATTCATTTGCGACTCCATAAAGTATATATAAATTCGGGTATCTTATAGATAGAAAAGTCAATCTTACGCTGACCGTATGCCAATATATTTATTTTTCTGCCAGTAAGACTGCATATGTGCGAAGAATATCCTTTAAATCCTTGCAGTATTACTAAGAGACCTGGTAACTTACAGACATAAATGTTGAATAGAATCTCATGATTTGTCATGTTTTAAAAAATTTAGCTGAGGTATAGATAAAACAATTTAAATATTTATATCAATACACATATATTTTATGCGAACCCTTGACTTATACCTAAATCGAACAGTGGTTCAAGTGTCACAACCACTCTGCTATGTCTAAATTTATTTGTTATTAGAAAACATATGTATGTACAATTTGTAAGTTTTATGTTTTCTTAAATTTTTTTTACACATGAATAAAGAAAAATTATTTTCCTTAGTTGGGACATGAACCGGGGTTTGTTCTTCGTTTGAAGACAAGTACAAATATAATTTGCACTTTAGATATTGTTTATTCATTTTGATTTAATAACAACTGAAAACATATATGTACGTAATAAAATGAATATATTTATTTATCTTTCTTAGAACGTAATCGCGGTATACGTAACAATATTTATGAATAGAAACCTTTCGGGTTATGCCGTTTATTAAAACCGAAAACTCATTAACCTTTTCACCTTGATGTAACAATTTTCCCAAAATGTAGATATTAAGAATATCGATTTGATACCTTTATTAAGGAACCGATCTATAAATATTTCACTGAATTGAAGCTAAATTATACAAATGAAGTAAAGAAAAAGCTGAATCTAAAAAAATATTAAGAATCGGAAACTGGAAGTCATAAGTTTTGTAAAAAACTTATATAAATGCAGCAAAACTTTTAAATTATTTTAATATCATCCATTGGTGAAGGGTGTATAAGATTTGGACGAATAAATAACACTCTTTATATTTCGGTTGAGCTGCATAAACAAATTTGCTAATCAAGTGAATATAATGATGAATGATGTTTATAAATTTTTAATGATCAATGATTCAAGTTACTTACAGCATTTTTTTGGCTTTTAAACTGCGACCAAAAATGAAGCATATACATTTTTATAACACACATACATATACTCAAATAAATTTTGAATGCTGCCCACCCGTCTAATTGAATTCTCATTTGGTTCACATTATATCTAACATAAGAATTTTAGATTGACTCATTAGTAAGATAGTTATTAATATAATGTTGGAACTTGCTACAATTCAGTTAGTTTCTCGAGTAATACATCAAGGATAATTTTGAAAACAATTTCCCTCAAAATTCAATAAATAATGACATTCTAGCTCTTGAGGTCTTCTTCATATTTAGATAAAAAGTCAACCTAATCGATAGCAAGGGACTTCATTGATATATTTCCTATTGTCCGCACCGTAAGAAACAAATTTTCTCAATATTTTTCTAAAGATTGCAGATTAAAGCAATAAAGCATTAGAAAGTTATTCAACTGTGTTCATTTACAACCATTACACATCTCATTTCACAGCACTTTTGAAGTAACTTCTCTTACTGCCCTCATAAGTAAATATTACCGTGCTTCATATTTGCACAGCATCGTAGTCCTTTCACTCTCTCTCAACTTTGCGAATTTTTTCCACCTCATGCTAAGTGAGAGCATTGTATTTTAATGTGTCAAAATATTGTTTTAAGTGATTGTTTGACATGCAAGAGTAGTAGTGCATTCTTTTGACACAAACACATCAACGCATACTCAACTACATACAGACATTCAAGCTCACAAAAGTACGTACACTTGAGCATTTCCTGAAATGCAAATATATATTCAAGCAGCCAGGCGTCATATCATTATCACAGAGCAAAATATACTTTTGTTGACACTATAGTCAACATGTTTTTCTTTACTTTTATTATTTTTATGATTTTTGTTTTTTATTTTTACTATTATTATTTTTCCCCATTTTTTTATGACGACCAAATTGCATAGAGAAGCGGCATAAAAAATTCAAGCAACAGCTCGTATAAGGTGTTATGACCTCATTACTATCATCAAGCTAGTAAAGAAAGAGCATTAGCAACAACAACAACAATAACAGCAATCAAAAGTTTTGACTGGAATTTAACATTTGTTTTAAAAAAATTTTTGGGAGGGGAAGGTCAACTATAAGAGAGAGTTCATGTGTATTGAATGGCAGGTGTTTAGGAATCGAGAAAGAATTTTTTTGAAGTCTTAGAGGGTGAAAATACAAAAAAATCATTTCGTCGGAAAATTTTTTCAGTTTTATTATGTACAATTACAAACAACTTTAGGGCGTGATAGAAACAATTTTCTCTTCACCTAGAAACTTCTTTTTCCTGGCCTCTAATGCGAAGTTAGATTAGATGGGTGGCGAACACTATGACACCATGAAATCAATTGCAATACGCAGAGGTTTGCAACGAAAATCAAATAGAAGTTTTCACAAAGTTGAATCAATTAAGTTGATGGCACATTCCTGTGGTAGACGAGATAGTGAAGTAAGCCGGCAGTCTAAGGGAAGCAATTGGACTGAACTTCTTTCTCCTCTTTTAAAATAGCTTCCACATTTTTCGCCATAGAGAAAATATGGCTATTAGCTTGTTTTGAGTCTGTTTTGAGGCCTCATTCCTTATCACCATAGATATATTACTGACTTCTGCATTGTAAACATTCTAAAACTTATTTTACTTTCACCATTATCAAAGAGAACGAATTATCAAACCTATTGCCACAGCACGGCCTCCAAGTAGTCTGAAATGTCCAGAATATCCATATAATTTTTTGGCTCCTGCATAACCACGAAAGAGCGAAGAAGACTGTAACTATATATGCCCTTTTACACCTTGATTTTTTATTTTTAATCCATTTCCTTTTTGGAGAATTCTTCATCCACCTGTATGATATATGATTACGAAATACTTCAAGTATTTATATCATTATACAAAAGCATTCTAACATACATACATACACAATTGTTACGTTAGTTGCATTTGTTGTGAACTTTAACTTCTGTCATAGTGCGGACTTATTTTGTGCCTGCAAAATCCAGTCAGCCAGTACTCAGCTTAACAAAAAAAAAAAAACCTTAAGTAAAAAGGACGGAGGAATAAGGAATTTAGAACCAACAGAGTTTTTTTTAATGTGCTCAGTCAACTCAAGCGAGTCAACTGGGCGTCATGTCATATCACATCTCTACTAAACAAACAACTGACAACCAACGCTACTTACAACCGACTACCAATGCTGTTAGTCCTTGTGCAACTAACAACAAGAACAGCAATAAAGTATTCACAATAATAGCAATAGCAGCGAAAGCAACTGACAGCATATAACTTTTGCTAGTGCAGCAAAGGAAAGTGGCAACAACCGAAGAAAGTTCATGCTGCTACAATGTTTGCTACGAGAGATTAAAAAGTGGCCATTTTTATCATAGAAATCAAACCCATATCGGGTTAGAAAAATTTCTCCATTAGGGTTTTAATTCAAATTTTGAGCGTAACATATAAGCGAAAAAAAGAAATTGCAATAAAACGATTTCTAATTCTTCTATTTTTTCTGAAATATTTTCACTTGGTTTTTTCTTTTGTGGAAAACACACATTATCGCCAAAATTTGATTCAGAGTTCAACGGATTTAAACGCATTATAATTAACAACTTGCTTCCTTATTTTAGAGCAGGCATATTTCCCCACATATTATTCTTCCTTATCTTTTTAGTCATAGGGCATGTAAGTCTTCTGTATCCTGGCACTAGTCTATTTATTTAGCTTATGGCCTCCTGTTTACTGGCAAGTTTCCATTTGGATACTAGATCACCATACGTAGTTGCCTTTAAAAATATATGAAGTACAACCACGGCCTCTTTCGCCCTAGTTTGAGGTAGAATATTTCAACAAAATGCTACAGTAGTTCCCTTTTATCCTTTAACAGGATGGCAACTAATGATTTGTTTTTAATTGCGCTGATGTATCATTAACTCAAATCAGTGAAAAATTCTTTTGTAAACTATTTACATTTCCAGGGTGTTTCTCCATTAGAACCATATGTAAACGTTATCCTTTGATCTCAACAATGTGATGTGGGAGAACTCTACTCCTTTTGCAGGTTGACTATACCTACACTTTCGGCTGACAATATGTTAAGCTGATTTCTCTTTTCCCCAATAATATTACTACCTCTATATAATTAGACCGGATTATAATCCGGGGCTCCAGTTCCGAATATTTTGGTATTCCAGCATAAAATTTCAGTCTCAACTTGACACTGGTGTGATCCCTTAGAACACTCTGCTCTGGATTAAGCCTAAAGCAAAGGGAAATTGAAATCTATTCCTGTAACTGCATTAGAACGGTAAAATGTATTCGATCAATAAGAATTTAGATCGTCTCAAATCCTAAAGTCAGACATATCACATATCATATATGAGGGAGCAAAGATGTTTCTCTCAGAAATTGAGGGTATTTGAAAAATAGTGAGTACCGCTTTGCCCCTTTTGACTTCTATTTGTTTCAGAGATTTGTCAACCTCGATTTTGCCCTTAAATGATAAGAAATTGCATTGAGATAGTATCAATAAAATTATCGCAGTTTTTTTTATGGACAATACATTGAATAAAGTACATGGTATCTTCGTTTTTAAATAAACAACCATGTCCACTAGTAATGGATTACGGCTTACAGAACTTGCTCTATCATGTAGGTGACTCACTGCATATGATCACTGTAAACGAGTCATATTAAACCAAAATATTCTGTTAGTTATTGACTCCAGCATTTTTAAATTGCATTATATGCTTGATTTGGCTACGTCATTCCGAATTTCAATTGCAACTACACTATGTCGTCAAAAATGTCTCGTACCTATAGTCCAAAAGCAAGACTAGTGTTATAATCAGCATTAATTAAAATCAATTAGTGGAATGGAAGATGGTAGAGCCAGAGTACATGCTTTTCTTTCCAAAGGACATCAATTACAAACGGAAAATGCAACAACTGCTATTTATATTTCTAAAAGTAGTATTGTGTAAAGCTTTTCCACCTGCCATTTTAGTTTTAATAGTCTCTCGTTGACATTTTACTAAAAACTTTCATATACCGGGTAGTTGAAGCACAAGTATTTTATAAGTCATTTGTTATTTTGACACTGATAAATTTTTTCTGATTGAAATATTGTCTGGCAAGCTCCACCAAACCTTCGCGGACTAGAATGAGTCACCGAACGCTTGAACAACGTTTGGGAAATATATCCAAAGTGAGTACTGTGTTCCAAACTGCTTTAAAAAGAAATAAAGCACCTACCGCGAGTGCTGTTCGCAAGTTTGTGCAAAAAAATTCGCGAGTCTGGTTTTCAAGTATACAAGTCTCATGGTACCCGTCACCTTACGATGTGTGGTGACGAGAATGTGTCTGCTGTAGCCGAAAGTGTACTTCTCAATCCCAGCACGTCGACTCTCCATCCATCGCAATAACTCTACATTTTATGCACTTGCATGATAAAAGATTTAAACAAAGGTGTCGGATTTTTCGTTCTTACAGGGTCCATTCTAGCCTTGCAGAAGCTCTAGGCGGACATCAAATTTTCCGAAATATCATTTTTTTCTGATAAGGCACATTTTCACTGTCGACAAGCCAATGGATTTACAGAGAGTTACAGTGTGTGGCATTTGGAGTTATTTAATCGTTGGCCCATTTTTTCAAAAACGCTGCTGTAAATGCCATTTCAGTCCATGACTAGCGCTACAGAGCCATGATTACGGACTTTTTGTGACCTGAAATGAAAGCTGGGAACTTTGATAATATTTGGTTTCAGCAGAATAGAGCACCATGTTACACACCTCAAATAATCGTGACTTGGCGATATCAATTAGCCGCGGCGGATGTGCGACTTAATTCCTTCAAGACTTTCTTCTGGGATGCCGTCCAAGACCGATGCTTTGCGTATAATCCAAAAACGTTCTATTTTTTTAATAACCCAATATGGATCGAGCTTTTCTTGACATATAAACCGTTAACAAAGTCTTGGAAATTGGATTAACAGGATAAGGTACTGCAAATCCAGCCAGGGCAGCCATATCAATGACACCGTGGCAATATTTTGTATTTCTAACAAAACCATAATATACTACACCTAAAGAAGTTAAGTCCAGCTCATTTTATTTAATTTGAAAATGATACTTGTATTTGTAGCACCCAGTAAGTAGGGAAAAATCGGAACTCTTTGAAAATTATACAGTTTGTATTTTTTATGAAAACTTCTTGGTCATTTAATGGTTTTTTTTTTTTTTTTTTTTTTTTTTTTTTGGGAAATGGTGTTATTATATTCTTGTTCTACCTATTGTTGTTGCATTTGATATCACACAGATACTGCATCTACTATTTGGCTGCCTGACAGTCTTGGTTAAGTAAAAGATAGACGTAGTATATGTTTGTCGATCTATCTGTCCGTCTGTCTGTCTTTCACTATAGTTGTCCGTCTTCAAATATCATAGAGGGTATAAGCACTGATGCGTTTTAAGTAAACTTAAAGGAAAACCCCCCAGCTCTTTGATAAGCTTCTAACAATAACAGCAGCTTTTATGTATGTACCATACGTGTGAGTGCAGCTTTTTGTGCACCATTAATATTTTCTATTATAATTTATTCTATACAAGAATATAAACAACAACAAAAAAATAAATAAATAAAAACAAATATTCTGTAAGCTGAATACATAACATGTTTTTTTGTTTCACAATAAGAAAAAGTTTTTTTTTTATAATAAAAAACAATGCAAGAGTGAAATTTATTCAACAACATTATTGTTGTACAAGCGTGCAACAAAATTCCTTAACAAACCCAAAGTTTTATTGCTGTATGTCAAGCTATAAATCGACTTGAATGAAATCTTGCTTCATCATAATGAAATCAAAAGATGTTGAATTTTAAGAAAACAAAAACAAACAACGTAAAATCAACAAGAAAATATTAAAAATTTTAGTTTAAAAGGCGGCTCTTGAAAATTATGTTGGATGAATAAATTAGTGCAACTTTCAACTATGATTTGCTTTGCCTCAAAAACTGCTAAAAGGCTGGTTCTGCTTTTGCTGCTGCTCCTGCTGCTGCTGTTATTGTTGGCGATGAGAATAACAATGCTAATGGTGTTTGTTGTTTGTGAACTGCTACCAACATGTATGAATTTATTAGCTCAAGTTCAACTTTTAGTGTTTCGGTACACACCTCTCTTTTATTTTGTTAAGAGGGGTTTCCATTCCTCTATTATTAATATGGAAAAAGCATTTATGAAGCACAGTAGGCTCTAGTGCCAGTGTAATATGGAAAAAGAATTAGGTATTAAAAATTTTATGTTTTTCAGACAAAAATTCTGCTTTAGTTTTCTATTCAACAAAAGGCTTGAGAAATTTTTTTGCGATTTTATTAGTTTTATCCATAGTAATGCATAATTGTAGGGCCATTATAGGAAAAATTGCAAATTATGGTCAAAATTTATTTTACAAGAAAATTGGTTTGTTTTTAGTTCTTATTTTTTTGCCGTTTTTTAATACAAGTTTATTATTATTCAGCAAAATTGTGAACATTTTTGTACTGGATTAATGGTAAAATAGGCCAAAACTCTCAAAGCCGAAGTACGAAAAAAATACTTAAAAAAAAAACAATCTTATGGTTCACCACGATACATCTTTACGGTGATTGATCATATGCTTTGCTTAGTCAGTGTATACCTTTCGAACTACCTGATTTCTTTCTTATACGATGTGGGCACGCTCCGGTGTCTCATCATATAAGTTGTAGAATCTACGTTGTTTGGTCTAAGCGTATCCTATAACGTACTGATGGTTTCTGAGACCACAGTGCCACGTGACCCAGACAGCTTCACAAATAGTTTTTCCTGTATGAAACCAGATAGATCCTATCACCAACTAATAAAATAACATTTTGTTGGTTGTTCCAAACTGTTGATATACGCCTTCTTTTTTTCTGAAACAAGTGCGAAATTCTTTTGATCAATTTATTTAAAAAAGTCCATTTGTCTTTTTATTCAAAAATAAAAAAAGTTTAAAATTACTCACTTACAAAATTGCGAGCTCTTTCCTAATAAGTTTCCGCACGTTAAAGAATACTAAATATGTATCCTTTTTTCTCTCTTAAGAGGCAAACAAATGTTACACGTTTAAAAACAACAATGTCTTTTACCTCATACGAAGTCGGGCACATAATGATGTTTGGCTGTCTGATATCAAAAACATGTATATTTTTATACTTTTTCCATCTCCTGAAACATTCATCAGCACAAATAAGAATTGCCTGTGTTTTCCTCGGGCAGATAGTCGGATATTTATAAATGGGAAGGATCCTTTGAAAATTGAAACCATAAACCCGTTCCCGTGTCTCTTTTGTGCAATATGGGGCCACACCTGGTTACGATCTTCGTGCCATGCAAATCTGTGTGGCCATTGAGTCCTATCGGGAAATTAAAATTCCTGTATAGCACTGGAGCACGATGTATTTGATCATATAAGCGTTGATACATAAGTATAAGCGTTGTTCGGCAAATGTCCTAAAAGTTTTAAACGCCCTACTAGGTCTCCGGTTTTCCACTCATTGGTGTATGGTATATGAAATTTACTCTTGCAGACCGCCTTCTTCACTGAAATGTGCATTGTAAGAATACGATTAAAGGCATCCTGGAGGTGTCGGACAGCTGCTCACAGCCCCAGTAATCGATCGAAATGCAAATGAGGCAATAGACTTTAACCCTTTGGACCCCATTATTAGAAAGATAAATTTTACTTAAATCATTTTCTTACAAATTTATAAAACTTTACACAAATGCAACTCAAAAACAAATATCAGCTGCTTTCTAGGCAGTTCAGTATCAACGAATGGAAGTGCTGAAGCAGACGTAAATAACAGTCTCAATAAAGCAAGAGCGCCATTCGGAAGACTACAACCAGTATGGAGAAACCAACAATTATCCAGATGAACCAAGCTTAGAATATTCAACGCATGTGTAAAGTCTACTCTGTTGTACGGAAGTAAAACCTGGTTAGTATCGAACACCATCATGCAAAAGCTACAGTTATACATCAACAAGTGCCTCAGAATCATATGCAGCAACATGGATCTCTGGAACCTTAGAAACGAGGAACGAGGGAAGATGCAAAAACAACTTCAACAAATCGTATAAGATGGAGATGCTTTGTGAAAGCTATATGTTCCGATGAGGGGTAATGGAAAAAAATTAAAAAACAAATAAAAATTGAATTACCGTGATGTAGACTCATTTATTCCCCTTCATATTGCGACAAGCCTGATTTGTTGAGGAATAGGATTTTGAGCACAGCTGCCATATCGTTGAAGAAATTCATATGATATATTTTTTTTAATTTCAAAAACTTTACAAGTTCTTTCACAAATACCACACAGATAAACTATAAACTTTAAAGCTTGTCTTCATTTTCGACTAGCTTTGATTCGTCCAGGAAGTTGGTGCAAATACAGTAGCGGCATTTGAAGAAATAATCGGAGTTTCAATACGAAATGATTGAAAATTGCATTGAAAAAAGTTGATCTAAACCATAATAATTCTTTAAAAGTTTTTTTTTTTGAACAAAGTCATTTTACATATCTATTCATAGTGATTTAAGACTTATTCATGTCATAATGTAATACACAAGATGGTGCAAAAGTAATGTCATAATTTGCATGGCTGCCATTTGTGCAGATGCCGCAGATGATTATGTAGAAATATAGAAGATTAGTTGTTACCAAGCCATGAATCGATAAACACCTCAAGGGCGTGGAATTATTGTTATTGCTTATTTGATAAATTTTCCAGTGTTATGACGTTATCAAATTATGACATTACTTTGCGCCAACCTGTATAAGCATGCGAGTTGTACGTGTCATATCTTTTGGAGGCATTGCAATATATCGATTTTGTTTAGCTGTTCAGCTGGTAAATATTAATTATTAAAGTGGAAAACTTAAGGTGTAAAATCGAAATTTAAGTCATACATAAGTTTCTTCATAAGGAAATGGTGTGTTAATATATTACAAATCGCCTTTAGCCATAAAATTGGTTAAAATTTTTAAAATAATAAAAAAGCTAAACTTTACATATTATATACTTTCAGAATGTTTCAAAATTTTTTTTTACAACATGACAAACATTTTGCAATAAAATTTATATGATTATCATTTATCGTAAAAATAGCAATTCAGCAATTAAAGCGTTTATTTAGCTTAAATTTTTTTAATACATTTTTATAGGAATATTCTCCCAATTATCAAAAAAAATATTTAATACACAATAAATAAAATTGTTTTTATAACAAATGCTTAATTGTCTTCCTGATTGAATCCAATAACACTATTTATTGCTCTTTGAGGAATTGTGAGTTCAGCTATACAAAGCTTTTAACAAAAATCTTTCATATCTTTTTCTATCGTTTTCTATCTTTTTCTATCGTTTGCCATCATTTCAGCCCACTGTCTATTATTTTCTCAAATTTGCTCTGCCTCTTTGTATGAACAGCTTTTCAAACATCTCACTCTTCGACTTCTTGTGTTGATTGTTTTAATAATAAAAAAACTTATTAACATTAATTTGTTTTTATTTTACAGCCAACTACTGACGTCGAAAACGGTTTTGCTTTATTAATATTAATTTAAGAAAAATATAAATATTTAATGTGCCAGTTTTGCCTTCTTGAAAATGCATTACTATGCTGAGATCTGTTTTGCATAAATGCAACTCAAGAACGAAATTAGCAAACTTTAAACTAAATTGTTTTACAAGGATTATTTATGTAAAACTATAAGAAACAAGGATAAAAGATTTTTTCCTAAAGCATCTTATGAATTTCATTGAAACCAAATTTAAAAGGGGACTGTAATATGATGCATTTAAATTAAGATGTTTTGTGTTACAGAGAGGGTCAGGTGATTAAAAAATCAAACGAAAAAATATTATAAAAAATTTGCATTAATTAAACTTTAATTTTCTTTACGAATCAGCTATTTTAATGATGTTAATTTAAAAAATATAAGTATAAACGTATAGAAATGTATTTTCTTCCATTTTGTGGCATAAACAATTTATATGGAAGTAAAAATATATAAAAAATGTTATTTTGTTGACTCTTGAAACTTTTCATTCATATATAAACGATTATTTTTTATTATTTATCAGAACCAGAATAGGGTGGGTCATTTTTTTGCAGTCACATTAGAAAAAAATCACATATACTAAACGCAAGTAAAAATTTTTACACACAATAAAATAATTCAAATCAAAAAAACTATTTTCAAATCTGATAAAAAGAGTTTTATTTGGAAAAGTTTTTAATTTACAACGAATCATTTATATTTGAAAAAGCACCGTAGGCCCTGGTAGCTAGTGTGTTTTGTAAATTAGGTTAATATTTTATATTATTCTAATAAATAATAATAATAATAATATTTGAAAAAAAAAATTTATTGACTTTGAAAATCTATTTTAAAAAATTTATTGATTTAAACAATCAAATCGTGTCAGAAAATTTAAATGAAACTTTTATTTTATAAAAGTTTAAGAACTCATTTAGTCATGTATGGGTCATAAGACGTTCAATACCTTTCACATACAATTGTAAATATATATGTTCCCATCGATCCTATAAGGAGTATAGGGCCTCACAATTGTAAATGGGGTCTTCAATTTAGCTTCATATTTCCCTTAAATTTTATAAAAGCTTCCTAAAACTAAGAAAAAATGTATATGGGATTCCCTATTGGACAAAATGCTAAACTATTCAAGAAAATACTGTGGATTCAGTTCCATCGCAGGAAAAAGTTTGCAATCCTTTTTCTATTGTGGTTTCACTATCGAATAAAAAATTCGTTTAGGAAGGAAATTTATGAACTGGAATAGAATTTAGGAACATTTTTAGATTTGGCCAAGACACATACGCTCTCATCTAAATAAAACAGTAGATAAATTTTATGGTTATAAAATTCAAAAGTTGGATGCATCCTGAATTTTTTTTTTTAATTTTCAAATTTGTATTTTTGTCTAAAACGTGACAAAGAACCATTATTAAAAAAAATTAAAAATTGAAAATAAAATATTTTTTTTTAATATTTGATAAATTTATATATATATATATATATATATATATATATATATATATATATATATATATATATATATATATATATTTGTTTATATTATTTATATTTTTTTTATTTCTTAAAGCCTCTGTCAAAGTAAAAATATTCAATAAGCTCTAATATTTTTCGATTGCTTTTAAAATATAAATAATAAAGTAAAGGAGTCCTATGAAAATATGAATGATGAAAAAATTTTATTGCGATTTTTTTGAAACACTAAATTATACAATTGGAAAACGGCACTTTTATCCTTATAAAACATGTATAAAAATTTCTATTGTTGTGAACAGATTCTCAATAGTAGTGTCCTGAAAATTTTAATTACTTGATATTTGCATTTCATTTTTTTTTTTTTTTTTGACGAAATCTCTCTTTTGGGGATTTTCAATAATATTTTGGGGAAAGTTAAAAAAAATTAACTTGATGTAATGTTATATACCTAGTTATCAAAAGAAAAAGAAATGGGTCAATTCCTTTAAAAAAATTATTTTCAGCGATTATTTTATGTGATCCGAAATATCACACTTTTTCTATATGAGAGTTATGAAAAACGGAACAGAATTTAGCGACCTCTTGAGGCGACAAGATGAGTTTATTATTAAAACAACTTATGTTTTTATTTGACATATTTAGGTGCGAGTCGAATGCTTTAGTTTTTTCGATCATTGGTTGAAATTGTTTTGGATTGGTTTTTGTCAATGAATCAAAGTACTTTGGCATCGCATCAAATGCAGATATGCACAGAAGGGGGTGTGTAGCAGCCTCCGAAAACAGGTTGGAATTTAGATTGAATTTTGCTTGTTGACTATGGAACAGTTACACATTTAATTAATTATTACTTAAATCCTTTCTTGGTGGCTTGGTGTTGTGCTTCTTGTGTATTGTATGTTGCTACCCAATCCCTGAAATAAAGGTAAAAGTTGGTCCGGATGGGCAATATGGTCTTTCCACACCTTGACCTTTGGCTAGTTACCCATAGAACTTAATATGTTACTACCCAACCCCTGAAATAACAGGGCAACGTGCATAAAATCGGAGGTGTTTTTAACACAAGGCCGACCAGAGATCCTAGCTGGTGCCACGGGAACCAGTACACCGTAGGACTTGTCCTAGACTGGTTATTGGCCCTTCGGGGATCACGTGGTGGCTGTGATTATAACCCAAAGATACGCGGGAAGAGTTATGGGTCGGATGAGTGTGTCTGCATTATGGTCCTAGTGATCGTGTTGTAGATGCTCTCTTCAGGACATAAATCTCTATGTGCTGTTGCTATTCGACAGGGCTGCCCTGGCCGTTGCGGTCAAGATGGGGTACTTCTTACTGCTGGGCCGTTGGTGTGGTAGGAGGTAAGATAGCTCCAGCACTTTAGCAAGGTGTCGTACAGAATTTGCTACCATGTCGTCCCTATCTGTGTCACATGTAGATCCTCAGCATATGTGTACCTCTGTAAGGGGCGACGAGGAAGGTAGTGAACGACTTTATTCACCCAGTGAGAAGAGTATCGTCAGCTTAGGTGTTATGACATGTACGGGCGTTAATCTTTGACATATTTAACTAAAAAACATAACGAACATTAGCTTAGACTAGGCCTTCCTGATTCTCTTCAGTCTAGCTTCCAGTCCTGAATATGTTTGAATTCTGTTTTTGATTTTTCAAGTAGCCTGAACAGCTTCCAGAAATTCCAAGCATTCTGTCAGCTGTATTATCGATATAGCCTCAGTAATGATTCTTATCTAAAGCTTTTCGTGTATAGAAAAAATTCACTACTATGGTTTCCGATCCGACTTAAATATTTTTTTTTAAGAAAAGTAACACTTATGCAATTAATGCCTACTCCTTAAGGTGTTACTTCTTTAGGGAAGGAGATAGTGTACAGAGGACAGAAGGTGTACTATACAAAGTCTCTGTTGTATTTTTAATACCCAAAACTTGCCAGCAAATTATTGCCTTATATTTACTAGTTTGTAAGGACATCATCTACTCACAACTGCCACAATAATCCAATTTAATTGGTTCAGCAAAGAGTCGCCCAAACTTGTTGATTTTCTCCTTAAATCTTGCCATTCCTTCTTATTTTCTTTATTTTACCCTCAAATGAAGAAAATAAACTTTGTATGTATCTGTTCTCTTCTTTTAATAAATTTTTTATAGCCTTAATTCCATTATAATTCGAATCATGCTTTCAGCTTAACAAGAAAAATATCTATATACCACATACATACATACATATTTATAATCGTACATATATTTTTTGATGTTTCCCAAAGAAAAACAGCCGACCGTTTGTTTTCATCTTCATCCAACCTTTTCTGTTTTTGTCTTCCATTTTTTCCCTTATTATTCTTTTTCTTCAAATACCCTCAATTTAATTTGGAAATTCTTGTTTATTTATTCCATATGACAAACCAAAGTCAAGCTAAACAATATTAACAAATATTTTTCATAATTTTGTTGCCATTCCACTAACAACCGGAAAAAAAGTCCTTCATAAAAGCACAATGTTGTGAATATAAAAAAAAAGAATTCAATTATTTTTAATTCCTTTCATCTCGTGTATTTATTTCAATATAACAGCAGCTGAGGATTTAAAATGAGAAGGAAATGAGAAACAATGCCAAAGGAAGCAGAAGGTAAAGACGAACTTTTTTAGCCTTTGGCTAGGATATATAAAATAGTTACCTTAACAACCGACTAGTTAGAAGTTTCAGTTTATGAAATTTTGCTGTTGTGATTATCTTTTATATGAAATATATTTCGTTAACAAATATAAATATAAATTGTAAACATAAAACAAAGCATTGACAAGCCAAAAAGAGATAAAAGAAAACAATTTTGAAAAATGTATAATAAAGCCAGAGATCAAGCGCAATGGGAATTACGTCGCATCATGGTATGTCGCACCATGATATTTTTAAGGTCCATATCAGTAATATATTTAGCGGATTTTGGTTTTTTACTAAAAAAAACAATTTTCAAAATAAAAATATATATAAGAAAGTCGTTTAACAATGTATTTTCTAGATGTGTTGATGGTCTTTCTGGAGTACCTCAGGGAAGTCACCCTGGTCCCTTCTTTTTACATTGTTTATCAACGATTTACCTGATGTTTTTCTTTCATCCAAAGTTTTGATGTACGCTGACGATGTAAAAGTTTTTCTCTGTTATCGTCAAAAATCTGAGCAACAACTTCTACAAAATGACTTAAATTCGTTTTACATGGGGTGCAAAATTAATCTCATGGAACTCAACTTTAAGAAATGCAAATATAAGCGCTTTGTTCGTAATTGTCCCATAGCTGCTTGTTACTTTGTTAAAAATTATCAGCTACAGTTTGTTGATAATATCATGGACCTTGGAATATTGTTGGATTCAAAACTCAATTTTATTCCTCATATAAATACGATGGCAAACAAAGCCAGAGGTTTATTTGGTTTCATAAATCGATGGCCTAAAGAGTTTAATGATCCATACATTACGAAAAGTCTCTATACCTCGCTCGTAAGGCCTGTGCTGGAGTATGGTTCGGTAATATGGGACCCTATTTATAATAAACGTTCTGACTATATTGAATCAGTGCAAAAACAAATCTTCCATCTTATTCTGCAAGGCTTGCTCTAATTAAGCACCATTCCATAAAAGCCGTAGAATCGTGCTGAACATCTCGTTTAATCTTAATATAATTAATGGCAATATATGCTCTGGATTTTTAATCAACAATCTAAATTTTAATGTTCAACAACGCCCTTCACGTCACATAATTCCTTTTTCGGCTGACCCACTGAGAAGGATGTGTGACGATTTCAACAAATTTTATAAATTCATTGAGTATCCTACATGCCCTACTGCTATAAAAAATAATCTATTAGTACATCCAAACTCGTAACGTATTGTATATTGTAAATTTTGTAGTTATTTTAATTTTTGTTAAATTTTGTGTAATGTGTATTGTTTTGTGAACATACATATGTATTTGTTAATTTATATGTCTGTAAGGATTATTTTCCCATAGACAAATAAATAAAAAAAATAAGCTCGTCAAAAACGGCCGAGCCTTTTGCTCATAAGTGAACGCACCAGAGAAGAAAATGTTTTTGTATGATGGAAATTTTAAGAAAATTTCTTAAAAACTGTTCCTATAAGAAGGCATTTTAATTTCATCATAATGAGAGAATATCCTTTTAGCGCTTTCTTATGCGAAAAAAGTAACATCTTGTTGTCCAATTAATAAAAAGTCTATTTATTGCTACAATTAAAAAAGTCCACTTCCTTCTGTGTTTATTAAAAGACTCTTTCCTTTAAAAAGGGAGAACAGTGTTTTTCTTCTTCTTTGGAAAAGATACCACCTTATAACCGTATTTACAACTTGCAACGAACACATCGTTTTTTCCTTTTCTTTACTCCAGGACTAAAGCAGGTATTTTCCATTTTTGTTATTTAATGTTCTTCTACAGTAAAAATAATATTGCAACACAATTTTTTGTTCCCACTGAATTTATTACTTCAAATCTAAAAAAAAAAAAAAAAATGGAAACGGAGTTTTGTATTCGAATTAGTTATTAATTTTGTACGCGGAATAAAATAATCATTAATCATTAAACGTAAAACTTTCGGAAGGCAGAAGTACATAAAAATTTTTATTCAAAATAATTAAATTTGAGCTCAAAGCGATTTTTATAGGAAAAAATGTTCTTCCTGAAAAGGTTCTTTGAAAAGAAAATATTTTTAAAATTTTACTTACAGCAGAGTTCAATTAAAACGAACTCAGCGGAACTTGGCGATTTTGTTCGTTACAGAAAAAGTTATTTTACAAACGGAGTAAATATTGATTTCCTTCAATAAAAAAATATATTAAGCAAGATTGAAATTTATTAGATTTATTTTTTCGGTTTCGACATGTTTATGCAACATGCTGGATCTCTATTTATAAATCCCATTTATTGGCAATTTTTTAATAAGTTTGTAAAAAAAATTTGTAAGCAATAGCGCAGTGAAAAGAATATGAAAGTTGTTCCCAAGGAATGACATTTTCATTGCTTCCGAAGCATTCGTTAATACATTTTTTCGACTTCTTAGTTTCCAATTGACAAAATTATAATTTAAAATGATAACTACATCTACAAATTTGCAAAAATCTTTTTAAAATGCTTCTATTTTATTGAATTTCTTTAAATCTGAATAAAAGCATTATTTTTCAAACAATAATAATAAAATTAGTAATAAGAAATCGTAACAATCGTATACAATCTTTATTTAATATGAAAGTAGTTTCTATGAAAAAAAAATCATAAAAACTTTACTTTTCTCGACATAATTAAGATAGCTTCCAAATCGGTGAATAGGAATCGAAAAAGAGGACATCCTGTAATGACAAGTCTACATCAAAATCAGTAGGAATGCAAAATTGTTAGAACTGAAAAAGTTCGTTATAAGGATTAACTGGTTATAGCGATTGTACGTTAAAACTAAACTCCACTGCATATAGTTTTCCTTTGTTATAATTCTGGAAAATATAATACGAATTAGAAAATTAATTTTCCAAGCAAACCAAAAATAGGAAATTATGTAAAAGTCATCTCATTTAATAGTAAATAAAATGTTCAAGATATTGTTTAAATGTAAAATTTATCGGAGAGTTCTCAGAAAAGTATTACTAAAAATAAGCAAAATTTTTTTAAATACAGTATTAAAATAGAATTTTTTGGAGGGTTGCATAATCTTCTTTGTAACGTCTTTTACATGATAAGAGTCTTAAGATGAAAAGCAAAACTTTTCTTGGAGGAAGATTTTTCATGTAACAAACATTTCTAAATGCTTAATATTTGTCATACAAGCTCCCTGTAATGAAAAAGTGATAAACCTTTAAAACCTCATTTTTTAGGTCACATCAATCACTAAGTGAAATTTATATGGAGAACAAAATCAAAATTAACAAAACAATTTCAATATATTTTTGGATCTCATACAAATGAAAACTTCTTTTCAAAGGAAATTTTAGATTGTAAGAAAAGTCTTAAATATTAATTTTCAAATACTTTTAGCTCATCTAATTTTCCTTGGAGTTGAATTGTTTGTATAACCCATATAGATTTCCTATTATTGAAACGTTATAGTTCATAAATATTAAATATAGTAGTAGTAATATCCTATCAATAATATTTAATAGTTCTCGATAACGATCCCACAATTGCCAATATATTGATGACGACTTGGTGTGACGTCGACGTCGATTATTATTTATTTTCAATATTTTATTAACAAACCCTTAAGCTTAAGCAAGTATTTATGATTATCATATTTGAATATTCAACTGAAATTCTTTATAGAAAAACCAAGCAATTATGAAAATAGATGTAAAAAAATTAATACGTATTAAGTTGTTAAAAAAATTTATTGCTAATAATCTTGGGATGGGAAGTTATAAAAAAAATGGGATTTTGCACAGAAAACATTTTCGCTTGCCCAATCGTTCAGTATCTGTTAAATACTATTTTTGAATTGAATTAAACTAAAAGTACTTTTATTAATGCGGATGGAAATGAATTCTCCATTGGGTATGAATGCTGCTCCTCGGTACTTGTTTAATATTTTATTTATCTTAAGATTCACAAAAGTTGTTTTTCTAAAAAAACATTAAAATCAATACAAATTTTCGTATATATAATTCTAGAGTAAAAAAAATCTATTCATAACAAACGATATTTGGCTACACTGAAAGAAAAAATCATACTCAACATTATACTCAATTCAAAGAAAAAACTCTCCTAAAAACGTCCTTAATTTAGGAAAAACTCTCCTAAAACTATAACAAATTGACTTAATTAAGGTACTGGTCTAAGCATATTGTAGAAGTCATAAACTAGAATTTAGGTAAATTTACTAAATTTGTGCACATGGTCGTAATGGAAAAAATTTCAAAAATAAAAAAAATTTGCAAAAACTTTCAAATTTTTCATGACGATGCTAATCGGAATTCTGGCGTAAAATTGAGAAAATAATAATAAATAGATATCTTTAAAGAAAAAAGACCTGCTAATGGAATAAAACGGGTTTCATAAATAAAAAGGGTTGCTGCTCTTATCAACTTAAACGTACATGAAATGCAATAAAATTGTAGAATAATAAGTTCAAAGAAAACAGGAAAAAAATAATATCCAACCGTTTTAAAAATATGGTTATCAGTTCTTTTTACGTGTATTTGAGTTTTTCTGCTTTTCTTTATAAACAATTGGAAACTATTTTTTAATTAAAAAACAAAGTTATTAAAACTATAATGTGTTGACATGTGTTAAGACTTAAATAAAACAAACTAAACAAAAATAGCCCCAAAAGGGACAAAGTGACAATCTTAAAAGAGAGGGAAGTGGTGAAGAATGAGAAGCTAAAAATTAAAAATAAAAATTAAAAAATAACAATAAAAAATAACATAAGAAAAAAAAAAGCCATATACTTTGAATAATCCAAAAGTGAACATCTGAAATCGACCAACAACAAAAACGAAAATTAGTTTCAAAACAAGTATATAAACAAATAAATAAACAACAATAACAATACTGCTTATTACAGTTTTTTTATACAAACAACAATAATAATATCATCCCACTATAATAAAACCAAGAGAGCTACATAATAATTGAGCAAGACAAAAACAATACAATAACCGCCAATTTCTTAAACAACCTTTTGCAGTCAGCTGATGCTGCTGTAATCAAGTTAAGCCTAAGTGGATGTAATGCACTTAGAAAATTTTATTACAAAAAAGATTAAATATATACAAAAGGTCAAAATAAAATACCATAAAAACCCTGTATAATTTTAAAAATTTATCTAAATCTAATGCCCAATTCAAAAGTATCAATTACTACTTCTGTGCGAAGAAGCAAAAGAAAAATGAATAGAGTTAATAATAAAAGCAGTGGTAGTGTTGAAAAAATGCAGAAAAATAATGCAACATCAGAAGATTTTTCATTTCATGATGCCACACCCCGTATTAATATTGCAGCTACCTCCAATGAACTATTTCAAAATCCGATGAGGGATAGTCAGAATTTTCTTATTAACTCTCCATTCAAAACTTTAAATTTGCTAGAAAAACGCTTTGATAAGTTCACGAAAGAAATAGAGCATATGATGAACAATAAATTAAATGAATACAAATCTGAACTGTTAAGTGTGATCGAGAAAAGCTTCGGTACTATCAAACAGCAAATTCATGATGTTACCGCTAGAGTCCAACATTTAGAAACAGTCTCCATTTGTATTAATGATATGCAGAGTGAAATAAAGACTTTAAAAAGTAAAATTAAACAACAAGAAAATAAAAACGTGGCTTGTGAATTACGAATAAATGAAATCCCATACAAGGAAACAGAGAATTTAAATTTAATATTTGAAAAAATTTGTAACACCATCAACATTCCCGTTCCCGCCGTTAAAAGTATTTATCGCCTGCAAAATTCTAACAACAAAAACAACTGTAAAGATGCCGTGATTATTGTTAAAATGTGGTCCCCATATGATAGGAATTTTTTCTTAAAATCACTGTCACGCTATCGTAAGCTTCATAAAGGTTTCTTTTTCCGTCTACAAGATATCGGAGAATTGTCTGAAAATAAATTTTTTATAAATGAAAACTTGACATCAGCCAACTTCAACATTCTTCGCGCCGCCATTAAGCTAAAAAAACAAAAACATCTCCATGGGGCCTTCAGCATGCGTGGTTTAGTTTATGTCAAAATAACATCCGATAGTAATGCAATACAAGTGGATGAAATAGATCATTTATATAATTTATTTCGTGGATCCGAACCTTCCTCCATTGAAAACGGGCATGGTATCACCATTCAATATCAAGAAACTTGAAGCTTTCCATTACTTTTTTTTAATTAAATTAATTTCTAAAAATTTGTATTCTATATTAATTCTTTATTACTTACTACTTAAATGTTTATCTTTTACTATTACTGATTCGAAAATTTATATTAACTTGATATATTCACAAAACAACTGTTTCACTCTATTTTATGTTGTGTGCGTTACTTACGTTCAATTAATTCATGACACTTGACAGAATACGATCCAGAGATAGTGTTGCAACTATGTTAAAGGTTATTGCAAATCAGAAGTATGGTATCAAGATTTGCCACATTAATGCTCAAAGTTTGCAAAGAAAAATTGACGAGTTCAGATATATTTTTGAAAATTCTAACATTGATTTTATTTGTGTATCCGAAACATGGTTTAACCCCAACATAACTGACTCATCTGTATCTTTGGGTGGATACAATCTGCGTAGAGTCGATAGGGAAGATGGATATGGTGGCGTTGCAATGTATATAAGAAAGGGCATAAATTTTAACATTAAATGTACTTCAAAGGAAAACTATGACTTTGAAGATATTGAAAATTCTGATCCTATAAATAAGGTAGAGTATCTTCTAATTGAAGTTAGTAGTGAGGGCAGAAAAATATTAGTAGGAAGCGTTTATAGACCCAATCGAAACATTAATACTAGACGGTTTCTACGGACGTTGGAGACACAAACAGCTATGTATGATGATGTGATAATAACGGGTGATTTCAATTCGAATCTCCTTGAAGATCGCACCTTTTTAGAAGATTTTACTTCTGTTGGTCTTCAATCGCCTAACACCACAAATCCAACACATTTTACATCCACAAATAACACGCTTTTAGACCTATTTTTTGTAAGTAATAAATATAATATCCAACTTTACGATCAGCTATCTGTACCGTGTTTCTCAAAACACGATTTAATTTTCATGACTTACAAGTACCATTTGGTTACACAACCTCAGACGATTACGTTTCTCGATTTCAAAAATATGGATTTTAGATTATTGGAACGGGAATTTTTCAAAATTGAATGGAATAACCTATATTATTTAAATTCGGCGGACGATCAGCTAAAAGTCCTTGAGTACTATGTTAATAATTTATTCGATTTGGTAGTGCCTCTGAAAACTAGGATAATCAGTAAGCAGAGAAAACCTTGGTTCTCAGCTGAAATAAAGAATTCTATAAATCAAAGAGATATTGCGTATTATAGATGGAAAAGGTTTAAAACTAACGAATTACGTGAGGTTTATCGTACTGCTAAAAGGAAAGTCAATAAGTTGATAAAAAGGGCGAAATCTGAATTTTATGCTGAAAAATTTTCTTCTGCCCTTAACTCCAAGCAAACATGGCAAACCATACGTGAAATTGGTATTGGTAAAACCATTACCCATGAGCCACACTCAATTGATGCTGACGCTATAAATGAAGCGTTTTTAAGTATTCCAATGGTAGAAGCTGATCCGCATTATTATGCTAACCATCCTAACAATAATTCTGGTTCAATTTCTTCATTTGAAGCTGTGGATGAATGCGATGTACTAGCAAGTTTGTTGTCGATCAAATCTAACTCCGTAGGGGCAGACGGTATCAATCCAAGGTTTCTGAAAGTTCTTCTGCCCCCACTGCTTCCTTTTATTACTTTTATTTTTAATAAAATCCTTACGTGTGGTCAATTCCCATCCAGTTGGAAAATAGCTAAAATTATACCTATACCCAAAACCAAATCTGAGTACAGACCAATCGCCATATTGCCATTTCTATCTAAAGTTTTCGAAAGAATTATGCATAACCAAATAACACGTTTCCTCGATCGGAATAATATGCTCACTGAGAATCAGTCCGGGTTTAGAAAAAACCATGGATGTATAACAGCACTAGTTGATGTTGCTGAAAATATTCGGAGACAAGTCGATAATGGTAATACCGCCTTTTTGGTACTGCTAGATCACTCTAAGGCTTTCGATACTGTGGAACATAATATTCTCTGCTACAAATTACGTAACTTTTTTAATTTCTCCCCCTCTGCCACTCAGTTAATGTCGACGTACCTTAGCAAAAGATACCAGTATACAGAAACGAATAATAAGAAATCAAGAGCTCTCCCTGTGTTAAGAGGAGTTCCGCAGGGATCTATTGTAGGCCCTCTTTTATTTTCCATGTACTCTAATGACCTCCCGACCATAATAACAGATTGCAAGATTAGAATGTATGCAGACGACGTTCAACTCTATACGAGTTGTAATAATGAGGTGATAACAGATTGCATAAGTTCATTAAATGAACAGCTACACCATATTCACGCATGGGCATCTGCAAACGGTCTAACGATAAATCCCATAAAATCAAAATGTATTGTTATTCAAAAAAGACTTGCAGAATCCCTTATTATACCTAATATATATATTAATAATCAAAAAATTGAGATTGTGTCATCTGCTAAAAATCTAGGTGTTTATTTCAATAAATTTCTTACTTGGTCTGATCACATCAATTATGCTTGTGGACGCTCTTTTGCTATGCTAAGAGCTATATGGTCATCTCAGCACTGCACCCCTATTAAAATAAGAATCCTTATAGCAAAAACTTATTTAATTCCTACTCTATTGTATGGATGCGAGCTTTTCACTAGTTGCGACTCTACAAGCAAAAGAAAATTAAACGTTGCCTATAATAATATCATTCGCTATGTGTATGGTTTAAATAGAAGGTCTAGGATTTCAATCTTTTCATCCCAACTTTACGGAATTTCTTTTGATGATCTGCTCAAGTTAAGAGTTTTAATTTTTATGCACAAAATAATATATACGCGCCAGCCAGAACATCTTTACAATAGACTGTCTTTCGCAGATAACTGCAGAGGTAAAAGAATACGATCTTTTAGATACAATAGCCTAATGTCAAAATGGCATTTCTATATATTCGCAACAACTCTCTGGAATTCGATCCCATACAGCTGTCAAGTTTTAGGTAACGCACAACAGTTTAAAAAACAGCTCATCAAACAATTCTCAGCGTAATCACTTGCTAAAAGTTTTGTTTTACATGTGTGTATACACTATATGTTTAAATTTGTATTAGTATTTAATTTAATTATGTATTTAGTTTAATTATATATTTAATTATTTAATTATATATTTGACATTTTTTCTGTAACTTATCACTCAGTTCCACACTGAAATATAAGACATAAGGTCTTGTGTATGGAACTATACAAATAAATAAAATCAAATCAAATCAAATCAAAGACATAATTTAAATTTTATGTAAATTTCTGCAATCTTAAATTCTTATCGAAAAAATGCAATTCAAGTTTGAAATCTCGTGGCGGCAAGTAACTGAAAATAAATAAACATATTTAAAAATTATTTAATATCAGCGACTACTGCAGTTACTTGCAAGCTTCCTAGATTGACTTTAAATAACCTTTATCATCCTTCAACACCATTTCCTCTATCTTGTTTATTTTATTTCATTTTATTTTTTGTTTTTGTTTTCCCCATTCCTGACACAACTTTCATTTTATCTGTGACATTATAACAAGTTGTAATGTCATAAATTTTAAATGATCTTCTGTCTAGTATTTAAGACAGCAGACCGCATCGGAAACAACAACAAATACGAAACACATTGTAAATATACTCTGCTGCAGCAACGGGAATCCAACAATGAGAGTCAACAAAACAAATACGTACAGACGTACCACAATGTAGAACAAAAATTAAAAGGACATTAATAAATTATAATAGAAACAAATAAAAATAAACCAAAAACACCATAGAACAACCAAAACAACAATATAATATGAATTTAAAAAAAAAAGTAAAACAATACAGTGGAGCATCAACTGAAATGTTTAAAGCAATTAATGAGAGAATTGAATGTTAGAAAGAATTTTTTTTCACCTTAAAGAAAATATTTTTTTTTAATAATAGGGGCGTTCAGTATGACATGAAGAGAGGAAAGCTGGTATCCTTTATTTTGGTATAAAAATTTCTAAAAGATAATTTTAAAATATTGTTAAATTATTAATTAATTAAAGGGAAATGGTGAGACAGGAGCGTGTATACATGGCACCAACTTTCAGAGGCCATTCCCATGGCTAAATATTTTGCATACGAAAATAAAATGCTTCCTTATTTATTTAAGCCATGTTTAAGGACAAGGGAAAGGGGTAAAAATATATACTTGATGTGAGATAGTCAAGCAGCACCTCTACGCGGTCCACTCTCACAAGAGCTTAGTTGGAGTGTTGTTATATACTACGTTTATACGCACGTCTTATTTGCAAATAGAACTATTTGCAAATAACTAATTCACTGTTTATACGGGAAATCGCATACAGAACTTGTGTTATTATTGGTGATGCCATGTGACGAAAATATGATTGTTTGGTAAGTAAAACACAAAAAACGTTCATGAAGTGGCAACGTCTTACTTTTTATTTGCAAATAGTGCCGTTATTCAAGACTTGTTTAAGTGAGTTAATAAGTTACAATAAAAAAGTTATACGGCAACATTCTTCTTTTTTATTTGCAAATAAGACGTGCGTATAAACGTAGTAATAGACCATAACTGCTAAATTGCGATTACCATTAGTAATCAGTTAAATTTTTTTTTCGATTGGACCAGTAATTAGGGGATGACCCCTGAAAATAGCGTATGATATGGAAGCTACAGGGAGTAGTGTGTGTGTACATTCGATGTGAACATCTCCACGTTGCATATGACACGATGCGTTCTTAATGAAGAACGTGCAGTTTGCAAATAAGAGCGGGTTTTGGGAACATATGACCTTACTTCACTACAGCACATTCCATTGTAGTAACGATAAAACAGCGTAACATATCCCACGTTACAACGATCTCCAGTGAGTCAGTATAGCTGGTTGCACTATTGTCACCAATGAGTCTTTTCATCCACTCTTGTACTCGATCCAGTATCTTTAAAATAGACTTTGATGCGCCGCCCCATACATGAGAATTGTATTCCATTTTCGGCCGGATGTAGGAGGTATAAATGGTAAGGATATCACAAGGAGCGGATTATCTCTTACACGGTCTTAAAAACTGAGGCACTTGTACGCTTCTTTAGCGATATGAAAAATGTGCCCAGTCCACGGAACATCACTCTGAATTTTCATGCCAAGAACATCACGAGCTTTTGATTCCACAGTATGGTCATAAGTTTGTGCGTAAGTGCACTGTGTCTTACGAGCATTAAAATCGACTCGATTCACATGACCCCATTTAGATTTTATTACAAGACCTTGATTAAGCGTGTTATACAAATTTTGCCTCATCGCCTTAGTCTCCAACGGAGTTGGCCTATGGTACAATAAGTAGGAATGGTATATGTTGCTTTCATCTGCAAAGGAGTGGAAAGGGTTGGAAGTTTTATCATAAAAGGTCAATAAGAAAAATATGATTTAGGGTAGGAGAGAGAACGAAGCCCGGCGGTACCCCTGAATTTATCTTCAATTAGCCTTATGAGTGAGGACATTACCGACACTAAAAGCAGAAGTGCCCATGCCAGACACTGTCAAACGCCTTGGAGAATAATATCAGTTTTCCGAGAGGAGTGCCATCAGGTCACCAGTAGGGCAGTCCCTACGGAAACCATAATGGCTATCATTGTGAACTGTTGTTTAAACGAAGTGTAATTTTTAAAATGTTTTCCTATTAAAATAAACTAAATGAACTATTACACCCATGAGAATTCTTTAATTTTGCGTCCGATTATTTTCTGATGTTGGCATTCTCGCAAACGTCAATGATGAATGAAGAAATTAATAAGAATTCAAAAACTTAGCGACAATGAAGTTGATAAAATATACATATAAATTCTGGTCCCAATGTAATATTTACCATCAGTAAATCTCTCCGGTTTTTTTGGCAATAAGATTGCATATTTGCGCACACAGAGTGTCTCTACACCCTTGTAGTATTAATAGGAGGCCACAAACAATGGACGCAGTGCAAAAGGCCATCCTGGGCCAAACACCCATTAAATTACATTAAATTACAAGAGGCCACATAACTTACTGATCTTAATTTTGAATAGCAGTTTACAATTTGAGATCCATTGTTTTAAGAAAATAGCACAATTGGCCGATAACTGGCTGAGATATAGAATAAAATTCGAAATATTTATTTCAAAAAGTTATACAAACCTTTGAACGAAACCTGAATCTGACAATGTCTGCTATATCAGCCCCGCCATCTTGCTGAATTGATTGGTAATTAGTGAAAATATATATCTGTGTCGTTTTATCAAAACATCTTAAGTCTAATATATTAATATTATACTTAAGATGTTATGATAAAACGACACAGATATGTATACAATAACTAAGTTTTACCCGTTCTGAAATTTTGAAGAAATAAATTAAAGGTCTTAGTTGAGACACGAATCGGGTTTTGTTCTTCGATTGAATCCAAGTATAAATATAATCTACATATTAGATATTGTGTATTCATTTTGCTTTAATAACAATTAATAAAATGAATTAATTTATTTATCTTTCATAGATCGTATTCGCGGTATTCGTTAAAATATGTATGACTAAAAGAACTCAGGATTTATGCGGGTTTTTTTTAACAGAAATTTCGTCTCCCTTTTTGAACAATTAAATACTCATATTTTACTTGGTTTTCTTCAAATGTATTTTTTTTAAATGTCGATTTGTCGCTATTAGTATTTGAATGAAATAAACTTACAAGCACAATGGCATTGGGGAATTTTGTATAGAGAAAGAGATGAGTCTTGAAAAATATTTTTCAAAAGTAATAGAATAAAATGTCTTAAGTTTTGCAAAATTTAATGCAATGAAAACTTTTAATATCATATCTTTGTAAAGGATATATTAGACTGGGAACAGCCGAACATATCCCTTACTTGTTTCCCCTTCAAATGGCAGAAAATGTTATCTTTTTTAAAGAGGAGTCAACGCCACAAGTTTCTTTTAAAAAATTCATTTGTTTCAAACAATTTGTACAGTGATCAGATTTTAAAGTTTTGCATTTTACTTTTTTTGTGTATGTTGAAAAATGTTGAAAATCTTAATATGAATGAACTGACTTGGCAATTTGCCCCCCTAATATTTTTATTTAATATCATACGCTTATTTATGTTTCTATGAAAGGGGTCACTTTCGTAAAGAGCCTGTTATCAAAGTTGAAATATGTTGCAGGCCATTTCATTGTATTTTATTTATATTTGATGTATTTTTAGTCTACACTTTTTGTAAAAAGGGTTTTAATGACCCTAAATTGATAATGTCTAGGTTTTTAAAAGAAAGAAATTAAATACCAAACTGAATATAAAAGAAACTTTTACGGCATTTAAATTGAGAAAAGCCTCCATTAAAAATAGATTTTTAAGGCATTAATATATATATATATATATATATATATATATATATATATATATATATATATATATATATATATATATATATATATATTTTTTTTTTTTTTTTTTTTTTTTTGATAAACTTAAAGACAAAGCTCTAAGCACAAAAGGAATTTTTTTCTTCTTTCGGGAATGTCTTTGTAAAGAACATTAAATGAAAATGATATTTAAAGCCTTAAAAGTAATTTAGAATTAACGAAATTTATGGTTGAAACTTGGAATGGAGCTTTTTAGCTTCAGGAAACTTATAATATTAATTTTGAACAGCGATTTATGAATTTTAATATGTTTTTTTTTTTGTATTGCAGGTACGTTTCCATTTAAACAATTTTGTTGGAAAAAAGGTAAAACAAAATAATTTATTAATATTTATTATTTGAATAATAGTATTAGCGATTTTCATTCTTTTGGCTAAGTTTGCAATTAAATATTTATTTACTATGATTTCTTGGTTGACTTTTCTTGCGTATTCTCGCAAAAGTGCACGGAGATGTCACGAGAGGTAGGATATTCACCCTTATTCTATTTGGCGTTCACCCTTATTCTATTTATCGTCTATTGTAAATCAATATTCTCGTTGTCTATACCGGCATTTAACGACTGCAGTCAAAATATGTTTTGTTTTCATAAAAAACTGAATTTACGTCAATGTTTCTTTGAATTGACTCTGACTTTGCGTAAGTATTTTTGATGTTGTAACTCTAACTTTGTTTGGGAACTTTTGTTTCATGTTTCTTACAAAATAATTGCAAAAGAGAGTTTTTAAAACTAGTCGAAGAATTTAATATTAAAAAAATCTCTCACTTGCAAGAGCATTTCCTAGAAACGCGCTGTTCCCAATAATTTTAAGGAACTATGATTAAGAATTTCAACAATGCTTGGCTTCGTTTAATCAGCATCTGTTATTTAAAAATTTATCCATCGTGGAATAACTGTCCTTTTCATGATATTAAAAGTCTCAGACACAAGCTTCGATGAGGACCGGCAGTGATAGTCCAAGTTGAAGTCATTTCCGTTCGGAGCAACTGACTCCGGTTCTCAAATGGTGTACTATAGTCTCCATATGTTTTAATGTTGTTTTAATGAGCCGAAAATTAACTTTTAATTCAAAATGCATTCTACACAAATCAAGGACATCGAATTTTCATATACGTGTACTCTTCACCTGTCTGAATAATATTCGTTGCACTGTTCTTTGTGATTCGAATCAGAATTTGAAACGGGAAGAACCACAACGTTGACTTACACACATACGTTCTAATGAGGATGGGAAATACTCGGAATTAAATACGAGATCGGATCAATAGATACGTGAAATTTAGAATTTCTCGCCACTTAAGTGAAAGACGATCACTGCTGCTGTCAATAATCATTTGTCAGTTGACTCCTGTCAAAATTTTAACAAGTTGCGTCATTTAGTTTTCGTTTGAGAGTCATTAATAATAGACTACCGCATCATATGAGAAAAAAATGGAAAAAAGTGGATTTCGTGTGCTCAGTTAAGCATACGTTTTCTAATACAAAAACCATCACTCAAATCAAGGCTGCCCTTGACAAGTACTATGGGAACTCTGCGCCATCAATTTCATGTTAAAAAAGGTGGTTCACAGAATTTCGTTGTGACCGTACAAGCACGGAAAATGCCAAACGTTCTTCACGCCAAATTGAGGCCTCTACACCCGATCGGAGATTGAAAGTGCAAAAGATTAGTGAAGCCATTGGCACACCACATGGGTCAGTAGTTTCAATTTTAAATGATCCGCAATATGGATGCCGAGGATCTACCGCAGCACAACAGAGAACCACCACTCCAAACAGTGAGTTTTTAGGGGTGAATCGGCGGCAAAGAAGGCTAAAGTGCGTTTGTCAGCCAATAAATTCCTGGTGACCGTTTTTCGTAATGTACGCGGTATAATCAACATTGAATACCTACAAAAGTTTACAACAATCAATGAAGTATATTATGCCAAGTTATTGGAGATTGAAAAAAACTGCTGTATTCGGCCAAGAAAAAAGTTCCTTTCTACCAGCACAATGGAAGGATGCACGCATGTGCAGTTGCCATGGCCAATTTCTTGTTTCCAAGTCTCACAGCTTGGCTAAACGAGATTAGACTCCAACGATTGAATTTTGATGGGGTCGTCATATCTTATTTTTTTGGAAGGGATGAAAACTTTGAGAAACATTGGACAAAGTGTATAGGGCTCAAATGAGGTGCATTACACACATTCGCGACAGCACGACTACAAATGTCGCCCTGTAGCCAGCTACTTAATTATTTTGGAAACGACAGCTGCATAGTAAACAGCTGTTGCAACAATTCATTTATGTATATTAAAGTGGTGTATATTTAGAGCTTTTATTTTTTTTTAAGTTTCCTTTTTCCATGGGATAAGTCCCGTCCAACTTAAAAAAAAGAGCCTAAGAGCCTGTTGTAGGATTTATGATCAGTAATACATTAAAGCTTTGAACGCCGTAACTCCGAAATCAAGACAGAGCACCGAAAGAAATTATACTAAAATTTTTATGTTAAAAAGGGCTATTACCCTGTGATAATCATTTTAATATATATATGTACATGTATTCTATTTTTGACAGGTTGTGGTCGGTAGCCTGTTGTCTCGAATGTGTTTAATGCAAGATATTGTTGAAATATAAAAAGATTGTTTATCCCAAAGCCTCATTTTCGTTCAAACAGTCTCAGATTTGCTGACTCGCCCTCGCCCTGTTGAGATTAAAGTGTTTAATGAAGAAAGGGAAAACATTCCTGAAGAAGATAAATGGGTATGCACAATAGGTGATTTGACAATATTTGTTACCAGTTTTCTTTTGTTAATTTAATATGTGGTGTTTAATCAAAATTTCGTTTAAAGAAACATTGAATTGGTAGAAAATGTAACAGCAATTATTTTCCACAAACAGTTTAAATATTTTTTCGTTGTTGTTGATGCCCATAATATTCTAATAGTATGTTGTTAGGCACCTCTAAGTTAAATTGCTTATCATCTAATTTGATTTTAAAGACCTAAAACCAAACATTTCTGTTGCAGAAGGTGTTGAGTAGATAGTCAGAAAGTTTGTTTAAAGAACGTTATGGTTTGTATACCACAACTCTTTTAATTTTCCAAATCTATTTTCATTATAAATATTTTTGGCAGGAGAAATATGTTTGTTACTCCCTCTGCCATTTTGCTCTCATTGAATAAAGAAATTTCATAAATAATTAACCTATTCATGAGAAAAGTTTTTATTTCCCTTTTATAAAATTAATAATTCCAACATTAAATCAATAGTTCCACCCAATTAATGTTGCCCAGTCAAATACACTTTCCTTCTCACCTTTCCACCCATTGTTTATTGTTTCATAAAAAAATATATAAATTTTTTCAGATAGAAAAGCCAAACTTTGTTTCATACTTTGACAGTCAGACCCCTCTGACACTTTACCTTATGCCAACTGTCAACTACAATGGCTTTAATACTAATAAAAAAAATTGTGAATGACATTTGTACATTTAAGTGAAACAAAAAAAAAAAAAAAAAAAAAAAAAAAAACTCAAACACAAACTTTATTTCCCAAGAATATCACAGAGTGCCAAAATATTGAATACGAATGAATGAATGAACAAATGCTTTTGGTACAACTTCAAAAAATATGAAATTCAAGAAAAAAGCATATCAAAATGAAATTGTTGCTCAAAATCCACACAAACAAAAAGCCCATCTGTCCAACAACAAAGAAACATTTGTAGCCGTAAATTAAAATTAAAAAGAAATTTAAATCTTTTAATATTATTTATGTGTCTGCTCGTACCTTGTTGTTGCTTTTATTTTCTCATTTCTTTCTGTCAGATGACAAGCGTTTTGAAATGAAAATATTTTGGATTTAATTTATGACATTTAAGATTGAAAAGTTGTGAATTGTAATCAAGTTCTCTAGATTGTGATTTAGGTGTTGAATTTTCTTTATTTTATCTTTTGACAATAACGAGCATTTCCCAGACAAAAATTAACATTAAACATGTCATACTTTTCAATGGCAATTGAAATTAGTTAAGAAGCACCGCCTCGGCATTAAAATGAAATCCACCGTAAGATTACCGCAGCAGAAGCAGAAGCTGCAGAAAGAGAAGTCACCCCATGCCAAAATGCCATAGTTTTTGTAAGTGGCAGCAAATGCCAATTCTGTCAATATTATTTTAGAAGCTTCAAGATAAAAACTACTTCCAAACAAGACAGAAATCACTATTTCCTTCAATAACGTAGAATCAATTTTTTTACGGAGTAATTTGTCAGTGGCACAGCATTTTGGAAATCTTCTTGGACCAAGATGTCACAAGATGCTACCAGGTTTGGGCGGCCCCTTACAGGGTGCTGTTGGCTGAAGTAGTTAGCGCGTTGACTACAAAGCAATTTATGACTGACAAACCGGGTTCGTATCCTGTTCAAGTCAAAGTCATAAAAAAATTAACATCATACGATTTTTCTGATCTACTTAGTTGTGGAGTTGTGTTAATTGTTGTTGGACTGTTTATAGTGATGAAGGCATAACACTGGTCACTTTAACAGTAACATCAATTTTCATACTCTGCTAATGTTTACTGTATCAAGCGCGCGCCCTCCTTCGTCGGTATTAGCAAGAACCGTCGGCGAAGTAAAACAATTAATAAAATGGCAATACTAAAAAAAATAAATGCGTCTACTTAACATCAGAGACGCTACAACTCTGCTATAAAAAATATATATAATAATAATAAATAAATCAACGCGGAATAGCTGAGTTGTAACACAGAAATTAAAACCTCTCTCTCTCTCTCTCTCTGTATTCTAATTTCACCACCTGTCCTTTCTACCCTATCCCTTTCACAAAAAGAAGTAACACCTTAATTTAAGTAGTAGGCATTAATTACCTGAGTGTAACTTCTCTTAAAAAAAAAAAAAAAAAAAAAAAAAAAAAAAAATCTTCTCCTGGGAACATCTAGACGGTAGTTGAAAATGTTGCAGATGGCCAAGAAGTATCGAACAGACTACCTGTAGTCCATTTGGGTATCAATAGACGATCTTTACAAAAACTTTTCTTGCAAGACTAGAAAATTTCTCTACAAAAAAAAAAAAACCATTTCAGCATGAGATCTACACTCAAACCACCCTGCAGCACAATCAAGACTCTCTGTTGAATTGTTCCTGAAAAATCATAAAGAATGACTAGGACTATTTTCATCTCAGTGGATAAGAAAACTTGTTGCCTCCGAAGGTTTGCGTATAGCCCACGAAGAAAAATTGCACAAAGCTATTGCTGTGTACTGTTTACGACTTTCTCTAACCTCAGTTTACATAATTTGTACTAGAAAACATGTAGTTGCAACGTGGTGGAGCATCGAACCACAATCGAAATCGTGAAGCCTTCATTTCCGAGAGCTTCTTTAGGCGACTAACACTGGCCGACAAGATCGGACTTGTTTTCACTGTACACAAAAGTGAAAGCATTTGTTTAGGTGTTGATTAGCGAAATAGTTTGGTTTATTTCATATAAGACGTTTTTTCTTGCTACTGCGGACTGTTCCATTGCACACATTGTTGCCTGAAGTTCCTCTCAGCCTATCAATTAATTTTGGGGCAGTTATATTTGTATATTTTTCTAGAAATCACAATCATACACCGACACATGACTCTTAAAGATTTCAAAAAAATATCCATGAAAAGCAGAGCGAAGGAAGGCCTGCGCTTCTGGGAGATCCTTTAGTTCGATTTGCACTGGCCGACGACATCGGTCGATGTCATCGTTCCAGCTTTACTTTTATGGGGTTTCTAGAAATCACGAGTATACATCAAACCTCAGACTTTTGAGGACCTCAAAAAGTAAAAATAAAGTTAAGTCTCGAAGGGAAAATTGGCATAAATCTTGTCCGTATATTCTTGCTAGTATTTTGCGGAGACCACTTGACCGATAAAAAAAGGATATTTTCTAGGCATTGAGTGAACATAATTCTGAAAGTTCTTTATCCACAGAGAAGAAAAGGAACATCGGATGACAACCTTGTATATACATGTAACTACTCAGTGTGAAAGAAGTGGAAGAAGGGAATATATGAAATTTCTATAGATTCCAAACCATCAATTAATGTCTGTTTGTGACTTCGTATTAAAAATAGCTTTTCTTCAATCAATTAAAAAAAACTTTTTTCTTTACATTTACATGAGAAAGTTACGACCCATGTGTGACTCTTCACAGACGTAAGTCAATTGTTATTGGTAAACAGTTTATTGCAATTTAAAATATCTATTTTTTATCACTTAGTATTATTTCTTTAATTTTATATATAAAAAAACAATTTCAGCTTCTTTTGTGATTGCCTTCATATCTCTCCTGTTCGGCTAAGATCTGCCGTGTGCGGGCTCTGTAATCTATTTTCATTGAAGAAAATGTCAATGACAAGGACTTTTTTAAAGTTTTTGGAAGTAAACCGAATTTGCAGTAATTCCAGATCATTAACTTTGCATTTTATGACTTTCTTGGAAGCTCTTTTCTTTTACTGATTTGTGTGGCTAAAACCTGGAATCATTATGGATGGCTTTAGATTACAAGAATACAATTTTAATTTTAGTACAGCACATTAGATATGAAAAAAAATCTTAATTAGAGGAAGTTTAGCCTCCCTATACCGGTCTATATCTGATAATGATTTTTATTCCAAGTTGCGGTTCTTAATACCTTGAGCTCGGGAGAAAACCTAAACTCTACAACGGGCGATCAAAATTTTTTAATGCGACTAGTCTCTCTGTACACATACATTGATTGAAGCCTTTTAAAACAAAGAAGTATGTCAAATGAATTACATACAAACTTTTTAATAATATTTTTTTAAATCACAAAAAGTTCAAATTCAAATACGAAATCAACAATTGCCCGTGGTCCATTTAGATGGGATTTTCGTTTGTGTTAACACACACCCCTTGTTCAGAAATAAACATTTCAAATTACAAAAGAAAACAAAATAAAAAAGAACTAATCATTCTTCTAAATGAGCCACTAAAATGTTGTTTAATTGTTTCCTTGCGACATTAACAACATAAAAACCAAAATCAAGCAACGACTCCCCTTTTTTGTTTTCAAAAGCCACTTACCCTCCTTCACAAACATTTTCACACACACTTACACAACGTTTCATACAAATACACAATTACAAATATATTCCAAAAAAGTGTTTTATACCAGGTAACAAACAGCTATTTAGCAAATAATTTGTCATTTGACATTTTTAAAAAAATCCTTATGACAATAAGAAATAAAAAAAAAATTAAATGCAAACCCAAACCTTAAAAAATTCTCAGGAAAAAGTAAAGTAACGAGAAAAAAACCACACCAACATTAGATTGTGACATTTATGGGTGCTTCTGTTGTTTGTTCACAAAACTGTTGTGTCAACCCTACAAATGACATTTTAACTTTGAACATAAAAACTCATGTTACTAGAGAGATATTTAACAAACAAAGAGACAACAGCAATACGGGATGTAAACGTTTAAATTGAATTTGACACCTTTATGGGGCGATAACGAGGGAGATCCTAGAATATTTTGCCATTGAAGGATACAACTAAAAAATTAATAAAAGTCTCAGCCAAAAATATGCAAGGACCGCTGAACGGAAGTGCCATTTCAATTATGTCTGAAATCCTTTGTGAAAGGAGTTCACAACGATAATTTTTGTAATCCGTAAAAACGCATTGGATACATTCTAAAAGAATAAAAATAATATTATTGAATTTGTTTTTTTAAATTTTGTAGTCCCAGGAAAATTATCGAATTTTCAACGGCTTTAAACCTTCACTTAGACGTGCTAATGCTAAAATCATTCGCTTATCACTTCAATTTAATTAAAGCAATTCATCTCTTGTTTAACCCATGTATGAAATACTTTTTTGGAATCCTGTTCTTCCTGGGATGTGATCTATTTTCTTTTCAATTTATTGTTATCAGTTATTTGACCATTTTTGTTTCAGATTTGATTTTTTTTAAATTATAAATTTAACAATAGTTAATAAGACTATTCAGGTTATTCTCTCTACTAATTATTGTGAATGAAATAAAAAAATCTGTGGGCCACCTGCCTGCATTTCATTGGCGTTTACCAAATCCATAGAAAACTTTAGCCAACATTTTCCAAAATCTTTCAAACTCATATGTTTATACAAAACCCAACAAATACCATCTGAGAATTTTAAGAATTGAAACGTATATTTCTACTTGTGAAATATAAAAGAAATATGTTCGATGGAATTCTTGAAATTCTCATACTGTTTGTGTTATTTTCCCTAATAATTATTGAAAAAAAAAACTTTGTGTGAATAGTTGCCTTTCTGCCTGCATTTCATTGGCGTTTACCAAATTAATAGGAGATTTTAGCCAATATTTTCAAAATCATTCAAACTTATACATGTTTCTACAAAACCCAACAAATACACCACGAGAAGTACACTGTGTGTAATTTTTTAAGTCGTGGCAAAATAACCATATACGGACACCACTACGTGATAAAAGACTAAAAAAAGACCCGTTTCTCCCAATTTTTTCCCAAAGTCATGCACTTTTTTTATAAGCCGCCAAAGATTTGGGGCCTCGGTATCATTTTCGCAAAAAAGTGATCATTTTCTCGGGCTCATATCTTGCAAACCGTTCCGAATTTCGATTCACTCTCTGAGGAAAACTTGTAGCTCTTGTCATAAAGAACAAAAATTGCGAACATATAAAATCAAAAAAACTTCACCTTCCACCTTTGCCTCAGAGAGTAAATCGAAATTCGGAACGGTTTGCAAGATATGAGCCCGAGAAAATGATCACTTTTTTGCGAAAATGATACCGAGGCCCCAAATCTTTGGCGGCCCATAAAAAAAAGTGCATGACTTTGGGAAAAATTGGGAGACACGGGTCTTTTTTTAGTCTTTTATCACGTAGTGGTGTCCGTATATGGTTATTTTTTTTCGTGTTGCACTGTGTTACTGATAATTTGGTTAGCACCAATGAAATAAAGGAACGTGTATAGGGAAAGCCCACAAAAAATTAAAAAAAATTAATTATGAAATCTACTTATTCAAGTATTTCGAAAAGTCTTCGCATGTAGTCTGCAGAACATACAATGTTTTACATTTTATTGAAAATTTTTTGATAAATGAAATAAGTGTAAAGGTAGAGGAAGGCCAGTCGAAATCTTGGTCTTAATAAATTTATAATTTGGTTTCGTAAAAATATAAATCAGAAAATAATTTTTTAGTTTTTTTTTTTTTTTTTAAATAAATATATTATTTTTTTAAATACTTAATATTGAAATTTATTATTTGGGATATTCTCCCCAACTAATCGTTATTTTTTAATAAAAAAAGAAGACCTCAAACTCAATTCACTTAATTCAAGAAAGTAATTAATGTATGTATGTATGTGAAGAAAGATTTCGAAATTTATAACCCCTGGACACAAATAAGTTGTCATTACCAAGTCATATAAAACTGATAATATAGCAACGTAAGATTACGTATTCCAGATGGAATCATGCTTATAATAATGCTGCCTATTCCATGTTATGAAAAATGTATAGACACTTAAACGACACCTTTATTTCTCCACATTCACAAAGGATTATTAAGGAAAAAGTGTACGGATAAAATATAATGCCCTTTAAAGAAATATATAAGACATCACTGTTGTCAATTTAACATTTTGAACTTATTTATCACCTAAAGAAATTGGTCTAGTATCTTACCAACTCTAGCACTAATTTTTTTTTTATATTTCTTAACATTTTAATTCGAATTTTTTTAATCTTTTTGTTTTTCACTCTTCAACTGGCTTTACAAAAGCTCTAGTGATCAATTCGCTTACAGATATTTGTAATTTTTAATGAGAGTTGTTTTTCTTCCGACGGGTTTACTGGTATTTGGAACGATTATCCGAATTCCCTCTTCAAATTTGGTATGTAAATTGACTGGTTTGGGATATCTGCCGTCTGCAATGGCCTTTTGTTGAATACATTTTTGAAAACTACCATTGGAATGAGACCCAAATTGGCCACAGAAATGAAAAATGTCATAAAGCAAAGTTGTTAAACAAAGTTGTTTCACAATGAATATATACACTACTTGAACCTATTCTATACCAGAGTTCTTCAAAAAAAGTTTATTATTAAACTTCCTCGAAAGAAAGCGTATTGGCAACGATATTTGATAATTTTGATGACTGAAATTCCCAAACGTGTGGTCGGAGCAATGAATTTAAGTCAAACATTTAAAACTCCAGTAAAGTAAAAAAAATTCAACGAACTTAATATTAGAAATTATTGCATTAATTACGTTAAGGAGTTCATAAGTTAATTAAAACGAAGATAAGAAAAATTTAAAATAATTCAAATTGCCCATATAATGAATTAATATTTTTTAGACTGCCAGATAATAAAAAAATTCCTAAAAACTTTAAATTTTTTCTACGTGCAAAACATTTGCCCTTATTATGATTGTCGACGTCGACGTCACATCATGTCGACATCAATATATTGGGGATTGTGGAATCGTTATGACTCATAAAATTAAAATTGGCCATCAATATTAGCTAATAGTTGCCTACAACGAGTTACGAACTGCTGTCTTTTTTTACTGTCGACTTGATGTGACGTCGACGTGACAATCATAATAAGAGGGATTGTAAGATCTCAAAAAGAAGATATTTTGTCAAGAAATTTAATATTTACAAATGCAATACACAAAATGGATACAGATATTATGTACATGGCTGCAGATAGAAATTATGGGTTTGAAGAAATACATATAAAATTCTTTTTGAAACCATTTTGTCTGCCAAATCTTGGTTTAATCAGACTCTCGAAGATGCAGTAAGATCCAGAAAGGAAGCTTACACCATCTGGCGTAACGATAAGAATCCATATAATGACTCGCTGCGCAAAAAGGCGAGATCTTCATGAGCCAGAGTACTAAGGCGTGAAAAAACTCTATACGAGCAGCGCCGTCGTGCTATAACTCTTGCTGCTAGGGGCAGCTCGTAAAACACAGCGCTGTACACTTACGCATAATAGTATGACCGTACATGCTGCTCCATCTGTAATTATGGGTGATATAAATATTGAGGAATCAAAAGTTCTTGATGTTCTTGGCATGAAAATGTAGTGTGATGTTCGTTGGACTGCTCGTATGTGGAACGTGCTCCCTGCAGATGTCTTTCCTGCCATACCCAACGTTGAGAGGTTCAAATCAAATGTCCACAACCACTACTTCCGCTATCCTGCTTAACCTATTAAATTTTCCTAGTTCTAGCACAATGCACTGCATAAATAGCGGTCATCCCCCGAGTGCATTAAAAAAAAGGTACACATGCAGACATTGAACGGGTGTTTAGCCAACTCAATTTCGCCGAAGCCGATTATAACTAGAGAAGGCTATTTCCATTTTGCCGATTAGCTAATTATACTGTTTCTGAAAAAAACTCTTATAAAAAATTTTTAACTTTCAGATATGGATTAATGGCGTAAGAAAAGTCCAGTCTACCACATGATTTTCTAATAACATAAATAGATTGGAATTAATGCATGCAAAGATGAAAATGATTTTCAATTGTCATTGCCTCACATTTTGAAAACTTTGAAAAAACTTTAAAAACTCAACGAAATGTTGTGGTTGTAAGTGTTTAACAATTTTTTTAATCATATATGTATATATGTGTCTATATGCTATATATGGCTATATAACTTAGAACCCTTTGATTTTTAAAGAAACTATTTTTAATTTTTTTAAACTAAAATGCCAAAAAATTATGAATTTTAAAAGTACAATAAAACACTTTCTTTTAATTTTAAGCCAACTTAATGCTTTTTAAATTATATTTTTGTAAGCAGCTTTTTTGTGGCATATTTCTCAACAAAATTCTAGCATATTTTAGCGATGAATTCCTGGCAACACAGAACGACACCTTTATCTCCTCATGCACAGAACCTTCTTAATTTTTCAAAGTATTATTAAGGACTTTAGGAAAACAGAACCAGTGGGAGGGTAAAAAGTGATGCTATTTAAGAGTTTGTTACTCCTTCATGACACCTAGTAATCCGGCTACATAACAGAGGGACTTCTAGCAAATAAAATATGTCAGCTTTGCTGAATTTCAAAACTTTTGAAAATATTTGTATTTCTCTAAAAAGGAACGTCCAGCTAAATATAAATTACTAGCTGACCCGGGCAAACATTGTTTTGCCTTCAAATTTGCACTAAATCGACATAGCAATTGTTGTTCAAATACCGGTATCGGGCTAATTAACCCCACTACACGCTGATTAAGGACATAACGCCTTCAGCAAAACGCAGCATAGGCTTATCTATTGGGCAAAACACAAAAAACAAAATATTGGGCCATTTGTCGAACTACACAGAAACACTCCTCACGTCCCAGAGAACATGTATGTATATAAAGTTTGGTCAAAATCGGTGCAGTAGTTTTTGAGTTTAGCGATCACGAACATACACGTAATTTTTATGTACATATAGCTGACCCCCTCCGCGTTGCTGGCCCTAAGCAAACAGCTCAAAAGTTATATTACCATACGATTTAAATTGAGCGTTTAACGAAATCTACGGCCTTTAAATAAAAATCCATGGAATACATATCATAAAGTTTTGGAGTCCATACGTTCCATATATATATCCTGTTTTATATATATAGATCTTTAACTTATTGTACAATGTTGCACGGAGTATCTTGTGTTATCGAATGATGTAAATATTTTGTAAATAAACCAAAAACTCTGATTTTTTAATGCAACATTTCGAAAGTTTCAAAATTTTGATATTGAATCATTATTAACATTTGTTTTTGTAAATATCTTCGGAACTACATAAACGATTTAAGAGTTTGATATCTTGTTTTGAAAAACATGACAACGGCTTTAAAAAAAAGTAAAATAAAATAAAAAAGCACAAAAAATAAATATATGTATATGTCATTAGTGGTGCAATATGAAAATTGGATTTTGCCACGCCCTTCCGCCCACAGACCGAAAATTAAAAATCAGACTTCACAGTGTCACCCGGCCGAGTATTCTGAAGGTTCCCTGAAAATTTCGTCAAAATCGGCCCAGCCGTTTTGGAGCCATTACGTTACATACATACATACATACATACACACATCCTATTTTATATATAGAAGAAGATAGATAGATAGAAGATGTGCGTTGGTCTTAACTACTGAAGGGAGTAACAAAACAAAAAATAATAATTTAAAAAATAAAAATAAATAAATACAGAAATATATAAAGAAATAAATGAATAATACGTAACAATTTTAATCTTTAAAATTGCCATTTGTCTAGTTCCATCCAGCAAAATGTTTAAAAAATTTATACGAAAAACTCTCTGTTTTTTAACGATTCCGATAAAAAAAATTTCTACTTTGTGAAATTTCGTCATCAGAAAGCGCTGCTACATCTTGTTATCATATTTCCGAAACCCCCCTCGTACTCATGCTCACATTTTGAAAAAAGAATGAAACCTCCATTCACATGCATTCACACACAAAAAACAGCTTTTGAAAGCGAAAAGAAAAGTATGGGTGATGTATGATTATTGGTGAGAGCATGAGTAAGTGATACATTGTCGTTAAATTGGAAGACAGTCGCATTTAAGTCACTTATAACAACAATTGTTATTTATCATGCACACAAACCAAACAACGCATATTGAGCAAGTAAGTTCATCTACAACAATGACACCAAAATCAAATTGACTAAAGGAAACACAATTAATACGTGAGCAATGACAGGCAAATTGAGTTTATAAAACAGCGGGTGGCGCGCTACACAAATGTGACACACTCTTCTCCAATAAACAATACAAAATACACTGACTTGGGAATATGTTTGAATGAATACAAGTAATAAAATGTCTCGTATTGTTGGATTTGAAATTAATTTAATCAAATTACACATACACTTGTAGTTACAGACCTAAAAAAATCTTTAAACTTCATTTAAATAAATACTTTGTCACTTGAAGTTTTGAAGGCCGCTTTAAAAAAATTATTTAACTGCAGCTTCAAATTAATTAATAAATTAATTAAATTTAAGGCTAACAATTCCTAGCAAAACTTTATTCAAAATCACTGATTCAACAAATTTATGAATTAAAAATTTCTACTGACAATATCATCCATAACACAAACCACCTTGTGGCTTCTGAAGGCGAAATATGGTTACAATTTCACTCGAGCAGACAAAAAATAAAAAAAATTATTTATTATTTTGAAGTTGTGTTAATTTATCGAGTTTGAGGTCTAAAAAACAATATATTTATTTTTTATTTTTCAATATTTCGACAACCTGTGGAAGGGTCGAATAATATCATCAATTTATTATTTTGAAGTAAAATAATCTATTTTTTTTTAAAATTACGAGTTTCTATAAATTTTCTATGAAATAAAAACCAGAAAAACATAACGAATAAAGAATATATATTTTATTCGAATGAAGTGAGTATTCTAACATCGACATTGTCTGTTTTACATCACTAATAGATGTTTTATATTTAAACGTTTTAGTATTGCTTATTAACTTTCTAATGCAATTCGATTTGTTTATATAATATAGTGATACATTCTATTATATTAAAATATATCACATTTTACAATAAGAATATTCACCTCATGTCAAAGTAAGCCCCCTCAAATCTCACCAGTCGGTGCCGCTGAGGTGAATAATGTTTGGCAAGTTGTCATCAGCAAACGATGGGTGACAGGTGGTCAATGATAGAGGAAACGATCCATGTTGCAAGATCAGCGTGTCCCGCCAGGACCGTAATCAGCTTACTTAGCTCGTGCTCTCTTAGCCTCAATATACACCTTGTGTTATCATCATCTGGCTCGCTCCATAGGATTGCGGTCGTATTACTAACAACTTCACTAATCTACAGCTTCGCAACTCGATCCTTGCAGCCCCGAAAAAGACTTCGCTTTGAGCAGGGTGATTGTCTGCAATATACGCGACCTTATCGCCAGACTGTCGGCACATTTATTTCCGATTATGCCATGGCAGGCCGGCACTGACTTCAAAAGAGATGAATCCTACAAACAAAATGGTCGTAGAATCAACCGTATCAGACAAAATTGCCCAAATTTTCGATTTTCTATCCGTGAAAATATTGACTTCCGTAGAGCTAAAACTTACAATGAGCCATCTCACGCACTTTGTAATCGCACGTCAGGCAAGCGAAAGTAAAGAAATCCTAAGCTTATTCCTTCTCCTAGTTTTTAACCATTCATGTGGCACCATGTCACCGCAGGTCCAACCTACGATTGGTCCAGAAGTAGACTTTCCCTGTCAGGTATTCGATCATAGCCGGCATTTAGGCATATCATTTCAGAGTTTCTAATATATCCCGATGGTCTAATATGGTCGCCTTAGATCCATTCAATCATTGGCGCAAACCAAATTAACAGTAGACATAAGCCATCATGTTCCAAAGGCGATCAAACTCACATGTTTATACAGAAGTACACAAAGACAAGTCCAATAATGACTTTTATAAAATATAATCATAGTAATTTTAAAAAACTTTTACAGAAACATCAATGAAATAGAGGCATGCATATAGACAGCCAAACCCATAATTAAGAACAATTCTTGGAACAATTCGTTAGGAGAATGTCCCGATTAATCTAATAAATATTTTTATATAATATTCTTAAAACTGTTAAATTTGTTCTAATACCGTGATAAAACTTTGAAGTGCCTTCAACGATCTACTGTACGGAACTTTATATTGGACACATTCCAGAAATATTCTCGTTTAGTTTTAAAGCTCAAATTAGTTAATAAGGAAGTTTAAGGATAACAATTCTATTACTGTTTTCGTTTCTGATAAAAAAAATGTTACAGACATGTAATCCCTCCTGCATACTCGTATTTGTGTTCTGTGCTAAAAAATCAGCAGTTGTGGTAAAAATAACATGTTGCACATAAAACATGTGAGGGTTTCTTCCACCTGTCGACATGAGAGATGTAACCGAGTTTACACCGCAGACGTGGAAAGGCTGAAAAAAGAAGAGCAAGAAGAGAATGGCAACGATTTAGATCACCTCAACTAAAAGCGAACCTAAAGAAATGTACTCAACAGCCTAAAAAACTTCCAAAATGTAAAAAAACCGACTCCCTAGAACAGAGTATTCACTATGGCGAGCTACCAGAGGGCTTAAAAGGCCCACAATAAGTAAGCCTACTCTGCGTTATCTGAATGGAAACTGGGCAAGACCTGATACCGAAAAAGAAAGTTTTTTCATTGAGCATTTAAGAGAAGTATTCACGCCAAACACATCCGCTGATATAGTGCTGTAGCCACTACTCCATCGCGATTTGATATTCTGGACATCAAAAAATCGATTGCTGGCCTAAATTTGAAGAAAGTCCCAGGTGTTGATAAAATTAGCCAAGAATAGCAAACAAAATTATTCTTCTAATTTTTAGTGCGGCTTCAACTCTATCCGGCTGAATGCAAGGTTTCGTTGGTCACTATGATCCCTAAGTACGGAAAATATCACACGCTTGTGGAATCATACAGCCCTTTTAGTCTGTTATCTAACATGTCAAAGCCGTTTGAGAAACTACCTGCGAACAGCCAACCCCAATACTGAACAGCTCTGGTTGTATTCCGGAGTACCAATTCGGTTTCAGAAAGAAACATAGCACCATCGAACAAACACACAGACTTGTAAATGTAGTAAGAACTGTGTTTGAAGAAAAAATATTGTTCAGCTCTTTTTGTTGACGTTTCCCAGGCTTTTGATAAAGTTTGGCATGAAGCTTTAATAAACAAATTGAAGCGGAAGTTACCCGCAAATACCCAGAACCTTTTCGTAAGATATATAACTGGTCGCAAATTTATTATTAAAGAAGGAAACTTTTTAAGCACACCGTAGCCAATTGAAGCAGGAGTTCCTCAAGGCAGTATATTAGATCCAGTCCTGTCTTTGATATATGTCTCCGACATGCCAATAAGCCGTGATGTTCACATATCAACATTTGCTGATGACACAATTTTTTAAGCATCCCTGAAAACGTGCAAGCAGCTTCCCTCAAGTTGCAGAAATACATTTTAATATGGGAAAAATGGTTAAAAACATGGAGAATAAAAATGAATGAGCAAAAATGTGTTCACATCAAATTTACATTGCGAAGTCAAACATATTCCCATATCTATCCAAATTAATGGTCAATCAATACCGCAACTTAATGAAGTCAAATAACACGGCATTCACCTTGATCATCGCTTAACATGGGAATAGCACATAGACGCTAAATTGATACAAAGGAATTTAAAGGCTGCTCAAACTAATTGGCCTATGGGGAGAAATTCAACACTAAGTCTACATAGATTCTAAACTGTTTCTATACTATGCCATCCTAAAACCGATATGGTGCTATGGAATCTAGTTGTGGGGCACTGCCTCTACATCCAATATAGAAAAAATTCAAAGGCGGCAAAACAAAATCCTCCGTATGAATACAGCAGCTCTTTGGTATGTTAAAAATTCGCGGATTCATCAAGATGTAGATCACCCAAATTATAAAGGTTGTTTGTTCAATTAAATTGTTGATTTAATAAAAAAAAATAGTGTTGAAAAAATTGTGAGGGTGACGATAATAAGAACCAATTCAGAAATGAAATGACTTCTACTCACTTGAAATTTTTAAAATTCACACTAGTTAATAAATATTTTAAAAGCACACCATTTTTTTGAATTTTAAAACTGGCAACACCATCGTGTTCTCCAACCAGCTTATAGTTTGTGATGCACAATAACGATTACAATTTCAGTTGGTTAGTCAAATAAGTATAGATATGGTTATTTAATATTTTGAGTTAAAAGGAAATATTGTTTAAAGATTATTATGTTCAACTGCACAGTTTGTATGTGGAATAAACTTGCTACAGAGGTCTTTGCCTTCCATTTCAGCGTGGGAATGTTCACAAACACCACTATCTCTTCCTATAATCTATTTTCTTATTCAGGCACACGAGTAATGGGTACTCCCTGAGTTCTGGTCTAATAAAAATAAAACAATAAAACTAATTTAATTAGTCTGTCTCGATATCGAGTCCTGCATTTTTCCATTCACATTAATAAATTTTTCAAATTGTTTTTCTAAACGAGTAATGGAGGAAAAGCTGATACGATAACACAACTAGACAGCACCATTTTCTTCCATTTCCACCACTTCTTTCGCATAATTATGAAAATAATTCTTATAAAAACAATAACAATTTGTAAATAACGAGGATTCCAAACAAATTTTTTGAATATATATAAACCTTTTTTTATATCTTTGGATGATTTGTACATCATTGACATATTTTTTATAATTAAAAATTTCTGTTTATTATTTTTTTTTAATTAAAAAAACATTATAATTTAATTATAATATAATGTAATGATACTAATGGTGTGTTCTTTTGTGAAAAAGTGCAAATTTTTTTGATCAGTTTATAAAAAGAAAGCTATATGTTATTCTAATTTAAATTTTTTGTTGCCTCCTGGCAAAACTTCGTGGTGTTCTTTCCTTAAAGAAACTAAATTCGCTTTTTCCTAGTTGCATGGCTACAAATATTACACTTTCCTTTGGAACAGAAAAAACCTTAATATCTAAGATCTCCCAATCCTTAAATTGAAGTGCAATATAAATCCTTAAGTGCAATATTTTAAAATATACTAGAATAATATTTTGAAATCTACTGAAAAAATTAGGTTTGAATTGATTGATTGATGGGTGTAGATTTCAGTTTGCTTTAAAATTGTCATAAAATAAATTCTTTTATTACGATTTCACCCATCATGGATCTACTCTCTTGAATATTGTGGACATGAACGTAAAATTTGAGTGATTTTAACAATATTTATTTAATATTTCAATGAAAAGATTTTTCATACTAAACCTGAGAGAATTTCAAATTATAAAATTTTTAGAACTTCGACTCACCTGAAAATATACAGAAAATATTTATTATTATTGTGTTAATTTTGGCAAGACTTATTAATTTTTTTACTTAATTAAAATTCTATTATGTATATGATTTATAGATTAAATTTATAAATTAAGCCAGAAAAATTAAATAATTAATTAAGTCCAAACATTTTGTTGGAACATATTAAAAATTTTTTTGTCCTATTTCATGGGTAGTTATTTCAAATGGCCTGTTTCCTACTTTAGACGATAAAAGTGTTTGTATTTGCGTACAAGCAAAGACACTTTACTTGCAGGGATCTTTTTGTGAGACCATCTGCAAGATAACTTTCAATGTCTAAACACAGTCTTCCATTTTTGCACACAATTGCAAGAACAAACTTGAACCTGAATAAAGTTATTTAATCAAGTATAATTGTAAACAATTCAGTAAAAGTAAAAGTAAACTATTTTTTATTTTAATAAATACTTTCCTTAATTCAATCTAACAAAATAATACAAAAAAAAAAAAAAAAAAAAAAAAAACAAATGCATTTGCAAGAGCCTGCAGCATGACAAACAAATTATCAGCAACACAATTTAAATTTAAATGTACGCCACCAGCCAGCAATAAAAACATTATCACCAGCAGCAGCACAAGCAACATGAAGTAGCAAATAACATTTGAGAAAATGCATTAAAACGCAGGCAGGCAGGCAGCAACAATAAGAAAAACCACACAAAAAAATTTCATGACACATTGCGTTGGCTGGCAAATTACGCATTTTATATGAAAAAAAAAAAAATAATAATAATGAAGTATACGATATATTTATTCATTCATTCACTAAATGACTAGAGTGACATGACTAGCAGTCACTGCCAGTACTTGTACGTTGTAAATATATTTAATACGAGCTTTTGCTTTTATTGTACTCCATGTGTTTTGTGATCTAAGATTTAAAGTGTTAAAATGAGTTGACAACTGACACGACAGGCTTCATGTGCTACATTTTATAACTCATAATTTTGGAAAAAAAGGGAGAACTGAAATAAAATAATTTTACAGGGACACTCGTAAAAAATACAAAAGTCGTTAAATAAATTAATGAAGATTTTGACCTTCATGGTAAAACGTGGAATCATTTGGTAGCAGACAATGATAAAATTAAGGATAAAACTTGTTTTCTGGCTGGACCCTAGTTCAGGGGATAACAACTATTAATGTCATCTACTAAATATAATGAGAACAGAAAAGTTGTTTTTATTGAAGATGTGAGAAAAGATCTCTGCGGTACAACTATCCTAGACTGGGTCTTCGAAAATAATAGGGTCCTTTTAGCATGACAAAATAAGAATTTAAATACACTCAAACCTACTCTATCCTAGTCCAGCTTACTATTCTCGTATTTAATTCTTTTTAAGAGTTTAACACTACTGTCATCTTTTTAAAATGTGATTTCACAGCAGCTCCAAATGAAATGTGTTCACTGATCCGACTATGATGGAGATCTGGGCTTCTAAAAAACTCTCTTCCCAAACAATAAAATACCATTTAATCCCAAAGATTAAAGGCGAATTTTCGACAACAACACCCCAAAAGAGCTTTCACATGAACGTGCAGGTTCTGGAAAAATAGGAGAGATAAGGATAAATGATAGGAAAATAGAAAAAATTGGAATAAAAGGGAACAGAAGAAATTAAAAGATAAAAGGGAAAAATGCAAGAATATATAAAAGAATAGATTGGAGCAGATGATAGAAGAATATAATAAAATAAAGGGGTGCAGAAGGTAAAAGGAGAGGGATAATTAGGAGAGAATAATTAAGAAGGAAATAAAAGAGATGGGACTAGAAAAATTAAATACGGCTGAGAAAATATGGCAGGAAAGGAAATAAATAAAAAACTAGAAGAGAACTAAAAGGAGAAGAATAGAAGAGAGGAGAATAAATAAAAAAAGAAAAATAAAACAGAATAAAATGAAAGAAGAAAATAGGAGAGAGGGGACCAGAAAAAACTGACGGAGGGGTTCAAGCAACAGAAATAAGGAAAAAAAATGAAGGGAGTGAAAAAAAGATGGCAGAAAATGATAGAAATAGAAAAGAAGCCAAGTCAGGAGATAAGAAATAAAAGGAGGAGAATAGAAAAGTAGCGGAAGGGTGGAGTTCTTGTAAGGAAAATAAAGATAAGAAATCAAATTAAGAGATAAGAGTGATGGAAAAGAAGAGGAAATAGAAGAAACCGTATCAGAAGTGGAGAGAAGAGAATAAAAATGTAAAGAAGAGAAGAGTCAAAAGTAAAGAGAATCAAATGGGAAGGTAAAAATAAAAGAAGAGATAAGTAACAAATGATGCAAAATATATAGAAAATTATTGAAAAATTATACAAGTATGCTCCTTGACAACTCCCAGTCAACCCTTTTAAAAACCGTATGCAGTGGAGTTCGGCTATATCAAACTATGCGGTAGCTGGCAATTTCGTTCTTTGTGGATGAGGTCAGTTATAAACGGAGTAAATATGAAAAAAAAAACAATTTTTTTAGAACATTAAGACAATATGACTGTAAGCATACTTTGTGAATCTCCCAATTATATATACATACGAGCATTTACAAATTTCACTTATTTTCAATAATTTTGATCATTTATAAGGGTAAAAAATTAAAAGAATTTGTGTATTGGGTGCTTTAAAAAAAGATCCTTGTAATCGAAAAATAAAACTTATAGGACTAAATAAAGTGTATTAAGTATTTTTACAAAATTATTGAAACCGGAGAAGTTGTTCCTTATAGATAATAAATCATTATAATCAGTGTATGGTACCACCAAACCGCACTGGATTTTAAATGGACGTTGTCATATTGGACAGGCCACAGAGCTGGGTATAACGATTTGTAGTTTAAGAAGTGACTTTAAGAGTGGGGAGAATGTTGAACATTTGTGGCTGTTAAAATTCTCACTACCGCCTTTTTCTGGGAATACACCTTAAGTTAATTCCACTTTTCAAATGGCCTTGTTTAATACTTCTATATAAGTATTTATAATTTTTTTGTTTGTTTTGCAAAACTGTACTGCACTTCAGTCTTTGCACCGAATTCATTGTTGTAGTTAAAATGAGAGTGGTTAAAAAAGAAACTCTTAAACGCAAGTTCATGTATATTATTTAATGGCGTGGAAAGGAGCATTTTCACATTTTATTGCATTTCTTTGGCTTTTCGTATATTTTCTTTTATTTTATTATATTTTTCATTAAAAATTAAAATACATCTTTTTTTTTGTCTTAAGAAATGTTGCTGTTGTGTGGCTCCATTGAATTAAAGTTGTTTGAATTTTTTGTGTGCCTGTTTTTTGTCGTTTAAGTGAGTCCCACGCTTTCACTTTTGTTACAGGCTAGAAAAGTGCAGACATTCATACACACATACTTGCATACCTATATGCGAGTTCAGACTTTACGTCATACGAAGGTGGACTGAAAAGGCTCCTGATAAAGACATTTTTTCTCATTATTTCAAGATAAATGGCTAAAAAGTGAACTACTCTTGGATTAAAAAAAAAAAGATTTTCATGCTGCCTTTACATATTATGCATTTATTTCTCTACAAATCTATACACAATTGTAAAGTTGTTATATTGCGTTGTAAAGTGTTTGACAAAACATACACACACAGACAAATCTATTTGAAGTTGTTAAACGTGCTCTTAAAAAGTGCTACTATTTGAATAAATTTGTTTGTTTGTCCGTATGTCTGTCTGACTGGAAGTTTGCATAATATGGCTGTGTGCACTCTCTCATTCATTTATCCTTTATTCGTCCCAACATTTGTCTGCTACACAGTGTGATTTTAAAGAACTAACGCGTGGAGTACAAAGTGTAGGACAAGTTTAGAGCCTCTGTATGACAGTCATGTACTTGTTTGTATGTTGTTCAGATGTCATATTGTTGAACTGTGTAGCAAAAAAAAAAAAAAAAAAAAGAATTTGTTGAGTATTTGTACAATTTAAATTTTGTCGTTTATTTTTTTTTTTTCTCTCCCTACTTCTGCTGTCATATAAACTAATCATTTATGAGATTTAAGTTGGATTTAATGCAAGTTGTTGGTAATTTTTTTAAAATACACAATAACGAATGTAACAGAAACTTCCTGGTGATTATAAGATGTAGATGAGATATGTGTGTATGCATGTGTATATAGTAGGTGGCATGTTGAAGAAAAGTAGACTAATTTGCATTTCTATAAAAGCTTTTTTCTTGGAAATGCTAAACTTAATTTTCAATTATAGAAAAACTTTGAAAATAACGTAATTGAGTATGTAATATTTACTTTTTTGTGTAATCCTTATAAGTTAATTTAGTAATATTTAAATTAAGAAATAAAATATTTCGATTTGTGGCACAGTATTGCAGCCATCTCTAGTGAAAAATTTCATTTATGTAATATGCTTAAGAAGCGATGGGAATTCTTATGTAGCAATGTTGTTTTCCTACTTGGATTTATTATCACAACCAAACTTTTTATTACAACCAAACATGTTACGCTGTACCTTGCATTATTTTTCTTTTATTTGATTTCCTTTAAGTTTAAGGTTGATTTCGTCCTTAAAACATGAATTAAAAGTGAAACTATTATTATTTAGAGGTATTATCAGTCATTGCCTGTTTCACTCAACACTTCTAATATCAAAAGCTTTTAATATGGAGTATGAAAAATAAATTATAGAACATACTGCAATCCTTCTCATTCTATATTTGTCAACTGCTTAATGGAATATTCGACTTTTGACCTAAAGTTACCTTAAGGAAGTATATGATAGATGCTGCGTACATGCAGAACCGCTCGAGAAATTTCCGCTGTCTTCAGCTTAATGAGTTTTGCCTTGTGTAATGTCTCTGTTGAAAATACTTCTGTCACATTTTTGGTACAGGGTGAGACATAAAAAAATTTTTTCCTTCTAATGAAATTGAAAATAGAAATAAAAGTTCATATGAAACGAAACTTGCAAGAGCTTTACAAGGAATTATTCGGCGAAATTCCACTCAAAAACAAATACTGTTTGAAAAACATAATGTGAGCACATAATTTCTTTAAATACATCGGCAAGTGTACATAGAAAAAATTATTGTCAAACATATTCAAACAAACATTTTTTAATATCTCTATATTTTTGACCTTTTTTTTTAACAATTTGATTAAAATATTATTCAAACTTGAGGTCTTATTTAGTGGTTAAACAATTTTATTTGAAACTATCGATATTTCTATAGTCATTAAATATCATTTTCCGAATTGCCCCTGTCAATTATTAGTTGCAGCTTCAGGAGTACAAGTAAAACACATATTTTTTCAGTTGAATTTCAATAAAATTGTTACCAGAATTTACAAACGTCTTTGTAGGTGGGCATTCACAAGAACTACTGATTCAAAAAATTTGGTTACTGAACACAAAATGTAGTTTCCTTAGTAGATGTATTCAAAATCCTTAAATATCTCTGTTCATGTCGCATCTTAAATAAAAACCAAATTATTTTATTTCTCAATACTTCTGCTATACATAAAAAAATAATGAATTCTGAAAATGTATGAAAATGCGCTATAAAATTCATTAGAAATGCCATATAAAATCTCTATATATCTGTGGAAATAGCCCAAGTAGACTTAAGAAAGATTGGTTTTCTTCTACTATGTTGTGCTGTAATATGTCCATTTTTGCAGTGGTTGCAGTGGAAACATTGCAAGAAAAGGATCATGCATATGAGGCAAAAAAAAAAAAACTTCCAAAAAACTCTAAGTTGCTTAAATTTTATTTTATTGTTTTATTGATATCCAGACAATCAAAATACACACATATGAAAAAATTAGATATTCAAGCACTTTCTTTATTCGAATAAAATTTCTGGTGAATTCTTTTTTATTCGTAAAACTTTTGTTGTTTTTATTCCATAGAAAAGCTTATATGCTCTACTTTTATTATAGAAACTTATAATTGTTTTAAATAATTTTGTTTTACTTTAAAATAATAATTTTTTTATTACATATTTGACTACTCGAATAATTTTGTATTCGCATTTGTACATCACAAACTAGAAAATACTCTTGCTTTGCCAATTTAATTCCCTAAATCATAAAATAGTTAAAGTAGTCGATGTCTGCAACAAGGTTTTTGTCAATTTAACACACTAACAATTGCAACATTTTTTTTAATAAAAAACAATAAAAAATTAAATAATATTTGAAGATAAAATTTAATTTTCTTTGGGACATTTCCTCATGTCCTCTTTTTTTCTTACTCAAAAATGTGACAAATATTAAGTTAATTATTCAAAATACAAAAATATACTATTTAATCAAGTGCGATGTCAAAGAAACGTATTATTTAATTGTTAAGATAACAAAGAGTATCCCGGAAAACATTTATGAAAAAGTTTAAAACAAAAAACAAATTAAAAACTAATGAAGCAGACTTTATGAATCATTCATATATAAGAGAAAACATGGATAGTTAGATCTAATACGATATTAAATGTTAAAGTGATAACACTTGTGAAATTTAATAATAATAAAAAGCGAAAATCTATTAAGAAAATTGTTTTAACCAAAAGAAAAAGAAATGAGATCGTTAACAATATTGAATATTCTAGCGGGCGCATTAATAATGCTTAGCGTTGCGGTTAGAGGCAATAATACAACGTATGGTTCTAGAGTACCCAACGATCACCTTTTGGCCAGGGATAAAATTTACAAGTCAAAGAGCTTTTTTAGGGGGCAATCTGTACGTTATGTTTATCCACCCAAGGTAAGAGTTCCATTAACTTGTATATAGAAATACATTCATAAACAAGAAATATATTTTAGGGTTTCATTAATCGTCACAATTTGACAGCTATAACAGTCTTCGATGGAAATGGGCCCAATAAATTAGGTTCTGTATGTTTAAAAGATGGCGGCCCAGGCTTTCGTAATGCCACTCTTCTATTTGAAGCAAAAAGAAATAAACCTTTAAATTTCACTGTCGAATTCTTTGGAATATAAACGAAATATGGGTGTTATGGAATAGATAAATCTTAAATATAAAATGAATGTAAAAATGAAATGTTTTCTTAAAATGATTTAAAGGTAAGAAATGAAAACTCAGCGATTATAGTTTATAATTCTACTATAAATGGAATTAGAACCAAATTCTAAAGGTATTCAGTTGAAAGTATATTTATTTAATTTTCATGTAAATTTGCATTTCTATAAAAGCTTTTTTCTTGCTAAACTTAATTTTCAATTAAAGCAAAACTTTGAAAATAACGTAATTGAGTATGTAATATTTACTTTTTTGTGTAATCCTTATAAGTTAATTTAGTAATATTTAAATTAAGAAATAAAATATTTTGATTTGTGGCAAAGTATTGCAGCCATCTCTAGTGAAAAATTTCATTTATGCGATAGGAATTCCTATGTAGCCTTATTGTTTTCCTAATTGAATTTATTAAAACCAAACATGTTACGCTGTACCTTGCGTTATTTTTTTGATATGATTTTCTTTAAGTTTAAGGTTGATTTCATCCTTACAACATGAATTAAAAGTGAAACTATTATTATTTAGAGGTATTATCAGTCAACTGCTCAGTTGAATATTCGACTTTTGCCCTGAAGTTACCTAAAGGCAGTATATAATGAATGCTGCGGACATGCAGAACCGCTCGAGAAATTTTCTCTGTCTTCAGCTTCTCTCTGTTGAAAATTCTTCTGTCGTTTAAAAGTATACATTTTTGGTACAAACAAACTTAGACATTAAAATTTTTTTCCTTTTAATGAAATCGAAAATAGAAATTAAAGTTCATATGAAACGAAACTTGCAAGAGCTTTACAAGGAATTATTCGGCGAAATTCCACTCAAAAACAATTACTGTTTGAAAAACATAATGTGAGCACATAATTTCTTTAAATACATCGGCAAGTGTACATAGAAAAAATTATTGTCAAACATATTCAAACAAACATTTTTTAATATCTCTATATTTTTGACCTTTTTTTAACAATTTGATTAAAATATTATTCAAACTTGAGGTCTTATTTAGTGGTTAAACAATTTTATTTGAAACTATCGATATTTCTATAGTCATTAAATATCATTTTCCGAATTGCCCCTGTCAATTATTAGTTGCAGCTTTAGGAGTACAAGTAAAACACATATTTTTTTAGTTGAATTTCAATAAAATTGTTACCAGAATTTACAAACGTCTTTGGTGGGCATTCACAAGAACTACTGATTCAAAGAATTTGGTTACTGAACACAAAATGTAGTTTCCTTAGTAGATGTATTCAAAATCCTTAAATATCTCTGTTCATGTTGCATCTTAAATAAAAACCAAATTATTTTGTTTCTCAATACTTCTGCTATACAGAAAAAAATAATGAATTCTGAAAATGTATGAAAATGCGCTATAAAATTCATTAGAAATGCCATATAAAATCTCTATATATCTGTGGCAATAGCCCAAGTAGACTTAAGAAAGATTGGTTTTCTTTTACTACGTTGTGCTGTAATATGTCCAATTTTGCAGTGGTTGCAGTGGTGACATTGCAAGAAAAGGATCACACCAAAGGATCATGCATATGTGGCAAAAAAAAACTCTACGTTGCTGAAATTTTATTTTATTGTTTTATTGATATCCAGATAATCAAAATACATACATATGAAAAAATTAGATATTCAAGCACTTTCTTTATTCGAATAAAATTTCTGGTGAATTCTTTTTTATTCGTAAAACTTTTGTTGTTTTTATTCCATAGAAAAGCTTATATGCTCTACTTTTATTATAGAAACTTATAATTGTTTTAAATAATTTTGTTTTACTTTAAAATAATAATTTTTTTATTACATATTTGGCTACTCGAATAATTTTGTATTCGCATTTGTACATCACAAGCTAGAAAGTACTCTTGCTTTGCCAATTTAATCCCCTAAATCATAAAATAGTTAAAGTAGTCTTGCGCATACGATTTCTTAACAAACATTTGTTATCCTTAAACTGTTTCTAATATGAAGCTGCAGTAAAATATTATTTTGAATAAGGCCTTAAGCATTTTCAAAATTTCAATTAAATTTTGTCTAATTAAAAAAATGCCTCTCAAATACTACAAAATATTACTAACACAAAATTATTATTAAAAAAAAAACAAAATTATTAAGCTTCATGCTCTTAATCTTGACAATAACGTAATTCGTATGCTTTTTTTCAAAACCCACACAAGATTTCAGATTTTGATCTCGTATTGAAATTCAATTTGAACCGATGACTGACTGCATTTTTTCTAGTTCAAACAATCGTACCATCAAACGTACGAGTTCATTTTTATTGTATAAAGATTTTTTTCTGATTTCAACTCATTTTATGATCCATTAAATTTCAAGCATAAAATTTACAATTTGATGGATTTTCTTATCACAAGGACATTTTAATGCTACAAATATAAGAAATAATAACAAGTATAAAAAATTGTTTTGCTCTGCTACTTTTCCATTAAAGACACAATCGTAAAATAAAAGATTAATTTGAAAGATTAATTTGCTATTAAAAATAATATATAAAATGCAATTTTATGTAGCAAGCAGTTTCGAAATGAATGTTACCAGGTGGCAAGTGAAAATATTTAGGAAATTTTTTGAGCTGGAGCTAAATGAAACAATAATTTTAATTTAGAAACATTAGAATATGAAACCGATTCCTTTCAAATACTATAATAATAAATAAAAAGTTTTTATAAACATACAATTAAATTCCTGTGTTATTAATCATAAAGAAGCTAAGTTACGAATATAAAGAATTTTATGAAATTCCCCAGAAGTTTTTTTAAAACTTTTAAAAACAACCGGGTGTTTTAAGAACCTAAAAAGTGAAAAAAACTTGTACAGAAATATTTTTCTTCTTATTTCCTACACCCATAAAAAACCATAATCGTAAATTATCATAAAAGTTTGCCCTTATGATTCTATCAAACATGCTATTATGGTTATCATTACTATGTAAAATGTTCTCATAAGCATATTTTAATGTTTGTAAGAACTATATTACGATGTACATTACAATCATATAAAGAAAACTATAATTTTGTGATTTTAAATATTTTTTTATAGAAAATATAGAAAAGAATATCTGCAATAAATATATGTGATGGTGATAGCGTTTCGTTGAAGTGAATCTAGATAAATATCTGAACGAGACGATTTTCGTCCCGCAGTGGAAACTCCAGAAATCTATTGATTCATTACTATTTGAATCTTTTCAACTAAAAACTATAGTTTTGAGATCCTACTGTTAAAAACTTGGCATATACAATTTTGCACAAATATGTTAAAGATTTACGCCAGTACCTGTCATAAGATCTAACCTGTCGGTGCTCTGTACAAGCTGCAGAACCATGTACAGACACCTTGCTAAAGTGCTATCGAAAGCTATCTAACCAGCTACCACCCCAACTGCTAAGCAGTAAGAAGTAACCCTATCATGGACCACTTACCAACCGCAACCGCGAGGGCAGCCCTGTCGAGTGGCAACATCATGTGGAGATATATGGCCTGAAGAGAGCATCTAAGACAGGATCACTAGCACCATATTGCAGACAAACTCATCCGACCCATAACTTTTCCCGCGTATCTAGGACAAGTCCTAGGGGCTACTGGTTCCCTTGGCATCAGATGGGATCTCAGATCGGCCTTGCATTAAAAGCACCTTCGCTTTTAGGTCCCGTGCAAACCTGAGGCATCGGTAGCACCTCTACCCAGACAAGCATAAGCAAAGCCACTTCCTTAAATACTTATATGCACGCCCGTTACCCTGTTATTTCAGGGATTGGGTAGTAACATACACGTTTTTAGGGGTTATCAGCTAAAAGGCCTAGGTCCGGAAACCTGATAACTCTATACCCCAAAAAGCACAACACCAAGGCACCAAGACAGGGAGCGATTTTGCACAGTGGTTAGAATTGACAAAAAAATAAGTTTTTTGTATGATATTTATCAAATTTGTTATTCAAAATATTCTCCAAAATAACTATCTTTTATTTTATTGTTTGTTTTTGGCTTAGCTGAGTATATGCCTGCATTTCATTGGCGCTAACCAAATCATGATTGAAAAGCATTCAAGCTCGTATACTTATACCAAACATTACAAATACTATATGCAAATCCAAACAGAACTCAATCATATTTTTCTATTTGTAATTCGCAAAATATATAAGCTTTTCAATCTAGAGACGTTTGTTTTAGAATTAATGTACCGGCCAAACTTAGAAATAATTTTAAAATGGATACGGACTATAATAATAATTTTTTAATAATAATTTTCTTTAATAATTTTTTCTTCAATTTGTTAATATTATATTTTTCACTTTAAATTTTGTGGCGAAATATGGCAAATATCTGCAAGTAAATTGTTTGTAATAAATTGTATCTGTATCTGTAGAATGGAATAGCTATAAATATTGTTTAACACAGAACTCGTATTCATTTTCGCTTAGTTCCTATACATGCCAGGACCTTTTTGCTTGACTTTCTTTAAAAAAAAGCGTCCTTCTAGAGTTCCTACGATTGCGTTACGATTTCTTTCAGAACTTTTTAGACATTATTATAATTTTAATGTTGCTTGTGGTAAGCAGGGAGGGCCTAATTGTGTTGTAGGCTCGTAAAATTTCAACTTTTTGATTTATTTATTAGCGATTTTTGCGAATATTTGTCATCTAAAGTTTTGCTACATTATATTGGTAATGCAGACATTAAGGGCATGATAAGTTAAAAAATACAAATTTATTCCTTAAAAATTACTATTCTAAATTTACATAAATATGTATTTGATTATAGATGAGCAAACTATCGCGGTAGAGAGAAAATAAAAATCAAAAAATTACGCAAACATGCACAGATGCTGGGCAGAAGGATATAAAAAAGATTTTTTTTAAATTTTATTTAACAAAAGTTCACTATTTTGTTAGGTTTTCACTGAATTGAAAGCCACGACACGTGGAGAGAAAGTTTTTTCTATTAAAAAATGGTATAATGGTATATAATAAATGTATAATTTCACATTTGGAAATTATACAAATTTGTTAATAGCAGTGAGCAAGAAAGTAAAACTATCAATCATAAATTTAAAGTAAATATTCAGTGATTTCAAAATAAAAACTTTCATTTTGGAACGATTGAAAAAAAATCATTAAAATTCTTCACAAAAATATCTTCCAAGCTTATTAAACAATTAATGTAGAATTTATGAGCGGGTGAACCTTTAGATTCCAAAAAAGGAACACAATTCAAAAAACTAATTTGAAATATGTAAACGCCGCTTCCGGTAACTCTCAAAAATAAAATCTGTCTTGCAAATAAGCCAATTTTGCTAAAATTTTCAGCATTTGAAGCAATTTTCTAAACTTTAGAAAACTAATGAATCTATAAAATCGATTTAACAAGAAGTTTTGTAATTGATAAAAAAGACTGCAAAAATATTCGAAAACCTATTAACGAACCAATCGATTCCAATGAAACTTGGAACAAACGATTCTGAATTTTTATGTTGAGTTTTGAATCTTAAGATTGTGGATTCAATCGAAGTGATATTCGATAATTTCCTTTAGAAATCATTTTTTTCGAAAAACATGCTCAAACTTCTCATAACACATCTAATGGCGAAGTGTAAAATTTTAATGATAATTCGTTTAAAGAAATCTTTTTAACAATACAACTTAATTTAACTTCCTTAAAAGATTGCGTGTTCCAATCTAATAAGAGTCTTCCAGTTAATAGACAGAGAATTTCATATTGTTTTGTGCAGGACCTAATGATATAATTATAGTTGTTCAGTTTCGCTGATACTAAGAACAGTTTAATTCCTGTCTTGTTTTAAGGGGCGTGAGCCTTTAGAGTAGCACCCTCTTTGAATTCATGGTTGCAAATAATATATAAAATTATTTCTAATTAACACTATTTTTTCAACCTCTTTCAATATATTTTTTATTTTATTAACGTGCTTTAAGTCTTTTTATAAAGAATAAATTTATTTTATTTCAATATTTCGACGCCTCTGGGCGTTTTCTGCAGGAAAAAAATTATTTTAAAAATGTGATAATAAAAATTTTTTTTATAAAAAGACCTAAAGCTATTTAATACAAGTAAATTGCTGTTTGTTGTGACTTTAGCTGTTCATATGCCGACATTTCATTGGTCGCTAAACCAAATCATCAGTGAACTTTAAGCAGTTTGACGGCATGGTTTAGCAACCAATGAAATGTCGGCATATGAACAACTAAAGCCACAACAAATAATCCATTTTGCAAAAACTCTAATTGTTTTAACAATTAGTTGGGGAGAATATCCCAAAATAATTAATTTCAATATCAAATTAGGGCATGTGCTCACCTAAACCAACAACAAACAATAAATTTTTACAGTTTCTAATCATTCCAAAAAATTCTTAAATCGATTGTATAGATTCGGCCGAAGCAAGAACACGTAGCTGTGAAGAGAGAATGGGATGAAGAGGGAAGAATAGGATGAGCGAGACAGTTGGCACGTAGCATAAACTATACATAGACCCGACAACTTTGAAAACGTGCATAAAGTTTGTCTGAAAGGGAGAGCTAATCTAGTTGTTTTTATATAGATATCTCTTCACACAAACTTTATGCACGTTATACAAAGTTAATGCAAAATATGATTCGGACCCTTTTTAAACGTCAAAGTTGAGTATTCTGTGTGTATTCTGTGGCACGTAGTAGAGGCATAGAGACACACAAGCGGACAAACACAACCAAAGAGACAACGAACAACAGTAGAACGATTTAGTAAGGAAAAGAACACTTAATATGGCACAGAGCCAAAACAGGTCTGTTTAGAAACTAATTTTGACATGGGATGGTAGGAAGATCATTCCAAATCGCAAAATCGCCTTTTTCGTTAAAAGGATATATCCCAGGACAATAATTTCATCTTAAATAACTTCGAAAATTTTACTCAAATTGGTTTTTTAATTAAGATCGCATCTTTTGACTGCTTTTAAAGCCGTAAAGCAGTGTTTTAAGATGTTTTAGCCATTGTTTCTTTAAAGAAGGTGAAAAAAGAGAATTAAAACAACAACGAAAATCATCATTTGCCTGCCGCTAGGATTTAAAGATATTTCAAGCGTTTTTGTTAACAAAATTAAAATTCAAACTATTCTTTTATTAGATTTGCCTCCTGTCTACGCCACTGCTCGATAAGAACTGTTATTTAACGAAGAAAGTTTAAAACACATACAATTTAACCAAGATCTTTGCATACTTGAAGGCATGTCAAGAAAAAAGTTTTAAGCTTTCAAATGAGTAACGTAGGGCTTCCACTGAAAAATATTGTTTCGACAATAACAATCAATACATGCACACATTTTCACCACTACATGCACACTGGTTCAATTGTCTGATTGAATGGAAAATTTGTAAAAAAAACATGTCGTATGTCGGCAATAATTTTAAAATTTTTTTATGAAAGAAAAATGCAAATAAGAATTAAAAATTATAAATATCAAGATTTTTCGATATTTTAGACAAAATTGAATTGCCATTGTCAATGTCTGGACGCCTACGTCACAAGAGATAATTATCGGCATTTTGTACAATTATTTAATGCATGTTCCTTATTGTCATGACAATATTGTCAGATGTGAACGTGAGGTTAAATTGCACCGCGTGAGTGCTGATCATGATTTTAGTTTGAACATTATCGATGTCTGCAACAAGGTTTTTGTCAATTTAACACGCTAACATTAGTAATATTTTTTTTATAAAAAAAACAATAAAAAATTAAATAATATTTGAAGATAAAATTTAACTTTCTTTGCGACATTTCCTCATATTATACTTTTTTCTTATTCAAAAATATGACAAATATTAAGTTAATTATTCAAAATACAAAAATATACTATTTAATCAAGTGCGATGTCAAAGAAACGTATTATTTAATTGTTAAGATAACAAAGAGTATCCCGGAAAACATTTATGAAAAAGTTTAAAACAAAAAACAAATTAAAAACTAATGAAGCAGACTTTATGAATCATTCATATATAAGAGAGAAAATGTTTAATTAGATCTAATACGATATTAAATGTTAAAGTGATAACACTTGTGAAATTTAATAAAAATAAAAAGCGAAAATTTATTAAGAAAATTGTTTTAACCAAGGGGAAAAATGAGATCCTTAACAATATTGAATATTCTAGCGGGCGCATTAATAATGCTTAGCGTTGCGGTTAGAGGCAATAACATAACGTTTGGTTCTAGAGTACCCAACGATTACCTTTTGGCCACGATTAAAATTAATAAGATGCATAACCCTTTTAGAGAGCAAACTGTACGTTATGTTTATCCACCCGAGGTAAGAGTTCCATTAACTTGTATATAAAAATACATTATTAAACAAGAAATCTATTTTAGGGTTTCATTAATCGTTACAATTTGACAGCTATAACAATTATCGATAGAAATAAGCCCGAAAATTTCGGTTCTGTAAGTTTAGAAGATGGCGGCCCAGGCTTTCTTAATGCCACTCTTATACTTGAATCAAAATTACATAAATCTCTACATTTCACCATTCAATTCTATGGAATAGAAACGAAATCTTAAAAATAAAATGAACATAAAAATTAAATGTTTTCTTGAATTGATTTAAAGGTAAGAAATGAAAACTCAGCGATTATAGTTTATAATTCTATTGTAAATGGAATTAGACCCAAATTCTAAAGGTATTCACTGCAAAATACGAGTACATTTAATTAATTTTCATGTAAAATTTGTTTATATATACTGGTGATTTGGCAAAAACACCAGCAAAACATCAAATGTGTATGCAAAGGGTAATTTTTTACCAAGTTTCTTTTTGGCAGCTAAGCTGTTTTCGTGTAACATGTTACTGCTAAACATGTTCAGTTTGGTCTCTAATTTAATCATGAATCGACTTATAAACGATCAACGATTGGAGATTATTGATTTTTTTTATCAAAATTCATGCTCTGCTAAAAACATGCATTGTCCACTTTTTTTAATAAGAAAATTGTGTTCAGCGACGAAGCTCATTTCTGGTTGAATGGATACGCGAACAAGCAAAATGGCCGTATTTGCTGTGAAGATCAGCTAGAAGCATTGCACCTCGAAAAATGCACTGTTTGGTGAAGAATGTGGGCCGGTGGAATCATGGGACCGTACTTTTTCAAATACGACGAAGAAAGGAACGTTACTGTGAATGGCTAGCCCTACCATGCGATGATTACATTTTTTTTTTGCTGGACTTGGCTGACATGTGGTTTCAACAAGACGGTGCCACATGTCACACAGTACGCGAAACAATGGCCCAATTGAGAGAAGAGTTGGCTAAACAGTTTATTTCCCGTTTGCGGCCGGTCAATAGGTCGCCTAACTCGTGCGATTCAACGCCTTTAAACAATTTTTTTTTGGGGCGTAGCCGCGCTAAACATTTACATAAACATTAAACATTGAATTGTATAAGTTGTTCTATCGACTCAAATAAATATTTCATACATTTCTCTAAATCCAAAAGCTCTTAAAAAATCAGCCTTTAACAGTTGTTCTAATCATGCCTTATTTATAATCTGTAACGTTTTTTGTAGCAATCGATTTAACAAAATCCTTTATGATGTCATACATAGTTGCAGAGATTATTGTATAATGACCGTAACCATGTCATAAATATATCCCATAATAATTTTTATATAAAGATCTATTCAAGCACAAGAAAATCATATCTAATGATATCAATAATTAGATGCCAATAAATCATATCTTGACATAAAATCAAGGTAATTAGCCAACAAAGCGCTAAATAGTTATTCCAAGTAATAAAAAAAATTAAAGACAATTCAATTGAACTCGTTAAATTGTTTCAAGAATATTTAATTGGAAAAAAACAAACACAATTCCAAAGAATAAAGCCATTAGCAAAAAAGAAAATAAATAAATTATTTTAGCTGTAAATGAGACTAATTAACATTGTTAAGGAGCGACAAAAGCCAGAAAGAAAAAGCAGTGAAGAGTTCAAAAACCAAAAGAAGAAAAAAAGAATTCAAACCTAAATCAAAAAGATTTTTTGAGGAAAGACATTTGCCAGAAGAGGAAATACTAAAGCAAAAGTGAAGGCCAAAAAATGCAAAAGTTGGCAAACAAAAACAATAAAAAAGAAACAGAAAAGCAAAGCTCTTGGGGGAAAATTGTTACAGAGAAAGTTGAACAGAAATTGCACTAAATGCCATTAAAATTGTTTCATTGTTCTTTAGGATTTTTCTTTTTCGGCTTAATTTTTTTTTCTCATTAATTTAACCCTAATCCTACCAACATGAGTCTGTGAGACACTTTTCGATAATCGATTTAATGTTGCAACGAAACTATGTAACATATCACAACCAAATTTCACGATCCATATTTTGCAGATATTAAGCACAAGTTGTTGTAAAAAAGCTAAGGAGCATTAAATTATTCACTTTATTTTAAGTTAAAACAAAAACAAAAACAAAATGTAAGAGATACCACCGACATGTGTCGCGGAGGCACACACTAGAAAAACTCTTTATTTTTAATTTATCCTTTATATTTATTACAACTATTCGTATATCTATACATCTAAAATATACTAGTAAGAGGCTTATTTGAAATCGTTAACAAAAATCTTTCAGCCACTGCACTGGTGACAACTTAGCTGTCGATGAGGAGCATGTTTCTTTTTTGTGTAAATAATGGAATCAATAAAATGTTTGTCAATACCTCTAAACTTGTCTGAAATTATGTGTCTTAAAGACACATGTTGGTAGAACCTGCAACTTTTTATGCCGGTATAATGCGGGTTAACGGGAATGTTGATTTTTCCCCCTTTTTTGTAACATTTTTTGGCTGGTTGCTGATGAAATCATTGTTAACGTCACTTAATTTTTTCCATTCCTTTTATTTCGTGCCAAATGGCTGCAGTACTACGCTCAAATAAATTGATTGATATATTCAATTAAGGATCATTAATATATTAAATACGGAGCAAAAAGTTCTTAACAACGACTGCTGCAGAAAATTTATTAAAGCTTTACATTAAAATGGACAGGCCATGAGCTGCAAGTCATCATTCACCCTTCGGAAAAGTAATTGTTTTTTTTCTTGAGCTTTTAATAATTCAATAATAAAAAAAAAACTTTATTAATAAATTTTTTATAGCCAAGTATGATATGGTTAACTTCATTGTATTACGTTATTAACGGATCAGGATCACTGAAAGTTTATATGCGCTGAAAATCCTTAATTCAGTTTTAAATTTTTTTTTTTGGTTTTAAACTTTTTTAATTAAAAGTATAATAATGACAAGTAAGTTTTTTTTCTGAGGAAGTTAAAATCAGATGAAAATAAAACATTTATTGAGTTTTTTAAAGAAATTTCGCGGCTGATAGAATAAATACCAACCGCAGCTGATAGTCGGCTGCAGTCAAATTTCCCTAAAGAGGCTTATAAATAAATAATTCATGTCCGGTTTTTTTATTTGGACATAATACAGAGTTTTCCATATTTTGATACAGGTAGTTAATTATTGTACATACATATATATGTGCATTTAGGAATACTTATATACATATAACACAGACATTCATTAAGAGAGCACGAATTTTGTTTTATATTTTAATATAAATTTTTTCTTGCTTTCAAAATTTTAACCACAAAGTGAATACTTTAGTACGATGCTTTGAGCACAAATTACACTTTTTTAACTTTCGCGTGAAAAATATATTTCGCCTTGTTTGTCAGAAGAAATGTTTTGTTGCTAATGAAATCCTCAGTGAAGTTCAACCGATTTCTAAGCACTCACACTGTTATCTTTATGCAAAAACTAACCAATACAATATGAGAATTCCAAAATATATAAAAAAGTATAAAATATATAATCGAACTGCAAAACAAACAATTTATATTCGATATGAATCTATTTAATATATCATCATTGTTTCAAATCACGGATAATCTCATCTTGTCATTTCTGCTCGTTGTACTGACTAAGCGATACACACCGATGTCACTTCAACTCGCGGTGCTGGTATTTAGTAGGAAGAAAATTATGACAGACAGTGGATTCCCTGTTCAGGTAAAGTCATCGACATTATGAATTTTTCTGATGTACAATTAGTGTGGCATTGTGTTAATTTTTGTTTGAAGGCATATCACTGGTCACTGGGCAGTACCGGCAGTAATTGAAACTCTTCTATGCCCAGCGCCCTCGGCGAAGTAAAAAAAAAATCGTATAATGGATATACAAAATTATAAGAACACGCAATAGAGGAGTTGCGTAAGAATTAAACTCTCTCTCCCTCTCCCTGTCTCTCTCTCTCTCATTTTCACCACCTGGCAACTCTCCATAACTACCCCTTTCACAAAGAAGTGTGACACTTTAAGTAGCAGGATTTAATTGCCTGAGTTTTACTTCTCGTTATAAAAATATAAAAAAAAATTAGGCTAGACAATCCGATAATCACGAATTTTTTAGGGTGCCTGGATAAGAATTAGAGAATTTTCTTGTCTTTTTTTATTCTCGTAGCATCTTAACTTCCAAAACTTATGAAAGGTGTCAACTGATGGCTTTGCCTCCCAATACATGCCGTAGAAAAGGACCCCTGTTCGTTTGCTGAATGCACGCAATCGCCGAATAATGACATAGATAAGCCCTTCAGGAAAGCACATTTCCATTCCATCACCAGAATGCTTAAGAATGACATTACATTATTACGTTTTCTGTTATTTAAATTAAAAAATTTTCTTTTATCTGATAATCAACCAAGTGTTTAAAGTACTTAAGCCTCCCTGGGGAGAAATATTTTGTTTTGAAACAATTTTAATATATATATATATATATATATATATATATATATATATATATATATATATATATATATATATATATATATATCACTTCTTCTTCTTCTTTGCTAAAGGGCTATAGCTGTCCTCCAGAAAAATTCTATAGCTCCGCTAATGTCTTCCAAGCACAAAACACAGCTTCAATTAATTTGATTCAAAATTCACTTATGATCTGTCGCCACTATGCGATCCATCAACAAAATAATTATTGGTGTCCTTTATTCGCTTTCTTAAGTGATTCTTTCATTTCTGACGAAATTAATACGTTCGTTAAATCTAAGGACTATTTCAGTAACTTTTCAAAAGTTCTAATTTCCCGTAGTTGACTGACTGGGAGACATTTTTGCAGTAATTCAAAGTGGCACGGTGGCACGGTTCTATAACTTTTCTAACTGAAAGCGTTCAACTTTTAAGGGTATCCAGAGATAAGAATTTAATCAGTTGCAGGCTTGACTTTAAATATTTTTAAGCTGGATATCAGTTTCGTGATGACAAACCCTTTATTTGGATAGTATAAATTTTCTAAATGATAGTGTTTTGTAAAATTTGGGGCATCAGTGATTTAATTATCAGCAAAAACTTTGTGAGAAACCACTTAAGCAGCATGGCTATCAATGAGTAATAAATTCGACCTGTCCTTATGGGAAAACCTTTTGAGTCGGGTTAAGAACAACTTGTTGTACAACATCTTTCCACATAGTAATGATTCAAAAAATGTTGAAGTCTTCCAGTTAATTGTTTGAAATAAAACATTTTCTCTATATCCGAATAAAAAGGATATATGGGGAACTCTCGTGATTCTCAGCCGATTTGCAAAAAATTTTGCAAGGTTATTTCTTAAATAGATTTACATTCATTGTAAAAATTTCGTTTTATTATTTAAATTTTGGGAATTAGGAAATTTTTTGTTCTTCTAGTTGGCATATATTAATATATTTCAAACGACTTTCCTGTAGTTCCTAGAATAGTTTTGGTATTTTATACGAGTATTAATGTAATAAGAAAATGTTTTTAATTCTTTAAAAATTATCGCATACATTCCTGATTTCAATTAATGTAGCGATGGCTTTAGAAAAGTATGTGCGGCAATTATTTTTTGAGAACTAACTTTTCAACTTCTAATTTCAACTGGTTTAGCTTTTATAAGTTTTAGATTAAAAGATAGCCTTAACCCTCTCGTAAAATTAAAGATTTGCTAAATAAATAAGTTTCTTTCAAAAGTTGTTTTAATTCAATTTCGTTGGATAAAAGGACAACACATAATGATACTTAATTTCTTTGCAAGTATTATAAACTACTTATTGCCAAAAGATATGCTCCACTTAAGTCCTTAGCACCCGTCCAACTGCTTTCGCTTATAACAAAATCCTGAAAGTTTTTCTTTGCAAATGACTGCACAAAATTGTTAAGTTCTCGGGGTGTATCAGGAAGTATGTGTGTTTTAAGCGTAGAATAAAAGTATACAATTATAATGAAAAGGAAAGAATAACTGTATTATAAATGGAAAATAAACAGCAACATGAAAGAGAACTTGGCAGGCCACCCTGCATTCATGTATGGTCGCCGTTTATTATCCTTTTAACCATAAGTAAAGTTGATGCAAGGCAGAAGTATTGAATTGAGTTGATTTGCGATATCAATCAGATTTAGTTGAAGAGAGAGAAAATAATTGATGAAATAAATGAAACCAATCGTCCGTATAAATGAATCAAAAGCAACAGAACAATATAACAAAACAAACGTCTATGCAAGTGGTGAAGTAAGATTGCATGTGTGTGTGCGTGAATGTTAAGAATGAATGGCTAAATTGAAAAGGAATTTAAAAATTGTTATACTCGTAAAATGCTTATGTTGCCATTCTACTTACTGTACGAATTTTTAATCGAAATGAACACAATCAATATGGAAGTAGAACAAAAGGCAAATAAAATCAACAAGCAGAAAACAAAATTAAAAATGAAAACATTTAACAAAAAAGCTGCACTCGCACAGCATAATATTAACAATGGCCATCCATATGAGATCAACTTGTAGGGATAATCACTAAAACTGAAAAATAACAAAACGAAATGAAATGAAAAGTTTTTTTATGTTTCTTTTACCTTTTTCTCGAAAAAAAAAAAACTAAAACAATTTTCTATATGAAAATATTTTTTTATTTTCTGTTAGAAAAATTCTTTGAAAAAGAATTTAAGGCTTATCCTTAAAGCTTAAAAGTTTAGGAAATAAAGCCTTGCGGAAGAGGTGAATGACTCTTGGCAGGATTAAAAAAATACTAAACAAATAAAAACCTCAACATATTGAAATAAAATGTAAAGGAGTCAATAAGACCTTGCAAAAAAAAGAAAATCACTTAGTCCTGTTATAACAATCCATTTATTGAGATTAACCGAAATTGTAAGAAAGTTAGAGTGTGTCAAAGGCACCCGCATTTGTGGTAACTTTTATATGGCTTGGTTGGATCGTGTTAATATTTTTTATAATATTATTGTTAAGGACGGCTATATTTTTCATAAGAAACAAGTGATTTTCTTTTGGTTTTGCGTTTTGTTCCATTTTCTCATTTATTTATTGTATGATTTTACAAAAACAAAATACATGACCCATTATTGTAATAATAACCATACTGCAATTATGTTTTTTGAATTCTGTTTAATATCTATAAATAAAATTTTAAGGCTTTTGAAAAAAATTTTTTTTAATATTCTCAAAAAATATTAGCGATTAAATTTTTGTAACTCAAATATTATTAAGTATAATTTATTCAGAAAAGCTGACGTCAGAGATCCCACAATCAAAAAGAATATATTTAAATTTTTAGCCTACAAGGATTTTGCCCTATGAATAACGATATTTATTATTCAACCAAAAAAATATCATATGACATAAATTTCTTTTGAATAATATTGAAATTTCCAGTTAAAATTTCTTTCAGTATTTTTACGAAAAATTTTGTCGAACCATCAATATTTTGTATTAAATTTAATCACAATTTTTCCTTGAGAAATTGTCAAAGCAACAATTTTTTAGTTCAATATTATGCCAATTTTAAGTAAAAATTTTGTTAAATCAAACATTTTTTTCTTTAGATTTTATGCTAATTTTGACTTAATTTTTTCAAGATTTTAACCATTTTTAAGTGAGAAATTTATCAAATCATTTCATTTCTTTTGAGTTTTGTGACAATTTTGACTACAAAATTTTAAAGAACTCTCATTTTTTTTAAATTGAGTCGGACGAAAACAATTCATTTTATTTTAATTTAGTTGATCAATTTTTTAGAAGGATGTATAGAACTACTTTCCGCTTCCTTTGCAATTTTAATGAATTTTTGACATATAAAATTCCATCTCATTTTTGTGTTTATTTCCTTAATTTCAAGTTGTTTGAAGGATATTTTATTTTTTTATGACTAATATGCTCCATTTCCTTACAAAAAAGCAATTAAATCTGGAGTTTGCCAGTATACCAATGCCTAAATCAAACCTAAATTATTATAAATTCACAGACGATTTTCATATGCTAATAAAGTAAATCAAAAACGTTCCATATGTTTTCAATTTACTCATGTTACCCAAGAAGTTTATCTAAGCATCAAATCTGATTCTGTAAAATCATCTTCAAGATGTTTATTTATTTGGTTTATGGATAAATAAAATGAAATAGGAGATATTTTAAGCCAAAGAAAATAAATGATATTGAACAATTAAAAGTAAAACGGTCAAAAGGCTACATATATTTTTAGGATTAGAGACAAATTTATTTGCAGTTTTTGACCTTTAAAGGATTAAGGCTCATGTGCTTTTTTAAGCAAATTTTCCAACTGATTTGGGTTGTTGTTTTAACTTTTCGGATATTTTGGAAATTGAAAAAAAGGATATAAGAGGACATGTTTTAAATATTCAGGTATCAATAAAATTTTGTGGCCTTTGAGACTACACTTCATTAATAATTCAAGATATTGAACTTCCTCATAAATATTTTTATTCAATTTGTGGCTTGCTTTTGCGAAAATTGAATAAAGGATATTTTGTAGATTTAACCATTTCTTTGACGTTTGCAATAAATATCGGTTGCCTAATCTATGCCACATCCTAATTTCCATTTGTTTTAACATTTTAATAGTTTCTATTGTAGATTGATTATAGTTGGTTTTTTAAAGAATTTTATACCTTAAAGGGTTAATATTTTATACCTTTTGAAATTTTTGTGCTTATTTGCCTTTTGTGTTTATTTTCAATTCAGCCGGATTATAGTTTTAACTTTTCATACTCCTTCTTATTTGATGTTTATTGTTGCTGTTTTATGGTTGTGTACATCACGAGTGGGTACTTTTGCTTTGTCTTGCAGCACTTAAGATAATCCTACTTTAACAATAAAATTCCATATGAAATGAAAACACTTAATAAAACCGATTAAATAAATACTCATACTTGTGCATGCTTGTATGTAGAAAATTATGAAAAAAACCTCTCAAGTTGGAAAATATTTATTATTACATATTTTTTCATCAGTACAGGACTTTTCTCTAGGACACTCGGTTTCTTTCTCTCATAAAATGACCATGATTTTATTTAATATTTATTGTTTTAACAAAGTTTTTGAATATATTGAGGCTGTTATTCACAATATTTTCAACAAAAAAAAAAAAAAAAAAAAAAAAAATTATTCTTATTGAGGTCCTAAAATCGTTCGATAATCATAAAGATGAAACCATAAAAATCAAAGTAAAACAAAATGTTTACAACATTTCATTTTGTGTGCAATATTGCTACTCGTGCGCACAACAATATCATAAAGAACAAAGTTTCTTATCTTTCTATTTCGAAATCTATTTTAGACAAATCTTTTAAAATCACATAAACTAAACACTTGTCCGAAAGTCAAAAGATTATTAAAAGGAAACAAAAACAAAATAAAAACAACATAAAAGTCATAAAAATTTTACACAAATGCACACACATATACTTACGCGTGTTGTACTTACGCACACATTCAAAAAACACATTTAAATATTTTAAACAAATTTATTAACTTTTCAAAACATAAAAATGTAAAAGAAACTCTTTTGAATTACGATACAACGTCTCGGTCATGAGATTAGAAACCAACAACCAAAATGATCATAAAATACCAGAACATGGCAATTTTACGTTTTTTCTATCTCTCCACATTTCCTTTGCTTAAATTCAAAGAGGTTGTACGTGTGTGTGTGTGCGTGTGCCTTTATGTATTTAGTAAGTCTCTAGATGATTTTTAATAAAGGAAAGGAAAAAACTTTTCAATGCATACAAGACATAAATATTATAGACTATTAAAAGTATTACATTAAATTAAGGAGGAAAAAAAATACGAAATTTTGTGTTTGATGTTAAAGGAAAAGAGATTTCGAAATTTTATAGAGAACAGATTATGATTTACGATAAGTGAAATCCATAAAATAAATTACAGCGGAATATGTTGGCAGTGATTAGAACGTTTGAACGTGTAAAATGTATAATGTTCTTGCATAGCGAAAGTATGTTTCAGCAAGAGGTAAATAAATGACACTTTTAAGTAAAAGAAAATGTTGCAATCAAAATGTGGCAACACTTGAGTGTTTTCTTCAATTTTGTTGGTTCATAAAAATCACAAATAAACGGCCTTCCTGTAATTTTTTGTTCTAGATAAACACAAAATGTGAAGACTTTCTGATTAAATTAACAGAATGTAGGAGGAATCTGTGGTCCTTATCGATCTATAGATTAATAGGTTGGGTGTTACACCCTCTGGTCCATTTGCAAATTTCTTTCAAATATTTTCCATAAAAATGGATGTAAAAGCAATCTTTATATATTAATGAAAGATATCAAGGCTACATAAAGTGTCATTTGTGTCATGTTCTTCACTGTAAATCAAAGAATATCCTTGATGTTTCTTGATATATGTGTGTGCAGCGTCAAAAAGTCTAAAGCAGCTTAAGTTCTCTTGCAATTATGCTCCTGACCATATGCCCAGCAATATTTTGATCAAATATGCTGTTGCCTCAGCTATCCCGATTACAATTTCATTCAATATATCTAATCCCAAATTGTGGAAATAAGTCGGGTAACAAATCTGAGAATACAAATTGCAAAACAGAGTGTTATACCCAAATTAATTAAAGATCATCTGTGCTGCAAAGTATCAAATATAATGGATTTCAAAAAGGATGTTCTACCAAACAAACCTTTTCAAATATTCTATCAATATCATCAGTCATGGTTTTTCTTAAAAATAAATCAAACAGATGTTATCTGCACTTAAGGAAGGAATTGGATAAAGTCAATAATTTATATTTTATAAAGAAATTAAAAATTATAGGGTTCACTGAGCTTCCCATTAAGAGGATATACTAGCACGAGTATTTATCAGGACGAACGCAAACCGATCGTTTTAAAACCAGCAATTTTTCAGAGTATAAATGGTCGCCGTAAGAAGCCTCCTTGGACTGTTGCTTTTCTGACTACTTATTACTTGTAATGCCTCCCCGAAATTAATAAAATTTTCAAATATTCTAATGTACGCTGATGACATTAAAGTTTTTTCAAGCTAATGGATGATTTTTTAACCATTTGGGTTTGTAAAATTGCAAAAAAGCACAGAAGAATTTGCAAAAGTGAATGAAATATTTATTTTGGGCGGTAAATGAATGCCTGACCTTTGCTCCTTAAAGATTATTTCAAGTAAATGTTGTCCGCGACTACGCCATAGGTGGTCCATCCGTGAGCTTGAATTTTGACAAGGTTTTTCCAGCATTTTGGCCGGTATGTTACCAATGTAAGCTGTAATGTAGTCTACCAGGACGTCAACTGTGGTTGGCTGCGAAACGTGAGAATAATTGCTCACCAAACACAAATCTCGATAGGTTCATGATATCACGTGCCGTGTGCCATGTGGCACCGTTTTATTGAAACCAAGTCCAATTCTTCTATTTTGTTCAAAAATCGATGTGATAAATAGATTTTTTGATCTTATTTAACTCTAAACTGAACTTTATTTCAAAAACAATGACTGCAGTAAATAAAGCCAGTAGATCAGTGAAGAATTGAATGATACGTATATCGCGAAAACGTTGTACGTCCAATTCTAGAATCAGGATCGATGATATGGGTTGCTATTTTCCAATATCATTCTAACGCAATTGAATCTCTGCAAAAACATTTCCTTATCTTTCATCTTCGAAGATTTAATTTGAACCCTCTCAGCTGGCCTTCACATTCCGCTCTTTTTACATTGGAATGAAATATTATTAATGGTAACGTCTGCTATGGGTCTCTGGTTCATGAACTCGTGTTTAATTTCCTCAACGTTCAACCCGTAGTTTCTTGCCGCAATCAATAAAATTTTATGGACTGAATTATGCTAATGCTTACCCGCTCAGGAGAATAAGCAACACATTTAATGGATAATATAGATTTTTCTCCATAAAAATCATAAAAATACGATAATCATATTCTTGAAGTCATGATAAGCTTATGGATTATCATGAATATATATTTGTAAGTAAAGTTTTATTACATGAAATGCCTGTAAGAAAAAATTCCATAAACAAATAATAAATAAATATCAAAAAAAAAAAACATAAAAAGTGTAAATTTTTTGCCTTTTCAAAGAGAAAAAGGGGACTTTACGAATTCTCAGCAAACACGAGCTTAACATGAAAGTGCGCGCAATTTTGTAGGAAAGCTCGCTTTGTTAGAAAAAATGGTCAAGAAATTTTTCTATAAAGTGATCAACAGAAAATACCAATATTTTTTTTTTCAATAAGTGACTATACATGTCCTCCGGAAATTTTTGGAGGGAGGCCTCCCGCTAAGTTTTTTTAATCAAGAGTAGAGCGTGTATTTAATTGTGTTCATGTTTTAATTAAAAGTTTAATTGCCTCAATTGACATTTTAATAAGTAGAGAATTTGACTCTTATCGTATTGTTATTGCAAATAATACTTCAGCTGAAAAAGATTTAAAAAAATAAGCTTTTCGTGGTGTTTGATTACTTTTGAAACATTATGACTGCCTTTTTATGTGTCTATAAACCAGTCTCGAAAGGACTAAGGACCTACGAAACGATGTTTAACACCTCTTCCTGTGGAATTTCTGAAGAATGAGATAGTCCTCCTCTTCATCCCAAAATTTAAAAAAGTTAAGGGGTGCAGTCACCCTAGAAAATTCTATGGATTAGCCTATTTTTATACAGAATATTTAGAGCCAATGAAATGCTGTCATATAGAAAGCTTAGACAATAAAATATATCTTTTTTTAAAAAAATAATGCGAATGAATAATTTAATTATATTTTATCAAAATTCTAATGCTCTAAGATAGGAGGAATGTTGAACCCAATAGAATGGCAAAAGTGGCATCATTCGATTCTTGACAACATTTATTATGTCAACTGTTTTATTCTACTCTATACGTATTGACAAATTGATAAAGATTCATTCAGAATATTGCAAAAATTCGACTCTTAAACTATTTCCATTAATATTTAATCAATGCAAGTATAAAAATTCATTTATTTGCTTATGCAAATCTCAATTATTTTTCAATTGATAACACAAATTTCTTAAATTACAATTAAAAAAATTTGTATTGTACAGAGCGAAACTTTAATTCAAATTGAAGGAATGGGTACAATCTATTTGAACTATTTTTATATTGTTAAAACTATTGTTATTGTTCAAAAGTGTATTACGAAAAGTTAAACTTTTTTAAACTCTGGGAAACAAATTAATTTCTTTTATGGTTTATTTTATTGATGTTTTGAAAATTCCATTAAAATAAATATTATTTTTAAATTAAAAATAATTATATTTTATTGTCTTCCCTTCTCCTTACAGATCTTAAATTAACATCCTAAATCTATTACGAAAAGAAAACGAAAATCATGCTTGAATAATAAAATCTCATTAGTAAACAAAACAGGAAATAAAAATGTCCATTAAATAATAAAGCGACATATACAGATAATGCAAGAAACCAAATAAAACTGAAATATCATAATAACAAAAAAAAAATATTTGAGGACGAAAATGAAATATTATTTCAAATAACCACAAAATATCACAGAAATATAAAGAAAGAAAATATAAAAAAAGAAATAAAAAGAGCAGATTATGAAGTAAATAATAACCAATCATTTTTTATACACAAATAAATAGAGAAAAAAAGAATAAAAAAACGTACCGTAGTGATTAATAATGTTTTATGATCTCTAGTTAACCACGTAACAAACACAAACAACACACAAACGGAAACAATAATATGTGATTCTGGTTATAAGCGGATATCCGTGTCGAAAACAAAACCAACTACAACATCAGACCTCAACAGCTACACAGCCAGAGCTCTAGTACCAAATCCAATAAGAACTTTCAGCAAAAACCTAGTGCAAAGTAGTTTTATTTCTTTTGGCAACCATTAGCATCGAAATCCTTAAAGCAAAAAGTGCGTCTGGTCTAAGGACTTCTTTTTATTGCTGTGTTTAAGGTTTAGTGGTTCAGAAATTGTCATATTTAAAAATTACTTAAGACGTCGCCATAACTGCAAACAATCTCATTGCTTTACTTTGACAACATTAAAGGGAAAATCTTTTGCCCCCTCCAAAGAAAAGCAACAACAACAGAGAAAGCATAAAATTATTCAGAGCAAATATACAACACGAGCAAAAAGCCCAGCATTACAGAGAAAAACAAAAGCAAAAACAAAAAAATAAAGTTAAAAATGGAATTCCTTAAAAGGAAACATTTTTCATTGTGGATTACGGCGACGACGACATTTATAATCCTGACCAGCATTGTGTGCACCGTTCAGGGACTGCAGGGTGTACCAACATGGATGTAAGTACTGAAAACAAATGAAAACGTATTTATATTTCTTTTTAAATAACTGTCGCATTAAATTTCTTTTTAAAGGAAACCTTTCAAAATGTCGTTCTATCAAAAGTTATTAAAAAGAATTTAACAAAAAAAAAGTATAAAAAAAGTTTAATAACACTGGGATACACAGGGATTTTGTAGCTTCACAATCGTAATATATTTCTGGGAATATTGTTAACGCTGATTTTGAATACAGAGTCCAATTTTCACTCGGTCGCCAGGTTGTCGAAATAATTTAAATGGTTTTATTGTTGTTGCAATTCTTAGCCTTATGTAGCAATTTTATTGGATACAAAACTAAAATTTTAAAATGAAGTGCAGCGTAATGTATTCATTTGTAATAGCACGATATACAATCACCCTTATTCTATTTGGCTTTCGGCAATTTTAAGACAACATCAATTTAACACAATAGCAACTCAAGACGACACTAAAAATGCCGACGACAAAATCAAAGGCAATTAGAAACAACATCAACCTCAATTTTGGCAATATTTCCAACTGGAATACCGATTTGCAACAAAAAGTACAAAACGGCGTCGTCTTCTATGACCATTGCCAAGTAGAATAAGATTGAATATTTCTAGAATCTGACGATTTTGCGATAATCTGGCAACGTAAATATTTGAGTTCAATGTACAACACTTTTCTTAGAAATGTTCTCTTTTGCTTGGTTACAAAAATTTAACCGAATTTGTAATCCAGTGTAAAACATTTTTGCCGCCATTTTTATAATACAAGAAGAAGAAAAAATGTTTAAATATTTATATTGAAAAAAAGTAAATTTCAGTTTTTTTTATTGTTTGCGTCAAAGGACATTAGTACATTAGTTGGTCTTAGAATATGTTGGCGATATGAGTTTTCTCTTATTTCAAATTCGAACTGTCAAAATTTGTTTATGGTACGTCTAACCAGAAATACATGTACAACATTTACTCACTTTGTTTTTTCCAAATTGCAGAAGTAAGTGAGTAAAGAAATAAAATTAAGAAAATAATATTGGGTTGTCGAAAATGTAATTTCGTTTCTCTCACTGCTCGTTGGATTTGCGTAGAAATTAAATTTATAAAATTACTTCGTTGATTTTTTACAAAAAGAATAATGTCTTTCATCTTCATAAAACAAAAAGAAAATTTCTTTCCAAACCAACCAATATTTGCTTGACATTACGGGGCGAGAAGCAACACGAGTACAAAAGCCCACGTACTTGTAGTAGTTGCGCTACCACAAAAAAAGATCTTAAAAATTGAAGTAAAAATTCATCTAAAAACTAATTCAAAAACTTCCTTAGTTTAAGCAAAATTTCCCTAAAACTAGGGAAAATATATTTAAATCTAATAAAAATTTAGCTTAAATAAGTTCATGGAATCCCACAAAGCATTTCTTACATTTAACGAAAATTTAATTGACTTTACAAATATATTTTCCCAAATTTAGTACATCCCTATTAACAATTTATGTCATAAAAATAATGGACTTTTATTTTAGCAAAAGAAAGTCTCAGATATGATTTCCTCACAATGGTTGTCTTTAATTTTAGTTTATACATTCCCCTAATTTAGCAAAATTCTCCAAGAACTAAGAAAGTATTTTTAAAAATCATTTTATAGTTACCGACTTACCGGCTCTTAAAAAAAGATACCAAGAACTAAAATGGTAAAATTTTACTCATCAAACACACAAAAAATATTATAATTCCATAGCTTATGTATGATGCCCCAATAGAGGAGTGGGCAGAGTGGTAAATCATTAAACATTAAAATGCTGGTTGGAGTCCATTACAGGTTAATTTAAAAAAAATCAGATTTATAATTCCTTAACGTCTGTTAGAGTATAATAAAAACAACATTCCCGTAATACTTTTCTCCTTCGCCGGAAAAATAATTCACTAGATATTGAAATTTATCGGAATTTAATCCATAAATCGTATGAAATTTTAAAATTCGTTTATGCCAAAACATTCAAATACTATATGAGAATTCTCTATTGTACATGAATGTTACAAAATACATTAATACTTTTATAAAAACAGCACAACAAACAATTCACTTTCGTTATGAATTTATTTTATTTTTCCTGCGAATTGCATACAATTAAACGCCATTTGGGCGCCAATGAGTGTATTTTTAAGGCAAAATGAAAAACGAAATCTTAATATTTATTACTTAAAGTTTACTGATGAGTAGGTTTAGCGACCAATGAAATGTCGATGTATAAACGACTAAGGCCACAACAAACAATTTTGAAAAGTTCAAATAATTTACGAACGAAACTTAAGAATGTTCATGAATTAAAGCTTAAAATAAATTCTATGGTATAAAATATTATTTAAAGAAATTCTGGTGTAACATTTCATTCTATTGGCGACTGAACGAAACTAAAATTAAAAAATTACTAAATTTGAGTTTAAGTTGAATATTTTTCGCAAAAACACTGACTTCAATACAAAGAGCCAATCAAACAGAGATTAAAAAACTGAAGCAACTATGGGTCTGTTTAAAACCCGATATAGTCCATTTCTGGTTTATATTTTACGCCCAGGAAATATTCTTAAATAACAATTTTTAAAATCTGTCCATTAGTGGTGGAGTTATGTTATAATAATTATTTCCAATTCAATTTCTCTGAAACCAAACTGCAAAAAACATGTTTTGGAGGATTTATATGATAATCAATATTTCTAGCGTGTAATCCGATTTTCGAAAAAAAAATTATGGGACGAAACCGCAACTAAACCCTTTCGAGCAATGAAATAATTTTGTAATTTTGTGAATTTTTCGGGCGGGCAAATTGGCCATTCCAAAAAAAAAACTTGGAACCAAACTAAAAAAAAGCATTTGGAAATTCGTTCATAAATGGAGTTATGCGGGCGATTTACCCGCCCGTACGATGTTCAAGAAAAAATATGGCACCGACCTGTAAGCAAATCCTTTCACATTAAAAGAAATCGAAAATCGGTTCACAGATGATACAACTAGACATACAAAAAAGAAGTAAAAAAAGTACACACAATTGGATACCCTTCTCTATTCTGAAGTGGGTTAAAAATTTTGAAAAATTAAAAGAAATTTATAGTTGTTAACAATTCCACACCCTTTCAAAATTTTTTTCCAAAACTCATACAAAATGTTTTGTTTGTTGTGGAGAATATCTCAAAATAATAAAATTTTAATATTAAATTGATAAAAAAATTAAGTAAATTTAAAAAAATTAGGAAATTGTTGTATTGATATTAAATAAAATGTTTGTACTAGAAGTTAGAAATTTCTTTTTACTAAATTCCAGTCAAAAAGCGGTTTTGGGGCCATACGACATCCATTTTGAATTTAAATTGAGTAAATCTTCCTAAATTTAAGGTCATTATTTTTTTGAGTGTATCCCCATAGTAAATAAATGTACTTTGGGTTGTGTCAATATCAATGTTCTAGCGGAATTTGCTTTCCCTCTCCTTCTCTTTTAAGTTTTAAAGGACTTCTTATCATTTCACAAGTTGTGAAAGAAATTTATTTTCTTTATTTTTGCAAACAGCAGAATCCCTTCCAAGAGCTTAAATATTTTTTACGAATATTGACTGACAATTGGCAATATGAACGCATAAAAATTCAAAATAATGATTCTCTTGATAAGTTCTCTATCTGAAAAGTTGCAATATTCTAATATCTATGAGTTTTTATTTATCACACTTTATTACCAGCATCGTCTTATTGGGCCCCATATGGAGTGGAAATGAAATTGAATTAGTTACTATTAATCATTTCATTTCAAATCACACAGAAAATATGATACCTTTTTAAATGCCAAAACAGCATCGCAAACTTCCAATACAAACGAATTTTAATCGAACAAAAAAAAAAAAAAAAAAAAATTGAATGGCAAAATGTAAAAATCGTTTTCTTTTTTACTACCCAACATGAGGTAAAAACTATCAGCGTGAGGAAGCCATTAAAAAAATATATTTTTGATTTAACCCTAGAGGTTTATTTTGACTTCAAATAGGAAAAAAGAAAAATAACTTTATACACAAACAAATACACACACACACACACACACGCACAGAGCCATAGAAATTTAAATACATTGAAATGTTTGCAAAAATAGCTGAAATTTGAAATAATCTAACGGTAAAATTGTTAACTGAATCTAACGATTTTCTGTTGCTTTTGACTTTTGGCAATAAACAGCAGGCTTGCAAGCAGGCGGACACACACGCAAACAGAAAGGCAGGCAGTCATTGTGCTGCAAAAATGCAATAAAAGAGTTTTTCTAAGGCAATGCATCAGCAGATGAGACCTTAAACCTGATGTTTTTATGGTACGTGCAGTAAAAGGAGTCAGTTTTATAGAAATCAGTTCAATTCAGATAAAATTGATTTGGTTTTTTTGAGGAGAAATTGAAAAAAAACGATTTGAAAACAAAATGAAGCGCTACATCTGTTCGCTGTTTGCGAAAGGGTTTCTTCTCTTTGTAGGGAAACTATTTTATATTTAATTTTATTATTTAAGTAGTTGAGAATGAAATGATGAGAAGAAAGTATTTTTGCAAAAAAAAAAATATTTGTAAAATGTAGAAAATCGCAAATTCCTGGAAATATTTCATTAGATTTTGTTGTTCTTTAAAATAATATAAGAAAAGCCCAAAAGAAATTAATATTTCATAAAAATTGGGAAAATAACAAATTTCAAGGCCTTTAAATATAGAATGAATTTCTTGTAACATTTATGGAAATATTTCATTATATTTTGTTGTTGTTAAATTCTTCAAAATATCAGAAATTCACAATAAATTTATATCTCATACAAATTCGGAAAATAACAATTTAAAAAAAATATAATGGATTTATTGTAACATTTATAAACTTAAGCTTAAGGTCTCTTTTAATTTTTTAATCGATATTTCGGTACTCACCGAGGACCATCTTCTCAATAACATTTTTGAAAAATAATCACTAATTGTTTGTAGTTGGCAAATTTAAAGTAGAATTTATATCAATAGTATAAAATTTATTTTCCATGCCTGCAGGTGCATACTCCGTCAGCATCCTTTTGTGGTGTTTTTTGAATGTAAATATTTAAATGTTATTAATTCCCTATTTATCTTGCAATAAGTGAGCACTTTGAAAATAATTTATTACAAAAAAAGCTGTCAACCTGACATTAATAACATAAAATAACGAAAATCTTAAAATGCTACATTTGCATAATATTTAATTGTTGTCCTAAAGTCATTCACTTCTGTTCACCATTCATTCGTTTCATTAAAAATAGTTCTTTGTTCAAGCACCTCAAGTTTCTAATAATGCATTAATTAATGGAACTTATGTTTTATTTATAATTTTTCTTTTTATTATTTTTAGATTGATACTTTTTCAATTAATTTCCCTGGCTTAAGTCTCCTTTATGCCATTATTTAATACCAAATAGCCTTCATTAAAAGACCATAAAGAAATACTTTTTCATGGAAGAGAAGATGCACGGAAAATTTGCATAATGAATTCATAAAATCTGATAAAAATGTCTAGAATCCAATATTTGTCAATAAATATTGAACAACATTCGTAGTATTTAAATAGAAGAAAGCAAAGGAAATAAAATCGAAACTGATAAAATCAATATCTCGTTAAATTAAATGTTAAAATTGGTTTTCAAATTGTGGATTTATCTGTAAAGTGTTCTTCGTTTTTCTCTAAATGATTTTTGAGTGTTGGAAATTCTTAAAAAACATATGTATCTGTTATAAAATAAAATAAAGGGTGTTCTTTATAGGTTCACGTTTGGGAGTTGACAACATTGTTTTGATTGACAAAAAATTTGACAGCTGACATTTGTTTTTTAGTTACAATTAGGCTTGTCATTTGGTAATGTACATTGCAATAATTGATATTGCGCAATAAAATTGCCTGTGTGTGTATATTATATTACTTGGTGGCACAATATATTGAACAAAATAAAAGTCTTTTGATTTATATTGCGCAAAAAGGAATACTTTGTATTGTGTTGACAATGTAGAATATTGATTTCAGAGAGAGGAGCACATTATCTTTTGTATTTTTTTTTTTTTTTTTTTGAAGTTATTTAAATCTAAATCGCTCGTTCGCTTGCATAAATACATTCAAACCAAAAACAACATTTTAAAATTTGTTGCTGTTTCAAACGTATTTATGAAAGCGAACGATGTCGTTCGACATCGTGAAACAGGTAGTTAAACTTTAAATTTTCACGAACATTGTATGTGAGTCTTGATTACTTTTTTTTCACTAATTTTTATTTTTGTATCTTCAGAACTGAACTAACAAAAAGTGTTCAAATCTTAAATATAGATAGAATAATTAGGCCCCACCAGTGTCGGACATAAACTTAGTGATAATAATTAAAAATACATAAATGTCGTGTTAAGCACAAAATTATTTTCAAAAAGTTTCATCTGCGTTGCGTGTTAAGGCCGTAGTATCCCTCTTTTTTAAGCGGATGTGTCCAGGAAAGTTCAAGATATTTCGGGCAAGCGGATTCGGATGGGACTCGAGTTTTGTTAAATATTTGCCTGCATATTTTGCAATTTCAGCGGTCACAAGTGGCATATTTAAATCACGATGTAAAATTGAATTTTTCATGTACCATGGAGCCGATGTTATTAACCTTAAAATTTTGTTTTGCATTCGTTGGATTCTCTCTACATTGGAAGCTGAAGCAGTGCCCCATAGCTGAACTCCGTAACACCATATGGGTTTCAAATGCGACTTGTATATTAAAAGTTTACAATCCAGACTGAGTGTTGAATTTTTACCAATCAACCAATGTATCTGGGTTAATTTAAGCTTCATTTGTGTTAGCTTAGAGTCGATGTGGTGTTTCCATGTAAGCCGTCGGTCAAGGTGTATACCAAGGTATTTCACCTGTGAATGTTGAGGCACAACTTGGTTGTTGATTCGAATGGGGGAACCAGTGTCTCTTCGTAGAGTAAATGTGACATGAACACACTTTTGTTCATTTACTTTTATTCTTCATAAGTTCAACCACAGTTCCAACAGCTTAATATGTTCCTGAAGATAACGGGATGCCTCGTGAGGGTTTTCATGCATACTAAGGCAGGCTGTATCATCAGCAAATGTAGAAGTGAGGATATTACTGCTTAATGGCATATCACAGGTATAGATCAAATACAAAACTGGACCCAGTATACTCCCCTGTGGCACACCGGATGAGATAGTTTCGGGCTCACTCATGAAGTCTTCTTCCACAACAGTGAATTTCCGGGCAAGAATATAACTTTCCAATAGATTTACAATGTTTATTGGCAGATATGTCTTCAATTTTACAATTAGGCCTTCATGCCACACTTTATCAAATGCCTGAGAGACATCAATAAAGAGGGAAGAACAATACTTTTTTTCTTCAAATGCTCTTCTTATGAAATGAACCAATCTATGAGTTTGTTCAATGGTGCTATGCTGACTTCTAAAACCAAATTGATGGTCCGGTATACACCCATTATTAGTTAGAATTGGGGACAATTTTGTCATGAGCAGCTTTTCAAAAAGCTTTGAAATTGTTGACAATAAACTTATTGGCCTATATGACTCAGCCTTGGTAAGATCTTTGCCCGCCTTTGGAATCATTTTGATCATGGCAAGTTTCCAGCTGTGTGGATAATACTCCAGTCGTAAAATACCATTAAAAATAAACAACAGGATTCTAATAGCAACACGAGGCAACTGCATCAGCATCTTGTTACTAACGCCATCAATACCCGGAGCTTTCTTCTGGTTGGTTTCAGCAATTAGTTTTTGTACATCACGCATCTTAAACTTCATGGGTCGAGGGGGTAGAGCAACTACACTCGGCAAATCAACAGCACCAGTACATGAGTTTGGGGTAAATACGTGTTTTAAATGCTCAGCAAATATGTTACCTTTTTCAGTATTGGTTCTTGCCCAACCTCCGGTCGAAGTGCGCAGGGGTGGTTTAAACTCAACGGGTGTTTTAAGTTTTCTAGCTGCGCGCCACAAGGAGTAATTAGATGCTGCTGTGACATCGAGACCTTCCAGATAGTTCTTAAGAGAAGCAGATTTTTCAGATGCAAGCAACTCATGGAGTCGTTTAGTGCATTCTCTAAGTCTGATTTTATGTTGGGGTGATCTGTGCTGTGGCCATTCCCTTCTAGCTCTTCTTTTTTCACATACGAGACGTTCAATATCCGCAGAATAAATTCTATTAAACCCAGTCTGCGGAGAGGAGGTAGTGGCATGTTTAGCAGCCTGTTTAATATTTTCAGTAAGATTGGCAATGTTGAATTCAATATCATCGGAAGTTCTAAGCCTGATGTTTTCCGTACAATGACTACTGAGATATTTTTTGAACCCCATCCAGTTAACACGATTTATCATCTTCACATATGGGTGAGGTAAGTCACTTCTTAGTGGGCTGCAAATTGTAACGATCGTGGGAGAGTGATCGGAGGAGAGATCATGTGAAGCTTCAACATGAATTAAATCCCTAGGGATATTTTTCATGACGCCAAAATCTATAACATCCGGAATTTTTTGTATGTCAGTAGGCCAGTAAGTGGGCTCCCCGCTAGAAATGACATCCAAACCCATTTTTGAAATTGTGTTGAACAATGCTGGACCTCTAGGTGTAATAAGACGCGATCCCCAGAACGTATGTTTTGCATTGTAGTCCCCAGCTGCTACGAAACAAGGCTCAAGAGTTTTGTAAAACTCCTCATATTGATCCTCAGTGATTGAAAAACTGGGAGGGGAGTAAATTGATGATATCACGAAATTTGTACAAAAATTTTCGATGCAAATATTTGTTGCCTGCAGATGGTCCTCACAAATGTTCTCAAGAATGTAGTGTTTGAGTCTTGACTTTATTAGAATTGCCGATCCTCCGCATGCTCTTCCTCTCGGGTCCTTTGCATCATATAAGGTGTAGCCACTCATTTTAAAAAGGCTTCTCGAAGTCAAATGAGTCTCAGATACCAACATTATGTCAATATTTTTTGCCGTGAGGTAGTGCTAAAGTTCATTTTTATGTTGGCGAATGCCGTTTGAGTTCCAGAAACATACTTTTAACATGTTCATGGCTTGTTAACTAATGCTAGAAGTAGCGTGTTCTGCATTCGCAGCATTTCTTGCATCATGCTAGTCATATTTGTTGTAAAGCTGCTTATAGTTTGCACCAGATTGTCAATAGTAGCTTCAAGGCGACTGAAATTAAAGCTTGGGTTTGCACTTGTTGTATTAGTTGGTGGTGACACTTTTTGCATGGGAACTGAATTGATCTTCACAGCGTCAGCATACGATACTTGTGTAGAAATTGGTTGGGCCATAGGAGGATAAGTAGCGGAGTACGTATTTCCTGTTTGCGCTGGAGTTACTTTAGGCTTTTGGCTCATAGCTTGTTTAACAAAAGAGATTACTTTTGAATACATTTTGTTAAAAAATATTAGACCAATTTTTGGAAGCATGAAGCGAAAAGACAATAATAAATAAAATACTCAATAATATTGTGTAGTTTATGGGTACCTCAACACGTGCATATTATGGAAATTGTTTATTGACACAATAGTTCTATTCGTGACGCTCATCATACACTACGTTAATTTCGCGATCATCATAATCATTCATAAGCGAAGCTGAGTCGTCATACAACGTAGTATTGGTGATGGACGTGAAAACGACATAGAGCACGATAAGTTAAATGATAATTGCATACGAACGATTAATGTATGAGGACCCGTAGGATCTTCTGTCTGACCCTATGGCTCACTACGACATATTTAGGCCACGGATAAAGCCAATAGATCGCACGGATTCAATGTATACATTCCGAAGTGCCTGACTCGTTTTGTGTAAGAAATATGCTTCGTAGTCTCGTCGTACAATTCACAGCACTTGCATCGTATGGCGTCAGTTGTACCTATAACGTCGTGATAACCACTGAGACCACAGTGTTCTGTGAACTACCCTTCAGTGTTTGAAGCTTAATTTTACAGAAAGTAGCTTTTGGGATATATACTAAGACAGTTTCGCAAGTCGTTTCCCTCTTTGTGGCTAAATATAGCGTGGAAGTAGCAAGTAAGTCCCGCTAAACTTAAGGATTTGCTCCTTTTGCCGACATATTTCTTGGTATGCCATCATTCAAAAATTGTCTACCTCCACTGTTGGCTGAACAGGCAGCTCCCCTATTCCTAGTGCTTGTGCATATCTAGAACATTTTCTAGAGAGATCTACAAGCTCTAAGAATTTTTTCGGGTGATGAGGGGGAAAATTATGAAGCGGAAAATTATGCCATCTATTAAAAATTTATTGCAAAGAAAATTGCTGCGAGCGGCAACATTTTCTCTGAGGTCATAAATCCTTTCCAAACTAGCCTATCTACGCCCATGTAGTCTTAATGCCCAGCCATCCAACGAGCATTAACTTTTTGTGTATGCTAACTTCAATAAGATGATTTATGTTTTCGCTTAGAAGATGCCAACCCACTGAATTGTCCCTTTGAAAATGGGATTACTTACACCCGCGCCGCGTGTCACAATTATCTTGCTTTGAGCCAACAGTCAGCCAAACCTGGTTAGAAACTTCTTGCAATACCACTTAGTTCGATCATTGAGCTCTTTCAGGGAATAGGACATTAAAAATCCTTTGTAACAAAGGAATAGGATGCCTTTGATAAAATATTCCGATACCTGAATTGTCTTGCAGCTGTACTAGACCTGCTGTTTTCAAACAGTAATATCTGATATACGAATTGGCAGTCCTGCAATCCCCTTCCTTTAGTGAAATATGCCTCAACTATCGAAATACAAAAGGTCAGGAAAATTCATGTCGAATAGGTCCGTAGTTGTGACTTGTTTGACTTTTGACCACCACACCAGGGCGGTACAGGATATTATATTGATAAACGTCCATCATTTTTAGTACATCATTTTTAGTTTTAGTTCCCACGTATTTACCAAATAGTCCTTGGCAGGCGTGATTTGACTTATTGGCAATACAGGAGATATGCCGATTCCATGCAAAGGATTTGTGGAAAACTACCAAAAGTTTATTTATTGATCCATTTATGGTGACCTTTGTAAATCTATGGGTCCTGCGTGTGATAAATGGTATTAGTTTCGTCGCGTCAAGGTTTTTTGGTAAGTCCTTCTCAATGTACGATTTGAAAATTCGTTCTATTGGCTGCTACTTCCCCTCCGATATGGTTCCATCTTTTCAACAAAAAAAATGATAAGTATGTGCTCCAGTGGTTCATCAATGTCCACAGAGGAGGCAATGGAAAACCTACTTGTGGACAACACTTAGTAGCTCTATTGATCCCCGATAAGTCACAGAGATTCAGCAACCTGGATGTCAACATGACTAGAAATTATGTATCGTTTGAAAATTCCCAGTCCGGCCAAACAGATGTTCGTAAGACAGTAAAAGCTAGCACTTAAAAACCACCCAGTGCCACGATTTTAGTCATCAAAATATACGATTTATTTTAAAAGATAAGAACAAAAAAATTTTTCTTTTTTTTACATAAAAAAAGGAAGGAAAAAAATGCTAAACCAATCAAAAGAAAGTTAAAACGAAAAACGAAAAAAGTCCGCACCATCAACCAACTAATTGGAAAACTGTGTAAGTGAAGATTAAAAAAATGTAAAAATATATAATTAAGATAAAACTGACAAAAAAAAAATCAATTTGGTTGGTAAGAAAATAAATTTCATTGTGGTTAAACACATACACAAATACAAACGTACACAAGTCACCACGAAATTAATAAATGTTGGGAAAAAGGCCAAAAGACAAAGTACTTAAGAAGTAGACAGGCTGTGACCAACTGGTGTTTGTTTCAATGTCTTTTGTGCAACTTTAATTTTATTTAGATAATTTCTTATCTAGAACGATATTTTAGTCACACAAATTGGCAAAAGGTCCATATGATGCTTCCAAACGATCTAAAGGCTGAAATGAAAATTCTATGATGAAAAATCATTTTTTTTATAAAAAAATTTTTTGATTAAAAAAACCATTAAAAACGTTTAATACTATTTTGAAATAAAATTAATGATAAACCGGGCATATGTTTTCCACAAACTTCATTTAACGAGTTACAATGTGTAATTGCTTTGTATTGTCTGTCTGGATGAACGAAAGCGGCGTTTCTAATTAGACACAAGGATAATTGAGTAGCCTGTGTCCTTTGTCGATTCACTATACGTCAGCATTCAAGGTATCCTCTAAGCGTGAGTTTGGTTGAAATATCAGGAAGCAAAAGAGGTTGTTGCTGGTTTAAATTAATCTTTAGGAAAAACAAATTTTTGTTAACTAAAATAGCGTTTCAACATTATATCATGCCAGAAAAAAAACTTTTTTTGATTATATTTTGTGCCATCACAAAATTCTTGGCAAAGGTATTCCTTTATAAAATCAATCAATATTTTCAAGTACTTGCGATTTTTTTTAAAGGTACATTCTAATAATGTTTTTTTTTAATTTTATAAAAAGGTATTAAGTAGAAAATATACTTTTTAAGAAGGAACTAAAAGGTACAACTTCAAAATGGTTCCCTTTCCATTCCAAATAGCGAAATTTCAGAATATATTTTGGAGAAAGGCACTCATGCATAAACGTTTGCTTTTCCAAAAAAGTACTTTTTAATATTTATAAGCTTTTTTTTCTATATAGGCCATTTTTCATATAAAGGTTGGTTTTTCTAAAAAGATGATTTCCTAAAAAAAATACTTTTTTCCATAGAGGTCCTTTTTTCTAAAAAAAAGTACTCAGTTCCTGAAAGAAATTTTTTCTAATAAAATACACTTTGTAATATTCTTTTTTTTTTCTAAAAGGAAACTTAAAAAAAAGCATAATTTTTTCTAAGCAGGAAAGTTGTCTTTTTAAAGAAGAGGGCTTTTCTCCAAATAACTTCTTGTTTTTATAAAGAATATTTTTTTTAAAGCTCTATTTCCTAAAATATAAATTTTATTGAAAACACTTTTTGAGAAGGTGTTTTTTAAAGAACAGCAATTTTTTCTCAAAACAAAAATAAAAAATAACTACTTGTAAAACGGCGTTTATTTATTTTAATGGTTCTTAAAAAAAAGTGTAATTTTCTTTCTTGTTCGTGTTCTGACTTTTTTGATTATTATTACCCGAAAAGGCACATTTTCCGAAATAGATTTTTTTTCTAAAGATGTCCTTTTACCTAAATTAAGGTTCTTTTTCTAAGCGTATACTTTTGTCTATAAAAGTACCTTTTCTTTCAGAGTGTTTCTCTATGAAGGATCTTTTTTATCTATAGATACTTTTTCTCTAAAGGTACTTTGTTCTCCAATGGTAGTTTTTTTCTAAAAAGGTAGGTTCTTTGAAAAAGTAGTTTTCATAAAAGGTACTTATTAAGAAACACATTTTGATTAAAAAAGTTATTTTTATTAAAAAGGTACTTTTTAAAGATGTTTTTTAATTTACTTTTTCAAAGATATTTTTACTAAAAGTTACTTTTTTGAAAATATATTTTTACTAAAAAGGTACTTTTCTAACAAGGGTAAAGCTAAAAACATACATTTTCACAAAAAGAAAATTTTTTCTAACCAGGTAATTTTACAAATATAAAAGGGTATTTTTTCCTGGAAAGGTATTTGTAACAAGATGTTTTTTCCAATTGGATTTTTTGTATGTGGCGTGTTTTTTTAAAAAGCTATATTTCCGAAAATGTTAATTTTTTACAATAAAAACACTCTTTTGAAAGGTATTTTTTCCATAACGGAAATTATTTCTTACATTTTTTTTAAGGTTTTATCTAAAATGTTTTTTCTTAAAAAAATAGTATTTCCTAAAAGGCACTTCTCTGTTATACATTTCTTGAAATAAATTTCTTGAAATAAATTTTATTCCGAAATCTTTCTACATCCCTTAGGAAATTTTGAATTAGAAGAAGTTCTCAAAAGTGGAATTCTATTTTGAAGGCTCCATGTCAAAAGCATGCCAGCGGAGCTCTTTCGCTCTGCTGTACTTCTGCCTGTTTGTCAGAAGACGATTTGTTTTCGAAACAAAAATTTAGAATATTTTCCAAGTACACAAATAAAAATGGGAGCTTCGTGTCCTTCGGTAAGAGCATACTTTTTAGGAAACGAATGCTATTGCGTAAAATTGCTTTAAATTTGACCAATAAATTGATTTTGTTATAAATTGATAAACAAAATGTTACACTTTTTTTCAGAAAAGAAAACGCTGTAACTGTCACAATGCGAGTTGTTTAAGCCCGCAATTGGTAGAGATTTACAATTTTCATAGAGTGTATGCGTATGTTGTTGTTGCGGCAAACAATTTATTTTATAAAAATATATAATATTCTTCAATATTGTTTTCCATTGGTATGAAGTGCTTCTTGTTCGAGTGAGTACAACTACTCTGACTTTTTTTAATAAATCTTAATTTTTTTAAACATCCATGTATATCCGTTTCCCATTTTGTATGACAACCAGCTGATTTATGGATTATTTTTATATCCAGACGCTCGTAAAATCGTTAAACAACTTACAACTTTCATTTTCTTGTGTTTTGTAAAATGTTGAAAATATTTTGTCGGTTTTTAACACATTTGTTTAACACAAATTGAAAAGGCATTATTGATCGCAATATCGCCGCGGTATCATTTCGGTTTCGCAGAAAATAAAAGAAGAAAAAAAAAGTAAATAATCCACTGGGGCAAGATGCAGTCCGTAATGAGTGCAACAGGACACACAAAGTTGTTAACATGGTCGTTGTAAAAACACAATCACTGTTAATTTGCTATCGCTCATAATGTTGCAGTTGACGTTATTAATGCTTTCGTTGTTGTTGCTGTTGTTGTTATTATTATTGTTGCACAAGTAGTTGTGGTAATTGGTGTATTAAGTGCAAAATAAGCTTATTTATGCGAATGCTAAATATTAATGTCATTATTGTTGTTGTTGTTAGTTAATAACCTTAATGTCTATTTGATTTTAGCCTCAAGCCAGATTTGTCCATTTAAAAGGTCTATAAAATACAAGAAAATTTATGATCTTAATGTGCAAATGTGTGACGTTAATGTCATTGTATTCATACTTGTACGAGTGTAATGGGTAAAATATTACCCATTTGCGGACTGACTATAATAAATAAAAATGAACTTTAAAATTATTATTGAGTTGATGACTTAAACTTAAATTGTGTATGAGAGCAGGTTACATTAGGAGCAAATGTTTTCTGTACATTTATTTAAGTGTTCCAAGTGTTAAAGTTGTTTAAACTATTTATTAGACATAAATTATGTATTTTTTATCAAGTTTTGTATTGAACAAGCAAATTGGGATGAATTATGGGCAAGATAAATGTGTAAGAGAGAAAAGATCGCTTAAATATTTGGTCGACATAGATATTAGGCCAAACCCATTTAATGCTCACGTTTAAGTTGTTAGAAAATAAATCTATTTATTTATGGACAAGAATGAAAAAAATTTGGAATAATGGCTGATGGTTTTTAAATGGCTTTAGAAAATTTTCCGCAACCCAATATCAAAAAAAAAAAAAAAAAAAAAAATTAAAAAATAAATCTATATGAAAATGTATGCTCCAGGGGAGGTCCTCCTTTTGTTTGCTTAAAGTTTCTAATTGGATTTTCAATGGCTTCAAAAGTTCCGACTTTCACTAAGCCCTTGCAATCTGAAAATTTAAATAAAAAAAATGTGAGAGGAATCATTAATATTTTTTAATAATTTGAAATGCTTATCGATACCATTACGTATGGAATATAACATCGTGTAAATGCACGCCTCTTCTGCCACCCAGTGCAGACATTCTAAATGCCGAATTTTTCATAGCTCTGGTGCATAAGTCAGTCTGAATTTTACCGATTTAATCTATTATGTTGGCTCAGTGGGCTGCCGTAGTTTGGAACTTATTCGCATAAACCTTCAATTTAAGAAAGCCACAAAAAAAGTCTAGCGAGATCCACTCACATGATCTCGTTGGACAGTTTTGACATCATCTTCACGTGAGATTATCACGCCTCAAATGGCTCGTGCACAATGCACAGTGTAGAATGAGCTGCGTGCCACGTAGCGCCGTTCTGTTGAAACTACGCGACTACACCAAATATTATCCAATTCAGGATAAAACAAGTTGGTTATCATTATTGATGGTGATGGCCTGGCCAACATCTATCTCTAAGAAATATGTTCCAATGACGCCTCTCCACCACTCCAAAATATGGATGCATTGGATCTTATTCGTCAAGAAGTGGACCTCCTCTCCGAAGATGATTTTTTGATACAAAGTAGGTTCACTTTCCAACTCTTGTGAGCCATGAGAAATCGACTGCCTCAGCTTCTCCTGAACACTTTCCCGTACAGCGGCAGATCTTGATTGTTTACTGAGCCAATGAATTCAAACTTATTCACTACACTGCGAATAGTCCTCTCGATAGGGAAGATTATAGGAGCCAATTCGACGAGATGTAGCTTCAACAATATAGATGATATCAACTCTCAAAATTTGAAAATCTCTATTGGAAGAGACTTTTATTATACTATACTTTTTGGCAAAAACTTGCTCTTAAAATACTTTTAAGCAAAAAGTGTGAATATATTAGAGACTGAACTATATTTACAAATGCAAGATTTATTGAATGATTTACATTAAGAATAAAGATTTAGGAAGAAAGATTAATGACTGCCGCATAAGAGGGTTTTTAATAACGAAAACAGTTTTACAAATTTTTGGTAATAAATGATAATTTTATGTTCTTGATTTCCTAAGGGATTGCAAAAATGCAATAGTGTATTTTGGACAGCAATGAATGTCATTCCTTATGAAGAACTTGTATTTTTTCACTGAAATTTCCCTTTAAAAAGTGTTGTATCATTGCCGCAATCATTGCTCAATATAAATTATTTCAATTATTTCAATAGATTTTGGTCTATGATATTTTACCTGAAAATCAAATGCCACCGATTCTCAAAAAAGCCTTCCTTAACTATTTTAAATAATGATTTTCTGAAATATGAGAATATAAATGCCCTTAAGCCAGGATTATGTTATCATTTATAAAAAGTCCGATTGGTTTTAAAGGAAGAGGCAGACAGACGACTTGGCTGATAAGAATTTAATGTGTGACTAAAGTTATACATACGCATAAGCCATGTGATTCCCCAAGTTTCTCAATACCTTTTGTTTTGATGCAGCATTGAATTATAAATAATTTTGGGTCTGTCATATTTTTTTAAGGTTGGTTTTTACAACCAACATGCCCTTGATTCCAAAAAGTAGAAACAAGTTTACATAAATAATTATTGCTATTGATCAAATGCCTTTGGACTTGTTGCTGTAATTAAATATTCTAGATTTTAATCACAGATCATCAAGAATGTTCTTATGAAATTGTCTAACATCTACTCTTAATGACCCGGCTGTTTACATCTACAGATGTCTGCTTTTTTTAAATAAGCCGCCTTCTTTTCTGCTTCTAAAACTTGGCGGCTGCCAGATCTGGCACATAATTATAGGGTGCTATAGAATAATAATAAAATGTAAAAAAGGAACAACAAAACAGATTAAAAAATGAAAAAAAATATAGAGTTTCTTTTAAAATATATATATACTCGTATATTAAAGACCAACACAAGTTGAAATAAAATCTAGCAGCAATAGTAGGTACAACAAAAACTCGAAAAAATACAAAAGAGCAAAAAAAGAACTACAATTGCCGGCAGTTCATTAAAACAGGTCATAAATTGAACAAACCAAAAACTAAAGAAATTATTGTGATGAACAAAAGATTGTTTTTAGCCAAAAAGTTAAGAAACTAAATCAAAGAAACCGAGCAGAAACAGGCAGTGGCAGTGACTTAGAAATTGTAATTGTAAATTACCGTGAAGGAAAATGTAGAGAGAAAAACTCCAAATCTAAATTAATATGATTAAGCATGAACGTCTAAAAATGCAGCAGGTTTTGTTCGCTTAAATTTTGAAATATAAAAGACAATTAATTCGTTGCAGATGACTGTTGCATGCTGCGGCGTTTAAATGTGTCGATGGGTGGCGGTTTCAAAGAAATTACGATTTTTTTTTAATTGGAGAAATTTTTTTTAAAATTTAAGGCAATTGTAAATTGTATATAATATTTCTGTTAAGCATAAGCGGAGGTAAACGCATCAATTATATAATGGTCCCAGCAACAATTTATTGTTGAGGAAAACATATTATGGTTACCATTATATTATTGAAGCAAAGCCTTACTTATGGCAAACAAGTTCTTATACACATCATCATTTCTGTAATACGGGTATATTTATATTACTCGTATTAATATCTTCTTAAGAAAAATATTTGTACGCGAATTAAGGTTCGTCAGGGGTATAAAATATTTCTACATATTTTGAATCAAGGTTTAACAAAAACAAACAAAAAATCGCTTACAAATATTTCCAAGCAAACAGAATAAAGCTTGAGTACGAAACACAATGCGTTTTTTCATATGTGATAAAATTCTCATTTGGTTTATATCAAATTTGTTATAAATATTTTTAATTTACTTCAACCGTGTAGTAATTCCTAAAGGTTTAGAGCATGGGCTAAACGTGTTTACAGCGTTTAATAAAATTATGGACTTGTTTGATCATTTTTGGAATTACACGCTTATATTAAAATAAATTTAAAAAGAATTTTCGGAGTTCTTAAAAATGCTGGGCAACGAAAAATTGTTCGGTTTTAAATAATTTTTTTGAAATGGTTGTAGTTTTACAACTCAAAAGAAATTATTGCATAAAGCATATTATTTTGTTAAGAATTTTCGGAGTTATTTCGAAAAAGTCTCTGTTTGCAATAATTTTCAAAAAAAAAAAAATTATCTCTCGCGGAAAACTTACGGTATTCGTTAGAGTTTAAAGAGTAAAAATAAATGACCGAGTTTAAAGAAGAAACATGAATTCTTTCCGAAAATGTTTATAACGATAACTATCGAAGGAATAAATCAATTTTGATCAAAATAGTCCGATATCTTGATCAAATTTTAAAACAGTTTTTAGAGCTTTGCAAAATTACCGAATATGCTCGTATGAAGCGATTTGACAAGAATTTTCGGAGTTGCTAACAGAATTTTTTAAATAAATTGATCGAATTAATAAATTTTAGTGTAAGCTCTGACAATCCATCTTGCCTTTTTAGGTTAAGGGCTGATGAAACTATAGCAAAAATGGATATGAAAAACATAGCAAATAGGAAATCAAAAAAAGGGATGGCTTTAGTGCTCACTCACTGTACAGAAAGAATGTACGAGGACTGATCCATAGAAAAGAAGCATTTTGAAATTTCTCGGGCGACATGCATTCGATTAGATTTTTTTCTTTTTATGTTGCCAACTTGTCTCGGACATATGTTGTTAGTTTAGTTTGTTTGTGTGATTAGAAGTGTTTTGCTGGTTCGACGGTTTTTTGATGTGGAAGAAAATGGATCAATTTTGGAATTTGCATCAAACTTTACGTTAAAAATTAAAGTAAGTAGTCAAAATCACTAGAAATGTTGATAGTGGTATATGGTGATTGTACTCTGAATAAGAAATATATTTACAAGTGGTACGAGCTTATCAAAGACGAAGCGTGTCGTGGAAGCTCCATCAAATGTTGAGAAACTGAGGAAAATTTTTATCTAGAATCGTCGAGAAATTGCAGAGGATGTCGGCATATCGTTTTGCGTATGCCATACAATTTTTTCGCAAATTTTGGGCATGAAGCGTGTGGCAGCGAAGCTTGTTCTAAAATTTCTGAATTTTGAAAAAAAACCCGTCGCATGGGAATCGCTCAGGAAATGTTAAATGACGTTAACGATGATTCAGATTTGATTAAGAGGGTCATAACTGGTATATGGTTATGACATCGAAAACAAAGTCCAATCGTCCCTCTATTGGGACGATCAAATGTCAAGGTTTTGCTCACTGTTTTCTTTGATTTTCGTGGCGTAGTGCATCATGACTTCTTGCCACACGTAGGATTAATAAGGAGTATTATCTGGAAATTAAGCGCCGCTCGCAAGAAGCAATACGAAAAAAATTTCCTGAATTATGGAAAAATAATTCATGGTTTTTTCATCATTTGGCCGAAAAGAATACCGTAATTATGTCTCAGCCACCATATTCGCCAGATTTTGCCCCCTGCTACTTTTTCCTTTTCCCAAAATTTAAGAGAAACATGAAAGGACTGCGTTTTTCGACGATTGAGGAGATAAAAACCGAATCGCTGATAGAACTCAAGGCCAAATTGGAATAAACGCTGACATAAGTGTATTATATCTAAGAGGAATACTTTGAAGGAACAAAATAGAAATTAATAAATAAATAAATTAAAAAAAAAATAAATAAAATTCACCTTTTCTATAGAACACACCTGGTATGTGTACATGTACGTCCTGCACTATGTTTTTTTAAAAGCTCTATTTTACTTTGCAGATAGCCTATAGTCGGTTCATAAAAGTTAGTTTGAAATGAACTAATTTTGAAAGCGACTACCGAATTGCTTATGGGATATATACATGCACATATACACATGCACATATGGCTTGACAGCAATATGGTAGCTTTCCTGATCCTTCTGGACCACAGCAAGGCTTTCGATGCGGTAGATCATGCGATACTCGTGAAGAAATTACGGAAATTATTTCATTTTTCCAGCTCGGCATGTAACCTTATAACCTCATACCTTGCTGACCTGTCTCAGGTAGTGTATGTAAATGATAGGAAATCTGAGCCGCTTAAAGTTAACAGAGGGGTACCACAGGGCTCTATCTTGGGTCCACTTCTCTTCTGTCTTTATATAAATGATTTACCAGATGTTACCATCCGCAGTAAAATGCACATGTATGCTGACGACATACAGGTTTACAACTGCAGTAACATCAATGATGTTTCTATCTGAGTGAGTAGAATAAATGAGGATTTGAATATGATAAACTGCTGGACAATGTCCAACGGCTTGTACATTAACGCTTCAAAGTCGAAGTATATTCTCCTCTCGAAATCAAAGAAACACTTTGATAATATTCAAATGCGAATTAATGGCAACGTCATCGATTTTGTAAGCTCAGCGTCCAATTTAGGCTTAATCTTTAATGATAGATTAACCTGGACTGATTACATCAACACTGTTGTCGGCAGAGTTTATAGTGAGCTTCGCAGCTTATGGGCTGTAAAGGACTCTACTCCGTTATACGCATGCTTTTGGCAAAGGCCTACCTGATCCCTTCACTGCTTTATGGTTGTGAAATTTATGCTAATTGTGATAGTACGGACCTACGCAAATTGAAGGTTGTATACAACAATATCGCTCATTATATATTTTAGAAGGACCGCCGTGATCATATTTCATCCTATGCTAAATCAATTTTTGGAATGATATTCGAAGATCTCCTGAAATACAGGTATCTTATTTTCCTTCACAAGATCATATTCTCCCAACAACCACCATATTTGTTTGAAAGAATAGTTTTTGGAAGATCTCAACGTGGTAGAAATATAATCCAGCAAAAACACAAGTGCCTGATGTCTAAACGACAATTTTTCATTTATGCAACCAGTCTTTGGAACTCTTTGCCAAACTCAATCCAAAAACTTGGCAATGCAAACTCGTTTAAAAAGGACCTATTTAAATTATTTAATTGAATTTTTATTATTTGATTTCTAGTTGATACAAAGTTTACTTTAATTTTACTATTCAAATTGCTGCACATTTTGTTTGATTAATTTTATCTACAACCACTTAATTTATTTTACATCCTTATTGTACCTATTTTTTGATGTGCAGTTTTGTTTTTAGCCATAATATTACTCATTTTTTAAATTCTTGGCATTCAAAATATGATGTCATTATTTATTGTTAATTATTTGTTTTGTCTTATTCTAATATTATCTAATTAATGACATGTTAATAATAGATCACTAGCACTGTCATTTATAAGATGTCTGCATCTTGTAGTGCTAGATAACAAATAAATAAATAAATAAATAAATAAATATACATACATATACATAAGTATATACGAGTACATAGCATATATAGAGCCACAACGACATTATGTCAAAAATAGTCTGATATGACGAGATCTGATGAAAACTCGACTTCAACGGCGTTTTCTTTTATGAAATTTTTTAAATGAAATTAGAAAAAAATTGTTTTTAAAAATGTAACTCCTTTACAGGACTGCTCTTTCGTAATTGGTTTATGCTTATTAAAAACAATGAGGTAGGCGAAAAAGTCTACGATTTTTTTTTTTTTGGTTTCGAATAAAAAACTCCAGTTTTTTGGCAGTGGAAAGTTAAAAGGACATATTTATGTATGATCATTATTAGCTAGTTTTGACTATATTATGATTAAAATATTTTTTTATGTCTGAATGTAATTAAAAATCAATTAAGTACGTGTGTTTTCTGAAAAATTATTTTGTATTAGTGTGATGGTTTCTCAAAGAAAAAAAAAATTATTTGGTCAAAATACTAATTTTCTATAGTAACTATTATTACCAATTTAAACGACACCATCACTAAGCACCTTAATTTCTATTATAATATGATGGGAGACATATTATTCAACTATAATATATTGCCAGGAAATAAGTTTCCTTCGTCAGCTATTTTTACAAATATTTTTTCAGTTTCGTTAAAGTCGAAATAACCAACCCATGTTACTTCACAGCTGCCATCATAGAAATGCTATTAAGGCCAAACATTGATTTCAATAGTTTCGTACAATCAGTTTCCTCTAATACTTCTTTTGCCTTAATCTAATTTCGTAAGAACTTCTGCCGCAAACGTTTTTTCAGCCGATTTTTCTATCTTTTTGTCTCTTTGCCACTTAAACAACCTGATTTCGCAACACTGAATATGTAAGAAAAAAAGTAAAATAAAACATTGTGCACCAGACACCATTTACCATGGAGAGTTGGCTGGCATTAAGGAAGAAAACCAAACAAAAGTGGAAACTAAAGAAAAAGAAACATTAATTTAACTGTCTGCTTACACTCTCTAAATGTGCATTTAAATAAAAATGACTGACATTATGCATTGAGGCATGAAATAAAAAAGCATCCGTAACAACTACTCATGCGGCGTTTCATACGTATAAAACATATAATATGTAATGTACAAAAATATACAATTTACAACACCGAATACGAGTATTTAAGACATTTAAATTGTAATGATACTTCCACTAAGTGATGTAAAAGAGTGGTATGATTACTCTGCTAGAAAAAAAAAACACAGTCGCACTTTATGTGGAAGTAGACAATAGGAAAAAGCGCATTCTATTTCCAAGCTTCAACGAAACATCTGAAGGAAGCCTCGACATTGGAATACATCACTCATAATTCATGCATCCCACTCTGAAAACTTCCGTATTCAATTATATCTCATGCGACTAATTGATTCATGATCTTTTGTCCCAGTAGTCTGGCGAGCGCGTATGACAGACCTTCTCTCGACTCACAAGCGTTCATATATAGAATAAGCGCTATCATTATTTACCATTAAATTATTAGGTTCAGGCCGTACCGTTCTGAGGGCCAGAGATATCTTTTTTTATCATAAGCAATTTGCCTAGTAAAACCAAAAATTAATTCCTCTGATGATCATATACACTTTGAAAAATCAATTCCCTAATTTCCAAATCCTATTTCACACGATATATTTTTTCATACACGAATTCCTTTCACTGTGCGACAAATCAATTAAATATTATATTTGGAAAGATCTCCGAAATGTTTATCCTGTTCGCTTCCCAACACACCACACCTATTGGCAAACAAAAACATTTCATGCGACATTTTTTTTGGGAGCAGGACTCGGGGGATAAGTTCTACTCGTGCAATAGAGGAAAATTAGTTATGGGAATGGGGCTACACGATAGGAACCCTTCTTCGCTAAAATTGACCGGCAACACCTCTGCATGCAGTTATTCCATATACTAACTGATCGGCTAAAAAACGAAGTTTCCCAGCAATGCGTAGTGCAATTCCATTGTAATGAACGTGTTCTTAATAAAGAACGAATTGTACGAAAAACAAGAAGTAGTTTCGAGAACGAATTCGCTGATTTCATTAGAAGACATATCCCACTCAACTGGCTGCACTACTTTCACCGACACAAGCTCTTAGCCCTCTCCGGTACGCAGTCGAGCAAATTCAAAATAGATTCTAAAGCACTGGCCCTTACATGACAGTTTTATTAATTTTTATATCAGATATAGTTTGTGCAATTAGTGAGAATAAATCAGATGGGGTGAACTATCTTGTACACCGCCTTAAAAAGACGAATTTGAATGCTTCTGTAGTGAAATGAAGGATGTGTTAAGCCCATGTGACTTCTCACTGAATTTTCATGCTTCTGATTCCTTAATGTTTATAATTTTATTAAAAGAAATCATTGTGTGAGTTTATCTATGATTTTTTTCATTTAATTTATTGCATGCAACTCTTTTTATGTGCTAATGGAAGGGACACGAAATGGAAGAAAAAATATTACGGCATGAAACTTATTTTCATATTTTTAAGATGGTTTATATTGGCTACTAAAATAATTTTCATGAAATTTAGTTAATAAAAAATCATCATCTATATCTGTGTAATGTGATTTTCCATTATGATAATTTTTTTAATAAAATTTATTGCATGCCATTTTTTCATGTGCTACTTGAAGGGATACCATATTTTAGAGACAACTTGTTCTATATTAAATTTAAGCTAATAAATTAAATTTTATGCAATAAATTTTATTTAAAAGGTGATAATAAAAGTGTTTATATTCTCCCTTATCGTGTTTGGCGATTTTCGACTGCAAATTCGACAGTTTGTACTAGATTAAAGAAAAATGTTGCTCGGTATCTTTAGTCTATTACAAACTGTCGAATTTGCAGTCGAAATTCGCCAAACACGATAAGGGGATTGTATCTGTGTGATTTTATAAATTTAAACGAAAATTTCTTTCGAAAAATTTGTAGCGATTATAAAAATAAATTAAATTTTTTTCTTAATTTTCTTTTAAATTTGAAAAATCTGGACGTGTGGTTCTACCACTCACTTTTGCTTTCAACTGGAAACTATTGACTTAGTATTATTCTTTTATTCCTTATCTGCTCATCATTCCTTTAGTGTCCTGTTTCCACAATAATTCAAAAGAAAACTACTCGTCTTATGACTCGCAAGTGCAATAAAAAAACATTTCGTTGGAAATAAAAATAAGACGCACAAAACAATTACTTTTCAATGAGTTTTTTGTTTAATTTCATTTATCCCTGCTTTTTTTTGTACAGAAAATTTCTAGTCGAGATTTATTTGAGAATACAAAGTGGGGAGAGGAGCATTCGAGGCAGCCTATTTGTAAACAATTAAAATAGCTCCATTGCTGTTAATGTGTTTGTTGCAGTTGCACTTGGATGCATGTAGTGCTGATATTGTAGTAATTTTTCATTAAAGAAAATTTCTGTTTATTTAAACAATTGGAAGCGTTTCACTTTAAACACAAATTGAGATGAAAGAAAAAAAATTTATAAAATTGTTGATTGATTTCGTAATGAACTTGAACTTTGTTAACATTTCCATCAAAAAGTTTGCCTATAAAATTCTTTACAATTAATTTAAAGAAAACAAATTCCTCTAATTAAGTGATTATTAAAAGCGATACATTTGTTTCCAAGAGTGTAAAAGTTTGGTGTGAATAGGGAAGTTTATTAAACAATTCGAAAATAATTTTTTTTATAATTTTTTAATTGAATTTAACACTAGTTGTTTGAATTTAGAAAAAGTCATGTGGCGTTGTTTATTACCATATTATTGCCACTCTATGGGTAATCAAAGATCTGATTTAATCACTCTATTTCTCTTTCCAGATTAAAAAAAATCATATTAAACATGATTTTTTTTATATTTTATTAATTAATTGTTGATTCTTTTTTATCATGGGGTATGGATTTTTAGGTCATTCTATCAGAAAGCAGTAAAAAGCTTTCGGAAGAGATTAAATTATTAATGACTTTGGAATAAAAATCAGGAGGCCATGTTTAAGAAATTTAATAACCAAAACAAAGTTTCCCGTAGGGTAAATAATAGTTTCGATTAAAAATTTTATCTTTAAACACAAGATTTTAACCGTAAAACACAAGGGGTACAGAGGAGCCATATTCCAGGGGAAAGAAATAGATAATAAAAAAACATACAGATGCAGAGATCTGGATAATTGGAGGAAACATAAACATATTGAATTAAGAATTTGTAAAACTTTCTAGTCTATTTTAAACATATTCTAAGTCCCCGTCCAGACTTGCAATTTCGTTGCAGCAATTCTTGGTTGTTTTAGGTGAGAGAGGTAAGAAGCTTGGGGAGGGGTACAGAGTTTCATGTTCTCTGCAATTTTCTTTTGCTTTGCAACTCTCATAAGAAATACAATTAGCATAATGAATACAAAAATTGCAATACTAGATTTTTCCTAATGTGGACACTAAAGCAATTTCAAAGCAGAATTTTAAAAAATTGCATGCAACAAAATTGCTAGTTTGGACGGGGACTAAGGAAGTAGCTTTAAAGCAGGTTTCACAATGGTTTATACCTAAAAGATCATCCATAATTAAGATTCATGTTGCACCTTAAATTAAAGCTTAAAGCTTTGGCTCTCAGTGAGTGTTCAGTATTTATTTCCTGAAGTGAAAATAATAACTAAATTAGACAATTTAAAAAAAATTTTTATAGAAAATATATAGATGTAATTTTTTTATTGATGTAGAATCGACACAAATATAAACGGCTCTCAATGACAATCAAACACTCTATTCATTCAAGTAAAAACATGTTTCTTTTTTATTCATTATATTTTTGATGACTGTATTTTATTTGTTTGCTTTACTATCGTGATAGAAACTCATAATTTTTAAAAATATTTTATTTTTCTTCAAAACAATAAACATTTATTTTTAGATGTTTGACTACTCGATTGAAATTGTAATCATTTTTGTACATCATAAACTATAAATTACGACTGCTTTGCCAATAAATTTCCTTAAATCATAAATTAATGAAAATTGTACACGATTTCTTAAAGCGTTTGTTAACTTACATGAACTTTAAAACTAAAATAAAATATTTTCTTTTTCGCATAGGACCGTTGATATTGATATTGATTTATTGCGATTGGACTTCAATTTTTTTTTTTTTATAATTAACTTTTCGAATTTGTTTGTTGTGGATTTAGCTGTTCATATGAACACATTTCATTGGTCATTACAACAACTTCTCAGTGAACTTTAAGTACTTAATATTAGGATGATAGTTGCCTATTGGCTCACAGCTTCTCAGATCTTGCATCAAACCTGCGAAGTATAACGACAAAAACTGATGCGCTGGATTCAAGATCCAAAACATTGCGAGTTAATGCGTCGTCTCAGGAATTATTTACAATAAGAAATAACCAAATAGAAGATGTCAGCCAGTTTTGTTATATTGGAAGCATAATTTTCAAAAATGGTGGGTCAAGTGAAGAAATTGACAATCGTGTACAGAAAGGGCCACAAACTTTATGGAGTTTAAGACCCATTTGGAATTCGTCATTCACTCTCTCAGCGCACAAAGTTCAAAATCTTTAACACAAATGTCAAGACCACTCTGCTCTACGGTTGTGAGACATGGAATGCTGCCCCTCGAGATATACAGAAGATTTAGGTATTTGTGAATCAATGTCTTCGCAGGATATTAAGAATATTCTGGCCTACAGTGGTGTACAACAGCAGGCTGGATCCGCCACACTTTAGGAAGATCAACGAACGACATCGCAAGAAATGCCATAGACTGGAACCCACAGGGAAGCCGAAGAAGAGGCCGTCCAGCTCATAAGTGGAGAAGGCAAATCGATGTAGAAGTGGCTGGAATGGGTAAAACCTGGGACGAATTGAGAGCATTGGCACAAGACAGGAATATGTTTAACCAATTCATTGAGACCCTATGCTCCTTATAGGATCAATGGGAACATATATATATATATATATATATATATATATATATATATATATATATATATATATATATATATATATATATATATATATATATATATATATATATATATATATATATATATATATATATATAAGATTTTGTTCCTCGTTTTGCACACAAAGGACGTCCATGTAATTGTACATATATTGCAAGAAAAATCAAATAGATTCATGCTGACTACAATTATTTGTTGTGTTCTTTGTATAAAAGCATTCTAGGCCTATTGTTATTAGGTACTCGTATTTTTTAATATTTCTATATGTTAGAGAATTCTCATATAGTATATAAATATTTTGGCATAAACATGTGAGATGGAATGTTTTTAAACTGCTTTAAGTTCACATCAAACATATGGAGAAATTTAATAATTTCCTATTTATATTTATGTATTTTGCTGGAATCGAGTACAAATCTCATCACAATTCATTAGAAAATTATGTTTATTTTCCTAAGATATCAAATTTACTTTTCCTGGCTTTAATTCTCAAATGGAATCTGATAATATTTGAGCTCGAGCCCAAAAAAAAAAATCCATTTGGTAACTCACAGTAGTTTAATTAAAAATACATAATCTGTTAGTAAATCAAAATACTTTATTGACCAACATCTGGAAAGAATACAAGCTTGTGGCAACTTATAAAAGCAATAATTTCAATTAAAATGTCAATTAATAGATGCATATTTCATACTCCTTGCAACAACTTGAATTTTTCGAATATAAAAATAATAATCACAATCCGAAATTCATCTGAAATATAAAAAACCAACAGAGAACAGAGTCGCATAAATTTGTAAGGACTATTATAACTTCCAAAGAGGTGGAAAAAATGTAGGATTTGACACCTTCGTTGTTAATCGAAAATTACTCCTACAGAAATTGTATTGAATTTGGTGATAAAACCTACAAAATTTAAGGAAAAAGTCGCAAAAAAATTTATTATTACTTAATCTAAAAAAAAAATAAAACCCAAAAAACAGCTTCCACAAAAAATAGGTTCAAAACGCCGAAATTCTTTAAAAAGCTCATTCGATATACCTCAGAGAAGAAAATATTTTAGACCATTTCAAGGAAATTTCTTGCACCCGAGCGAAGACTGGCAAATTCTGAAGCTTTACGAACCGAACCCAATTTGGACACATCAGAAGGAATTAAAGTAAATGAAAAAACACCAAAAAAATTTTGTTTTAAATATTTTCACAAAATAAAATAGTTTCAAAGAAAAAACCTAAAAAAATATGAAATATCTTCCTGTAACTGGGATTTACTTAATAATGCAATAACTTAATATTGAAATTTGGCCATTGTACCCAAAAAAATATTTGAACTTTCCAAAAAACGAATTTGAAAAATTTAAACAATTCAATAAAATTTTTTAAACTTATTTTTCTTTAAATTTTTGGGCGTTATTTCTTTCAGCAGAATATTTTTATTACTTCTTGAATCTTTAAACATATTTAAATATAAATTTTATGATCAGCTGCAACTATGATACCACACATGATCATAATATGGTTGCAAGTTATATTTCCTAAAAATAAATATAATAAAAATACCGTTTTGGGTCTTAAATATAAATTTATTCATTAGAATGTTAAAATGTATTTCATACAAGTCACACATCTTTTAAAAACACCCTTTATAATTATTCTTGATCTGTGAAAACATTTTGTTAAACAAAACTGCTGAAAAGCCACAAAACAATGTAAATATAAGAAATATAAATAAAAGAAATATCTTTTTCTTTGTTATTAATCAAATCAGCATATTTTTGTGAATGATTTTACATCGAATTTCATTCAAATTATTTATCTTAATTTAATTTCCATTTTCTCAAACTTTACACCAACAAAAATTAATTTGAAATGAAAACAAAACAACTCGGAATCTTTTCAAAAAAGAAATAAAATATCAAATTACTTTAACTTATTTCTACCACTAAGAAGAATTATATAAATAAAAAACAAACAAAAAAAGTGGAAAAGAAATAAATTAAAACAATAAACAAGAGAATAAAGATACACTCAACAAAACTTTAAGCAAATAAAACGAAATGCAAAAAAAAAAACGAACTTACAATTTAACTGAATGACTTCTCACTGGCAGTTGGTTGGACAGGCATTTAGTTTTCGAATTCCCATCACTGTTAAACAATAGATCCCAACCAGCAACCCCTCCTCTGGTGTATGAGTGACTGAATGATACAGACACGCAGACGTTTTCTCTTTTCATCATCTTTTTTACCCAAAATTTAACGGATACACTATAGTAAATCCCCTGTAATAAAATAACAACGTTAGAGAAAATCAAATGAAGCCAAAAATCGCAAGGAATAAACATCCTTAACACTAGAAATGAATCCATCATTTTGACAAGGAAAACCTTAAACCAAATTTGCATTTTGTCTTATGCGCTACTCAAGTTACAAAGGCATATATGATCGAATTGATTGATTTGTGTAGTTAAACAAACTATGATCCTTCGGACTAAATAACTAAAAGAAATTGTTTGTATTTCAAAGAAGCTCATTAATCCTGAATAGCACTAAGTATCAGGCAAATTTAATTCCTTTACACGTTTTATACCCGAGGAGAGACGAATAAGTCTAAAATAATCAACCAACTGGTGTGTGACTGCGGTTAATTTAACGTAGAGCTTTTAAGTTATGTGACGACCTTGAACATGTTGGCATCACATAAATTATTTTATTCTACTTCTGCTTTTATTGCCGCTAAAAAATTAAGTCCAGATGAAATTTTAGTGCACACGTAATAAATTCCAAGGAAAATATAGAAATGGAATATTCCCCAAAATGTTTGATTTTTTATTAATAACGAAATAACTACCCCCTGCAGAAAAAGTGAAGTATGTCTCAGTGAAATAAAATCTATAAAATAAGTCCAAAATATAGAAAAGCTTTAATAAATTAAGACGGGTTTTCACACGTCTTATAGGAGAGAATCCTAGAGCCCTGTCAGTAATGCAGAAATATTTATTTTATTCTCCTTAATTCAATAATTTCTCATGGAAAAAATTTCCTAGCTCGACTTCGCCTTCTAAAGTAGTTGTGTATTACTGGCCGTTGGTCAGCCACAAGTGTCATGAATTGTTGTCTTTCGTCCAGACGCAAGGATTTTTTTCCTCTGGTGTATGTCTGAGCAGAGCTTCGCTTTCTAAAGCACCCCTGCGTTTCCAGCATTACACCTGTTGTTCCTCTACGGTATGTCCAATATCAGCTTCGCTATCCAAATCTGCATTGCCAGCCTTCAGACGGGATGCCTTATGATTGGGATACAAATCCATGTCAACACAGGGTATCAATACAACATTAAACTTCTTAGAAACTGCTAGATGATTCAAAAGGTCTGTCAGGTCAGTTAGTGGCACATATTTGATCCAATTGAGTTAGTGGGGGGAGGGGTCGCCTACACAACTATAGCTGCCTTCTTTCAAAGCGGGCTTCATTAGCTCCTGCAGTGCTAAAGAAAATAACTTTTTCCTAAAGGCTAGAACCTGATAAGCAGTCTGCATATTTTACATAAAATATAAAAAGATGTTATAATTCATGTGACTCAACAAATGAAGTCATCCCAGTTTGAGTCCGACTTGCACAAGAAGGGTCCGAAACGTGCGGCCAATAGTTAAAAAATTTCCGTTGGACCAGTATTCAGGCGACTTTATCTACTCATGCAATATGCTGGCGTTAAGAAAAAAACTTTTGGAAAGGAACATTTGTTTTTAAAGCCCTCTACCTTAAAAGTGGAAACAAGACTACGGCACGGAGTTAGTTCAACACACAAACTGTGTGCAGTTCATAATCCGATTAACTAGCGATGTAAATGTGATCTTATTAAAGAAAACAAAGGTCGGGTAAGAGAAATGAGCTCCTTGAAATACATTGTAGTAACGATACCACAGTGGAACCCATCACTATATGTTGGTTGAAGAACCCCACGAAAAGAACAATTATGTAACATAGAAATATTTTTGTTTTTGTTTAATCCCTACCACTTAAGTTGTCACTTCTTTGGGAAGGAGGTAGTGTAGAGAGACCAGGTGGAGAACTTGAGAAGAGGGAGCATAATTCTTTTAAAAACTTTACTGTTGCGCGTTTTATAAATTTTTTTTTATAACAGTTTTAAAAATTTCTTAGCCATTTTATCAATTATTTTACTTCGTTGACGAAGGACGGCACTGTGTTAAACATTAGCATACAACATTATCAATTACTGCCGGTAGTGTTTAGTGACCATGCCTTCATAACTTCAACAGTCCAACAACAATTAACACAATGCCACACTAATTCACATCAGACTGGCCTTTGTAGACTAGTAGGTAGTGTACTAGAATCGTAGTGCGAAGGTCGCAGGTTCGAATCCTAACACAGAACTCTGGCAGTTTGTGTTTTATAATTAAAGGGAGCGCACAACAAGCCTTCACTGGCTTAAGTGTATGTCGTATGACATGGGCTATCACACCCCTCTAATCAACCTAACCTAACCTAACATAATTCACATCAGAAAAATTCATAATGTGGATGACTTATCCTGAACAGCAATCAAACACATGCTTTCAGCCAAAAGAAGAAATATTTAATTATTTATATTATGAAAGAAAAAAGAAAAAAATTAAGTATCATGCTATTAAGGTTCACAAAATGCGGGTCTCTTGCAACATTAAGTTAATTGCTTTGAAACATCCTTTGACTCTAAACTTTCTTTAATTTTCTATGCGTGCTTTTTTAGTCCAGATTATGAGGAAAAAATTAAGAAAAAACTCAAAGTTTATGATCTATTATTTAATAAAATTAGGAAGACATTTTCCCAGTCAGGAAGAGCTAGTTTAATAACTAGAGTTAATTAAAAAAGTTATACTAGTCATGTGACCAAATTTACAAAAAAAAAAAAAAAAAAAAAAAAAAAAAAATTGTAGCCCTGTGTAAATTATCTTTTCATATGAAATGGTGAAGGAAAATATTAAAATACATAAAATATAATATAATATTAATTTTAATTTGGTTGCTGAACAAATATTAATAAATTTATAAAAATGCCAAAAAAAAACTTTTTATTTCACAATTTTACAGAAGTCCTGGTCTTAAATTTTTTGTTGTAAATTGTAACATTAATCAATACAAGTATATTTAAGCCCTATTAGAGAATAAAGAAAAGCTACTGAAAATTATTTATTTAGTACAATTAATAGGGATAAAATATAGTCCTTGTGGTCTCCAAGCAGCTCCACAAGAAAATCGTTGCAACCCACTCGTGCACACTTGTGAACACTCTATTCTTACCCTTTTATTAAGGACAATTGATGGATTTAGCTTTTCTTTTTTAATGTTCTCTTGTTAAATTGTTGCTACTTCTTTGTTGCTTTTTCGGCATTTCTTTGTTTATTTGCATGATTTTGTTGTTCTTTCATCATTGTGTGCGTGTGCATGTGAATGTGCCTGTGTGTGTATTGGAAATGAAGAATTTTTTAACGCATGATGGACTTTTTACAATTTTTCCTTTTTTTTTTTTTTTTGAACTGAAACAACAAAGTTTTGTAGCGTTGATTTCCATCAATTTTTATGCAAAACGTGTCTAGTTCGACATGAACACAAGCCATAATTTTTCCCATACAAATTTTGTGGAAGCGAACATATTTTAATCAAAACAATTTTATATCCCTTCGATGGTTTCTTTGTTCGAAGCTGCTGCCATTTATTGTCTAGAAATAATATTTATTTTGGCTATTGGGTGGCAGTACAGCTGAAAAGGGTTACTAAACAAAGAGCATTTAGGGGAATTGATATTCATATGTGGCAAGCAACGAGATGTACGTTTATTGCAGTAAAGACAATGGCGAAGAAATAAAATAGGAAATTATTGTCCTGCACTAGGATATATTGCAAATAAATAAAGAATAAAAAGGAAAGAATTATGTATTTATTACTTTTTTAACACTTTCTGGTTTAAATTTCTTAGTAAATGATGAGGTCATTCCCCAGTATTTTAAAATTTTGCATTTTTTTAGAGTTTTTGTTAGTATACAGTGGTGCAGAGAAGTTTACACACTTGTTACATAACAAACTAAAAGTCAGATGTTTAATTTTTTCTACAAGTTTTAGCAAAAAAAAAAAGAAAAAAAATACGTCGTTCATTTATAAAAAAAGAATTACATTCAGAAAACTATAGAAAACTATACTAACCATAGAAATTTTTTTGGTTCCAAGTCCAAGAACTAGCATCTTCATTTTCAAAGAACGGACTTCCTACGTATTCCAGCTTACTTGGGTCTAACTGCTATGATCTTTTTTGATACTTGGTAAACAAGGAAAGTGACATTGCGGCAGATAAAAGTAACGTGCGCTAATGAGTGCTGGAAACGCTGTTATAGTGTAATAGTCGAGAAAGTGGTCGTTAGGCAACGGCGTATGAGATGCCGGAAGAGACCCTTGCTGTCGGCTCCTAATGAAGGAAATGATCTTGCATAGTAAATCACTTGAGAGGCTACGGAAACAACTTTAACCCGAACAACTTTGCTGTTTTCTTTCCTGTGGTTTTTATGATTTTTTGTCTTTTCCTTCTTATTGTGGCAACTTAATGACGCGTCATTATTAGGATTATTATTCTGGAGTGTGCTTTCGGACATTAATACAGCTCAAAATTATTTCAGAAAGAAAATAAGAATAAGAGCAAATAGAAATAACAAAATGCATAAAAGCACGCATAAGTCTGGTTTTGTAATTTCAGAGGAGAGTAAAACCGCTCTGAAGTTGATGTGTAAAAACGCATTCGCTCTTTAACTCAAGATATTATACGCGGTATGTAGACTCTTATATAAACAATAAATTACTCCACATTTTGCAAAGTATCACACGCAATTTGAGGAGTTATTTTTCTAAATAAAATTGTAAAAGGCAAACAGAAATTCATTACACTGTAACCACCTGAAATTAGCGAAATTTCGCTAAGAGGAATTTCTGAAGTGCCAAATCATGATGGTGCTATTAACTCGTTAATAGCTTAAGTCGACTTAAACACATTTTCCTTATAAAAATTTTGGCTAGAAGAAATATTCCAGACCAAACCAGAATGCAGCAGAAATGACAGTTCAAGAAATTATTCTCTATATTTAATAACACCTTTTGTACTTCGGCTTGAGTTCAGAAAGACAATATTTGTTAAGAGCCGAAAAAGAGAGTAAATTATTTTAATCCATCATTGTTACTAGCAGAGATATTATATATCAAATAGTAGAATACCATATCGACCACCGCCGTTCACATTTAGCACGATAGTCGTGCCCCTATAATGGCTCTTAAATCCCTTCTCTCCGAAAAGAAATGCGCTTCAATTGCCAATCATTTCTCAGTGATATCTACTGCGATTACTTTCGTGCAAACTTACTATTAAGCGCTGTATTGAGTAGGGAACCACTATTGGGTCCATAAAAGATTACTACGGAATCGCCAAACAGTTATGGCTTTGCCTAAACTCTCTGCTAGAGATAGGAGGAAAATATCAATACTAGTGCTTGTAAACAAAAACTGTCTTCTTGAGAATAGGAGTTCAATACAACAAATTTTGTCACAACTGGCATTTCACAGATGAAGAGGAGAGAATTTTTTATGTCACTGTCCCGGATGAGAAGAAATACGAATGGTTACCATGGGTTCTCCTGAATTCAGTTACCTCGCCGGCATTGCGGATATTGAATTGCAAAGTATATAGCGCTCCATAATATGCTCCGTCTGGTTGAAGGGTGCAGATACCGCTCACATAGAGTTTCCGTGGTACTGCAATAGTCCAAAAGGTCTAAGGATCTTTACGGAATTCTATTTGCAATCCATACAACAATAGAAGTAGGTGAAACAACTTAATGTCCATTTGCGCATCCCAGTAGGCATTACTAAAAACATAATTTTATAGCGATTAATCTTTCGCAGAAGTCTTTCCTCTCACTCTCAATAAGAGAAAATTCAAATTGAATGTCAATCTCTCTTCCTAAAGTATATTTTTCTAATTTGAACGCAAGACAATTCAAGCCAAAGTTTCCGAAGAGATAATCCTTTGGCTCTTAACAGTTTTTTTTTCTAATCTTTTTGTCATCTATTATTTATTAAATAAATTCTTAATATTATCGTATATACAAACACACACGCCTCTGAAATTTTTTTTATGTTTCCTCTTTAGCTTTTCAGCTGCTTAAAATCATTTCATTCCTGCCATTCCTTTTCGTCTATGGGTCGTATTTTCTTTTTAATTCAAGCGTAAATTTTGATGTTTATCTGTCTTAAAAGTATATTTTACCTTCCATTATGACAAATACATCAACCAGTCCTTTCGTCCTGGACGTTATGAAAGATTCATACGTACTCGTATATGGCAACGTCACTGCCGTCAGCAACAACATGTTTCACTATACAATTTACTAACTAACAGCTACAACATGTTTGTTTGTCATTATTTACGACATGAAACACAATCAGTAGACGACACGCAATAATTCACTTACTGAACAAACAGGCAACATTTTCAACTCTTGCAACATGTGCGTGATATGCATGTATTCGCTTTTTATGCTGCTGTTGTTGTTATTATTTTAATATCTAGACTTGTTAGTTTTGTTTCTTGTCCTTTATTTTTTTCCATCACAGGAGTGAATTTGTTCTTTTTCTATTTTGTTACCTGCTAATCAAAATTCCAGTTGGTATGAATGTAAATTTTAATGGGGTGTTGCATATTCTCAATTTCCTAAGTTGTTAAGTAGAGTTGTTGTTGTTCTTAGTTTTAAGTTTTTTCTTTTTTTTAATATTTCTTGCCAGTGTTTTTGGGTTCATACATCATAACCGGCTTGATTATAGCAATTGAGTTGAACCCTTTATTAAGGCCATAAAATGAATGAATAATTGAAAACATATTTTTTGTTTTCTTTGTGAAACATGGGAGGGTGTTACGATAAATTTTGGGATTAATATTCTATTGCTCAAGGCATTATTTTCAGCGTTTGAAGGTTTTTGTTAATAAGTAAAGAATTTATGCTTGAGGGACCTCAATAGTCGCATATTAGAAGCTCTAGTGAAGTTTATGCATCAGGCTTCTAAATTTTACAAAAACTTGAATTGACTTGGAATTTTTAAATTTCCTAAAAGAAAAAAATTAATTTCTGCTTACAATTTGAATAGAGTCTCATATATAAATTATATCAAAATCTTTCAATATGTGTACAAAAGCACCTCTCATTTGGAGCTACGCAGAGACAACATATCGAAAAATATCGAAATATAGTTGCAGCTATTGCACTATGATCTGTGCTTCAAAGTGTGTCTGTGGCAATATTGTAGGTTTTGATTGCAACTTATGAATTCATGCTAAATACTGAATTATTATATTTTTAAAGATTTTTCAACCTCACAATTAAACAGAAATTATTGGTTGAAATATTTACGACCGTATGCAAAAAAAATGGGTTGTATGTGCATCAATAAAAAAGAAATTCGATATTATAGTATAATTTAGTTATTTTCTTCTCTACATAAAATAAATACTAAACACTCCTTGAGAGCCAAGACTTTAAACTTCAATTTACGGTGTAACATGATTCCCTTTTTGCTATATTCATAAATATTTTTAAGTATAAAACAATATTTTGGTAATTCTCCCTTAGAGTAGATTTGAAATTTTCATAAAATATATATTTCTAATATATTATTATTTTAATAATGGTTTGTAAAGCTGTTTCAATTTAATTTTTGACTACGGCTGTTAGAATATTAAATCCGGGCACTTAGAAAAATACAATTTAATTGTGACCAGGTTCACCAGCTGATCATAACCGACTTTGGTGTAAGAAGCACAGTGGGTAATTCTTGTTTGAAGAGATGAGCAAGGAGTGGAAAAATTTTTCTTAATAAATCAAAAATTAATCTCCGGCTACACGATGCAACACACATGAGCTAAACACGTTACGTGAATTAATTTTAGGTAAAAATAGCTTTAAACGCCATCCGGTTGTCGAATTGCATGACATTTTGACTAACCATGACATTTCATGTCTCCTCGAACAGTTAACCCTGCAAGTGAAACCCTTTTAAATTGTGTATTTTTGTTTAATAAAAATTACAAAAATGTTCAAATATGCGCTTAAAATTTTGGAAATATGCATTTATTATCAACAACTGCAAGAATATGTATTCACCCCCAAAATAAGCAGATAGATATTAAACCACGTATCGATGAACATTTCACTTAAAATTGGATAATTCGGAAAGATAATTAGTTTATATCTTCTTGAATTTTACTAAGAAAACATAATTTTATATCAGAATCCGGACTCAGTTCCCTATATATACAAATTCAGATATTTAGATCCAAAGAAATAGTTTAAAGAAACAATTAAAGGAAGCATTTTATAAGCAAAGCATTAGCTTGACTTATAATGTTTTATTTTCAGGAAAAAAAATCTAAAGTTATTTGAAATTTATTCTCAAAATTAAAAAATGAAACTTCCTTAAAGGACTTATTTATTATTAGAGAGCACTAAATGCCCTTTTGTAGCTCTGAAAAGGCAATTCGATTTTACATTCGTTTTTTTAGAAAACAGAAATCCCCATTAGACAGTTGACTCTGCAACAATTTTGTCAAAGAGTTCTTAATAACGTATGTGTAACTCAACTTTGTGAAACATTTCTGCACAACCCTCCTGTTTTTACTAAATTTGAAAGCCACTTCCCAGTTCACTTTCCATAAATTATGCTTTTTTGGCGCCCTGTTGCTTCTAACATTTACATGTGTACGAGTATACCAAACAATTCTAATTTCTGTTAAAAAACACACGCTTTCTTCCACTTTCACAATAAGAAACGCTTGTTATTAAGGCCCAGTTCGCGCCTAGTCAGGCAATTTCATACTTAATTATTATTAATTATTTTCACTTAAAAGCTGATTAACTTTCATGACGAGTTTCTAATGTTTTTTAATAAATTTGCATATCAAGTCTACGAGTAGTTAATTTTTTTTTGCCAGATTTTTATTGTTTCGTGTTGATTGAAAACTCTTTTATTTCGTTTAAATTTTTGATGGAAAAATTTGTTTTAACCATTTTGTTTGAGATTTTTAGTTTTATTTTGCAATAGTTTTCTAATCTAATGGAAACTCATTCGCAGTATTTTATTTTTCACTTTCATTAGAACTGTTGTTGTTTCTGCTGTTGTTGGTCAACAAAATAATGAAAGGGGCGGAGAAAACAGTTGTTTGTTTCACATAAAAATTCAATTAAATTTTTAAAGTGAAAAGGCAAAAACCATTTGTTAAATAAAAAGCCAGATGCAAAAAAAAATATCAAACAATGGTTAGAATATTTTTATAAAGTGGCACTGAAAAGGATTTATTTTCGATAAATTTAAAAAAAAAAAACTTTTACTGAAAACTGTTTTGCAGTATCGAGGTCAAAATTTTTATGGAGAAAATCGTTTTATCTGAATTATATTGTGATAAATAACGGCATAGTTTTAATCCCAAATAAAAGTGTAACATTTTTTGCCCCTTTAAAGAGAAAATATTGAATTTGTTGTTCTTTGATAATCCTCTAGCCAGAAAATGAAAATTAATAAATTAGAGCAATAGGAACTATTATTTAGAAACTAACCAGCAAAATTTATCAATCTTTTAGAACAGAAAATGCCATTATTTTCGTGTTATTTCCCTGTTTGCTAAACAGCAACAAAGTATTAAGGGGTCAACATGTGTCATTATTTATCAATTATTAGCTGAAGTATTGTGGATCATAATTTTTCATATGTTTGAGCGATGGCCTAGATTTCAAAAGACTTTAGAAAAATTTATTAAAGCTTGGTTAAATTGCAGAAACGTTACTGTGAATGGCGAGCCCTACCGTGCGGTGATTACAAAAAAAAATTTTTGCTCAAAATTGAAGAGCTGGACTTAGCTGACATGTGTTTTCAACAAGACGGTGCCATATGCCACATAGCACACGAAACAATGACCCAATTGAGAGAAGAGTTCAATGAACAATTTATTTCACATTTAGGGCCGGTCGATTGGCTCGTGTTTATAGAGACAAGCCCGCAAGGGTTGAGGCACTGGAAGCCAATTGTGAAGAATTTATTCGTGAGATACCGGCCGATATGTTAGAGAGAGTATGGAAAAATTGGACCCAGCGTATGAACCATTTGAGTTGTAGCCGCTGTCAACATTTACATGAAATCATCTTTAATTATTGAATTATGTAGATTATTCTATCGACTGAAATAAAGATTTCATACATTTTTCTAAATTTTATGTGCTTTTTTTTAAATAATCACCCTTTATTACTTTAGAAAATTAAGTTCTTAGCGTCCTTGTCTAAATACAGGAGTATATACAGCGGATCGCATTCAACGGTCTCGGCTTATGGAAATCTAACTCCAAAATTAAAAATTAAATTAAGTTGCGATCAATCTATGGAAACTTCGTAAGGAGAGAATTTCGCCTACTCCGCTTTCTTCCCTCAACCGACCTATTACTATAGCCGAGTTCGGTTAAGCGAAATGGCTTAATATTCTAATTTTCAATAAAAAAATCGATTAGAAAAACTTTGTGAAAGGAAAAAACTCTTGTATACCTGTTTTATGGAGGGAATATTGTAAATGTAGCATTGGAAATAAGTCAGGTGTTCGAGTATATCGTCCTTTAATTTAGATTTATTAAAAAAGGGTCCTTTTTCGATATTTTAAAATTATTTAATACATTATTCGAGCTTAAGGTCTTTGTTAAAATTTATAAATATTTACGTTAGAAACGATCGAACTTTGCACTACATTGGGGTACTAATGTCAGCATGAAAGTACTGAATTTTTCGAAGCTCTTTTTTGCAGGGATTTTATTAAAAAAAAGATTTAAAAAAATTGTCTTGCAAATGAATTTTAAGAAGGAAATATTGTTGATACTTAAAAATACAATAATTTGCCAATTTTCAATAATCAGATAACATCTTCCTATCCATTGATATATAAAATATTTTAATATTCTATTTTAAATAGTAAATAAACTGGTTGGTTTTCAAGCACATATTTTGGGTAAAATTTGTGAAAATTATTATATTATTTTGTGTATGTGACACAGGTACGATTCTAAAAATGGTAATTATCGTTTTGTTTTATTAGTTTTGATTACCATTCGAATCAAATCGCACCTTAAATTAAAATATATTAATAAGGATGTGTGGAAGGCAGGCATGTCCTTGCACCTGTTGAAATAAAACTTAACCATGGGCTTTGCTGCGTAATTTTAGAAATAGTTGTAAGATTTTCGCTTTATTTTGATTTTAATTATAGACGGTACAAACCATCCTAAACTGATAGTCTTCGAACACAATGTCAATCACCATTCCAGTTAGTTTCGTCTGTTTGCAATAACTCCTCTAATTTTATGGATTCTCTAGATGATAATAAAGCTCTGTGTCTTGTGATGAGATATCTTGACTTTTGTAACAAATGCATACCAATTATGGAACAAAAAATACTATGACTGCTGTGGTCTATATGGCTTGCAATTGATTGTATCGTTTCAGACACCACAATTTTAGAAGGCATCTAAAAAAACAATTCCTTCAGGCTATAAGGGACCTCAAATGGCAATATTTTCTAGTTATAAGAGCATTTTGGCGATATTACGTGATGGAAGAAGCTCCGATATTCTAGTTAAACATTTATTCAAAAGTTTAATTTACTCACATTCCACTCCGGTCTAGAATTTTTTTATTGTATTCTCCATAATTTAAACCAAAAAATCCTATGATGATTCTTCACGACAAAATATTTCTTGCCTTGGCTCAATGATTTCTGGCGGTATTTTACAATAAAAACCAATAATTTAGAAATTTTGTTTTATCGAGAGTATAATTACGATGAATTATCAAATCCAAAACAAACGCGAAAAAGCAAAGAAAGAAAGTTTGAAATGCATTAAAGATTTAAGTTCCTCAAAAGAGTATAATTACTTTCAGCCAGACATTTCCTGTGAAAGAATTCCTTATGATTATCCTAATCGTCCTGCTGGGTATTTAGCGAACAATAACTGGATTTATTTATTTTATATATAAAATATCTAAAAAAAATTTGCATTTGAAATTTATTCATTTGGAAATATATTTTTTTTTTCATTTCTTTCTAAACGCTTGAATGTTGTATTCAATCAATTTTGCGAATTGATAAAAACAAAATTTACTCTTCAATTAGTTTTTGTTTCTAGTTTGGCAAATTATTTCTGGTTGAAGTTTTCATTTTTTTAATTTCTATTTATAAAAGAGATTGATGGAAATCATTTGGTCCTACAAATATAATTTCAATATTAGAGGCTTTTTTCTCAAAACAATTTAAAGTTCAAATCACAATTGCTTTCAAATTATTTTGCTGATTTCATTTCGATTGCAAACGTTTTATGTATAAAAAATATGCACAAATATTTTCTTAATTTATTTATTTTTGCTTTTAAGAATTAAATTAAAAATTACTGTTGCAAAGAGGAGCCAACAAAACGTTATGGACTACAACTGGCAACAAGCAAAATTGTCTATCAATGTTGACACAAGTATATGCAATCGTTTGCGGCATTTACAATTTTGAGTAGATTTAATGACAACTTCTTATTTAAAAAAAGAAATATTTATTCTGAAATAAATTAGTCATATTCAAAAGCATTTATTGACAACAATATAATTTTAAATGAACTAAAGCAAAAAATTAAGAAATACGACACACAAAAAAGTAAAAATATAATTGATGCTCATCATAAGGCATTTCTGATAAAATAAATCTTTGGTTTTAAAATAAAATTTTTATCTCTTTTCTATATAATTTTAAGTATATAGTCTAGCAACTGGCTGTAATCAGAAATGGAAACCTTTAGTCATATTTGAGGGTGCTGTTGACTGAAATAAGTAGCGCATTGACTTCAAATCAAATTATGACTGAGGACATGAATGAGTTCGTTGTCTGTTCAGGACAAGTCATATCAACATCATAAATTTTTCTGGCGTACATTAGTGTGGCACTGTGTTAATTGCTGTTGGACTGTTTAATAATGATTAAGGCATACCATTGGACACTGAAGACTACCATCACTGAATGATACTTCGTCGGTAGTGTTACCAGGATCGTCGTAACACTAACGTAAAAAAAAAAAAAATAAAATTGCTATACCTACAGCTTAAGAAACTTAAAGCGTCTATTTCACATCAGAGGATTTGCAACATGGCAATAAAAATTAATAAAACGGGCAATAGCAAAATTGTATAAAAATTACGCTTTCATTCTTTCACATTTTCATCCCCAGTCCTCTACTTTAAACCTTTCACAAAGAAAGTAAAACATTAAGTGGGCATTAGTTGCCTTCGCTCAAAAAACATATACATATATTTTGTGGCATTTCATTCCAAAAAAAAAAAAAAAACTTGCTATACAGATCAATCTTAGATAAAGTCTTTGCATTTGTGTTGGTAATAACATTGAAGTTTGGTGACGGACAATGTCAATATTATTCGTCAATTGTGATTTTTGTAGGTTTTTTTTTTAAATGCAAAGGCATACAATTTCCAGTCGGCAAAGGTGCGAAGACATTTAACTTCTAGTCGGCAAATGTTTTTCGTCTATTAACAGAGAAATATAGAAAAGAAAAAAGTGGTGAGCAACAAAAAAACAAGTTTCGTAATATTATTGCATTGAGCTTAGCAATAAATAAATAAATAAAGAAAATATAAGTTCCTTTCAGGAGCATTGGGCCTGATATTATTAGACTGGCTGAGTGCAAAACACATTTATATCGCGAACCGCTTACTATAAGAACAGACCGCGCTTGCAGTCGCCCCAACTAGGAGAACAGACGCTGCAGACGCCGCTCACAATTCGCAGATGTTTAACGAGTGTCAAGAACATCGTCCAGGCATCACCACGTGGGGGTTTGTGAGTCGACTTGAAGTGTAATTGATAAGGATCACCCTGGGTTCACCAAGTAGAAGCAATCAGAAGTTTTGCCTTATCATTATACCCTCTGGTCCCGCTTTAAAGAAATCATTGAACTAAATAACCGTCCAATTTGCTTTTTTATAAACCCAATGGTAGCTGATTAGCGTTCACTCAAGGCTGTTATTTATTATTATTATTTTATTATTATTATTTTTTTATTCTGCGGCAGGAATCGAACCTGCGCCCTTCGTTCTTCTAGTCTAGTACACTAGCTACTAGTCCACGAAGCATGCGCATTGTAATTTGTGTGAAGTTTGAAATTAGTTTAATTAAATTGAAAAACAAATTCCCAATAAAAGGAAGTAGAGAACAGGACGACAATAAGTTCAAAAAAGAATAGGAGAAAAGTTTCATGAGGCCATTCGTTTTTTTAAACTTGTTGTTTCGACTTAAGGTCCAACACAAAATCTTGTTTTAGTCGTATTAGAAATTATTTTTTAAGAAGCTTCCAAAATTTAAGACATATTTTACGAGTTTTAGCAATCAATTATATGGAGGGTAAATAAAATCGGTTTCATTATTTACATTACACGCGGTTTACCAACTTTAATCAGAAGAAAATTATGTTCCGCGTATATTTTCAATATATTTTCGATTGGGTTGATAGAGAGAGGCCGACCTTTCTGTAACATCACATTGCGAAATTTAAAATTGACAAATTCCAGAAAGAAACGACTGAATTCTGATTTCGTTATGGTAATTAACATATACGCAATAATATCTATCTTTAGTGGGATGCCTCCAAAAAAAATCAAGCAAGCGTGGACAGCTGTATTTCGGCCCAAAGTCAGAAGTATGTCGATATGGCAAATGTTCTCAAAGAAATCTTAGACCATCTAAAATAAGAAAATTTACTCTTGCTGCAGAACGATCCTTTCTCTAGGCTCTTTGTTTGAGAATAATTTCACAAACGACCAGTCTTAAATGTAAGACATGAAAGACAAGTTAAGAATCGAGACATATTTTCGATTAATAGCGAATATATGGCATCTAAGGATCCGAATGAAAGTACGAATCAAGGCAGTTTAGACGACACTGTATTTAAATTTAATCAATCAACTGGTTATAAAAAAGATTTAGCCAAATAGGCTTTAAATAAAGGACTAGTGTTATTACTGTATATATAAGTGAAGTTTATGGTCTGGAATGTAATAAAATAGTAGACGAACGAAAACAAATAAAATATTTTAATGCACAAAATAATTTCAATTGGAACATTCAGCATATAAGGGTTTAATAAAAAAATCCGCTTTACTAGCTGCTCTTTTGGCTTATAAAAATCAAATCAATCGCCCTTATTATGATTGTCGACGTCACATCAAGTCGACAGTAAAAAGAGACAGCAGTTCTGAACTCGTTGTAGGCAATAATTAACTAATATTGATGGACAATTGTAATTTTATAAGCCATAGTAGTAGTAATATCCTATCAATAATATTTAATAGTTCTCGATAACGAGCCCACAATTGCCAATATATTGATGACGACTTGGTGTGACGTCGACGTCGACAATCATAATAAGGGGGAATGATATCAACATTTCGTATCCGAAAACCGTTTGAATGCCATAAATTTTTTCTAGGAAGCGGCCCAAATTTCGCCCAGAGGCATAGATTTTTAACATAAAATCTTAGCAGACAGAAGTAAAATTTTATGCAGTTGCTGTAAATTAAATTTCTCGTGAAATCTACTCCCTTGTCCCAAAAAAAAACTCAATCGGCAAATTTATTTCGTTGAATATTTTCACCAGTTTTCGTTCATGATGAATTAATTCACGTGAAAAATATTTTTATTTAGTCTTTTTTTGCCGTATTATGTTTTATACTAAACCTGGTTTAATCTGTAGTCAATAAAATGTACGAATTGCAGCTTACCTGGAAAGAAAAAAAGGATATTTTATAAATAAAATGTAGTTTTATATTATTTCAATAATAACTTTAATTAAAAGGCTACATTTTTAATATTTGCGATTATTTTCAATTCAAAAGTCAAGAGAAATCTAATAAATCTTTCAATTATAATTCCAATTCAGCGAAGGCTATTAATTATTTCACAATAACAAATTTAAGCTGCCAGTTAGATTTTCTTTGCAATGTTAGAAGGCCATAACTAATACCTCAATTATGTAACTTGCATCTAAAATTCGTCCGCAAATTTTTTGCGTTAGAAAATTTTTTTGTAGCAGTTCAAAATCGCTAATACGCACAAAAGCATTGAAATTGTCACTGGTAGAGGTCAGGGATTTTAAATAAATATTTGCAAATAAAATGATTTCCTTTAAAGAATACATCTTTGACTTTGGAATCAAAATTATTACCAATTGAGTCTTAAACCAAACAAATCAGCCATTTTTTAGGAAATGCAAAATAGTTTGCCCACTCAGGCCATGAAGGATATTCTTATTAATCAAAGTCATGTTCCTCCAATTTTTGCGGCTCTAAAATTTCAATTGTAGTCTTTAATGTTTCTCATTTGAATGCAAATGGACGAAAGACCATCAAAGACCAGTCACTATTGTTATCCTTTTTATTCAGTATTATTACGATAATAAGAGAACACTAGCAAAAATAAGGTAAATTACCTTTCGCAACTACTTATTAAAAGTTTAAATATCTTTAGAGTTTCTATCTTTAAAGCATCATTTATCACCACGGCCACAATATCAAATAATTTTTGCTATTCTACTGAAATTCAAAAACTTAAATTGCCACCTACAAAGAGGACGAGAAACGTTTATTCGTAATCATAGACACAATTGAGGTCTACACCGGTATTTGTAAGCACTACACTCATGTGTAGTCGCCACAAATATTTATTAAAAATAAATTTAAAGGACCAAAAAACCAATAATAAAGAGAACGAAGGTTAGAGACAAATTAACTCAACTTATGAGGGAACTATGGGTCTTGTAGAAGCTCAATGGCTAGAGACTTTGAGGTCGTTGGTACCAGCAACAAAATTTGGCTCGTAGGACCATAGACTAAATGCAAAATGTAATCTAATGTACACCATTTATTACTAAACACTTCGCCAGTATCTTTAATAAAATGTGCTGGTAATTTTTTAGCACACGCCTGCAATGCTAAAGTTAAGGTTATAGCCTCACAGTATGACTCGAAGGACCGTAAATGAAGGAAATCAGTTTAAATCCGCAATGGCAATGATGACCTTCGTAGGGCTGCATTACAACAAAGTTTTAAATTTTAATTAAATACCGTTAGAGGTAATTATTCTATCAATAAACACTTCATCAGTGGTGTACCTGCTAATTTTCCTCCTTTGAATCCTTTCCCACTATTTTTAAAACGCCTATAATAATGCAGGTCCTGAAACTAAAAGTTTTGATATTATCGGTCTACCTTCTTATTTCATGTACAACGTTCAGCGAACAAAAGGAAGACCAAAAAGAATTATAAAAAAGAAAACACCCACAGTTTCAATAAAATCCAATGATAAGATAATTTCAAGCAGCAAAGAAATAAAATGAAACGCGCACAAAACCATGAACAACTGCTTCTAACAATGGCAAGAAATAACCGAGAGCAGCTTAAATAACTTAACCATATGGCAGCAGCAACATGATTTCCTATAATTTCTAAAATGGCTTAAAAATTAAAAAAAAAAAACAAAAACAAAACTAAGATGTGCCATAACGAGCAGAGAGAAATAAAATGAAAGGAAACCAACTCCCACAGCAAATGATGTTAAAAAAATTTTTTCTATACGTGTTCATTTTCGGTTTGATGGTTTAAATTTTTTAACTATAAAGATCTCACCTTAAATCTAGCAGAGAGCAGAGTTGTAAACGAATCATTCATTTTTGAATTAATTCGCGAATCATTCATGCACTGAATTGGTAAAATTTTGAATTAATTCCTTTCGTCAAAAAACGAATTGAATGAAATTTGAATCAATTCATTTGAATTTAGCAAACATGAATTGCAATTCATTTGCAATTCAAATGAATTGGGCAAAATGAATTGCAATTCATTTTTAATTCAAATGAATTGGTAAAATGAATTGCAATTCATTTCCAATTCATTTGAATTGAATTGACTTTGAATTAATTCAAATGAGTTAGAGGAAATGAATTGCAATTCATTTCCAATTCATTTGAATTGACTTTGAATTAATTCAAATGAGTTAGACAATTGAATTGCAATTCACTTCCAATTCATTTGAATTAATTCAAATGAACTCGAAAAATGAATTTTTTATTCATTTTCAATTTATTTGAATTGAATTGATTTTGAAAAAAGACTACTGTAAGTAATATGTAATATTTATTTAACAAAATGTAATTATATTTTACAAATAAACATGAAATTACCAAAAATTAAAATATATGAACATGCTACTATATAGCATATACAGGCATCAACTAATTTTGCTATTATTTTAATTATAAAATAAATGCTAATTACATTGAATTAGAATGCATCGTTCACTTTCAGCAATAATTTTTCAAAATTATCATCCAATAGATTTCCACGTTTAGGCATATTTAGAATAGACGCGTACGAAAATAATCTTTCAACAGCAGCTGACGATGGTAACGGTACATTAAACTTTAAGAAAGCCTTCTTAACGGTCGGATAATTATGCAGCATACTTAAAGATTTTGAAGAATCTGCTAAGTATGCTGTGAATTCTGCTTCTGAAGCAATATTGACGCACAATGTATTTTCTGGAGTTTCTATAATAATATTATAATATTATTGTTAACGGTGTTTAAAATTATTTTGCAAAGTGACTAGATAATTACCACAAATAGAAAAATCGAAGTAATTTAAAACGTTACTCTCTGAAATGACGGACGTTGTAATGTGTTCATCAGACATTTGTTGAACAGCATCCTTTGCCATTTGAATAACGTCTGCTTCGGTGGCAATATCAAAATTCGGGTTCAAAGCTTTTAACCACAGAGACTTAATTGGTGGGCAAAGAATAGATGCCACAATTGCAGTTTTAGCAGTTGCATCTAAGGTATAAAAATTACTAAATCTTTTTTCCGTCGCCTCCATTAATTTTGCAGCCATAGTTTTCAGGTATTCGCTACCATCTTTCAATTGTATTTTGGCAAATTTTGTTTCAATTGTGGCTAAAGCTGGCAACAGATAACCAAAGAACATGCCGTTGTCTTTTTGGAGAAAGTCTATGGCTCCTGCTATTGGTTGCAGAAGCTGCAAGTACTCTTCTAAAAATTCAAAATCACTGTCTACAAAAGTCTCAATATTCAACTTATGAATTAATGCTCCCTACTATTTCAAGTCATATTCCGCCGTTACCATTTTTTGGAGTTCATTTGCATTAATTCAAATGAATTGGAAATTAATTGCAATTCAATTGTCTAACTCATTTGAATTAATTCAAAATCAATTCAAATGAATTGGAAATGAATTGCAATTCATTTCTTCTAACTCATTTGAATTAATTCAAAGTCAATTCAATTCAAATGAATTGGAAATGAATTGCAATTCATTTTACCAATTCATTTGAATTAAAAATGAATTGCAATTCATTTTGCCCAATTCATTTGAATTGCAAATGAATTGCAATTCATGTTTGCTAAATTCAAATGAATTGATTCAAACTTCATTCAATTCATTTTTTGGCGAAAAGAATTAATTCAAAATTTAGCTAATTCGTAATGAATTAAAATCAAAAAAGAATGATTCATTTACAACTCTGGCAGAGAGGAGGTTTTCCAGTTGTTTTAAGCACTTTAAGCTGGAAACAAAATTGAGCATTTTTTTGGAAATTGAACGCACAGGAAATGTTTGCATTTAGATGGGGATTTAAACTTTAGATTGCAGCCACAGCCACAGCCACGGCAGTGCTGCAATAAATATATTGCCATTGTTTTTTTTTCTTCTCTATTATAAATTAATGTGTTTTTGTTGTTGTTTATACATATATATATATATATATATATATATATATATATATATATATATATATATATATATATATATATATATATATATATATATATATATATATTGTGATATTGTTGTTGTTGTTGTTGTTGGTATTGTGCTGCTGCTAATGTTGCTGTTGTGTTTATTTGATTGATTGATCGATCGATTTAAAAAGCAATTGCAGTATTAAACGCGAACTTCAGACATTTGCTTTGTTAAAGGAAACTTTAGCAGGGAAGGGAAGAAAGGATGGTCAGATACGTGTAGACATACGGGGAGGGTAAACATACAAACAACAAACTCAAATGAAGGCAACATTTTATTTTCAGTTAGTTTGATTGTTGCTGTAACAAAAAACCACACAGCTCTTGTTACTACAAACAAACAATTGAAATAGTTGCCAGCATACGTTGCTGCAAGAACATGAACTTTTTCATGCTGGGGATATTCACAGACGGCGAGCACTCTCTTATGTCGTATGCAAAGTTTAAAAGAGACGAATCATACACTTTTTTGGTTGAAGACAATAATACACTAAATATAAGGGGGCAGTTCAATATTTCCCTTAATTTTTATAAATTTTCCTCCTCTTAACTGGCACAACAACAGTATTCCTGTCAAAAGGCAGCTGTCGAATTTGAAATAATCTGCATTCTTTAGTTTGTATTTGACAGCCACTGATTTGAGGAGTTAATTGAAAAATGCTTATGTGCTCAATAATAAATTTTTTTTGCAGAAAAACACCATCATTCTAAACAAGGCTGAGCTTGAAAAAAACTAAGGGAATTCTGCATCATCAACTTAAATGGCAGAAAGGGGTTTACTGAATTTCGTGCGCGACTTTGTGGAAGCCTTAAGTGTATCACATGGTACAAAGGTTTCAATTTTAAATGATCATTGGGGTACGAGAAAGCTTTCTGCAAGACTGCTGCAGTGTTTTCTCAAAATCAACTACGAATGCAAGCGTATAACAACTTGGCGTTCCTCAACCGCAATATGGACGAGTTTTCGTGGCGTTTAAGGTGAATTCATCCATTCGTTCAGAACGAAATTTTTTTTTGTTGTTCCGCATTAAATTTACTCTCTTTCTCAAAATATAGACGTCAAACTACATATAAAAAAATCGTTCGGAACGTTCAGAACGAATGGGTGAATTCACCTTTAGTAACCGTGAACGTAAAGGGGATCCACTACAATATACCAGAGACCACGCAGCAGTTAAAATAAAGGGGATTTTTCTAGGTTAATCGGAGCTAAAGAGAGCCAAGGTGGTTTTTTAAACCAATAAAGTCATGGCGACAGTTTATTGGAATGCACGCGGTATAAACCACATTGAATACCTTCAAAAGGGTAAAACAATCAAAATAAGAAAAATAAACGAAGGCATTTGGTCAGGAAAAAAGTTCTTTTCCACCAGGAAAGTGCAAGGTTGCACACATGCGGAAATTCCATTGCTATATTCTAGAACTAGTCCACGAATTGCTTCGTCATCGGTTCTATTCTTCGGATTTAGCTCCAAGTGACTATTTATTTTTCTTAAAACCTGAAAAAAATTTCCTGCCGTAAAGAAATTTGGCTTCAACGATGAAATCATCTTACAAACAAATACCAATTCTAATGACCTCGGCAAATCTTATTTTTTGAGTGGATAAATAATTGGAGAAACTTTGGACAAAGTGTATAGAAGTCAAAGGAGACTATGTTGCCATACAAAATGATTTTTATCCAAAAACCTGTGTTTCATTAAAAAAGTCACGGATTAAATAAGCCATCCATCATTTATATGTTCTCGCTCGCAAGGCAGGTCCTTAAATTCAACCAATTTTCTATAAAAAATTAATGTTTAAGGAAATAATTGTCATAGTTGGCCTTTGCTAGAATTAGTACGTCTGATTTTTTTTAAATACTTTACAGCATTTGAGTTTATTTTTATATTTTCTTTTTGAAAATATTTTCTTTTAATTTTTTTTTTATTAACTTAAGAACGACTTATTTTTCTTAAAAAATGTTTGTAACGCTTTTTTATGTCTGATATATTCTAATTGATATTTAAACGAAATATTCATGCAAAAATTTTGTCTCGAACTGAAAATTTTCTGTTTCCGATATTTGAAATTCATGATTTACAACTGAAGTCTCGTTTCTTAAAAATGTTATTGCCACCGCAAAACTATCAATCACCTCACTTTTAATACATTTTTAGAATTGTGTAACATCTTTGTTTTTCGATTGGACCAGTCTTCAGGGGATGACCCCTATTTATGCAGTGACCCCTATTTATTAGTATGATATGGAGGAAAGAGGTAGTTGTTTTGTGTACATTCGATTTGAACCTCTCCACGTTGGGTATGACGAGCCGTTCGACCAAAGAACGAACTATTTCTATAATGCGTAGTACGACCACAAATGGATGCGCTCTTAATGAAGAACGTGTTGTTCGCAAATAAGAGCGGGTCTCGGGAACGTATTCCTTTACTGCATTAGAGCACATTCCATTGTAGATAAAACAGCTTAACAAATCCCATGTTTCGACGATGCTATAGTGCGTCAACAAATTTAAAATTTTTTAATAATTTACTTTTCTAAATGAGTACGTTGAATTTTTTTTCTTTTGGCAATTAAATATAAAAATGTTGCACTTTTTTCAGAAAACAAAACACCATTGCCGTTGTTACAATGTCCTTCATTTCAGCACTCTGCCACATCCACGAAGAAAAGTAAAATTTTTTTCTGAACTTTAATAATTGAATTTCTTATTCTGCCTCTAGATGTGAGCATTCCTTCCTTATTCCCCCGTATTAGAGTGAAGCTTTCGAGCCAATAAACAAACCAAAAAACAAACAAAATCTGCATTCTCTTAAGTGCTGCACATTTGCAAATTTCGCTATTTGTTGTCTGTGATTATGCAAAATTCTTGCACACAGACGAGCAACAATTTTACAACAACAAAAATAAAGGGCCGAAATAAAAATAGGATTTAATATGATTAGTTGCTGCAGCACAATGTCATGCAAAATGCAAGACAATAAAATTTTGCAACTAATACCAGACATCAGCAGCAGCATCATCATTTTAATAAATTTCGAACTATTGGCTTCATACGACGGCATGTCCGTCCGCTCGTCCGTCCGTCAGGCAGCCAGTCAGTCAGTCATTCGCTCAGTTCATGCATTTAAGCAGTTGCCACTCAAGATTTTTGATTCGGTTGGCAGTAAAAGTAGAGGAATTATAACGCAAAATTCACAGCTTAAAGCGACTTGTTTGGCTGTGCATCATTTTGATGAGAGTGAAAATAAAACACTTCAAAGATTTTTATTTTTATTTTAATTCTAAAATGTAGACAAATCTGTTTAACACACGCCATGAGTATTAAGTGTTGAATCAAATGAAAAGGAAAATCGTTTGGATCAATTATTTTAATTTTACTTAAAGAAAAAAGTCTTGATCATGAGACAGTGTTAAAGAAAACGAGCTGCGGTTGTCTTTTTTTAATGCAATTTCGAAGACAAGTCATACGCTTCTCTCAAGTTAAAATAAAGTTTAAGATAATTGTGAAATGCAAGGTTGGGATATTTAGTTGTTCATCACGTCCCACCATGCATTGCATAGGATATCAGATAATTTGGGATGAGCTCATCAGACTTTATGGCACTAAGAAATCAGATATTGATGATCTAAGGATTCCTAAAAGTTTTCATGTCGTTTAATTTTAAGTCAACCACAAAATCAAATAAATGTGTTTATTATTATAATGCTAAGGTCCTATATATATTATTATATTATTATTACGAAAGTTTTTTCCAGAGTAACGAAATTTTCGATAACTCCACAATCATGTGTATGAGTGGCTGCTCCTTTCATACTGATGTGAGAGGCTGGAAAACATGAGGTTTTTATTCTTCTATTTATGTGAAAACTAATTTTTTCCTTGCTACTCAAAAAGTGATAAAATTAGAAAAAATTTTTATTTTTGCTCAATTGCACATATATGAGAATTAACGACTTTGGTCTTTTGTCATAAATGAAAAGATCAAAGAAGAAATTTTATATATGGGAATATGTAATGGATTATCGGCCGACAGAATTTTATTTACGGAGTGCATCGGCTTTAAATATAGCCAAGATGGGTTTGTCAGCCAATAAAGTCACTGCGAAAGCTTTGTGTGATGCACCCAATATAATCCCCATTGACTTCGTTCAGAAAGTCGATTTTATGATTATTTGAAATAAAAACATTGCCGCATTTGGCCAATGAAAAAGTTTCTTTTTATCAGGACAATCAAGGGTGCACACGTGTGCAGTTGCCGTGGCAAAATTAAATGCATTAGGCTAAGAACTGCCCTTCTATTCTCCGGATTTAGCCGCGAGTGACTATTTCTTATTTCGAAACCTGAAGAAATGGCCGGCGGAAAAAGGTTTAACTCCAAGGATGAAATCATCTCACAAACAAATATCTATTTTGATGACTTTGACAAGTCTAATTTTTGAGAGGGATAAAATAATCGAAAAAAACGTTGGACAAAGTGTATGGAGCTTAAAAGAGACTACACTGAAAAATAAAAATCTGTGTTTCATTCAAAAAAACCACGGACTGATCGACCCAATCTCGTATCCATCGTATTGTTGCAATTACGTCACAGTAGTGTATATTTGTTCTTATTAATTTTCATTTAAAAAGTGTCATACATCAATACGTTTCCATTTCATATGTTTTGGAAACACTCTAATGATGCGATTCAATTATATTTTTTGGTAACCCACTTGAAATCTTTTCAACATGAAGTCATCAGAATAAAATGTTGGCATTTTCTATAGTATGAATCATTGAAGTGCATGTATTCTAACAAATTCACACAATTTATTTGTGTGTGAAAATTATTTTGTGCCCTGTTTTTAATTAAAATTTTCCATGTATGATTTAATCACATCCTATCGGCATTATGTGAGTATTAAGTTTTGAGAAGAGGAAAAAATATATATACGAGGATATAGCAGTGTGCTAAATAATGAATTAATTGAAAATAGAAAATATTTCACAAAACATGATAAGTTTATAATTAAAATATTTATTATAAATATGCATTACCCAGTTCCAGGATTGATATAGAATACATTACCCCACATGATGACGTGAATATGGATTGCAAGCCAAAAATCTAGTACTACGAGCTCATGTCCTTTTTTACTTAAAATCAATCCCGATTTTGCTCGTGAGTCTTTGGCTAGATTTAAGTACGTATGTATATCACGTTTTTCTTTTTAATGTATTTGAATCCCGACAACAGTCACTGGCAGTGGGAATCATAGATATATAAACGTAGATCTATAATACGTATATATCCAGATTATAAATATTTACTTTTTAGTATCCTTTTAGGGAGGTTAAATTTTCGCCACACCTACACATTGTTTAAGTGAATCGGCATGGAAAACCATGCAGACCCTTTTGATTTGTATTTGTGCAGAGCATCATAATAACATTTTTTTCAAACATGTTTTAACCCTCTAAATTTTGACTGTATGGGTCTTTTTTGTACCTTTCGTAAAAAAGATAGATACGCGAACAATCTGACCTCAATTCCTTAATTTTTGCAAAATAAACCAATTATTTTATTATTTTCACACTTTTCTAATTTTTTATATTCTTCGATTTCTTTCTGGACTGTCCTCTTAATTAATTAATTAATTAAGCAAAAAAAACTTAATTTTTATATGTGTATTTTAAACTGGCCCTCGTAGACTAGTAGGTAGTGTACTAGACTCGTAGTGCGAAGGTCCCAGGTTCGAATCCTGCCGCAGAACTCTGGCAGTTTGTGTCTGATAATTAAAGGGAGCGCACAACAAGCTTTCACTGGCTTAAGTGTATGTCGTATGACATGGGCTATCACACCCCTCCAATCCACCTAACCTAACCTATATGTGTATTTTTCTACATTGTTTATTGATATGACTTAATAAAAATTATATATATTTTTTATCTATTTTCAGGTAAGTTAAGATTCTGATGTTTTTATGTCTGGAAATTTGATCAGGTTCAGTATGAGAAGCTTTTCTTCTTTAAATAAATACTAAATAATAATCATTATAGTCGAAATTTATATCTGGAAAAAAAATCAATATCACTTAAGAGTATTAGGGACATGTTGTTGAACAACATTAATACCATTTTGTAACAGTCTATACACACACGCAATGAAACTTTTTGCAATTTGTGTCCACAAAATCAAACTGAAATAACTATTTTTGACTTTTTTATCATAAAATATATAATTCTCATTCTTGGGCTCAATATGGATTGGGTTACTTTACATGGCACGCGCAAAGATAAAGTCATCCTGAGACAGAAGAAGTCTGGTGAGGAAGTTGTCAACTTTAAAAATGAATTTCAAATATTTTAACAAGAAATAAATTCTTGCAAAAAAAAACTCATAATGATTAATTTAAAAACATTCCATTAGCTTGATTTACGTACATTTTTTTCCTCGTAGTGTAAAAAAATTATTGATACAGTTCTAATAACTTTCAGGATATTTAAGGTCACTTTTACATTTTTTGACATTTCCGGTCTTTTGCTCCGCTATTTTTTTAATTAGCAAAATAGTTCCCAATGAATATTATTGCATTATTATTTATTACTGAGGCTTAAGTCAATTTATTTCCTAAATAATCAAGTTCGGTCAACTTTTGCGAAACATCCGTAAAACATAATGCGTTACAGTGATCACGTCCGAAGACCTCACTAAATAATTCAATCGATAGTAGTGACGGGCGGTGTTTACAAAGGGCAGGCACTTATCCAATGCGAGTTAATGACTCACACTTACTAGGAATTCCAAGTTCATGGGAAGAGTTTCAGTTCACAATCCCAAGCATGAAAGTGGTTCAGCGGTTTACCCGGACCTCTCGGTCTAGAAAATACATGTTGATACTTTCATTGTAGCGCGCGTGCAGCCAATTTTACAATTACTTTCTTCACGAAAAATTTATATTTAAAAAAAAAAATTCTAAGCTAAATATTGCACTTTTTCCACAAAAGAAATTGACTTAGATTTTCAAAAGAATAAAATATTCGTATGATTTTACCAGCAGCCAAATTCAACGAACAATAAACTTTCTGTAATAAATATATAGAAATTCTCCAAAAAAAATATTTTTTTATTTTTTATTTTCAATTGACAAAATTTTCATTCAAAAATTACTTGAAAAAAAACCCAATAACATGAAAAAATAACAATAAATTCATGCCTCTCGTGACTTCGGAAATGCACCAAGTGTTCGCAATCATGCAACAAACGAACACGTATTTTGTTGCCATCGTTATTGTTGACAATTATTACAAGTTATTGTAAGTGTCGTAATTTTTTATTATAATTTATATAATGCTTCTTCTACAATATCAAAAATTTTTTTTCTTATTTCTAATGAATAACGTAAGAACAATATTTTTTATGGCTGCATAAATTTATCAATAATTTATGTTAATGTTTGGTAAATAATTTATGTTAATGTTAATCAAAGAAACAAGAATTAGTTATTATACGATAAATATGTTATGTAGCAATTTGACTAATTTATTATATATTTGCGGGTGGAAGGTAAACTACAACAAATCACTTTTCTTCAATAGAATTATTTTATACTGTTGAAATCAATTTCTGGTTTCTGTAATTTGTGGGAAGTACTCATATAACATCATGTCCTTTGAAAATTTTTTCATAAAATAGTTAAATAAGTTCTATCTAAAGCTGTTTAACACCGGATGATAATAATTTTTCCGAACATCAGTTACAAAAACGAAGTGCAGGATTTTTTTTCTTCTTCCTATCGATAAGTAAACAGCACTATCCTGTCGAGTCTTATGTAGTTTTCAAGATAGAAAACTTAAAACGATATTAAATCCAAACATGAAGCGAAAAAAATTCGATGACTACTGCCTTTTAAGGACGTGTAATGGTTTACAAAATTTTTTATTTGTTGAAGTTCAAATTTGCGAAGCTGCTTTTAGAGGAGTTCTTTTTCGAAAAGCAGTAATTCAGCCTCGCGCCGTAAACACTTGAGTTCGCAAGCCAAGTTTCTACGCTTCTCAGCTGACCACAACACCTTCAGGCGCTGAAGCTCTCTTATGTCCTGGTGTAGTCCTTAAACTACTAGCCTATTACGTCTTCCCCCATATGCTTCTGTCTGCTGTTATACTAGATGCTAGGCTCACTTTTTTATCTCAATGGCAAAACTGATGTTATTTGTTTCCTTGGAGCCTTGCAATCTCTTTTCAAATGATAAACTCTACCGCAGTTTTGGTCTGCCTCTGTAATTTCATTGATAAAATTGATTTATTTCTCGGCAACGTTTTCTGCTATTTGCGGCATGACTCACAAAAGGGCTTGTCTATATCCTTCGCCTGCATAAGGTAAACCTTGTATTGTTCTTGGCCTGGGTACTGTATGTTTTAAAAGACGTGGTGCTAGTCAAAGCCATCATGGAAAGTAAGGAACACCAGTTCCTTGTTAATATGCAACCATAGCATTATGAATTATATAAATTTGTATAAAATATAGATTTGTATAAAATATTCGGGGTAAGCCAAATAGTTAATGCAGAATTAGAAGCGTTTGTGATAATTAACTTTTTTCGCCGTCTTCTGTAGGATTTCCGAAATGTAATTTGATGTACTTTACTTCCTATCAACAGATGTTATTATGCAGAAGTAGCTAAAATAAATACTAGTAAAGTAATTCTCAATAAGGAATAAAATAAACTTTCCATGGAAAAGGCAACTGACATGCAACTAGTTGCCTGAGAGCTGTCAAATAGTAATAACAGGCCCATTAATTTCTATGAAGGATAAAATTTTCCTGAGTCAAGGGAAGACATATTGTTGACAAAATTAAGTAAACGAGGTATAAATGAAGTTTCTTTTTTTTTGATATATGAAAGTCCCATGAATGGACCCTGCCGGTTATCAACAGCCTGGCTTATTATGACTTTCAAGGCATCCGTCGAAGGTAATTTATTAACCGATACCAGTAGGTTCTTTGACCTCAATATTCAAAATTTCGTTATTCTTTTGAAAGGCAGTCGTACTATAGAGTCGTGTATAGAGCATATTCATCGTGGTTTACGCTGTATGCAACGCAGTAACTTCCTGCAAGAACCATATTTCTTCCATATCTTTGCCGTTAAAATTAGGATAATAACTTCCATCTTGGAGCTAATAATCACTTTCCTGCCATAAGCTATTTTTCTAGTTCCTTCCCAATATATCGCATTTATAAGGCCTATCCACTTAGTGCTGGTCCAATCGAAAAAGAAAACGATACGGCGCATGTTAAGTTTGTGATTCTCCTTGATTCTGTGTACTTATTTTACGGTGTAAGGAGTTGATGCCACAGCAGGCAAATGTTGTAAGTTCACAAGACTGGTCGTTCTGTACAGGTTGTTAGCGAAACCTCTGTGAGAATCAGATGGAAATTAAAAATTTATTGTTTAAAGAATTAACGATTATAGTAATGTTGGTAACTATATTCAAAACTGGAGCTACCAACGGCCCTTCTAGAAGCTGTAGAGATCAATTGGCATCAACGGGATGTATGTGTTCATAATATTTAAATTCAGTCGCTTGTGCTTAGAACTAAGGAACAGGTTGAATTAACAGACAAGGGGTAAGTTCGGCCTACGACATGATGACATGGAAGGATGACTACAAATTAGGTCAGTGTTATGTAGTTGGCTTGACTATTTGAAACTCCGGTTCTAAAAAGAATCTTGAACACTATTCGTGCGCCATATTTAAAATTACCATCCCTTTGGCTTGGCGTGGTGGAACAGCTTATAGTTGGCCGATCCTAAAATTAGTAACGACGATGTTGTCATCCTGGATAATTAAAAATAAAAACATGTTTTCTTTTTCTTTTACGTGATCCAATTTTAATTATTTTTTCTATAAATTCCAAATTATATCAAATTGATTTAAAATGTTTATACTCGTATGCGTTTCATATAATTCTCTAATGCATTTTTCAAATTGATTTCATTTAAAATCAAAAACAGAAAAATATCTTTAATAAAAACAATTAGCCTTAAATGAAATTTACTTATTTAAAAAATAAAATTGTGTTAAATTTTAAATAATTGCCAAAAAAAAAAATATATAAGAAAAATGCACACAAAAATATTAAAACAAATTCAGTTGGGAAAAACATTACTTTTCATAAATTTCACACAACATTGTCTAGTCGAAACTGTGGCAGATTACATGGCCTATAAACTAATTGTTGTTGTTGTTGTTTTGTTAATTTTAATAAGAAAACACATTTGAAAAAGAAATAAACAAAACCTTTGAAATTTTATAAATTGTTTTTGTGTTGTAGCACAATTGCTGACAATTGCAGCAACATGCCATGAATAAATACTTTTTAGTTGCCATTGATTTGGCAAAAAAAAATCATTATTAATTAGAGATTTTACATACTTTTTTTAAAATTTAATTAAAGGCTTTGATAGATGTGTGTCTGTGTATGTGTGTGTTAACCATTAGAATGGGCTGATGTCAAACAAACTTTATCTATGTTTATTAAAACAAAAGGGAATTTAAAAAATATATTTTTCAAATGTTTTATTCTTTCGTTATATTTTATTATGCAAATTATTTAAATAATTTATTAAATAACACCTGTGTGGTCTATTTCATTAAATTCCTCATCAATATTGGGATCATTGTTTAAAATGCGACAACAACAGTTTTGCGGCTGCATTTATTTATTTATCGAAAATATTTTGTTAACAAATTTAATTATTTATGTACATAATTACATAGATGATACTGAATAAATAATTAAAACAAATTAAGTAATAATGCCAAATATTAAATATTTATGTATTTTTAAACAGCGGGAGAAGATTGTCTGATTTTGCTGTGGCGGTACCCTTTACTTAATTATGGGTTATTTTTTTGTAATATTAAACTAATATCTAATGCTGAAAAATTATGTGAATGTCTAAAAAGAGATCATAAAATATGTTTCCGTTACAATGGCCTAATCTGAATGTGCGATTTATGCGCCAAGACATAAGACCTCAATTATCAGTGTTTTAGATTTAAGGAAATCGGAAGCTTTTGTTGTTCATTATTACTTTGGCGTGTGATGGGCAATGTTCTTTAAATAGACTGATACAATTCCATTTCAATCGCTGCAATTTCATTTGAAATTATAATCATGGTCCCACGGTCACTTGCAACTATTTTTAAAACTATGGAACTAGATTTTACTTCAATCAAATCAAACGTAGGCTGGGCTCGGGCTGACATCGAAAAAGGAAGTCTTTTTATTGACCACTTAAGAAAAGTGTTCACGCCAAACACATCCGCTGATATAGTCGAGCTGCCACCATATGTTGCTGAAGAAGCTATTCCATTAATATTTGCTATTCGTGAGATCGAAAATAACATTACTGGTCTAAATTTAAATAAGACACCAGTTGCTTAATGAAATGAGCAACTGGGTGCTCTTAGAATTTCCCAGTAAAGTAAAGCATCCTTCTAATTTTTAATGCTACTTCGCTGCTTTAATACTGTCCGGCAGAATGTAAGTCTATTATGTAAAATGTCAAAGCTCTTTTGAGAAATTATTTGCAAGCCGGCTGACTCCTACACTGAACAGCTCCGGTTGTATTCCGGATCATCATTTCGGATTCAGGAAGAAATATAACGCCATCCAAGAAACACACAGACTTAAAAATGAAGTAAGAAATGCGTTTGTAGAAAAAAATATTGTTCACCTCGTTTTATTGATGTCCTTTGATAAAGTTTGGCATGAAGGTTTAATAAAATAATTGAAGCGGAAGTTACCCGCAAAACACCCTCAAGCTATTCGTGAGCAACGTAGCTGGTCGCAGATTTACTATCACAGAAGGTAACTTTTTAAACACAATACAGCCAATAGAAGCAGAAGTTCTTCATCAAGGCAGAATACTCTTATTTTATACTTGATATATGTCGCCGACATGACGATAAACAATAAACTTCACTTATCAACGTTTGCCCATGCCACAGCTTTCCTAAGGGTCCATGAAAACTCTCAGGAAGCAACCCGCAAATTCTAGGAATTCATTTCACATCTGGAAAAATGACTAAGAACATGGTGGGCAAAGGTGAACCAGCAAAAATTTGTTTATTGCACTTTTACATTGAGAATGGAAGATCGATGCAAACACTTGCTTACCTCCCATATGTTCTTTATTTTTAAATTAACCTTTATTTTTGTAATAAAACAGTTGCGACCAATACAAGTTAAACTTTTATCTAATCCTAAAATAATACAACAAAGCTCTCTAATAAATTTTCTTTTCATCAAGGCAAGTAATTATGCAGCTTCAAAAAATCCTTCACTTTGAAAATTTAAATTTGCGTTTATAATTGTCATCATAATTCAGCCAATAGTTGTCACTATTTGTAAAATTATACAACTAAGCTCTTTTGTAAATTTTATTTCAATTAGTGCAAGGACATGCTTGCCCCCCATATATCCTTAATAACAATTATGATAAAAATGCAAATACGCTTTCTAACTATTGTTAAAATTACACGGTCTAGCTTCCACGTAAATATTTTGATCGGTCCAAGTATATGCGCACTTTCCATACATCCTTAACTCTAAAAATGTAATTTCGACTAAAATTGTAATCATAATGCAGCAAACACTTCTCACTATCTCTATATCTGAAGTTAATGAATAGAACTCCATATTACAGATAAAATTCCTTCTTTAGTGGAACAACTTTCGTGGAGAACAAACTCTCAGCCGATGTCTTTTTTGTCACCCTCAACATGGGATAGTTCAAGTCGAATGTCCACAAACAGCACTATCTTTATCCTTCTTCCCATAACCAATTTTCCTACTCCCAGCATGATGCATTGTACGAGTAGAGAACGCCCCTGATTACTGGTCCGATTAAAAAATTTTAAATGAAAAAAAAAAAACTTTTTAATTGTGTTTTGAATCGTCAGTGACGATTTGGTTTTAGCAACCAATGAAATGTCTGCATATGAAGAGCTAAAGCCACAACAAACAATACATTTTTTCAATGCATTTTGCAAAAGCTCTAATTGTTTCTAACGATTAGTTGGGGAGAATATCCCAAATAATAAATTTCAATATTAAGTATTTTCATTACAATTTTGAAACGCAAAATGTTTTTGATTTATTGCTTATATTGCAGTGTAATAGATTCTTTATTCAATTTGGTCTTCACAATTTATAAATTTCCACTTGAAAGTAAAAAAACAAACTCCCTTCGAAAGGCTTTCCTGTCATTTTAAATGCAAGACAAAATTATTAAATATTCAGAGGCACTGCACTCGATGTCCTCTTGTCCATAATATATTTTTCTAGTTCCCTCTAAAATTTTCTATCGCCATTACACGCGTGCATACGAGTTGGTCACAAAATTCTGCTGAAGCGACATCGATACACGCGTCCACTGTAAAACTCTTCGTACTAATTACGATCATGAACATTCGGCAAAAAAAGAGAAATAAATCCATGCCGAATTTGATTTCGTTGCAGTAAAAATTCGTTGTGTTCAAAAATTATATCAAAGCGAAATATTTAATAAAGACTTTAAAATCATTGTTTTATGAATACAAATGGTAGAGCGCAATGCTTTATTTATAATATTTGTAACCAAATTTGTAAGAATTTACTGAAAAATCCAGTAGGAATTGGATATTTTTTCAGTGTAAAAAATACATATAAACAATAAATTTATTTCTGGGTTCTATCACATTTGTATGGTTGTAATTGTATGAGTTTGGACTTCCCTACTGCCGTGCAGTAAATTATGTGATTGATACTCCCTTAATTGCTAGGCCGATTTACAAATATTGACGATTTAATAATCACTGAGCCTTCTTGAATAAATTTGTAGTTATAAATAAAATAAAAATCTCTAATAAAGTGATAAAAATTTTAAAAGCTCTTTTAGTTTGCTGTGAAATTTTTATCCTGAAAATATTTTCTTTACATTTTTATGGGTCTATGAACTCCTGTGCCTGATTCTAACCAATTCGATCTAAATTTTCTTGATGTTTATTTGATCTTAACTTAAGTTCAAAGAGGAAATATTTTTAATAATGTATCTATATTTTTTGACCTCTTTTATAATAATCCGTTTTTTAATTTTTAAGCTTAAGGTCTTTTATTTAAAAAAAAAATTTAATTAAAAATAACAATCAATATTTTTTATAAAAAAGAGAATTGTCCTGAAGATGATACTCAATGAGTATCGAAATATTGATTGTTATTTTTAATTGAATTTTTTTAAAAAATAAAAGACAAGCTTAAAAATTAAAAAACGGATTATTAGAAAATATTTTTTGTTTTCTCGTATTCATTTCTTTTTTAATGCAAATGTCATTCATGCAAGTCCAACTCAGCCATAGAAATATTGTGATGCACATTTTTTTTGGTTCATTTTCTTGGTTTTAATTGCTTTTTAACGGCCACTTTAAATTGTCGTAAAAAGTTAGTTTTTTGATTTTGTTAATATGCCCGTTTTTTTATTTTTTTATGATTTTCTTCATTAGTTTGATTTGCATGTTTCAACTTTCTAATATATTTGTTGTTTGTTTGTCTTTTTGTTTTTATTTTGGACTTTACACACAATTTATTACAAAAGTAAACCTTTTACGTTGCTGCTGGCCGCATTCATTGTGTTTGAAATGCCCTGGGCTTTATATAAGAAAAGCTTTTTCCACAAATTCGTGCCATTGTTGGTTGATAACTTTGGGTCTGGTTCGCTTTTCATTCCAAACATATTTTCTATTATTTATTCATTGACAAATTTTATCACGCAAATTGGTGATAAAAAAACAAGCATTTTTATGATTGATCATAAAAATGAAATTTGTTTTTAATTAGAAAACTAATTGTGATCCAATACATATAGAAATTCATAGCAACAAAAAATTATAAAAACTTCCACTACAAGTAATACTTTTCAGAATCCAGTAAAATATCATTAGTATCATTTCATACACGGATCAGCATTAGTTTTCTCGAATTACAGCTCGCAAATAAACAACTACAAAAATTACATTTGGTTGAGTCGAATCTTACGCTCTAACGATCTTTCTAAACAAATTTCGAATAACCAGTACATTTGCATTAAAAATTCCTAATGACTTTTGTTAAATTTTCTGAAGTAATTCTTGAAATATTCCTTTTTTATTTTAAACTGAGAGTTTCCATATTCTTTTAATCTTTTTCAGTGATTTCTAACACACTTTCTTCAATATCCGTTTTCGCGCACAGCTCTTATTGCAATTGCAACTATTCCAGATTTCTTCAAAACTTAAATACGAGGTCTGTTCAATAGAAAATTCTCGGACAACGTGCGTTCGATTAGCGACTTTTTTTATATGTTGGCACACTTGTCTCGAACATATGTTCTTGGTTGAGTTTGTTTGTGTTTAGTTTAGTTTGTTTGTGAGAGGCATAACAGTTAGACGTGAACAAATAATTTGCATTAAAAAGTGCTCAAAAGCACTTGAAATGATCAGAGTGGCATATGGTGATTGTACTTTGTGTTACAAAAATGTTTACAAGTGATAAAAGCTTTTCAAAGAAAGTCGACAATATGTGACGGCGCTCGTTCTGGAAGCTTCATTACATCAAAAAACGATGCAAATGTTGAGAAAGTGAGAAAGAAAATTTTTCCAAGGACATTATAAAAAAGGTGTTTTTGCAAGATGAAACTTTTTTTAAAAATACGAAAAGAATTTCATAATATTGTAAAGGCCGTGTAGTTTTTTAAACATTGTTACCATGTACTCAGAAATAATTTCGCGCATTTTTTTACTTTTTGTTTGTACCTGTCACCTCTGCAGGATCCTTGTTCATTTACTGCAAAAATTTTAAATCTAAGAGCAAAAAAAAAATAATAATGCTTAATAGTGAATACAAGCATTAATTATTTTAAATAAATTCTACCGGTATAAATTAAAATTAATTCTGTTCTATAACTTGTTTAATTGTAAACATGTTGCAAGAAAAGTAAAATAGACTCACGTTGTTTGTTGTGTTGTTTGTATAAAAGCATTCTGTAAGACAGGGAATTCCCACATTGTATTTTATTCTTTTGGCATAAACATACGAGGTTGATTGTTTTCAAACTGAAATGTCGACATATGAACAGCTGGAGCCAAAACAAACACGACATTTTTTAAAAATAATAATATTAATAATGAAATTAAATCTATCTAAGAAATTCTTCGTTTAATTGGAATTAAATAGTTCCACATTGATAATATCAAGCATGTGATAAAAAATCTCTACTCGTATAGTGAAAGTTAATTTACTTTGTCTTCCGTGTAAAAAGCTGATTCTGTTTATGCATTATTTTAAATAAATTCTACCATTTTTAATTAAATACTAATTCTGTTCTATAATTAATTCAAATCGGTTCGCTGAATATTTTCATTTGTGTACAAAAACACAACAATTTCATGCATAAATTAATCATATATAATAAATATATGCATATCATTTATTTATTTTATATATTTTTTTCGTTTTGCCACAGCTTTGACTTTTAAATTTTTCCACATATTTTTCCGCAGATATTTGTTTCAAATTCCAAATGTTCTTTTTTTAATAAATTTAAATTGCATTCATGTTTTTTTCTTCTTTGAATGAATGCAGTTTGATATTATTTTTATGCTTAAGAGCAAATTATGTGAATTTTTATGATTTTTTTTGAAAATGAAAAAATAACTTAAATAAATAATTGAAAAGCAATATGAAAGTTGTTGGTAAAATTATGGCGAAGCACAGATTGGTTTACTATTTACCTTTCAAAATTAAACACAATATTTTTTCAAAACGATTTCTTAATTTATTTCATTTACAAGTCACGTTATATATTGTGTTGCGTACAACACTACCGTTTCCTACACTAAACGTTTCAAAAGTTTGTCTGTGAACACACCTATTAATTGTTGAACAATTAAATTATATGCAAAAATAATATAAATATTTTGTCACATATTTACAGGCGTAAAAGTTTTATACGTATGAAACATAATTTGTGCAGAATATTGTTTAACGCTGCTCCGATACATACGACGATCTAGTAAATGTCACTTAAAAACATTTTTAGGTCCCTAAGAACTCATGGGATATATCCAACTAAGCGAGGAGTGAAGACTTATTTTTTTGACAACACAAAGGACATAAGAATCCTTATGTTCTTCATAAACTTTGGCATTATTTATTCCCCAAAAAATGTAAAAAAAATTTTTATTTACTTATTTTACTCATTATTTCATAAATTAAAAATTAAGCCTTTAAAGCCAAATACGATTCATATTCTACGCAGTACGGCTGTTAGAAAAGAGGCTACTCAAAAATGGAGAAATCTGCAATAAAGTTTCTTTTCAAATCTCGGAAAAAACTTAGGATTACAAGCAAGAAGAAGAAGATATAAATGTTATTGGAGAAAAAAAACAAAAATTCTTTTAACAAAAAAGATATTTCTTGATAACAAAATGAATATTTTTTGTAGGCTGAAACTCAAATCTCATTAGAATCCGTAACAGAAGCACGTTTAATTTTAAATGTTTTTCATCATTAGAAAAGATAGCAAAAGCTTCAGATGATAATGAGTGTTAAGGCGACACCGTGCGCATGCTACACTCAAAAAAATCATCAACCAAACTTTACGGCAATTTAAACAATTTGAGTTCATAATGCTTGCCCTCTTGTGCCAAAGCCGTTTTTAATGGGATTAAGTAAAAAGTTCTCGCTGGGAGTAAGAAACTATGTAATATCAATTAAACATTTTTTTGGAATACATTTTACTTAATTTTAGCAAGACTTTTACTAAATTCTTGTACAGTTTTGTTTTGATATTCCCAATTTAATATATATATTTTTTTTAATTTTCAAAACATTTTTACTTCAACCATATTCAAATTTAGAAAATTTTTTCTTAATTCTAGTTCGTAAATTTTTCCTTTAGACTTTTGTTGCATTCCTTCGGAGGAGGCAATATTTTTATTGCTAAAACCTTGAAGTTCCATCAAAATTTCTTCAAATTGTCTTTTATATTTAAATTTAGATCAATTTTCCTTCAATTCTATTTCATGAACTTCTTTTGTTTTTTTTCTAAGTGAACAATTTTTTTTTTTAAATTCTCAACACGATAAACTTCTTTTATCTACAACTTAACCCGTAATAGAATCGTGTGAACCCAACGGTTTTACGAGGACTGGTCAATTAGTCTGTGACTTTTTGAGAAAATATATATTTTTTTACGAATTGATTAAATAATTTTTGCACTTTTTTCAGCACATAAAACACCACAAGTCATGGTAATGCATTCCTTACGAAATGTTTTATATATTTTTATTGTTTATTTAAATGATTTCTTTGGATCTAAATGTGTGAATTGGTATGTATGTATCTATTCGAGTTATAAAATTTAAAGTAAAACGGCAGTGATTTGTAGTTTCCTGTTTTTGCATATATTGGGGGTAAATGCATATCGTTCATATTTTGTTAATGAATGTATTTTTGAAAGTTTTAAACACATATTTAAATAACAAAATATGCATATATGTAATTTTTAATTTTAATACAAAAAAAAAAACTCGCAATTAGAACTGATTCACTTGTAGTGTTGGCTGTTCAAGAATATGTCAACTCACTTGACTTGCTTATCTCACGTGTTGCGTCGTGTGGCTAGAGGTTAACTTTTGATTGGGTGATGTTAGTGTTTTGTAGTAAAGAAAACATTTCATAAAATTCCTTTGCGCGCTCTTCTATTTAGAGAAAATTTACTGAATGTGCCTCTTCCACCAAAGCCGTGTTAGCCTTACATGGGGAAACTAATGGAATGCCTTCATATATAACAACAAATATTTTGGGGAAATAAAAACCGTTTTCAGTATTAAAAAATTTTTATACTCAAAGTCTATTTTCGTAAGTGAAGCTAATGTCCTACTGCCGTGATTAAATACTCTCACAGCCGTATGAAAAAAAAAACGTAAAAAAGCTTTACACAAACCACTGTTTTATGAAAACACTAAAGCAACCAAAAGCCTACTTTAAACCTACTCTAAGGGAAAATTTTCAATATATCATTTTATACTTAAATTATCTTTATGAATATAGCAAATCACAATTTTAAATTTCATATTTTGCCATAGAATATAATTCATGTTTTGTTATTGTTTTTAAATTTTATTGAATATCTAGTAAAAGCTTAATATATATACAATTATTTCGATCCGTGAGTATTAAGCAAAAAATGTTTTTTTATCGATAAGTAATTCATAAAGAAAATTTTTGGTTTGGTAAATTATTTAATTTTTTTTGTAAAAGGATTTCTTAAGAGCTTTCGGATTAGATAAAAAAAAAAACAAATATAATTTAGAGAAATGTATGAAGTTTATTTATTTGAGTCGATAGAAAGATCTATTTAATTCAATGTTTAAATATGATGGTTCATATGGGTCCAATATCGGCATAGTCTCTCCAACATATCGGACGGTATCTCGCGAATAAATTCTTCAATACTGGCTGCCAGTGCATAGCGCCACACAAAATACTACAGAGGCGTCAAATCGAACGATCTAGGTTGTCAATTGACCGGCCCCAAAAGTGAAATAAACTGCTCACCGAACTAGCCTCTCAATTGTGCCATTGTTTCCTGTGCTGTGTGGTATGTGGCACACATGTCAGCCAAGTCGAGCTTTTCTATTTTGGGTAATTTTTTTGTGTGCAATCATCGCACAGCAACAACGTTTCTGCCTTCGTCGCCTTTGAAAAAGTACGGTCCCATGATGCACGTTTTTAGCCGAGCATGAATTTTGATAATAAAATTTAATAATCTGAAAGCGTTATTAGTTTGTAAGTCGGTTCATGGTTAAATTATAGACCAAACTATACATGTATAACAGCAACATCTTACACGAAAACAGCTGAGCTGCCAAAAAGAAAGTTGCCAAAAAAGCACCCTTTAATTTCTTTAATCTCTACATATTGCGTAGAATTTCGCATAGATAACTTTTCTGTTAAAATTTATTTTGTTGTTCAAAATATTTTGCGCCATTATATGTTCCATCTCACATTTGTACTACTCATAAATTGTGTTAAAATTTTTTTTTTCTTTTTTTTCTGCAAAAAATTTTATTCTTATCTTCATTCTTTATCTTATTCTTTATTCTTATTCTTGAATGTCTAAAAAAAATTTGATTTTCTTGTGAAAAATTGTCGCTATCTAAAAATTTTCTGTAGCAAAATTGTGGTTTCGATACATTTTTGATATCGATAATTTTCCTAAGAAAAACTCTGCTTTCGATGAAATTTCCATAGGAAGTTTTTTCTTACAAAAAAACTTCGATTTAGTTTTCGTTACATTTTCTGTAAAAAAATTTGGTAATCAATAAAGTTTATATGAAGAAATCAGGCTTATGTGAAATGCTTGCGTGTTTATTTCTATATGAATATGTGTTGCATTCAAATATTTGTTCATGTTGTATGTGACCTATAATTTTTCGAGTTATTTAATGCAAAGTTTGTATAATTTTATATTTTTATATTGCGAATAACCATTACATAAGCATATAAACTTATTTTTTAAGCTTAAGGTCCCTTTTGAATTTTTAATCGACATTTTGGTACTCATCGAGTACCATCCTGAAGATGGCAAGCTTAAGTTTATAAATTAAAATAAAATGGTAAAAGACCAGAACATATAACCATTTATTTATTTTCTAAAAATCGCGTCTTGTTTTTTTTGGCTTCGTCAGAGAAATTTTACAATTACATCTATTATATAAAAAAATTATTGAATGACCTAAAGTTTGTTCATTAAATATTTTTCGAGGTACCTCCTTGTCCTAAAAATTTTTTATATTTTGTTTATGGAATATACCATATTTATCTATTTTTCTATTAACAAGTATTTAGCAAAGGTGCATTCTGAATTAAATCTGATGGTTGCGCTTAAAATGTTTTCCTTGCTTCGCCAATTCAGCCCAAATGTTGGTGAAAGGATATAACAAATTCCTTAATATTAACAATTTTATTAATATTTAACTTTTTTTAATTTCTAAACTATTGCTAAAATTAAATTCCCCTCCATATTGCCTATTAAAAATAAGAAAAGAACGGACCATAAGCTGCCACCAATATCGCCAGAACTTTTGTTGTAACAATCATAAATAAAGATGCCTGCAAAAGTGCGGTCGTTATCTGTATGACCCTAAAATAGAAATACAAACAAATACTAAACTATGTAAAGAGAGAATACATTCAGCGGCGTTCCATACTCACGGGGTATGCAGCATCAGTTTGGCGTAAAACGTTGGTTGCAGAAGTGCGCGCAACGAACGAGAGATTGGTACGCTTAACGCAACGGCTGCTAACGGCCAAAGCGGTGGCGAAAATAGCCACAAAACAGTTGACCAGTTTAGAGAAACCATTGTAATTTATCTCAATTTAGCCCAAAGCATAAAGGTCCAAATAAAATAAATGCAAATTTTAATTGGATTAAAATATTTACAATTTGTGTTTTTGGCAACTCGAAGGTAAATTGTCTGGCTCAGTAAACATGCTAATGGTGTTATTGGTTAAAGTAATTTTAAACATTGATGAGCAGCTTTTTTTTTGTTACGGTTGTTATAAATTTAAGATAATCAGTTAAATGTTTAAATTAATCCACAAAAGGTTTAATTTGGCTCGCCTCATAATTTTAGTCAAGAGTAAATCTATTTACAGTGGGAACATTCGTAGTACAAGACTCTACTAATTTGCACAAGGTCGTAAATATATTTTTTAATTCTTTTTCTTTTCAAAAGTACCTTCGATCAAAAATGTTTTAAGGTTCTCTCTCGAAAAGTTTTTTTTTAATAAAAACTACTTCTTAAAAAAGTCTCTTTGAGAAAGTGCTTTCTAAAAAAGTGCCTCCGAAAAAAGTTCTCTTTGAAAGGCACTTTTGAAAATGGTACCTTTAAAAATGCTCATTAAAACAGTACTTTTTAACAGCTTAACTTTTAAAAAACTATATTTTCAGAAACTACATTTTTAAAAAGTAACTCGTAGTGTCTTTTAAAAGGTACCTAATAATCTCTTAAAACAATACCTTTTAAAAAAGTATTTCTTAAAATTAACGTCGAAAAAGTGCCTCTTAAGGAATTTCCTTAAAGAAGGAAATTTTTAAAAATTTATTTAAAAAAATACCTTTTCAAAGATTACCTTTAAAAAAAATACCCCTTAAAAATGTACCTTTAAGAAAGGTATCTTTTAAAACAGTACCTTTTAAAAAGTAAATTTTTTAAAAACTTTTGAGAAAGTACATTTTGAAAATGTAACTTTTAAAAAATTACCTTTAAAAACTAACTTTTGAAAAAGTACCCTTAAAAAAGCATATAAAATAATTAATTTTGAAAACGTGCCGTTTTAAAAATTCCTTTTAAAAAAGTACATTCGAAAAAAGTCCTCTAAAAAGCACATTTAAAAGTATGCTTTTTAAAAGTACCGTTTCAAAGAGTCCCCTTTAGAAAAGAACTTTTTTCAAGTAAATTCAAAAAAGTAATTTTTAGAGAATTAACTTATAAAAATAAATTTAAAAAAGTACCTTTTACAGAATTACCTTATAAAAAATGCTTTTTAAAGAATTGCCATATAAAAAGTTCCTTTTGGATAGGTTAGGTTAGGTTAGGTTGATTGGAGGGGTGTGATAGCATATGTCATACGACATACACTTAAGCCAGTGAAGGCTTGTTGTGCGCCAGAGTTCTGCGGCAGGATACGAACCTGGCACCTTCGCACTATGAGTCTAGTACACTACCTACTAGTCTACGAAGGTCAGTAGGTAGTGTACTTATCCTTTTGAATAAGTACTTTTAAAAAAAAGTAGCGTTTGGAGTAGTACCCTTCGAAGTGTGCCTCTTAAAAAAAATTTTTATAGTTACCTTTTAAGAAAGTACCTTTTGGAAGAGTACCTAAAGAGCCCAACTTGAAAAAACTGCCATTTAATAGAGTACTTTAAAAAAAGGATACGTTTAAGAAAGTACCTCCTAAAAAGCGCCTTATAAAAAGTGCCTCTTAAAGAAGTAGCTTTCAAAAAAGTACTTATTAAAAAAGTACCTTTTGAAAAAGTAAATTTTAAAAAAGGTTTCTACTAAAAGAGTATCCTTCAAAATAGCAGGTTCTAAAAAGTAAAGTTTAAAAATACCCTTTTGAAAAAGAAGCATTTAGAAAAATATCTTTAAAAAGTACCGTTTAAAAATGAAAAAAATTAATTAATTTTAATTAAAAAAAATTAAAATTATTTAAAAAAATTACCTTTCACAAAAGAAACCTTCAGAAAACCAACATTTAAAAATATGTCCCAAAAAGAGTACCTTTTAGAAGTTCTGTTTAATAAAATCTGTTTTCTACTCTATATTTTTTAACTTTAATAAATAAAAATATATGAATTTCTGCTTTTATTTTTATCAGCACTTATTTATTTTCCACTTTTGTTGCAACGAAATGTTTATTCATCTGCCATAAATTTCAATATCGGAATTAATTCCCTTAGAATACTGACTGGCTATGTTAAGATTAGCAAACTTGTAGCCAGGACCACCAGCACGGAGAGAGGGAAACGCACCGGAACTATTTGTGAAGCGGTCATACACATAAATTGCCGAGATATTTCTGTTGTTCACTTGACCCTTAAAAAGAAAAGAGTGGCTGATTGATATATGTTTATTTCATAAGGTTAATATTTATGTCCATAGGTTTTACTTGAGGTGGTTTTCCTTTGGAAATGCAACAGCAACACAAAATAAAAAATAAAACAAAATACTTACATATTTGGGAAAATTAACATAAACAATCCAATTATTTCCATAACGTTGATCACGGTAAACTTTTTCATGGTACAAGAGATAATCTCCACGGACACGTCTACCCCAGCTGGCACTTGTGCTCAATGCAACTGCTGCCAATGACACGATCAAACAGAAAGTTAGCAAAAATTTCATATTGAACTTTTTTCTACGGTAAAGAGTTGGTAACTGTCTGTTACTGTTTCAGAAATCGAACTAAAACTGTTGAAATTTTGAGAAACTTTAAAGACTTTTATACGAGTACAAAAATGCGTTATCAGTGCGATGTCTGATAAGAATTAGAAAAAAATATAGAAATATAAGATATACATACAAATTTAATTGGAATAAATATTTAGTTTTTTTTTTAACTAAAATTGTAGCAGCGTGGTTTGAAAATTTTATGGGCGACACAGAGCAGTTTCCAATAGGTTGGTGAACGCGGCTACTCTGAAATCTACGAGGACCAATCAAGTTAAATTACATGATTCCGTTTTTCCAAAAACAAAACACTACTTGTCGGAGTCAACTTTTCCTTGTCACGATCGGCGGTTAGATCCATTGAATGTTACTAGACCTACTCCGTAGCGTTGAGGTAATTGATAAGGTCACCTAGACCGATCTCTGATAACTCCGAAAGGTGATACAGCAAATAACTGCTATACCGAACATTTGCACAGAAGATGGAAAACCCACTCTTCTTCATCCATATCACCACAGCTACGACAGATCGTATTGCAGGAGAGTCGTAGCATCATAACGTGTCGGCGTAATGTCCGATACCTATCAGCATTACGTCAAATATAGAGCGATGGTTATGGTTGCTCTTAAGTTGTTCAGTTGAATCGAGCGCATATCATTGGAGCAAGGCCACATCTTCTTTGAGACTGCAAGAAATCCAGTTCAGCTCTCTGATGATAGAACCTGAAGATATCATTTAAGTTAAAAGCTACTGCGGCCTATACTTCATCGTCGACATTAAGCCCTGGCTGATTAATATGCTCGATCGTTTCCAGGAAAGTTACTAACAGCAGGCACCTAATTAACAGTCCCGTCGTCTTGATGTCCTAATCTTGAGAGAACATATTAACATTCGTAAACTAGAGTTGAAGACTCACAGCGATATTTTAATGAAAGTATTGCTGCCTGGCTATCGAAAAAATTTACGATATCATCGCAACCATTTCTATATATCAGAACCTACCCCGCATTCCTAGTGGACAGTATTTCTGTCTGATATACACTTGTTTCAATGGGAAAGCGGCACGAATATCGTATATCATGATCACCTAAAAAATACGCCACTGATCATTTCTGATCCATTACTGTAAACAATAGTGGTCATCTGGTTGGGAAACAAGCTTTGAAATTACTATCAGAGTCAATCCGAAGTACCATGTAGTAGAAGTGTTTTCTGCACTCTACGATCCTAGAGAAATCGTACGTTGGTGATCTCCAGCGGGCAGATGAGGCTAACCTTGCCCGAGCTGCAGCTGGTAGCGTGCAATCTTAAAAATATAACATTCAGAACACCCGAGGTGTTCGTTGTATTCTGGACAGTTGGTTCACTATACGCATTCTTCCTGTAGTAGTAATTAACAATACTTTAATAAGTTATCATGTGTAAGACGTAATTCACAAGTATCGCACATTCGCATCATGTCTAATGATCGTGGGATTTGCCATTGCAAGATGTCCTCTTTTTTATTCCAATTCACTAAATTTTTAAGTTTTTATTTCAACATATTGAGAGAAGTTGTTTCTCTATGTTTTACTTTTCCCGTTTGCAAAGAAAATAATTGTCTATCAACTTGCTTCTGGTAAACGTCAAAACTTGCCAATTGCCACAATTTGTTTGATAGTAAATGGTCTTTTATTAAGCACTTATAATCTTTAAATTCAAATAAAACAAAGTGTGTGTGAGATATCACTGAGATATCTTAGTCATTGGAAAGGCCTATCGATGCCATTATGTATAAAATACAATTACGTGTAAATGTCTGTCGCGGTTTTGTTAGTTAATGTGCATCCGGGATGTCCAATTTTCCAAGACTCAGGCACATAAAACAGGCTGAATTTGACCGATGACACGGATTATGTTGACCGCTGCAGTTTAAGAAAAACCCACAAGAAAAAGTCAAACGGTGTCAAATCGCACGATATCGATGGCCAGTTCACATCACCTCCACGTGAGATGACTATACACTCAAATCGCTCGTGCAGAGTGTTCAATGTGGCACATAGCGTCTTCCTGATTAAACCATGTGCCGTTGTTGTCCTCCTCATCAAATTCAGGTAGAAAGAAGTTAGTAATCATGGAATAATAGTGCTCTCCATTGTCGGTAATGTCCTGGCCAAGGTCGTTCCCAAAGGAGTATGGACCAATAACGCCCAAATTCAACAATTTTGTTTATTGACGTACCCATACAAACATAAATAGGGGTCGGTTGTGGCGACCGTGTATAGCGTTGCCCGAACAGAACACCCATTTTGATAAAAAAAAAATTTGCTCAGTTGCACGTGTTGTTAAACACTATTTCCGTCCACGGTTATTGGCAAAACTCAGTCTGACAGCCGATTTGACAGATGTAGTTTTAACGATATGGCCGCTATCTACTGATTAAGGTGAGATTAAGAAGTGCTTTGGAATTAGGAACTAGTTACTCATGATACAATAAATGTGAAATAAAATTGTTTTCAATCAGAAATAAGAAAAAATATTTTCCTTAACAATTAGTGTACAAAAGTCCTTAATTTAAGTAAAAGATCCCTGCGGATGTCTTCTTCGGAAAACTTAATTTTTTTTCTTAATTTCTGAAAAGTTTTCCTAAAGATTTCGCAAACATAAAAATATTATTTTTATAAAAAGGCCTACTAAACAACAGCAACAACTTAAAGACTTCATATACATTTAAAGAAATAAGTTTTCTTTTTTTATAAAAAATTATGTGTCTTATAATACAAATTTCTCCAACTTAACTTCCTAAGAAATTAAAATTTTTTACTACTGGATATTTTAGAAGCAATAAAAATGTATTTTTATTTTCTATTAATAAATAATATAAATTAATTATTGATATAAAATATAAATTCTTGCCAAACTAATCGCAAAAGTTCTTATTGTTATAATGACAAGAACTTGTGTTTAATTCCAAGTATTTTATTTTATCTCCTTTTCCAGGAACTCTAATCAGATGTTACAATGAAAAATAGCCACACACTTTAAAAGAAATGTTTTCAAGAAATTATAGATTGCAGGGTGCGTTGCAGCTACGATTTCATCTAAAATAATATTTTTAACTGATTATGTCGGTATGTTTTTTATTTTATTTTAGCAGGAGACGTTTTTTATACTCCTCATTTGTGTTAAAGGATATGTTATAGAGGTGGTCTCGGCTTAACAATATGACATAGTTTATTTTCATATATCTGACTGGCTGATTTTGCCTGTTACTAGGGATCCTCTCAAGGCATTTCCGATCCATTGTAATTTCTTATGTTTTAATTTAACGCTTATTGAATTATGACCACGACCGATCGTTGATTATTGGCGGTGTTTGGCCATAAAATCTTTAGTATCGTACGTAAGCACCGAACTAAAAATACTTGCAGGACGTTCAAGTACCGTCTTCCGGTTTCCAAACCTTCATAACCGTATAACGACGCTAGTACGCGTATACAAGTTTATTTTTATAAAATGTTCCGATTATAAAACTTTGAATTGTTAAGTTTTAAGCCATCCACGTAACTCATGCCAAATTTTAAGCCTGTCAGTATTACAATGATGCAGTAATTCAGTCCTTGATTATACAAGGTTTTCAAAACTAAAGTTAAATTAAATATACATACAGCTTTGATTTGGATGAAACTTTAATTTTATTATAATGCATAGACTTCGCCATTACGTACAAAATACAATTTCGTTTCAATGGACGCCTCTAGATTAGTTGAGCCGGAAAATCTATTTGAGGTAGTTTTCGAACACTTTTTTGCACCTTTCGGGCGGTATCTCGTCCATAACTTGACAAATGTTGGTTTTCAAATGCTCCAACGTTAAGAGATTATCCGCGTAGATAAGGTCTTTGGCGTTGCACATCAAGAGGTCTAACGGCGTCAAATCGCATGATGCTTGAAGCCAATACGTGATATTACGCGCTCTGGAAACTTCCCATGCAATAAAGCCAAAATCGGCCGTATTGTGTGGATCGTGGCACCATCTCATTGAAAACATTTAATGCTCTCTGACTGTAGGTAAAAAAAAAATTGGTTATCATTCGGCCATAGCACTCTGAATTAACGATTATGATTCCTCCAGCGTCGTTTTCGAACAAACATGGCCCAATGACACCTCCAGACCATAATGCATGCCAATAGTCACTTTTTTCGGATGCAATGGCTTTTCCACAATCACTTCTGGGTTCTCCGAGCAATTTTGTTTATTGACGCAGTGAGAAATGGGCTTCACCGCTGAAGAATTTTTTTTTTAAATCAGCATTGAAAGCCTGTTGCTTTAGCACCCAATCACCATATACGGCATTTTGAATTGTCAGGCGGCTTTAATTGTTGCGTGAGTTGGCCTTAATATGGTTGAAGGTGTATAATGAGCCCTAAGATTGGCCCAATTGCTGAGAATACCATGGAATCAACTAATTCGAATTAAAATCTTGCCCAGTACTTGCACAGTAGGTCGGTTATAACGATCACAATCACCACGTAATGCTCGAAAAATGGCACATTTGAACCACAACTTTTGCAGAAAGCTTCAACTATTTTTACTAGTTTTTTTGGTTGTTAGACGACTAATGTCCGTAAATGACAAATCTTTCGCATAATAAATAACATTTTAGATGGTAGATATTTAACAGCTAACAGGCTTGCCAGACCAGCGGAACACTAAGGGGTATATTGTACCCATTCTTTGTCATTATTTCAATATAATTTTTTTAAAGATTACGTTCATTAGCATCATTCATTCAATCATTCATTACAATATTACTAACACTGAATGACATTGCCTTCTGTTAATAGTGAAAAGTAACATTAGGACTTATGCCCTACTGCTTTGTTCACTGAAAGAAAGAAGCTTTCATGGGTGATTTACATCGATGGATCAGAATTTTAGTTCACCGTTCTGTGGCAAGTTTTACAAATTTCATATTTTTTATTAATGCCCTAAATTTTCGCTTAAATTTCCAAAAAAACAAAGATTTCAAATTCAATTTGCTTTCAGTTAATTTTTTTTTCTTATTCTATGTTTTTAAGCCAAAAGTTTTTAAAGATTTTCTCATTGACCATAAATTTCAACTGTTGAATTAATACCTTTCGAATATTGACTCTTTAAATTGACAGTGGCATGCTTGTAGCCTGGACCACCAGACCACAGAGAAGGCTGGGCACCAGAACTATTTGTAAAACGATCATACACATAAACAGCGGTTATGTTTCGTGTATTACCTTGACCCTAAAACAAAGCGGAAATTAAACAATCAAGTCTATTTGATAATTTGTTAATTTATCATTTGTAAGAGAAATACTTACAGATTTGGGAAAAACTACATTCACACTCTGGTAATTGGCATTTTGGGGTCCACGTACAACATTTTCACGATACAATAGATAATCATTGGCATAACGTCTGCCCCAGACGGCACTGCTGGTCCAAACAACTGTGGCCAATGAGGCAAATAGGCATAAAATGACTAATAATTTCATATTGTGCACTGTTTCTTTTCAAAGAGTTTCTGTATTACTACTGGAGTTCAGGGAAATTTCAGGTGTTTTATATTGTTACCACTGCTACCAGATTTGACAAATTATCGTCATTTTGACGATTTTAGCGAATAGTTAAATATTATTTTTGATTTTTTGATTGACGATTTGATTTTTGTCACAAATTCTACTATTGATTTATTAATGCATCAATTATTGAGAATTTACCAAAAACTTAAAGTTTATTATACCTTCAAGAAATTTATGAATACTTATGTCAAGGGTATTTTCTCAGAAGAAGAAATTTCTCAAATAGTCAAACGTTGCAGACTTAAAAATTATATTAGTTTTTATAAAGAGCTGTGCGAGCAAATACTAGTGAGGTCCGTTTATGAAGGTAAATTTTAAGATTTAAACGCAGTTAATCCTCAACGTGGACAGATTATAAAATCTGAGTTGCGACAAACAAATTTCTACCAGAAATGTATATGAGATTTATTTAACCAAATGAACAGATTTATTTAACCAAATGAACATAACTTTTCTCCATTAGTCTTAATGTTATAAAAAATTTTAATTGTTTTGTTTTTATTTTCAAAAATTAATTTTGAAGAAATTTAAAGACATTACAACAATATGACTGATAGCATTCCTTGTGAATACCCCAAATATTTCTTATTAAATTTCTAATGTGTTACATGATTATAAAAAATAGGAAAAGTAAATTTCGACCACTAACTGGGGGAAAAAGTGACAGATTCGGAATCTGATGAGGTGTGCAGAGGCAACGAAAACGTGCACATGTTACCCAGATAGTAGTCAAAATTTGATTTTGCTGTCACTGCTAATCATGAAAGACATTAAAAATTGAAAACTATCATTCTCTAATGGAGTCTGATTAGATTTGAACTCGAGAACATAAAAAATTACGTTATAAATTGTGATTTAATTAAAATATTTAATAGTCATACACCAGCACTTATGTCCTGAAATTATGTATACATTTACATACAAATACGTATATACAAATATAATTTCATGTATATTTCATAAACTCGCCACAGTCCTTATTCATGAACAATTGTTCCTTTTTTTGTCATAATAAAAAAACTTTTTGTTTATGTTTGATTTTTTTCGCCTAGTTCTTTAACTATTTAAAATCTTCCATAATATACATAAATACTACAAATTTAACTTTCAATTTTCTGGAAAAATAAATCGTTTTTTTTTAATAATGTGATATTCCGTTTTGACGATTCCCATGTGATTCATTTTGGCGACTTTAACGAAATTTGACGATTTTACTTCTAGATTATTTGGCAAGTATTAATGACACATTGATAAGTATAAGTGTTATATTATCATATCGCTTTTAATTAGATGGAAGGTGAGTTGGAACTCATATTTATTAAATGAATTTTGCTATTAGTCATGGCGCACGTTATCAGTATTAAACGCCAGCAGTAGGGGTATTCAATTGAAGTTTTATGAAGTTGGCTTACAATTGCTTCTAGTACATTGAAAAAATATACATAAAAATTTGACGATAAGACGTTAATTACTATAGAGCAGTTAGAGTTATAGGTCCTTACGTCTTCAAAAAATCAACGAAAATATTATTTTTCAATATGAGTCGTATGAAGTGAAATTGGTGCATTGAAGACTAGAAAAAAATTATGTCAATGTAAATAGTATAATAAATGAAATTACCAATAAAAGATATTTTTTTTTGAGATCTTCTCTTATTTTTCGCTGGAGCTTGTGCAACACTTATGTAATTTTTGTGCCGAATAAGGGACACTAGTTCATTATTTGGTAAGAAATTTAAAATACAGAGTTCCGACAGGTCACTTTGTATTTTCCGGGCAGAGAGAAGGTCAATAAGACCCATTTCCCCTCAATAGAACCCGAATAAAAAGTTTATCTCCCTAATTCCACAGCCTGATGTCCTTACCAGCTTCGGAAGGAAAGAGCTGCCGACATGTCTCGATCTCTCCAAAGAGATAGAGGGAGAGAGAGAGAGAGAGAGAAAGGGAGCAAGGCAATGAAAGAGGAACTGTTTCACACTCTCTTCCTCCTCCTCGTTCTGACAGATCATTTATAAGGGAGACCCAGTCTCCTGGTTTGGAACCCTATATAGTAACGCGCAGTCAAAATCGCAACAAGTGTGCGCAATTTGTCCCCAGATAACCCATTGAGGATTGCACATCTGCTAAAGTGACTGCAGGTCCATATTAGTCTCGAGATCTGACAGGTGGCCTCACTGGACCACCTAATCTGTGCGATGAATTATAGTTCCTGCCGAATTACCTCTGATCACTTAACCGAGTTCCGAACTTATTCTTTTCGCTACAGTGTTACCGAGCACCTCTCTGTGTCCATCCACTCAGACTGGCTTCAGGTGCAAGTATCTCGCAATCGCATTCAGATACACCCGACATTCATATACCAGATCAGATGTCGTGTAGACCACCGATAGAGATCTCACCGCAGATTTCCTCGGGGTAAATATACGGATATCCCTGCCGTATATCCTATGGTACCTCAACCAGCCACTGCGCTCCTAATGGCTAACACCTCAGCCTGCAGTATACTGCATTGAACTTCATTAAACTCCAATACACATAGGCAAACGTGTCTCCTCCAAAACACGAATCCGATTTAGATATGTCCGTAAATCTTTAGTCAGGGAGGGCAGTACTAAAATTCACAGGTTTTGTATACGCTTAAAGTAGCAAGTATGGGAAAGTTTATGCCAAAGTTTTATAATCATAAGAATGTGAATCATTTGATATTATCACATTTCTTTATCTATAGTTAGCGGTGTTAAAGAAGGTTGTTAATATAACAACAAAAAAAGCATCTTTGATTCGACTATTTTTTTTAGGTCATATAGTTTTTTTTTTTGCTTAATGTTATTTTGAAAAAAATTCAATTAAATTCAGGGTAAATCGTTTCTTGTAATAGAATTTCGTTAAATAATTGAAAATACCTTCTTAAGGAACCAATTTTATATACAAGTTCGTCAGTATATTTTATATTTAAAACATTAAAATGAACAGCAATTTTTTAAACTCTTTAATAATAAAATATAATATTATTATAAAAAATATAATATTATTGGAAACAAGATTTTATCAAAAAAGAAATCTGCAATTATGTGAGTAAGAACTTTTGAATTAATTCAACGAGAAAAGGAAATTTTAGCCGACATTGAAACTAGCAGGATATTAGAAATTTACAATGCAAAATTTTATGTCTGCATTTACCAAAAGGCTGGACCGACCGACCATCTAATAATCATTTTTTACCTCTCCAGCCATTTCAAGATTACAATGCGACATACGTTTTGTTAGTAAAACAAAGATTATTGAATACCAAAATGAAAATTAAATGATAAAGAAGAATAGAAGCAAAAAACTAAATAATAATAAAAAAAATCAGAGTTGATATTTTTACTAAAAATACAAAAAATATTTAATACAAAAGTGTGTTAAATAGTTGATATTCCTAAATAGAAGCAGCCACCTTAAAATTGCACAAAAAAAACAGACAATTTAAAGCTGATGACGTTAATGTATAAAAATTGGCATGTCCTTATTAAATAATCTAATTCAGGAAATTCAGTAATCGAACTCGAGCCATATACATAAAATCCAATTTTAATTAAAACTTCAATAATAGACCCCTAAATAAGTTATCAGGAGTGATTTCCGCTGATATTTTTGATAATGCGAGTAGTATTTTCTTTAAAAAATTATGAACCATTTTTGTTTGTGTATTCACAATCTTGATCATGTTCATGTAGTCAATGAATTAGTGTGTATGTGGTTTTGATTTTTAAATGTTCTTTAAATAAGAACGGGTCGATGTTACCCGCACATGAATATTATAATGTTCAGTACCATGTTCATATGATGTTTTTTTTTATCAAAGTGATTATTTGTGTATGCAATGGGTGTAGATAGGACTATTTGTTGGGAGAGGGACTAAGTACCCACCAGAAAATTTTCTTCTCGTTTAACTTTTAATTACTGCATAATTCTCCGTTTCGGTAAGGGTTGTAACAAAAGAGATTCTCAGGGGCTAACGCGGGTAACGCGTACGGCCATAATTTGCCATATATTAAATTGGAAAAATTTGTGTAATTAACGTAGGTAGATAAAATTTCCTTGGATCGGGATTGAGAAAAATTCTTTAATTTCATATCTGCCTTCCGTATAGACTTAATTAAAAAAAAAATACTTTCAGCAAAAACTATGGTGAAAATGCAGCGAGATTTTTAAACTATTTAATAAATGTTTTCTGATACATTTTATTTGAACCAGTGCAAGGATAAGTACCACTTGCTCCCACCTAATAGTTTGTTTTAAAAGCTAAATTTTCAGCCAATTATGATAATAATGTAATGCAAGGTTTTATCCATTTCTAGAATTATACATTAAAGACTCCTGATAACTTCCACATCAATCTGTACAGGGACGTGACTGCCTCCCACATATCATTTGTTTGGAAAAAAACATGTTTCTATCGCCATCAACATCTACTGAAAATTTATATCATATATTTCATTACTATTTAAGTAATTGTAATTACAATTTCAAGTTTTTAGCATTATTTACTGATCTTCATTTACTTTAATTATACATTTATTAAAAATTAAGGAAATTTTTCACAATGCCGTTCAATTAGACAGTTTTAAAATCGAAACATTTTTTTGTAGTAAAACTCGTGTATGTGGCCATAAGTCCCTCATTGGCTTATTAGGAAATATAATAAAGTTTAAAAAATATAAGCAAGCAATTGCAAACCGCACCATTAAAGTTCACAACATGGAGCTGCAATAAATGTCAACATTATGATTTTTAACTTTCTTCGATTTTAAGTACTTGTTGCTTTAGGAGCCGCAGATATCCACAGTCTGGTAAAATATTAAATCTCTACTTAGTACAGTTTACAAAGTAAAAGTCTGTGACAGACGGACGGACGGATGGAAAAGTGGTCATCTCAGTGAAAACAATATAATTCTTTTGTCGGCCTTTATGTCCAAATTCCCACATTGACATCCTTCCGTGAATTATTTTTAAAAATTTCTCATTCTCCAATACTTTAAACATTAAAATGGCTATAACAAAATAGTTAAAATAAAGTTGCAGACTTCAGACCACAATGTTCGGCTAATATTACTTGGGAACTTTCGAAAAAGGTGAAGTACCTCGGCATTATCTTAGAATCTGAACTCAAATGGATACGTAATTTGAGGGAGGAACAAGTGCAAGTGTTCTTTGAGAAAATATAAGGGTTTCAGCGATACGCCTTATATTGGATGTACAAACAAGTGGTAGGAATTACCCTCAGCTATGGGTCACTTGTCTGGTGCAGGGTTTGTCTTTCTGCGCTGAAGAAGGTGCAAGGGCTGTTTTAGAGACGATACTTGACTTAATACTTTTTGATATGTATTTCAAATACTATACGCCAGATCGGTCGTTAGACTCAAAGATTCAGGCAGTTTAAGGAACGGCCGTATTGGACCGTATTGGCACCATCCTATAAACTGTAGTGGAGACAGGTCTCAGAATATGCTTGATTGATTTAAGAATGTACCTTTATTAGAAAACTACATTTTTAAAAATCAAATTTAAAAAAAATCTTTTAAAAAGCAGTCTAAGAAAGCAGTTTTTAAATGGAAGTTTCTAAGAAAATAGTTTTTAAAAAAGTACTTTTGAAAAAACTATTTTCAAAATAGTTTCCAAAAAATAAATTTAAAAAAAAGTAGTTTTTAAGAAAGTATAATCAAAAAATGCCCTTTTCTAAATTCTTTTATGCAGTGTATTTTTTTAAAAGAAAAATTTTTTATTTCAACTAAAAAAAATAATTTGGTTACGTTTTCATTAGTCGCATTTTATATTCCACATTATTATAATAACTTTTAATTCATTTATCTGCCAAAAATTTCGACAGCAGAATCAATTCCTTGGGAAAACTGACCCACCAATTTAATAATGGCGAATTTGAAGCCTGGACCACCAGACAGCAGAATAGGAAACGTACCGGAACTATTTTCGAACCGGTCGAGGACATAAATTGTCGAAATAGTTTTATTGTTTACTTGACCCTTAAACAGAAAAGAGTATTGCATTATTATAACGTTGTTTGACTGTACATGCTACACTTGCAACGGATGACATACTGTATATATACTTTCAAAGTAGTTACTGAATCCACACCTTTAATGTGAGTAGATTTTTACAGAAAAGGATACTTTACAATTGGCAGTTCTTTAGAAATGCAACAATAATGCAAAAATTAAAATATATATATTGTAATCTACTAGATCATATATTTTAGCAATTCAATTTAGTGTCATCCGGTTTAAGTGCAACAAATTTTTATTTAACTCACAGAATGAATACTTACATCTTTGGGAAAATCAATATACACATTCCAATAATTACCACAATGTGGAGGACGGTAAATATTTTCGCTTTGCAACACATCATCACCATGGATGCGTTTACCCCCAGCCGACATTGCTGGCCAATGCAACTTCTAACAATGACGCGATCAAACAGAAAGTTATTAAAAATTTCATATTGAATTCCGGTTGGTCACACAACTGTTAAGCTTTGTACACACGGTTGTCAGATCTTACAATATTGTAAGACCTGGCAACATACTAACAATGTAGTGACAATGAAAAATTGTCACCCAGAAGTAAATTGTGTGTTCAGACGATCGTAAGAAAATCTTACAATTTCATTGTCAGTTAATTGTCTGACAATGAATTTATGTGCCAACAAAAATTGTCAGTTCACACGATTGTCAGATTATTGGATGACAAAAATTGCCAGATCTGTTGTTAGGCATTGTCAGAAAATTCAAAGCATATGTATGTCAGAAAATATTATCTGAATTTATGTATACATAAAGCTTTGTACACACGGTTGTCAGATCTTACAATATTGTAAGACCTGGCAACATACTAACAATGTAGTGACAATGAAAAATTGTCACCCAGAAGTAAATTGTGTGTTCAGACGATCGTAAGAAAATCTTACAATTTCATTGTCAGTTAATTGTCTGACAATGAATTTATGTGCCAACAAAAATTGTCAGTTCACACGATTGTCAGATTATTGGATGACAAAAATTGCCAGATCTGTTGTTAGGCATTGTCAGAAAATTCAAAGCATATGTATGTCAGAAAATATTATCTGAATTTATGTATACATAACACAAAAAAAAGTTAAATTATTAAAGTGTGATACATTATGGAAAAGAATATAGCAATTACGACAATTTTAAGTGCATATTTGTTTGAAAGTAGTGAGGATGAAGATCCAATAGTAAAAAAACGTCGCAAAGTTTGGGTAAAAGATTGGGTTCGTTACCGCCAGGAGGCGGGATTTTATTCCAAATTGCTCATCCAATTAAGAACTGACGAGCCGGATTTATATCACAACTTTCTACGAATGGATTCCGAGCAGTTTGATTATTTCCTTAGCTTAGTAACTCCACATATTAAAAGCGTACTTTTGTTGTTTCCAAAAACAGCATTGGTTTAAAGTAGCGCCAAGCAATTTGAAAATTGTCATCAGTGCCCTGGCCTGATTTTTTTTACGAAGCTTTTCGAGATTGCAATTGAAAGAGGTACGCAGATTTGCCCATTTCGCTTTGCAATCATTTACACTAACAGATATGGTATCTGCCACTTCCTGCCACAAAATATCTTTTGGAAGTTTATATTCGGCGCAACCGGCGCCCCATAAACTTTGCCGTACCTCAACTTCCGAGATCAACTTTAGTTGATCTTCATGAGACCAAACGGTTTCAACTTTTTTACGATAGGATTTTTGTTTCTGCCTTGTTTTCTGGACTCCGTTTGTGGCTGAACTGAACATGGCAGTTCAATTGGCTGGAAACTTCTGACAATCATGTCTGTGCTATCATCAGAAGCCATATTCATTTTTATTTTTGGTATTTTATTTTTTTAGCTTTTTTAATTTTTATTTCTATAATTATTTCACAAATTTCACTTTTCACATATGCTTTTACAGCTTTGCCAATAGAAATATTTTTCTGACAATGGTGTTATTGTCAGGTGCATAAATTTTCTACATCTGCCAATAAAAAATTACCTTACAATGTCTGCCAATTATCTGACAATGCCTGCGATAGGTGTTCTCACGGTTGTCAGATGCCTGACAATATTGTCGTCTTACAATGGACTGACAATGGTTTTTCTGACAACGTTGTAAGTAAAAAATTGGCAGTTCACACGATTGTAATACATTTTCAGACAATTTTACTGACAATATTGTAAGATCTGCCAACCGTGTGTACGCAGCTTAACACAAAAAAAAGTTAAATTATTAAAGTGTGATACATTATGGAAAAGAATATAGCAATTACGACAATTTTAAGTGCATATTTGTTTGAAAGTAGTGAGGATGAAGATCCAATAGTAAAAAAACGTCGCAAAGTTTGGGTAAAAGATTGGGTTCGTTACCGCCAGGAGGCGGGATTTTATTCCAAATTGCTCATCCAATTAAGAACTGACGAGCCGGATTTATATCACAACTTTCTACGAATGGATTCCGAGCAGTTTGATTATTTCCTTAGCTTAGTAACTCCACATATTAAAAGCGTACTTTTGTTGTTTCCAAAAACAGCATTGGTTTAAAGTAGCGCCAAGCAATTTGAAAATTGTCATCAGTGCCCTGGCCTGATTTTTTTTACGAAGCTTTTCGAGATTGCAATTGAAAGAGGTACGCAGATTTGCCCATTTCGCTTTGCAATCATTTACACTAACAGATATGGTATCTGCCACTTCCTGCCACAAAATATCTTTTGGAAGTTTATATTCGGCGCAACCGGCGCCCCATAAACTTTGCCGTACCTCAACTTCCGAGATCAACTTTAGTTGATCTTCATGAGACCAAACGGTTTCAACTTTTTTACGATAGGATTTTTGTTTCTGCCTTGTTTTCTGGACTCCGTTTGTGGCTGAACTGAACATGGCAGTTCAATTGGCTGGAAACTTCTGACAATCATGTCTGTGCTATCATCAGAAGCCATATTCATTTTTATTTTTGGTATTTTATTTTTTTAGCTTTTTTAATTTTTATTTCTATAATTATTTCACAAATTTCACTTTTCACATATGCTTTTACAGCTTTGCCAATAGAAATATTTTTCTGACAATGGTGTTATTGTCAGGTGCATAAATTTTCTACATCTGCCAATAAAAAATTACCTTACAATGTCTGCCAATTATCTGACAATGCCTGCGATAGGTGTTCTCACGGTTGTCAGATGCCTGACAATATTGTCGTCTTACAATGGACTGACAATGGTTTTTCTGACAACGTTGTAAGTAAAAAATTGGCAGTTCACACGATTGTAATACATTTTCAGACAATTTTACTGACAATATTGTAAGATCTGCCAACCGTGTGTACGCAGCTTTAGTGTTTCTAAAAACTGGAACGTTTTTATACGAAAATATATTATCAGTGGGATGTGCGAAAAGTGCTGGTATATCAATTTAATTGTAATAAATCTTCTAAAATTATAGTTTGATAATATTGTGGGGAGGAGGCGTAGTGCCCTAAAGCAAAATGTCAGGAGCAGTAAGACAAAAGATAATTTGCAGAATAGTCGTTCTACGCTAATGCACTTCGGTGATTGAAACAAAATTGTTGCTTGATATAAAAATTTGAGTTCAAATTTATTAATCAAGCGAATTGGAAAACTTTCAAGTTTTTGTTTAATATTTGCCTGTTGATCAGATCGCTTTTAAATATATCGTTCACTCATAGAATTTTTAATGAAAACCTTTTAACAATAATCTTTTCAATATATAAATAGAGTGCCGAATCGTATAAAATCATAAAAAAAAAAATAATAAATATAAAATAAATTTTAATGTCAGTTAAGTACTGCAACTTCTTTAACAGCAAAAATTTATAAACCAAAATTATAATACTTTCCGTATAGAAATCCTTAAGAGTTTAAAAAAAAATATATATATATATATATATATATATATATATATATATATATATATATATATATATATATATATATATATATATATAAAGAATCTTAAGTATTATCCAAATCCACTAGCCTACAACCTTCTAAATTATAAAGCCCATTCCCGACTGGGAATGGAGGACACTCTGGCTCTCAGCCAAGTCTGTCAGTGGGTGGACTTAAATAATGTATAATTTTAATATTCGAGAACGTATTGTTAGTTTAGTCAATGTTAAAAATTCAATAAATAATAATTATAACAAATGAAAAACATAAACAAAAATTCTAAAACAAAATCTTTAAATTCTTTCTCTGAAATACGTTTCTTTCGCTTAGTTTTCTCTATAAAAAATTTTTCTAACGTACGAGTAAATCGAAAATTTTTTATATTAAATTTTTTTCTAAATGCAGCAAATTCATCAAACATTTTTCTCTTTTAATCTCAAATCGCATCTTATTATTGTAGAAAAATATTTCGTTATAATCTATTATTTTATGAAAATTTTACAATTTAATACATGAATTTGTTTGGAATATCTTCGTTGGAAAACCACGTTATCGTATAAACTTTTCTACGAAGAAACTTTATATCGTAAATGTATCCAAACGTCGTTTTTCTATACAAAAAATTCACAATTGATCATTTGTATTCTTTTGAGCAAATATTCTATATCTCTGCAGTTGTAAGTTTCTTCTGCTGAACTTTGAAGCGTTAAACTTTTTAAAAAAATTTAATTCGATTTAAAATGATACACACGAAAAGAAAATAAAATACGCAAAATTAAAAATCCTAAATTTTTTTGCTGCGGAAGGAGTTTTGTAAATTTTTTCACACATGTTGAAATCCATTTAATTAAAAAAGTTATTAGAATTATTTTTAATAATGGAAAATTTTAGCAATCATTTTACCTGCTAAATTATATATACTTCATGTACTATATCATGAAAATTGCTAGCAAGTCTGCACTAAGATTTTCATCTAATTTCTTTAAATGAGCAATTCTTATGACCACAACTTAATATATGTATTCCCTTCAAGAAACGCAATGTTCACACTAAAAATTATTTTTTTGTTAAAGAAAATTGAGGTTTGGTGAACAATTTCCAAAGGTTGTGGAGGATATTTTGATTAGTTTTATTTAATATATATATCATCCCGTAGCCTTTCCTGACAAAAATGAATTTTTGTTAAAAAATGTTTTCTTTGGTGAAAAATGTTAAACGATAAGTAGAAATTTTAATAAGCTTTAATATATATGTATAAATAAGATTTAATATATGATTCCGTATGTCTATCTAGTGTGACTTTAACTTCATATATAAGAAACATATAAGAAACATATTTAAAAAATGGTCCAAAAATTTATTCAAAATACAAAATATTTTTCAAAATATGTAAATTCGCAATTCATTACGAAAAATATATTTGCTAAATATGCCTGACGTGTCGAGTTACGTCAAAAACATATTTAAACAGGCGCTGCTAACGTCACCGACTACAACAAAACTAAAATTTTATTCAAATAATTCCTTGGGAGAACATCTCTAATACTTTTTAATAATTATTATTAAATTTACAACTTCTTTGCAATGGGTTTGATTATCTCAATATGCAAAGAATTGTATGTTATTTTTAAAATATATTTTATAATAAAATGTCTTTGCTAAAACCACAAATACTATTTTCATTTATTTTTCTCAAATGCTCTGCCCCAACTACTCAGTTCTTATTAAACTTTATTTAGGGGAAGATCATTAAACTTGGAAAGTTGCATTAACAATTGGCAAACGCCATGAAATTTCTTTTAAGTTTTTGTTTTCTTTTTACTCTAATATCTTTAACCTGGGCCAAGTCCATAACATGGGGCAAACGTAATGCCAGCGATCATTTATTGTATCGTGAAAATGTCATAAGTTTTCCCATTAAGAATTTTATACAAGAGATGTATGTGTCCTACCCTAAGCCGGCAAGTTTTTTAAATTAAATTTTCCTGACAATACAATTGTTAGAAAATTATTTCCTATTTGCTAAATATAACAGCAAGATTTACTAACAATTATACCATTATGTAAAAGCAATCATACTAGGCTTCATGCAACCATAATAATTTTGAGAAGCCAACGTTCCAGAGGTATTAATTCCACTATCGAGTTTTATGACATTTAAATTAAACATACAAACTGGCAAACGGAATTATTTTTCAGTTGTTAATGGTCACGAAATTCATTTGTTCTAGTTTATTGGAATTATTTATAATTAAATTATTTTATTTATTACTAAAGTTTATGACTTTTAAGGTTTTATTTTCATTAACTTTTTGCTAAATATTTGCACATATTAAGATCGTAAGGTTGGCGTTTTCTTCCAACAAAAAAAAAAAAATCTTACATTTCTACATGTTCAATAAAAGGGTATTTAGTGTTCCTTAGCAAACTTGTTAGAAAAGGGCACGAATCCTATATGGGAATCAGTTTCTTAACATTTGTTCCAGAAAAGATAACGACATGATTGAAATTAACTTTAAACTTTAGTTCATGAAAACTTCAAAGGTTTTTTTTAATAAAAATATTGTAAATTTTTGATAAAAACATATTTCTTTAGAATGAATTTATGATTCGATATTAAAAGTTTTCATCCATACCATGAGATAATATTTATCGAAAGCGAATACAAGACTGAATACATCCTAAGCCGGTCACTCGGATGATACCGACTCGTAAGCGATATTTTTCAACTCGACAATATTCCCTTTAACAACAGTCACTTCGAGGTAGCACCAGCATTATATGTTGGCCGGATATAATTTTTTTCCATCATGAAATAAATTTTAGACCTAAATTTTAGACTAGTGGATAGTGTACTAGACTAGTAAAAAGAAAAAAAAAATTAATTAATTCATACTTAAATTAAGCCAAGTCAATGTCGAAGGAAAGGTTAGTATTAATTGTCGTAAGCCAAGCATGTAACGCTTAACTTCAGATTGATTTAATGCGAGAATGGCATCAGAAAAGATTTTCAGCTTAAGTCCCAATAATGATAATTTATATTTAAATCGTTGTACAGACTTGAATTAAAGATTTTTAAGACCTTTTTTTCAATTTATTAATTTTTTTCATGTCTCTGTTTTTGAGATATTGGGATAATCAAACGTCCTTACTATCTCAGCCGTAAAAATATTGTTAATATCAGGAGCCTAAAGTCGATATTACCAGGAATTTATTGAGAGCTTGATATAAAATGTACGGGATAGATTTAGTGTTGTTGGTTTATATATTTTTATGGACGATTTTTACTAAAAATAAGAAGAAAAAATTTAAATTTAAAACGAATTTTTTCTTTTTGTGTAGGATCTCGAATTCGACTCCTGCACACAGACTATGGGTGTTTATGCAGAAGGGACAAAAAATTTCGGCAACGTTTTTTATTGAAAAAAAAAAAAAAAAAAAATTAATTAATTAATAAATACATGACAATATTTGCATTTTATTATATTATGATTAAATATTTCGATGTTAATTTAATTTGACTAAATAATAATGATCGAATAACAAATGATCGCAGTAACCATGTTTATCCAAGCAGTCGAAATTAGTTGCTTTAAATAAATGCCCAATTTTTTTGTTAATTATTTTCAAAATTATTTTTTTTAATCCTATTTTTTCTTCAAACCAATAAGAGACATGTTTTATTTTTGTTACCGGCGAATTTTTTATTATTATTACAATTTATTGTCAATTACATCAAGTAAAGAAAATGATTAAAAATCGTTTTGATTTTATTGCTAAAATGTAAAATTTCTCTATGATTTAGCAAATGTCGCCAGTAAATAAAAAATATCAACTTTTAATTTTATTTGCTTTTAGTTATTTTAATTTATTTTTACTCGAAATTGGAAATAATAAAAAAGAGGCATGAAATACTGATAAGAAATTCTAGCGAAAAATGATTCTTTTTTTGTAGGATTTTCAAGTCCCAAAGAGAAAATGAAATGCGAGTAATGAGTGGTTTCTATTCGAAGAGTTACTCAAAATAATCAACAGTAAAGTTTTTTTCTTGTAATCACTCTATACAAAACATGGGAAAACAATAAATATTTCCAATGGTTTGCAACAATAAGAGGCAACATTTTTAATCAAATCAAAATGATTTTGAGGGTAAAAAAAATTATTCTCTTTAGAGCAATTTTTAATGAAAATACGATTCTTTCATTTGTTTAAAGGAGGGATATGAAAGCATATAAATCTTTATAAAAATGTTGAAAACGAAAATAGTTCAATGCCACAAAATTTCATGAATTTTATGGTCTAAGTGCAGTCTAAGTGTTTTTATAACGTTAGTGAGAGTATTCTTCCTCCTGGATGTTTGTGTAAGGATTTTTACTTTAAAATTGTCAACAATTCGTTTATAAAACGAATGCTAGATTTTTCAAACTTAAATAGTTCTTCAATATATCCTAAAAGGACAAACTTAACTGTATGAAATATCTCTTTTACACATGTTTGCAGGCATTTATTTGAACCAAAAGATTTTTTTTCTATTGCGGTGTAAAAAATCAATGTGATATGACTTTTTGGAGATATCAGAGAATTTCGAGATATTTTTGATACAATTAAGAACAAATGGGGAGCAAGTCTGATGCTTTTCGTTCCAATCGTAAATATGGTAGGAACGAAATGCATCTAGTTGGAAAATCCTTCGTTTTAGGAGAACTCATATGCACCTTCGATCAGTCAACTAAAAGTCAGTGCACCTTTAAAAGCGCAAACTTTTACATTTCACTAAGTTTCCCATCCTTCTCTGATGTTGTAATAAGAGTTTCCAGATAATTATCGTACCCAATACAGGGCCAAAGCAACGATTTTTTTTGTGTCATTCGATAGTTGGTCATGGCAGGGAATATAAACATAGTTTTTCTTAAATATTTACGTATATTTGCCCTAAGAACATAAAAAACTGTTAAGACTTTGTTTTTTTTTTTAACAAGTTTTTTGTTGGTTCTGTTGGTTTTGTATTCTGCATGAGTCCAGGATGAAAGTGAAATAATTACTCCCTTAGTATCATGAATAAAATGTCTAGCATTTCTGGTGTGGTGCTCTTAGAACCTCGTTTGTTTCAGTGAAAATATAAGATTTTCCGATACTTTCAAACTTCCTGACAATCATTTTAATTTTATTAAAAGAATAAAATGCTACAATTTCTCTCCAAGGACAAATTATTAAAAAAAAATTATGGTCACAAGGAATTTTTTTGATTAAAATAAATTTTTATTTTATTTTTGTGTGGTAAAACGTTTAGCAATTAAAAAGGATTTTTTTATCTGTAGCCAATTGCGATTTTTTAACTCTAAGTTAAACAATTGATTTCCGAAATAATGAAACATATTGCGTAGAAATATTTTCTACATGTTATCCTCACCTTCTCGAAAATATGCCTTTTTTTAAGCTTACAATAGAACAGAAATAACTGCTGGATGTTACATTTAGCATTAATATTTATTTATCGCTTAAATATAGAATCAAAATTATGCATTCTTTAGACAATTTTGCTTAATTGTGTATGTGGTTAAAAAGAAATATGCAAAACAGCGATCATTAAAAATAGTAAAAAAATATATTTGCAAAAGTTCCTTAATTATGAAATATTTAATTTCCATATGTAAAATTTTATTAACTTTTTATTGAAATTTAATTGAAACATTAAGACGAAAATAAAACAAAACATGCCGAAATAGTTAAAAAAATGGTAGTATGGGACAGAAACGAAGTTGAATGCAAATTATGTTACACATTTGCATATTTAGAAAAGAACATGATTTTTTTTTAGAAAAGAACGCAAATATGCAGTATGAGTAAAATATATGTTACATTTTTGATAGAAGAGGAAACACCAATTTTTTCTCTTCATTCAAAACGCCAAATGTCTATTAATGCAACATCAGGCAACTATTTCTTTTTCTATTGCAAAAGGCGGTAAAGGTAACATATAAAACGAGTTACCCATATTTAAAGCAACATTTTTCCAGAGAATAAAATGACACCCATACAAAGTGGTGTCTTCATCAAGCTCACAAAAGAACACGGTATATTTATTCTCCATATACTTAAATGTAAAAATTGTTTCTAAACGTTTAACACAATAACACGATAAATTATGTTAGAACTAGAATAATAGATTATAGGAATGAGGATAGAGGAAATAGTTGATATTCGCAGCTGAAAGTGACAGGAAAGACCTTATTCCATATACAAGTTGTTCGACTAAAGAAAGTGTTTCCTCAGTAATGCGAAGTGCGATCTGCTAAAACATAGACAACCAAATGGATGTGCTCTTGATGAGGAACAAGTTGTTAATAGAAAATAGTAGGTTTCGGACGCAAGCTCTCTGATGTTATTAGAGCACGTTCCATTGAAGTAAACCCACACTGTGTCGCTGTTTCTAGGAGCCAGTAGAGATACTAGTCTGTACTACTGAAAGCGATGAACTTCTTGTAACCACGAAATAAGACTTATGGTGCAAAATATGTTGCCTTATGTGCAACACATTTAGAAAGGAACATGTTATTTTTTGGCATGTTCTTTTTATTTACCGAGTAGAAATCAAACATACAGGAACGGCAAGTTATATGTGTAACATGTTTGTCAGAAACGAAAACGTCAAGCAAATAGAAGTGTAAATGAGTGGAAATTATGTTAAATATTTAGAAACGAAAATGCTCTTTTTGGGCTCCGTCGCCAGTTCAAAAGAACATAAGAGGTTCCCTTACAAGTTGTTTAGTGCAGTCCATGAGAAAAAGAGGTTGCGCTTTAAATATAAAGAATAATGGAAATAAAAAACTTATTTTACATTTGCATTTACTGAATTTTGTTTCCTTAAAGATTTTTACTGAAGGGTGTATAAAATTCGTCTTTGTTGCATTGGAAGGAAAAAATATCTTGCAGTCTTAAAGATTTATTCTGTACCACTACAGATGTTCTCCATGACTAAACCTTAAAATATGTATTTTAACTTAAGCTAAGCTCAGATATTTTAAATAAAATAATAATTAGTTTTAAAAATTACTTGCTGCAATACGGATTAAGGGTTTGATGAAAAGTAAACGAAAAAGCAACAAAAATTTAAAAGAAAGTTAAGCGTGTGGCATAAGAATTGCAACAGAAAAAAATATATACGAGTATTAACGTGTTGCATGTAAATTTTAGATAAATAACTAAATTATCAGAGACATAAATAAAGAAAAATTCTGATATTAACTATTAAGGACTTCTAGCAGAAAAGAAAAACGTGTTTGAACAAAATGAAATATATAAAATTTTTCATCACTGTTGCGTTTGTAAGTCTACTGGCCACCACTTATGCCGTTTCCAGCACTTGGGGTAATATATCAAATTCAGCTCAATTATTGCATGCCGAGCAAGTATTTAATGCTTCGTCACCGGGAAAATATGTGACTCACGAGATTAAGTTTCCCAAAAATGTAAGAAATTACAAGACATATTTCCATTTTTATTTATAAGGCATTGATTGAAACATTGAAGTATAATTTTTTTTTTATTTTCCTTCACTTTTTTCTACTTGTTTGTTTTTATTATAATTAGTATCCTTGAAAAAAGTCAAAATTATTTGAAAAATTTGATTTTGGTCGTTTTGAAATTAAAGTTTTATTGAGTGAAAATATGGCGGTTTTTTTGAAGCCTCTTATCAATTTTAATTAATTTAATTACAATTCTTTTTCCCTCAACTTTTGTTCTTTCGCTTTCATTTGGGACTGATTTTGGCTTATCTGCAGTTCTTTGAATAAAAATTATTCGATTCTTTTTCTCTCTCTCTGATGGTCATTCAAGGTTGCTTTCCATTTTATGGCTGTTTCATTTGAATATAATAAAATTATGTATTTATAGAATTTTACTCATTATTTCTTTTTAAAGCCTCTCAAAGCTTCTTTCTTTTTTAATATGAAATTAGTCACTGTAGTTTTTTAGTTCTTTAATTATTATATTTATATATATTTTTCTGTTGCAAAATTGTGTTTTCTTGCTACCGGAAATCTTTTTTTTACAATTTGTTTTATTTTTTTATTTTTTTGTTTTTGCTAATACATTATTCGCTGATAAACCCAGCCTTCCTTTGAAGGGAAATTAAGTTAAATACACGAGGTTCTAAGCAGCCTTTTGCACTCTCTCTCCCTGCGAAAAATCAAATGTCTATATAATACACTTTTGCATATATAATGCTACATACATGCATGCATATGTTTTTCAGTCGGAGATAAGTTTTTTTTTAAGCTAATGCGATGTTATTGTAAAATACGCATTAATTTATTAGTTTTATTAGATATAAATTTTCTAAATCAAACATAAAAAATCTTAAATAAGTAGAGAAGTAGATCCGCATGTGTCTGGCATTAAGTTCTTCATTTGCTACAACAACGTCTTAAGTCAAAAAATCTGAAACTTGCAGAATTGGACGTCATGGCGTTCATTATAATATTTAATATTTCCATAAAGTTTTCTGTTAAACTATTTTTTGTGTGATTTAAAGATGATGTTGCAACAAAATATGACTGATACTTCTGTTTATCGATGTGCGGGAAATCGCTCTATCGACATAATCTAATGATGTCTGTTACGCTTCTTGTACTCACAATCTGAAGGCGCATAAGAAATGCGACAAAATTGTGCAAAAATTTTTGATAAAATAATGAATGCAATGATAATATAGTATCCAGTAACATCATTTTTGATTTTCACTTGTTCATCGCAATCGATAATTTATGACCACTAAAATTAAATTTGAAAAGTTTAAAGTTGTTAAAAATGACATCACAAATTTTGAGAAAAATCAATTTTCCAGTAGGCAGTTAATAAAAGCATTTTTGCTGCAAAATTTTGCTTTAGTTCCCTAAGCTTCTTTTGGCGTTTAAGACAATATGTGAACACTATTTTAAAAAAATATTCAGCCATCAAATAGTGATGTTAAAATTTCTTAAGATGTGTACCGAAGTAGTGCGATAAATATCGATACACATTACTCTATCCGTGCTATTAGCAAAATCGTAGTTTAAAAGACTATTATTTAAATATCATCATTCAAATCGTTCATTCCAAGACCATAAATGTTCCTTCTAGTATACCATAGTGAGCCCACCTTGGGCCGTTGCTCTTCTCATTCTACATTAATTACTTGCCTAAAGCAATATAGTCTTCCAATGATTTTATGAACGCTGATGAAGTCAAATTTTTTTAATACCAACAATGACTTCCAATTGACGCATTAATGGAGCTCAAGTTGAGGAAATGTAAAAGAATGTTCTTTGTGGGAACTAGTTCGATTGCAGCAGCTTATTTGCTAGGATCTTATCAAGTGGAGATGGTAGAAAACTTCTGAGATATTGGTATAGGGTGATTTTTTAAGAGCTTTCGGATTTGATTTAAAAAACAAATAAAATTTAAGGAAATGAAAAAATCCTTATTTGAGTCGAAAGAACGATCTTTATATTTCAATGTTTAAACATGATTTCATGTAAATGTTGACCGCGGCTACGCCTCAAATGGTTCAAACGCTGGGTCTATTTACGGCATACTCTCTCCAACATATCGGCCGGTATCTCACGAATAAATTCTTCAATATTGGCTTCCAGTACATTAAGCGTTGTGGGCTGGTCCTTATAGACATGAGCCTTAGCATAGCCCCACGAAAAATATCCTAAAGGCGTTAAATCGCACATCTAGGCGGCCAATTGACCGGTCCTAAACGTGACCTGCCAATATGGCCATTGTTTCGCGTGTTGTGTGGCATATGTATGTCACCACCTTGTTGAAACCACATGTCCAGCTCTTCTATTTTGGAAAAAAAAATTTTGTAATCATAGCGCTCACCATTCACAATAACGTTCCTGCATTCGTCGTCTTTAAAAAAGTACGGTCCAACGATGCCACCCAGCCTTAGTCTACTCCAAACAGTGCATTTTTCAGAATGCAATGCTTCTAGCTGCTTTTACGGTAATTCTGCTTGTTCACGTATCCATTCAACCGGAAATGAACTTCACCGCTGAACTTAAATTAACGATAAAAAAGTTTACCGTGCACGTTCCTAGCCGAGCATGAATTTGATAATAAAATTCAATAATCTGCCACTGTTGTTCGTTTTTAAGTCAATTCATGGTTAAATTATAGACCAAACTGAACATGTTTAGCAGTAACATGTTACACGAAACAGTGCTGCCAAAAACAAAGTTGGTAAAAAAATCACCCTTTGATTTTAAACTGAATTTTATTTCAAATATAACAAGTTCAGCAAACAAGGCCAGAGTTATAATTATTTATATAAAACATAATGATTCCTGTATATCGCGAAAAAGTTATACGAATCACTTGTGCATCCAATTCTAGAATATGGAATCGGTGCAGAAAAAAATCCTACAATTTGGTTTTCGAGGACTTCATTTTAAAGCCTCCATACTCTGCTCGTCTTATTCTTATTAAACTTCTAACTTTAGAAGGCCGCATAACTATGCTGGAATATCATTAATGCTGTTGATTTTTGGTTAATGAAATTTCATTCACTATTCTTCAAATTTCATTCACTATACCAACAGTGTCAGTGAAATTTTTTACTCCTACTTATGCTAATGCTGATCTATGCAGGAGAACCTATATTGATTTTTTACTAGATCCTAATGCGAGTAAAAAAATTTATAAATCATTGTGTAGTGCAATAATTACATTCTCAAGCTCAAAGCAGTGTTCACGTTCATGAGCAAATGGTCTTGCATCTTTGAACTTACAAAATGACGTGGGATACTCTTTTTCTACACTAACAAAACATAAAAGTATGCACATGCTATACCTTTGTATATATGCAACATCTGAAACCTATATCTACTTTGCATATACCAGACTTAATTGCAAACTGACAGCTGGCCAAAGGTACATTAAGTTGCAAACAAACCACTCAGAAAGTATTCTTAAAGGGACTAACCACTTGATCCTAGGAGGACTTAAAGAAGAAACATATGTATTAAATTATCTCTAAGAGAGTCAAAAAGCACGAGTTGCTTATGAGTAACAAGTATTTGCAAATAATTACAATATTTGCAAGGATTTCCCATCTTTAATATAAATTGCGCAAAAGTTATTGCTATAAATACATATGAGTTTTATTTATTTCTGAATGATGTTTTATTACATAAATTCTATAAATATATAATAACAATAAAAAGGAGTCCAATTGAAACTAGGCACTATTTTAGTAGCCTTTATGGCAGCCAGTGTTCGACCTCTGTCTCTAACTTATAGAAACAGTGTATCCTTTTTTTAGAAAATATAGACGCTATAACTTAATATTAGAAATAATGAACCGGTGAACTTGTCACCAAATTTCTTAAATATATCAGTCAATATATTAAGTAGATAATCAATGAATGATGTTTCCTAAATACTCAACCAATGTTATTCTTAATTATAATCCTAGTATTGGCTTTCATCTAGGGCCTTGTTTTGTAGATTTTGATTTTCTTCCCATAGAAATGTTAAAGCCAAAATAAAGACGTAAATTTTTAACTGTAGGGTTAAAAATTTTGCACAAAGGCAGTTCTATCAGTCATTACAGCTTCATCATTTCCATCTAAAAATATCAAATATTCCTGCAAACATAAATCGTACTTTAATACGTGAATGTAAATAAAAATAAACACACAGTAACGCATAATAAGTGTCTGTAGAAGAGGGGCTAAGTCTTCCTTAAGCTATTTTTTATATTTCTTTTGGACAAGGGATGCTGTACTTCTCCTCACCCATGAAGAAAATATTAAGTGTCTTTAGTTAAATGTACCATCATATTGTTTCATTCACTACTTATGTTGCAGGAATTTAAACTTTTCTAATCGGGAATCAAACCTTTCCTTATTATATATATCGGAGGACTATTAAATCTTGTCCGCGGCATGTCGAAGTTTGTATTAATTAAATTCCAGATCGAGGAATTAGACCTTGCACTATTGAAGGCAATCGATTGGTCTATCAAACTAAGTCCACAGCGTATCGTAGTTGTATTTTCGACATTTGGCATACATTTTTTAAATTTTATGTGTTTAAGCGATAGATGAAAATTTCAGTTTGGAGAGCTGAAGCAATTAACTTCTTTGCTTGGACGAGAGATGAGTTTTTACTACCTCAAGTTAAATTGATGCAAACTGTTTTTTTATATGGTCACTTCGAATGAATTAAAATTGAAACGAATATTATGACAACAGATCGGAGTATTAAATTAATATCATTACATATATATGAAGAATTCAATTAAGCTTGAATTCAATTCATTTAATTTATTTAGGACTTCTTATATGAGTTCCCACAGGAAAATCCTCATTTCTTAAAAAGTCATATCTAGGATAGGCCATAATTCGAAGATGTCTCTAAACAATTGCTGCCACAACTCCACAACTCCAAAAATAAACTGGCTTTGCGAAAACACGCTCCAGATTTCAAATTTATGCCAAAAAGTTAAGTTTGAAATATTTGTATGAAATTTTTAAATGATAAATATGAGTATTTATTATATTCTTTAAAAAGAGTTATTACGTTATATCAACAAATAAGCGATGATGCGTTCGCATAAGCATAGAGACACATTTAAAGGTGGCAGTTTTGGTTTCAAAGTTTATATCCTTCGTTTTCTCTTCTAAAAAAAAGTGTCCCTTTCAAATAGAAAAATAGAATTTAGTGTTTTCTGATAATCGCAGATATGTTACGAAGGAGCACGCGATTCTGGAAGGCAACATCATTTCTCAGATTAAAAGGGTATATAAATTTTTTTCTGTAAATTTATCAAGAAAATATTATTTTTTTTCTTAAAGCAAAGAACTTTGGAACTGAGACAGATTTTAAAAAGCCTATAAAAAGATTCACAAACTGTTTTAACCTAAAAGTTTCTATTATGACCTTTTCCCTTGTGCAGGAACTATTTGATAACAATGACTACATCAAGTTTTATTTATTTATTTGATTCATTTATTATCATTAGCAAGAACTCAAGTTATTTTTAGCACAATAAATACCATAATAGTTTCAAATTTTCATTCATCTGATTTCTATATTAAGAAATGTTTGGTCACAGCGACAATATTCTTCAAAAACCTCTTATCTGAACTTAATGCTGATTCCATTTAGTAGTTCAATTAATTATCTCATTCCCTGGATGGGTATGATTCGTTGAGATAGATACGATTTATTCATCATTTCAAATATTTAAATTTATGACCTTTTATATAAGACACGTTTTAGAAAATTTATAAATACTTTTATATACATTTAGATATAGGGTAGCTCGGTTTGAAAAGAAAATATCTTCGCTCTGACTATACCTCTTAATGAGAATTTTCTAAGATTTTAAAAAGTCTATACAATCTTCAAATTCCCGTGCATTTGAGACTGCGAAAATTGTGAAAGTGTGAAAAATTTATCCTAAAATATGAGCGGCTGATTTTAATTCAATTTGCAATATTTTTTGCAAAATGCAACATACAAAATTTAAAATTGTTTATTGATTACCTCTTTTACACGCATTCATTACTTTTATCACTTCTTATTGTCAGCAGCCTTTTTAAAGTTACATTTTAATAGACATATCACATATGAAACTTTGTCTTAAGTGTTACATATTTGCAAGGGTATAGTAAATTTGTTTTTTTTTTTAGCGAAGAGTAAAAATATAAAATCCCATTTTGCAGAAGTCTATTAGCGATAATTGGAGATATATGTCAAAGATTTTACGTCAGTACCTGCCCGAAGGCCTTACCTGACGGTGCTCTTCGCACTGGGTGAATAAAGCCGTTCACCACCGCCCCGTCACCCCTCCCAGGGGCACATGCCGGGTGAGGAACGACATGTGCGCCTACGAGGGACAACTTGGTAGCAAATTCTGTACAGGCTGCAGAACCATGTACAGACACTTTGCTGAAGTGTTGGAGCTATCTAACCTCCTACTACCCCAATGGCCCGGCAGCAAAATAGTGCCCACCGCAAAACATCAGAGTAGCTTTGTCGAATAGCAACAACACCTAGAGATATACGGCCTGAAGAGAGCATCTACAATCAGTCACTAGCATCTCATGCAGACACACTCATCTGACCCATAAGTCTTCCCGCGTATCTTTGGGTTTTAACCACAGCCACCACGTGATCCCCGAAGGGGCCTCACCAATAACCAGTCTAGGACACGTCCTAGGGGCTACTGGTTCCCGTGGCACCAGATAGGACTCTGGTCAGCCGCGTGTTAAAAACACCTCCGATTTTAGGTCCCGTGCAAACCTGAGGTATCGGTAGCACCTCTACCCAGACAAGCATAGGCAGAGCTACTTCCTTAAATTAAATATATGCACGCCCGTTGCCCTGTTATGTCCAGGGATTGGGTAGTAACATATAAGTTCAAGGGGTAATTGGCCAAAGGTCAAGGTCTGGAAAAACCAGATTACCCACTTACCGGACGATCGAGCGAACCCACTTTCACCTTTAATTTACTTGCATGCGCACCCGTTGCCCTGTTGTTTCAGGGATTGGGTAGCAACATACAAGTTTTTAGGGGTTATCAGCAAAAAGGCCTAGGTCCGGAAACCTGATAACCCTATACCCCAGGAAGCACAACACCAAGCCACCAAGACAAGATGTATTGACCGTGCCCCCCGGGGGCGATAATTAGAGATTATAAATTTTGCAAAATCTAACACAACTTTGACAGTGAAACTTGTTGTCATTATTTGATCCAATAGTGCGATTCAGTGAAGACTGCTGAGAGAATTAAAAAAATTATTAGAAAAATTTATGATTTTGATATACAACTTCCATAATTTTTGTGGTACTACTGAAATGATTAAAGTTCATTGGATGCACGTCTTCTTTTACAAATATGCGAAAATATGCAAGAGTATAGAAGCATTTTTATTATTTAATTCTATAATTTTACGTTTATTGATCTTAATTAGGGAAATTTAAGCACAAATATTGCTATGCAGTGTTTGGCCGACACAATTTTTTTTGTTTTTTTTTACTAGTCCTCTTTGTATTTTTCTTTTATTTGAAGGGAGATAACGAAAAGTGAATCACAAAATTGTTAGTGCAAACTACAGTAGTTGCTGATCGCAATACAGAGATCCCATATATTCTAGAAATTTTATAAAAGCTTCTGCGAATTAAATTTAAACTTACTTTTTACAGATTTTTATACGTTAGTCTTTTGTCTATAGAAATATTTTTTGCAAATTAAGAAATAAATTCTTTGTCGGACTGCATCACTTTGAGCCATAGTAAAAAAATCAACTTAAACGCAGCCACTAAAGGCGTACCAGCAATCATCTCCCTTTTAAAAAAATTTGCTAGTAATTTAATTAAATCATTAGAGTCTTATTTAAATTTATAATTTCTTACTATATTAAACATAGTTATTTGAGCATTTTCATACTCAATTTCAAGGTGCCAATGGTGTTTTTAGTGACGGCTTCCTATTAACACAGAATTGAGCGCCAACTAAGTTAAAACCGTTCCATCTGTAAGGGACCTATAGTGCCACAGACGGAAGTACGTATATGTAGACATACGTTAACGGAAAAATGTAAGGTCTTGTTTTTGGAGCGTTTGGTAATTACAAGATGTATGAACAATTTCAATTTATATACACATATAAAAGTGAAATGACTTTAATATCAAATTATTTAGTATACTACCAATATACTCGGATAGTACTTATCCATTCCTGATAGTTATTGCACATAAACACAGGACTGGTGAAAACTTGCTCGTTTGTAGAGAATCAAAAATTAATATATTTTATTGGTAGAGGGTAGTAAACTGTGTCATATATCCTAAATGTACTGGATTTACTAGATATACAAGGGTAGTTGACAGTCAATAGTGATTTCGCTAATGTAGTATATGGGGAGAAAAATATGAATTGCAAGTCTAAGAATGTTTGAATTTAACTACACGTTTGTTTTTATCATCTCAGACATCACAAAAAAAAACCTTTAAATCATAAATCACTTTAGCAGTGTTTTTTTTTTGCAACTGATTACTAAAGGAAATTGTGTTTTTACAAATAATAAATTAACTTAAATAAGCATTAAGCTACCAGAATTTAGTAGAAAAAAAATATAATTTTTAAACAAATGTTTTTGTTTTCACTTGTAAATGATAGAGATAAAGATGTAGTTGAGTTAAAAACTGGCACGTCATTTAGTCTTTTTAATTTTTTTCCCTCTCATGTCCTTCATCAAGAAAATTAGCAGCATTTTTCAAAAGAATATAAGTGATATAAATTTTGTCACATGACTGGTTCTTGACTATAATGTAGCAGCGCAATTTCTCTAACTTTACTTGAAAACGACCTGATACTTTAACATGAAAATGACTTGGGGCAAAGAGCGAGGGTCAAATAATATTGCTTAGAAACTCTTTGATAGGCATCAAATCAAGCCTTGATGAGCTTGTGTAGTTCCGGTACTCCCATTTTTATATGTTGCGGAACAAAAAAACATTTTTAAAATTCGCAGCAATTTTTCCGTGTGAATACAAAAAAAGACTTAAAAAATCGCGTTAGAAATTTTTCTTATTACACTGGACTTGTACACTCCTTTTGAGCGCATTAAGTCACTTATTCAAATTAAAATGCTCTACAACAATTCGTTTCCTTGAAGATGAAGTAACGATAAATGCATCTTAAAGCAGCGTGTCCAGAAATCAAAATGGTCTGAGAGTATATACGGAAGATAATTGTCATAATTAATTGGAAATCGATATAAACTACACAACGAGTATTTGAACTTGGTTTTTTTTCGAATTATATTCAAAATGTTATTGGGGCACATCTATCGAATTATGATGATATATTTTTATTTTTCTCAAATATATTTTTAATCCATTCAAGACCACAAGCATAAGCCACGCTGCAAATTTACTCGAAGCGTACGTGTATTTATTTTAGTTCAATCTTGGAATAAACACTTGTTTTATTTATTTTGTGGAGTTTGTGACGCATATGCCACATGCAGCAAGCAATGATTCGATACATCCCCTAAGCAACTATTTACAGAATTAATAAAAATTAATTGCACCGCACTCATGCGTATTCGTTCTGATGAAAAAAACGGAAGCATATATGCGTCCTTTGGTCGTGAATGGGATAAACCGTATAAAACAAGATGCAACATTTCATAATAATCGTAATACGAAATTGATTTTTTCACATAAAAGAAACCCTAGAGTCCTTATTGGAACTGCGAAACAAACTGATGTATACTTTTAGGTACTTATGTCAACGATCAACCATATTTTACATTCTTCATAGATAATCGATATAAACACAAGACATCGATGAAAACGAGTGATCGCTTTGAGGTGCCCCTTACAAAATAAACCATTTCTATACAGATAAAACATACGTATGTATATACTTACAATATTTTTATAGGTGAAGTTCGTGTGAAAAAATTATGATTTAAATTCTAACAAAAACACATTTGGGACTAAATTCACTAGTTACAAACTCCTTGCCAAGCTCTGACATAAGACTACAAATATTTGATCCCATTAAAACGATAAAAAACACAACATTATTATTAACAGGTTACTTTTGCGAGTATACCCGCTACCATTCATTGGACCTCCAATTCAATTAATACTAAAACTACTGAAGTCAAAAACGACATCGTTAGGGAGACTGTTGAGCAACTTCTGTATCATTCTGTTTTTCTCTTTGAGAAATATGCGGCAGATTCGGCCAGTCCAACGATACAGAGTTTAGCAGATGCAATGGACATCGACTTTGAAGGGATTAGTTCATTTAACCGGGTATCGTTTATAGTTGAGTTTGTGGGGTATGTTGTTTATATTTCCACTGCTAACTACCGCAAGAGATATAGATGTGAAAACTTTTGTGCTTAAGAGCATCCTGTGCAACTTTCTTAACCACAAATAGAATTTAATATTTTTAAGATAATCTGAAAAATGGACATGATGATTCTTGATTTCGTTCCTAAATGTACCTAATGAAGTAATCTGATCCTTGGCTGCAGTAGTTAGCGAGTTGGCTACAAAGCAAATTATGACTGAGAACCTGAGTTCGATTCCTGTTCAAGTCAAGTCATATCAACGTTATAAATTTGTCTGATGTACATTAGTGAGGCATTGTGTTAGTTGTTGTTGGACTGTTTAAAGTGATGAAAGAATCGCACTGGCCACTGAACAGTACCGGCAGCGTTTGATACTATTCTATACTGATGTACATCACAGCAGCCTCCTTCGCCGGTAGTGTTAGCAAAATCGATAGCGAAGTCAAGCAATTAATAAAATGGCTACACAATACAGCTTGAGAACATTTAAGTGCTTCTAGAGGCACTGCAACAATTGCGGGTTGTAAAGAATTAAGCTCCCTTATTTCACCACTTGTGTGTCCTTTTACACTATCCGTTTCGCAAAGAAGTAACATTTCAATTAGTAGGCATTAATTGCCTAAGTGTCACTTATGTTTAAAAAAAACACAAACAACAAATTTGCCAGAGGGTCACGTGAGAAGAGACATTTTTTTCATTGCACTAAGTGTGTACTAAGATTTTATGGACATCCTTCTATAAAGGATTAAACGATGACATGTATACTGAGTTACAGAGAAACCAAAGCAGTTGTTCCCAGGAATCACTTATTTTATTGATTGAATTCCTTAAGCAAAGAAAAAGGTGGCAGAACTTGTTAGCGGAGCTGGAGGACGCAGGCTGTTGCTAACATATTGAGGTTTCCATTTTAATAGCTACAAGATGCAAACTAATCATTAATAGAGCCAGAAATATTTTATGGCGGTTTATGAAAGAATTTTTGAGACTAAATTTTAGAAAACCCAATATATAATGTTTTTTTTTTTTAATTTCTGAGGATAGTAATAGCAGTTCGGGGTAGGGCAACATACCCACACAAAAAAATGCCGTGTACGCCCATGATAACGATGGTTTTTAGTCAATCTTGAAAGATGCTTCGACAGCCATGCAATTGCATTTGAATTAGATTGATCGACGCAGATAGAGGTATTAAAAATTTACACGTCGAAGAAAACTTTTTATAAAATATGCAATGGTGGCAATTATTAAAGGGTAATTTTTTAAGAGCTTTCGGATTTGATTTGAAAAACAAATAAAATTTAAAGAAATGTATAAAATCTTTATTTGAGACGAAAGAACGATCTTTATAATTCAATGTTTAAAGATGATTTCATGACCACGGCTACGCTGGGTCCAATTTTGGCGAACTCTCTCCAACGTATCGGCCTGTATCTCACGCATAAATTCTTTAATATTGGCTTACAGTCCGCCAAGTGTTAGACATGAGTTGTGCCTACAGACATAAGCCTTAGCATAGCCCCACGAAAAATATCCTAAAGGCGTTAAACTGACAAGCCCTAAACGTGGTCGGCCAATCGGGCCATTGTTTCGCGTGGTGTGTAGCATGTGGCACTGTCTGGTTGAAACCACATATCGACCAAGTCCAGGGGATCATTCTCTATTGCGATGCGTTTGCGATGCGTATCTAATCGGATAATTGGTACCCTTTATTGCGTCCCTTCGCATCTAATTTTCGCACTTTCACAAACCTGGCATCAGTGTAATCTGTAATACGAAAGCGTATGTTAAAATCGTTGGTTAAAACTAAATATCTTGCACTAACAAAATATCAAACGCATCGAACTAGCATATGCATCGCAATAGAGAATAATCCCCCAGCTCTTCTATTTTAGTCACCACACGGTACCACTCACAATTCACAGTAACGTTCTTGCCAATGATGCCACCGGCCCATATTCCACACCAAACAGTTAATTTTTCGGGATGCAATGCTTCTGGCTGCTCTTCACATCAAATACGACGTATCCGTACGTATTCACGTATCCATTCAACTAGAAATGAGCTTCGACACTGAACACAATTTTCCGATAAAAAAGTGAACGATGCGCTTTCTTAAACGAGCATGAATTTTGATAATAAAATTCAATAATCTCCAAGCGTTGTTCGTTTGTAAGTCGATTCATGGTTAAATTATAGACCAAACTGAACATGTTTAGCATGAACATGTTACACGAAAACAGCTGAGCTGCCAAGAACAGTATTGCCAAAAACAAAATTGCTAAAATATAACCTTTTATTATAAAATATGAATAATTTTTCACAAAAGTTATACTTCAATGTTTGATATAAAAAGTTCATCATGTGTCATAAACAAAAAGTATTTTTATAATTTTCTTATTTTTCAACTTCCACTTTAAAATGCAGGGCATTGGCAATGGTCGCATCATAACTGGTATTCGAGCCTTCGATCAAGTGACAAATGGCACGGGCGGACATGCCACCATTTATTCAGGAGGACCCGGCTTCAACTTTGTCAACATTAAATTACAGTCACAATACAATTACGGTCTCATGTTCCGTGTAGAAATTTATGGCAAATAAATAAATTTAATTTTAATTAAAACAAACTTTTTAATACATTGATTTGATGAAAAAAAGAAGAAAAAGAAGAAAAAATTCTATACTTAATTATGTTTGTTGTTGGATATACTTGTATATGTATTTGTATGTTATTTAACAAATATTATCAATAAACAAAATCAAAGAAATGTTTAATGTAAGAAATATATAATTAAAAAAAAATTCGTTGATACATTTCAATTTCTTTCCGGGCCTTTTAGTTTATGAAAATATATTTATCGTTTTTAATTTAAAGAAATATTTTTAATTTTAATTTATCAATATTTTGCCGGATCTACGACTGGCATCATCATCGAAAATTAGAAAGACCCGCTGCTAGAAAATAATTTTTTGTTGATTTTCTCACTAGTGTTTTTTCCTGAAGAAGACGCCCATAGAGGCGTCGGAATATTGAAATAAAATAAATTAGTTTTTTATAAAAAACCTAAAGATCATTTATGAAATAATAAATGTACGAAAAAAGGTAAAAAAAACATTGTTAATTAATTAAAAAAACACTTATGAAAACATTTGATATCAATAAATCTCTATGAAAAGTGGCAAGTGGAGTGTATCATTTCGAGTGTGTCCATTTCGTAACGACGACTTTATGAGTAAATCCGGGATAAGGAGTTCAAAATTTTACTCAACTCTCGAGAATGTGAGTTGCTTCTTCAATTATTTCGTTTTCTTTGAGCTGTAGCTTTTCGGCAGTGAAAAAATTTTATGCAATAACAATATTTTTCTAATTGCTTCTACGTTTGGTGCAAGTGCTAAATGTCGTAGCTTTTATATTGCAATATAACAAATCACATAGATTTACATTTGCAACACCATTGCATTTAGCAACGCTTAATATCGCCTTGCACCGAATGTTGCATTTTCAGCCAATGGTATCAACTTTTAAATTTTAAAAGCACTTAAATCGAGAAAAAGCACCATTAAAAAATATCCCCAATCTTAATATATTTATCATTAGTTTTGTTTATTTATTTTATAAACTTTTTTTTCGTATTTAATAACATATTGAAAAAATAAATTAACACATCATGAGCATTTTGATTTTCTATTTTAGTTTTTTACTTATTTTCATTTTATTTTCACGATTTATTATTTTGAGAAATACAAGAATTAGCAAATATGTATGCGAAAATTAAAAAAAATATTTTGCTAAAAAGCAAACTTACTTGTACTTGAATTTATATTGCAGTAAAAAGCAACTTCCAAAAAAGTAATGAAAATGCCAATATTTCTTTTATTTTTATTTAAAATTTGTCTAGCGTTTGTGATACTTTTTCAATTTCTTTTTCCGTGAAAAAGTTGAGCTCATGATCCGAAATTGGTACAACTTCGCATTATTTGTAATGATTTCAACATTTGCTTGGCATTGCAGGATGTTCTATTTTTTAATTCCCGATTCAGCGATTTGGAAGCTGTAAAGTATATTTTTAGCATTTTCTTTTTCTGTGTGAAGAAAATAACTTTATATTAAATTACGACTGTTAAATATTGTTGGAAATATATTTTCAGGCTGGTATTAGTTTTTTGTAAGCAATGATAATGTCGTTCCTTGGCATGGTTTAATTTTTTTCACTGGGATATTGAATAAAAAAAATTATTGCAATAACATATCAGTAACTGCTGTAGTTTTCTTAATACCACGAATATTCGGTTTTAAAAAACTTCTTATGGCAAAAAAAAAAAACTACTCCCAAGCTCTGCATTTTATTGTGAAGGCGACAAAAGTCTAACAATAATTGTGGCTAATGTACAATTCATATTTAATGCGCTTTAATTTTCTAAGTTTAAAAATAGTATCGCGCTTCCACAGAATTTTTTTTTAGAAATTTTAAGAATTTTTTTTATTTTTATTTTACGACTAAAGCCACAAGTTTTTTAATTCCGTTCAGCGGTCAATGCCTGATTTTTAAATATCCATTTAATGGATTCAAAAACGCCGGTCTGGCAAGGCTGTCAGTTGTTAAATATCTGTCATCTGTTGAATATCTGTCATCTGTTAAATATCTGTCATCTAAATGTTATTTGTAGTGCAGGGTTTGCCATTTACGAATATTAATCGTTTAACAACCCAATTTTTAAAACTTACTGTAAAAGTGGTTGCTTAAATGTGGCCACTTTTCGACCATTACAAGGTGATTATGGTCGACATAATTGACCCACTGTGCAAGGAATTGCCAAGATTATAAAGAAATTTGAAGACATTGCGGAGAATTTCCCTTTTCGTTAGTGATTGTGGCGTATAATCCGAATTTGCCGATTCCACGGCGGTAATTGTGCCTATCCTACCGTTCATTACGGCGCATTTCACATTTAAATTTGCACCTTCAACCACATTAAGTCCAACACAAGCAACAATTACAGCCCGCTGGTCATTCACAACGCCGTAGATATGCTGCTTGGGTGCAAAAGCAACAGGCTCTCATTACTGATTTTTCAAAAACAAATTTTCTTCAGCTAAAAAGCCCATTACTCACTCGGATATGGGGCTCGGCAAACCCAGATGTGTTTGTGGAAAAGTCATTGCATCCAGAAATATTAACTATTTGGTGCGCATTATGGTCTGAAGGTGTCATTGTCAATTAAGAGCGCTATGGCTATATGATAGCCGACTTATTTTGACCTGCAATTGAAGATTATGAACTGGACGATATGTGGTTTAACAAGACGGGGCCACGACCCACACAACACCACAGATTTCGGCTTTATTGCATGTGAGTTTTCCAGAACGCGTAATTTCACAATTTGACGCCGTTAGACTTTTTTATGGGCCTACGTCAAAGACCGTGCTTACGCGCATAATCTTCTAACGTGAGAGCATTTTAAAGCCAACACTCGTCACGTTATCGCTGAGATACCGCCCGAAATGTACAGAAAGGTGGTCAAAACTACCTCAAAAGGATATAATAGTGCAACTAATATAGAGACGTTCATTTAAATGATGTTGTATTTTGTACGCAATGGCATTATAATAAAATAAAAGTTGTGTGTTTTATTTAACTTTAATTATAGGAATTATAGCATTATTCCACAAAAAGCCTATAAAATGAAGGTGTGTCAAACTTCATTCAAGCCCGGTTAGTCGCTTTTCCATGATGATATAGAAACTTGAACGTAGGATTTATGACATTATTCCAGGCCCTTATAAACCCAGACATATTCTTATAAACCCAGACTATAAAGTACCTGTGTGCCAAGTATCATTCAACCCTATTCAGCCATTTCTTTTTGCGTAATTCAATAAAATGTATTCAAATATGCATACTTCCACATTTATAATAAATATTAGTAGGATGTACATATTTGATGTTTTTCTGGTACTTTTGCCAAACCATCTGTAGACTTGCAGGTATATTTGAGGAAGTTATAATGGTATTTATACAAATTTGGAAAATCATTGCTAATTTAAGAAAACTCCATCGGAAGAAAAACACATCTCTGCTTTATATAAATATTCTTAATAATTGCAATTAATTGTTTTGTTGTGTCATTTAATTTTTTTTTACCTTTGAGTAAGAATTAATATTTTTACAAAAAACAAAAAAAAAAAATGGATAAATTATTTAGTATATTTTCCCAATTTAAAAATTTACTTATTTATTTCTTATGGCATTTAAGCCCCATAACATATGGACCAATTTAAGCCGTACAAAAAAATTAATAAATTTTATATGAAAATTAACTCATATTTTGCAGTGAATATCTTTAGAATTCAGTTTTAATCCCATAAACTATAATCGCTGAGTTTTCATTTCTTATCTTTAAATCATTTTAAGAAAACATTTAATTTTTACATTCATTTTATTTTTAAGATTTATCTATTCCATAACACCCACATTTTGTTTAGTGGCCAAAGAATTCGATGGTGAAATTTAAAGGTCTATTTCTTTGGGATTTAAGTAGAATAGTGGCATTACGAAAGCCTGGTCCGCCTTTTTTTAAGCTTGCATAACCAAAATTTTTCGGGCCACCTCTATCGTGGATTCTTATAGCTGACAAAGTCACATAACTAGTGAGTCCCTAAAATAGATTTTTTGTTAAATAATGTAATTTTATATCCAAGATAATAAAACTCTTACCTTGGGTGGATAAACATAATTTAAAGTTTGTTTGCCAAAAAAACTGCTTGGCTTGACAAAGGTATGCCTGGCTAAAAGGCGATCGTAAGGTCCTATATAACCATATGTTATATTATAGCCTGTAACCGCAATGCTTAGCATTAGAACAACGGCCGTTAGAATATTCAATATTATTAAGGATTTCATTTTTTTTCTTTTGGTTAAAACAATTTTCTTAATAAATTTTCGCTTTTTATTCTTACTAAATTTCACAAGTGTTATCACTTTAACATTTAATATCGTACTAGATCTAGTTGATCATGTTTTTTTATATTTGTATGATTCATAAAACTTGAGGTTGTCTCCTTTATTGTTTAATAAATTATTGTTTCTTGTTTTGTACTTTTTCATAAATGTTTACCCAGATATTCTTTGTTATCTTAACATTTAAATAATAAGTTTCCTTTGACATCACACTTGAGTAAATAGTATATTTTTGTACCTAGAATAATTAACTTCATCAGCTAATGTTCGTAATATTTTTTAATAAAAACAAAAATAGGATATGAGGTAATATCCAAAACAAAGTTAAGTTCTCTCTTCAAACATTATTTCTTTTTATTATTATTATTATTTATTTAAAAAATTTTAAATTTTTAGCGTATTAAAGCAAAAACCTTGTTGTAAATACCAAAATAAAATCATGATAAGCACTCACGCGGTGCAATTTAACCTCACGTTCACATCTGACAATATTGTCATGAGAATAAGGAACATGCATTAAATAATTGTACAAAATGCTAATAATTGTCTCTTGTGACGTAGGGGTCCAGACACTGACTATGGCAATTCAATTTTGCCTAAAATGTCGAAAAATTTTGATATTTATAATTTTTAATTCTTATTTGCATCGAAAAATTTTGATATTTATAATTTTTAATTCTTATTTGCATTTTTCTTTCATAAAAAAATTTTAAAATTATTGCCGACATAGGACATGCTTTTTTATAAATTTTCCAGACATTCAATCGGACAATTGAACCAGTATGCATGTAGTGGTGAAAATGTGTGCATGTATTGATTGTTATTGGCGAAACAATATTTTTCAGTGGAAGCCCTACGTTACTCGTTTGAAAGCTTAAAACTTTTTTCTTGACATGCCTTCAAGTATGCAAAGATCTTGGTTAAATTTTATGTGTTTTAAACTTTCTTCGTTAAATAACAATTCTTATCGAGCAGTGGCGTAGACAACAGGGAAATCTAACAAAAGAATTTTCATTTTCATTTTGTTAACAAAAGACGTTTGAAATATCCTAGTGGGCATGCAAATCATAATGTTTATTGTTGTTATAATTGTCTGTTTTTTTCGTGCTAACGATATTTGAAACCTCCCCGCTAACATCAAGACCGATTTGTGAGAAATTGCCGTAGTAAATAACATCCACTTTGAATTTGGATTGACTTTCGTCACCCCATGTCAAAATTGGTTCGTAAACAGACTTGTTTTGGATATGTGCCATATTAAGTGCTCTTTTCCTTACTAAATCCTTGTCCTGTTTTTCGTTGTTACTTCGGTTGAGTTTGTCCGCTTGTGTGTCTGTATGCCTCCCTATTTTGTTAGAGTCAATAAGCATCCATTGTTCGTTTGCTTGTGTCTTTCATCCTACATTGGTTTCACACACTCTCTCTCTCTCTCTCTCTCTCTGCTCAACTACCCTTTCTCTCTTCATGCCTATGTTCGTATTTACTACTATATCATTGCATACTCGCCTGATTGTCTGATGTTCCTTCCCAAAATGTGTGAGTGCTTATTCTGGCTTACTCCTGCTGTCCTCAAAGCACTTTTCCTTGCTTCGAAAAGGGCCGGATCTACAGAATCCATTTAACAATTTTTGGAATTATTAGGAACTGTAAACATTTATTGTTTGTTGTTGGCTTAAGTGAGCAAATGCCCTCATTTCATTGTTCGCTAACCAAGTCATCAGTACTCTGCAGCTAAATCATGTTTGAAAAGCATTCAAACTAATGAATATAATTATAAAACAAACACTGTATGAGAATTCTATGGCATTCAATCACATTCTTCTACTTGTGGTTTACAAAACATTTACGCAGATAAGCCAACAACAAATAAAAATTTTTATATTGGAGAATATCTTGAATAATAAATTTAATACAATTTCAAAAAATTTTAAATTTATTATTTCGGGATATTCTCCCCAACTAAGTGTTAAAAAATTTGAGTTTTTGCAAAAATGCATAGTTTGTTGTTGCTTTAGTTGTTCATATGCCGACATTTCATTTGTCGCTAACCCAAGTAGTCAAACTGCTTAAAGTTCACTGACGATTTAGTTTAGCGACCAATGAAATGTCGGCGTAAGAACAGCTAAAGCCACAACAAACAATGCATTTGCTAAATAAAACATTTTTTTTTTCAAGTGGAATTTAGGCCAATTATATTATATTGTATATATTGCCGATATTTCGCCTTTTCTTCGTGTGGTGGTTTCGTCTGTGAAATTTTTCTTTTAAATTAAAAAATTTTTATAAATATCAAATTAACAAATTGAAAGAAATTATAATTAAATATCGGTGCAATATTGTCCGTATTCGTTTTAAAATTAATTCTATGTTCGGCCGGTACATTAATACTAATATAAAATTCTCTTATAATTATTTGCTGCATGTAGAAGTAATAAATTTTGAAACTTCTTCATTTTCCGAAATTTTTGATAATTAACAAATGAAACGTTTGTAAGAAATTTTGCGGATATTGCCATAATTTTTTTTTATTAAGAAATCAATCAAATTAATTAACACTATTTTTTCGACCTTTTTTGTTTTAATATATATAATTTTTGTAATCAAGCTTTAGGTCTTTTTTTATAAAAATAATAATTTTATTCAATATTTCGACGCCTCTTTGGGCGTCTTCTTCTGGAAATTTTTTTAATAAAAAAATTTCCTGAAGAAGACGCCCAAAGAGGCGTCGAAATATTGAATAAAATTATTATTTTTATAAAAAAGACCTAACGCTTGATTACAAAAATTATATATATGAAATCAATCAAAGCTTGAACATAATTTTATTACAAAAATACGAATAATATATATTCGTAAATCATAGAAACGTCGAATGCATTCATATTCAACAGACTGAAATGCAAATCTTTAGAATGTTGCAAATCTTGTGTCCATCAGTCTAACCGTTCAAAATGGATGACCGACTTACATACACACATTTACATATACATTCACATGTTTATGCGCTTGTGCATACATACAGCCATTCAGACATCCTTGTAAAACAACCAGAACAGCTGTTTAAGATTTAATGTAAATTGGGGGTGGACCCAACATCTTCCCTCTTAATGATAGCGGGAGGTTAAGAAAAAAAGTTTCTATTTATGGACAACTTAAGGGAAAATTATTTGTGCATATTGACAAAATTAAGGAAAGAGGGAATATGTCAGTGAAAGAATTTCAAGGCTTTACCAAAAACTGCTTAACTTAATTGGTCCTGGAATTTTACAATTTCAAGAATTTTAGAACTTCCAGCCAAAGACTGCTTAACTGAAGTAGACCTAGAATTGTATACAGCGTCTATGAAGACATACGATCAATATCGATAAATAAATATTTTTTTGGCATGAACAGAGTGCTTGAAACATATGTTTTGAAAACATAATATAGAAATGAAATTTTCTATTAACTTTACTAAATTAATTTATTTAATAATATCTCTATATTTTTTGGACTTGTGTTCTGAAGATGATACTCAATGAGTATCGAAATATCGATAATTTAAATAAAATTGTTTAACCACAAAATAAGACCTCAAGCATGAGTAATATTTTAAACAAATTGTTAAATTATTTAAACTAAATAAATGAAAAAAATTGTAATATCAATAATAAATAATTTAATAAAAAAGTTAAAAAAAAACTTTTTCAAGCTAAATTTATTAATTTATCATATCGAAATCGAGGTAACGTTCCACGAACTCAAAGAAATAAATACAAATAGTTCTTCCAACTATAAATTTTAAAATTAAAAATATAATATTAAACCTTATCAGTTTGACGTTTATCTTAACTCATTGACAGCTAATGTGCACATGTTTCAAATAAACTTAATTGCAATTATATGGGGAAAAATAAATATTTGAGAAACAGTGCATTCAATATAATCACTTTCCTACAATAAATAAGCATTTAAATGAAGCTAAATGTTTATAGGTCCATTGTGTCAATTACCTAATTAAACCACGTTTTTCAAATGAAAGCAAACACCAAACAACAAAAACACCACAATAATTGTCTATCACTGTCCAATGGCTGTGACAATTGATAATGACATTGATTAAATATTTATTTTGACTTTTTATATCTCTATTAGGACACCACACAATTATACGTTGCACAGTTGTTTTTTGTATTTAATTGTCAAATTATTTATTTTAAAATTTTAATTAAAATGTCTGTAATAAATCAAGTTTAGCCAAACAACAGCAAATACTTTTAGGCATTTTGTATTTAATTTAAATCATATTAAGTGACGGAATACACAGTTCATTGACCATAAATGTCAATAATGAAGTTGTAGCCATGATTACGTTGAGATTTCAGATGAATGACAGCATAAGAGGTGCTGGGACCACCATCCTTTAAGGTGGCATAGCCACCATTTCCGTTATCATACTGATCTGTCACCTGAATTTGCGTTATGGTTTTGCCATAATGTAAATCACCCGGCTAAACATAAAGTAAATTAATTAATGAACTAATTAGTAGTAAAGAGTTTCACCTAATTACCTTTGGCCTATATACGTAGTCGTCACTTATAACACGCATTGTCTTGGCCTTGCCCATGACAGTTTGCCGGCTAAGATGCACGTCAGATTGGCTACGTGCCCCCCAAATGTTGTTATGACTATTTACGCTTTTGGCCGCAAAAGCTTCTTCAGCCGTAAAAGCATTAAGTATTAAAAATATTAAAAAAACTTTTTTATGCTGTTGTAACATTTTTCTTTTTGCTTTAATTAATTTTGTTTTAATTATATTTTTTTCTCTTTTGAAAAAATGATGTTTTTCTAAATGTGCTTCCAGCAACAATTACAATCTCAAACTAATTCAATTATCTATATGCAACAGCCTTCAAGTCAAGCCATCTGCTTGTTTTTCAGTCTATTTTAAATATTTTGAGCGAAGAGAGCAATTTTTTCCAACAAATAGAAATAATTTGCTTCAATAAATTTTTTTTAACATGAGTATTTAAGAGTGAGCGGCCTACTATGGCTAGTTTTTTTTCATATTCAATGTTAGAGAACAACTTAATGTGATTCATTACTTAAGTAATGCAAAAAAAAAAAATTATGGCAGATTTAAATGTTTTATTAATTAACTCTCTGAGAAACGAATGACCAAAGGAAGACCTTGTAAAATGTATGTTGTCAATACACAAAAATTTTAAATAATTTCTAAGTGAGTTTGTTCTGATTTATACACCGGAATCATGGGAAATTTGACATTTTGGATATGCCCTAGGCAAGACAGTCGCGGCTGCCACTTACACGATTGTATTTTCCATACATGATAATAATGATAGGCCTCTTAAAAAAATAGTTTAATATATGATATTCTACACACTTTCTATCTTATTTTAATTTAGAGTTTATAAGCGCATAATGAAAGAGCCTCTACATACTCGTATACATCGCCCATAATGCAACACAGTCATATGTCAAAAATCAAAATCTTTGGATTATTGAAATAAACGTATTCCTGAATTTCCTCTTACAAAAAAAAAAATCAGAATTATGAGATGTGAGTATGTTGCATAAAGGAGCAATATTCTTTATTGCATATGTTTGTCCAATTTTCAAAATCATGAATTATGAAGTTTTGTGTTTATAGAAGAAATAAACCCGAAAAAATTAATTTTATATACAAATAACTTTTCCTTAGAACAAATTATTAAATAAATCTTATTTTTTTACTTCGCTTTATACTTGCATTCATTGTCAGAGACAGATCACTTATTTGTACAAAGGAAGAAAGAAAATGGAATATGTACTAATACGAATGTAATAACAATTAAATTTTTGTTAAAATTTTCACCAACATTTTTATTTTATTTTTCATAACTTTTTGCACTTTTCGAAACGGGGTCTGTCTCTCCTGGAATATGCTAAAGACCTACACGAAATAAATAGATGCAATAAATTTTTTTTAATTAAATCTCAATCAAAAATAACCTCTAAGAAATTTTAAATAATTAATTATTATTATGTTCATGGGATGTGCTACCCGCTGATTTCTGTGAAGCCGGTGCAACCATGGCTTAGTTTTTCCAGTTCTCAGCGGCCAATAAATACACTTATTATTATATTATTTATTTCAGATCTTTTTCAAGATTTTGAAGTCGGTAAAATTTTTTGATTTTTGATTTGCGACTAAACGCCAATTTTTAACACTCACTATAATAGTTAAAAAATTATTAATAAAACTAGATAATGCTAGCGAGATAACGCTCTAAATTATCTTTTAACATATTGGTGAAAATGATGCCAAGTCCAAAAAATAATTCGTTCGCTAATGAAGCGAAATTCATTGATTATATTTACAAAAACAAAACGGACGAATATTGAATACGATGAAGTGAAAACATTAAAATATAATTTTTTAAATCCATTATTCGAAATATTGGCCAAAATTAAAAATTAATTATTTAAGAACAACAAACAATAATTAATTTACCTTACAACCTTTTCTTAGAAGAGGTGCATGAAGGATGAAATTAAAAAAAATATATAAAGTAGGTTTTAAGTAGATATTACTACTATTCCACAATTTGTATCTTCCCCATTAATGTGAGGTCATAAAAGATTTTCCACCTCAATTTTAGCTGGTCTTGACTTGGCAGCCATACACATTGACAGGATTGCAGAGGATTACAAGTTGAGAAAACCTTAATTTAACGGAAATAAGCACTTATTTCTTTACTTTCCAATAAAAAAATATCTTTAATTTTTAACAGAAACTATTGCCTTCACATGTAAAAAACAGCTTGAGACTCGGCAAGTTTTTATCTCTTCAAGACTTCCATTTTTGTTACTACCCACATATGTATCTACCATATGTAGTTCATTCGCTATTTAATCTGAAATTATTATCTTAGTAAATAAAAATATCATCTATTTTTATTATCAGTCGGAAATAGCTCGTAATTCATTCGCAAATGAACTTCTACGTCATTACATCTTAGTAAGTTCTTTTAAACTGTAACTCTCTCAAAACTTTTACTCTCACGGCTAATCTCTGTATATATTAACTCATCATAGTTGCCAGATTTGAAGATTTATCGTCATTTCGAGGATTACTGACACCAAAAAATGGCTTTTACGTCCTAAATTTTACGATTTTTGAAATTAATAATACGATTTTTTTAATACTGAAGGAGCTTTCGTTTAGCGCTTTTTACCTTTAAAGTTAAACTTAATTTTTTTTGAAATGCCTCTCGTCGCCACTATTTATGATATTATCAAATCGTGTAAATGTGTGAGGCTGCATGGCGTACGTCTAAAACATCCAATGACTCCGACGTGTACTAGTAAATCAGCCTGAATTTTGCCGATGACGTGGGTTATATTGGTTTTGAAAGTCGCTGTGGTTTGTGCCTTATTCAAATAGACCAGCGACTTGAGAAAACCCGCAAGAAAATGTCTAACAGTGTCAAATCGCCCGATCTCGGTGACCAGTTGACATTATTTTCACGTGCGATGATCATGCCCTTAAATCGCTTGTACAGCATATCCAATGTGATATGAGCTGTGAGGCACGTATTACCTTCCTATTGAAACCAAATTTCGTTGGTCCATATCATCCAATTCAGGCCTGGCCAACGTCGTTCTCAAAGAAATGAGAGCGCCGGTGATGCCGCAAGTCCAAAATCGACGCCAAACAGTGACCAAATAGTGCATTGGAAGCTCTTGATATCATGTGCATTATTACCGTCTCAAATCGGACAATTTTGTTTGTTGATGTACCTGTTCAAGAAGAGATAGGCCTAATCGATGAAGATTATGTTTTTAAGAAAACTATCGTCAGTTTCCAACTGCTCCCAGCCCATTCAGTGAACACACGTCGTTGTATATGGTCGTTTACCTTTAGCTAATTGAGTTTTGTAGGGGAGCAGGCCCAATTCACGAAACAAAATTCGACAAATTGTGGTCTGCGAAGGGTCGAATTCTTTTAAATGCCTCGATTCTCCTGCCTAACTCGATTTTGAACAAAAGTTAGCTCAAAACTTGACCCAATTCTTCAGGTTTTTGTATACGCACATACAAATATAATTTCAAGTACATTTTGTAAAATTGCAAAAGTTCTAGTCTAGCATTTTACGAGTATTCACTTGTTTGTTTTTTTCATGCTTACAAGTATTGAATATTTCTAATGCTTTTTATTGAATTTTTATTTGTTTTGTTATTAAATTAAATTTGATATTTTTATGACGATTCTAATGAATCATTTTGACAAATTTGTGGATTTTTCTAAACAATTTTATGATTTTACCTCCAATTCATGTGGCAGCTACGTAACTTAGTGGCGTTAATGTTTTATATATTCTCTTGTGGATGAGACTGGAAACACGTCCACTGTTAAGCATGTCATGATTAAGAGACTAATCTCAAGTTTGAGTTCAAATACATTCGACAAATAAAATGAAAAATTTATTTTTGCAAAAATAAAAAAAATTATGACGAACTGTATATGAACAGTACGATATAAAATATACTTTTTGGTAAATAGCATTTGAAATACTTCCAAAGAGATTTTTTTTCAATAACATCTTGAACATGACTTCAGATACAATGAACAGGATGCAAAAATAAATAAATAAATATCTTTATCATTGCCGCTCTTTCCCAGGGGAGAGCGACTCATATAAGCAGCCCGCTTCTGCGAAATCTGGCAAAAAAAGTTTGACGTGTTTGGTAGATAGACTCTTTTATCAGGGGATCAGTTTAATTTAATACAAGTTCTATTGAAAGGACATAAGTTGGCAACATGTGTCTTATTTGCCATCTCCTCTGTCCGGGCAACACAAAGGGACCTCTAAGGATACTTGACAACCAGTTATGTCTTTTACTGAATGGCGGCCTGAACAACCTTACCGTAACCATCTTTCGAAGGGAATTCTATTTTATTTTTAAATTAAGTTGTGAATAGATCTAAAACTTTAAACTCCTTTTCAGTTAAAGTAATTTTTGTAGCTGTGCTTTTTTCAATGAAATGTCAAGAATGAAAATTGCCAAGGTACCATGCGGTAAATCGCGGCATTCGTTGGCGATCGAAATTGCAGTACATTTAAAAAAATTATTTGAATTTTCGATCGATCGTATGCCATAATTTGCCCTCCGAATTCCAAATAAATCGTCGGACACAAATTATTTGTTTTGTTTTTGAAATCAAATTTGTTCAGACTTAAGAAGTTAAAGCTTAAAATTTCTAAGATATTGAAAATAATAATTAGTGGTTACAACACGACCTATTAAATTCAGATTATTGCAAGTGACATACATAAAAAAATATAAATTTTCGAAATATCAAAGATACACATTTTAATTGCATGCCTAATGATCTTATTTCCCACAAATCACAGTACATACTTGTCTCCCGTCAAATCTTTCTTTAGTGCGACCGTACTTTAACGCTGTAAAAACTGAACACGATGATCGACACGACTCACAAAAAATATCAAAATATGTTGGCCTTTTATGCAACACATGCGACGACGTGTATGTCATAGTAACAACTGCAACATTTGCAGCAATATGCTGTACTTGCTTCAATGTTTGCCGTGTGTGTAATAAATATTATTTGAATTAATTTTTGAAGCCACTGTATATTTTACAACCCTTATAATTAATAATTTCTTTTCCAGATCCCTCGGCTTAAAGTCACCCTTCATCGAATTTCGAAACGAGTTTGAAGTGCTGGCCAACAACAGTATACCTCTGAATATAACGAAAGACGAGCAGGCCTTAATGCATCAAGAGGGCCTGCGCAAGCTGGGTACCTTTATAAAGCCCGTCGATCTGAGGGATTCCGAAACGGGTTTCGTCAAAGAAAATCTCACGAAAAAAATCTTACCGTCCATTAGCCAAAGAATGCAAAATCAACGCCGAATTCATCCAATACAAGAGGAAATGGATCAAAAGCAAATTATTTTACTCGATGAGGATACGGATGAGAATGGCCTGCCGGCCAGTTTAACAGATGAAGATCGTAAATTTATAGTACCTATGGCCTTAAAAAATTCGCAACCTGATCCTCGTTATGCACAGACAATGGCACGCAGTTCCATGCTATCGGCCACTACGAAGGCCACCACTACAACAACGACGACAACCAAGAAACCCACAACACCAGCCACGCCTGAATTTGCCTCGAACATAGAAGACCTAAAGAAACACATATTATTTCTACAAAATCTCACCAAACACGACAGTAATTTTCAATCAAAGTTTGTAGTGTTTCCCAGTTTGCAAAAGGATAAGCAGAAAGTTCCTCAAACAGTTGCTACCACCATGATGCCTAAGGTACCCATGAGGCCAATTTATCAGTATGCAGCCACGCCTACACGAAAATCATCTTTGAATGTAAATAGTAAAGTTGCGCAAATACCTCCATACGGTGGCTACTACCATAATCAGGATGATGAAGACTCCTTATCGGCCTTTTTACAACCCGTAAATGCGAAGGATAAAATTGCCATAGTGCCACAGGTACTACTGCTCAATGATCAGAATAAGGACAATCAGGGCAGAAGAATAAATACTATCTCCGCAAGTACCACAACTACTACAACTACAACCACTTCGACCACCACCAGACGTCCTACCAAGCCCACTAAATTGCCACCTTGTGTACGCAATCCTGAATCGCCGAAATGCATCAGGCAACGCAAACGCGAGGAACAACAGCGCCAGCGGGATCGCGAGGCCTTGCTAAGAGAACAGGAGAAGTACATGCCCCGCTACGAGCCCTACATGCAGACATTGAATAACACCAAACGTTTTGCGGTCTCCATTGAAATACCCGACTCTTTCAAAATCCCCTTAAATGAGTCCGACTCACATGCCTCCAGGGGCGAAGATAGTTTGCAAATTCTTTCCCGATTTGTGCGATCCACACACAAGAGACGCAACATAGGCGGTGGCTTAGCGGGTCGCTCTACTTCCACAAATGCTAAGTTCGCTTCGAAATATGGTAATAGTGCTTTTTTAGAACGTGATGCCATGGTATCAGCGAGTGGTGGCAGAGATTTTTTAATCACTAATCCCGAACAATTTGGAATCCTGTCTCCTAATGCCACCACAGCTAGTCCTACTGTGCCGGCATATTCGGAGCCAATAGATTTAAATCCCGACAACTGTTATCAGGTCGATGGCATGACTTATGGCCAAAAGAAACAATGTGTTTTGCATACGAGCGTTATGCCGGCCATAAGTCGAGGTGCAAGAGCAGCAATACAGGTGAGTCATTTAATTTATTTAATTGCATACTTTCAAAGGGAAACGGAATTTATTAAATTACTGCATACTTTTAGGAGTAAAAATTAAAGTTATTAAATTAATCATAGTTTTCAAGTCAAAATAAATGTAATACAACACTCCTTTCACATTTCTTTCATAACCGACATGATATGCATTATTTAAATAATTTACATAATTTAAAGATGAGCCACTTTCGTTACCGTTTTAAACCACAGAATTGTACGACGTGAAAAAGAGAGTTTGTGGCGAAGAAAATGACGTAAAAAATTAACATAAACGAGCCACGCGTTTCATTTATAAATCACTACCGCAATCATACGCATGTTGCAAAAAAAAAAATCGAAAGATAGATACGCCACCGTTGGTGTCAATGGAATAAGTGGAATTAAAACACTTAATGCAATTGATTGTTGTATTAAATTTTGTATTGTAGAGAGATCTTTTTCCTCCACATTTTATCGACAGCCAAAGAATAAAAACCAACAGAAAATTGTTTACATGTTGTTGGGATGCAACAAAACAGAGACAGTGTGCCACACGTAATAAAACAGACCTGATCAGCTCAAATGAAAAGTGAATTATGACACACTTAAATATTTATATATACATTTATACATTTATAAAATAAGCCACCGTATTAAATCCAATATAAAATATACTTTTTTATTAAAAGAACAAAAATAAATGCCAAACCCAATGATTTTTTTTTTATCAAGGCATGCGAAATTTTAAGTGCCAAAAATGACGTGAACTTATTGAAACACTTGAAAAATTCAATGAACGGTGGCAGCAAAAAAAGTGCAATTATTGCATGTTTAATAATAAAATACAAGTATTCCTCTCAAAAAGGATATAAAAATTAATATTTAAAACGCAATAATAAGAGTGAAATTAAAACAGTTGAATATTCGTACGATGCAGTTTAAACAAGACACACATATATTTTTTAATACTCATTAAAGCAGTTTGAATATTTTTGTTATAAAAAAAAATTAAAATCCCTTTTTTACAACGTAAAAAGGGAAACTTTATTGTCTCACAGGGTTGGCCATACACTTAACATTTATTAATTTTTTTTTTTTCATTCCGTGTGTAAAACATGCAGGGATGCATGTCATGCGATATTTCATATTTCACAGAATTATTACTTTTTTCTGGAATATTTAAGCATGATGGATTGATTAACATCCATTAGGTTTTATTAGAAGGAGAACAATTCTCGTAAACCACCATAAAGCATGTGTCGCCTTTCAATCATTAAACAGCTAATGCATGCCCTTAATAAAGGCCGAATAAACAAGACCAGCTAAACAAAAAGCGGCGTTAATTTGCAGTTTTTAATGGATATTCGCAGTTAGATAAGTTTTCAGCTGATAACCTCTACTTATGAAATACATAGTGGAGGTACTTAAAAAACTAATTGTGGGATAGTAGGCAATTTCAAAATTCTCGAGGACCTTAAGCAACAGGTGGCACAAACAACAAGTTTGGTTCAACATGGCGAAACAGACGTTCCCGGTGGATTTATAGTGTTACATTTTGATCTACTGGTGGTCGGTTTCCCGACAACTATACTCTCAGTCCATTGGCTATTAGTTCTTCAGTGTTTTACTAGTTACCTGCCACTGAGATTGGCACTCCTTAAAAATGAGAAGAAAATGAGCATGAGCAAAAATGTATGAGATGAATATTTGAGTATGAATTGGCAGGAAGTTTGTGAAATGTATTCCGAAATTTCATAATGGAATCTATAATAGAATTCTAAAAAAGAAATCATTATGGACAACGGTTGTTGAATCTGTAATATACATATTAAGTAATGCCATAATTTGAATTGGGTGCCATTTTGTTATAAATGAAATAAAGGAGTTCTGTTTTCATAGAAATTTGATCCTAAAGTGTGTATCGCTCCATGGCTTGTTGACAACTAATTCTCTATATATATTATATATCTACATTTGGTGCCATCTGTTAAAATGGCAGCCAATTGGAATTAAGACATTACTCTTAAGCCATCTTTATATAGCCAAGTTTTTTTTTATATTAAACCATATTTCAACAAGAAATAAACATATTTTTGCTGGTTTCGAGTTCAAATCTTATCAGTATCCATTAGAGAATAATGTGTATTTTTTAATATTTTTCATAAAGACAACGAAAGCAAATTTGATTAGTAGCTTAGGGAGTAGGCTCACACTTTGGTGTAGGCCATTATGTATCCTAAAAAGTAAAGAGCTCAGGATTGTCATCCGAAAGTAGTATTTTTTTTTAGAGAGAAGTAGCTCTGAGGAAATTATACAAATTATAAAATAATGCCTACTTCTTAAAGTGTTACTTCTTTTGTGAAAGGGGACAGGTGGTGAAATGAGGGACCCTATTTCTTATGCAACTCTGCCATGACGCGTTTTTAATAATTTTCTATGCCAATGTTGCACCGCCTCTGGTGTTGGGTAGACGCATTAAATTTTTAAAGGCTGTTAATGCTTGTAGGCATTTTATTAATTGTTTTACTTCGCCGACGATTCTGACGAAGGAGGACACTGTGATGTACATTAGCATAGAAGATTATAAATCGCTATCAGTACTGATCACTGACCCACTGCTTTGCCTTCATCACTTCAACAGTCCAACAAGAAATAATACAGTGTCAGACAAAATGACATCAGAAAAATGTATGATGTTTATATAACTTGACTTGAAAAGGATCGCACTAATTTGCTTAGTAGCCAACGCACTAACTACTTCACCCAACAGCATCTATTACTGAACTGGAAAAAGTATTTAATATGTAGAAATAATTTTTTATATAAATAGTTATGGGAGATAAGATTGTCTTTGCATCCAACAAAGCTAATTTGCACCATATTATAATTTATGTATAATGGCATCGATAGACGTTTCAAATAAATAATCAATTTTGATACTATATCACACACACAATTTATTTTATTTAAATTTAATGGAAGACCGATTCATTCAAAATATCAAAACAATTTTATAAATTATTTTTTTACTAATAGTTAATATTTAAATTTATTATTTTGGGATGTTCTCCCCAACTAATTGTTACAACAATTAGAGTTTTAGCAAAATGCATTGTTTGTTTTTGCTTTAGCTGTTCATATGCCGATATTTCATTGGTCGCTAAACCAAGTCGTCAGTGAACTTTAAGCTGTATGTTTTTGCCAAACGAATGAAATACAATATGAGACTCATGTTGAGTATAATTGCTTGTTGGATTGTTTGTATAAAAGCATTGTAAGAGTACTATGATTATGTATTTTATAATGTCTATATACAACATAGAATTCTCATATTGTATTTAATTCGTTTGGCGTATAAATATACGAGGTTGCATGTTTTAAAACAGCTTAAAGTTCACTGACGATTTGGTTTAGCAAATATAAAATATATAGATCAAAACAATTAAATTTAAATCAATTAAATTAAAATCGCAAATTATGTAATTTGATATGAACATCAAGAAGATAGTAAGAATGCTTTTGTATGCCTGATGATGCATTTACGTATAAATATGTACTACTTCAATATTTAAAAAAGTTATTTTTGACTTTCCCTCAAGGATCTCATTAATTTGTAAGTCCATCAATCGAGTTTATGTAAACCTTTTACAAGCAATATTGTTGCAACTTTTACAAACAATATTGTTGCAATGACAGTTTATATCAAAATATATTTAGCAATTGCAAATACCTTTTATAGAATATATGAAAACATACCTGAAAAGAAAGAGAATAAATGACATTTTAATAAGATGGAAGAACCATAAATTCAAATATAATTGAAAAGAAAATTTAATTCTTAACGGTATTTCACCAATAATTTACTTTTGGGGGGAACTCTAGGAATTATATACAAAAACTAGCAGGTCTTGAGAGATCCCCTCACTGCCTCAATATCATTTTCATTTGTTTTTTTAAGCAGCCTTGGATTTTAGTGTACCAATTATCACACATAAATGCGTTGGTCACATTATCCTTCAATGTCTTGACATTTCAAAAATAATGTATGCGTGCATTATGGAGTAGACAAAAGTTTTTCAAGTATTCCATTATGATTGTTCATTCTGATGGTAAAACAAGAGAATTATTAATATTTCAAAATGAGAACTTTCCGTGCTGCGTTTTTATTTGCGTTTGGGATTTTATTTGTATAATTTTTTTCTTGTCCTCATTCCTTTAAAGTATTTCTGTATTTTGACATTGACAGTTACATTAAACACGCCTAAACATAACTTTTATTTCATATTTTTTTTTTTTGTACACGTTCCTTTTGCTTTCAAAATAACGAGCCAAACGCAACAAACATTTAGCATGTTGAAATTGTATTTATATGCTGTTGCAACATACAAAACCCGCATATACGTACAACATTGTACCCATTGCTGACATTAGCCAGTTGTAGATGACAGACTGTTTGGTTTCCCTCTTTCGTTGTCTCAAACGATGACAAACATCGTTGTGACTTTAGAAAGAAAAGCATTTTTGTGTTGCAGGTTACATTTGATTGGTGTGTTTGCACCCTTTTGAATTTAAAGCTAATTTTGAATTTTCTGTTTAGGCATTTTTGATTTCATTCGCCCTCATTATTAGCCAGATGTCAATTTCATAAAAAGGAAAAATTGTTCGTCGAAGCTTTAAAGCACGCTCACTTACATTATGTTCATTCGAATTGATAAGGAAGTTGGCATTACAGAATGAACATTCAAAGAGAGTTTTCATTGTTTAAAAAATTAAAGCGAGGATATTTATGAGTAAAAATTGTGGTAAACTTTGCTTAGAATCTTCTAGGATGCGTCTAGATCTTTTAGGGAATTACAATAGTTCTTCGAAAGTCCGCTCATGGGTATTTCCATTATATAAATTCCACCTGCAGGAAACATACAAATACTCCTGACCTGACTCTTAATCCTTTTTAACGAATGCTTTTGAGGCTTAACTTCATGTCTCAATTTAATTTAAAACAAGACTTTTTTTAATTTTTCAAACATGCTTTGGGTGGTTCTTCAATAAAAAAATTAAAAAAAAATAATAGCGGATATCAAATCCTGAAAATGATACTCAATGAGTATCGAAATATTGAATTATAATTTAACACTTATGTGCATATATCAAGCAGACCATAAGCTTGAATAATAAAATAAAATACATTTGTATATTTCCAAGAGATATGAAAACAATTTTTAAATTTTGTATTCGCTAGATATTATCAAAGAGTTTGATAAAAAGATTTACAAAAAGGATATGCAAATGTTGAATATTAGAAGGAGCTCTTGCAGGAAATGAAACGACATATACAGTAGTTAAGAGCATAATTCTAGTTTTAAAACCAAAATTTGGATCCATTCTGAAAATTTTATGTCGATTTTCAAAAAATAAAACTTTTTTGTTGTGGTAACAGCTGCCGTTGGCTCTAACGAAACGTTTGTCATACTGTGAACTAAGCCAACAATCCTTATTTCATATAATCAATTAAAGGAATATTCTGAATAATTTTTCCATCATTAATGTAACTAAAATGTAATTTTGGACTCTAAGGATATATGAAAGGTAGGCATGTCCTTGCACCGAATGGTACGACAAAGCATCAAAAAACAATTTTCCAAAGTTGGTTATTTTTGCTCGGTTTCAAGTACGAATCTCTAGCAAGAAATTCTTATTGCATAGTCTCTGGGAGATAAGAATGTCCGTGCAGGATAAATTAAAAGTAGGTATGTCGGTGCGTATGTATGTACCGGTTGGAATGACACTCAACACAGAGCTTCAAAAAAGTATTTTCGAAAAATTTTAGTATTTTTGCTCTGTTTCATGCACGAACGCAGCAAGAAATTCTGATTACAAAGTCTATGGGAGATAAGAATATCCTTGCAGCGAACAAAACAAAACTTGCTAATCCAGAGCTTAAGATCATGATTTTACAGACATTTGTCGATTTTTGTCTTTACATTTGAATAAAATCATACTTGGGGGCATGTCCTTCTAACGAATGAAACGAAATTAATAATAAAGTTAAAATAACAAAAGTTTAGATATATTTAAGCATTTATGTTACGTTATTAAATTAAATTTCTGACATTAAGGATATACTGGAGGCATTTCCTTGCAGCAAGAAAACATCAATAAAACTTATCACAAAATTTTAAGGCATAATTTGAGTTATTTACTAATTTTTACTGTGTTCTGATCAAAAATTTAATATTTCAAAATAAGGATATATGAAAAATGGGCATGTCCTTGTACCAAATATACTGAAATCAATACTAGAGTTAAAAAGCAACACTTTAAAAATATTCATAGTTTTCATTTGATATCGGACATACTGATTTCTTACAGGTAATTTTGTGAAATTAATAACATATGAGAGGTTTTCATGTCCTTGAACCGAGTGGCATTAAATTTTAGAAACAGAAAATTTTCACTATATTCACTTCATTTCTTATGTATAGAATTTATTTTAATAAAGAAATTTATGGGACATAAGAACAAAACGAAATTTATCAGGGAGCTTAAGCACACAGATTTTTAAAACATTTGTCAAGTTTTGCATATTCTTATTATAAATGCAGCTGAATTTTAATATTTAAAAATACGTATATATGGAAGGAAGCATATCTTTTTAGTTGTATATCTTTGCAAACATGTAAAATTTTGGACGGATTTCTATTAGAAATGTTACTAAGATTTATAGTCGGAAGTTTTGCTTGTTTACAAACAGGATATACGAAAGATACGGGTGAGATGCATGTCCTTCTACTTAATGAATAATAAAATTGAATAATACAGCCTTTAAATTATTTAGCAAATTTTTGCTGGATTTTCATAAAAGAATTTTTTAAGATTTATAATCGGAAACCATAGATTCATGGCAGGCAGACATGTTCTTGTACAGAAAAAAGTATATGTCGGAGGTAGGCCCATCTTTTCTCGTTATAAAATAAAATTCATTACAAAGCTAAAGATCATAATTTCAGAAATATTTCCCAATTTTTGTTTAATCTTGGTTAGAATTGCAGCTTGAATTAATTTTTTTTGGATTAAGGATCCGTTTACTTAATTTAATGTCTTCATTAATTAACATTCATTGTGAAATACGGTGGCAAACCTTTTATTATTTTTTATATATTGATTAGTGGCAACAATAAGTGTTGTTTTATTTTATAATAAATTCTAAAGTGGCTGTCACACCTTTTCACTAAACCAAAACGGTGGTATTCTCCCACAGAATGCGCTAATTAAATATATGCAGATGAATGCGTTACTTTAAGCCTCTGTTATTTTCTTGGCCAGAGAGCTTTCTGATTAACCACAAAATTGGTTTGCTCAACCGTGGCTTTCAAAGTTTTCAATGTTTTTGTCAGCTCTTGTGACTTTTGGTGAAAGGGATGCCGTAAAATTTATTAAACAAAAAAATAAAAAGGAAAGAAACATCATTCAAAACCCACACACGCAAGAATTTTAAATAGTAAAAATGATGGATTGTCTTTTTTGGAGATACAACAACAAATTTTTATAAAAGAAAGCTGCTTGCAGTGAAAGTTAGATACAACATGAGTCAGATGCCTTCAATGGTAACGGGTTGAAGGTCAGGAAAATTTATTTAAACGACATTTATAAGGGACTAAATAGTGAGTACAAACTTGACAACAATTTTTTTTAACTAATTGGAGTGTTGGAGAATACTGATTGCGCAATTATTGGAAATAGTCCAGTAGTACGTTGTTCATGAACTTGGCCCCATTATAACGAATCGGCAAAATTAGAAGACTTGTCGATTAACGATGACGTATGACGGACAGAGAAAGTTTTTAAAATTGCTGTAAGGACATGCATATTCCCTATACTTTTCTAATTAAAAAAAAAATGAGTTCAAGCTACGGTTTCAATCGTAACTAAGCAAAAATATGCAAATATTTTTAGCACAACTTAATTTTAGTTCTGTGGCAAATTGCATTTCATTCGGGGCAATGATATGCCTACTTTTCTTATACGCCTAATTTAAATAATATGGTATATTACGTAATTTTGTAGTATTTTTAAAATTATGTTTTTAATATTTTCCAAATATAACGTTTGTGATGGCAGTAAGAGTTAGAAAATAATTCTCAAGTTACACCTTCTAAATTTGTTATAAATTTCGTTTTACTCCATGCCAGGAAATACCTACCGTATCCTCAGCTTTTAAATAAATAAATTGTCTGTTATTTTAAGACCGAAACAAAACGAATTCGTTGATTCACAATAAGTCTTTTGTTTCCTTCAAGTTGCACTGCAGGCACTGGTGAATGTGGCATGGATAGAATCCTAAATACAAAAAGTATGTGAATTTGTATAGAAGTGTTAATGAGCTTCACTTTTTAAGATATTCATGGAATATAAACTTAACAAAAATAGTACTACCACAAGCAAAGCAATGATCATGTAAAATAAAAACACAGACTTACAAAATTAAAGAAACCCAACAAAAATTGAGATCTCTAAATTGTACTAAATACGTGTAACTCGCGGTAGTACCATGGCATGGTTTTCATTCTATATGCATAGCCACCCAGTAAAAACACCTTCCAAAGAAGTCATAAAAATGTTGAGATTCGTATCCGAAAATAGTGAAAACTTGGATCATTTGTAATGATTTAAAACCAAGTTTGTTATTGCAGGATGCTTTCTTTTTCGATTCCTATTCACCGATTTAAATATTTTCTTCACGAGGTTGAGAAAACTAAAGTTTTTATAAATTTTTTATTAAAATCATTATTCGAGATGGCTTAGCCGATTTGACTAGCGTCAATAAAATGCAGACATTATACTCCGCTAAGCCAACAATAAACAATAAATTCTATTTTAGAACTTTTTTACAAAACAACTATTTTAATATTAAATTAGATTTGTGTATTTGCCACCAGCAATAAGCCCTAGATCTATAATTCGTCGGTAGTTTTGATTTCTTTTTTTGTTATGTATGTGAAAATAATTTCATCGTTATTGGCTTAAAAGAAATAATGTTTTTATGTAGATTTAAAAATTTTTAGAAATAATTCCTATTTTAAACTAAAATTTTTTAGTCCTAGGAAGTCGAAAAAGTGCACTAACGGATCCTTTGGAAGCAATAAAAATACGCCTGCGTAGACTGACTGACTAGTGTACTAGACTAGTAGTATGCAGATTCGATTCCTGCCGAAGACTCTGAGTGTTTCTACAGACAAAATAAGCAGCTTCTCAGTTTGTGTTTTTTAGCTTTAAAACAAACAAAAAATGGAGCAAATTCCATTTTTTTCACTGGGAACGTTTATAAAATTGAAAGAGTCTGACTATTACAATTCTCCACAGTTATAAATTTGTTTGCATAAGTCTTCTTCCACCTGTACCCGAGATTTTTTTCAAATAATCTCTGAAAAAAATATTCAAATCGTTCCAGTCATTTTTCAGTTTTGGCAAGACTAGTGGTTATAATTTATTTTTCTATATACTTGTATACATGTAGATTTATTTACCCACAAAAAGTATTAATTGCTGTTTATATGACTGCATTTCATTAAATCTAGTACATACCAAGAATCGGTTGACTTGAACTACAACTTTTGAAAAGCATTCATCCTTGTACGCTTATATCGGGTGTTCCAATACGAACTTCCATACTTTGACAGCTGATAGCGGCCATTTTGTTGAAGCTACAATCGTCGTTTTGGCTGTCATTTATTCGGTCTGTTTTGCCAAATCACAAAAAATTGTTTTATCAATATTGGTGTTCTCTTCGGGCAATGTTCAGCACGAGTGGAAAAATTTGAGTCCACTAATGAACCAATGAACCAACACCCGTACGACGACGACACTCAAAATATATCGAGAATGCTGTACGTGAACGTGTACAGCGTAATCCGAGGTAGTCGATTTCGCGTCGCTCACAAGAATTGAGCCTTTCGCAGACTACACTAGAGGTTGACGAATTTTGCGTCGCAACTTGGGCATGCAAAGGAACAAAGTTGTACTGACTCAGGAGCTGAGGTTAAACACCCATAGAAAACGACGTATACTCACTATTTAGGCCCTTGAGCAGTTGGAAACCACCTATAATTTTCATCAAAAAATCAGCGTCAATAATTAAAACTGTAGAATGATGAACGCTACTAAAGAGCATGAGATCGAATGGATCCCAAAAAATTCAGTGTTTGATGTATGTATGATGTATGTCGGGCTGGCGGCGTCATCGGTCCATATTTCTTTGAGAACGACATATGACATAACATCACCGTCAACGACAAGCACTTTAAGTCGTTGATTACCAACTTTTTGTTATGGACACAAACTCAACTCACGTCACATTGGATATTATGCATGAGCAATTTTAGGTCGTGGTCATCTCACGTGGATGTAATGTGAACTTTCCACCAGTATTTTTCGATTTGAACCATTTAGTCATTTTATTGTGTGTTTTTCTTAAGTAGCAAGTCTATGCGATAAGCCATAAAATACAGCGGCTCTTAAGTCCAAATCAAGTGTGTCAAATTAAGTTTGAAGCCGCGTTGGACATTTCCACGAAGTCATATTCCATAACAGATTGCATCGATAGGCCTTTCAAATGCATAAAAATTTCAATGATATCTGACACAAATTTAGCTTTATTTAAACTTAAAGATAGGAAGCGCTTAAGAAAAGACCCGTTATGAAAACCTTTAAATTTAATATTAGTATTACAAATATGTAAAAAATTGTAGCCAGCACGTAAAAGGACTTGTATACGATATAAATCCTTCGCATTATTCGATTTATGGGAAGAGGCGTTTAACTATTAATTATTTATTTAAAACATTAGAGATTAATTATAAATTATAAACTAGTGTATATGGCAGGCCATGGCGTCTAGACTTTAGGCTAAATAAGTCCTTGCAAGTTGAGTTTTATTACGAAGATTTCTCTTTGCTTGATTTGGATTGATTAATAAAAAGGTGTGGGATTTGGGTTGTTACTAATAATGTTGTTGCATTGATCTCTAAATTTCGGACAAGTTGGAAGAACGTGTCTCTATGCATCTGGAGGGGTGAAATATTATGGCAATCGCAAATTTGCCGTGCAGGTAGATTGACTATTGGTTTATGGGTCCATGTAGCGTCCGAAGCAAAGTCTAATAAATGTTATGATATCAACTATATTTTATTAATTCTGTTTTTTTTTTGCTACTGTTTACGTTTCTATACCAAATAGATGTCCGTTCAAAGAGACTTTTTTAACCAAAATATTCGTTTTTTCAGATGATTGTTGACATCAGTTAGGCTAAGGTTACATGAAGTAAGAGGTGGTGCATTAATTCCATATTTTGCAAATAGTTTAACTTATTTAGAATTATTATATGGAGGATTATTTCCCAAGCATTTAAGTTAAAAAGAAAAACATTACAAGGCAAATAGACAACAGGTGGACCTGGAAGATTTTATATCGAACTGAGCTTCAATGTTGCATTTAAAAAGGGATCAAAATGATTAGGAAATTAATGAAACAAAACAAAAACATTTGTTAAACAATCCATTAGACAAGATAAGAACAATAAAAAAAACATGAAAATTAGTTTTAAGTTTAAAATAAATGTGCTCAAAAACTGCTTTAAACAATTATATTACATATTAAACTTTACCAAAACCTTTAAACTTAACTAACACCTTTAATATTTTGAAGGGATCTTTTTCATTAATTTACATGGCCAAATCTCCATCACTTGTTGAGAATTAAAATGAATACGACAACACAACAACACAATGACTAATACTCACAGCTTAACCAACAGCAAATTGATTGGCAAAATAAACAAAAAAACTAGATAAAAAATTAAAAAAAGGAAATAACGAAATAGATAAAACTAAATCCCAACAAATACTTGAATACTTTTATAACCCCAACTCCAACTGCAAGAACAACAAACTATAAATCAGGCAAAATAAGTTTCTTTTTTTTAATATTTAAAGGGAAAAAATTGCAAAATAGCAAAATAGCATCTCATCAAAAGCAGTTAAATAAATAACAAAACAACACTATTTAAGCTTTAAAAATTGAAGCCATTTAAGACTAAAGGAATGAATAAAAACCAAATAATTTGTTACTAAAAATCCGGTAAACAATTTGTTTCAAAATAAAACAGCAGCATCCTGTTAAAAAAGTGTACGAAATTGTTTAAATAAATTCAGTTAAAAAAATTTGTTTAATATAAATAAGGACATAAACAATACTGACACTTTACTTAGATGTACAAACGCAAGCCAGCGAAAAATAAAGGGTGTTCCATTATTTGTAACAAAGAATAATTTTACTAGAAACAAGAGATCTCTTTTTATTTAATGGAACGTTTATGGGTGGCAATAGATTATAAAATGGGCAAACAAAAATTCTTAGAAAAGGACTAAAAAAAGTTAACTTTTCTAATTGACGCATTGAATATATAAATATCCAAAAATACAAAGGTTAAGTGTCCTCCTGATAGAAATATTCTCAATCTTGTTGCGCCGTGCAAAACAGTAGAGCTTGTGAACTGTAAATAGATATTAAAAAAGTGGCCACTTATTTCCATATTGTGCCAGTATTCATGGAGTCTTCGAACTCGTTGGAACTCCAACATGGTGGCTGCCTTTCCCTGATGCGACTTCAGAGACCAATAGTTGCAGAACTAGGCATTTGTTCAGCATACAGAAGTTAAGGTCGTCAATGCAGAAACCGGCTCCTAAAAGTCTGTGAACTATAATTACATACCAGAAGAATGGCCACGTATCACTGGCTTTATTGAAGCATAAATTTAAATTTCAATAGCCGTTGCAGGACATTATTTATACAGGCAATGCTTTTCGCTCCTTAGAAATAAAACCTTGTACATTTATAAGTCCTCATTTAGCAGAACAGGGACATTTTACACAGGGCAACAGTTTTTCTCCAAAACACAATGCGACAAACAAAACAAGACATAAATCTGTTTTGTTTGTCGCATTGTGTTTCTTTGTCAAATAAAATTAAATATAATGTTTTTTATTTTACTTAATATTGAAATTTATTATTTGGGATATTCTCCCCAACTAATCGTTAGAAACTAATTGTTTTGAAAAATGCATTGAAAAAATTAAAAAATGTATTGTTTGTTGTGGCTTTAGCTCTTCCTATGCCCACATTTCATTAGTTGCTAAAACCAAATCGTCAGTGAAGTTTAAGTATAGAAACATTCTAAGCCTACTATGATTATGTATTTCTTATAATTCATATACAATATTGAATTCTCATATTGTATTTGATTTATGTGGCATAAACATCCGAGGTTAAATGTTTTCAAACTGCTTAAACTTCACTGACGATTTGGTTTTAGCAACCAATTGTCGGCATATGAAGAGCTAAAGCCACAACAAACAATAAATTTTTTCGTTTTTATTTTAGTTATATATTGCTATTAATGAGTCACAAGACCCTTAGAAGCTACTGACCAGCCTTGATATTTATTGTTCCAATTCTAGCCTTTAAATGAAGCCTATCACACTGTTCATTTAGAGATCATGTGCATCCATAGAAATCACTATGAAACCTTTAAGGAAATTTTGTTTACGATATTCTAAAGCAGGATATTTGCATAGTAAATGATGTGGAGCTTCTCGACTTACTGATTAGAATCTGCAGTGCCTGACCCCAAGCGATGGTAACTGAGACTACAGCATCCGGTAGATCATTCCTTAAATAAATCTTGGGTCTGTCCCTAAAGTATAGTGACATTATCTTCTAGGATACACTCCGAAATAAGGTAATAAAACACTGAGTTTATGAGCCGCATTATATTGTCGCAGGAGCTGCTCTTCACTTTTAAATAGCCACAGGACTAACGAAGAACTTCAGCTTATCACCATGTTAGTGTTCATGGCCCTCATGGGCAGGCATGCAACGCAGTGACAGATTTCATTCGGGGATATGACACAGTCCATGTCCAACTTTTAATTTTTCTTAAAAAATGTTAAGGGCCTTAGCGCAGCCTGACCTTCAGATATCAGATAGTCCTTGTCCTTCTTCACAGACATGACGATATCATAAATTTTTTGGATTTTGTCCCATTAGAATAGTCCTTCAAATATTTACCAAAAATAGTCAAGTCTGATTAATTTAATAATAATTTATAATAAGAACATCAAACTTACAGCACCGACGATAATGGTGTCTATTGGATAATTATAATATATCGGGTGATTTTTTAACCGTTTGGGTTGTGAAAATTTACAAAAGTGCATGAAATATTAATTGAGGCGATAAATAATTGCCTGTGATTTACTTTTTAACGACTATTTCATATAAATGTTGCCCCGGCTACGTCATAGGTGATCCAGCAAATCGGCCGGTATCTCACTTATTTTCTTTTCCAGTACTGGAATTGTGGTTGGCTTCTCTCTGTACACGCGACGCTTTACGTGTCCCCACCAAAAATCGTGCAGTGGGGTATGATCTCGGCGGCCAACGGATTACTGCGAAAAGTGAGAGGACTTCCTCACCAAACTCGCCTCTCAATAGGTTCATGGTATCACGTGCCTTGTGGCATGTGAGACCGCCTTTTTGAAAGCACTTGTCAAACAAGTCCAGTTCCTCCATTTTGGGCAAAAATGTCGCACTGGAATTTCGATAATAAAATTCAATAGTCTATTCATGGGGAAATGGCACTAAGCATTTTTGGCAATGCCACATGTCTCTAATCTTTTTTCTACACTGGAAAAAAATACACTGAAAAAGCAGAAAAATCACTCGGTATATCAATTCTGAGACTTCAGTACCTTAAAATCATTTTGGAACCAAAATTTTGATAAATATTACGACATATTAACTGTGTTTTTCGAAATATGCCATATGAAGGTGGTTGCACCATGCATTTATCTATAATATCAATTTCATTGAGTTTTACACCATCGGAAGAAGATTGAAATTAGTGTCAAATTGCACTCTCATTATTTTTAATTTTAATTTCATGAAAAATTTTAATTTTTTTCCTTAAGAAACCGTTTCGCAAAATAGATGTTTTTCCTAAAATGTGTGAATCTTAATTATTGGCAACAATCACGCGATCACGAAGTCAACAATTTAATATTAAAACATTTTTATTTCCATTTTCCAGCATTCACTGCTTTCAGTGCTTATACCATACAACTCTTGGGGTACCCTTTAGTAAACGAAAGCTAAATTGAATAAATTTAGGACAAATAGAAAGTAGTTCTACTCGTACTCGGTTGTAGAATTATGAATTTTAAAACGAATCAACGTAAATAGTAAGAAAAACTGCACAAAAAAGCATTCCAATGCTAAAAATGGAAATTTAAAGTAGAAGAGAATGCAACTTCTAAAAGGACAGTGGTTATTAAGTCGCTTTGATCCTGCATCTCATACGAATGTTAACATATTTCCATACCACAATGAATTAAAAGCATGGACATGGTAAGGATGATATTTGACTGACTATTGCTCACTGCCTCAACATCTACGGGCACTGATTAAATATCGGATGAGATTGTTGCAGCACGTTTATATTTTTGGATAATTATTTGCAGGTTTCTTAATAAATATGGGTCAACTATTAAAGTAGCTTTAGAATATTGGCCGAATGTTGACAAAATGTTGTTCGATTAATGTCCGACTACTGGTTAATTGCTGAGTGTCTAATGACTGATTTTTAGAATATTTTATTTAAGTTCTCTTTTGCAGCAAATGAGCAATACCCCATCATATTACGACTTGTATAATGCAAATGCGTCTAATAAGATATCAAAATAAACCATGTGAATGAAATTACTTTATACCAACATTAAGGAGCATTTCAACAAAATAAAACTCCCTCTCCATCTCCTATTCGAAAATGGAATTATATTCCAGAAGAAAAAACATTTTCGAAAGAAGTCAATAAGATCCACAACTTGTGATCGGGAGATTCGACAATTCAGATCTTTTCCAATGATTTTAACATAAACTTGTCATTGCAAGATGTTCGCTTTTTTGGATCCTATTCACTTGACTTGATGTCATGTTGAAGGTATTAAGCAAGATTTTCTTATCTTAAATTCCTAAAAAGTCGAATCAATGGAAATGTCATTCCTTAACAGCAACTTCCATTTCTGTAACTGGGTTATTACCAATGCCGGCTATTTGCCCACTGTGCAAACTATTTGCACGTAGTAACCGAGTAAATTCTACTCAAATGATGGCATTATATGATGTTTTGCTTGACTGGCAACAATCTATGCATAATACTGCTGCATAAAGCTGCAGCATTATGCTGCATTACTTCCATTATAAATTTCAACATGCTTGTGCATGGGTGCATGTGTGTGTGAAAGTTCCGTTGAATACGTCTGTGTAAGTGTTAGTTCGTGTCAGAATGCAAATGTTTGAGTGTTTTCGCTCGTTTTTGTTTTTACTTCAAATTTTATGTGCGGAAGGAAGCATTAGAGTGAAAGGTGACCAAGTTTTTGTTTTTGTAGCAGCAAATAACACATTTTTTCTTGCACTATTTTAGCGCTGAAGCCATCTGTAGCGTAAATAAATAAAGGAACGACATGAAACAAAAACAGGCAGAAAAAAAAACTAAAGCATTCGAGTTGAAATTTATAATGGATTCATTTTGTATGTGTATGTGCGTTTGTGTTTTTTATACGTATTTGCGTTTGTGAAAACATTATATGAAATTCATGGTATGAATACAAAGCCATCAACATTTGTTCATATAAAATTACATAAAGACATATAGAAATGGACAGGGTGGCTGGAAATTGGCATCTTTGAGCCATAAATATATTCCTTTAGCAAAATTTTTATAAATCACTACATCTTTTGCAGCATTACCCTGTTATGCATTTATGTATTTACGCTGCATGCATCAAACAAATACAGTCAAACAAAATAAATAAAATGAAACAAATAAAAATCTCCTGAGTACATTTTTAGATTAAATCTATAGAAAAATTACATTTGAATTTCTTTTTTATGTTTTGCATTCATTTCTCTTTCGCTTTCTCCATTTCTGCTTTTGTTCAGCCTTTATTATTCAACATAAAACGTAACTACAAATCTGAAGGACGAGTTAACACATTCGAATACATGTACATGCAATCCTACATGTGCAACATATATACTCATGTTAACAGGCACATCTACCGAATTCCATCCTTCTGACTCTGTGTATAGATGCAGCTCCCCACACATACAGCCGCGTTCATGTACAAGTGTCTGCTTCTGAGCTTTTTTTGTTGCCTGTTGTGCTTTTTCACACAAACAAAGTATGCAAACAACCATCAATTATTTGCGAAGCTTAATGGGAACAAGGATTATTGGTTTTTTTTTCTTTTCTTTAAGGCAAAGCAGTGTTTTACATTTAAACTTTCATTTGGAAAACAAGCCAAGAATATTATGCAAATTCTATTTTGATTTTATGTCTAAAATAATTAACAATTCAATTGAAAATAGAAGTGCAGAAAGTATGCGTTTTCGTAACTCGCACAGTGGCTTAATAATATTTTATTTAGTGAAAAATTCGTTATGATGCTCTCATTCGAAAAAATTGTCAGAATTTGTTAATCAATTTACATATATGAAAAAAAATTTATTTATATTTATATAATATTGAAATTTATTATTTGGGATATTCTCCCCAACTAATCGTTAGAAGCAATTAGAGCTTTTGCTAAATGCATACAAATATCAAAAATGTTTGTGGTTTGCTTAAACTTCACTGACGATTTGGTTTTAGCAACCAATGAAATGTCGGCATATGAAGAGCTAAAGCCACAACAAACATTTTTGATATTTATATTTATATTTTAAAATCTTTCTCAGGACTGCAAGCTCTTTTCTAGTGAATTTAAACTTCTGAAAGAGCACGAAGCTCACTTCTTCTTCTTTCAAAGGTTAAAAAACGTTACATTTTATTTAAGAAAACAAATACATGATTAGTTACGATCTCATCGTGCGAAGTAAATAATATCAATTATTTTATTTGTACAAAACTATGCGACTCTATAGTAGAAAGCAAACTAACGTGTTTCAACCTAATACTAGTTCTTAGTTCATATGGTCTATAAAACTACCCACTGGACGATAATTTCATGCTAAAATTTTTTTCTCCACATAAGGAACACGAAAAAGTTTTTGGCTATTGACTAGTTTGTACTTAATGGTAAGTAACAAATTCTAATATACTAAGTGTCCTTATGAGACTGCTTAAAGGCCTAACAAACATCGCAAGTTCGCACGCCTCGTAAGAGAATTGTTACAAAATGTATGAGAATTCACTTGCACAATTGTTACGAGTTTGTGAGACCGTTTCTGTATAAATTTATTAAAAAGCTTCAAACAAATTTTAATTTATGTTTGAAATTTTATAAGAAATATTGTGCTAGAAAAATCTAAGAAATTGCACAGCAGTTTAAAAAAGGGCTTCATGAAAATTTTTCGCAAATTTACCCAATTGTATCAATGGCGATTTAAAGCAGTTTCATGAAAAACCAAAATATAAAATTATTTACGTTGCAAACTAAAGTTAGAAAATGTATTTGTGATAAAACAATAAAAAAAACTTTCCATAAAAAAACACTGCAAATAAACCAATGATTTTAATAAACCTTTTTTAAAATCATTGGAAATGATCACTATTTCCGTTTCCAGTTTTCTTTATCAAAAGATGAGTGCAGTGATTTACAAAAGAAAACTGAGTCCTCATATTGGAAAAGCGAAATCCACGCGTATTTGCTATTCACGTACTGCAAAAGTATAAAAAAATCTTGTTTAAACAATATGGAAAATATTCAAACTGACAACGAATTTCAATTTCGAAATTCAACGAATTTTATTCGATCGATTAATCGATTTCGATAGCTTTTTATTCTAAATCAGTTGGATGTGACAATAATGATATACGACTTACAAAAATACTTGTAACCCGAAATTAGTACCACTCATAACCCATATCATTCACAAAATTTTCGTCACATCTGCCTTCACCAAAGCTAGATAAGTGGTGCTATAAAATTCGTAACTAACCTGAAGTTATAATTTAAATAAAACAATTCAATTTCTTAATTGTTTTACAGTTGGTCTTATGGACCAAACACAACTCCGTCACAGGCTGTATTAAAGTACCATATGTGAAAATAGTTGATCCGACAGTGCTAAAAAATACTCGTATAGTAAGGCCCAAAAAGTCGGGCGCGGGGCCAAGTTCAGCCCTATGCACACAGTGTATGTGTTACACCAAATCATTTATGCTGTTTTTACCCCATTCTAAGAACTTCATTTAATCAGGAGATAATAAAACTTAAAACATAATGATACTCTGAATATGAAAACTTACAACTGCAGTTTGAAAATTTTATATCAAAAACTTCTCGAGAACAAGTTTAATATTTTAGTATCCTTTCACTGACTCAATCACCGATATTATGGATCACTTTTACTGCAGCTAAAGAGCCGATATTTGATATACAGATATAACTTGAACTGGTACACCGGTAGATATTGTTGGATAAATAAAAAGAGAAAAAATTGAAATCGGCCACATTATACTTAAGGGTACGGGTGAATTTTTGTATGGACCATTTTTTTAGGATCTTAATTGTAACTCCCTCGTGGTTCGTTTACATGCAATTCCTAGCCCACATACAAAATTTCGGTTCTCTAGGACTTTAGAAAATACCCTTTGTTTAAGTACAAGCCCGTCCTATCAAATCTAAAGAGATGAAGAAATTCATGAATTTTTACTAGACACACTCATTATCATGTTAAAAAACCCCACCGCCTGTAAACGTTAAGTTGAAAGAAACTTTCAACTTGGAAAAACGAAGTCAGATCCGACCAAAATATAAATGGGAAAATAAGACCAAATTCTTATCCAGAAAATTCTGGCCGATCAAAAAATTGACATCAAAATGAGAAACAAATTCTTGATGGGTAAAATGCCATCTCGGTTCCGACAAATCGCTAGCTTGGCAACATTTTCACCTTTCCGATGTGAAATAAATTATGGGTATTTTTTATATATTTCTAATATGGATAAGAATTATGGAGAAAATGTTGCAAAATTTATCAGGTTCCCCAGAAATAATAAGGTCCTAATTTTAATCTCAGTACTTCCAATGGCCGACATTGTTGGATAAGAACTGGGCCCATTTTAAATACATTCCACACATTTGAACACCTACATCTAGTCTACTGAAACTGTGTCTGATTAATCGCTTTCAGCTCTCCCTCTTTGCAACTGAGTGCTGCATGTTCAAAATAAATATATGTTGGATTTTAGTGTTGCATGTGCGCAAGAGTGTAGCGAAAAAGCGAATAATCGTATATTTCCTTATGAATAGTAAAAATGTTCTCCACCATTTTGCTAATGCTATAATTTGTGTACTCGTAAAATTTTAGTTTCTATTGTTACATATTTACAATGGTGTAGCAAATATAAATTTAAGAGTTTTCTTATTGGTGAGTAAAAACATATTTTACCATTTTACAAATGCTATAGGCCCTGTAGTTGTACAATTAATTTTAAAAACCTTTTTATTTGAATAACTATGCCAGATATGGGCAAGTTAATCTCCTAAGAAGAACTTTAAAAGGAGGGGGAATAATTAATTAATTTTAAAAAAATTTCGTTAGATTTTCATAATACTTTCACAATTTAAAAAATTCTTTTATATTTTAAACGACTTTAAGAAAATTAAATATTATTTTCTCGTAACCCAAATTGTGTCCATTTCTGATGGTTTTAACCTCATTAAATCAAATAAATTCTCATTTCTTACATCTTCTCACTTGCAATTTAACACAATGACAAACATATAGAGCAATAATGCCTTGAAGCGAATTTGACATATTGCAGCAATATTTGACTGCATGCAATTTCACTTGTTTTATTCACTTCATTCACCCCATTCATCCACTCAGTCCTTTATTCATTTATGCAAGATCCAGCTAACCAGTAAGCCATGTACTCATATTCATAATAATATTTTTATAGAAAGAAATATATTTTATATAATTTTTATACAATTTTTTAATGCACACATACACAGATGCTAAAAAACACTCTCTTAAAAAATGGAAATAAAACTGCTTCGAAATAAAACGGATTTCCTATTTTGCCGCCTTTCAAGTACAATTTCATTTTTCTTTTTATGCTTTTCCCTTTCACCCTTTTTTAATGCTTGTTTTCTGCAATTCCTTTCCTTCAGGCGCTATAACGTGCAGAAAATAAAATAAAGAAATGTTGTACTTGGCTACATCTACCCAAAGCTGTGAGCGCAATTGCATTCACTTTCATTTTAAAATGAACAGAAAAAGATGAAAAAAGCCCTGCAAATCAGAGCAAAGACAAAAGAATTTTTTTAACTAAGGTTAACTAACTATAAAATAACGAAAGTTTTTAGGGTTAGTTAGAACAAGTTAATACAAAAAGGCTAAAACCAAATGAAAGGAAAGGGACCATAACCAAATTTTGCACAAAGTACAAGGTAATTTAGGAACTTGAAAATTTTTTGAGAACCAAATTAAAATGCAATCAGGAAAAGGATTTTCTCTTCTACACTCTTTTTTAAGTGGAAATAATTATAAATGTGAAAATATTTGTGGAAGGGGTTGCTGCAAAGTTTTGATGCCATTGAGAAAATTTCATTTTATTAAATTTTACGATAATATTTCGTTTTAATACCACAGTTAAAAGGCCCTAAGAAATTGTGATTATACGAGTGCGATTTTGCAAACAAATTTTCTTGGCGATTTTTAGGCAATTCAGGTTTGTGATTTGTGGTTTTTTCCGGCCAAGGGCTGGATAATGGAACAACAAATCCTTACGCAACAAAACACCATTTTTCTGAGACAGTCACGACCGCAGGACTATCACTAATATTTGTCGCAATAATTCTAACAAACATGTTATCAGCAAAAAAGTCGATAAGTTGCTATCATGGGTGAATTAAATTCGCCCTTATGGAATTTTATAGTTCCATTAGAATCTTCAAGACAAAAACAACTGTACTGAGAGAAAAACAATTTTCTTAACAAAAAAATACGTAACAAAATTTTTTGTAACAATTGACTAATTTTCGTTTAAAAGTATCAAAGTAAGGAAATAAAAAAATTGCCTAGTGAATAATTCTATTAAATATCTGCGATATTTAGAAATATGGAAGCACATACTCAGGATAATTTAATAGTCTTGGATTAAAAAAAAAATTTGCGTCTCCTGTAAAAAACTGTAATGCCACAAGTACAGCCTTTTCGATTTTTGGTAGCGATATGTTTATAAGGCTTCATGTATATAGAAAGGTACATACATATTTGGTTGTATTTTTTTTACTAACACAATGAATCTTACTACGTACGAAAACACCAACTTCTTAAAAAATGTCTTTCGCATGCACAAAAGGAAAATCATTTCACAAATATCTTGCCACCTAAAAGTATTTCAAAATTGGTATATTCGCTGCCTACGGCTAAAAGACTTGGATCTTACGGCGAAATCTGTAAATTGGCAACAGTGCGTAATACCTCTGTATGTTTTCTGTACATACATACATATACTTCTCATTCTATTCTAATCCTTGTTAGTTTTTAGAACCGTCCAATGCATCCCGAAATAGTCACTATTTGGTGTAGATTTTAGGATGGCGGCGTCATCGGTCCATATATTTTTCGAGGCGATCACCGTAAACGGCCACCACTACAAGTCCATGATTACCAACTTATTTTGTCCTGAATTGAATGATATGGACACCATTGACGTACCAAGTAGTTCATGCCACATTGGACATTCTGCACGATCGATTTCAGGGCATGACCATAGAGGTGATGTGAGCTGGCAACCGAAATCATGCGATTTGACCCCGTTAAACATTTTGCTGTTGAATTTTCTTAATCACAGATCTATACATATAGGCCACAGGCCAGCGGCTCTCAAAGCCAAGATAACGCTGGTCATTGGTCAAATTCATCCAGACTTATGCGCCAGAGTGATTAGACAGATTCGTTGGACATCTCGAGTGCTCCACACCCAGCGAAGTCAAGGAGGATATATTCACGATATCACATTTAATACATAAATGCATCAATTGGCCTCGTGTAGCATTTCCATCTCTAAATGTAAATCTATTAAGATTTTTTTCTTTGCGAAATCTTACCGCAAGATATGAAGGCAATATAGACACATCTCAAAAATGAAAATTTTGTGGTTATTGAAACAAGTATATTTATATGCAGAAACATATCAGAATCATATCTGACTCTAAACCGAGGTTATACCAAAAAGGGTCGATATGGTCCTTGCATGTTACATCTCTAAAAACCAAAATTTTTCAGCTACTGAGGGCAAGCATTTTTTCTCAATTTCCTCTTCTTGTAGAAGAAAATCAAAATTAAATCGAACCAAAAATATTCGACACACTGTTTAAAAACATATTAAGTTTTAAATAAATTTTCCAAAATTTATTATTTATTATATAATTTATTTTTTCTTCCTTCATCCCCAACTTTTCGAAATTTTTTATATATTTTATTTCAACCCTTAAATTTATTTTAAATTTACCATAATTCCTATCCTTTCGCAGAACTCTTGTTTTTTCCGTCTGGTGTTGGTGTCTCGTCTTGTTTTGAATCTATTAAAATCTAATTACTGTTGTCATTTATTTTACGACAAGATCTTGCAAGTAAAAATTATTTTGCATTAGAATAGTGCGTTTTAACAACAACAGACTAATTACAATTTGTTACTCTAATTGTTTTCGTATTTAAACACTTGCTGAGCCGTATGTAGACAAGGCTGAAGGGCATCCTTTAATCACTCACACAAATACTTATGTAGAGACCAATACTACTAAGTGTAAAATAAAGATAAAAAAAGGATTTTGTAAGACAGTCCCCAGTAAAAAGTTATACACAAATGGAATACATTTGATTATGGCCATTATAAAGCGACAATATAGAAATAATACTAACGCTTTCAACAGTCTTATAACAGCAATGTTAAAGGAATATATTAATTGATGAATTCAAAAATTAATATTAAAAAAAATATGTATACATATGGGATGTGGGCTTAGCTTTACTATTTGGCCCTTCTTTGGATCAATCATCGTGTTTGACAAGTATTCAACCCGTGTTGTTTATATAAAGATTTTCAAAGAACAAATGAGAATTACAAGGATATAAATAGAGTAGGGTAGAAAATTAAAACAGACCATGGGGCTGCCATTAACACCAACACCAACGAAATGCAGCCATAAAGACGGGCTTATAATACACAATAAATTAACTTATTTATTTTCATACTTGTTTCAGAAAATGTGATACAAGACAATTGAAAAAAAAGAAAATATTAATTGATGAGTTGGTAATACAATCATTGAAATTAAAGAAATATTTATGTATGTATTTATTTAATTATTTAAGTCAATGGATACAATAATCATTATTGACCAGCCGCTTAAAGTAAATGTAGATCTAAAATAAGTTATTTGATTGCGATTTAAAAATACTATCCGGCAGCAAAATATCTAAGTATTCACAATAATAAATAATTCAATGATTAATTAATTGGTTCATTAATTGCATAATCAGTTCTATGAAAATCAGTATCACAAAGTTATATTTTCTAAAAGATCTCTGAGGAACGGATATTGACACTATTGACAATTTCATGAAGGATTCTAAGGATTTCATTGAAGTTCATATACATCTAGGCTCATAAGAGGTTAAAGGAGTTGAAAAATACAAAGTAGAAAATAAAAACTTTAGAAACCTAATTTAAACTTTTTCCATGCCACATATGTGTATCCCGGCATTAGGGCTCCAAATAAAATATGCAGATTCCAATATAGAACTAACAAACGATGAGAAAATAACTTTTCAGTATACAAAAAAAGTTCATAGTAATCCACTTAAGAAAGCTTAAAAGTGAATAAGCTCTCGAATTATATATTTTTTAAGTGACCCACAAAATACCGAGGTCAAGGATTTCATTACAAATTGTAATATATGACTGTTCATAAGATAACAAGTATAACAAAATATAATGGCTTCTATGTAAAGTCATATGCCTGCATTTTTTAAGATTGAATGAAAGGCCATTTAATTCAGACCAGACTACAACTCTACTGACATCTTGAATTCATCAGCATACAGAAGACGTTTAGAGTGGTGGCACAGTGGCAGATGTCATTAATAAAAATGTTAAAGAGTAAAAAAGGACCTAAAACTCTTCCTTGAGGAATACCGGAAGTAGGAATAAAAGGATCGGAGCACAGACCATCAAAAGAGACTATACAAAGTCTATTAATTGGATAATGCTGAAACCATCTGAACATTTGAGAGTGTTAACAAATTTTAAATGATTTTCGTAGTAGAAAACCATGTGGAACGCGGTCAAAGGCTTTAGCAATATCTGTGTAATCAATTTAAGCACCACTATAATAATCATATAAAACTCTTAAAAAACAATTGAAAATTACAAAAATATAAACATAGATTACAATAACAAATAATCAAATAAATTAATTTGGAGAGTGTCTTGAATAATTTTGAGAAATAAAAATTCTTTATATTTATGAATAACTAGCGGACCAGGCGAACTTCGCCTCGCCCCAATTTTAAGCCTTCAGACAAACTTTCTATTTTTTCATTTGAAAAGACGATTAAGGAATAATTTCAAACAAAATTTCATACAAAAACTCGATTTTCGAATTTTCCAATTTTCCGACTTTTCCGGAGGGATTTTCCAAAATTTTCTTCCATAAAAACCTTCTTTTTTTTTTTTTAATGTTTATTTATTAACTCATTCAATAACAAAAAAAATAAATAAGCCTACAAATAAACAAATGGTTTAATATTTCTCTTTTTTTTACACACAGGTCCGTAATCGAACTCTCTAGTACATTTTAGATCACATTTCATTTTCCGAACTATTATAATTATATGGTAAAAATTTACAGTTTGAAAATTTACAATATATATGTATATTTGCAATGAAAACTGTTTGAAAAAAAAACATTGCTTTTTGGTTAATTATAAAATAAAAAAGTCAAAATGAATAAAAAAAAGTAATGATAAAAAAGTTAGTTTGATATCCAATATTTGTATAAATTTTTCTGTTTATTATCTAATCCTACATAACTCAAATCATATCTTAACTCATTATTATTAATAGTGTTAGTATTAAACGATTTATCTGTAGCCCTTCTATAAAGATGATAGAATATTGGAATTCCTTCTCTATTTTGTATAAAACCATTTTTGTCTAGATATATAAACGCTTCAGGAGGTTATTATTTATTTATTTATTTCAAATTTATTATAATTAAAACTATAATAAATAATATACAAAAGCACTAGCTACTACAGGCTATCGGCTTAAAATCTTCAGGAGGTATATAACCAGATGTTAAGGTATTTAATATGTATATATCATCAGTATAATAAGGGGCAAATATTAAGTTGTTAGTTGTACATTCCGTGCTTTTTAAAATGTGATTTCTTATTAATTTAATTATAAAGATGTCTATTCTGTTAATTTTTGCTGTTATATATAGTTTTTTATTAGAAACAAATTTAGTGTAGTTGCTTTGAGGAGATTTGTTAAGTGAAGTACACGTTCTCAAACATTTCCTTTCAAACTTTCTAATTTTCTCCATATACGAGGGCGAGATGTTGAACCAAATAGGACAACCATATGTTAAAATAGGTCGAATCAATGTTTTGTATAATAGGATCTTTACATTCTTTTGTACGTATTTTGAATGAAATATTTTTCCATATATCTGAAACGCTTTTTTTGCCTTTTCCAATTGTGTGTTGGTGTGAAGATTAAAGTACAAAAATTTGTCAAGATAAATACCTAAGTATTTTACAACGTCTTTTGTAGGAATTTTCCTGTTAATCAGTTCCGATCTTATTTCAAATTTTCTCCAATTCATTTTTACATTGTAGTTACACTTACCGACTGGCGGTCGGAAAAGGATGGATTCGCATTTTTCAACATTTATTCTCATGTTCCAATCAGAAGCATACTTTTCTACCAAATTATAATTGTTTTGTAGCTTCTTGTTAATTTCTTCTATTTTATTGCCTGAGTTATAAATAACTATGTCGTCAGCAAACCCGATAATATTCTCAATTTTAGTAAGGAGATCGTGCACATACAAGCTAAATAAAATGGGAGCGTTTACTGTTCCCTGCTGAAGACCGTTTACCATTTTAAATGTTTTTGAACTTATCATAGTTTTATTGCATACAACAAATTTCTTCTCATTCAGCATTTCATATATCAAGAAGACTAAATGGGTAGGAAAATTGTATTTCGAAAGTTTGAATATTAAGGCGGGTAACCAAATATTGTCAAACGCTTTTTCGAAATCTATGAGACAAGCGCCTGTGCAGTATCCCTTGTTCAAATTCCAATTAACATTGGAAACCAGTAAGTTTATGGCGTGTACAGTAGAGTGCTTAAATTTAAAACCGAATTGTTTTTCACATATAATCTTCATTTTTTCACATTCCTTTACTAACATATTATTAGTGCATATTTCAAAAATTTTGCTTATATTCGGTAGCAAACTAATGGCCCTGAAATTTTTTGGATCGGTGTTGTCCTTTCCTTTCTTTGGAATTATGACAATTTTTGCCAGTTTCCACGATTTGGGAAAGTATGTGTTATTAATCATATTATTAAATATTGTCAAATACTCATAAATCAGAATGTTTGGAATTTTTTTTAAAATTATATTAGGTATATTATGAATACCAGATGATAATTTTGGCCTTAATTTTGAAAATATGTATGTAATGTCATCGCGTGTTATAAAATTATCACCAGCAATGGAAAGGCTCAATTCATTTGCCTTAGTGACTTCATTAAATTGTATTGCGGTTGTCTGGTTATTTACATACCTGTTTCTAACACGTAGAAACGAGGAGAAATAATTTTTGATTTCCATATGAGTGTTGTTATTTGCATCAAAAATTTTTGATGCAAATACCGATTCTAAGTAATGTCCTGTAACATTAAGAATATTTTCTTTATTCCTGATAATGTATTTATTATCTCGATCTTGTTGCAAAGTTACAGGATCGATTTTAGCACTTTGTAGCAAGTCAATATTGCTGGGAGATATTTTTAGTACTTCTAAAGATGCCTGTCTTCTAAATTGACTTTTTACGATAGAGAACATGTGGGAAGAGTCATTAGTGCTCATTTTCAAAAGGTTTCGTTTACATTGGTCATTGCTTGCGATGATAAAATTATCCTGTAGTAATTTTCTTGTAAGCTTAAGTCTATTTTTAACGAAAGAAAACTCGCTGAGGGAAAGCACACATTCCATCCTATTATGCTTTTTAATTTTTGTTAAAAGTCTACTTTTCTCTGATTGAAGTTTTTTAATAATCGGCGTAACGATGTAACAAAGTTTATTTTTGTTTTCATATTTCGGTACTGTTTTATTAATTGCCTCCAAAAGTACTTTGCCAATTCTGTCTAAATGAAAGTCGATCTCAATATTTGACAAATTTCTATCATTTGGTATTAACGGATCCTTTCTTACCAAGTCAGTTATAAGCCTGGCAAATTTATCCCAATTAGTATTTTTAAAGTTAAAGATAAAAACCTTCTCCTCGAATATGCGAACAACTGACAAATAGTTTTACAGAAATCGGCCTAGCCGTTCTCATTTTATGAATTATTGGATTTTGCCACGCCCCTCCGCCCACAGACCGAAAATAAAAAATCGGACTTCACAGTGTCACCCGCCCGAGTATTCTGAAGGTTCCCTGAAAATTTCGTCAAAATCGACCCGGCCGTTTTGGAGCCATTACGTTACATACATACATACATACATTCTATTTTATACTAGCTGACCCGGGCAAACCTTGTTTTGCCTTCAAATTCGCACTAAATCGACATAGCAATTATTGTTCAAATAAAGGTATCGGGCTAATTAAACCCACTACACGCTAGTTAAGGACCCAACGCCTTCAGCAAAACGCAGCATAGGCTTATCGCGCTAATCTCTATTGGGCAAAACACAAAAACAAAATATTGGGCCATCTGTCGGACGAACTTCAAACTACACAGAAACACTCCTCACGTCCCATAGAACATGTATATAAAGTTTGGTCAAAATCGGTGCAGTAGTTCTTGAGTTACGGTGCAAATACACACAAAAAACTAAGTATTGCGCCATCTGTTGGACGAACTTCAAACTACACACAAAAACACTCCTCACGGCCCATAGAGCATGCATATAAAATTTGGTCAAAATCGGTCCAGTAGTGTTTGAGTTTAGCGACCACGAACATACACGTAATTTTTATGTACATATAGCTGACGCCATCAGCTCAAAATATCTTCGGAACTACATAACCGATTTAAGAGTTTGATATCTCGTTTAGAAGAACATGACAACGGCTTTCCAAAAAAAAGTAAAATAAAATAAAAAAAGCCCAAAAAATAAATATATGTATATGTCATTGGTGGTGCAATATGAAAATTGGATTTTGCCACGCCCCTCCGCCCACAGACCGAAAATAAAAAATCGGACTTCACAGTGTCACCCGCCCGAGTATTCTGAAGGTTCCTGAAAATTTCGTCAAAATCCGCCCAGCCGTTTTGGAGCCATTACGTTACATACATTCATACATACATACATACATACATACATACATACATACATACATACACACTTCCAATTTTATATATATAGATATATAGAAGATAGATAAATCTCCTAAGGAAACCGTATATGTTTCTTGCAATTTGCGTATGGAAGAAAATGGAGAAAGCCGTAGTATAAAAATATTCCCGCCATAGGAAAAGAAATACTGCCATAAGAATGATCGCTAATCATTACATTAATGACTCTGTGAACTTAATTTTGTTTTTCTTTATTTTTAATGTTTCAGGTATCCACATACATTTGGGTTTTTTTTACCGATAGAATTAAAATTTTAATAAAATATTAAAAGTCATGTTGTATTTAATCTTTTGAAAGAACTCTGCTTTGGGAAAATTAACGTAGTACGAAATTCGACGGCGATTTCGACTCGAGTCTGATCTTCTATACTCATTTAAGAAATTTCTTTCTTTATGTATTCTATTATTGACGTTACGTTAACCCAATGGCGAGTATTTCACACTCCACAGCATGTCGCCGATAACAATTGAGCTCTAAATGTTCTCTATCGACTAGAAAATGATTAAGCCTAGGACAGTATTCAATAGTTGTCGACAAAGAGAATACAAGGACCGAGTGTCAATAGTAGTCAATTGTTGTCGGCAACGGTGTGCAAGCGCCAATAATTTGTTATTGGATTAACATGAGATTAACAACATCTTATACAATGGAATTGCACCAAATGAGCGATTTATACCTGTCGCAAATTCAGTAGTAAAGCAGTAAAGAAAAGCTCATATAAGTTCGTTCATTGGGTTACCATATGCATGTGTACAAAAGGCTCTTTTGAAGATGTAAAATTGACGACATTAATATAAAGAATTATACCAGTGATATGATCAGCTGTGAAATTGATAAGCATATATTTGACGGCAAAACATTTCGTTCCAAATGGACGATTTTTTCCTCAATATCTGCTTTCCACATTTGCAAAGTTTGCAGTTTTTTGTTTTAAACCGGAGACTTAAAAAGTCTTCCGCCATTAAGTCTGATTGGTGTGGACGGCAAATTGAAATCGCTAAGATAGTAGATCGCTAGTCCCAGAAATCGGTACTTCAAGATATCTTTCGTTGCCTGAGCTGCATGAGCGGTGGGGCTTCATTCTGCTAAAACCCATAATACTTGACAATGGCTCTTTTTGGATTTCATGTGGTTTCATATATTCATGCATATGTTACACGATAAGTTCATAATTTTCATGTTGTGTCGCCTATTCTCTATATATCAAAGCAGAATGTAATTTATGTTGCGGCATTACTTTTGCGCCACCCTTTATATTGCCTTTTTTGAAATAACCAGTTCTTGTATTTAATACATTTCTTACTGTTTACACTTTTGCCCCTCAGAAATTTGCACCGTGTGGCCATACCTTTAAACAAAAATAATGTGCGTCTTCATACACAAACACACAGCAAACAATTTGATTTAATAAAAGCAACAATTATTCATATAACAATAATACTCATAGATAACTTGGTATAGCAACAGCAACAGCAACATCAACAACAAAGCCAAACCAAGTTCTCACTTCATTATTGTTGTTATTTGTCATAGAATAATACTAATTTTACTTTTCAACTCACTGAATGAGTGGCTGGTTGCTGGAACAAAGAATGGAATGCTTAAAATTAAGGACAGATGGCAAGACGGACGATACGTTCTTGTAAGAGTCGACAGAGATGAGTGTTTGTAGGTGAGGAAAATTCGTTAGGAAAGTTTAAATGAAAAACATACTGTGGCCGAAAGTGTGAGAGTGTTTCTTTACCATATTTAATAAACCTTGTGATAAAACTCCAAGTCGAAAGAAACTTCTTATCACATTTTATACAAATTTCACAATAAGCAGGAACCAGGGCCAAGAAGAAGGGAGAGGGTAGTATTCATGATGATAAAGATGAGGAGACAACCATGAGGTATGGATAAAGTGACTGACTAAATATAATCTAATAACAGCAACTTCATACAAATAGGCTTAGTAATAATAAGTATCTGTTGAATTTTAGTGGGTATGGGGCACAGTCGTATCATATGGAAAATTAAAAACTGTTACTTTTACACTACTGACCATAATTGTATGAAACGTAAAACATTTACAGAGATACACACACTAAAATGGTCCCTATCTGATAAAATATATTTTAAAGAAATTGAAATTGTTGTCGCTTTAGTTGTTCATATTCGTAGACATTTCGTTAATCGCTAAACCAAATAAATCATCAGTGAACTTTAAGCAGTTGGAAAACATTCAAGCCCATATGTTTATGCCCAACGAATCATATACAATATGAGAATTCCCTGTCGTTATGAATATTACAAAATACACAATCATAGTAGGCTTAGAATGCTTTTATACAAACAACACAACAAACAGATATACTCAACGTGAGTCTATTTTATTTTTCTTGCATTCTTGTTCAATGTTTTCAAACTGCTTAAAGATCACTGACGATTTGGTTTATCAACGAATAAAATGTCGGCTTATGAACAGCTACAGCCATAACAAATAAAACATTTTTGCTAAAACTCTAATTGTTTTAACCTTCGTAGACTAGTAGGTAGTGAAGGTCCCAGGTTCGAATCCTGCCACAGAACCCTGGCAGTTTGTGTCTGATAATTAAAAGGGAGCGCACAATAAGCCTTCACTGGCTTAAGTGTATGTCGTATGACATGGGTATCACACCCCTCCAATCAACCTAACCTAACGTAACCTAACCTAACAATTGGTTGGTGAGAATATCCCAAAATAATAAATTTTCAATATTAAATATTTTTATGTTATATAAAAAATAAATCCTATTCAATATAAACCCTGTGCGACAGCAGAACAGAAGTGATTAAAATTGAGTCCCGCCAGATGTATTATATGTTTATTAATCTTCAAAGAAAAATACAATTGTTTTGGGATCATAGAAAATTTTCAGAAACTTAATATCAAATCTATAGACAAGCAACCTTTAAGGGAAATATATAAAGAAATTATATTTTACGGTGCGAGTTATTATTTCTAAAGGGTTTCTCTTTCTTAAAGGGCCACTAATATTGGAATGTTTATTTAAATATTTCTTTCTTTTTAATTACTTTTGCATTGTAATTATTCAGGGCGCAATTATTGCTTTGAAATAGACACGTATTAGATTACTTTGATTATATTGTTGTTCTATGTTAATATTATTTTTATTATTTATTTTTAATTTTTTTTAGGATTGAAATTGTAAATATTTTTTATATGTTCAGATTTCAGAAAGAATCAAGAATCCGATAAGCGGATATCGGAGTTCTAAATTTTTCATATAAATCCCCCATAAAATTATTTTTGTAGGCCTGTATTATCTTTCGGTGCTGATGCCTTCCAATAATTGTATAAATAAATATAAATTTTTTAATAATTCTTTGTTGTGGGCTTAGCTGCCTAAACAACTGTATTTCGTAGGAGCCAGTCAACTTATCAGTAGACTCAAACCATGATGTATAAAATTCAATCATATTTAACATTTACAAATATAGAGCCATAGCAAGTTTAGAAAAATTTTGTTTCATAAATATTTGTATATATTTTTCTGTTGCAAATTCTAGGCATCGTTTCTAAAACCTTTTGGAAAAATTAAATAAGAAGGTAAATGAAATGGTTTTATGCAAATCAATTATTCTTATCAAATAAACTTTATTGTCCAAAGAGGAGTTAGATAAGCTACACAGGCTTTTAAGTAAGTGCTGAAAGAAAATCATAAATTAGATCTTAAGGTTGCCAATGGAATCTTTTATGTTGCATGTAAGGGAAAGAAAGACCGCCTTTAGTTCATATTTTCAGTATTTTATGCGGCCACGGCGCTGTCTATATAAACATATTTACACCTCTTAGACTAGTGGCTAGTGTACTATACTACTAGTCAGAGGGTCGCAGGTTCGATCCCTGCCGTCGGCTCTGGACATTTTCTATTTCACAAGGATCTAAAGTACGTATCCAAGTACGCGAAAGCTGCTGTTTAAACTAACCAAGTAACTGACCCACACTCCGGTGTTCAAGCTACGGCCTTTAGTATCGCACTGCCTATTCCAACCGTTCTTTTCTCAAAGAGGGTACAACAGACATAAAACTGCCATAACGCAAAATCTAGACGAAATTTTAAAAGCAAAAAATGTATTACACGAATATTCAGTAAATTATAATTTATAAAATTTGTCCCACAATCATTTTTTGTTGTTGTTGCCGGGTGTTAGTTTTAAAAATTAATTTAGAAATATCATATTTGAAATGCATTTGCATACTAATTTTGTTTGAAATTATTTATGTTTGTAACATTTAATATGACTATTTTACAACCATCTAATCTACATATGGGGGCTTACATTATTAAAATATAGAAGCAAAATGTTAGTCCTAAAAATGCTTGCTAGAACTTTTTCTGTTTCCGTAAATAAAATACTCGTAGTTTATAAAATATTTTCGGATTGGTTGCATTTAAAAAAATTTTTAATGGAAACACTCATACGTCATATGGATTTCATTCAATAATTATTACACTTAAAAACCGCATGTTACTTTTATCATTCATGTAGAAGTTTTCATCATTCATGCAGAAGTTTTCATAATTTTAAATATTAGTTTTTGCAAATCCTTTAATTGTTTTTAATATGAAAATTGTTTGTGTTGGTAATAAATGACAGAATTCTTTACAGAAAAATTTAACTCAAATATTTAAAAAAAATTTGACATTTTTTAACTAAAAATTTAATTGATTAAATTAAATTTTATTCAAATGCCATTTAAAAATTAAGAAAGAATTCATAAAAACCAATATTTTAATTTGTGAAAAATTCAAGTAAATTTCAACTCCAGAACTAATTTTATAACAGTAGATTAAAATTTCAGATAAAAAATTTTTTACTTTGAATCTAATAAGAAAAATTTGGGTCCTCGGTAGACCAGTGTACTTGTCTATCAGTGTAGAGGTTATGTTCGATGCTCATCTAAGACTTTGGTCTGCTTCACTACAAACGAAGGAAGGTCTATGTTACTATATTCGTGAAACCCGAGTTATAATATAATTTGTAATTGCATTCATAATATCTTAATAAGTTATATAAAAAAAATTTTAGTTAAATCCCAGAGGTTTTAGTCGGTAAATATTTTGTATTACTTGAAAAAAAATTTTTAAGCAAATTTTATTATTTGTTATGGCCTCAGATGTGTATATTCCCAAATTTCATTGCAGGATACCCTGAATAACAATTATATTGAATATAATTTTTATTATATAAAAATGTAATTGCAACCAAATTTCGTGAGTTAAAGAACTAAAGTCGTTTAAACATTGTAAAACTACACATCTGGGTCATCATTTATAATTCTTAAAGGAACATTGTTTGCGGCAAAAAAAAAAAAAAAACATCACTCAAGCCCAGGGCTAAGCTTGGTAAATAGTATGAGAATACTATGAGAATTATTTAGAATTCATTAGTAAATAATTCGCTATTGAATTTCATTGCGATCGTACAAGCACGGAAGATGCCACAAGTTCTGGGCGCCCAGTTGAGGTCTCTATACCCGAAACAATTCACAATCTGGTGTTGGCCAATAGGAAATTGAAAGAACGAGTGGTTCTAGAAGCCATAAGCATATCATATGGCTCAGTGGTTTTAGTTTTGAATGATGACTTGAGTATGAGAAAGCTTTCCGCAAGATGGGTGCCGCATTTGCTCACAGTCGACCACAAACGAAATCGTGTGACAACTTCTAAGTTGCGTTTGGCCTTCGTCAATCGCAATATGGACGAATTTTCACGCTGTTTCTCAGCCCTAGACGAAACATGAATTCCCCACAACAAACCAGAGACCAACCCGCAGTCGAAATGGTAGTGTTTTCGAGGTGAATCAGCACCAAAGAAGGCCAAGGTGGATTTGTCAGCCACTAAATTCATGGCGACCGGTTTACGGTATGTACGTAGTACAAAAGGGTAAAACAATAAGTTGCGAACATTATGCCAACTTACTGGTTCGATTTAATAAGGATTTCAAAAAAAAATTTACCACGACAACTCAAGAATGCGCACATGTGCAGTTTCTATGGCGAAATTCCATTAGGCTACGAACCACTCCAACATTTAAATTTTGATGACCTCGACACATTTTATTTATGTTTTTTGAAGGGATAAAAACAAATTGGAGAAACTTTGAACAAGGTGTATAGAGCTCAAATTGAAATACTTTGAAAAACATACGTTTCATTCAAAAAGTCACAGAATTATTGACCTGCCCTCGTCTGCAGTGAAAAAGTAATTCTTTGAAACTGAAACTATTTTTTTCACTTTTTCTAATTCAAGCTTCAATTCTTTCAAAGCTCTATGTAAAATAAATATTTCTACATAATTTCTAATAACCATAAAAAAGTTTAATATATTTAAACAATAATTCAAATTATTAGCTCCCATTAGTGTAAATATTTTCTGTTGTGCTCTATTTTATTCTAATTAAAATATTTAAGGAAATAGAAAAAAGATTATTAAATTGGTATAAATTGGGTGATTACAAAAATTGTAAGCAAATGAAAACTTTTATATTTTTCTGTATTAAAAATTACATGAAAATATTTGTTTACTTTTTATTAGTAAATGTCATGATGATTTTGTACGACTAGTTCAAGGCAATTACTTATTTTAATTATGTGAATTTTATTGCCCTTTTTAAATAATATTTTCAATTTAATTAAATATTTCTATATTTGTATTCCTTTACAGGAATGCCAGTTTCAATTCAAAAATCGCCGCTGGAATTGTACCACTACAGATGATAACACTGTCTTTGGACCAATGACAGGCTTGGGTGAGTTTTTACAGTATAACAAATGATATTTTTCCAAAATCAGAAAACTGTAACGATAACTTGATAAGAAAGGGTAATAGAAACTGCAAGGGAAATTGTGATTTTTTTTTATTTGAATATATTTTCGTGCTGTCATTCTAGCAAAAAAAAACCAGTACAAGTATGCGAAAGATAATAATAATTTGTCCCTTGATTATAGATCATCTGTTGAATACTCCCTATTCTTTTGGAAGTTGTTGTCAATGTAACGTCAGGCCGAACAAACATTAGAATAAAATACACGCAATGAAACAAACCGGCTGATACATTCACAATTGCAAACTGTCATTAATGTCTTCTCTAATGATTATATCAAACATATTATGATGTTTATCAAATCGATATAAAATATTCTCAAACATATTTTGATACTTGTCAGAACTATGAAAAATGTTCCAGAAAAGATGTTGCTATTTTTCTTAAAATAATAAAATTGAAACTAATTGTATATACGAGTACTTATACATACATAATGCATGTAATTAATACGTTTATACATGTGTTACCTTTTTGAACTTTCACATAGACGTACATACTGTATACATTTCTTACCTCTCTCCTAATTTTTTCTTATCAAATTAAATTTTAAAGGGATTTTTTATCGATATATTAATACTTTAAAATTAAAAGAAAATCTTAACTGATTTTTTTTAATAATTCCACACTTTGCTGTAATAAAAACTACATTTTTTACAATAAATTGTTAGAATAATCATATTGAATATGGTAAAACAAATAAATGTTGTAGTATTAAAAAAAATTAGAACGAAGACATTGACATGTTCCATATCCAACGGAACTTGTTAGGTTGTACCATGTATAACTGGCTCATCAGTCCTGGTGCTCTCCCCGATGCTACTGTGGAGTGGGATGTAGACCTCACTGAGAGATGATCGTCAGAAGAGTGGGATTTTTGACTTCAAAGGAGTGGGTTCTAGGACAATTATGGCAATACCGCTATAATGTACATGTTGACGGCAATGGTCAACATAAACTTTCACTTTCAGCCAATCCGCCAGGTTACTAATAGCCATAACCTCTGCCAGGACAGTAGTAAAATCATCCGGAAATCAATGAAAAATCTGAGGAGATTGAAATCCCCCAAAAAATACCCAAAATCCCTTCCAGCCATGATTTTAAAGGCTTATGGCTCTTCTTGTTACTGGATTATTGTCATTGCACGCGTCACAATGTGGCCCGAGTGTCGTATCTGCTCTAAGAAGAAAATAGCTCGTGGGAAGGCTAAACTTGTTCTAAGGGTTGCTAAGTCATACCCAGACAGGGACACCGTTAGCTAATGCTTTCATACAATTGCTATTAACCGCATTTAAAAAAGTATTCAAAGTTGCGTTAGAAGAAGTTTAGTTGAGCACAGTAGTCCATTAGATCCGTAAAAGATCCTTTGAGTTTTAAAATGAGTCCACCAATGGACTAGGGTTCTAAGTACCTGTAAGATCAAATTTAATTGTTTTACTAGATGCTACCCAGTAGTTTTTTCGTTGCCATTGAACTTAAGGTACAAGTTATCGTGATTGCCCTTAAGTGAGACTAATTGGTTGTTTCATGGCATATTTCTACGCATGGAACAGTATTTGTTTAGTGACAATTGTCGCCCGCTTAACTTAAGGGTTTTAGAAATCCAGATGGCCGTTATAGCTTTCATCGCCATTAGATTAAACGAAAAGTAATTCCTTACAACATTTTTCCGTTCCTTTTTTACGTTGTATAGTAAATAAAAGAGTTTCCTAAACGTGACTCTTTGGATTTTTGAGCCAAAATTATTTAAAATAATTTATAAGACCAATATTTAGGTTTCTTAAATTCATAAATTTTATCATGACCTCACCCGACTAATTTCCTTAAAACATTCGCCATCCTTCTGTCTTCATTTGCACGCTGCCATTGCTTTTTTGTTTGCAACAAATATATCATTCTAAACAGCTTTCAACATTACTCTACTTAATTAAGACGGATGACAATGGTTCAAACATCACATCCCAAACAAATACACACACACAAACAAAAAGACAACAACAACAACAAAGAAACATCTACTTCACACTATTAGCAAATCAATTTGTTCTTCCTTTTGCTTTCACCCAATAAATAGAATACGAGTAGTTGCTTCAATCTCCTTCCATTTCATAAATTTTTTGTTTATAATTTTTCCTGTCTGCAAAGTTAAACAACAAATTATTTCAATCCTGTTATTAGAGCAAATAAAGGAGATGCTTCTTTCTAAAGAATAGAAGAAATTATGTCCGTATGAGAGAGTTTGCAGTTTAAATTTTATTAGTTTATTTTGTTCAGATTTCCTTAAGATGATAAAAATAATAATAAAATTCAAAAGTTTGTATCTTTAAATCTTTGTCTTGGACTGAAGTAGTCAAAATGGCTTCACTTTTAGGAAAATAAATTTTATTTAACTATTTAAATCTTGTGTGGCTTTATGATTTAATGCAAGAGAAATTGTGAACTAAATTTGCCCTTTAAATTATTGTTTTGTTAAGAATTATTCTCACAGGGTGGGATAAAGTTTTATTTCTTTTGTGAAGAGGAAAAGTTGCATTATTCGAATAGAAATCTCGTAATAAAATACGACCAAAATGACTTGTAATAAAGTAAATTTGTATACACTATGGGTTGAGTTTAACCGGCAGCTGTCGCTCACTTGGGTTCATAGTTTGTGCACAGTGGAACGGATTATTAGTGGAATAGAAGTTACAGAACAAAATACTATGCGAGTACGTTGCACAATGATTCATAATAAGAAATCTAGGACACATTACAAGTACCTTAAACAGGCAGCTGTCATTCATTTTTGGAATATATTTTCATCCCATTGTGTTAAATGGGCTAGAATCAGTAAGAGGTGGCAGTTTTTTTCTCTACAAAGAAAAAAATTTCTACTATTGGCATAGAAATTTCTTTAATTTTTTATTTTTGCTATAAAGGATCATATGAAAGTTTAGCATGCACAATGTGTTAAAGATAAAGCTCTCACTCAGTTGTGTCTGTAGTTTGGACCTTTTGTGCACAGTGGGTTATAATAAATATAATTGGTATCAGTTTAAGCTGCTGGTATGACTTTAAATAAATTTACCAGAGCATCTTTTCAGCTTAACTATTATAGAAAAACATTTCCAATTCACTCAAGAGCGGCTTTGGTCCCAGTACCTTAAACCTTAAAATTAGAAGTTACAGTTCAACAACAACAAAAAGCTGTCCATCTGCCAAATGTTTCACGATCCACCCGGGAATGAGCTTAAATTAATGGCAGTTATTCTACATGTTCCCCAGGAATGTTTACAAATAATAGATGCAGTGCTAAGGCAACATTTTGTTGCAAGGTTAGGAGCTAAAAGACTGAATCATCCGTTCAAAACAAAGGGGAAGAACAGACTGTCATATAATACCAAAATTCTTTAAAACATGGATTTTCTCTAAGTGTAAAATATTTTGAGGTTTAAAAATAGAAGATATTTTGTCGAAAAATTTTGTATTTAAATATAAAATGGATAAGATAATACGTACAGGAATGCTGGTAGAAATTATTGCCTTTAAAAAGTATCAAATTTAATTTTACATCTTCTTGGTCTCGCATGATCAAGTGCAGGTATCCCGAAAAATGAATTAAATTATAAAAAACAATTCTAAAAACTTGCAAGTATTTATGAATGCTACAAGAAAATTTATAATTTCTTTATGATGTTCCTCTTGGTTTTTAAAGAATTTATTTTTCTCTATTTTTAATTTATTTTTAAATTAATTTTCGTAAAAACTGAAAAAATGGAGTAAAAATAGGACAACAAAATACTGATATTGGAACAATTTTTCGTCATCCTACCTCAAATTTGATCCATAAACAGACTTTTAATGTTGTTTTTTCGGTTTTGTGTGTCCACCCACGTGCCTCTGTATATTTCATGTCACTCTCTTGTCGCTGAGCCTGTGCTTGTGTCTCTTCTCCTACCTGTTTGTCTTTCTCTATTCAAGTCTACGTTGATTTTCCCATTTCATTATTTTTTTTATTATATTTTCATTATCACTTTTTTTGGTATATTTTTACCATATTTTAGCATATTTTTTAAAGCGAATTCTATCATATTTTGGTGATCAATCTTTTTATTACTCACTTTACCGATACCTTTAACCATCGGTTACTTTAAAGGCAAGTTATATGTAATTAACAATAGGCCTCAAATATTAAATATTAGTTTGAAAAAGAATTTCTCGGAAATACAAAAAAAAAATTCCTTTTACAACAGCCAGTTAAAGGCTCCACCATCCTTGTTTTATTCTATTTTTATGCACGTAAAAATAAATATATCAAAGTAAAATATTGTAGCAAATAAATAGTAAATTTGTTATCATAGTTTTTATCTTCTGTACTGATGTTTTTGCAATAATTGTTGTAGTTGTTGTGGTCTTTGCTAGGGAAACTTCATTCAAGAAATTAATTAATTAAAATTATATCATGGCACTTTTAGCTTTTCTAAGACAACAAGTGGAATGGTTAAAGAAAAAGTGAATGTGAATAAAGAATAAGTGAATGGAAATAAACGTAACCACTATTTTATATAATATTACTTGATAATAAATACATAATAGATAACAAACTGTTATTGTTGGACTATTAGTTTTAACATACAATATTATTTCAAATATATGCAAATACAGTTTACTCTCGATAGTTTGACTTGTCTTAACTTGATCGTATTAATAAAGTTCAAGTTGAAGTTAAAGAAAAATTGTAATTAGAACCCCTTCTTGATTTGAACTTATAGGACTGTAATATTTGCTCATCTTTACGCTCTGCAACTTGGAATTTTTTGTGATGATTGTGTTAGGCAGATCACAACAAGTGTTGCGAGTGCACTCGGAGCCCATAAGACCGATGTAATGCCTTACGGAATTTTGGATTTCGCGATTACGACAACCAACCGGAATTCTTCACTAATAAATCTATCATATACATAAGTGGTACTTCTATGAGACAATTAAGGTTCTGAATGACGGCATTTGCTGCGAATAGCGGCCGAAGTCCCAGTGCCACGTGATAATGCCAACCAGAAGAGCTAGCGACCTCTTCCCAAGAAAGAGAAGCTGTCTCGTACTGCTGCCTCTAATCGTAGACTACTGAGTTCTAGGCGGATGGTTACAAAATTAACAGTGGGCGGAGATATGTGCCGTAATGGAGGTTGCGAGAAGAATTAGGGATCCGGGTTAGAGACCAACACGATAGATATTTTTCTTGTTAGTCTGGCCGCTATCAGGGCCCTTGAATGCAAAGTGGAGGAACCTTCTTGCATGCATTTAATTCTGGCCTCGCTAGAACGCATGAAGGCATCCAGTGCAAAGAGAGGACTAAAATTTCAGAAACTTTAATCGCATTTTCCCAAGTTCGATTTTTTTTTTTGTGGTATGATTTGGATGCTGCGATATGTACTCAAATGGCCACATTAAATAGGCAACATTAATTAGACTTTTTAATATGAATAGTTTGTCAGGTAAGCCGACATTAAAAAAAATTGAATTCTTACTAATAATTGTTTTTAATTTAACTCTTGTCTCAGATTTTTATTGTTGTCTTGTTATTAATTTTTATATTTAGTTGCGAAAATATAATATTAATTTTTATTTTTTTTTTCTTTTAACTTGACTTTTTTTTAAATATCCTTTTTGGCCCTTTTTTGAACATCGCCTTTTTGTAATTTCACTCAGCGCTGCTACAGTGATAACGCCGTTTTTGTAATAAACATTTACATTTACATATTAATTTCCACAAATATTCATAATAAAAAGTTGAGAAATTAAATCAAACACTTAATTATTTTACCACTCTAACATTAATTTGAATTTAATACCCCCTCACCTGCTATAATTTTTCAGGAGCTCTATAATTTTCGAAATCTTGCTTATATAATTTTTTACTTTGACTTTTTGCTGTTTAAAATAAATAATAAAGTGTAAATTATTTAGGAGCTGCACTTATTGCGTCGAATGTTTGCCTGCTCTAATTTTACCTGAAGATGTATAAATAAAGAAGAAAAGAAATTCTTTAGAGTAAAAGTTTTAGTTTTGATAGATATAAACGCGAGTACTTTTACTTGCAAATGAAACTTTGGTCAGGGATGGAAAATTTATTACTATTAATAATGTATTTATTTACTTTAGCAGTTAATTAGCAATTCATTTAAAGAAACATAAAGGGTGGTCCACCCATAATACACGATGTTATTTTTCTTTCGCACAAAAGAGTCATTGTTTCGTTGGCTGTGTGGTACGTGGTACCATCCTGTTGAAACCACATATCATGTTGAAACCACATATCCAGGTCGATATCCTCAATTTCTGGCCACAAGTCGTTATCATCTCACGATAGCGGACACCATTCACGGTAACTGCTTGACCAACCTCATTTTCGAGGAAGTACGGCCTGATGATGCGCCAGCCAGTAAACCACACCAAACAGTCACTCCTTGTGGATGCATCGGCTTTTCAACAAGCGGTCGTAGATTCTCATTTGCCCAAATGCCGCAATTCTTCTTGTAAAAGAATCCATTAAGGTGAAAGTATGGTTTGTCACTAAAGATGATATTTTTTGTAAAGACACTATTTACTTCTGTCTGTTCAATCAACCATTTGGTCATTAGACTTCAGCTCTAAACTCAAAATAACCTTGTAAATTCAAATCTTTATTCAAAATTCGCATCAGTGATGATCGTGAGATGTTCAATTGTTAAGCACGCCAACGGCTCTTCTGACACTATCGCGAGCAACAGCAATGTTTTCCGGAGCACGAACTGGGCGAGCATGTACAGCTGTTTTCATATTTCCTACAGACCCGGTTATTTGAAATTTGGTCGATTTTTATGACCATAAATATCACGAAGTTCACGAAATGCATTTGGATTTGAACGCTTCAACAAACTTAACGCGCTGCTCAATTGTCGACCTCTACATATTTAAATTTGTCAAACACTGAAACAAATAAATGACAAGTTGTACAAAAAACTTGACGTTAAGGTGCGACTCACAATTAATATCGTGCCTTATGGTTGCACCACCCTATATTTATAAATTAATGGTCTATATTTTTCTGTTGAAATAGTAAAGTAGGAATATAAAAATTGTGATCTATTAAAGAGTTTTAGTTTTGATAGTTTATCCCAGAATGGACATTTAGTTCAAAGATATTCTTAACATTTCTAAAAAACTTTAACGAAGATTTCCTGATGTTATGGCAAGAGCACAAACGAAATGCGGGAAGAGATTGACTCACTCCATCTTAATAGTTTGATGAATACGAAAACTATTACAAGATTAAACCAAATTGTAAACCAAATGTTTTCAAAAAACTTTTTTCACAATCTCTGCTCTATTTATTATTTTGAAGAGACAGTGGGAAAGAAATTTTAATTGTTCTAGTTACCAGGACTACGACTACGAATGTGATAAGAATATTTTAGCAATTTATATACACTAATTACCTAATACATGTGGTGAAGAGTATGGTAATTCAACTTCTCATTAAATCGATGTGATCATTTATTTAAATGATCGACAAAAATGTGTAACAAAACCACACAACAGGCAAAAAATAGACGTACCCCGATGTATTTTGGAAAACAAAATAAGAAATGCACCTGCATGACCTGCAACTTTCTTTCTGACAACATTGTTTTCGTGTAACATGTTGCCGTTAAACATGTTCAGTTTGGTCTATAATTGAACCATGAATCGACTTACAACTGAACATTGCTTGCAGACTATTGCATTTTATTATCAAAAGTCAAGTTCGTCGACTTTTTTATCGGAAAATTGTGTTCAGCGACGAAGCTCATTTCTAGTTGAATGGATACGTGAACAACCAAAGTTGTCGTATTTAATGTGAAGAGCAGCCAGAAGCATTGCATCCCGAAAAATGCACTGTTTGGTGTAGATTATACGCCGGTGGGAGCATTGTGCCGTATTTTTTTTTCAAAGAGGACGAGGGCAGAAAAGTTACTGTGAATGCCGGGCGCGATGATTACAAAATTTTTTTGCTCCAAAATAGAAGAGCTGGTTACTTAGCTGACATGTGGTTTCAACAAGACGGTGCCACATGCCACACATCACCCAAAACAATCGCCCAATTGGGAGGCGAGTTCGGTAACCAGTTTATTTTACTTTTGGGGCCGGTCAATTGGTCGCTTAGATCGTGTGATTTAACGCCTTTAGACTATTTCTTGTGGGGCTCTGTTAAGGATAATTTTTATAGGGACTGAAATAAAGATTTCATACATTTCTCTAAATTTTATGAGTTTTTTTCAATCAAATCCGAAAGCTCTTAAAAAATCACTGTATAATTTTAGGCACATTCTTTTACTGATGCTGCATGAACAGAATGTTTAAATGTCAAGCTCTAAAGATTGAAATTAGTTTCCGCAATTTAAGAAACAGTCGTAACCCTTCATTCCAGAGGTAGTAATTTCTTATTTCCTATTTTCAAAACCATTAATTTTTTTTTTTACTTTTCCATCCCTGACACAGACTCAAGCGTCCCAACCAAAAGATGTCAAGAGAAAGACTTTTGTTCTTATCCATTTAAAATCTTCAAATGGCCAATTAAAATAATGTTATTATTGTTGCTGCTTTTGTCGCAATTCTTTATGTTCTCGTCATGCGTTCGCACAAGGTGCGTGGTGGCACAAACCTCTAGTCTGGATATGTGTGTGTGTGTCTGGGTGGGTATATGCGTGAGTGCTTACAGCAGCCCTATCGGTATCAGTTTCCTGTCTGATTTATTATCTCCATGCCAACAACGTTCTTCCTTAATGATTTTATTGATAAAATTTAAAACTGGAGAAATCTATTGTTAACAAATATTTCAATCAAGTTGACTTTTTATTGAAAGACTGATGGACAATCGTAGATTGTCTTCATTTACTCTTAATGATTCGTTCGAACCATTTGATGTAATTAAGTCATCCTCAAGCAGATGAGATCTAATCTTTTCATATTAATTAACCTAAAAAAGGGTTTCTCCCTTTTTCAATTAAGTAACAACTAATTATTACAAATGGCCTGAAGAACGTATCGTGGCCATGACTTTCTGAGACAAGTTAATATCAAAGTATCTTCCTCTTAAGGATACCTTTCTTTGAATTATTATCATGTTTTAATGAAAATGCTAATGATGGTTTTGTGAATACGTTATTCTGATAATAATCATATTTGTTTACGATTTTTGGAAATCACGGAGAATATTAAGTCCAGGGTAATTTGTTATAATTAGCAAATGAACTTAAATTGAGTTCGTTAACTTAATACAAAATATAAGTCCACTATAAGTTGGGTTCCTCTAGAAACTACTATTTGATAGAAAAATGTGTTTAGATCACTGCAGTAATGAATAGTTTTTTTCGCGTATGTTTAAAATAATTTCAAAATGTTATTAAATTTAATATAGATTAAATATTGCAAGGGATCAATATTTTATTTAAGAGTTAATAAAAAAATTATCTGGATTTCTTTATTAGAAATATCTATACCTTGAAGAAAATTCAAATCATACGAACTCATATCAGGGCAAAGCGGCACCAAACGCACGACAAGCACGGATTTTCTTGAACCAAGTACGGAATACTTGATTCAAGGAAAAATTCAGGATTGGTTTGAAATATAAACAAAAAACTAAAAGTTTAAGAAAATTAAACTTGACTTGCAAGTAGACCTGGCCTTCGACTAGATTTTCATCTTATAATTCAGAACGAACATGATTTTGCAATTAGTAATACTTAAATTCGTTATGTCCTTTCCTTTATTTTTAAATATCTTAATTTTAAATAGTTTTTCTGTGTTGATATCGGTCTCGAAACCAGGTCTCCCCACTCATCGAAAGTTGATAAGTGAAAGCTTTATTTTACCTTTATTTTTTAATGGCCGTATTCATAATAAAAACTTATTGCGGTTTTGAGGAACACAATTGTTTTTGAACACATTTCATCTGATAAACATATTATTAAAAGTTCGTATTCATATATGAACCATAACAGATTTTTCGCTATTGAACGTTTTATATTTCTGTGTAGCACTTCCTTTCATTTTTTATTTTTATATTTTTGTTAGTGGTGCTAAGAGCTGGTAATCGTTTAATGGAATAGTCAAGTAAAACCGCAATTAAAAGCTTAAAGGTAACCGCAATTTAAAGCTTAAAGAGTATGTATTACATTACATTATTTTTAAGTCATTTTACATTATTTTTAAATAAAAGTTTTATGTTGACTACAAAACAAATTATGACTGTGAATTTGAGTTCGATTCCTGTTCAGGTCTAGTCATATCAACATTATAAATTTGTCTGATGTGCATTAGTGAGGCATTGTGTTAGTTGTTGTTGAACTGTTTAAAGTGATGAAGCAAAGCACTGGCCACTGAACAGTACCGGCAGCGATTGATGCTGTTTTGTGTTAATGTTCACTACAGCGCCCACCTTCGTCAGTAATGGTATCAAAATAATCGGCAAAGCATAAAACAATTAATAAAATGGCTAAAACAAATACAGCTTAGAAGGTTAATGCGCCTACTAAACACCAAATGCGTTGCTAAATTGCTATAAATTTATTTAAACGCGCATTAGCGGAGTTACATAAGAATCTAAGCTCTCTCTCCCTCTCTCTCTCTCTCTTTTCTTATATCACCACACAGCGTTGCCATTTGTCAAGTTTTCCCTTTTTTTGCAAGTTTTTTGAGATGCCAAAAAGTTTTAAATTTATTGGGTAAAAAACAAGTTTTTTTGAAAATACATAAAGTTTTGTAAAGTTTTTTTTTAAATACATACTTTAACTATTGCAGTATATTGGATGAAAATATTAAGTGATGTTTGTATGCAATGAAACGATCTTATATTTTCTCACTCCTTTATTACTGCAACAGTGTCTCATTGTCTTTACACCGTCTTAAGTACAACTATGCCGCTTTTATACATTGGCAATGTGTAACTAACTTTTGGCAGTTTGTGTTTGTGGTGAAAAAAAATTTAAAAACATGGACAAATATTTAATGAAAAATGGTAAGACCAATGAAAGATCTCTAAATATGAATTTTATTTTATGTTTTTTTATTATATGTTATATTTTTGTTTTTAATCGTTTTTATATTTTTAAATAAAATGAATTCCAAATACATTTTAGTGTTTTCTTTTAAAATTTAGGTACTTTTGTAGAAAAAAAGCTTTTTTTGGAAAAAAAAAGTTTTTTTTTTCAGATATAAGAAGTTTTTTTAAAAAAATATATGGTAACGCTGTCACCACATGTCTTCTCTCTACTACCATTAGACATTAATTGTATGAGTGTTACTCATACCTCTCTTTACAAAACAAAATAAAAAAGAACTAAAAGCACCAAGGATTTACTCGAAAAATTTCGTGTTGAAAGTTTTCAAAGGCACTAAAAACTTTGCTAAAAACAATGAGCTGACAACACTGATAACAATATACAAATTAAGAAAGAATCTTTATCCGAAATCATTAACTGCTGTCGGGGTTGGTTCGAAAACCTAAGTGCGCTACCTCCAATTCTTTGTTGATCCGAAAACATTTTAAAGAAAATAATTTTTCGTATTGCTCCTGTTAGTAGGTTTGCTTCATTTATGGTACCAAACAATCAGCCGTATTCTATTTGGCGTCGGCAATTTTAAGACAACATCAATTTAACACAACAGCAAAGCAAGACAACACCAAAAATGCCGAAGGCAAAATCAAAGGCAATTAGAGACAACACCAACATCAATTTTACTTCCAGAATACCAAACATATGTTAAAAGTTATTGATAAATGGCAATATTGTCAACTGGAATACCGACTGGCAATACAAATTACAAAACGACGTTGTCTTCTCTTGGTAATATCTCTTGCGCACACTGTACGGTGCAGTCATTAGCAAAAGCCAGAATTTGACTGGACAAAAGACAATTATGTTCATTTACCGAATGTGAAAATAAATTGTACTTTTCAGCAAAACGCTAATCATAATCGATTCATTTTTAAATGGGAAAATTTTATTTTTTTCAAATTTCTAATCCTTTCTGATGAAGCACTCAATGCAGGTTAAAAGTTACGAATCAAAACAAAATTACGAATTTTTTACATTCAGTAGTAAGAAATGGTACGGACGATATGGAAATCTCACGTAGAATATTCTGCAAATTATATGACAATAACGAAAAATATAATGCGATGGTATAAGGAAAAAACATTGAAGGATATAAATAAATAATAAACGAATATTTCATACGGATCTAAAGTTTAATTACACATTAATTTATAGTTGTTTCTTTAAAAGAGTTTTTCCTTAAAACTAAAAATCTCATCTATTTCATTATTGCTCATTTCAATAAGAAATAATAGTTTATTTTCTTGAATTGCATAAAGGAAAGCTTCCATATAAACTTTTGCCATCAATCTCCTTCACAAAAGTTTTCCTAAAAAACGAAATAAATCGAAATCATTTACACGTTTTTCATTCAAACCAAAAATTTATTTAACAATTTTCCTAATGTCAAATATATTTTAACTTCTCTCTTTAGTTTGTTTGTTTCATAAAGTTTGACTAAAAGTTAAATTGAAATTTGTTAATTAAAATAAATTGTTATTATGTTTATTTCACTTTGATAAAAGATATTATAACAAATAAATGCCAAAGGATTTAAGCTCGTTTGGGAGGACAGGATGCGGGGTTGGTAGATTTATGAAAATTTCCCCAAAGTTTCTTTTGGAAATACTTTTATAGTCATTATTAAATACAACAAGGAATTAAGCTAAACATTAAATTATATGAGCAGGAAATCCTGCCTATTTTGCTTTGTGTTCAGTTGGCGAAGTGCAATATATAAATACATTCAACTTAACGAAAAAGGGTAAAGTAAAATAAAACAAAAAGTGGCAAGAAAATGCCGGAATTGTAAAAAATTGCGCCGCATTTTAACCGTTACTAATTAAACATGAAACCTCAATTGAAAGTGCGTGAGGTATTTATTAATAAACCCTTAGCAATGGCAAACAACAACAAACAATGGCATAAATAGAAATCGTAAAACAAAGATATGATTTCACGACACAACAACAAAAGAGCAGCTAAAAAGGCCTATGAGGAACCCTTAACAGATATTGTCTAGATATTAAGCTTAAAGAGAAATCACATGCAACCAGAACAAAACAAAAGCAACAGCAACAACAAAATCCAAAAAAGGTATGACAACAAATGTTTCTAATAAGCATAAAGGACTTTTTATTCAAACCCCACCTCGCATATAATACATTTTCCACCCTTTTCCTTTGAGAATGCTCAAGCCGAGTGCGTGTATATTTTAAAGCAAATAGCCAACCGAGGGGGAGTTCGTTCTGTACCAAAAACAAAAAAACAAGAAGTCTTCCAGTCAGCCAGTCGTAAATGTTACTATCTGCATCATAATTTGAAACCGCAACAAATTGTTGAATTACGACTGAGTGAGTGGCATCAGCATTTATTACTCGTATATTTTACAGTTACAAACACAAATTCACATTCAAACTCACACATTAAAAGCAACCTTTTGTTGAGATTGAAATATTTACTGCTTACAACTTTTCTTAGTATTTCTAATAAAGGGTGTCCTCTAAATTCATGCCAGAAATTTGTGGCAAAAAAGCGATTAGAAAGTTGCCAACAGCATAAAGGAAATTCGACCACATTTTTGCAAACTCTTATAAGAAAATTTCATTAAAAGACTGAGTATTTCTTACTGATGGAAAATTGTCGTTGCAATTGTCGTTAATGTCGGCAGTCCACAGCTTTCGAAAAACTGATTCGATTTTGTAATAAAGAATTTTAAGAAAAGTTGTATCTAAAAAATGGATTTATTAATTAAATTTAAATTTTTTTTTTTTTTTGTTACATAAAAAACATGGTTGATACAATCAAAAACGCAAAATATCATTAATATTTGCCCTTATGAATGCAGCAATCATTTTATTATGTTCACCAGAACTATCAAGAAATTTCTATGGAACATGTTGTTTTGTACAACAAACAGACAAAACATAGTTTGCAATTATATTGGATCCGTTCCTTATATTGAATATTTAAGTTCTGACGATCATAATATGTTCAAGGTAAAAATAAATGTTACAATGCTTGCGGCAAAAGATCGTGATGATCATTTATGAAAATATCCTTTTTTTGCATGTAATAGTCTTTACTACTTTAAAGTTTGTGAATTTTTTTGTCAACATTTTCTTTAAGGGAATTCACTACACTTGAATGCACTTCAAAGCTTTTTTTCTTCTAAAACGTTAGAACTATAAATATTATCGACGCTTCTTTATATATCCGTGATGATCACTGGTGAAAGTGTTTTCTAAAATTACACAGAAAGAAAAGCTCGTTCTAAATATCAGTTTCTTCTTATTAAACACAAGGACCTTAAAGATTATAAGTTTTATTCAAAAGTTTATATTTTAATGATGATTATTTTTCAGGTGCTATTTTTTTCTAGAATTTTTTTTCACGGTTATATTTATTTATTGAATATTCAAAAATTGAACTAACAATAAGTATTCAAATCTTAAATATATATATAATTATTAGGCCCAACCAGTGTCAGACATAAACTTAGTGATAGTTATTAATAATACATATGTAAATGTAGTGTTAAGCACAAAAATATTTTCAAAAAGCTTCATCTGGAGTGCGGCGTATTAAAGCCGTAGTGTCCCTCTTTTTCAAGCGGATGTGTCCAGTAAAGTTCAAGATATTACGAGCAAGGGGTCTCGAAAATTATAATAAATAATTTTTAATTAATAAACCCTGATACACAAGGTACAATAAATTAAATTTTCTTTTATAATAAAAATTTTTTAAATTATTTCAATTTTCTTTTACCAGAGGCATATCGCAGGTATATAATTAATTCTCATATAGTGTTTCTAAATTTTTGTAAAGTATATGAGTATTAATGATTTGGTTAGAGGCAATGAAATGCGGGCATACGCTTAGCTAAGCCAACAACAAACAAAACACAAGTAACTATTAATTTCAAGCAAAAGTTGAAACTCAGCAAATAAAAAGTAAATTTTTATAATAAAACTTAAACAAATAGAAATCAATGTAGCCAGAGGTAGTCTCCGTAACAAAGAATTATGTGGATGTAGTATTTTTGTAGAATTTTTTACTGTTTTTTTTTTTGAAATTCGCAAAATTACCATTATTTGCAGTCCCTGATTAAAAATCGTTCCTCAAAATTTAAGTACGAATAAGTCTAAATCTATTCTGGAATTCTTGAAGTCTTAATTTAAGCTCGCGATTTTTTAAATGTTGTTGTTGTTGATTGAGGAGGCCTGGCTACAAGACATAATAAAAACCAAAAAAAAAAATATTTTATTTAATGTAATTATAATCATTTGAATACCATTTGAATACTCAAAAGACTAAAATCAAATCTGTCAAAAATCAAAATTGAAAAAATCATGCACAATGATTTTTTCTATTTTAATTTTTGATAACGTTTGATTTATAAACCAAAAATCTAGGTGAAGCCGATTTTTCGCTTAATTTAAGTGTATATTTCTCAAACTTATTTTTTTCTTAAATCTGATCGCGAGTCTGTAGCCACGTGTCTAGTACTTAACGTACTTTTGAACCTCTTTCGCTTGATTTAAATACGAAGGATTTATTTTTCTGTTCAATGTAGTGACTATGCGTCAAAAAATCGTTAAATCAAATAACGCATTTTTAACTCCATTTGTTATTTCACGTTTCAATTAAGAAAATTTTATTCTATGTTTAATTTAAATATGACCTTAATTTTGGACCACCCTTTACGTATTGTTCTTAGTTGTAGGAGTATTAAGAAGCAAACATTTTAGTATTATTAATAGAGACCAAATTGTGGTATTTATTTCGGCCTGGGATATAGGTAAATGTAATTAAAAATTATTCTTTATGTCAGAAGTTCCCAATAAGTTCTTTAATAACAATCATTTATAAATCTTTTTGAAAGGGATCCTCATTATTGTCTTTATACTTTTCTTTAGATATAAATATATAAACGGTAAGGAATTTGTTAACAGCAAAAACAGTTTGGTCGAGCCACTAATCGCTTTTTACAGAGGCCTAAGAAGCCTCTAGCTTTCTAAAATAACCGCTTATGTCCATTATGATCAAATTTCTAAATTTTTAAGGAAACTGGTTTCTTTTGTCTTCTTATAAAAACAAATTCATTTCATTTCAATATTTCGAAGAGGACGCCCCAAAGAGACGTCGAAATATTGAAATAAAAAAAATTAGTTTTTTATAAAAAAAACCTAAAGCCCGTTTATAAAACAAAAGAATTTTTCCCAATTATAAACAACATATATCCACCGTCATTGCCGATATCATGTCAATTCAACAGCAAAAATTTGCCACTTGTGTATTTGTTGTCGACAACAATTGTTTATTGCTGACAGACAGTAACTCTTTTTTAAGGCCTAGAGAATGACAACTGGGTGTCCATTGTAATCAATTGTTGACGGATATGTCGAGTCGACCAGGCGGCAGAACTATCTCGCTTATTGCCATGAAAGAAAAGCTCGGGACTTAAAGATTATAATCATTTTTGTGTGACTCACTCATGGGATAGTGAATTCAATTAATTTCGGAAACAATTCCTTGCGGCTGATGTATGGACAAATTGTGTGAACTTGTTTTAAATCGATTAGAGCACACCTCTAAGGTAATCATGTGGACTAATTCATGGAACATGTCTGTTGTTCTGTCCAGCCCTGGACCTCAATTATATAGAAAAGTTTTTGAGTCATAAAATTATGTGATTACACTTGATTGCTCTTTTAGACAGCCACGTAAACCCTGCTGGAAAATGTTGGACTCCTCTCGAAAAGATTGGATTGCGCGAAATTCCCTTACGAAAATAATGAGTTTCTTTGAAATAGTTCGAAAGTAATGCAGCGACTTAACATTGTGATGATTGAAGCAGCTTTGCAACTTAAAGCTGAAGCAAACACTTTCATCTCTAAAAAATTCACATCAAATAATACAAATGGACCAACTGTGGACACAACTGAGCGTGAGCTGCCCACTAAATATTATGATCAATTTCAAGTCTAACTTAATTTTATTCTAAATCCTCATCATGTATATTGAGCCTTCGTAATTTCAGTGAATGTGATATTGATATTGAAATTATCTATTATCCAAATGCTAAGTATCAACATGCCCCCAGTGTAGGGCATTGAAAACACAAACAACAAATAAAATTAAACAATTGTTAGTTGTGACACGCAATTCTGGTTGAAATCATTCCCAAAACATAAAGCAAAAAATACTCTCTAGTGAATCCTTGTAGAATATACTCAAGAGCTATCAAAAGTTACAGCAAATAAAGGCAAAGGAAAGGTAAATCCTTATTTGCCACTTTTTGTAGCAGTAAATCTCTCCCTTTTAACCTCTCGCTAACTTTGCTGCTGTCATTCTACGTTGACGCTCTTAAGTCGTATATCCTTTTTGCAATTTTTAGTGTTGATAAAGCATGATGATAATGGCGATGAGGACAAATATAACAATGACTATAATGTTAAAGATGATGATAAGGATGGGTATGATAATAATGTCAAGTAATTTTTGAGGGTAAATGATATTCTTTTTTCCTTCTCCTTCGAGAGACAACATGATACAAAAACAACATGAGTAGCGATACAGCGAACACAAAACAACTTGAGTTAATATATGCAAGCTTTTGTAATCTCAGTTTACAATAATAATTTTCTGCTGCTCGTGGACTTATTAGAGGATGGGAGGGGGCGAGGGGTATATAGCGGCATCAGAACTGGAGATATGGAATGAGCTACAAGATATAAAACATTCAAAAAAGATGGAGCATAAAATTTAATTCCCGGTGAGGTGATGCGTATAATATGTATATTGTTTTCATTTGTTGTTTTTGTTGTTGTTGTTGGCGGCATGAGAATTTCCGTTTCTGTTCGCTAGTGAAAGTTTTTCCTTAACAAATTCGCTAATGTGTAAAGAGATTGAGTCAACTTTCCATTGGCGTAGATGGGCTTCATACACATTTAAAATGATATGATGTGATATAAAATTTTGTGAACTTTTTTTATTATTTATTAATTTTATAATGTATTTTGGTTGTGTTTTTGTTTTTTAGTAAAAGTGTGCATATAATTACATTATGTTCTTAATGGTGCAAGAAATATTTTTGTGGGGCGGCCAAGATCGGACTCATTATTTTCACAATAAAATAATGCAAATATTCATACTTCTAGGGGGACTGCAACAGCTTTTCAAGGCCAATGTGGACGGCTTATAAAAAAGGGTTTGTGTCTCTCGATATATATCGTTTTTAAAATATTGATTCCTCAAAACCAGCAACCGACTAAAAAGTAATCAAAAACAGACCCATGAACGCTGATGAAGATGGTGTGGCAATAATCGGTAATATGTAGTACTGTTCCGATCTGTTAATACAATTGGCTTCTCTAACTTCTTCCTTAACAATTTGAAAAAAATACTAATCTGAATTGGGATATTTTTTAATTATACTCAGTAGTCCCAATTATTTGTTGGATTATGTGTACCTGTAACCGTAATGACTTAGTAATCATGGAAAACTTAATACTCTGTTAACACTAGACCTTAATTGAGTCAATTAAATTTTAAATTAATTTATAGACTTTGGTGTTCGCACTCATGCAATTTACCATAATAATAGCACACTTGGACTGGCAAGAAATAGAGGGATCTCGGCCGAAATAAATGGGAAAGTAATTAATTTCCCATACATTTTGACATTTGCGAAATTAATAAATTTTACATAATTTCGATGAAATCAATATAAAATTATGATGAACAACGCAGTTCTGTAAAAGAAGTTACATTTTTTTAAATGAATACACTTACAACTTTGAGTAGTAAATAATAAGAAAAATATATAAAAGTTTATTGAAATAGAAAAGTTTGTCAAACAATTTTCAGTAATTTCGTCCTAACAGTATCATGCATGTATTGCCTTAAGTCAGCTCAAGCAACTGTGGGTGCACATTAAATTCTATGGACTAAACTATAATACACATAATGAAAACTTTCGTCAACTGTCGTTTGTTTTAGCAAACCAATAGCCAAACCGAACGCACATTCCGTACGGAAAAGTTTTCTTAATTTCGCTTAAGTATTTGACAGCCTTTTCGTTAAACTTTGACAGTAACTTAAGGAGGCTTACGTACATAATAGTTAAGCATTTAATCCCTCTCCACTTTAGCATTTTAGAAAAATTCGAGTAAACTATTAATATAATATAAACAAATAAAAATAACAGCTGCCTGCGAAAACAATTAATTATAATTAAAATTATATTTATACTAATAAATATATAAATACACAAAAAAACGAATTAATTGATAGATATTTGATGAAATTTTTTTCATGAAAGTTTTTTGTTAAGGAGTTTTTAAAAGTTTTAATGAAAAAAAATATTATAGTCAAAGTTTTATTTTCTAACGTTTCATCATGTTTTTCAAAATATTTTTTCTTTATTAAATAGATTTCTTTTCCATTAAAGAAATTAAAATGGGTTTCACTATAAAGTAAATAAATTTTTTTTTTTGAATTTAGTGCTGATCATCTTGTGAACAGCAAGTTCAACTCCCACATACAAATGAAAACATATTTTTGTGAGTTCCTTTAAAACGAAAACAAATTTCGGAACATGTTTTTTAATTAGTAATTAATTGAAATTTCCATAAATATTTTTTTTAATTATTGTAAGCAAACAAATTTTTATTTAAGTTTTCTTAATAATAAACGTGCAAATGATAAAATTTTTTATCATTTTCACGTGTTTTTGAACACTATGTCCGCCCATGGCAATTTGGCTGAAATTACTCCAACAATATGGCAACTATCAACTGTCAAAGTTCGGAAGTTCCTATTATAAGACCCATAAAATGGGTATATATATATGTATATACATTTGCGGCATATATGTGCTGATATTTACTTTGGTTCATAGTATTGCTTCAGCTGAATAAATTGTTTCAAACATTAAGCTTTCAAATGGAAATAACGCAGAAAGTTGCGAGTTTACGCTCTTGTCTCTAAATTTGTTGGAAAATTGGAAGCTTTTATTCCAAGTCAAGACTTAATTAACACATGTACATTCGCCATTTTTAATAAATCACCCACCCCTGTTTTATACGGCAAGTAGGTTCTTCATAAGACCCAGTAAACAGAGTAATAAATTTTTATATAGAAAATCCATGTACAACGAAAATGGCCATAAACAACCTTCTTTTTTAATTCGAAATTGTGATAAATAAAAACAAATATTTATGTAAACAAGGATCTGTTGCTTATAATTAAACATTTCATATGAATAGATTTTATATAGTGGTAATAGTAAGTGGTTTCAAAATTAGAATTAGGTAGAAGTAAATTCAAGTACGGTCACACGTTTTTTAGTAAATTTTCTTTTAACTTTGGGTTTTAAATGCCTTGCAAAATCGAAAACGTGTTTAAAAGGCATCGTCTTAAATAGTCTTGAAAATCTTTCAAAAGGACACAAGAGACAAAAGTAGAGATAAATGAATTCTACATAGTGCTACAACTATAAAACATTTATCGTACCGTAAATTATTTATAGTTTCACGATCATATTGAGAATAACATATTATAGTTCTTCCTTAATATTTGCCATATCCTCCTGTAAACTTTTCTTTCTCTTTTGTTTTCTAAAATACAAATTTGACGAAGAGTTCTTTAATATACAGTGTAAAGTATATTTTAGAAATCAAAGTATTAGAAAAGATATCGAAAGTTGTATAAACGTCTACGTAAGGATTTACATATGTACATGTACGTAAATGTCATGCATTTTAATTTTGATAAATATTTTCTTTCTACGTGCATAAGTGTATATTTTTGCAGATTTCTTATAGAAAATCTAATTTATCTTGACTTTTAAATCTCACCTGTCTATTACAATTACAATTACAGTTAATTATTTATTATCTTTCAGTGCCCAAATTAAACACAACTTTAATTTTTTATTGTCCTGTTTTGGAACCGTTTTTTAAATTTCTCAACGGCAACGGTGCCAATAATTTTGTGCGAATATTTGGAAGTAAAAGAAATATTATTCTTTTTGCTTTTTATATAAACTCGAGCTTTTAGTTTTCAATTTATATATACATAATATGCAAAAATTACGTTTGCATTTAGTTGGACATGTCCTTTGCTTCGTGAAATATTTCAGAAATGCGCAATTGACAAAAAAGCATAAAACAAACAAATGTTTAGTTGTTGCATTAAAAATTTGTTTAAATCCTCCTCCCTTTTACTTCCCCCAACCATAAATAATTCATACACACTCACCTTTGGCAACCCTTTTGCCACAATTGTAGCACGTTCTTAGGGGAATTAATGCATAAATAATTTATCATTACTTTTTAGTCCAATTCCATTCCAACTGAATATTCAGTGTTTTATAACGTTTATTCACACTTTTGGCTTTTATCTTTTTATTTTTTCGCCATTATTTGTTAATTTTTTTGGCTTCAAGTCAAAAATTTGGCTTAAATTTACTCTCTCATGGAAAGTGACTTGAATTCAATGCCTAAAAGGCTGCTGCTCTAACTTTTCCTTATTATGGAAATCTAAAGAACACATTCATATAATGTGCTTGAACACTCGGTGGTATGAGACTTTGTGAAACTTGATGGGAATTTTATTATTTAATGAAGAAAGAATTAAAAACAAACACTGGCAGTCTCGAATAGAACTAGAGTATAATAATACGAGTATGGGTGTTAGAATATTCATTCATTGTTCAAATTGTTTACCAACTTGTGTCTTATTTATTCATTTGCTCATTTACTGTTTATTGTTATTATATTGCAGGGTAATCCAAAATGATTCAGCGAACAGAATTTCTAGAAAATGGGCAAGAGATGTAGAACAAGTTAAAATTAAAAAAATCAATATATAAAAAATTTATATATAAAATAGTACAGTCAAATCCCGATAATTCGTACCCCGATAAATCGTAATTTCTGATAATTCGTAATAAACTGTCGGTCCCTTGAAAAAATCTCGTTAATTCGTAAAATTTCCATACATTTTGGTCCTCTCGCTAATTCGTAATTTTTTTTTTCAAATAAAATCTTCTTTACCTCTTATAAATCGTAATTGTTTTTAGTTTATCGCTATTTTTATGACGTGGGTTTTTGCTTGTGTGTGTGTTTATATTCTTAAGATCAGTTTGGTACATGAATAATAAGGAAAAATGTCAAAGCGCACGCATAAAACTCTATCGGTGTTACAAAAACAAAAAAATTTTGCAGCCATTGACAATGGAGAGAAAAAATAGACGTTTGTTAAGCGATTTGAAAATGCTCCATCAACTCTTACTTCATTCCTTCAAAAAAGAGAATTTATTATTTTTCGCTAAAGCCCGAAAAACTACCTGAATATTCAGAGCTTGAAAATTCTGTAGTTTTATGGTTTACACAGTGGCTAACATTCCGATTAGTGGACCATTACTATCGGAAAAAGCAGTACGTTTTGCAAAAAAGTAAATCTAAATGATTCTATAGCAAGCAACGGCTGGCTCGATCGCTTTAAAAAACGGAAAAACATAACATTTAAAAAAATCTGCGGTGAAAGTTCGGCCGTTAATGAAAATATATGTTCAGAATGGAAAGAAAAACTTTGGCAAAAGATTATGATGCAAAAGACATTTTCAACGCAGATAAAACTGGCTTATTTTTTAAATGAATTTGTCAGTTTTATTTTGTTGTTTTTTGTTTGCTATTAAAATTACATGTATTTTATGTATTTATTTAATTTTTATTTTATTTTTAACAATTGTTTTTTATGTTTTTTTCTCACTTTAGTAAATAAATTGAAAAACACCGTTAATTCGTATTTATTTTGTTTTAACCCAGTTAAATCGACAACCCGCTAAATTGAAAACCCATATAATTCGTAAGAAATGGATGGTCCCTTGCGATTACGAATTATCGGGATTCCACTTTAATTCCAAATGTCAAGCATCGACATTGCTCCAATTTACCATAGTGCCCAGGAATAAAGGGGAAAAACTAAGGTGTAAGGCTTCATTAATGCATAATGTTAACATTTAAATAACTTTCTATGCATTTAAGAAACATTTCTTTCGTTTCTTAAGATTGAGTTCTTTCGGGAACACAGAGTGATTAATACTATTAAAATTTCTTTATATAAATATATATATTTATACATCCTAAAAGTATGCAACACATTTTATATAATTAAAATGCCACAAACTATGCTTTGATTTTTGATTCCTCTGCACTCATGGTATATTTTTGTTGTTGTTGCATATTTGCTTAGAGCACAACTTTTATGCTAACAATTATTCATATTACTGTTTGCGTTGTGATAAAATTGCAAAATAAAATGTTGTATTAAGCAATATTTTGAATAAATTATTTTCCCATATGTGCAGGCAAATATGTGTGTGCATTATTTGTAATTTAGCAAACAAAATAAATTAGCAAATCGGATATGTTTTGTCTGTAGTTATATAATCTGCCAAATTCTTCACACAAAAATCGTGGGGGAAAGTGAAGCCAATTCTTAAAAACCTAATTATAAATTGATTAGTTTCATTAAATATTAAATAAATTAATTCTTAACGATAACACTAGTGCTGGTGAAAACTGAACACAAAGAGTTTGTTTCGTAATTAGATTCAACTATTTTGAATTATTGGAGTTCAAATTTATGCATTTGCCTTAAGAAATGCAACACACATAAATTTAAATTAGTTATTTGAAGCAGAAAAAATAAGCGAACTTAATTAAAATCTTGCAACTGAATATTTTCGTAAAATTAACTCTAAGAAAAAATATATGATTTAAGTAAAAGTTACATCCGAGAGTAGGAAAACAAGCCACCTGAATTTCTTGTCCTTTAGGTATGGAAAATTATAAATGAAACCGTGAAACAATTATCAAACAAATTAGTTTGAAAATATTCTTGTTTGCCTTTTTATGTAAATAAAAATTGCATGTCTGTAGACTTTTGTAACTAATAAAGTTCAAATACACTAAAGTTTATTATTTAGAACTTTTAACAACTTGTAAACTTTTTTGCTGACCATTGTTGGGGGAAAAGCAACGTTTGACGTTATTAGGTTTGCAGTTACATAAATAAGTAAATAGAATAACTTTATTCTATTGGAAGGCGCATTAGTTATATTTGCATTGAGTAAAAATATTGGAGCAAGGCGACAGTACAGATATGTCGAGACTGTCGAGACATGAATTATAAACTTTCCTAACTATCGATTTTAAGTTACTTCAGAACAAGAGCTTCCAAAAATATGGAGAAAGAAGTATATATTTGTCTATGTCTTGTCTATATCTTGTCTATATCCTGTATGTGTCTTGTCTATGACTCGTCTATGTCTATGTCTTGCCATTTTGATGTCTTGTCTATATCTTGTTTATGTCTTGTCTATGTTTTGGGCTGTGTCTTGTTTTGTCCATGTCCTAAATATGTGTTGTCTATGACTTATCTAGTCTATGTTTTGCATATGTATTGTCTTGTCTATGATTTGTCTATGTCTTTCTATATTTTGTATTGCCAGTGTCTTGTCTTTGTCTTGTATATGTCTTATTTTGTCTATGGCTTATATATGGTAGTTTCTGTCTTGTCTTGTCTGTGTCTTAACTTGTCTATGTCTTACCTACGCCCCTGTGTACGACTTGTATATTTCTCCTCTATTTTGTCTTTTCTATGTATTGTCTATGCCTTGTCTACGTCTTTTTATATGTCTTGTTTAAGTCTTGTATATGTCGTATATTGTCTATATCTTGCCTATATCTTGCATATCTCTTATATTGTCCTGTATATGTCTTGCCTATGATTGTCTATATATTGCTTATGTTCGTCTACGTCTTGCCTTGTCTATGTCTTAATTTGTCATTGTCTTGTCTATGTCTTGGCTATGCCCTGTCTATGACTTATATATATCTCGTCTTTCTTTTCCTATCTATGTCTTGTCTAAGTCTTGTCTATGTATTGTCTATGGCTTTTCTGTGCCTAATCTATGTCTTGTCTTTGACTGGCTTATATCCTATTTATGTTTTATCTATATTCTATTTACATCTCAGCTAAGATTTGCCCAAGTCCTGTCTATGTTTTATCTACGTTTGTGGTATTTTTATGTGTTAATGATACTTTTCTTATTTTTAGCTTCTCTTTAATAATTATCTAAAACCGCTTTACTCGCATAGTGAATATTGTTAGTTGCTAAATATTTATGGAAAGTCAGAAATCTATTTCCTCTTGAGTACACAGTGGAGGTTTGATGATGCCACTGACTTGTGAATTTTTAAAAATTTCTGAGTAAGAACCCCTTATGTAAAGCTAAAAACGTACATGAAGAGGCATGAGAGGCCTCGTTTGTCATCCTGTCTATATTTAAGTGTCTCATATTTTATACGATTGATCTATGTGGAGTATCCTGTTGACATTACCAAACATTTGTGCATCAGTTACATCGGCACTCATACAACTTGTTTGTTTGTTTGTTTTTCTACAATTTCTTCTGTTCGGTATTTTTATGCCATTCAACTGAAGGATATTGAACCCTTATTTATAACAACAACAAAAAAACACATGATACATGTTGACATGTTTACATAGGATTTATCAATTATGCACAATAGAAAACTTTGTTAAAGGATGTAAAATACATGCAGCTTTTACATATAAATACATATAGATTTATGTACGTTGCAATTTAGTTTAAAAACGTATTCATACTTGCGACCTTAATTTTTTTTTTTTTTGTAATTTTTACTTGTTTCCACTTTATTTGTCATCAAAATTCAGAAACAAATTTTTTAAAGAAATCAAATAAAACTTGCATGCCACATTTAACTTTTTTTCATTAAATGTGTACAAAACAAGCTGTTTTTTGTGTGTAACCTGTAACACTGGCATTAGAGTATTGTAAAATGTGACAGTTGTTTTAAAAACCCATTCCAAATCTTACCCATTGTGCAGTGTCACAAATCGTAGTAAAAAATCTTAATATAAAAATAAAAAAATATAAAAACACAAAAAGATTGCTATCAATATATTTATATAATAGAAAATTAAATAAACTAACAAAAATGTTTAACAGCATTGTTCGTTCAAATAAAAAAAGGAAAAAAAGTTTATATAGGTATGTACATACACATATGTATGTATGTATATACATGTACATGTATATACATGTACATATGTATGTATGTATATAATGCATTAATTGAAATCCTATCTATTTGTTTATGGATTAGAATTTGAGTTTCGTTCTATTTTGTTGCATGTGCTTGTATTTTTGAGGGGAGGGGGAGGGGTGAGTAACGATTAAAAGGACACAAGATTTCTATAGAGATTTTTCTATTTGCTAGTAGATATGAATGCCATACTGTTTGGTTTAGTTTATGTTTTCTCTTCTACTATGACTTTGATGTCCTTTGTATGGAATATCAACAATCAAAGAAGTCAATTTGCATGTTAAGTTGGATGAAAATTGATGACGTTGATGATGATGACAGTGTGTGTTATAATAAATAGAAATTGAATGAAAAGCAACGATTGAATAGCATTATGGTCGACTTAGAAGGTAGTAAATATGGCTTGTTAATGATGCAAATAAAATTATTGACTTGACAAAATGTATTTTCCTTTATGCTCCTCGTATATATTTAAAATTTAATTATTCTGATAGTTTCAGTACTGCAAATGTATGGAATCTAAATATGTCAAAGATTTTACGTCAGTACCTGCCCGAAGGCCTTACCTGACGGTGCTCTTCGCACTGGGTGAATAAAGCCGTTCACCACCGTCCCGTCACCCCTCACAGACGCACATGCTGGGTGAGACAACAACATGTGCGCCTACGAGGGGCAACTTGGTAGCAAATTCTGTACAGGCTGCAGAACCATGTACAGACACTTTGCTGAAGTGTTGGAGCTATCTAACCTCCTACTACCCCGATGGCCCGGCAGCAAAATAGTGCCCCCATCTTACCTGAGGCTTCGCCCACCGCAAAACATCAGAGTAGCTTTGTCGAATAGCAACAACACCTAGAGATATACGGCCTGAAGAGAGCATCTATAATCAGTCACTAGCACCTCTTACAGACACACTACATCTGACCCATAACTCTTCCCGCGTATCTTTGGGTTTTAACCACAGCCACCACGTGATCCCCGAAGGGGTCTCACCAATAACCAGTCTAGGACAAGTCCTAGGGGCTACTGGTTCCCGTGGCACCAGATAGGACTCTGGTCAGCCGCGTGTTAAAAACACCTCCGATTTTAGGTCCCGTGCAAACCTGAGGTATCGGTAGCACCTCTACCCAGACAAGCATAGGCAGAGCTACTTCCTTAAATTAAATATATGCACGCCCGTTGCCCTGTTATGTCCAGGGATAGGGTAGTGACATATAAGTTCAAGGGGTATTGGCCAAAGGTCAAGGTCTGGAAAAACCAGATTACCCACTTACCGGACGAGCGAGCGAACCCACCTTCACCTTTAATTTACTTGCATGCGCGCCCGTTGCCCTGTTGTTTCAGGGATTGGGTAGCAACATACAAGTTTTTAGGGGTTATCAGCAAAAAGGCCTAGGTCCGGAAACCTGATAACCCTATACCCCAGGAGGTTCAACACCAAGCCACCAAGACAGGATGCATTGACCGCGCCCCCTGGGGGGATGGAATCTAAAAAAAAAAAAAAAGGTTGAAATTCGATTGTTTTGTTTTTGAGTCATCTGATTAAAGTCAAATTAAATATGTTGGGAAATCTTAAAATGTCCGCCACCGACCTAAGGATCTATTATATGAGTATTCATTAAAAGAGAGTAAAAGAAAGGATATTAATCTGATTGGTTACTTTTAGATTGCTTGCACCAGTTTAACACCAAATTTTCCTTCGATTCTATTTTAAATCTTTTGAAGTCTATATCATGTAGTCACTTTAGATGCCATTCTCTTAGTTGATGTCATCACAATAACAGTCGGAGATTAAATCATTAATGTGGGCGATGAAACCCTTTGGCTCTACGACTAGATGAAGTAAATTTCATTACTATTTCTAGTAAATAGAGAGTGTTGAAGAGATAAAATAGTACCAGAAGGCAAATTCCGGAATTCGATATCGATAGAAATTTCGATTCAATTTCAGAATATTTTTTTTTTAATTATGATTGATCAGACATATCAGTCAAATATTTTGTACTTTCAAGACTCTGGATAGAATTATTAATATCTCCTCGCCCATGTAGGTCATTTTACGCATATTCTAATTAAACAGTAGCTTTACTTCGGTGTTTTTGTTCTTTTCTTCTGGAAATATTCACCAGGCTCTGTCTGTTGTATAGAGAAGAAACTCTAGACCAGCTATGGAATCAGTCCAACTACTGCGTTTATTCTTAGCTGAATGCAAAACCGGCAGTCATCTACATTACAGATTTTTCACAACCGATTTTGGAAGCCACTGAACCACGAGATGTGCCCATGTCCTCTTGGCTTACAACTCGATCAAGGACTTTGCCGCGAATTCAATTAATTGTACTGAACAAGTTTCGCCAGTAGTAGCATACAAATTCGATTGGAATCATCGATACTGATCATGATACTGCACAAAAGTGTAGAAAGTTCTCTTCTAAAATAAATTATCTTTATCTAGAAAAAGTCCTTATTTATATAAAACCACCTTTGACGAATATAGGGTGACCTTATTCGTTCATGTTTATTAAAAAAAGGACCTTTTTAGGGTATAAAGAGCAATTCCATTAATAAATTCTTTAAGGGTAAATATTTATTTACTGAAACAAAAAAAAAAAAAAAAAAAAAAAAAAATAATAAACAACACAGCTGTGACCAGTTTTTATGGAAATTATGAATGTTTAAGATGTTCGAATAGTTTGGCATCATTGGCATCTACTCTATGCCATTTCCGTCTAATTCTTTATTCGTTTTCATTTCATGCAAATAATCTTTATATCATTTGATATCTCTAAATCACATCGCATGATGCCAATAAGTAAAATTCAATCATTGACAGATGCAAAGATTGATTAGGAATGGAAATACAATTGAAGGATAATAATTGGAAACATTTTCTTATATTCGTCCTGCTTTAACATATTGTGGATTTTTGTATATTACTTTTATGTTTTCAAAGATATTAAGTTCCAAGAGTATGTAGCCAACAGTTAATTCGATTGGGTACTTATTGCATATCATAAATGTTTTATTAAAATTAGTTTCCTTCTTTTCCTATTGCAGAGTAGGAGTTAGTAAAATTGAAGAAGTTTATAATCGAAATTCTGGTAGATATTAATTAAAATAGTCCTGCTTGCATAAACATTAGTCTTTTAATTTTTTTATCTTTGAAATTAGTAAAAAAAATATTAGATGAAGGAAACAAGACAGTTTTTATGTCTTTGAGTTGTACGAGAATTTAAATTGAAAATCAAAATTCTTGTAATTATGAACAAAGACAGATTCAGTCAGTCAATATTTTGCTGACACCAACTGCTATTGAAGGTTGGTCAAGGACTAGTATGAAGTTGAGTTATAAAATATTGATTTTGTTGTGAACAAAATTGAAAAACATTATTTTTTTAACTTTGCTCTTTCACAGTGAAAGTACTTTGATTAATACGGAAAGTGCCAAAAAAAATTAAAAAAAAAAGATTTTTTTTGCTTTATTATTTACACTGCATAACACAAAAAACTAACAAGATTCCCACGGCTGATTTTGGCAGAGAGCAAATAATATATATTTTCACATATGTTTTTTATTAAATTAATAAATTTTATTTACTTTTTTCAAGATTAAAGTCTCTTCTTTTTTAATAATCGATATTTCGGAACTCATCGAGTATCATCTTAAGCAATATGATACTCGATAAAAGGAGATATTTACCTGGAAGGTGGCACTCGATGAGTACCGAAATATCGGTTATTAAGATTAAAAATAAAGAGACTTTAAGCTTGAAGAAAATAAATAAAATTTATTAATTAAAATAAAACGGTAAAAAGTAGAAAAACTATTTTTTTTATTAAATATATACAAAGTGTTTTAGTTAAAACGTTTTCAACTGTTTTGCCCTTGCGGAAAATATATAATACAATGTTATTTTTATGGAAATGTATGATATATTACCTGCTTATGGGAAGCACATCTGAGTGCTACCGAACGCACCACAGGTTACGGATAGTGGTACGTTTCGTAGATATGCAGAATAGCTGCCCTTGGCAGTCACGGACAGTGAGAAGTTGCAAGGGTCTTTCAAGCTCCCACTAAATCATGTGTTTGCCTTTGATCCAACAACACAAACATATTGGCCCCATTGGACTAAATTCCAGGGTAAGTGCATGCCTGTATTCGATATTGGCAGCCGCAATAACAGGATCCGACGTTCTGGCCTAATCAGCCATTCATCTTAGAGGGAACCTGATTATCGAAATCATGGCTAACTAAGGCGTATGTCTGAACATGGCATAATATTTGGGCCATAATTTATTTAAACAGCAAAAGACTTTTAGTGCTCTGCATATGTGTTTTTAAAAGATGATTTTTCATTAAAGGAGATGTTTATCTCTGAATGGAATAGGCAGTCTTTGGCATACACGGGGATTACACCGTATTTCGATTCCTAAGAAAAATTAAATAGTACCGTGTAGTATAATTTTCGTATTTCTTGTTACGAAAATGAAATAAAGCCCTTTCGAAAGAATAAAATCCGCGTTCAGGAGTCACCGTATTTCTAGCGTCAGATGTGAATTTTTTGTAGGAAACCTAATTCGTGTAAATAGAAATAAAAATACAAAATTGAAGCATTTAAACACTAAATTAAAATTTACTAATCTTGGTTTTGGTTAAAAAAAATAATAATAATAGTCACAATTTATCAATATTAAATATATTTAATTAAAGTTGAAATTCAAAATGGCTTTAGCCACAACAAATAATAATTTTGGAAAGATCAGTTGAGGAGTATATTCCAAATAATAAATTTCGATTTAGGTATTGAAAATATTTAATACTTGTGCTCCTAAAGGAATGACCCTAAGGAAGGTACATACGCAAATCCAATACAATATGGAGGAGTAATAAATTTCATGATAAAGCATCCAGACTTGCTAGAAACTATAAACAGAACTGAAAAGAATGGGACTGAAAAATGCCAGGGAAGAGGTGGATTTCTTCCAAAACAGACAAATATATTTTGGACATTGTAAGCTTCAATTACTATAATAAAGAAGACTAAATAAGATATTTTTTCTTTAACGAATTTTTATCGGGATATTTTCTTCAATTATGGATCTTAAGTCACCACGTTATCATAATTTAATCCCGCTGTCATCGTTTCGGTTAAATTACTTAATACGGTTTTCCTTTCGATTCGAAAATTGCTGTCGAGAGATGTTAAAATCATCAGAAGTTATCGAAATTTGCACTACTCTCGGGTCACTATCGCCAAATTTGTATGAAATTTATTTTACTGGCCCAATAGAAAATCATACAAATACTGAGACTATAAAGTCATATCCAAGATCTATGAAAAAGCCTTGTCATTGTATGATGATCTCTTTCTTGATGATAATTCACCAATTTGGAAGCTGTTTTCAATATGTTGAAAAAATTTAATTTCTTATGCGATTTTTTCTTGCAAAAAAAGTAATTTTATATTAAATTGCATTAAGATATTTAACACTGAAAATAAACTTTGGAATTGAAAACTGTTCGGTTTGGTTAAGAGAATATTCGGTTTGGAATAAGAGAAATCGTGTTTATGTACATTTAAAGAAATAAGTATTTTTTTTTTGTTGCAAAAATAGGTTTTTCTAGAATAGAAAGCAGGTTGCTAAAAGCACAAAGGAGCGCCAGTCAGTTGTTTTAAAAGCTCTATTGTCTAACCAAAGCTCACTTTTTAAATATCTCCCATTATATCATCGCAAGCAGAACTAAATTTTTTTTTGGAAATACAATTTTCTCGTTTTAAAAATTTTTGTATTCGTGTGAAAAAAACATATCGCCAACTATTAGGACGCTTTGTCGTTTGTATAATTTTCACGTTGCATTACAATATTCGTCAAACATTTCATTTGAATTAAATGAAATATTACACTTTTTTCCAAAAAAAAAAAAAAAAAATTCTTTGTGGCACAATTTTGTGTTTCACCGGTAAATTTTATTCATAAAAAATTTGGATAAAACTTGCAACAGAGTTTAATTATGCCAGTCCTTTAGTCTTGATAAATACTAATGGTGAGGCCATAACAAATTTTACTTTTTTTATATATTTTCCTTCACATCCAGTTCTAAAATTCTTATAGAAAAACTAACTTTTCAATACTGATTCATGCTTTTCATTCCAAATTGATTAATTGTTTAATAATTTGTAAAAATTTCTAAATCATGACGTTATTTAAAATGATTAAGTTGTCATATGGAAGAATACACGAGCAAGCAACCAGCCACCGCAAAACATCCTTCAAATTCTTAATCGATTAGCGATTTCGAACAAATTTCCAACTCACAAGGACACGGAGCTCATGCATATTTGAAGACTTTAAAAGTGATTGATGGTGCTTAACAACCTGTTGTAGTTCCTTCTATTCTTTCAGACCAAAGTTAAGGAAATTTGCTACAAATTATTTCACTGTCACTATCATTTGACAATTCATCATGATGTCAGGCAGGAGAAGTAAACGACCGAATAGTGTATGATGGAATATGAATTGCGTTTTATTATTTTTTTGTTGCTGCTTTTAGTCTTTTGTTAACGGGGGAGGAGTGCAAATCAACCACCCTTAAATGGTTTTTTTTTTCAATTTACTTTTAGCAAATTATTCATGCACATTTGTATAAGCGGCTTAAATAAAGTTTTTCATTAAAATTTACTCAACCGCATAAATAGAAGTCAAAATCAATGCTATTATGCCATTTTTCCAAACAAACCTTCATGTGTTTGTGTGGGTATTCTAACATGCCACAAGTCTTTTAGATGATAGTTTGCGAACGGCCAGTGATTAAGGAGGTAAAGGGCAAGACAACCTGCATGATGTGTTTGTTGTACTTTCTATAAATAAGAGAATTTTCTTTATTAAAAATACATAAATGGCTGATTGCCTTTTTCTCTACATCTTTGTGCCATCTAAATATCTACGCATTCCATATATATTTTTGTCATGCCACATCACTGACTGTGAGCAGACAGACAATTTCCTTAAAATGTTATTACATGGTTCCAAGTTAAAAAAGTTTTTTTTCGCTTTTTGCTACTAATTTTTTTGAAAGAAAAACTTTATCAAACAGTATTCATGATTATGAAATGGCGTATTTTCTAACTGTCGAATTAAGTGGGCAAAAAATAAAGTTATGAAAGAACGTCCCAACTCCCCAATATATTGGACACAAGTAAAGTAAAATGTGTCGCTGTGCATATCTTCTTCATACAGTTTGTCAGTAAGATATTTGCAATGCACGACAAATAAAAAAGAAACTTGAAAGAAAAAATATAATAGTTTAATTTATTTATACTTATTTATTAAATATTAAAACCAAGAACTATAATTCAACTAATAAGCGGTTTGTAGAGAAGAAAATAGAAATCAAAATGACAGAACACTACCCACCAAAAACCATTAACGCATCCCGACAAAAGCTCAACTTGAAATTCTGTAAATATCTTTCGTATATCTTTATAAATGAAATAAAAAGCATGTGGCGTTCTTTTTATAAAAATAAATTTTACCTTTAAAATATGGAAAAAGTATTTATTGCACCAAAAGCTTTGTAAGGTGATGCCTTTTTCTAGTTCACAATAGAACAGAACCAAAATTGTTGCCTGGTGTGAGTTACACTTGATATTAATGTTTATTTGGCGTATTGATTATTAAAAAAATTGCTCAATCTCTAGCATATTTAAAATCTTTAAACAATTTAAATCATGCATCTATTGGCAATTTCATTTAAGAAAAAAAATATTGCCGTAAATATGAAGAAGACTTTTTCCAAGACCGTCGCAATGTGATGCCTATTTCGGGTTGAACAAGTTGCCTGAAATATTTGATGTCCACTACAATTCAATAAAATGTAATAAATATGTCAGAAACTAGAACTGAGGTATAAGAAGTAGTTTTTGCTACATAAAAAATTAAAAAACGATATGAAAGGATATTGGGCTACATAGATTACAGGTCATGTTTTAACCGATGATTTGTTTTAATTGATGAGGATTTATTTTTAAAAACTTGAAGGGTGACTCGAACGATAAATTTAAATTTTATTTCGACCGACGAAAAATATTTCGAAGACTTAAAGCAACCTCTGTAGCAGAGAACATGGCGAGAATTTTAAAAAATACAATCGAGTTTGGGTAAACAAAAATGGAAAATTTCAGCGATCGCTTCTAATTTAAGATAGATTTTCTTTTGGTCGCACTTCGGATAATACGAGAGAAGATAAAAAAGTCATTACTTGTTAAATTTCCTGTCTCTTGACTGGTCCAGTCAGTTGAATCCAGTCTAAATTTGAAAAATCTGGTTCACTTAGCTTGCGTTTGACAGCCATTGATAACAGACTACCGCGTCATCTGAGAAGAAAATGAAAAAAATTGGATTTCGTGTACTCATTTAAGAATTAATTAAAAAAAAAAAAAAAAAAAAACAATCACTCCAAGCCTACGCTTGATAAATACTGGTTGTGTGGGAAATCTGCACAATCAATTTCAATGCTACAAAAGTGGTTTATTGAATTTTATTGTGGCCGTACAAGCGCGGAAGATGCAGAACGTTTTGGATGGCCACTTGACATATCTGCAACCGAGACAATTAAAAAATTCACGATACAGTGTTGGCCGATCGGAGAAGGAAAAACAGGAGATTGTGAAAGCCTCAAGGCTCAGTGATTTCAATTTTGAATGATTACTTGGCTATGAGATGGGTGCCGCCTTTGCTCACAATCGACCACAAACGCATTCGTATGACAACTTTGGAAGAGAGTTTGAGGTTTTTCAACAGCGATATGAACGAGTTTTTACCACTGCAACATACCAGAGACGAAACTGCAGTCAAAACAGTGTGTTTCTTTGGGAGAATTGAAGCAGAAGTAGGCCAAGGCGGGTTTCACAGCATATAAAGCCATGGCCAGCGTTTTTTGGGATGCACGCAGTATGATACACATTGACCACCTTCAAAATGATAAAATAATGTATGGTGAATACTATGCTAAGTTATTGTGTCGATTTAATTACGTTTTGAAAAAACTAACGCATTTGATCAACAAAAAAATTCTTTAAAAGCAGAACAACGCCAAGCTGCCTACATGTGCAATTTCCGTGACGAAATTTCATGAATTAGCCTACGAATTGTTCGCTCATCTGCTTTATTCTCCAGATTTAACTCCAAATAAATATTTCTTGCACCCAAAACTGAAGGAATGGCTTGGCAGAAAGAGATTTGACTCCAAGGATGAAATCATATCACAAACAAATACCTGTTTTGATGACCTCTAAAAGTCTTAATTTTTGGAATGGATAAAAAAATTTGAGAAACGTTAGACAAAGTGTGACAAAGTGACCTCAAAGGAGACAATGTTAAATAATAAAATGATTTTTTTTATGCAAAAACTTGTGTCTTATTCAAAGAGTTACCGAGTTATTCACCTGCCTGCGTATAAAACCGTTTGGCTTAAACGAATTTAGCATGAAGAAGTTCTTTGAACCGCAAATAAATAATGCGAGACATACTAAAAAGGAAATAGATGTATTGCGATTTTGAGTCAAAATTCACTTTGTAAACTGAGATTTTGTCATTTGCAGGTTCTCCCTTATTTTACACTACAATGCCTAAAGGACGCTAAGGCCAAACCTTTTGTAATACTAATTTTTATTGAATAAAATGAATTAAAAAAAACAAGATTTTAAGGACTGTATTTATATTTATATTTATATATAATGCAATTAAAATGAGCCAATTCGTTTCGTTAGCGGTAAAGATATATTTCTATTTATTTGCTATTAAAAGAGTTCCGTTTCACATCATCTTGAACTTTTACAAACTAAAGTTTCGTCGAAATATTTTTTTGTTTGAGCGAGTGTTCTTTTAAGCGAAATAAAGTGCTTTAAAATTAATCAATATCTATAGTTAAAATATTTGTTTTGAATCAAGCGACTTATTATTTCAAATGTCGTTCGTTTATCCAAATTTAATTGTATAACACTGTATAGCCATTTTCCTTCAAATTATACATTTTGGGTATGGAATTCTACTTTTTAAATTTTGCGACGCTGTCCATTATTAATAACATTTAACCTTCAGTTTTTAACGCTCGCATTTCGCGCAACATTTGCCATTGTGCCTCGTAGGGACTCGCAAGCTTAAACAGCTGATTTATTAGATTTGCAATGTATTTACTTGCTACTGATTACCCACGATTAAAGTAATATATCAGTTGAAAGTAAATCTAGGTAACATCAGTTGGAAAATATCAGCATTTGGATCACATATTGATCATATTTTCATATTTATTCACCTTAATTATCTATGAAATATCTATTAGATGGATAAAAATCCTTTAGTTTGATGCTTTTTGAATGCAATGGCAAAATTAATTTATATTTGATAATGATAATACTGGAGAATCATAACATCTAGTTCTTAAAAGTTTATGAAGGATCAAAATCGCACAAGAATTTTCCCAACACTTTCCATACACTTCAAACACAATAAGAAATTAATTGAAAAAAAAATATTTTTTGTAAACATTTTTTTATTTCTACGTAGTCTGCGAAGCACGCCGGGTTTCAGCTGTTCTCTTATGAATGAAGTCTTACGTTGTTCATTATCTGAAAGGAAAAGTTTTTTAAAGCGTAAAAACTGTTTCTATTGTTAAAAAAAACAAAATATTGGAAATATATATAAATAAAATATATATAGAAAATGCTGTCATTTTTTTTATAAATAGGGTCGTTGTTAACAGATAACACTTGTGAAGTAGATATTTGTATAAAAAGGCTAGTAAAAAGGGCATCCTGTATCATACGTTATGTATGGAGTAGTTAATTTTATAAATGATTCCCAGTTGCCGTATGTCTTTTATATGTAATGTATCGAATCCTTAAAGATCCTGGCATTTAATAGCACATTTGCCTTTTTAAGCACTTTAAGGCATTCTGGGAGAAAAAAATGTGTGTAGTTTGTTTTTAAAATAAATATATTTATTTTGATACATTCATATGTATGTATGTATGTGTGTATGTAAATGAAAAATCAATTAAAACTAAAATATATTTGTTATGGACAATTTAATACAAAATATTCATTCAAATATACATATATTTTGGGAGTGCAAAAAAGAAGTCATCTTCAAGGAGTGACATTGTCAACACTTCCCAGAATCCAATAGTGAATTTTTTCAACTTCCTATGAAGTTAAGTTAATAAAATTTTCATAAAACACATGAATTATTTCAGCGTCTCGAAATCCTTTTTCATAAAAACATAAACCTATGCGAACTATTATTTTTTCTTCTATTTTTCCAATAAATAAGCCAAGAAATTACTTACACAAAAAAATGAATATTGTTACTATTCACATAAAACAAATTTTAGCATAATATAAAATTATTTTCTTTGTAAAAAGAACAAAACCTATAGCGAAGATAAGCTTCCAAATCAGTGAATAGGAATCAAAAAATAAACATCTTGCAATGAGAAGTCTAATATGGATTAGGTTCAACAGGCAGCTTTTGCTCACTGGGGTCCATAATTTGGCCCCTTTGTGCTACCGGTGATCAATAGAGAAAGAAAACTTTGAAGCAAAAAAGTAAAGAAGACAGAAAATAATAAAAATCTATAGCAGGATTCAATCTTGCAACCTTCTAACTATTGGTCTAGACACTAGCCATTAGTCTACAAGGGCACCTTGAGTTGCAAATGATCCAAATTGCCACCACTTACGGATCCTAAGCTCAGCATTTTCATGACTTCCTTCTAAACTGGTTTTTTTTAACTAGGTTAATATTAATTCCTTTCTAACGTTAAGAATGCCAACAACTCAATTAATTTAAAATATTTTAGCATCCAAGAAATCATATTTTTCACATTCATGCAAAATGTTGCAATTTTAATACTCATTATTTTTTAATTACACTCTTTTATAAAAACTTTTTGCCAAATGAGTCTGGCCAAAGAGTCTGGCGACCCCTCTGCTAATGATGTGTTAATAATTCAAAGATTTTTCTATAATATTTTCCGCTTAAAGCAAATGATATTAAATGGCGAAGTCACAGAGTAAATTATTCATAAAAATTAATTTACTCCATTAGGCAAATAAACAGCCTTTGGCTTAGCCTAAGGCAAACAAAAAGTGAAACGAATTAAAAAAATAAAATAAAAGCAAGTGTCCTTTCAACAAAATAATTACAACAACAAAAGTGTAGACGGCGGAAAATCAAGGAAAAGAGTGTAAAGACTAAGAAAAGAAACAGATTTATTATTAATTAAATGTCATTGGCCATTAAAAAGAAACCTTTGAAAATAAAGAAAAATAAAAATAAAAATTTAAAACTTTTGTTGCTAATAATTTTTCATGGCAACAAAAGCAGAAAGTTTATCCTGAGTCTCTTATAAACTAAACAACTAAGAAACGTGAGAGAATAAGGAGTTCAACAGGGAGTCAAGGATTAGAAGCAGAGTTTTTGTGTTTATTTGTTTTTCAGGTACTCCTTCTCTTTCCTACTACATATACAACGTTGTTTACTCCAACATCAGGTGACTTTCCAAGTTTTTTTTTCGATTCAACTTGATATTATTAAAAGCAAATAAAATAGAAAGGAAAGAACTTAATAAAAGGAGCATCATTAGACATTGATTAAATTGTTATTTGCATCAAGAGAGTTTTAAAAATGAATCTTTTAGCAAATATTTTTGTCCTTTTTTTAAACTGCTGCTAATTGTGCAGCAGCAGATTGACTTAAAAAATCAAGGAAAAATAAAAAATATGTAATGAGAAAACATTATTATTATCAGTGTCATGCAATTTTTACACTTTAAATAAAATTTTAATGGACATTTAATTAATTTAAATATTGCATCCTCTTTTCGCTCTCGCTTCTGCTCCTTTGCAGGTTCACCGGAAATGGCTTTTATACATGCCTTGGCTGCTGCCACAGTTACCAGCTTTATAGCACGTGCTTGTCGTGATGGCCAGCTGGCATCATGTGGCTGCTCTAGTGGCTCCCGGCCCAAACAATTGCACGATGATTGGACCTGGGGTGGCTGTGGTGATAATTTGGAATACGCTTACAAGTGAGTCTTTTAATTATGTTTAATATTTATTTATTACACAACGTTTTTGTTCGATGAAAATGTACATTGTCTACTTTGGCGCAAGTATTTATTTATTTCTGTCTGTATTATTTACATTTAAGCTTGTTAATTAATTAATTGAAATTATATTTATCCATGCTTTTAATATGCTAGACTATTAAGTCTAATACGTAAAAAAGCGATTTAAATTAATTAAAATTATCTGATAACAATTAAGTGGAATGAACTTGTGAGAGAGAAAAGGCTAGAAAGCAATTTATTTATGATGTTTTTTTTATAAAAAAGTGCAAAACTTTTTGCCCGTTTGAAAAAGGGGATTTGGTGTTATTTTATAAACGCCATCTTATTAAATTGAGCGATAAGTAAATTTTTTTGAATATAAATTGCTCAACAAAATGCTACAAGCTCTCTTAGAGGTGTGTCGTATAATAAAACAATAAGAATTGTTCCCTTGGAACAGTATTTTTATACAAAAAGTAAAGACAGATTCTGATTAAATTTGATGGGCTAGAAGTTTTAAAAGAACATATTGTTAATTGGAAATAGAAGAATAAATTTTTGGAAATTAATTAATCCTGCAAAGAAATTCTCCTAATCTAATTCAAATTCAGGATAATACATTCAAACATTTTATAGATTAATACATTTTAATAAAAAATCTCATGGCCAAACCGAATTGTTGGGATGTTGACAACGAAACAAATTTAAAAAGAGTTGGCATTCCGAAACGACGTTTTCAAATAAATAAAAAAATAGCTCTGGGTCTATTTTATAAATTTTAGTTTCAAAAGTTTTTATTGGTAATTGTAACAAATTTAATAAAATTATATGGTACCTGAAATAATATTTAACAAATCGTAGTTTTTTTTTCATATTTTCGCTTTAGCTATTGATATGCTGACATTTTCACTGGTCACTAAACCAAATCGTCAGTGAATTTTAAGCATTTTGTAAAAAAATTCCATCTCATATGTTTATGACAAAATATTGAAGCACAATATGAGAATTTTCTATCGTATATCGAGATTAAAAAATAAAATAATTGACACCTAAAAGGCGTCTTGTGTTAAAAAATATATAAAGCAAGAAAAATAAAATACACACATATTGAGTATATTTGTTTATTGTGCTGTTTGTATTAGAGCATTGTAAGCTTACTATGCTTATGTATTTTGTAAAGCTTATAGACGATAGATAATTCTCATATTGTATTTGATTTCTTTGGCATAAACTGCTTAAAGTTCACTAGCGATGTCGCTTAGCGACCAATGAAATGTCGACATATTAACAGCTAAAACCACATCAACTAGTACATTTTTAAAATCCAATTGTTTAAACGATTAGTTAGAGAGAATACACCAAGATAATAAATTACAATATTAAGTAATATCGTCTAACAATTTTTTTTTCAAAAATTTAAAGTTTTTTTTTTACGTTTTTATATTATTTGTTTGTTCTCTTTTGGGGATATATTGTTGCCATGTAAATCATTGAAATTTACGAATTTGTTTCACATTTTACTTCAATCATTTTGTGTTCCAAGCGCAGACAAAAACATATAAAAAACACCCGAATATGTCTAGAATAATGTTTTATATAAAAATGCTATGTATTTGATCTAAATTATTTACCACAAACACGGTTTAAGTTCGCACGTCCAACGAGACTGGCAACAGAAACTGTTTTTGCTACCATGACATTAACGGAAAAAAATTCAATAGTTTCTTTAATATTCAAAATAAAAAAAATTCCTGTTGAGTATAATTATTTGTTGTGTTGTTTGTATAAAAGTATAGACATAATTATATGTATTTTGTAGTAATCATATGCAATATAGAATTCTCGTATTGTATTTGATTCGTTTGTCAAAAGCATACCAGGTTGAATGTTTTCAAACTGCTTAAAGTTCACTGACGATTTGGTTTAGCGACCAATGAAATGTCGACATATGAAGAGCTAAAGCCACAACAAACAATGCATTTTTTAGACGACATTTTTAAGCTTGAATCGCATTACGATATACAACAACCGAAGAAACTCTACTTATGGTATATATACACATGCATATATGATAAATTTGATAAATAATAATATGATGCGAATATAATAAATAGATCGTAGTTACTGCTCTATATTAAGATATCGAATTTGTGCAGCTACAATGTGTACAGAAAGAATAAAATTGTTTGCTGCGAACAAGTTCACGCAGTTTTGATGATAAAATAGTCTACTTAATGGCATTTTTTGATTTGCAATATGCAGTCAAGCCTCATGAAATATCGAATTATTGTATTTTCCCCAATTCAATTTTAATTTCAAGATTACAATACATTTTTGTGAAATAGTTTTCAGTAATTGTAATGAATTTTCTATCTATTACAAGAAATAGTTTGAACTTGTCTAAACAGTATTTTTTGTCCCGTCGTATCTGTCTTATATTGTCCTTTATTAACAAGTGTTTATGTACATACAGCTTTTTGGTTTCAGAAAAAACAATTCCGTACTTCAATTTGGTACTTCACCATCTAATTTCTCATTTTCATTAAAAAAACAACAGTTTATGATAAAATAACGTAACGCCTCTTCTAGGTGAAAAACAATATTGGGCCCTACTATTGTTTCATCACTTTTTTATTAAATTTAAATTCGCGAAAAGAAGTCCAAGGTTGATTTTAACATTTGCCACTAAAAATCATATACTCTTAAAATTGTGAAGGTTTTTTGCTTTTGCTGTAAATAAATTACAAAGCGACTAATGGTCTTTTGGATTTTAGGTGACGACATTTAATATTTAAAAAAAACTGAGTCTCCAAAACTATTGACCTTCAGAACGTATAAGCCAATCAATCGAGTTCATGCAGCAATTTTGTAATTAAAATTCAAATATGCAATTATGTTTATTAATTATAAATACCTTTTATATAACAAATGAAAACATACCTGAAATGAAAAAGAATATAAGTTATTAATTAAATGGATGTAACAGTTAATCAAATATATTCAATACTAAGAAAATCTACTTAAACTTAAACAATTGTAAAATGGTCATAATTGTACAATAAGGCTCATTAGTGGGGCACATTTCACATTTCTCTATGTCTTCTTATTTCAATACCTGTCCTCTCTGTACCATCCTTCTCACAAAAGAAGTAACACCTCAGTAGAAGTCATTCATTCCCTGAGTGTTACTTCTCTTTATAAAAAAAATAATAATAATAAGAAAACTAAACACGCCATTCGATGAAGTACGTAATGGCTATTGGTCCTTTGAATAAGCAATTAGGCATAATTTGGTTACAATATTCCTTTTTTAGTACTTAAAATGAGGTCCTTGGTAATATAGTAGGAAAGTTATTGAAATTAAGTTGTGCTTCGAAGAACTAATTTCAAAAAACATCTACAAACGTGAAAATAAAATATATCCCAGGGGTGGCCAAGCTTCACTCCAAGAAGAGCCGAATTCCAGTAATCTGTCGTGACGGGAGCCAACATAAAAATAAACTATCAAAAACATCAGTTGGTATGGAATATTTATTTTATTGATCGTTGGTATGGAATATTTATTTTATTGATCGAACATATAAGGGTACTTTGATGGTGATACTAGTTTCTAAAACTCATTTGCAGATTATGATGCATTTTAAGACTGTGATCCTCTTGAAGTTCTAATAATTCCGATTCTCCTGCGGCACTTTCATTTAAAATATAATGAGGAATCGATAATCCATTGTTAACTATATCAATCTCGAATGTCTTTACAAGAAAGTTTAGAGAAATCTTTAAAATTATTCAAATCATTAAATCGGAAGTGAAATTCTTTTAACAATTCTACTAATTTGCTGTGGTATTCACTTAGTTTTCTTCCATCAATTTTAGGGAGTCTTGTCTTCAGACGAGGAAAGTGACTGAATATTGTTGTATTTAAATGGCGTTTAAAAAGCTGCATTTTCTTATTATAAAACTTCAAACATTTTGAAAAAGATCAGTAATAACTTTATCTCTGCCTTGTAATCAGGGCTGGGCAGTATTTGAAATACATGTATTTGAAATACGTATTTAAAATACAAATACGTATTTTGTATTTTGTATTTTAAATACGTACAGATTTTTAAGTATTTTATATTTTGTATTTTAAATACATATCCTGAAAGTATTTTGTATTTTGTATTTTAAATACATGATCAGCAAGTATTTTGTATTTTGTATTTTAAATACTGCAAACCATCTTTTTTATCCGATCCCCTGTGTAGGAAAATTTCAATTTCTTTAAACCGTTAAGAACAGACAATTCATCTATAAAAGGGATTAAGATAGACTGACTTCCAATATTGGAGCATGGTAGTAGACCAGTGTCTCTAATTTGATCATTGGCATAAGTAGATGAAAAGAAATCTGCAAACAAGTTACTTATTTCAGCATCCTTATCTGATTCATTTTCATTTAACTTCATTGTAGGTGGAAAGAAGTAGATTTTCTTTTTAAATTTACAAAATTGTGAAACGATTCTTCTTAAGGTTGTTTTTAATTTTGACGATATAGTTGTAATAGCAATTCTGATTTTAATTGTTATATTCGGCACGGGCAACTGAGTATTTAGCAAAGTCTGATGCTGATCCAGATTTTTTATACTTTTTATAATATTTATTTTTGCTATTTTTAATTTTAGAAAGAGCTTTAGTATTCCATGGCGGTCCAAAGGAATCCGAACAGGTTTTTCTTGGAAAACATTGGTTCAAGATCAAATATATCCTTTGTAGAAAATAATATGATCGATGACATCAGATTTGTTTTCAAAGTTAGAAATTGACAGTAAACTACTCCAGTCAGTATTATAAAGTAGCTCAGTTACCCTGCTATAATTCCCTTTTTTGAAGCATAAGCTATTGACTATCGATTTTCTGCAGAATGAGATGTATATAATGAAAAACATGAATTTACTAAAATTATAGGATGATAGCGGTCTTCTGGCAAAGTGAATGAATCAGTGCGAAGAACAGAGGTGTCAACATAATCATTTACAAAAACCAGGTCTAAAAATTTAATATTATCGTTATAGATGCCATTCATCTGATAAAGATTCACATCTAGTAAGCAATCAATTTCTCATTGGCGCCAGATTTATAGGGCGTGAATTAACCATTATCAGTAGAACGGTTCCAGGAAATAATAGGCATATTAAAATCACCAACTGCAATGATAGTATCATTGTGATTATACATTCGCACAACGGAGGAGATAGCGTCTGAGTGTTTCTGGTAAATTATTTCAGGTGAATTAGGAGGGATATACGAACACGCTACGAAAATTCTTTTATGTTGAATTTTGTCAAAACAGCCATAAATTCAATATCCAGAAAAGACGTAAAGGAAAAAGCTTCGGAAGTGAGCAGGCTAGAAACTGCTATCAAGACACCACCTTCCTTTATGTTATTGCTACGATCACGTCTATATATAGTATACTTAGCAGCAAAAATTTCCGTGTTCAATATATGTATTATCATTAAGTAATGTTTCAGTAAATGCTATAGCATAATAGTCAAATGAGTAACTTTGATTAAATAACGCAGATAACTTCTTATTAATGCCACGAACATTTTGGTATATAAGAATAAATTTTCAATATATTTGTTTAGTTTTTTTCAATATTTGTTGCCGTTGAAGGCAATTGAACAGAATTCCTTTGTCTTGTTTTAAATATAAATTCGCGAACGTAAATACCATTAGGCCAGAAATTTGGAGAAATAACTAAATTAAACAACTCATCCGGTGCAATAATCTTGAATGATGCCACTATTCTTGGTTCAGAGTAAGAAAATTTATACACTGAGATATCTAAGTTGATTCCAGTTTGAGCAGGACTAGTACATCTATTAGATAGGTTATTAGTAGTTAATAAAGTATTAACAGGTGTTCTTTCGGCGACTGTAGACAATTGAGTGGGTTGGCTCGTATGTTGAATAGAAGATACGGTGCTGTCATTAACAATACATAAATTCATACATGTACATGACGTGAAAGTATTTTGTATTTTGTATTTGAAATACGTGCAATAAATGGAAGTATTTTGTATTTTGTATTTTAAATACATACAGATTTTTAAGTATTTTGTATTTTGTATTTTAAATACATGATCAGCAAGTATTTTGTATTTTAAATACCGCAAGCCATGTATTTTGCCCACCACTGCTTGTAATGTTCGGTTGACGGATTGCTCACTCATCATCCTTTAATTCCGGACAGTAGGCGTATACGTTACATGTCGTAAATTATATGTAACGTATACGTAGTGATGCACATACTTGAGAGTATAAAGTTCAAATTAACAAGAATAAGCTTTTGGGTTACAATATAAAAAGGGAAACGTAAATGACATTTATTGCAGCTGAAAGGAACTGAACGGAAAAAGGTTGTTGGACACTAGGCTTTTGGAAAGTGCGAAATAGTGGACAACCCAAATTTCTTTTTCCTTGGTATTTGAGTACTTCTCCTAGTACATATGAATGAGTATACAAAATAATTTTTTTTATGATGTCTCTTTTTCGAGTTATTGGCGGCTAAATTATTGCAATTTTTATAATTTCGGGTTTCGAACTAAAAAATATTAAAAAAATGTTGAGTTATTCTTACATGATTTTATTTGATATTTGAAAAATCCGGAATGACCACATCCGAAATGACCAATCTTATTATTACTTTTAAACGATAATTAATTTTTTTACTATTTGTAAGAATATGAATGAGGCTGACCCGAGCAGTTGTTTCATATTCTGCATGAGTATTGGGATATAAAAAGCCTATTGACGCGAAGAGCGCCATGATTGCTCACACTCGTCCATAGGGGTAACTGTTTGACAACTTCAGCAGTGTTGGGCATTGTTTAGGGCCTAGTGACTTTTGCTCCATTTTTAAGCTGAAATATGGATCCATTAAAACACACCAGATATTAAATAACGGCCAATAAGGTTACGGCGACAACTTTTTGGAATACACGCAGTATCATACACTTCAATTACCTTGAAAAGTATAAAACTATATCATATCTATATACTTATATATAAAATAGGATGTGTGTAAGTATGTATGTATGTATGTATGTATGTATGTAACGTAATGGCTCCAAAACGGCTGGGCCGATTTTGACGAAATTTTCAGGGAACCTTCAGAATACTCGGGCGGGTGACACTGTGAAGTATGATTTTTTATTTTCGGTCTGTGGGCGGAGGGGCGTGGAAAAAATTCAATAATCCATAAAATGAGAACGGCTTGGCCGATTTCTGTAAAACTTTTTGTAAGTTGTTCGTATTTTCGAGGAGAAAATTTTGGAAAATCCCTCCGGAAAAGTCTGAAAATTTGAAAAGTCGAAAATCGAGTTTTTGTATGAAATTTTGTTTGAAATTATTCCTTAATGGCTTTTTACATGCAAAAATAGAAAGTTTGCCTGAAGGCTTAAAATTAGGGCGAGGCAAAGTTCGCCTGGTCCGCTAGTATTATATATATTATAAGCAAATATTATGCCCAACTTTTGGACAGATTTAGTATTGATTTCAAGAAAAAAGGATCCTGCCAAGATAAAATTGCTCTGGCATCATGACAACGCACGGGTGCATGGGTGCGTAGCCAATAATTAGGGTCAAATGAAGAGATTATCATTAAAACAAACACCTATTTGAAGAGCCTTAAGAAATCTTATTATTTGGAGGGAATAAAAAAACTAAAAAAAAACTTTGGACACGATAAACTCAAAGGAGACTATGTTGAGAATTAAAATGACTTTTTGCCGAAAACAACAAATTCACGAAATTATCAAACAACTCTCGCAATAATGTATGTATGAAGATCCATAAAAAATAGTATTTAAGGAACCAGCACCAAGACTTAGATAAGCAATTAAAATATATTCAAAACCACCCTAATATTGGAAAAATGATAAGCGCTCCCTGGACCACCATCTCTATATAGTGTGTAGTATCAGCCCCTCTCCATTTTTCCAATATGACCACTAATCTTCTCAAGAAATTACATTTGATTAAACGAACAATTTTGCTGCTTTAACATCCGTATTTCATAACATCACAGTTTCATAAGTAGTTGAAGGTGTAATATTTTAAAGTGACCCTCGTTAGTGCGTTTAAATTATCACAATGTGTAACTTTTACGGAACGCAATATACGTTCAGAGCTTCTCAAACACCAAGAAAAATTTTTCGTCCGAACCAACTCCCTCTAGATTGACACTGATTCTAATTAAATGTAAATTTTTCAACTTCATTTAAATAGTTATTAAATTATTTAAATCATGTAAACAACGAAACAAAGAAACCATTATAATTTTGTTTTATTCTATGACCTCTGGCATTGATATTTTATATGCATTCCTGCCAGGGTGTTCACTCGTTTTCATATCATAATTTTTTCAAACAGAAAATTTAATAACTTTTCATATTGGTTTAGTTTGAAAATATTTCCATAGAAAATTTTAAAACATTTTTTACCGCTTTTATGGATATTAAAAACAGATGAAAATTTTGTTAAAATAAAATATGTATTAAAAAAATAAGTAAATAGAAACTTTTGTCGGAACACAAGGGAATAATATTGACGTTAACATTAATGGATATAAGCATGTACATGTGAATATGTATTGTTCTATTTATATACTCGTACATGTAAATATTTGTTAAATATTTGTTTTTTATTTGTTATGAAAATGGAATTAAATTACCTTTCCATATAATTTTTTTATAAAGTTATTAAACTAAATTTGAGTGAAATGAAATTATGTAAAAAAACATGTACATATAAACCAAATACACCAGATACGTAAATATAAATTACATTTCTTGTTACTATACACGTAAATATTCATAAAAAAAATCAAATATAAAAAATATTTGTGTACTTTTTGTTTTTATTCAAAAGGATTATTTTTTCCGTATTTCATTTTTTTCGTGCTGAGTTTTTGCGGTAAAACTCACTGGCCACCAAAATTTATTTGGGTGTATAGTAATGGAACTTAAAAGTTTTATTGAATCAATTATTTCAACTTGGTGTGGTTTCATTTTTTGTTCGCGGTTTACTACTACTTTGATCTTTAGAGTATCAATCACTAGTAATACAAATCCTTTTTTTTATTATTCCAGCGCTATAGTAAAATAGAATTCAGTTCCCTTGCGACTTGAAGTTGGTTCGTTATTACATAATTTTAGTTAAACCAAAAAGAGGCAGAATACATAAAGTTTGTAGGGAAGCGAACACCCAAAACTCCCATATCGATTGTCTAGCGATCTCCCATGTAGTCATAATATTAAGTTTCATACGTTCGCATTTCATTGGTCGATAAACCAAATCGGCAGTGAACTTTAAGCAGTTTGAAAACACTCACACTTACATGTTTATGCCAAAACATTCAAATAGTATATGAGAAGGGTCTATGAAATAACTCCCATGAAATAAGTCCCACTTTTAAAAACGAAATAAGTCCCACCAAAAATTGCTTAAAAAAATGAAATAACTCCCACGAAATAAGTCCCACTTTTGAAAACGAAATAAGTCCCACCAAAATGAAATGATTTAAAAATTTACTTGAAATGAAATAACTCCCACTCAAAATGAAATAACTCCCCCTTGAATAATATATTTCTTAAATGAATTAAGTCCCACTTTCATAAACGAAATAAGTCCCACTTTTTCACTGTTTAATGCGATTTCAAATAAGAAGTATTTGGCTCTTCGAAAAAAACACACGTCGAATAATATGAATAATCAAAGCAGAGGAATAATAAAGAAAAATCGTTTGCAAGCTTGCAGAAGGCTTCTTAATGGAATGGATATTACGAATTTTGATAGAGTTCCAGAATTTATTATTAATTCTTTTTTCGGTCAAGGAACGTATAGAGAACGCCTACTAGTAACAACGTTTGGATTCGTAAATGGATTAAGTACAGATCAATTTTTCTTATTATTAAGATGGAAACCGTTTCGTAAGGACCATCAGATTAAAATTATCGGCCTTTATAAATGGCTTGAAGATCCAGTGCATGGTAGACGGTATTATAGTTTTAACGTGGCATTGGGATTAGTTGTATTTTGTAATGGTGATATTAGAAAACATGGAACACGAATTCCAATTTCCTACTAAAAATATAATAAAACACATACATATGTAATTACGTCAACAATTTTTTTTAATATTGTTTTTCCAGTAGTTAAGTTCGGTACCTATTTGTACACATTTCTTTAAAGTTTTTTTATTATAGTAAGTATAAAGTAATTAATAACAAAAAAAGGAGAGCCATGAGAGATAACGACAAAAAATTATATTTGTCCCTTTTACGAAATGGGTTTCATGAACTTCTGCACGACAGAATGGACATACTAGTTTACTGGTTTGATCAATTTTGTGAGTTTGCATTGTAAGACAGCATTCACTGCAAATTTTCAAGTGCTTACAAGAAAAAAATATGATATTTGGCTGCTTTATGAAACAAACCACGCACATATTATTATTAATTGTATTCTGGTTGGTTTCAATATGGTTAAACGACTTGTTTTCAATGTCCTCTTCCAAAAATGATAATTCTTCAAAAAGATCTTCATCAGGCTCCATTTGTACAATTAAATTATTTTTAGATAACACCAGTTGGTCAAGGAATTTAGAAGGAGTTATAGTACCTTGTAGGACTTTTTAATACGCTTTTTTCCCACACTACCATTGGTATTCATCAATAGTTCAAATTTTCTTACTTTTTCAAATTCTTGCATCTGTAAAAATGCTACAAATTTGAAAAAAGTAGCCTTGTTTGGAATGCTTTTTCCTATGACGCTATTGTAAGCTTCTATTGCAGACGTAGTGCGGATTTCAGAATCGAAAACTGAAAAGTTATGTGGACCGATCTGTAATAATGAAATCATAACACCTTTTTGTAAATATTATGTAAAAGGGAATATTGTACCTTTTGCATCCATTGATTCTCAAAATATTTTATAAATGATTTGAATCTATCTAAAGTGTTCAATTTTCCTAAATCTTCGGTTAGTAGTTGGAAGCTATCCGAAATGTGCATTCCAGGTAATAATGGAAGAGATAGAAATTTGTGATAAATTCTAGACGCTTCTTTATTTTGCCGAATATATTGAGCGAGCCTTTTGTCCTTCATGGTTATGAATCGACGCAATGCCTGGCAATAATGGAACCAGCAACCAAATATTTTTGAATCAGGGAAACTTTTTTCAATTGCGCTTCTCAATCCTGTTTCATAATCTGTTATAAAAGTTGCTTGTGACAGATCAATAATGCTCCTTTGTATATAACTTAATAAATGCTGATATGCTTTTAGAAATAACTCCCACTTTATAAAACGAATTTATTCCCACTCAAAACGAAATAAGTCCCACTTAAAATAAAAACTCGTAACGAAATAAGTCCCATCAATTGACGAAATAAGTCCCACTTTTAAAAACGAAATAACTCCCACTTTCAAAACACCAATTTTTTGTGGGACTTATTTCGTTTTTAAAAGTGGGACTTATTTCGTGGGAGTTATTTCATAGACCCTATGAGAATTCTAACTCGTATATAAATATTACAAAATGCAACGACATACCAATAGTAAATGTATTAATTTTCTGTAATTAACACAATTTTGTAATATATCATTTATAACTATTTCTAGGCAATTCTTTATAACTCCTGAAATTTTTAATATATGTCTAAAAAATTCACTATCTCAGCAATTTCTTGATAATTTTGGAAAATGTTTTTACTAGGGCCCCAGCAAGACTGCCATTTGAATTACCCAGGGTTCAGAAGTTGTTGTGTATGTGCGAGCCGTAATATATAAACATTTTTTATATTTCTTGTATATTAGATTCCTAAAATTTTTCCTACACTTTTCATTTCCATAAATTAGCACCAAAAATTATTCTGCCTTTTCCATTCTCATAAATGAGCACCAACAATTTTCTACTGATAATCAAAAATGCAAATGAAGGAACGCTTTTTTTAAGAATACAGATAAAATAGTTACGGAATAAAAAAGTTTTAACTTCCTTCATTCTCATATATGAGCACCAAAAATTGTTCTAAGTTTTTCATTCTCATAAACGAGGACCAAAGAATTTTCATCTTATCAAAAATGAAAACTAAAGAAGTGTTTTTAAGAATACACATACGAAAGTTAATACACATAAAATGTTCTGCCTTTTTTATTTTCAGATATGAGCCCCAAAATATTGTATGCCATTTTCATTTTCATAAATGAGCACAAACAAATTTCTGCGCCTGAGAAAGAACGAAAATTAAAAAAAAAACAGTTTTTTAAGATACAAGATTTATATTTTTTTCATATTGAGGGCGGATGAAATGTTTTAATCTAATTAATCCTTTTTATATTAATAATATGTATATTTTGATAGTCTTTTTTTTTGGGAGGTGATGTCATTAGTTGAAGCAATTTAGAAGTTTCATAAATTTTTGTCGTTGCCTACGCGTTAATACCCTCCCCGAGCACGCTGCGACTGTTGGTACAACAAGTTTGGTACTCCAGTTGTACATTTTGTCCACCAGAATTTTAGCGGGTGTACAGACTATCCATGATTCACTTGTTACAATTTAAATATGCCTGGCGAGAGAACTTGAATGTAAATAATCTATTAAGTTTATTATAACCACTGCATGAACTTAAAAATAACTATTGAAGAAAACTTTATAAAAATTAGTACCTTGCAGAAATACATACATTTATATATAATTCATTATTTAATTAAAAAGTGCATTTTGTTGCCAGAAGCTTAAATTTAAGCTCTGCAAGAAATAAAACGTACTTTATTTTACTAAATACACACATAACAAGACATATACGTGAATTCTTCTGCGATCTTTTCACTTATGAAAAATGAGTAATATCGTTACTTTTCATATATAAGCAATTGTATTATAAACGATTCTGCTTTTTCATCATTTCTTTTTTTAAAAGCGATAGATAAACTAACTTTTTTATATGTGAAAAAAGAATAGCAAAATATTTTTTAGTCTCTCATATATGGGTAAGACAACTCAGAAAAATCTAAAGGCTTCACATACTCTAGCACATCAATGGGAGTTGAGTGAGCATTTTAGAACCACGTAATTATCATTCAAAATTCGTACTCACAAACGGTCAACGGCTTTTGAAAGGGGTAAAAGCGTTTGAAATGCACTTTTCAGAGAAGCCGCAATCAGAGTGTAAGCTTGCTTTGGCTTTAAACATATGTAAAGTGTATCATGGAAAACTTCTAGATAATCAGTTAATCTATTTCACTAAAATTTGTTTGTGTTTTTTCCTGGAAGTTCCTGGAAGAGTTCATTCTGGTAACTGACACCATGGCACAAGGCGTTGCATAAATGGGTGATATCACCAGAGTACTGCTCCTATAAAAAAATTATTCAGCATATATACATTTTACATTGTGTATACAAAAGATTTGAAGTATTATTATTTTTTTCAAGACTTTTATTCACCCTTTTCAAGTTGTCAACATGAAAACAAAACCATATTGTTTTGCATTGTTTGCTTCAAAATGTTATTCCAGTTGTCGTTATCGATTACTGTCAACATAGAAATTTCATTCTACAAAAAAATTTTACGGCGATATTGTTTTGAAACGATAGTGACGTGAGTTTATTTGATACAAACACACAGTAATTAAAAAAAGGAAAAACGGAAAAATTTTAAATAATAAGAGCAACCAAGTTTGAGAAATTAGTGGCAGAGTTGCAGAAAGGATTCTTCTTCTCTTCCACAGTATCTGCTATAAGCCCTAACCTAACGGTGCTCTTCACACTTGGTGAATAAAGCCGTTCACCACCGTCCCCGCCATCCCTTCCAGAGTTACTTACAGGGCGAAGATCCACATATGCCTCTGATAGGGACGACATGGTAGCAAATTCTGTACAGGCTGCAGAACCATGTACAGACACCTTGCTAAAGTGCTGGAGCTATCTAACCTCCTACCACCTCAATGGCCCGGCAGTAAGAAGTCTCCCTGTCAAATGGACAACTCACCAACCGCAACCGTCAGGGCAGCTCTGTCGAATAGCAACAGCACATAGAGATACATATATGGCCTGAAGAGAACATCTACAACCGGTCACTAGCTCCATATTGCAGACACACTGATCCGACCCATAACTCTTCCCGCGTATCTTTGGGTTTTAACCACAGCCACCACGTGATCCCCGAAGGGGCCTCACCAATAACCAGTCTAGGACACGTTCTAGGGGCTACTGGTTCCCGTGGTACCAGGTAGGAACTCTGGTCGGCCTTGTGTTAAAAACACCTCCGATTTTAGGTCCCGTGCAAACTTGAGGTATCGGTAGCACCTCTACACAGACAGGCATACGCTAAGCTACTTCCTTAATTACTTATATGCACGCCCGTTGCCCTGGTTTCAAGGATTGGGTAGTAACATATTAAGTTCTACGGGTAACTGACCAAAGGTTAACGTCTGGAAAGACCATGTAACCCATCCGGACGAGCTAGCGAACCCACTTTTACCTTCAATTTAATTACATGCGCGCCCGTTACCCTGTTAATTCAGGGATTGAGTAAGTTTTTAGGGATTATCAGCAAGGTCCGGAAACCTGATAACGCTACACACAACATCAAGCCACTAAGACAAGATGTATAATCCGTGCCCCTCTTTTGCAGTGGGATTTCATAGAGACACTCCTCCAAGTAATTTTTAAGAACAGTTTTAAAGAAATTGCAAAAGTATTTCATTCTCTTAGTCTACCGATAAGAAAATAATAAGCGCAGATAGTGCAGTATAAAAATAAAATTTCTTAATAAGCTTGACTAGTTATTTTTTTTCTCTGTCCGCCATTTCGTATTTAATCTATTGGGGACCAAATGTCATTTCCAAGGCATTCGGTGTTTGCGATAAAATCTTAAAAAACATTGGTTGCAATAGTCCCAAGTTGAAATCATTGCCAGCATCTAGTGGCCAACTTCGTTATTTTGGAAATGTATGTTAACCCTACCCCGATTTTCTAATTGTTTCTAAGACATATTTAAAAGCAGTCTTGTTTACCCTCAAACCTTAAAAAAATCATTAAAGTAACCGGTAGGATAAATCTCTTGAATTTCTGCCTCAGAAGCTTTCGTTCAATATGAAGTTTTCTGTGTGTGTGTGATATGTTGACATAAACGATAAATAAATGATTGATTAATTACTGGAATATTCCGATTAATTATGGTGAATTAATAATAGAATATTTAAATCAATATTTTACACGGCGAAGACATTTTGCTTACATTCTTTACATTGTGTAAAATTACTATTTAAAATAAAATTATACCCAGTTCATATATGGTTTACATTGTGTAAAAGTGTCCTCGATTTTTGTTATAATTTAATTTTTTTTTTTTAAATAGAGTGTCAAGGCGCTGGTTCTTGCGTACAAGTACAACTATTTTGCAAAAATAAAAAAATAATACTCTCTTTCATATTTAGTGCATTTGCCATATATAAATCTATTTTGTTTAAATTTTTTTCATCAAACTTTTTTATCCGAAAGCGGTTTTGGCAGGTATGGGCATTAAATTGATTTATATTTTTTAATCCGGTGTAAAAAGTTACAACCGGGTGATTGCTGTGATTTATAAACGTCTTTTGGCTGTGTGTGTTTTTTCCTGGTTACTGCTGTGTTATTGCCACAGAATCTATTGAAATAAATAAAATATTATTCCAGAAGTTCATTGCATCCATGGCTGGCTGAATCTGGCCATGACTCGCCTTTGTGATCCACAGTCTACTATGATTGTTATATATTCACTACAAATAAGTATTTTTTGCTGTATGGATATTTTTCGAGTCTGATGTATGAGCGTAAATAAATATTTTGCATTAAAATTAAATGAATTGTGAAATTATATTTACAACCTGTTATAAATTATTATGGCTGCGTTGAAATGCAAAAGAGCAATTCAGTGCAGGGCAATTGAGACAGTTGATTTTTTGTTGAGATTTTCATTTTGTCTAGAGATTTGTGGCGTGGAGTAATAAATTAATTGTGGTTAATAAATTTAAATATGTTGTTTTTAATTTTATATCATTAAATAAAATATAAAAAAATTATTAGTAGTTAAAGTCCATAATTTATTGAAATTTTTGTTTTTGTAAAAGGATATCGCTATTAAATATACATACATTTTTATTTAATTAAACAAATTTTGGAGTTACACTAAAACTAAAATTAGTTTTCAATCAACTGCAAATAAGATGCAATGAACTTCTGGAATAATATTTTATTTATTTCAATAGATTCTGTGGCAATAAAAAAAAATGTGTATTTAAGGCAGCCGTAAGCAGGAAAAAACACACACAGCCAAAAAACGTTTATAAATCACAGCAATCACCCGGTTGTAACTTTTTACACCGGATTAAAAAATATAAATCAATTTAATGCCCATACCTGCCAAAACCGCTTTCGGATAAAAAAGTTTGATGAAAAAATTTAAACAAAATAGATTTATATATGGCAAATGCAATAAATGTGAAAGAGAGTATTATTTTTTTATTTTTGCAAAATAGTTGTACTTGTACGCAAGAACCAGCGCCTTGACACTCTATTTAAAAAAAAAAAATTAAATTATAACAAAAATCGAGGACACTTTTTTTTTTAAAACGAGTAAATGTCTTGGATTTATCCAGTAATCGTTTGATGTCTCTGGGAAAAAACTTTTCCACCCTAACACGTTTGGTTAAGTTGGATTTGAGTAAAAATCAAATAAAGTTTTTGCCCGAGGATTTCGGTCTCCTAAAAAATCTTAGGCATTTGGATCTCTACAACAACCAATTGGAACATTTGCCTCTAAGCTTTGGCAATTTGATAAATTTGAGATATTTGGATCTAAAAGGCAATCCCTTGACGCCGGCTTTAGCGAAAATAGTTGGAATTTGTACAACCACAAAAGATTGTCAAGACTCGGCTAAAAGAACGGTAAAATTTATGTCCGTTATGCAAGTAGAGGCTATAAAAGCAAAAGAACAATACAAACAGGAAATTATACAAAGTCAAAGACCCAAGCTCGATAAGCCCCAAGAATTGCAACCTAAATCAGAGAAAAATAAGAGATCAAAATCTAAGAAGAAGGCTTACAATAACCAGGAGACAGCCTTCAACACAGTCATTTTACCCACAGATGACAATATAACGATAGCAAAGACCAATAAAAATAAAAGGTCTGCCAATGGATCATTAAAGTCATCATCGAAATTCCAACCTCCCTCAACCGCTCTTACATCGTTGATAATTTTTATTTTAATGGTGGCATTTAATATAGTACTTATTTACATGATCATGTTTAAAAATCCTGAAATTGCTGAAAAAATTGTGGAATCGATACCACATCAATATCGCGATTGGATTTTGACAAAAACTGAAATCTTTCGTTTGCGTGTTACCGATTGGATTTCAGAATTTCGAACACCACCGGAGGAACACTGACGGTTCATATATTTGAAGCCATAAAACCACATATAAAAAAAATTAATCAATACAGTTTAAAATTAGCATATCAAAAATATTTTAAACTTTGGTTAATAATGGCTTCAAATAAAAAAAAGGCGAACGAACGAATCACTATTTGGATACATATATACTATATTATAATAAGAAATGTTTTGTTTATTTTTTATCACCACATATTTAACCAAAGAAATTAAGAAATGTCAAATTTTATAAATATATTTAGAACATAAAATTCGTAAACTGCCATTATTAATTATAATCTTTAACGATCTACGTACATTGTATTCATGTCTCATATAATATCAATCATTTAAATTATCATATTTATAATAATTATTATTAAAATTTTATATACATATACATTACCACGTTTAACGTCCATGTCCAAAAGAGAAATCATAAACAAAATAGTTAACAACTCCTTATAAGACAAAGTAGCAGATAATTTAATTACTTATGCATATACATACGTTAAAATGTTCTTTTTAAAACAAAGTTTTTATTTATTATATTACTTTCAATGCATCCATCCTATCACCTTTTCATCCTACAATAGCCAGATAAACCGAAACCACAGCAACAATTCAATGTTCCATACAATGCTAACAATCTAATTACTAAATAAACAATTAAATAAAAACAATCAACTACCTTCAATTGAAAGATGAAGCTAATAAAATGAAATTAAATGCATATTTTTTCAATATTACAGTGTTATACTCAAAGTATAACACTTTTCAGCAAACTATATCACATAACATACACTACAACTAACAATAATTAACTCAGCTCAGTAAATGTAAAAGCAATAGTTGAACAAATTATACAAATATCAATGTAACAAACGAATTATGTAAACAGTTTATTTTACTCACAGAGTTTTATTTTGTTACCTTATTTTAAATTACAATCCAACTCGCATTTAATACCTTCTTATTTAATTTTTAAATTAAGTCAGTTTTTTTTTAGTTCAGTCTCTTCTTTTTTTGCTTAAAAAAATCTTTAAGAATTTCTTTTAATGTGTTAATTTGAAAAATATTAGAATATAATACATATATACCATACTTTCATATAAATCTTATAATATTTTTGTAGATTATTTAATTTATCTCTATTTCAAAATACAACAAAAAATATATTTTAAGGTTAAGTTTAAAAATTATGTCTACAATTTTATGCATACACAGATTTAATCTTCAAGTTCATCTTAAAAATACGTCTTAATAAATATTTTTTTTAAAGAGACAAATGTGAAATCTTAATTAATACTAAGTATGTTCAAGGTAATAAAAATAAAAAAAAAAAAGACAATAGGTTCATTACTTATTAATTTTTTTAAACTTCAAGACTTTGCAACATATCAATGCAACGATATTTATTAAAGTTTGCACATGTACTGTGTGCAAAATTTGGTAATATTCAGTGATACAGAAGTAGTTGCGCAAGAACATTTACTTTCAATGGCCGTTTAACTGGCAACTTTTGTAGTTGTAATATTGTGGTGTCACAGGAAGTGAATGTTTCTACAAAGTGTCATAAGAATCGACAAAGAAGAAAGCATCTTAAGCATCTTAACCACAACAAATTAATAGGTTAATTAATAAGACCAAATTTGCTAATATACTGATTCCATCCGAGGCCATTTAAACAAAAGAGCAAAAAATAATATAATATTATGAATATTATTATTCCAGTGTAGTGAAAAGTTGAAAGGAGTCTTATATCGCGTTGTACATTTAATGCTTTCAAAGCTGCCGGTCTCGCAAGGCTGTCAGGTGTTGCATATCTGTCGTCAAAAATGTCATTTATTTAGTGCAGAGTTTGCCATTTACGAATATTAATCGTTTAGTCACCCAAAAACGCGTAAAAATAGTTAAAACTTTCTACAAAAGTTGTGGTTCAAATGTGCCATTCTTCGAGCATTAGTTCATTTCATGGTATTCTCTGCAATTACGCCTATCTTATGGCTCATTATGCACCTTCAAACAAGGGCGTAGCCAGGATATGAAATAGGGTGGTGCCACGAAAATTATGATTTTTTATGATTATGATTTTTTATGATTATTACAATTTCGATCCATTTGAGGAGTAATCTGCGTTGAGCTTCAGTCATTTTGGAGCGCGACCATGTTTTTACTCGCCTTAAAGTTCTAAATGACCGCTCAACAGTTGCAGTAGTGCATGGCTATGGCAATGAAATCAATAACGCCTTCCTTATATTTGGATAAAATAATCCAGCGTCTTTCAAAATACTCCCCAGCTCTAAGTCGGCTAATTCGTCTTTCCCATTTTTGTTTGTTGCCAAGAATTATACCAAAGCTCAATTTCTCCTTCCAAATCATCCAACTCATAAAAATCCTCAAACGTTTTTGTGGCATCTTTAAGCTCTTCCAGCTTCAAAGAAAGCATGTTTGACGGGTGCAAACAATGAATTGCAAACGCTGGCCGATTCTCTTCATTAAATCTTCTGTCCAGTGGTGAAATTAAAGAATGTATATAGATCGCTTCCAGTATTCAGCAGGAGATGAAAATGGGGGATTTGAACGGTGCGTTTGACGAGAGACTATCCTTGGAACAGACATCTCTACTCCTAAATTGGCTGTGTTTTCTTGAATAGAAAAAAGCAATACGTCCACAATACCTTGTGCATTTTTAATAATTTTATATTGTATGCATGTAAAAAAAATTATTATAGAATTAGGTGGGTGCCACGGCCCTCTAGGCCCATACCTAGCTACGCCCATGCCTTCAACCATATTAAGGCCAACTCACGCAACAATTAAAGCCGGCTGACAACGCCGTAGATATGCTAGATTGGGTGCTAAAGCAACAGTCTTTCAATGATGATTTTTCGAAAGAAATTTCTTCAACGATGAAACTCATTTCTCACTCGGTAGACAAGTCAACAAGCTAAATTATTTCGTATAGGGCTCTGCGAACTCAAAAGTGACTGTGGAATTACCATTGCATCCGGAAACATTTACTGCTTGGTGCACATTATGGAGATGTGATTGGGCCGTATTTGGATTATGAACTGAACGATACGTGGTTTCGATAAAACGGTGCCACGAGTCACATAACACGACGGATTTTGGCTTTATTGCATGGGAATTTTCAACAGAGCGTAATATCACGTTTTGGCGAGGTCCATTGCCTATAAAGATCATGCGATGTGACGCCGTTAAACTTTTTTTGTGGGGCTACGTCAAAGACCTTGTCTACGCGGATAATGCCTTAACGTTGGAGCATTTAAAAACCAACATTCGTCAAAAACCCGCTGAGATACCGCCACATATGTGCAAAAATGTGGTTGAAAAGTACTGCTGCAACTAATCTAGACGTGTTCATTTAAATGTCATTGTAGTTTGTGCGTAATGGCAAGGTCTAAGCATAATAATGAAAGTTTCATCGAAATCAAAGGTATATGTGTGTTTTATTTAGATTTACCTTGAAAACTTTACTTTTTAATCATGTAAAACACTGCTACCAAAATAAATGATAATTTTTGTATAGCTAAAAACCAAAGAAATCTGCAACAACTCACCACAACAATTTTTCTTCCCACATAAACATTATGTGGAGAGAAAAACACTGAAACACCAGTCACTAACAAAATACGTTAAGAAATTACAAGAATACAATTAATTTACAATAATTGGCGAATTTCCCCTACGACCCTCTAGATCAAGGGAAAATAACTCAAACCAACAAAGTAGAAGTTCAAGCACGATAAGGACGAATATATTTCATTTGTGTTCGAAAAAAATTCTTTGCAAAAATTTAATTAAAATACTTTAAAAAAAAATTTACGTCATCTCAAAGTCATAATATGCGGTTGTGTATTTTGTTTTTCATTAGAAATATATTTTTCTACTATAAAAAATATTCTTTCTTCAAATATTATTAAACTAATATTAAAATGAGTATTAAAAGTTATCAACTAAAAAAATTTTTGCTTGCAAAAAAGTTGTACATTTTATATTACCAACAACTGCATTAAAAATGACCTTTAAATAGTTTCCAAATATTTTATGAAAATTCCTCTTCTCGCTCACTTTTATATTAGTGTTTAGTTTTGAGTTTACAACAACTAGTTTGCAGTTTGCCCAGAAAACACATAAACCATTTTATACTTGAAACCGAAAACTTAAAATGCAAAAACAAACAACAAAAATAAAATAAAAATCTGAAACTAAAACTAAAACTAAAACCAGCCAAAAACAATGAGCCAACAAGATGAGTCAGGGCTCTTTGGCTGGCTGCCTCAAACCGTCGTATCTAAAACGATGTTGCAAATTTAACCAACTGTTGTACTCCCTTGTGGCTTTTTAAAATTGTTTCATGTGAAAACGTGAAAGTTTTTCATTTCAGTCTCTCTCTCTCTCTGTCTCACTCCCGCTTTCCTCTAACTCTCATTCTCTGCTTGCAGTCTGAATACAATCCTTTAAGCGTTTGGGGGGAATTTGGGTTTAACAGGAACGCAATAGAACATAATTGCATAATGTTTCATAAGAACGTGACAATACATCCATCCGTGCTTACGATGGCTGGATGTTGGATGGTTGGTTGACTTTACATAATGTCGTAGGAAGGAAACAAGATTCCTTGTTTTAAGTTTGAGGAGAAATAATATGAGAGAAACTATTTTATTTTAACATTATTGTTTATTTGTCAAATATAAGTTTTATTCGAGTTTGAAATGTTCCTTGGAAGAAAAAAAGAAAGTAGCAACTTTTTATTAAAATTTCATGTCTCTGCAGCAAAAAAAAACTAAACTATTTATAAGAAATAACTAAATTTATTTAAAATTTTTCGAATTAAATTAGCTGAGCAACAGAACAAATGCAAATTTTTAAAAAGAGTACTTTTTCTCACAAGAAAACCTTTTTTGTACATTTTGTAAAAAGTGTTTTTGTAAAATATTTCTTCGAGACATTTCTTCAAGACATTTTAATGGGTTGGAACTAACTAAAGACAAAATTAGTACTTTTTTTAAGCTTAATGATTTCTTGAAATCGTAAGGTTGTCTACTATCAAATACAAACTAAATGACGCAGCTTATCCAAATCTTTACAGGAGTCAACTGACAAAATCATGCTGAGAGGAACGGTGCTGCTCTTTTAGTTTAAAGGCGGTAAATTCAAAAAGTACTGAGATATTGACCTGCCCTCGTACGAATATAAAACTATTGATTGTGCGGTGAAGAAATTAAAGTCCTTCCATAGAAAGGACACCTGCACTGCCTTGGTGAACAAGAATCAATAGAGACAACAACTTGCTAGAAAATTTTAGTATTTGCAATGAGTTTTTATGACAAGAAAAAGCGCTTTTGAATTAATTTAATGGTTAATAAACAATTGCAATTTTATACAAAATTATTTTCTTTGGTTTTTAGTGTTCTGAATACATGAAGAATGGTAATCAAAACGAGAAGTGGATTACAGTCTCTGCATTTTTCTGATATTTCAGAAAGCTCATTCTTTCTGGGTGTTTTAAACTTCCTGAAGTAGACGTGTAAACAATTAATAAAACGAATCGAGAAATAGTCCAGCATCAGAATTAAAATAACATAAATTCACATGATCATGATTTATTTTATATTAAATTAAATTTAAAAATAAATACAATGATGAATAATTATTAATACAAAAATAATTAAATAGAATACGAAATTAGTTCTGGGTGCGCACATCCAATTTCTCTAGTAAATAGCTGATAAGTATTTGCCAGCCTTCGGTTCTCGCCACAGACCTCCTGTTTCATTTCCTCACTTAACTTTTGCATGTTGTATAGATCAGCAGCTATCAGTGTTTCAGCGGCTGTTGCAATCGAGATGCCTTTTTTCAGTGTTTCCACGCACACGGACTTCAGTTTGGGCAAGTCATACTTATCGCTTGCATATAGGAGTCCATAGATCATTTCACTAAGATTTCGCACTTTGTTGGTCTAAATGAAGCGTAACATTTCCTCAACGACTTCGAAATCTATATCAGTAATAGTCACTTTATTAGTTCTTGCTTCTTCCATTTCCACATCAAACATTGCTGCAAAAACTTTGCTTCGACTCGCTAACATGTACTTGTGGGATTTTATCTCATGCCCCGCCATCACTAGTGTTACATCCGAATGTTTTTTTAGTTTCAAGCAGCTGCAGTAGGTCCTGACTCAAGCTCGGTTCTTTAATTGGTAAAAATTTCGGATTTTCATTGTCTGTATATTTCGCCGTAATAATTTCACACATAATTATAAGAAGGGCATTTTGTTAGGAGACATTTTCTTGATTTCTTATCGGAAAGAAACATTTGTATCATATAAGAAGATTGTTCACAATAAGTCACACCTGTTTGCATGCTCCCGTAGGTCCATAATTTCATACGAGATTTCAAAGGGTGAGCGGATTGTAGTCCACATATGGTTAATCTGCATACTCTTCCGTAACATTTTTCATTATGAAGTGATAAATGGCCCTGAGTTTGTAAGTTTTCGCTGGGCGTATATGTAAATTTTGCTGCAGGAAGTTTTCCACCAATCACGGACTTGCAATGAAAATTATGGATGACCCACTTGTAAATAAACTTTCTCTCATTTCGAAAAGTTTAAGCCTCACCCAATGTTGTTAAATCGTTGGAAAACATTTTCGGCACTAGCTCTTGATGTTGATTTCCGTTGACAAAATTAAGTACATCAGTATGGAATGAATGTCCGAAGGATACTGATTTAAAATTTAATCATAACAAATTATAATACTTTGCAAACGAAACGCAAGAAGCATGTAATTAATTTGGACTACCTGGAAGCCCACAACAGCCAAATGTTGACAAATGATACACATGTGGTTTGCTCGTCCAGTGCATACCTGCCTGCCTACATTAACAATAACAATATCTGATCCTATTTAAAATAAGTTTAAGTCTTAAGAAGAATTGCGTCATGTACTAATATAAAATACCCAAAGTATTAATAATATATTTATTAATTTCAAAGGTAAAGGATTGACGTATTGTTGCATCAGGTACTAATGCAAAAAAACCCAAAATGTTAATTTTCATTTTGAATCTTTTTTATCTGGTTGAGCATCATGTAATTTCCCAGAACCTTTTCGTTACACATTAAAACCAGGAAAATTCGCTAATAGCCACTCACTGAGGGTTATAAAAATAATCTACGCAATGGCGTTATAAAGAGACTGCTCAATTTATTGAAAAGGAAAATTCAAATACAAAAATCAGACTTGAAAGGCGATTAAGGCAAATGATCGCTTCTTGCCTGATGTGCCATCAAAGCAAAATACATAATAATTAAGAAGAGGGTGCTGCACAAACTTCAAAACGATCAAAACGTTAATCCACTCATGTAAAATTGCATGTAGTCCATGTTTTTTATAAAAACTTCTCCAAGCCTTTTCATGTTGAAGTAAACTATATAGTCGCTAAAATTGAAATAAAACGAAAACGTTTTTGCCATCCATAATGAGTTCAACCGATTTAATAAGAAGCATTGAAGGCCAGAGTGTCCGTATGGAAAGAAAATTTACTTACAAGTGGTTCATTCATGATTTTTATTGTGAAAAAGCAAAGGGTGGTGATGTTTTTCCCACTATAAAATTCAATTTCATTATTGCACTGGCACACAATTTATGTAAAAATGGATTGACTAATAAAATCTGGGTTAAAAGTGCACCAAATAAATTGGAACGGACTATTTTTGATAGCACCTTTTAAAAGAGCAATATAAAAAGGAAATATTAAAAATATGCGCCCCAAAAAATAAAAAAGACAGCAAGAAAAAGCTTTTTAGGAAAGTATATGAAGCTTAAAAAAGGAACTTTTTAAAAACCAACCTTTTAGAAAAGGGTCTATATATTTATGCAATACCTTCTTAAAGGAAGATCTATTAAAGAAGTACCTTTCAAGAGAAAGTACATTCTAAAAAGTACCTAAAAATGTAAATTTTTAAAAAATGTAAATTTTTGAAAAAAAATGCTTTCAAAAATATCTTTTGTTTAGAAATGTACGTTTTAAAAAAGTATATTTCAAAAAACTACCTTTTAAGAAAGTAATTTTTAAAAAAGTACTTTTAAAAAAGTACCTTTTAAAAGGTACTTCTAAAAAGTACCTAAAAATACCGTTTTAAAAAGTACCTTTTAAAAAAGTACATTTTAAAAAAGTACCTTTAAAAAGAATACCTTTTAAAAAAGTACTTTTAAAAAAAGTACATTTAAACAAAGTACCTTTAAAAAAGTTTCTTAAAAAACGTACCTTTTAAAAAGAGTACCTTTTAAAAAAAGTACCTTAAAAAATTACCTTTTAAAAAAAGTACCTTTTAAAAAAGTACATTTAAACAAAGTACCCTTAAAAGAAGTTCCTTAAAAAATACCTTTTAAAAAGAGTAAAAAAGTACCTTTTAAAAAAATTACCTTTTGGAAAATACCTTTTCAAAAAAGTAGCTTTAAAAAAGTACCCTTTAGAAAAGTGCCATTTAAAAAGTACCTTTTATGAAAGTGCCTTCTGAAGAACTACCTTTTAAAAGAGCGCGCTTTAAATACGATTAATTACTCCTTAAATAATATTTTCCAAAAAAGTATTTTTTAAAAATACATTTTAAAAAGTATCTTTGAAGAAGAACTTTTAGAAAAAGCATCCGTTGAGAAAATATTTTGGAGAAAATATTTTTTTTTTAAACTTCTTACTCCTTGTGGGTTAATATTTAGTCTTAATTAAATTCTTCCCTTCTAATCTTTGCCACCCAAACTTCCACTTATTGGCAATTGCCATCAAAATTTAAGTCCATAACAAATTGACAAATTATATCGCATACGAAATACATTTCATTAGTTTGAAGGATATTAATTTTATTACACAATAAACAAATAAATTACTATAGATCTGAAACGCATAAGTAGTCTCAAAGGAAAGTAATTGAATCAATCTATAAGAATACGCCAAAGTCATAAAGAGATGAAAAAAAGTAGTGGTCCACATGGATTAAAGGAATGTTTGCACAAAGAGATAGATTTAATATTGTTACCTTTGACCATTCGTGTTTATATCATTGGCTAATGAAATTAAAACAGATGGCCATTTACCAATTTTTTATGTTTATGTTATTTTTTTTAGATGGCCTTTGTAAGAAGGACAATAGAACAATTTTGCAATAAATAGTTGGTCTTTTGTTTGGCAAATAAAATGTATGATACTATGAAATTGCTAAACGGGACATGCAATGAAAGTCCATGTGTGATAAAAGCCATATTAAGCCACCATCGATAAAAAGTCAAATGCAGCTTAGCGGCATTGAATAGAAAAGAAATGTTGCTGGCTGATGAAAATTAAAATGGAATATAAAAATCCGTTTCTGAAGTTGGAATTAAGAAATAACATTTTCTTAATATTCAGTGATGGCATCCAGATTTAACAACAGCTTTAAAACTTTTATTACATTTGTGTGACGCATATTAAATTCTATATCCGTATATGAGACCAATGGTGTAAGGCCAGGGAATGCCAACGCAATTCTTACTAAATCAAATATTTTTCAAATGTTTTAGTGTTTCGCCAACAACTTTATTTTGAACTTTTCTATTACAAGTTTCACTCACTTGCAATTTTTATTATTGTTATTACTTTATTTTAAAACACTATTGTTACTTATCATAAACACTATTTTGAGTTTATCATTTGGGAGTCCTACAACGAGCTAATAAAAAGAAAAAGCAAAAACTAAGCAAATGCGAAACTATTCCTACAAAAATTTGTTCAAAGTTTCGCAAGAATAAATAAGAAAACTTTTATTTATTAAAAAAAAAATAAAATTCATTTTATCAAAGCAAATAAAAATTACATGGAAATAAAATAAAAACTTGAAAAGGAATGAATCCGCCAACAAAAAACAGACAATAAAAAATATACATGCATGTGTGTTTATAAAAATTATGCCAACTTTTGAAACGAAATCACTGCTACGATTATAAAATCTAATAAAAATATATGCAGTCGTAATAGAAGTTAAGGGAGGAAAGAAAAAGCAACTTTTTTCTATCTACTCGTACTTAAATTTTTTTTTAAAAGAAATCCACTATTTACATCCCCACATGAAAAACAAATGCGAATTTGTTGGAAAATAATACAAATCATAAACCCCGAATTCCAAAAAAGAAAAGTAAAACCCATAATGTATTGTAGCCATTTTAGAATATGTAATAAAATAACTTTGAAAGAAATCGCACAGAAGGTCTTAAACGAATTTTAGCTACACTTTTCCTCAACATTAAGCACATCTTGCGAGAATGACTGCGAACTAAGACCAAGTAAAATAAATTCATTCTTATGAATTTCAAATGATCAAAGGATACTTAAAATTTAATTCCATTCCAATATTTTCAGTGGACACTGCATCCTCTTATTAACGTTCGTGTGCAATTCGTTAATTTCACCACTCTTTAGGTGCAAAGAAATATAATACGGGAATTTACTTATATGATTCCAATAAATACAAGGTCTCATCCATTTTGCAAAGAGCAAGTTTACCTTCTTTCTTAATTTATAATTCTGCAAATCACGTCACCAAGTGAAATTTATATGAAGAACAAAAATTTTTATTAAAATAAAAATTTTTTCGGCTTGTTTTGTCTAAAAATAATTTTTTATAATATTTGAATTTTTGTTTATTTTACTTTTATTTTTATATAATTTAGGACCTTAGTTCAAAATAATTTAATCCATTTCAAGTACGTACGAAATAAAAATTATATGAAATAAATTAATTATTTATGGGTGTGATATGAAACTCACCTGGGAACCGCACATCGAATCAGTACTGGGAAAGGCCACGAGGAGCCTTTGGACAGCGAGGCAACTACTTGGTAGATCCTGGGGTCTGAGCCCCAAAATGACCTTCTGGATATATATCCAGATGGTGAGACCAACCATACTGTACGGGGCTCTGGTATGGTGGAGGAAGACTGAGCAACGGGCAACTATATCGAGACTGTGCAGGTTACAAACACTTGCATGCCTATGCGTCACATGGTCCATGAAAACAACCCCAACGTTGGGTATGGAAGCTCTTCTGAACATTGCACCGCTCCATCTGGCTATACAAGAGGAGGCAGCTATAAGGGCAATCTCTATCTACGGAAAAGAGAACCTTAGGGCGGGCAACCTAACTGATCAGCTGGCTATCCTCAGGGGAATCGGGGACATACTTGATATGTCTCAGGCGGGCGACCATATGGACCCGGTATAGGTACTGTTTCGACAGGAAATACAGGGTCCTCTTCCCCACAAGAGAAGAATGGTGCGCAAACCCAGGATGGCTAAGAGATGGATCGCAAATGTGGTACACGGACGGCTCAAAAACGCTCCAAGGAGGTGGGGCGGGAATAGTGGGGCCTAGAGCACGCAGGTCTATAACATTGAGCAAGGGTACGACAATTTTCCAAGCGGAACTTTACGCGATACTGGAAACTGCGGAGATCCTATCCGAGAGAGGACACAGGGGAACACGGGTTAAGATATTCTCGGACAGCCAATCGGTTCTTAAGGCCCTGAGAGGCTGTACGTACATGTCCAGATTATTACTGGGATGTCAAAACAGGCTCAATGACCTGGCGACTCATAATCAGATTACTCTGATATGGGTACCAGGGCATCAGGGGCATGCCGGGAATGAGATGGCGGACATCTGTGCGGAAGAGGGGCTGAGGGGAACTTCATTGGACCCACCCCTTCTTTTGGTTTCAACAAAAGTCTCCTTAAAGGGGAGATTTCGAAATGGACATCGTCCAGGATTGCACAACATTGGAATGACATCAATGGATTATGTCACTCCAAGAAATTCCTACGCTTTGACGCTGCGAGGGCGGATCTGGCTCTAAGACTGGACAGGAAAAGCCTACGGACGCTGGTAGGGGCGCTCACAGGCCATTACACATGCAAAGCCCACCTATACAGAATGGGCTTATCTGATACGGACATCTGCAGATTTTGCGGTGAAGATGAGGAGTCGATGGAACACTTGATAGCAAATTGTGGGGCATTGTGCCACAGAAGACACAGGACTCTACATGCATATACGCTGAGTGAAGAGGATCTGCTAATGCTCCCACTGAAGGAGCTGATCCTATTTGCGAACGTATTAAACTGTAAATCGAGAGTAAATCGAAATTCGGAACGGTTTGCAAGATATGAGCCCGAGAAAATGATCACTTTTTTGCGAAAATGATACCGAGGCCACAAATCTTTGGTGGCCCATAAAAAAAAGTGCATGACTTTGGGAAAAATTGGGAGACACGGGTCTTTTTTTTAGTCTTTTATCACGTAGTGGTGTCCGTATATGGTTATTTTGCCACGACTTAAAAAATTACACACAGTGTTTTAGAAATACAATACATGGGACCAAACTACAAGAAAACCGTATCAAAAACAATTTTAATTTTGCGAATCGGTTCATAAATGGGAGATTTATGCGGTAGTCAACCTTTCGGTCGGGCGTATTGCCCATTCGATTATGGGACACAAATGGTAAAGTTATTGGTATACAAACATTAAAAATAAAAAAGTAAATAAATACATACGAACTAAAAACCTCGCCTTCTTTTTATACGTCGTTTAATTATGGCAGAATCTACTTGCCAATGAGAAGCGACTTACGGCTGGATGTTCCCTTCCTTTCCGACTTGTCAATAGACACAATTCATTTCTTCTTACGTATAACTAATAATTTCCATAACAAATAGAATTAAATTGTTTTTAATACTTGTAATCAATTATGGCCTTCATGGGCCAATTTATTGGAAAGAATAATATAAAAGGAATATATACGTAATTAAAAAATAAAGGAACTCTGAAGGAAAATGGCATATAGTGGAAACTGGTCTGTTTACAACAAAAAATTTCACGTAGAATGAAAAATACTAGAAGAAAAATACAACAATATAATACTAAATAAATAAATTTCTTTCCATCAAAAAAAAAACCTGCTACAGAATTGCCACGATTTGATGCAATAAATATCGAATAAAAGGTTTTTGTCAACTTCCAAAGAGGTGACCTGCTACTTGGGAAGCAATGAAAATCTGTTCCACACTATTATTCACTGACTTCCACATTGTTTTTCACTGCAAGTGTATGATCCTTTTCCTTTTTTAGAATGTTGCCAATTGTATGGCGAACTTTTATACTCTACGGATTTGCTGTAGTAAAATGAATATAAAATATTAAATTTAATACATCTATAGATATTTGCTAGACAAATAATGTGTTTGTTGTTATTTTAGAATACAGCATTATGTGCATATGGGTTACATAAATTTTTTATCGTCACTGATTTTCACCATCATGAATGACTTCAGGCTGAAGTGGGGCAATTGATAATTCAATAAATAGCAAAAATTATTATAAATAAAATCTTATGTTTTCTTAGCAAATACGAGTATGTCAAAGTAAATTCTTTCTCTTATATGTAATAGAAACATAACAACATAAACAACATGTTAAACAACAAGTGACAAACACTTATAACTCTCAACATCACGTGATTCATGCCAATCGTTTGCAACATTCACACATACAACATGAATCAGACCATGTCCTTCAGGATCATAAGTAAATCTTCGCTCCATCTTGTGGTTGTGCAGGGAGTCATGTAGTTTGTGCTTTTTTCGAATATTTCTCTGAGTGTATAAACTCAAAATGTTTACAATATGAAACTAAACTCTTAAAATTTACTTGCTGTTGTTTATCTACCGGCATTGCATTACTCGCTAAACCAAATCGTCAGTGAACTTTAAGCAGATTGAAAACATTCAACCTCGGATGTTTATGATAAAATAATCAAATACAATATGGGAATTCCCCATGGTGCATGAGTGTTATAAAATACAAATTATTTTATACAAACAATTCAAAACGAGTCAAATTCAACATAAAATAAATGGAATTACTATTTTATTGTTTGTTGTTGGCTTCGCTGAGTATATGCCTGCATTTCATTGGCGCTAACCAAATCATAAGTACCCTTTTAGCCAAATCATGATTGAAAGCATTCAAGATCGTATATTTATGCCACAGACTATATGAGAATCCAAACAGAACTCTATCATATTTTTTATTTGTAATCAAACAAATTTGATAAATATATGAAATTAAACTATAAAATAAAATTCAAAACTGGAGAGAATTTTTTTTACAATTTCGGTAAAAATAATTTGTAATTTTTAATCTTGCTGGGGACTAATTATTTCCCTCTAACCTCTGCATACTAATTTAGGCTTAAAGAATACTGAATCACATTAACTAAGCTCACGCGTATAAATCATCTGCGTCAAAATATAGAATCAATTTTGTGAAATAATTTGTCCAGTGTGTGTACTTTTTATACAAGAGGATAGTGTTTTAGGTTTTAAATTTGGGACTAGACATACTCGTATATGTATATTTTATGTGTTAAGTAAGCTGGAACACCAACAAATCAAATTTTAGTATCTATTTTATGATTTGTGGAAATCAATTTGAAATTCTTCCATTTCATGAAAATACTTAGAAAGAAACGAAAAAAAATTGTTCGCGTTATTTCATCGGAAAAAATATTGGCCTTGCCGGTCTTCGGCTTTTCTCTTCTGAAGCATGTCCAAGCCGGACATTCTGGAATTTTGACTTATTTCATATTTTTAATGTTTGTTTCATTGGGACTTATTATGAAAAAAGTTTTGAAAGCTTTGCTGTCATCCCATGCCAATTTTGTTTTGGGATACGATATGTGCCATCTTCAGTGAAAAAGAACACTGAAGATGGCACGTATACGAAGCCGGTCTGTTTATCGGTTTAAATTGATGAGAAACATGAAAGATGTTGTAATATTGGAGTTCAAGCTCATTTCGAGATTTGGCAATAAGTTAATTTTTGAGAGTTTATCACTACAAACACAACTCCGACGCACGACGAATTTTTCGTTGTACATTTCCGTCCTTGATAATTTATATCAAAAGTACACAATTAGTATTTTCGACGAAATTTTTCATGCGTAACGAACTGTGCGAGGGGTTTATTTCTATTTGTTATGCCGACGAGCGACAAAGACATTATTATGTTTAAATGTTTTTGTAAAATGTACTTTTTATTACAAAAAAACTGTTCGTATTTTGAATTTATAGCCTTTAAAACAATTGAAATCTATTTTTTGCAATATAATTTTTTTATTTCTTCTTCCTTTTAATACACTGGCATCTGGTGCATATAAACATACAAATTTATTTGCGAATTGTACGAGTACATATATTGTTGTGAACAAATTAACAAATAAAATATATAACAAATTATATAGAGTAGATATCGGTTATAACAATTACCGCTTATTGCAAATTACAGCCTAAAACCCAAGTCACAGGCAGCCAGTTCAAATTATGAAACTACTTTTGCGCCAACTTGTATTTGCTGCCTTATTACAAATTTAACAATCGATGAATTATTTTTCAAAATGTTATTAAGACTCTATTATAAATATATTTCACAAACTTTCTGTCAACTAACAAGCAAATATTCTACTTCTACACTTTTCCTCACGCTCATTTTCTTTTAAGACATTGATTGTAGGGTTCTTTGAATCCTGAACACTGCAGTTTCCTTGTATCGGTGGCAGTTTCAGGGGTGCGATTCTCAGTGGCAGGTATCTAGTAAAACACAAACAGCATAAGACTATGGTTGTTGGAAAACCGACCACCTGTAAATCAACCAGGCGCGGCGGAAATGTCTATTTCGCACTGAAAAACGAAGTGTATTTTCTACCACATTTTATTGCCATACTTTCTTGTGTCATCGCCGCACAGAGGAGTATTTGACCCAAAAAACTGGTCAAAAAGGCAAAAATTAATTTGATGAAATCCTAAGAAGTAATTACGCAGATCGATAGAAAACAAAATTCTACATCATATCGTGCATTTTAAAGATTGTAAGTTAAGATTTGTAGTTGTGGGATACTGTTAAAATCAGGAAAGTGAAGAAAATTGCATGCGTTTTTATTGAATTTTTTCGATTTCAAGATATTTATATGATATTTTTTTGTGGCTAAACGAATAGAGGTATTACATTGATTTTTTTTACCTGAAAGATTCCATCAGCAGCTATTTTTAATATTTAAAAAGAAAAAATTATCTCAAATATTTATTTTAAAAATATTAATTATAAAAAAAATTATGCATACATATATCTATAAATTCTTACCAAAAAAAAAAGGAAAAGGTTTTTGAAAGTGAGGTCAGCTGTTCTACAAATAATGTTATATACCACAATAAAATATGAGATCTCTAATTTAAGAAAAAAGAAAAAAGTTTGCGCAAGTTTGCGCCATTATTTTTGGTGATTTTTTGAAAATTTTATCTTTTTTTTCTATTTTTGCTCATAAGGCACTTTTTCTTATACTTTATTGTCGTCATAAACTTTTGTGTTTTTCGATTTATTGACGTGAAATATTATTTAAATCACTTTTAACAACTACCAATGTGATGGATTACCCGCCCTTAAAAAAGGAATTTCTTGAAATTCAGTTCTTATTTCATTAATTCAAATTTACAAACCGTCTTATCATACACACCTATTAAACTGTTTTTGTATACCTGCGGTCTATATAAGACTTGATCGTCTCCAGGACACTTTAGCTATGTACTACATACCTAATTTAAAAGCGTTACAAATCAAAATTACATTTAAAAGCGGTATAGGTATATAAAAATGCAAGTATTTGACTAAGTAACGGGAAAATGCACTTTGAAAAATATACATGTATGGCTTATTGCGCAGAATTCTTATTATGAGAGTTTTGCAACTTTGAGAGATAACATGGAAATGATGTTCTAAATAGGTTATTTTTGATCAGTGACCCTTTTTTCAGCTGCAATACACAAAAGACACGAAAGATAAAAAAGCCTTTTTCATCAGATACTATTAAATCACTTCTTCCTGATACGGATGATGCCGCCCATGATGAAATACTTATGACATGATCATAATTTGAACTTTTTAATTAGTTTAATTTTTTCATGTGATGAGTATTTAATAATATAAAATAAATATTAAAAGTGAATATGTTTTTGTTTATTTGGTTGTTTATCCCTTATAGGGAGCTAAGCTACGAGACCAATTTTTTTAATATTTAATATTGCTTAATTATAATTTTGACAAGGGGGACATTGTAACATCCATAAAAAGCTATGTTCTATTTACCTGTATCTACACAACTACAATAGTTCTACTATCTAAATTTAATTTGAGTTGCTATTAGAATAATCTACTGTTGCAAACCAAATTTTGGCGGAATGCGAGGGGGAGACCGGCATACGTAATAATAAATAATTTTTCTAAAAACACACAACAATCGTGGCATACCGTGTACGGATAATAAATTAATATATATATATATATATATATATATATATATATATATATATATATATATATATATATATATATATATATATATATATATATATATATATAATAAAATTCTCTTCAAAAAGAAAAAAAATTTAACAAAGTTATAAAAGGTGGGTCGGTGGGTGGTGGGTGGTGGGTGTCAAAAATAACACTAACCCAATAATAACCTGCCAATAAATTTTTTCTATCAAACTAAAGCTAAAACTAGCAAAAAAGTTAAACTTTTAAAACAAAAAACACGCTTAATAATTTTGGCCAGCTTTTTGGGTCAAATACTCCTCTGTGCGCCGTCATTATTAGTCGCTACAACTATAATTCTATTGAAAATGTTTCCAAAATGTTTCATAGACAGAAACTTTATTTTCAAATAATTTCTAAACACTTATAAATTGATCACCTTTCCGCCACAGTAAGTGGCAGTTAGTAAGCAAATGGAAATAAAACTCCAGAGTACAAAAGACAAACAGTATAAATACTTATACCCGGCTTATCTGTCAGTAAAATGGCAACACTCACACACACAACTTGAAAGAAGAAAAAAAAAACGACCACATATTCAAACAATAATAACAATAACATTAAACTACTCATGCACTCGTATCTCAACCGCACAAATAACACTTTGAAATCCTTAAAGGCCTTCAAGGCAAAAGGAAAAAAATATATACACACGTATGTATGTACATCTATATGTTCCTTGTGCTTATGTGTATTAAAACTCTTTACAGAAACATTTTCAAATAGTACAACTCATATCAGCTCAAAAAAAGAAAAGAATTACTTACATGCAGAGAATCCTTCTTACAAATATTATCCTGGCAGTGTTTAAGTAGCAGTAAATAGAACTTGGTAATAATAGTAATGGCTCGAGCTGTGCACAAACAAGTTAGAGGAGGCGTAAAATAAGGTTATTTAAGATTAAAAACAGCAACAGGAAAATCACAAAGGATATTGTTGCCCTTATACAGGATTTAAAATGCTCCAAAAAAAGGAAATAAAAAAACCAACAAACAAATTGAGGGAAAATACACAAAATTTAATTTCATTTATGTACAGCTATTGATCCTTGGTAAATATTTAAAGACATTTATTATGTAAATGTATGTGTGTATTTGCATGTAATTGTCCTTTATGCGTCCATGCACTCAAATTGTCTTATTAATGTAGGATTTTTTGCAACGGGCAACTACTCGCTATAACTAATATATAAAAAAATGATTTTTTTAATAACATACATCATGGGAGTTCAATTACATCCTTTTTTTGCTAATAAAATTTTCAAACGTTGGCCCTAAGGGGAAAAAATTCTACGAAAGGAAGCGTTTTATTGCAAACTTTGTGGAATTAACTCCAAATGTTTGAATTTTTTTGTGATTATTGTAAAAGTTTGAATATTTGAAATCGAAAAACTGCAAAGACCCGAAGGAAATATAAAAAAAAAATTTTGAAAATGTCTGTGAAACTGAAATGTTGAAAAAAAATAAAAAAGGCTTAAAATTTTTAATATTTTTTATCTCAATAATTTTTTCTATAATAATCATAATCATTATTTATATAAATTTATTCACAATTAATATTTATTTGAGTCCATCCAGCATTAGAAAAAAATATTCTTTGATTGTCGTTCACCTATCTTGTGTTCGACGGACAGCATAAAAGTCTCACTTCCAACGGGCGTATTGTGGCCTAATGAATTCAGAAGGAATTTAAGTTTTTCTATATGCTCTTATGGCTAAATGAAATAAAGTCCAACGAAATGAGTCCTAATGACATAACTAACTATTAAATTGAACATAAGGATATGAAATAAGTTCCTAAAAATTTAACAACATAATTGCCTAAGAATATAAAACTATTCCCAAATCTGGAATATTACGAAAATTAATTTACTATAATTCAAAAAAAAATCGTTACTTCAAGCACAAGTCCGAAATTTCATTTATTTTCAGATATTTGTTATCAAGCACAGGGAAAAGAGAAAAGATAATTGTCCTGAAGTTGATACTCAATGAGTATCGAAATATCGATTATTTTTTAATAAAATTGTTAAACGATAAAAGACCTCAAGCTTAAATATTAAATTAACCAAATTATTATAAAAAAAGGTCAAAAAATATAGATACATTATCTTCAAAAAAAGTTTGAAATTTTTTGTGCATTATTTCCTTTTCTTATTTATGCGTTTTTGTATTGGGCATTATTTCACACAGCCGTTGTTATAGTATTTGAAATCATAGTTTTTATCATGGGAGCGTCTAGATTAACTTAAGTAAGCGCCATTCCATTAACAGCAAGTTGGTTTTTTAAAACTTCCATTTAAATTTAATTAAATTCAAGTAATTGACAAACACTCGTTAATAAAAATTACTTTAGTTGAGTTCAGAATGGTTGTACTATAGCTTCGACGCGTCGTATGGGTCATTATTTCCATAAAAAAATAGTGGACATTTTATGAATTTAAAAATTAATAAAATTGATTTATTAAAATTAATACACATTATACAGAAAACTATGAAAATTTACAAGGTACAAGGTACACACATATGTACTCATTTTAATGTAAAATAAATAAATTGCTTCTGATATTTCTCTACAGAAACACCAAGTCTATTTTTTAGAAATGATCTAAATTCTGAATAATTCATTTCAAAACTGCACTTTATAACTAAAAGAGATTAAAAACTTTCTTTTTTCATTTGTAATTTTTTCGAAGCCCATATAGTTTTCTCTGCTGATACGTTAGACACGGGCAAGGCAAAGGAAAACCAATACCAACACTCGTATCAAATGTTCTTTTTAAATGAATATTTTCCTTTTCTAAAAATTTCAAACCTTTTTGTGACGATTTCCTTAAGATTTTTTCCATATTTCTATTCTTTCTGCGTTTTGCGTGTTGTTTTACGTAAATAAATTCATACAGGATATCATTATTATTCATAATAAAGTCAAATTTCAGTTGATAAAAATTTTTTTCTAAATGTTGTGGTAACCTTGCAAACGTGGACAGCAGTGAACATTTACAATAACTACAACACAATATAATGGACAAAAAGGACGAAATAAAAAAAATTACAAACATCTTACACTAAAACAATAGTGGGCAAGAGGCTAAAATAGTGTTACATCATTAAAGCCTTTTTTTGATATTAAATTTCACAGCTATAATTTTACATATTTACAATGAAAAAAATTCTGTAGGAGGTCGGGTCGATAAGTCAGACTTCTTGTATTTCCCGTCTTTTAAATCCACTACACGACGAAGAGTTAACACCGAAATTTATTTTTATTACGACTTTCTTTTCACTCAATTTCAGTAATTTTTTACTAATTCTCGTTAATTAGTTTCCTTAATTTAATTTTTAAAGTGAACTATTTTAATTTTCGCCAAGTACAATACTTAAAATTAGTGTTTCCAAAACTTAATATTTCTGTAGTGATTTGTACTATTCAGCATAACAAATACTCAAGTTTTTTACTGTAGGCCAAATTTGACCCGCAGTCCTTAAGTGTGCGAAATTTTGAAAAAGATTTTTTGCAAAAATAGTTTCCCAAAATCCACTTGCAGCTGCTTGGATATGAAATTAAATATATCATGACATATCAAAAATATAAACTACTCATTTCCGAAAGAAACCTAATTTGTTTTCTAAAATGTGTCCAAATTGACCCGAAGACCTCTCGAAGGTTAAAGAAAGAAGTGAACATGTAATATTTTCGAGTTCAAATATTCTTCGCTGTAGCTTATCTTGGTTTATTTTTCCTAAAATCAAGTAAGTCATGAACTAAGAGATACTTTTTAGAAAATATGGAAAATGTATGAACTAAAATGTTAAACGTGTAACTTTAAAGTGTACAAAATTATATGAACTATCCGTGAGTAAATCATTTCTTAAAACTATAAAACGGGAAATATGTTCCAAGAGTTTCTTAATGAAATTTTAACAATACGGAAGTTAAAGCAGCAATAAAACTCCTTTAGAAAAATGCAATTTATGGAGATGATTATTGGCCATATTAGAAAAACGGACATGAGCTGGTACTACACACTATATAGAGATGGTACACCACGGCGAGCTAAATGGAATATAATGGTGGGATATCTGAAATAATCTTGGAAGCTTAATAAATGCGGTTTGAAAGAAATGTGTTATTGTTTGCATTTCTCAGGAAGATTAGAGGTTATATTGGAAAAACAGAGATGGGCTGGTACTAGACACTATATAGAGATGATGGACCAGGGCGTGCTTAAATGGAATATGATAGTGGGATATCAGACATTTTAGGCAAAAAGCAATATTTAGCAATTTCATTTCTTTGCTTTTTTTAATTTTCAGAAACTTCAGTTCACAACGAACTTCCCAATCGCTTAGCGTTGACGTCAAGTTAATTAAATTTGATACATAAAAATCGTATGAGGAAGGCAATATTCGATTTCCCGCTTTTGATGAAGCTTAGTTTTCATTCAATTTGAGCAAATTTTCATTAGTTTTAGGGAGATTTTACTTAAACTAAGGAAATACGTGTATTTGAACTATTTTTTAGGAATATTGTTTACTTGAATTTAATATGTTTTTTTTAGGGTGTAGCAAAAAAAGCATGATATTTGGAAGTGTAGCTCACTTCAATAACTTTCCGCAAAGTTTTCACAACGTGGCCATCATGTACTACCAACATTGACCTGTCTATATTGGCGAACTCTTTGAATCCTTGCCTTTTGTTTAATATTTGCCACATGGATTCCAATTATAACTCATACCACATGATTGTTGATTAATGTAATTTTTTGCTGAAATCACACTCCCCCATTCATGCGATAATTCATTTTGGTAACAAAAGCAACAAACAACAGAAGAGGAAAAAATCTCACCCTGCTGCTGGCATGTTCCTTGGCATATTGCAATTAAGAATTGTTACGATTTTAGAATTTGTGCAAAGTGTAAATTTTAACGCCTTGTAAATGAGATTCCTTAAGGGCATTGCAATTACCAGCCAAGCTGTCTGTCAGTTAGCCTACCAGCCAAACAGCCACTGAGTGCAACAAATGCAATTAAGTTTCAATGAGTTGAATGTTGCATGTTGTTATATGATGTAAACCATATACACTGTAACATTATTTTTAAGCTGCTGTCAGTTTGGTGTTGTTCACCGAACATAATAGTGGTGGATATCAGAATGTGAAAGAGTACAAACTTATTTTAGCAAATCATACACAAGAAACTATTAATTATTTCTGCTAAAAAAACCAACTGTTATATTTCGACTTTTATGAAAAAAAGTTAATATGGGAACAATTACTAAATTTTTACAAGATTTATACGTTGTGCGGCAATCAAAGAACTCATCAGTTGACATTTCTGTTTCCTTTTAACCAACGTCAGATTTGGGGGATGTTAAAGCCTATTTAAGTAATTTCATTTGCATGGCGTTGTGTTTAGTGTTAAAAATCCAGTTACTTAATTTATGTTATAACAACAATAGCAACAATATTTACAAAAAATAAATTAGTATTTGTAAATATATTATGTATATGGCGTTTTTTTTTTATAACCAACCCTTGGGGGTTCTACACATAAACAAAAAATGAATAATTAAGAGGCGTGTTTAGTGCAAAGATATAAAAACCATAAACAAAGGGGTGCAACACACAACAACAAACAATTTTTGCATTTTATTAAGAACACAATTTTAATCTAATTTTAAGAATTTTAAATAAATTTATAAGCATTTAAAGGACCTAATAATCATTTTTTAAACAGGATACAAAAAAGGGAACAAAAATGAATTAGAAACCTTTACGAGACTTTCATTACATTAACTTGATTTCATTCCTTTTTATCCAAAATTATATAGAAAACTCTATTCGCCTTAAGAAGGCGAATTGATTATAAGGTGGCTTTAATTCTAAACAACAATTACAATAAAGTCGTTATTTGATTTGCTTGTATGTCAGTTGTTTTCTTTAAATTAAAATCATTTTCATTTAACTATTTTCAATGAATAACTAGAATATAATATTTAATTTATATAAAACTTTTTTAACTTATTTATGTGTGTGAAGATAAACTTAAATTTAAGTAGCAGAGACAACAACCAATTTCTTTAACAGTGTTAATTTTTCGGTTAACAGAGTGCTGTTAGCCACTTAACAGTCATGGAAAATTTCAAGAAATGTGGATAATTTAGAAACTGGGACCGAATCCTTACAAGGCAACAAATGGAACAGGTGCCCCAGAGTATAGGTGTTGGACTCAAAATAAAGAGACTTGCAAAAAAAGTTCAAAACAACACAAAAAATCAATTATAAAAATATAAATTTTCCCGCAGAGATAACTGGTCTTTATGGAAAATAGAGAGTTATAGGTATATCCCACTATGTAGGAATGGTGCTCCACACGGTCCTCTAAGGAGCACATTAGGTGGTATTTCTGAAATAATTTTAAAAATTCAGAAAAAAGAATTTGAAAAAAGTCGTATTTTTGAACAATTTCTGGAGAAGATTGATGGCCATTTAGAAAAAATAGAGGGTTAAAGGTATATCCCACTATATAGAAATGGTGCTCCATATGTTCCATAATTAACCAAAAAACATTTGAATTAAACGGCCAATAAATTTTGTATTAAACTTCGTAGGCGAAAAGCTTATATTAACTTTTTAGTAATAAATGAGGAACTGAAAAGTATTTTTATTCCTTCTAAAGAAGTTGAAAAATTTTCAATTTAAAATTTCAATTATAAGAAGTTATTTAAAAATAAATGTATAATTAAAGGAAAAAAATTTAATTTCATGACAAAAATCTAATTTTTTTATTAGATTATCTATGGGAAAAGTTAACATTAACTTTCCACCAAGAAATGAAGAACTCATTCTTAAGGCGCGACTTTTTCATCTCTCCTAAAGTATTCATTAGTGTTCTTTTCCAACTAAATAGAAAATGAAGTTAATACAATTTTTTGGTTTAAAATATTAATTAGTTTTACTCAGTCACAGTTTTAGAAAACACTTTTTTGCTAGTTAAAAAAATTACTTATTTGCTTAAATTAAGATCGCTCCTTTAAAGCAACATAGTCATATCTCAACATGAGTTGAAATTTGCAAAATGTCAATAAAGTTCTAAAGTGTTAATTTCCATATCGCAACTGTTTTGGTATAACTTCGCTACAATTTCACTTATAATACTGATTTTTTTCTACACATAGAGAAGATTTTTCCTTAGGAGCTGTAAAGCTTTCAATTTTTTAATGATTATATTGCACTAAAGGGGCAATATAAAAAATTATTTTCTTTGAATTTCTAAGTGAAAAAACAAAATTGGTAATATTGACCAAATTTCACAACTCCTTGAATCTAATGTCATGAACCTTATGCCCAGTAGTAAATGACCCTCAATACTTCTGAATCCCAAGTTCTGGAGATAAATGACCTCTTTACAAACGCTTCTTTAAATATGGTCTACCACAGTTTTAAAATTTCTTTTTATAGACTACAAATAAATTAGTGCGAGTACTTGTAAAAAGCCAATTTTTATCCCAAACAATTCGACAATTACAGGGTGACAAAAGAGCCCTGTTGCTTTCGCTTAGATGTCCGCTTTTCAACTGTCGCAAGCTTATATTCTGTGGATTGTAATAAGTAAAGATATACAATTTTAACAAGACATAAGCAATTGTGACTGCCAGGGTGGCAAATAAAAAAAAATCAGTATAAACGGAATTCCACTTGTAATACATACTCCTATATTTGTCATGTTTAATAGCGCTATGTTATCAGCTTAACAGATCCCTGAAATGACAACTGGTTTATGTCTAGGGTTATAAATTTCGAAATTTATCTTCGTACTCATTGTAAAAGCAAACCTTTAAATATTTTGGGATTTAAGGAATTTTTAATTTTATTACCTGGCAACGACACTTTGTTCAACAACCATTTTGTGCCTAGTGATGTAAGAAAACGAGTACATCTTCATCTGAGTAATAAAATATCTAAATATTTATTTTTTGAGACTAAAATAAGTTGTTCGTTGAAAATGTTGACCCACCAGCATGACTGAAAAATGTATATCATAGTGGCATCTTTTATTAAGGGCTAGACTTCAAGCTTTAAGTTAATATGTATCCCAGTCTGTTGTATTTAAAGTAGAAAATTTGAGCCAAATTCCTAAAATGCGGATACATCTGCTCTTCTGCCAACAGTAACTCAAATCTTTAACTTTTTATTTACCAGTTCAGCCAGCGCTACATGATAATCTAGATTCTGCGGTCTGAAAGAAAGTCTGTCGTTCTTTCTCGTAAGAGTTTGCTCAATATAATTTAAGATATTTCAGCCAGATGCAATCGGTTGGAATTGATTAAACTCATTATATTACAAGTATATGAATTTATTTTAGATGGAATTCATTAGTTTTATAGTAATAATTTAAAAATTAAAGTTGAAGTAGTCCTTAATATTTTATTTTATGACCTTTTGAGCCTGAAACTACAATGTCAAAGTTTTAACAAAAAATAAAAATGTAATAATAAAAATTCTCATAACTTTGCTGGATATTTTATTTTTAGATTTGCTACAGATTTCATTGACATACGGGAAAAGGAAACGAGACGCGGCACACGTGGTGTTGGCAATCCAGAAAAGCGTGGCAGGGCAGGACGTTTACATCAAAGGAGACTACAACAGCAGCAAATGTTAGCAGATGATGCTTCAATTTCTATAGCCTCTTCACAAAAGAATGAAACCATGGCAGTAGCCAAACAACAACAACAGCAGCAACATCAACAGCAGTATCAAGTGCAATACAATAAGAATGCGGATAATGATAAAACTAGTAATAGAACATCAGCATCCTTAGCCTCAGATGTACTTATGTCAAGTGACTTTAAATCTTTGGAAAATTCCAATAAAAATGTCAGCACACATGCAACACAAATTCAAGCAGCAACAGCTGAAGCAGAATCAGTAAAAAATGACAACAGTAACATTAGCCACGGTCCAAATAAAATTGTCATGACATCAGCGCATACATCAGGCAACAACAGTATGACATACTCTTCAATGACGACTTCCACAACAACGCAACAAATCAAACAACAGCAAATGCCATCAACAACACGTTCATCTTCAGTGGCACCTCCTAGACAAGAGGAATCATCAGAAGAGTATATGGATAGTGGTGGGGGTGGTGTTCGTATCAAACCTGAAGATTTATTAGAATTACAAGAACGTATAACAAAGGAAATACTCAATTCCAAATTACAGGAAAAGGAAATGCTTGAATTACAGGTAAAGCTTTTATTAAGTAGCACACGCCACTTACAGAACAGTACAGTTTTGAACACCACAACAACATATCAATATTTTATTGATATGCGAGCTCGTGTACGCGTATGTGTGTGACTGACGTGTGTGCGTTTAATGTTTTCGGGCTGGTTCTCTTTATATCAAATTTATTTACTCTTTATTTTTCGTTGTTTTTTTAGCAAATGTGTGGGAAATGTATATGTGTGTTTGTTTGTTTCTTTCCATGTATAAGTTGGTTGGGGGCGTATTTGCCGGCGGTATTAGTGGCAAACCAATAAATATTTATATTTGCATTAGAATATATTTGCCGTTGCTTTTCACTGCTTGTTATTGTTTTTCTGTCGTTCTAGTCGTATATAAACATTTAGTTTTTCTTTTATTATCGCTATAAATTTAAATTTTAAGTGTTTGTGGCTTAAAGGCTGAACACTCTCATGTTAAATTCTAAATGCAAACATTTCGTGAGTAATTCTATCAAAGAAAGCTTTCTAATGTGTTCTTTAAAATTAAATTTTTTTGAAAATCTGCCGCATGTTGAAGGGTTTCATTCTCATTTTCAAATAGTGTTTTTTACTTATATGACGCTTAGCTCTAGATCGCCAAATCCGGAATATTGTTAATGATTAAATTCATTTAATTTGTAAATTAAATAGGTCTAAAGCCAACAGACCTATTTAATGCTAAAATAAATTTAAAAATCTTTTAGGTAATTGAAAAAATAGTTAAAGAAATATTTAGATGTTCGTGACGAAATTGATGTGATTGATATTTTATGGTTTTGCTTTGCCTAAGAAATACAATCATTGTCTCATCTGACGTACCGAAGCTCCTTTAAAATTAAATGCATATGACACTAAGAACCCCTAGGCAAATCTTGCAGTGGCTTGGCAATACTAAAAAATATCGACCCAAACACTATTTATTGGTTAACCTTCGTAAGGATTATCTTCCAGTGACAAATACCTGCAGTATCCAATAATTTCTTAAATGGGTTTAAATGGGATGTCAAGTGGAAAACAATACTACCGGTGAACACATCATGCTATTGATTAGGGAGTAGTAATAGATGTGCCCATCAGTCCACTCAAGTACTATTGTTATCTTACACTCGCACGATCATTTATTACCGGATTGTAGTCAAGCAACGACAGTCGCGCATATTAAGTGGCAAACATTTTTAAAAATATTTTATTGTCTGTTGCATTGACACGGATGACTCCATTGAGAAGTAAAAAAAAACCTTGTAGAACAGCTTGCAGCTAAAAGAAGAGACAAAGAAGAGTGTCAACGATAGTAATCACCTCCACTATAAAGCGAGGGTGAACGAATGCAATAAATATCTTTAAAAAAAATTATAAAATACGAAAATGTGAACTTGTTCGCTATCGCAAACAATCAGAAAATTTGACGGACTCGTACTAAGTTAGCTCCATACGACGTTGTCTGAACGACAAGTAGACATGGACAGACAATGAAAACGGAACTATTTCCATTAACCACTTAAAAAGTATTCACCTCAAATATGTCTGCTGATATAAGAGTAATCAAACTGCCTCCGGCTGCTGATGCTGAAGCTGGTATTCCCTTAGCCTTATATCGCAAATGTTTTTTCTTCTAATTTTTAATGCTATTTTACGCTTTAAGCACTATGGGCCGGAGTGGAAAGCTTCAATAATTACTATGATCCTTGGGAAAGAAGACCATACGATGGTGGAGTCATAAATGCCTATAACTCTGTTATACATGTGAACAAGCTGGTCCTATACAATAGAGTTGGTCCTATACGATAGAAGCAACATTTTGGGTCGTGTTGATGCATGCCGCAGGCCAATAAACAAATCAACGTTTGACGTTGATACTGATTTTCTAGGCATCCCTGAAAACTCACAAAAAGCATCCCGCAAACTGTGGAAACATATTTCGTCTTTGGAAATAAGGCTAAAAAATATTGAAAAATAGAAGTGGACGAGCAAGGAAACCTAAGGGGAACATGGCCCCTCCAATACAATAACCTATTTATATCGAAACAAATCGAGGTCGTATACCTCTGTATTCACTTTGATCGTCATTTAATACGAAAATCATACGTAAACGCTAAGTTGATGCAAATGAAATCAAAGGCTGCTCAAAATAATTGGCTCATGGACCGAAATCTAACACTAAATCTAGGTGGCAAACTTCTTCTATATAACTCGATCCTAAAATCAATATGGTATTATGGATTTTAGTTGCGGAGTATCGTATCGGCATTAAATATAAAATAAAAAGTTCAAAGGCGACTAGTGAATCCCCCTGTTATGCAAACATTTTTCGCATTCACGTTCCAGTGGTTAAAATTGTTTAACAGAAATATTAAAAATATTGAGTAACATCTAAATGCACTAGTCTGCAATGTTCTAAATTATAGAGGCCACAAGAGGCTGTGGATAGTGTAGGAGGGACACTATTGCTCTTAGCCGCACACGAGAGATGTGAAGTCATCACAGAAGAAGCTATAGCAACTATTTCGTTTTTTGTCTGGCAGTGGCTGGACTCAAATAGTTAACTATTTTGACTACTTATTGTTAGTTTAACTTTTATTAAACAATAATAATTGGAGAACAAAAATTCCCCCAGAGGGTGTCTAATTGTATAGAGGTTTATACTCATATTGTACTCATATTTGGAAGTATGAGAGGTTGAATACTTTATAAGCTGGTTGAACAAAAAACAACATTTATTTTTAAAAAATACTTATTTTTATTTTGTATACATCCTAAAAATATGTTCAGTTTCTCTTTTTCCTGGTTACCAAAATATTGAATATCTATTTGGATGTTTTTACTCACTTGACTTCAAAAAAGTGTCCTTCGCCACTTATGATAAGGTCGGTGGAAACATTTCAAATTTGAAATTTCAAAAAAATTACAAAACTGAAAAATCCTTAAGCATACTACATACATCCTAAATTTCTATTGTTGTTTTAATGTTGGAGCATTACTCAGGGGACGACCCAATGTATTGTACTAGTACTAGAAAAATATCATACGAGTACGTATAGAGGAAGTAGTGCTTGTGGTCTAAAAATGATAGTAAAAGACTTCCACAAACGATCCTTTCGACTAAAGATCAAATTTTTTTCTGCACTTGTTTGGTATATCGATCACAAACGGATGTTCTTTCAATGAGGAACGTCTTGTTCGATAATACGTGCGGATGGCGGGAACAAATTTCCTGATTTCATTAGAACACTTTTCATCGTACTATTGATACTTTCTGTAGTTACAGGATCACAACACACAAAAACAAAATGTAATTTATCAGGTGTCATAGAAAGGATCCCATTTTGTTGCATAGTACCATCAAGCCAGTGAAAAAATTTAATGATCACGTTAAATAAAATGCAAAAAAATTGTTGTTCACATCTAATCGACTTGCACAATGCAATGACTTTTCACTTTGCCGCCAGGACAACCGGAACAAAATAAAGACACATCCTTAGCAATAACAGCAGAATGGTCTTCAACGAAAAACTAGTTAAACGATTTTTAATTTTAAGCTTCAAAAATAAAGTTTTCATATGACGTGAAAACAATAAACGAACTTTTCGTGTTTTGCATTTTTTGCGGTGACTATGAGTCTTGTATTTCTTTTATATTGTTGTTCAAAGGACAATTTTTTCTGTACAGTCACAGGGTGTATTTGTGCGTAAGTGTGTGTTTGTATTCGGACGTGTCTGGTTTTTTCTCTCATGCACCTTGTCAGCCAACGCATATTGCAATTTCAATACCTGAAAAGTTAGAAATGGAAATATTTTCCATTTTTATTACACAACTTGGTGGCACTTTATATTTTTATCTCGTTAAAGGTCCAGGATTTCTTTGTATTTTTTGGGAAAACGTTTACAACCTTCCAACGATGGGTGGTAGGAGGAGGATTTCAACGTTCCAACAGCTTTCATTGCTTTTGCATGTTATGAACAATTCTGTGTTCAAAGGCCAAACTTTTTTCTTCTTCGCGCTATTTCATTAATTAAGTAACTTTTTCCAACCTTTAGCAATTTTAAAATTTAATTTTCTTTTTCTTTATATCTTTGAAATTTTAGTTGAACTAATTTATATAAATCTTGTTGTTTATTTTTCTTTTTTAGGAGAAAATCAATCGTGAAATTTTAAATTCCAAAGTTTTTAATATGGATGCGTACAATAGCCAAAGTGGCGGCAAACGCAAGAAGAAACGCAAAAACCAGCGAGCTGTCAATGGTATGTTGGCGGACGTCAGCAGTTATCCTAATAATCCTAGTGCACCGGGTGGTAACGGGGGTAGCAGCAGTGGCAGCAACACTATCGGCGGTAAATGGAAAAACAGCATTTCAGCTAAAGCAAGAAGTTTAATGAATTTACACAACAATGAAGCTGGCAGGAGGGTGAGTTTTTAATCGCTGGTATAAGCGTTACGAAAATGAATGTTTGAGTTCCTGTTTTTATAAGTTTCAAAGAAAATTTCTATTGAGCATTTGCATTGAAAACAACAATGGAAAATTCAAAATTTGTTTTTGTTTTTAATACAAGTAAATGTCCAAATGAAATTTTCTTCTAAATTTATATAAAATTTACTGTTTAAAAAAGGAAAGTTATTCGATCTAATACTGATTTTCGAAAATCGATTTTTCATCTGATCTCGAATTTTCCTACTATTTTCGCAGTGATGTCCATATGGCTCTAAGTATATGTGGGTAAATTTATCATAACTTTTGAATGGATGTGGTATTCTGAAGACTTTGGCTTCACAGAGATGTCGTGTGATTATTAAGATTTTCAATAGATTAAAAAGAAATAGTTTTTCCAATATATGATTTTTTTATATCTTAAGCTATCGAAACCGAAATCTATTTTTACCCTGAACGAACAACGTCTATTACCGTAAATTTAACTAAAATCGGGTGGTGCTTCCATCACTCTCGCTGGTGGGATAATTCGAGAATAGTATTTTTTAATATCAAAAAAAAAAAAAAATTGTCAAATCCATTTTATAGGTTCAGTCATTCCACGAGGCTTAGAGAAGGGCTGGCTCAATTTCGATTCAAATCGAATAATTCGTTCGAAAGGTATCATTGATAAATTTTCGAAAATACTTTTAATTTAAATATACCGGAATATTCTTGTCGAATCAGTTTTCTGATTACGGTGACATACGTATATAGATACTTTAGGACTCGTCAAATGTCGTAAATTTTATCTAGAGCGACTATTTGGTACGAAAGACACAGTTGTCGAAAAAAATTTTTAAATTGTATTTATCAATTGCTCCGACAGTCCTTAACATATCAAACTCGATCCGAGTAAAGCAATAGGAAGTTGTTCTTGAGGAATGACATTTTTGCTGGTTCCAAAGGATCCATTAGTTAATTTTTTCTACTTCACAGGATTTAATTGACAAAATTGTACTTTAAAATAGGATTTACTTCTACAAAATTTGTGATAAGCGATTTGAAAATACTTACTTTTCATAAAAAGAAAGCATTATATTTATTTCTTTAAATTTACATGAAAACATTTCACATAAGAAAATAGAATTCGTTGTTAGAGTTTATTGACAGTGGCAAATAAAAAATCCTTATTTAATATGAAAGTAGTTCTTATGAAAAAAAAATATTATAAGTTTACTTTTCTCTAAATAATGACGACAGAAGAGGAGTAGGAACCGAAAAAGAGAACATCCTGCAATAACAAATCATTAGAAATGATCCAAGCTTCCACTACTTCCGCATTCTAATCTCGACATTTTCATGACTTCTTTCGATGGTGTTTTTTACGCACATATATAATTGTTAATGTGTCGGATATTTAGATTTGAAGAAATTCTATATTTTAAACTCATTATTAGAAAATAAGCAAATTTTGGATATTTATATCATATAAGGCAAAAATTCTAAAATATTCGTTTAGTTATTTAAAATCAAACTACAACCAGAGATGGCATCTGCTATTTAATTTACCTCGAATGATAAAATGTTTGAATGCGTTTTATTATTAATTACATGTTATAGTTTGTTTTTGGCCGTTTAATCAATTTAATTTATTTTTTCAAAGCTTTCGAAGAGAACCTTAATAATGATAAATAAAATTCGAGAGAGGTTTTAAGCTTAAAAAATAAATAAAGTTGATTATTATTATTTATTAGGCCCAAAATAATTAATTCAAAAATGATTCAATTTTGATGTTGAATTAAAAATTCTTAAATTCATTTCAATTAAATTAGAATTTATTTTGCTTACCAAAATTGACTTCATTTATTTAAAATTTTATTAAAAATTAAAATTTATATGAATTCATACTTGCAAAATTATTGTGTTCAAAAATTTTTAATGGTTTCTTTTTTGGGCCAAAATAAGTGTATTTATAAAATCATGGTCCATGTCTTAAATAGATTGTGGTTTAAATGAAAGAGGATTCGTTCCTCTACTGCTCTAATGCAGTCGTCAATTCTCATCATAAAGAGTATACAATATTCATTTGTAGTAGAAGAGTCCTCCTAATGCTGAACGTCTGTCAGTCTGTCCGATTTTTACTCGGCCACTAAGACCGCACATTTGCGCATGTAGAATGTCTCTACTCGCTTGGAGTATTGCAAAAAGGGCAGGTAACAGTCTATAACAGTCTGGCTGTTATAGACTGCTATTTCTTTAAAAAATCAACAAATTCGACCGATAAACGGCTTTACTATTTTGGCGGCTTGCCGAGTGGATTGGTAACTATTAAAGTTAAATATATAAAACATAAAATAAATATAAGTTCAATAAATATAAATTCTACCCTTTAAAAAAGATGAAAATTTGCACGTGAATAAAAAATTTTTTTTATCAATGGGTTGGGACACGAATCGGTGTACGTTCTACGATTGTATATAATCTGATTGTATATAATATGTTTTTTTATACATTCAACATCATATTATTATCCATTTGGAGTACGCGAAGTAATAATTTAATAGCAATAAGAATCCATTTTATATCAATAATACTCGAGATCTCAATTATAATAGGACTTTATAAAAGAGGCTTATATGGTTAAAACTAAAATAAATTTAATTTTTTAGGGATATTATTAATTTGTGTGACTAAACAAACTTTTATTTTATTTATATTGAAAATTCTCCACCTTTTTCGAATAATTATATTTTGACATTAGATAGAGATTAATATTTCATTGCTATGTATGTACCACTTTAAAAAAAATATATAAATTTAAAATAATGATTTGATACCTTTTTCAAGGATCCGATTTACAATTAGTTAAATGAAATAAATCTGAAATGCACAAAAGCACTGTGAAATGTTATAAAGAAAAAGCTGAATTTTAAAATTATATTTTTTTAAATATTAGCATAAAAAGCCTGAAATCATACCAAAACAATATTTCAATGTAATAAAATTTTATATTAAATTCTAGTGATTCTTATATGAGATCCGTCACATCCGAACATATCACTCTTACTTCTTTAAGTTCTATTTAAAAACTCCAAAACACGTTCTCAAAAAGTAACTTAAACAACACTTCCAGTTCGAAAACTTTCATTTATTAATGTGCTTATGAATATTTGTACTCATACGCATCGTTGTGTATGTTTATGTATACACACACGTACGTACATTACATGTGTACATTGGCATACCCAGCATGTGCGTACCCACACATACGCACAGACATAATCAAGTAATCAAAAATAAATCTGTTCTACTGAATTCATTTATGAATTTCGTATTTGAACTTTTAGCTTTAGGCCAATTAAAATTAAATCTCTTTTTGATTTCCTTCTTCCAGCCATTTAATAACAAAATTTGTTTGCTTGTTATTTAATAAATAAATGAAATGAAAAAAAAAATTAATACAAAAATTTAAAACAGAAACAAAGAAGAGCGAAAGGGGTGTATGTATTCATTCATTCGCTTCCGCACATACTTTCACACCCAAAAATACCAATTCATACTTAGATTTTCAATAGATTGGTTTTGCTAATAATAATATTGCAATTATTTAATTGTTCATACGTGGTGACGTCAATTATGTTTAAAAAATCTGACTTCTAGACAAAGAGTCAATCGAACAGATTACAATACCGAATCAACAACTATGGGTCAGTTTAAAACCCAAAATAGTCCATTTCTAGTCTATATTTTACTACCAGGAAGGATTAAAATTCCATCTTAACAAATTTAATCGAATTGTACGGAATTTACGAATTAACTAGCCAAAAAACTGTAAAGAATTTCTAATTTATTTGAATTAGACGCAAAATTTTGACACTTCCATTAAATATTATAAATTTTTATGATCCTTACAAAACGCAAAAGTGTCATATCAACAAACAGATCATCACATTTTCAAGAAACGTAAAATGGGCCCAAAAATGTATACAAAATCAAAATCGATACATGTTGTGTTTACAATATCATAAATATGACATGAATGATTCATTAATGAATGATTAATGAATCACGAATCATTATTACGATTCATGAATCTATCATGAATGATTCGCGAAGCATTCGAATGGTTCATTAATGATTCGAATCATTTATGAATCATTCACGAATCATTCACAAATCATATATATGTAGATAAATGGCACGAAGAAATTCCTTCTTTATTTGAAAGTATCACGTACTTCCCAATTTCTGAAATTGAAATAACATTGAACGAGTAGATCAATTGGGGATCTTTGTGATTTCGGATACCTTGAATGGGTGGCCAAACTCCTTCAGAGAAATCATGTACATATGTCTAATGTTGAGAAAACTTTGGCTTCGTTGGAATATATATATATATATATATATATATATATATATATATATATATATATATACTATTGAGTTTTGAATATGATTTTGCCAATGTCTGGTCCATAGAAGACGCAATCTGAAATGCCGAATTTTCATATCGCAGCATTAGAGGCGTAATAAATAATAGAATGTTGTGTCTCCAGTGTTCAGTCGTCTCTAGCTTATCAGCGTCGCCATGTGACTTAAAACATTTCAGAAGAAAATATCCTAATGGGGCCAATTGGCAGGACCATTACACAAAATAAATCGCTCTGCAAATGATTATTTAAGTAAATAAATTAAAAATTTCAACAAACGCTGCTTTGGATGCGAGTTAATTCATTATTAAATGATAAACCAAACTATAGCCACGAATTAACTGTCAGCTGATGTACATTAACTTATAACGTGACAAAACCAACAACACTGTTGTTAACTCGTTGGTAGTGTCATACAACAACTGAGTGATATACAAACAACATTGATAAAATGCGTTCGTGTTTTACAAATAAAAGCAAAACAGAAATGTGCAAAATTAAATGAATATTGGGTTGTTCGAATAGTAATTTAATTTACACGACGAATTTAAATCGAATCACTGCGACTACGATTTGAAATCGTGTACTTAAATCATATTTTTTTGCCTGTCAACGAAGAAGATTAGGAAGATTGACTTTAAAAAAAAAGTATCGCATTAATGTAAACGATTTTTTGTAGCAATTTTAGAATGAGATAAATCTTAAAAATCATGTTGCAAATCGCTTGAAGAACGATAATGAAATATCAGTTTCATAATTTTTTTCTAACTTAAAGAGGTTGTAAACAAATAGTGTTTATGTCTGTATGACGAAAACAAATTTTAACAGTATGAATCGAACATGTAATTAATACGCTTTCGCCACTAGTCAATAAATACATGTTCCTTACTGTCATCTGCCAAATTGGTTGTCCAGCGGAAAAATGTTGCAAATTTAAGGATGTGAAAGTGTAAGCAACGTCTGTTACTTTTGGTGTACCAATTGGTTGACACAGTCTGCTTTTTAAAAACACTTCATTTCTGAGCTTGACAATAAGGGAACTAGGAAGGGCTTTAAATAACGCAGTACAAAAATCACATGCCAAGCGCTTTTAAAGGTCCAGAGTCCTGAATAGAAAGAAATTGCTATCAATATGCCACAATTTCTTGAAGATTATTAGAAAATAATTAGTTGTTTATGTTATTTATAATGATTTTTACATTCGAGAGCGAGATTGCAATTCTATTTCCATTTTATTTTGATTGAGTTATTTTTGGTCCTAAATGTTAATTTTTTTCTGTCTAAAATTTAGCCTTAAGCTTATATTAATAATTTAATATTTATATTTTAAAGGACCATATTTTTTAATAACAAATAAATAAAGTCAATATAAAATTTGTTTATATTTCATTTCAACGCAGTAGAACATATCAAATTGAATTCATTGATGAAAAAAGATTATAAATACTCCAATCAAATCATGTCAAAAATGGTCACTATGGTACTATTACTCGGACATTGGCAGCTGAATACTCGCAGAAGGAAAAAAAAACAATAAAAACACAAAACGAAATAGATAGAAAACAGCAACTGACACCACAAAACATGTTGTTGACTAAAAAGTAATTTGTTTGCTGTAAGTTTTAATATTTTATTTTTAATATTTGCAGTAGAAATATACACATACATACACACATAGAGTACATGTATTTTACTAAAGGAAACATGGTGGTATTGATGGCATTTTTAGTACAGAAACCAGACTAGCAGCAGATATATTTGGCTAACGTCGAAGTAAAAAAAAACAATACAAATCAAACACTAAGATAAACTGTCGCCACAGCAACAACACAAAGAAAAACAAACCAGTGAAAAGCAAATTGTTGTGGGGTTAAACTGTAAAATTTTCCATCAAAATTTCAATGAACTTTGGAAAAAAGCCATTGCATGTGTATGAACTACAATGTGTTGCAACATATTCCCAGCTAACACAGACGGATACCATCACATATTTAGAAATTTTTTAAGCCAAATTTTGAAACTTTATTTAGAAAGCATACAAGAAGTGTTCAAGAAGTAGAGTGACTTATGGAATATCGGCGGGCAGCTGAAGTAAATTTTCCTATTTTTAAAATCTTACTCCGGTACGCTTGTCCCGGTAATGTGTAGCATTTTAGTATTAATAGATTTTAAAAATATTTAAAATCTATTAAATATTTAATAGATTTTAAAAATTTTAGTGAGATTTTCGGGTGTCACAAAAAATGTATCACAAAATGTCCAACTAATTTTGCTTCGAAAATATCTTGCATGTATATATGTGGTATATGTATTTTGACTAGACAAAATTTTTATAAGTGGTACAAGATCATCCAAGAAGGCCTAGAAGATGCAATGATGAATCTTACTCTGGACGCTCCAACGATAAAGATGTTACGAAAACGGCGCTGGGGATTTACTGGTTCATCATTAGAAGGCATGTCGGTTAATTAAAGCCACATAATTGATTCGGACGTGCATTTATTCACAAGTATATTCGATTTTTATCAGTTAGATGCAACAGTACAATCATGTTCCGGCCATCATGTTTACCGGACTTAAAAACTGAAAGGACAGAAATCCAAATCGATTTATGAAATCAAGACTGCATCGCTAAAAGAACTCAGAGCTATACTAGAAGCACTTATCAGAAGTGATCTGAGAAACAAGAGTATCAATATGTGGGAGATTAGTTTCAAAGCAGCAACATGAATATTGTTGTGGTTAGCGAATGTCGTCTTAAGTTGCGACATTTTGTACTAGATCAAAAAAAATATATATAAAAATTTTGCGTTCTGTCTTTAATTTAGTAGAAAGCGTTTTAATCAAAATCGCCATCTGGATTAAGCCTGATTAAATTTCATAAAAATAAAGTCATCATGCTATTTGCGCACACCTCTTATAATGCCAAACAACTGCAACTGAACGATTCTCTAAACACAATACAGGTCAACCACGCTTTAGATCAGCCGGACTAACAACAGAAAAAACGACTTGTGGTCGTATAAAAAAAGCTTTAGAAACCATTGTTTGGGAAAATTGTATTCAAAAACAATTACTATATGCAAACCTTAAAGTAAGGCCTTGCATTTTTAAAACCTAATATAAGTTTGTAGATCCAAAAAAAAAAAATGAAGAAAAGCTAGTACACTTATGAATGATATTCACTTATATAAACAATGGCCTGTGATGGTTAGTGCAGGAGCTGCTACAACACAGAGGAGAAGGATTCAGTTAAACACTTTCTCTGCGACCGCCCTGCTTTGCAGGAGCATAGAATGAGATGTCTGGGAAATTGCTACCTTCGGGAAGTGCCACTGTGGGATTTATTAGGCTTTGTAACTAATTCCGTTTACTTCTTCGAATTTCGAAATCCAAAATTTCGTAGAGAAATGTAGGGTATAGTTTAGTTCTCTGCTCGCATCAGTAGTCCTCCGAAGGTTGGGACGCAAAGCTAACGTAGCCTAAAACCTCAAAAATATTGCAGGCTCTAAGAAAAAGAAAACTTCGATTAGTGGAAATTGACGAAGACAAACGTAATTGCAAAAAAAAATTCATCCACAAAAGTAGATAAATATAAACTCGGTCTAATAGAAAATATTAATGAATTCCACAATGCACAATAAATTTCATAAAACTATAGAATGTGTATATATTCGTAGAATGAAATCATATATAAACAAGTTCAATATTCAAGTTACTCTCGTCATTCAAAAACATTTTACGAGTTCCTGTTCATTCTAGTTTTGACTTCATAAAAAATTTATCATGAAAATCATAATTTTTGAAAATTTATTTTAATTCAAAATAATATTTTTTCTTCAATGTCTGACTAATTGAATGAAGTTGTAATCATTTTTGTGCATCACAAATTATCAAGTACGATTAAGCTGCCGTAAATTCCTCAAATTATAAAATATTTAAAGGGTTTTGAATACAATTTCTTAACAAACGCTTGTAGTCTTAAACTGTTTTGTAAATTTGAAATCTTAAAGCTACAAGTCGTTAGTGTTCACTTAACACAGGGATAACGTAACTGAGGTATAAAAAGTTTATACTTTTACTTTTTTTATAGTCCAGAAGACCATTTCATTTGGCCAGAAATACTTTTTTCGATTTTCTGCTATTGCCTTTATTATATATTTCGTACTAAATAAAAACCTATTTTGTTTTTTTACACATACAGATAATGGTATACGAGAGTATAGAATAATTAAAACAAAAACTCAATCCAAATAATGTTTGTGATATTAAAAATCTCAAAAGTTCCATATGACCCCTAAAATCGTCAGTTATTTCAATTTTCATAAGCTTTTAAACCAAAGCTTGATCTCTTTCCGGCATAAAGTTTTCAAAAGTAATTAGACTGATAGATCTGAGATATTCTCGCCAACCAATCGTTTAAAAAATCAGAGTTTAAAAAATGTACTACAAGTTCACTGACGATTAGGTTTAGCGACCAATGAAACCAAAAAAATTTCGGCATATGAACAACTGAAGCCACAACAAACTATAAATTTTTGAAGATTTTAAATATGTTTGGGAAAAAGCCAGAGATATTGATATAAAAATGTTTCAAGTATTTTATTTAAAAGTCGAACACGAGAATATATCGGAAAATTTAAATTTTTTATATAATAGCCAGGCACGGAACCAGGGTTGGGAAAAAATCTGTCACATATTTTTATTACGTTGCTTTAAAAATTTTTGGACCCACGCACATGTGTCATAATCTCTTATTCCAAAGTAAAGGCACTTTACTATTGTACGTATGTATTTAATCAATGTTTATTGTTGTTAAAAATGGAAATTTTCTTATGATAATAATTGTATTGTCAGAGGAACCCACTCTGTTCCACTAAAAACAATTTTGTATGCAAAATTAAAAAATTGTATTCACTTTGGATAAACGTTACACTGTCCACATTTTTAGTCATGACGTTGTGTTGTCAAAGAATGAGAATGTTTTTCCAAAGTTTCACAAGAATCGATAAGGAACTTTGTTCTAAGACAGTTTTGACCACAGAAAGTGGTGGTCACAACCATTGTTAAATGGTTGGTGGTGGTGATAAGTTTCACAAAAAATTCACATCCACTGCTAATCGAATTAAATGTTTTCTCTTCTGCTTAAAAACAACTTTAGTAATTTTAACAAAATAATATTATTTATAATTACGAAGATTGGCAAAAGTTCAATAATTCTTAATAACGTTTGATATAGTGTTTGCTTGGGTTTATAAATTCTAAAAGTAAAACAACATGACAGCTGTACGTTAAACTATCACAGTGACACTGGCTATTTGAAGAATTTTTTATCTCGTTCCCAGTGTACGTCATGTTGTTGTATGTATAACATCCTTAAAAAAAACGAAAGAAAAAAATTCATAATACAAAAGTAATGCATCCGTTTGGCAGCCAATTTTAATATGTGACGTCTAGGAAAGTTGGAGTACTTAGGAAGTGATTTTTGATAAAAGTTGTTATTTTTTTCTAATTTCTCTTATGTCAAGCGTCCCAAAGGAAATGCCACTTTAAATGGGAATATGTAATACTAAAAAAGAACACTTTAATTGTATTTGATGGCAGTTAAAAGTTGGCAGGCAGTTTATTTGGCTCAAATATTCATATTTAGAAAAGAAGTTTTAGAGTCCAAATACACGTATTAAAAATATTAACCAAGCGGAACATTTTGTTAACACAATTGATAAATGAAACAATTGATTTTTTTCTAATATTAGGAAACGTACAAATTAATAAATTACCAATTTGTAAATGCAAATCAAAACAAAGTTTCATATTTTCAACTTGTTGAAATATTTAATTTTAATTCTGTTTAATTAACATTCGATATTTTGATACTATTTGAATATCATGTTGCAAAAAACTAAAACGAATAGATGTATTATGAACATATGACTATTTATTTATTACATGTACACAAAAAAATATGAGTTGGAAAAGATTTGGAACTATGAATATTGAAATTCAACGAAATTTTATTCCTTACAACAGATATTATTACATCATTCTGAAGTAGTTTTATGTGTGTAGAGAAAATTTACTAGCAAGGACACAAACCATTGTCTTTAGCAGAGTCAAATTTGAAGTTAACAGAGCAACTGCAGTTAACCTGTTAACAGTAATCGTTAATTGGACAAAAAGGACTAAATTGAAGGAATTTAGGTATGGAACAGAGAAAATGGATAAACTGCCTTCAAGAGGCAATTGATAATATGACAATTATGTGATATGGACACGACATTTGCAAGAACAAAAAAATTTTTTTAATAAAACTAATTTCGTAAGAAGATTGTTTGTTCTTCGTAGTCCCTACACAAGGTATTTTTTTATATATATACCTATATATTACACTTGATTCTTGAAAGTTTTCTATTCTATCTTTTATTCTGTTAAATGAAATGCACATACTGCAACAAGATTTAAGAGAAATCCTGTACTTTTCTTGATCAAACATTTTGCCAAAGTTCTAGGTTGATAAACCAAATCGTTAATGAACTTTAAGCAGTTTGGAAAAATTCAATGAAATGTCGTCTTATCAATAGCTAAAGCCACAACAAACAATAAACATTTTTGAAACTCTAAATGTTTCAAACGATTATTTGGGGAGAATATCCCCAAAAAAAAAACTTTAATATTAAGTATTACAAATATTTCTTTAAATTAAAAAGACTTGCTGTTAGAAAAAATACACGTTCACAATTTTGTGATTATTATTATTTAATCTGTGAATACTGCAAATTTTTTCCTGCAACGTAAATGTTGCAATCATTGATACTTTGTTGTATTCATAAAATTTTTGTTAAAATAATATTGTCTTTTTTTCTTGTCCCAGTTCGAGTGTGAAAAATTATTTTAGTTTTTGTGGACATCAACATGAATGGTATCTGTTATTTTGTTGCATTTCTATTCCGCTGTATTGAATGATAATAAATAAATATGAATACACATGTGTTTATAAAACGAACACCAAACAACATCAAATGAAGGACATATTGTATTGGTTTTGTGGGCCAAATTGCATTATGATGAATAGACAACAAATATCATTTTAACGCTATGCAAACTCGTATCTGCAGAATTTTTGGTCCAATATAACGATATTTTTTTCAAGAAATCTCGTATTCTGGGAATATAACTGCGTTTTTTATATTTATTTACTATACTTTATTTCAAACATGTTTGCAGTGGTATTTGTTTTAGGTTTTTCTAAAACAAAATTTTATTTATGGAAACCACGTACTGGCGCTGATATTTCTTTAAACTTGAAAATATTATCTCATTTTGATGTACTGCATTTATTTACTTCATTTTCTGTAGTTTTATAACCTTTAACTAAAGAATCAGGAACAAAATATTTTCAATTTAATTGAAATAATTCTAAATGTATGGGATATAAAAAAAAATTCAAAACAAATCTGATCAATTATAATAAAACTGACGTTGACGATGCCCATGACTGTATTCTAGAAGAGCCAGATATTAAAAGAAAACCAAGTATGTGCTGTGTACGAATAGATCATGGGCGTGGTTAAGAATTTTTTCATAAGGTCTACAAACTATAAACATATTTCTAGGAGGGGCTGAAGCACTATGCCATTAGAAATTTCCAAAAAGAAAAAAAATCTATTTCCATGCAAGAGATTTAGAAATTTTAAATGAAAGACTATAGCGGACGAAATACATATATAGAAATAAAGACCTTTTTACTATATATATTTACAAATTCTTTATTAAAAATTGCCTTTTGAGAAATTTCTTGTTTGTTTTTTTCACTGAAAGCTGAAGTAAATATTTTTTAAATTTTTAGAGGTTTTGATTTAAATTCACTTTAAAAAAAATTAATCTATGATCCGTAGACGTTTGTTCTTAGATTTTTACAATTTCCAAAACATGAACAAATTTGAAAACGTAAACCGCCTTGAGAAAAATTTGGTTATGTTATCGTGTGTTTACTGTGTGTAAAAAGCAGCTAATCAATAAAAAAGAACTTATTTTCAAAATAATCATTCTAGAACTTTTGATCCAAAAGCAGTTCTATATCGGAACTTTTCTAACAATTTCAACACGATCGTTATTGTTTTTATTGCTAGACGTTGGAGGTATTTGCAATGTTATTTTTCTAAAATAACATTTCATACATTTTGTATAAGAAGGTCATGCTTATTGCATTTAATTTCTATTGTTATAACTTAATTCTTTTGTTGTAATTTTTTTTTTTTTTTTTATTGTCACAAGGAGGATTAGTAACGTTGTGACATTTTTAGAAGTTAGCATGATTACCATCTCAGCCACATAAGGATCTAAAAAAGCAATGACATGAAATTGTTATACATATGTTTTACAACTGGGACGTTTATATTGCAATAACGTGGCAGTTTTGCCATTTTACTTATTGGCAATTGTTACAATAAATTCAATCTCGCTCGAAAATCGCATTAGAATATGAATATGGTGGATGTGTCAAAGCTGCATTTAAAACTTTTAATATTTTCGGTCAATATAATCGTTCTTCTAAAACTTATATTGAGAATTTGGTCGACAAATTTTCAGTCGCATGGTTCGCCAAATAATATGCCAGCCAGGTCGTTCAACTGAAAGCGACGTCGTGACGCGCAGTATTGAAGAATATACGAGTTTTTTAATTCCTCGACCTCAAAGCAATTGGGATCATCTACAACGTTCACATGACAAATTTTTCTTTCGCAAGAGCAAAACTTGACAAGCCTGATAATTGATACTATCAACAACATTGTCATGAAAACAACAATATAAAAATTAAACATTTTTGTTATCAAAATATCAATTTGTTTATTAATAACCTTTGATTAGGTGTCAGCGATAAGAAAAATATCACAAACATATTTTACATGATTTTTGCATTTTTTTCTTTAACACTTTTCAAATAATACGTTTAGTGTTAACATTTCGCATATATACGTGTACATACACAGTTGTACATATGGACATATTTCATTTAATAGTTTTTTCATTCTAAAAAAAATACAAATGTCTTTGATTTATTAGTAAACAATTACATTTGTTCATAGATTTTCAACATTTTTCAATACGACAGTTAAAAAAATACATCTATTTATTTTTGTTGTTGTTAGCATATGGTCAACCACTGTTGTCTAAATATTTAAGGCTTAAAGCGACTTCAATTGAAAAATAATACATACGAGTATGGATATGTAGGAGTGTCTTTTTACTAGAGATAAAATTTACAAGCTTAATGATTTCAGCTTTTTTTGGTGTTAAAAGTGTTTTTATACGAGTAGAAGCTGAGAAGTTTTGCTGTCATAATGCTGTCATAGTTATCGTGAATTATTATTATTACAATCAATAAATAAATTTTGAAGTAAATGTGGTCAGAAAAAAGTAATGAAAAACTATCAAGAGGAAAAATAATACATAAGTGTCCAGTGGAACGAAATGATAAATTAAATATAGGTATTTAGGAACTTTGTGACGTGGCCATTTAGCACTGGAAGTGATTTGAATTAATTTAACAAAAAACGACCCTAATAATTATCCACATATTATTGATTTAAGTCAATTTTACAATATAACTTTGATGATGATTTCGAATTATTTGTTGGCAAAAGAATATATAATTTTGGTTTCTTATGAAATTGTTGCAATTACTCAGTTTTTGGGGTTGCGTTTGCGATTTTGGACAGTTGTTGCGGATAAAACAACTCCTTTTTCTTTAAAATTATGTGCAGTGCATCATCACTGCTAATCATTACAGAGGTGATCTCTATTATTGTAGAAAGGGCATTGTGGGGACACATTATCCACCCTAGGATGGCTTTTGCGGAATATCTTGTGGAATTTCAAATGAATGACTTTAATTTATTATATTTTATATGACTTAAAAATATGTCTGTCTGTCCCTCACACAAAATTTGTCTAGCTCAGCGAAAGCATTTTGCTTGGCTGCATCAGCGGGGTAAGTAGAAAATTTTTCTTGAGGGACTATAAACCTTTAACGAAGAGGAAAGCAATGTCATTAATTAGAAATTACATAAGACAATATATTTTATGGTGGAAACAAATTGTGTCTTGGGTAGTGTCTATATATTATGGGCTGCTTTGGCAGTGGAAAAATATATTGCTAAAGACATGGAACTATCCAATCTTCACTGCACTAGGTGAATGCGTTAAATAACAACAGATCTAAAAATGACCAGTTGATAAACCTAAAATCGTCACTACTCCAAAGATCATTTACCCAAAATACATATATAAGCTTTTTTCTGCTACGATTTTGTTCTAAGTCGAGGTCTACTGAAGGGATCTATTAATAGCCAAAAAAGAATTAAGTTTTGTCACATTACTGGGTCCTGTGGAACCAGATGGGAAAATATGTTCAGCCGTAAAGGCAGCTTAATTTTGATAAGTGTGAAGTTCCTAAATTTCAAATTATTTTTTGTTGTTTGTTATTATAATTTGTTTAACGAATACATGTCGTATTAGGGTATATGAAAAAACTAATAAATTGAATATACCATAAATAAAATGCATTTTTCAATATATTTTAATCTTAAATTTATGACATTGTTTATCTCGAATATAGTACCTTGACATATGCTTCACACTGTATACATAAGAAGGGATAAATAGCTACCCATTTAAGCCGACATTTTTTGGTTTTCTTTACTAAAAAAACACAAAAATTCTTCAATGCAATCAACTGCTATTCTATATAGATTTTTGCTTATTGCATTTAACGGGTGGTCCACATACAAGTATATTTTTAAATCAAATTTTGTCTGACATATTGACTATTAGTCAGTAGCATTCCTCCCCAGTCCAAACTTAATCGATTTATGCTTGAACAAAAAAAAAAAAAAACGCATCGAATTTGACACAAAATTAATTTTTTTTCTCAGAAATAGCATTTTCATATCTGAACAAAACTATCGCATTTAGAGATCGGAAATCCCGGACGCTATTGTCGAGAGTCGAATGAATCTATACAAAGCGACAGCACGGTTTTTCCCCATTTCTTAAACGCCTTTGCAGTCAAAGGCGAGCGCTACAGAGCCATGATTAGGGACTTCTTATTGTCTGAAATGGAAGTTATAAATCTTTGGTGGCAGCAGGATGGTGCACCATATTAAACAGCCCATCATCATGTCGTCAGAAATTTTATAATTTTTAGAAAAATATTTGTATTTTGACCACCCGATATACAATAATTAGCTAAACCGGCGAATGTCAAAACAACGATTTAAAAATTACACATTTTCTGTTTAACAATTGTGGTTGTTAATCTTATTTTATTATATTAACAAAATTATTCATTAGCTCTGTCTATGGGATTCAAAAATGTGTATCAAAAAAGGACCTGGACCAAAAACCCATTTTTGTTTGTGATATTCTATGATCCCCTTCATGTCCCGAGTGTGTGATTAAACATAAACAATTTTAAATTAAACAACAACTATAACTAAATTTCAAAAATACTTTGCCATTTACGATCAGTCGCAGGAAATAAATATGGCAAAACTAATCAAATGGCCAACATTGACCAATTACGGTTATTTTCTAAAATAAAAATATACCTCCTTAATTGTTTGATTTGTTGCCTCCTCTTAAATTATTATCTCATCTGACAGACTTATCTCATCTGACAGACTCATCTGTTAGACTTATTTGTTATATTCTATATATTTCAGTATCATAAAGAACAACTTGTTTTAGTACTTTATTCCTTAAAAAAAGGATTTTGTTGACACAAAGAAAAACATAATTTTTCATTTTTTCCCTGCTGCTGCACACTCATACTCTCACAGCTTTTAGCAGACAAAATATAAATTGAACAATATTGTGTTACATTCAGATAAGGATAAAGAAAACTTGTATATCCTGGCAAAAACCTCAAAGGAGTAAAGTAAAACCAAATTCTTACACGACATGAACACATATCGTTACTACAAGATGTGCGTTTGCAAATAATCTATGAAAGCGAACTCCTTCTTAACTATTTGTCACGTTTTTCAAACATGCATGTGCTTCAAGCCGAAACAAAAATCCTTGCAATGGTATGTATCTCAGCATGTGTAAGTATGGTGCTCGAAAGTACGTTTCAGTGTTATGGGTGATGATGTCCAGTAATTCTGATAATTTCTTATTTATCCATACTTCCTTTGGGTGCCATCAGTTGGAAATTTCTCAGCCTGATTGAAGAATTTCACACATCCTGAATACCAAATTATACCAGACATTTGTCGAACACGAATGCATATTCTATTTACTGGACAATAGAGAAACTCGACAAGTATTCATAAAACAGCCAGCCCTCGGTAACGCGGGTCATCTGAATTGTCCTTCTTTTATATTACATGTACACTTGGGAAGGGGTTTATAAGAGAAGTGTCAGAGTTAAAAGAAATGGAAAAGTTTTTTATAGATTTATAAGCCTTTTTTTCTGATGTTGAAAAAACGAACAATTTCTTGATTTCAACAGTAATATTCACCGAATCGGACGAATACACAGATTAATTGATTAATTAATCAATTTATATTTTTCTTTTAATTAAAGTTTTAATTGTTTCAATTAACATTTTCATTACATATAAAATATGCTGTTTATCACATTTCTTTACGATGTGTCTAGACAAAACACAAAATAGAACTGAATTCAGCTTTAGTCAATTTATGTCAGCGTCTGTTATATTTCTGCTTGTAATTCACAAGTAGAAAATATATTTAAATTTTCGTATTGTATTTGTGGGGTTCTGTATGATAGTAAAAGTTTAAATACTTTTCAAACATAAAGGATGAAGTGTACTGATGATTTGGTTGGCGCCAATGAAAACGAAAAAAGCAAAACGGAAACACTGCGAGTTAATGCGACGGTTTAAGAATTATTTACAATAAAAAATAATCAAGTAAAAGATGTAAGCCAGTTTTGTTATCTTGGCAGCATAATTTTCAAAAATTGTGGGTCAAGTGAAGACATTGACAACCGGCTGCAGAAAGGGCCACAAACTTTCTGTAGTTTAAGATCCATTTGGAATTCGGCATTCACTCTATTAGCGCACAATGTTAAAAATCTTTAACACAAATGTCAAAACCACTCTGCTTTACGGTTCCGAGACATGGAACGCTACCCCTCGAGACACACAGAAGATCCAGGTATTTGTGAATCAATGTCTTCACAGGATATTGCGAATATTCTGGCCTAGAGTGGTGTCCAACAGCAGGCTTTGGGAACAATCCAAACAATAACTCACGACCACAGAAATAAAACAGAAGTAAATGGCGGTAGATTTACCCAAGGAATGCCATAGACTGAAAACCGCAAGAAATTCGAAGAAGAAGACGTCAAGCTCCTACGCGGAATGAGTCAAACCCATGGCGAAGTAAAAGTGTTGGCACAAGACAAGAATATGTTCAACTAATTTATTGAGGCCCTATGCTCCTTATAGAATCAATGGGAGCATATACTATATATGTATAATGAAACGCCGGCATATAATGCCGCAACATATAACAATCTTTTAAACAATTAATTAAGACAAAAGTCACAATAATACTAATGAATAAATTTGTCATATTTTTTTCAAGGTTGTAAACTTTTCTTAATTGGGCAAATTAAAAAACAATTAATCATTTTACATTTTAGTAAAATTTTTAATAAAGATAATTAAAATATATAAAATTCAAGATTTAAAATATTAATTGTTGTTATTTTAATTGAATTATTTTTTTGGGTTTGAGGTCTTCTTTTTTTATAAAAAACAATGTATTTGTTATTTTTTTTTTTTTTTTGATTTTTCAATATTTCAATACCCTGTGGGTGTCTTCTTCAGGATTTTAAAAATATTTTATAAAATTTGAAACAAGATCAAAAGAAAAAAGTTTAAAAATTTAAAAAAAAAACACATTTGAGGGATTCAAACGGTAGTCATAAAGTCATATGTCATAAAATAATAGCACGAAAATGCCCCTGTGAATAACCCGTCATAACTTAGTATGCTATTTCAGAGTTCGGTCAGCTGATATGAACATATAAAACTTATAAATATTTGACATCAAAGAAAAGAAATTAAAACATTTATAAAAATTTTGTTTAAAAATGCCAGAAACAAGCGAAAAAACTAAAATAATACACAGTTTGTGAGAAAGGGTTTTTAATAAATGTTGCTAGTTTGCTCAATAGCCGCAAAAGTATCCACCTTGGGGTTCCAAAATCTCTATTAGCGACTTTTCTTCCAGCAGATTCCATTTTTTAGTTTGATTTGTGCGCACACAAATAGTATGAAATGGGCTATCATACCCCTCCAATCAACCTAAATTTAAATATGCCACTTGTGACCGCTGAAATTGCAAAATATACAGGCAAATATTTAACAAAACTCGAGTCCCATCCTAATCCCCTTGCTCGTAATATCTTAAACTTTACTGGACACATCCGTTTAAAAAAAGGGACACTACGGCCTTAATACGCCACAATCCAGATGAGATTTTTTTGAAAAATATTTTGTGCTTAACACGACATTTATGTATTATTAATTACAATCACTAAGTGTATGTCCGACACTGGTTGGGCCTAATAATTATATCTATATTTAAGATTTGAATACTTATTGTTAGTTCAGTTTTGAAGATTCAATAAATAAACATTAGAGTGGAAAAAATTTTCTTGTAGGTGATGAAAACGAGTAAGAACAAACTGAGGAAGGGTTTTTAATAAACGTTGCTAGTTTGCTCACTAGCCGCAGAAGTGTCCACCTTGAGGTTCCAAAATCTCTATTAGCGACTTTTCTTCCAGCAGATTCCATTTTTTAGTTGGATTTGTGCGCACGCATTTAACTTTTGGCTCAGATTTTTTCCATTATTTTATGACAAAACAGTACACATACCTCAAAAAGTCATATTATTTTATGACTTTTTTGTTTGCAGCAAAAAAAATTTTTTTAAACCATACTAAAATATTAAGACATTACATAAAATATGACTTAATAGCACACAGTATGAATCCCCCAATTTTTTTTTATAAAAAAGAAGACCTCAAACTCAAAAAATTCAATTCAATTAATTTAAAATAAAAGGTCGAATAATATCAATTGTTGTTATTTATTAAAAATTATATTTATTACTTTAAGTACGAGTATAAAAATTTAAATGGTGTTATTGATTTGTTTACTGAAGCAAATCTAAATAATTATTAATTTTACTACTTGAAATCACTTGACCCTAATTGACTGATGCTTAGGCAACTACACAACCCAGCCCAAGAACTAGTCTGAGTCTGAGTGCCCAACTTATTATATGATTGGCTTTATAAAACGTCTTCTTTGAAAATAGTATGACAAGCCAAGTTTAAAGTTTCAATAGGTCCCATCTTATAAACTACAAGGACCAAAAAATTCTTCTAAGGCATATAGTTGCGCATACTTCTTCGTTCTATCCTATATATGCATTATATTTACAAATCAGATCGGCAGTTTCATGGTTGCAGCCTAATTGCCACTTATTTTTCCAAAGTCCCCATTGTGCATTGTAAATTATTTAGGAGCACTAACCACAATGGAAAATGACGAAATAATAAAATAATGAATTTATAAATTCAGTTTTTAATAACAAATGATCTCTTCAGAACTACGGAATTTCTTTTAGAAATGTTTTCTTTCTGTTTGCATTGCATATAGTGTTTATATGAGTATTTGCTGTTATTTAGCATTATAATCGAAAAACTATTAAATATTTAACTTGATATTCCAGTAGACACATTCATACAAACATATTAACACGTACACACACACATTCTCATTTACAAGTATGAATTTCAATACAAATCAAAATGACAGAGAAGTAGAAAAAGTTGTTAATATTTATCGTTAGATATTGTGTTTCTTGTCAAACAGACTCGTGCATGAATTATTGTCGGGCAGGCAGTGAAAGGTGTAAAATGAATTGATTTATTGGATGAAACTGCGATAATTATTTGGCCATTAATATGACTGAAGGAAATGATAAATTAAAAGGATGCGATAGGAGGATATATTAGTTTTACATAACGGTAGAAGAATAATCTCTTCTTGTTTTATGTTCATATCCCATTTGTGTTCATATCCGATTTGTGCAAAGTGGTGTGGCAGCAACTGCTCGCATTTTTATTTAAGCTAAGATTGTAATATTAAGCTGTTAAAAAGTCGTTAGCTTTATAAAATATTCAAAGAAAATTTGAGATAAAGGCAAATTTACAAATCCTTTACAACGAATAGAATTTGACAATGTTTGCTTGAAAAGCAAATCGAGTCATTTTTAAAAGTTAATTTAATAGCACTAAAATTTTTATTTAAATTCAAAAAAATATTTCCTGAGTCACAAACTATTTGTATTATTGTATCGGTTGTATTATTGTATTCCATTCACGTTTGGTACACCAGTTTCGGGGAACTGTCAATGAAGAAATGTGATACAATTTCATTTCATAATATATAAAATATTTTAGAAATTAACAAGTTATTTTATGAGTTGTAACTGGTCGCATGAAAAATACTTGCACAATAATTATTATTGTTATTATTTTCTACATAAACATTTACTGCAACATGTAAGTGCTGCATGCAAATACATGAAAATAAGGATGGAAATATGAATACGAATTAATTTTGCTGAAGACATTTCAAGTGAAATTTTATAAATTAATTTTTATTAACAAATTATTTATAGGTAGACTCGTAATGGCAACGACTAATAACAAGTATACGTTTCGTGAATGAAAGAAGCTAAATCTAACTGCAATAAGAACAATGCAAGAAATGTAAATTATCCATCCCTGTTTACTGAATTACATACAGACCCTTGCGAAATTTCAAAATGTGACAAAAAGAGAGCATTCCTAAGGAAAAAAATATACAACAAAAAGAGTAATTTCCGAAAGGAAAAGAACATACCCAATTTTTTTGGTTTTTCTTCCAAATTTTTTATAATAAACTACAAACAGATTTAAATAATTTTTTTTTATTATATGCAAAATAATTTATTTTGTATGAAACCAAAAATTTGTATGATTGTGAACATATTTATTATGAGTATCTTATTTTCTTAATATTTATCTTAATTTCGTTTTATATTTTTCCTCTACTTTTCAACTTTAACATAAAAAAGTTACAACACGGAGTTCACAACGCCCGTAGTGCTCTATTCTACAACATGTTGTAAATTTAACTATTATGTATAAGAAAAGTTGTATTGAATCCACGCCGGGAACCAATTTATTTCTTTGGCTGACTACCGACACGATACCATCAGGATTAGATTTTACCTTTATCATAATGGTATATAATTTAAGGCCCTTTACACTTATATCATTTAAAGTTTAGGGTCACATTTTGAATATCGTACTTTTTTAAACGTTAAAGAAAAACTTTTGTTAAAAGGAACGTGTCTAACCTTTTGTGAAAAATACGGACCACTCCCAATACAAGTTACAAATGCTCAAAAACGTTTCGTTTTAGAAAATGACGCCCTTAACTTAATTAATTATTAATATATTTTTATTCATAAACGAGATTTAGGTACTATTATAAAAAACAAACAAATTTACTTTATTTATTTTTCTTCCTAAAGAAGGCCAAAGAGGCATCGAAATATTGAGAAAAAATAATTTGTTTGTTTTTTACAACAAGATATAAATCACGTTAATAAAATAAGAAATATATCTTATCAAAAAGGTCGAAAAAAATGGGGTAAATTAATTAAATAATTAATAAGAAAAAAGTTCAAATAGGCCAGAGATGGTTTTTTCCCACATGTGTTTATTTGATCCACATGAAACTGAAAAAGATCCACATTGATTGGCTTCTTACAAGAAGCCAAGAAACCAAGTCGGTATCTTTGAAAACTAAGCAAGTTATGACTAAAATGGAAGAGGCAGTAGTAGAACTGGTTACCTTTTTGGTCATAACTTGCTTAGTTTTCATGATATCGACTTGATTTCTTTTGCGTTGGATAGATAAACGTATTGGCTTTAATTCCATATTTTTTTCGCGGGTAGTGCGAAAATTTTTTTCCTCTACCCTAGGCCTGCTTGTAAACTTCTACTATGCAACACGATTTTAGGGTACTGTCTCAGCATCTAATATAAAAAAATTTTACAGCGACAAAGTAAAATCCTCCGTACGATAACAGCCGCTCCCTGTTATGTAAAACCTTTGAGCATTCATATAGATTTGAATAAAACTGCGGTTTAAATACACGCAGCAACATACCTAGAGAAACTTGAATATCAACCAAACTTACTAGACCGCAATATCCTGAATTTTATAGAACACACTCGGCTGAGAAGGAAGGACACTTTCGCTCTTAGTCGAATACGAAAAACTTAAAAATTATCAATACAGAAGCTGCAGAAACTATTATATATCTACTATATTTATTCCACTATATAGAAATGGTGCTTCAGACTTTCCTCTAAGGAACACATTATGTGGTATTTCTGAAATAATTTGAGAAGAGTTGTGGCCATTAACTATCCGTTTTCCCTCAATGGTCACAACTCTTCTCAAGAAATTGTTCACAAATATGACTTTTTAAAAATTCATTTTTCTGAAATCTCAAAATTATTTCAGAATTACCACCTAATGTGATCTTTAGAGGACCGTCTGGAGCACTAATTCTATATAGTTGGGTATACCTATAACTCTCTATTTTTCATAGAGACCAATTATCTATCCGGGAAAATTTATATTCTTATAATTGCTTCTTTGTATTATTTTGAACGTTTTTCGTATGTCCTTTTATTTTGCGTCCAACACGTATACTCTGGAGCAATTGTTCCATATGTTGTCTTGTACGGTCCCGGTCCCAGTTCCTATATTACCCACATTTCTTGAAATTATCCATGACTGTTAAGTGGCTAACAGCGCTCTGTTAACCCAAAAATGAGCACTGTTAAAGAAATTGGTTATTGTCTCTGTTACTTAAATTTAAATTTATCTTCACACAAATTGTACAATATCGTAAATAATTAAAAACAATAAATTTTATATATATTCTTCTAATTTCATTCTATTTCCGTGTTTAGATCTACTGGATTTTGAATTTTTATATTAGAGTTTAATTTTATAAAAGGAAACGTTTCTACACTTTTGAGGTTTCCATAAAAAAAACCCACTCTCAAAAGAATCTTCAGTATTTTTATATAAATTTCAAATGCTTCAAAGTCTTCATTTTTACAAAATGAAATCTCTCACATATAATGGCATTAAAACAATTTATTTTGACTTGTGTAAAGATGTTTAATGCAATTCATTAAGTTTTATTTAATGAATCAAATTCAATAATTTTAATATCAATTAATTTATCAAATACCTCAAATGACCTAATTAGAGAATTATTAAGTGTATAATTATTGTGAAGTCAGATCAAATTTTTTATTGCAGTGCATTTATTTGGTGTCTAAAGAGGAATTATCTTGAATATATTGACATTAATTATAACAAAAAATATGTGGCGCAAATTTAAACTATTTGCCATTTTGTTAGAAATGGAAAACACAGTTCTATATCTATTCATAAAAAGTTAATTGTTGAGGTGTGTATCGCTTCATGGCATGTTGACAACCAATTCTCTATACATCAATCTCATAAATGTCATATGCAAAAAGGGCAGCCACTTCAAAAGGGTCTGAAAAATCAGAGCTACTTCTCTTGAGAAACACCAGTCGGTGGATTAGTTTCTTCAAAACGGTTTAAATGTCAGAATTTAGCAGAAAATTGCAATTTTATAATACATTTCAAAAATTAAGGATTTAATATGAAAAAAAGTTACAAGCAGACTTGTCCAAATTGAGCTTAAAATAAAGATTTCATCATACCAACTGCTAAATTGATCTAAATAATCCTGCAATATTAACTTTAAAGACATCAGAGCTTCGTTTTTACATCTGGTTTGAGAACTTTTCTAAACGAAAAAATTTCTATCATCCTGCGGTAAACAGGCTGAGTAAGAAAAAAGTTAATTTTTTTTAAAGTAATTAGCAATAGATCTCCTGAGATACGTTAGACCTCTGGACATAAAAAAAGTAATTTAAAATCTTCGATATTTTCTATACAACTTCCATTTATCAAGTTGAGAGAAGTTTATTCATGCAACTCAGCATGTATTCCAAATCTTTCCAATTTCGATAGCAACATCACAAGAAATATTTGGTCAAATACCTTTGAAGGTCGTTGGCATCAACTTGAAAAACTGATTCTAGGTCGTAATGGGAATAATTCTAAAATACTGATTGGTTAGTGACACTAGATTTAGAAATCAATGCTGCCAAGACGAAGGCTAATTAGTCATAATATACAACACATATTTCGGAATCAGTATCCCTTTTAATAAGTTTTAAACTATTGCTACAGAGGGAGCATTACAATAACACCTGACGGACCAAAAGAACAAATAATTAATTGAATCAAGAGAACAAGATCAACTGTTTGTAGATTAAGCGCAATCCATTTTTTGGAAACATCTAAGAACACCAAACTTAAATTCTAAAAGCATTTGTGAAGTCAGTTCTGCTCTAGGACTATGAAACTTCGTTGAAGAGCGAAGATTTCTGGCCTAAGAGACCACAACTAATATCGAGCTTAGGCTTTTAGCATAAGTCGGGGAAAACGACTGGCAAATTAAAAAAAAAAGAAATGGGTCGTACGCTCAGAAATAGTAATAAAATAAAATTCTCAACTGGAAGACGTATGGGCTGCTAATGTTATTAAAATCTTAACTTGAATGTTATGGGTTCGCACGGATATAAACGACAGATGCAGCCAGAAACAATTTGTAGTATAGTAATTGTGACAAGTATTCTTTACAAAAAAGGACTAGTTTTACAAAGCCTGGCTTGTTTTCAAAAATTTTCGAATATTTAAAATTTAGAGGATACTGTCAATTTAGGAATTGTTCTATAACAAATTGCATTATCCTTGTACCCAGGCTTAAAAATGGCTGAAATAAGGATTAATTTTAAACAATCGTTAAAAAAAACCTTCCTGCACTGAGTTACTGAAACAAGTCTTTTCAAGGAATCTTTTCAATAAAATGCATTAAATTTCATCGAATAATCGTCTACATCTGAACTATAATAGTCGTTTAAATTAGAAGAATCCTTACAACCAAAGATTGTTATAATAATTTGTATTACCTGAAGGTTATTTATAATATTTATCAATACTAAAAAGTGGCGAAACACATCCATACGAATGCTAATAATTATAATGTCGCGACTATCGACAACAGTACTGTTCCGTTCTACTATTAAAATTGGCTTCACCTCACTTCTTTCTTAATTCAAATAATTTGGGAAAATTTCATTAATAATTTTATTAACAAATTCAGTACTTGAACTCTAACAGTTCGCAAAAATACGTAAAATTTAACTAAACATATGAACTTCTGATTAAAGTTCTAAGGTAATATGGACCGAAAGGTGCTAAGGACTTTAGCTCTAAGTACTATAAACTACAATAGGTGTAACGATGGCGGAATAAATTAAATATTTTAAAATTAATACTTCAAAGTCGGCATTATTCAAATACATAATATTATAGTTATTAACAGATTTTAAAAATGCTAATATCATTTACAATATTTTCGATGTGTGGGATTGTAAATAAAAATTGAATACGAGAATTAAATAATTCTTTGAAATCGAAATTTACTATCACTAACTATATTTCCCATTTTATAATTTTCTCTGTATTTCACTAAAGATCAACTTAATTAACTGGAATATTTAAGAACGATTTTGTATTTAAATTAACTTTTTAGTGCATTTTCAAACAACTTGTTCTCTCCTAAATGATTTCGTACTGCTCTTTAACGTATTTTTGTCACAAAAAAGCATTAAGTTGTTATTTAATGCCACATTCATTCTACGAATACATAACGAAATGCATACGTGCGTGAATGTATGCCTGTGCGTGTGTGTGTGTATAAGTATTTCTATGCATAAGTGTGCGTGCGTGTGCAAAAATATTTTCATTCTTTATTTGTACTCGTACTGTTGATGGAGGCAAAGAGAACATCTTTTCAGACTTTTCTTGATACATGCAATTTTCCTAGCATTTTACTAGTTGTTTCGATTATCTTTGGGAGTCTAATTTGCAACCTCCTTAAAAACATGTAAGAAAAAAAAATCTCTGCAAAACAAAGAATCGTGTAGAAAACAGAAGCAGAGCTCTTAAAATTCGTTTCGCATTTTTGAATTGTATATTTGAATCATTTTTTTGTAATAAGTTTTTTTTTCTTTTTTAAATTTACCATTTTCTTCGCTTTCTCTTTTTTCCTATTGAAGCAGAAGAGTTTGCTTTTTCCCCTGTCCTTATTGTTTTTAAAATGCATAATTTCGTTATAGTTTTATTTTTTTAACAAATTTTTCTTTCCATTTCATATGGCTAAATACACAAAACGCACAAAGTTTAGAACAATGACAAGTCTTATAACGTTTCAATGAAAAAAATTAAAAAGAATAAAAAAATTATACCATGAAAATGTCATAAATTTTCCAAGGATTTTTATATTTAGTTGACATTTGTTTGTGGAGAATTGCAAAAAAAAAAAAAATAAGAAAACGCAAACATTCCTTTTATCACATTTAAAAAGTTGCTTTAGTACTTTTTGGTTAAAGATTGCAGTTGAAGGCCAATCGTACAACATCTAAGAGAGTTGGAACAATTAATTCATTTGAGGTTGATAATCTTTTAAGTCAATGCCATCACAATTTTGTTTTTTAGGGGTTACATTTTCATATTATGGGTGTTGGAGCAATATTTTAAAAATAAATTAATTCTGAAGGTTTGAAATTTAAATAAAAAAAAATATTGGGAGTTCGTTTTATATTGGGATTTTTTCCATACAAATTTAAAATATTTTGGAATCGTTTCAAAATTTCAGCCTTTAGGTGCAGAAATCAGCATTTTAACAAATAATTTTGCAAAATTTGTAATTTTTATTTATTTTATAAGCAAAAATTGAAAAAAAATTAATTAAAAAAAAATTTAATTGAAAGGTTTATTTCCTGATTTTATAAACTTGCATGAAAATTTTGTACGATCGTTTCAAATTGGCTTTTGTATTCAATGAAACCAAGTGAATGATATTTTCTGTTAAATTCAGAGAATCAGGCAATTAATTGTAAACAATAACAAAAACCAATTTTTTGTTGTTTTTTCTTGGGTATAAGCGTTCAAACGAAATCCTTTTTTAAATAATAGAAATAACCAGGAAATCTTTAACCGCAATAAACCTTTTGTATCTAAAAAATCTTTTTATTAAATAATAATTTTTGCAAAAAAAAAAAATGATTTCAATACAAATAGTCAATCAAAAAGATTATATAATGGATTAAAATTAGTTTAAACGCCGCTATAATTTATTTCTAGTTTATATTTTATTCCTAGGAAATACCGAAATAACTTCTTAAATAAAGAAATTTTGAAAACAGTTCCATAAACGGCGGTGTTATGTTACAATAATTATTTCGGGTGACCACTCGTCTGATTTCCACGGAAATTTTTGTGAAACCAATCTGCAAGTTACGCTTTCAAATAAAAACGGTGTTTTGAAAATCGGTCCATAAATGTGAGAATTATGCGATAAGCAATAATTCGGGTGGACAAATCGCCCGTCAAGCCCTTTCAAACAAAAAGAATAATTTCGAAAATTGATTCGCATTTAAAAAAGTTAAAAAGAATTGACAATATCCTCTTTTTCTGAAGTCGGCTAAAATATTAATATTCAGGATATTACGTTGGGCATTGGCTTTTTTTGTATACCTTTCGTTATAAAATTCTATTGTTCCTATTCCATTGGTTTCCAAGTTGGAGATTACATCAGCACAGAAACACTTCCATTCGCTTCACCACAATACAAACCCCGTTACATTAAACTTAAACGTAACGTATTTCCATAGAAAATTTTGATATCAATTATGCATATATTTATATATATTTCAAAAAGAATTTTTTATTTTTTCGTGTCATGTAAGTTTAGGATCGAGGCAAAAAAATTTGAAACTTTTTCAAATTAATTTTTCATGAGCAATCGGTATTTGTAGGCAAATAAAAATTTATAGTTTCTGTTAAAGTTTCAAGAAGTTTATTAAAATTGCAATTGGGGAAATTTCTAAAAACAGCTTGTTTTCATTCAAGCTCGGAAGATACCGAACATTCTGGACACCTAGTTGAGGTATCTACACCCGAAACAATAGAAAAAATGCAAGGTATTGTGCTGGCCGATAGGAGATTGAAAGTGCAAGAGATTGTGGAAGCCATAGTCATATTACATGGCTCAGTGGTTGTAATTTTGAATGATCACTTGGGTATGAGAAAGCTTTCTGCAAGATGGATGCCGCATTTGTTCACTATCGACCACAAGCGCAATCGTATGACAACTTTGGAGCAGCGTTTGGCGAGGCTCAACAGCAATATGAACGAGTTTTTACCTCGTGAAACAGCAGTCAAAACAGTGGGTTTCTTTGGGAGCATTGAAGCAACAGAAAGCAAAGGTGGGTTTTTCAACCAACATACTCATGGCGACTATTTTTTTGGGATGTGCTACCTTCAAAAGGGTAAAGCAATAATATAAAATATAATATCAACTTATTCGGTTGACTTAATAAAAATTAAAAAAAATGCACAGTTTCCATGGTGAAATTTATTGAAGTAGGCTACGAATTGCTCCCTCACCCGCCCTATTCTCCGGATTTAGCATAGAGTGACGACTTCTTGTTTCTAACCTGAGGAAGTGGCTCGGCGGAAGGAGATTTGAGTCCCAAGATGAAATTATTTCACTTAAAAATGGCTATTTTGATGGTCTCGACAAATCTTATTTTTTGGAAGGAATGAATAAAAAATTTTAAAAACGTAAAATTATTTTTCATACAAAAACTTGTATTTTATTAAAACAAATCACGGACTTATTGACCTGTCCTAGTATAACAGCGTTTCCAGTTAAGGGCTCATTACTTAGACATAAGTTTGCGGCGACGTAAATGTTGCAGTCAACCTTAAATTTGGGTAGAGACTTACGCTTAGACTTATACGTAAACGATTTCAATAGCGTTATTAAAACAATCAAGTAAAAAGAGAATTGAATTACAAAGTTGTACAAAGGTTTCAGTTAATTTTAATTAATTACGAATAAAATTTTTTCAATAAAGCGATACGAAAAAGCGGATACACGCAGGGCTCTCACACGGCTGCTTTTGACTTAAAAGTTTTATATAATCTTGCGACCCGTTTTTTGTAGAGTGAAAATATTTAAAAAAAAATCGATGCTCTCCCTTAATTCCAGACTTACAGGGTAAAAATTTTTGATTAGAATTGATTTGCAGAATGTTATAGATCTAAAGAGTTCTTCTTTTGTACTTTCGAGCCAACTAAGATTTATGTGACCAAATAGTGTAGCTCACCATTAATTTCTTTCACTTTAATTTCTTCACGCACTATATGCTTGAGTGTACGAGTATAGAATTTTTTGGGAAATTTCTTTTTTATGTAAAAATGCTAGATGCTATATTTTGATTGCATTCACAAGACAATTTAAAGTTGTCTCTGTCTGTCGGTCTTGTCTTCTTTTATGAATTTCTGCAATAAAGCACAAAAACTTTTCATTTATTTTGTTTTTCTTGTCTCCCTTTATACTCATAAATTGTTACCCATATGCACAGTTATGAAAACATCTACAAATGCAGAAAAAAATTTAATATAAAATGAACTTAGAAAAGTACAACAAATAAATCAAATTTTTGCTGAATTAGAATAATTTTGAAAGAGCAGAAGAAAAAAAAAAAGAAATGCACAAATTTAATTTAGTCAAATATATGATATTTCTTTATATACAACGAAAATTTTCTTAAATCAACGCAAATGATTTACGTACGAGTATTAAGATTTTCCCATAATTTTTATTTCCTTGTTTTTGTTTCCTTTTCAGGCTGTGATTAAGAAAACCCGTATTACATGCAAGTGTCATGGCGTTTCTGGTTCATGCAGTTTAATAACCTGTTGGCAACAGTTGTCATCGATAAGAGAAATTGGTAAGTTGTTGTTGTCATTGTTGTTGCTATTTGGCTGGTTTCCATTTCCATCTTTCCTTGCTCGTGTTTGTATGTGTATGTGTGTAGAGGAGTGTTTTATTTTGGTCACAGAATGAGCACAAATGTATGCTGTAGATATTATTTTTTTAATTTTGCTGTTGTCATATAAATAACGCAGTGTAGTACAACCTGCACAAATAGTGTGATTACAGGTGCTATTGATGATTTAAGAAAAAGCTCTGTAACACATATTCCCATTTGCTGCAGCATCGCCATAACTCAAAAAAAATGCAATTTTGCGGGAAAACTAGTTCCAATATTCAGAACGACATGGCTTTTGCAATTTTAATTCAAAAGTCGGCAGCAAATGAGCGATATATATTAATGTTTAGTCTTTACATCCGTTTCTTAAACAAATTTTTTTTACATTAATTTTTGTATATGCGTCATAGATTGCAATTCCATATAGAATGAATACTTTATTTGTCTATTTAAAATTAAATTACTGATTAATTAGAAAATAAAATAAAACAAGTTTTTATATATTTTTTAAGAACTTTATAGAAAAAACTAAGGAATTACATATGGGAACGCCATCATACATATTTTGTGGCAAATGTTGCAAGTAGCTCTCAAGCTGTTGCTCACTACATTTACCAGTCTTAAATCAGGAACCGGCAACAGTTCTGTTCAGTTTTTCACAATATTTTATATATACTTTTCTGTGCCAAAAGGGAAAGTACTTAAAGCATTTTATAAATTTTCAATTTATTTTTTAAAAACACGGGGTACTTTAAACACTCTGTAGCCTCCCATTTGAGGAATATATAGTTATGCAATTTACAAAATATCAAACGCAATAAGAGAATTAATTATACATTAAAAAGAGTCTAGCAGTTACACTGTAACATCCTGAAAAATTGGGCAAAATGAGTGACATTTCTCTAAATGGTAGTTTTGAAGTGGCAAATTATGCCGGTGACACTAACTCATTTTAATTTATGTCGACTTAATCATCTATTCTTTACAGCCATAGATTTATTAAAAATGATTCTTGAGATATTTCTCCCAAATGATTATTTAAAAATATTTGGTTGCCATCAATTTAGTTTAGCAGATGGCGCCTAATGTCACAGTGCGTCAGAATTTATGGTGTAAATACATTGAGAATTAGTTGTCAATAAGGCATGGAGCGATACACACCTCACGAACGTTGAATTACACGTATTTTTGCTGCTCACTTCACAAATTGTCAATCTGTTGTTTTAACGAAGTCTGAATTTTGATGACACTTTCCTCGTCGTCGTGTTCCATGTGCTCGAAAAAAATAAGCGTTTGGATGAGCGTCTTGGGCAAATTGGGTCGTGTATAGATGTCGCAAGAAGTGGCGGCCTGGTATCGTCCGTACGATGGACAACATCTCTGCTGTTGCCGACGACGTCAGAGGGAATCCACAAACATCAAGGAGACAACGATGCCTTCAAGAAGGCATCAGCAGTCGTTCCCAGCAACGTAAAAGATTGGTAAAAGATATGAAAGTGTGCCCCTACAAAGTGTAAACTGTTCATGAAATTCTACCTGATTACCGTCGGTGAAGGTTAGCATACTGACATACTCTGTTAAACTTGATGCAAGATGATGATTGCGTATTAAAAGTCAAGTTTGGTGCGGCACTTCCAGTGAAGCAATGATTATCCAGATGTTTTTTGAGCAACAGTTTAAAATGCCGTAAAACGAGGGCAATATTGCATCAACTCGAGAGGTGGTCATTTGAGCGATATAATTTTTTCCAATTAATATCATAAATTTTACACTTCCAAATAAACGTTTTATGAAAATACAGCTCTTTTTCTCATTTATAACAATATGGTAGCCGCGTAACCTCGGGCAACATTTACATGAAATAGTCTTTGCAAAGCATATGGGAGACATTTATTTACCGTCCTAAATAAAAATTTCATTCACTTCTGCAAATTTTCTGTTTTTTTAATTTTTAAAACCCATACGGCAAAAAAAATTATATAAGTTTTCGCTAAGACAATTGTATGGGAAGCATAACTTTCATAAAAGTGAAAAAATTTATTGGAGAAAGAGCACTTATTCCTGTAAGAGAAATAAGTTTTTAATAACAACGATAAATAGTTGTTTTTATTTATAAATTGATCAACAAAATGGTGTACACTTTTCCAAAAATAAAATCGCCATAGGATGTTTGGCAATAGCATATATTTAAGGAGCCCTTTTCATTGTAGTATTTTAACATCCTTTTCGTTACATGTGTTATGAAAAACATTCTTATCATTTGCTTTCAAGGTTCATGGCTGTACTAACTTTATTTTAATTTATTCAAGGTGACTATTTACGTGAAAAGTACGAAGAATCCACTGAGGTGAAATTGAATAAACGTGGCAGGTTGCAAGTAAAAGATCCACAATTCAAAGTGCCCACAGCCCACGATTTGGTGTATTTGGACGAGAGTCCTGACTGGTGTAGAAGTAGTAAACAGCTGCAATGGCCAGGTATAGTTGACTTCCAAATAATATTTTGTTAAAAGGATTTGTTAAAAAATATATCATTTTTGCTTTTTAAATACATTTTTGCAGGTACTCATGGCCGTGTGTGTAACAAAACCTCGAATGGTTTAGATGGCTGTGGCATTCTGTGCTGCGGCCGGGGTTATAATACGAAAAATATTGTGGTGCGAGAACGTTGCAATTGCAAGTTCCACTGGTGTTGTCAGGTTAAATGTGATGTCTGTGTTAAAATTATAGAAGAACACACCTGTAAATAATTTTTAATTCAATGGCATTTCACAGTCATTTTCTCCATTTCCCTTTAGTTTCAAATTGACGAGCATAACAAATGAAAGCTTAAATTTTAAAATTAGCTTATAAAACTTAAGATTAGTGAACAACAAAACTTAATTTATTTAAACAAGATTTTTTTATTATAAACTATAAGAGATATAAGAAAAATTTTAACCAGAAAATTTGTAATGTTAAATTTAATGAAATATTTAAAAATGATTACAAATATTTTAAAAAATAATGCCCAGAAAAAATGAAATAATTCCATTAATTTAAGTTTTAAGATTAAATTTAAGTGTATTTATTTTACATTTAATGAAAAACAAAAACTTGACTAATGCAAATAAGTAAAAATTAAACAATTTTGTAAAAAAACACAACTCATGTAACTGTAAAGAAATATAAATGTAATTTAAATAATAAGAAAAAAATACAAAATTTAATTATTAATGGCCTCGATCTCGACTTCCAAATTTTTCGTTCAATTAAATTTTAAATGAAAAAAAGCTGCAAGAAGATTCTGTCGGATATCGAGTAAAGTGCATTAAAGTTTCTAATAATGTCAGATTAGATTGTGTTGAATTAAAGAGACGGAGAAGATTATTCTCATGTCAAGGACAAGACTTACGCATAGGCCAGTAAAAAAAGTCGACTGTGCGCTCTTTTAATGATGATACTCGATAATAAGTTCCGTAAAAAATTTCATTAAACTTTTTCTTTTTAAATTTTCATTGGGCTGCATATTCTCTTTGTTTTTTCTTTGTTAAAAATTCCGGGAAATGGCAATGGTCGACACCGCGGTTTAGGCCCCAAATATTTTTAATTATAGAGGATGGTATATGAAAAAAAACTTATTTTAAAGATCAAACTGCGTTTACAAAGGTGAGGAGATATTAAGACAAGACTATAAAAAGTTCACTTAAAAGAACTTCAATTCGTTTTATAAAAAATTTGTTAAGAGTAAAAAAATTTTAAAAAAATTTTAAATTAGAAAAAAAATTGAAAGCACGATTCAATAGAAGATGAACAGCGTTTGGAAGTCACATCTCTCTAAAAAAATAACAAGAGCATCAAGTATTCCAAATACTTTTGAGCTTGATGTTAGTTTTTATAAAAAACTAGCGGACCAGGCGAACTTCGCCTCGCCCCAATTTCTATTTTTTCATTTGAAAATCCATTAAGGAATAATTTCAAACAAAATTTCATACAAAAACTCGATTTTCGACTTTTCCAATTTTCCGACTTTTCCGGAGGGATTTTCCGAAATTCCATAAAAACCTTCTCCTCGAAAATACGAACAACTGCAGAAAGTTTTACAGAAATCGGCCAAGCCGTTCTCATTTTATGAATTATTGGATTTTGCCACGCCCCTCCGCCCACAGACCGAAAATAAAAAAAAATCAGACTTCACAGTGTCACCCGCCCGAGTATTCTGAAGGTTCCCTGAAGATTTTGTCAAAATCGGCCCAACCGTTTTGGAGCCATTACGTTACATACATACATACATACATACATACATACATACATACATACATACACACATCCTATTTTATACATATATACAGAAGATAGATAGATTAATACATTTATTCGAGTTATTGGCTCTTCGTTTAATTGTACATTAAAAAATTTTGAGTTTGAGTTCAGTTTTGTTTAATTTATATAAAATAATCCAATATTTCAGGGAAAATCTTATGTTAACAAAAAAAAATTCACTAAATTAAAAAAAAATATTTCCATTACTTGAAAAATATATTTAAATATTTTAAACAAAATATTAAAAATATACGTTCTAGTTTTCTGACCGGTTTAATTGATAAACTTAATATATTTTTTAAGCTTCAGGATATCCTGAAGATGGTACTCGATGAATACTGAAATATCGACAAAAAATTTAAAATATAAAAACTAAGAGACCTTAAGTTAAAAAAATTAATTAAATTTATTAATTAAAATATTAAAAAGTTTGGAAACAATATTCAATAAACTTTTTCCCTTTTTTTGCGACTATTTAAGATATTTTCCGATTGCGATTTTTCCAAATCACGGAAATTTTCACAGTCTTATTATTCTTTAAGGGTTTTGACTCTTTTAGACAGTTTACAGTAGTTGAAACTAATTTTAGGATTTATTTTAAATTCAAAAAATTTTTTCTTGGCAAATTTTCATCATTTTGGCAATTAGTTCAGTTCTACTTGTAAGTCAGAACTATTTTTATGGCTACAAGGGTCTCATTTTGTAAAAGGAAATATTTCTAACCACCGTTCAAAATATATATGGAAAAAGTCTCTATATTTTCGAAAATCCAATATCTCTAGGAAATAGTGAAAACATCAAGTAGCTTTATATAATTTTAACCTTGATTTGCGTTTCCATTAACGATCAATATATTTATGCCTCTTAAACCTTCTGTTGTTTCGGCTACAACACAACATTAGTTTATTTTTTGATTATGGTTTACAACATCTAGGTGTTGTTTATGTCACAGAGTTGCATTTTATTTGTAGTACATACTTTCGTAAAAATACATACCTGCATGCCAAAAACTGTTAAAAAAATATTAAAGAAGCGTACATTTTGTTAGAAATTAATAAAAGAATAACAAAAAAGCACACAAATGGCATGTATCCGCAACATAATTCGAGACAGTTCAAATCCATTGGAACTAGCATACATAAAATACGTATATATAATTTTTCTAAAACAAAAAGAACAATATTTTAATTACAATAACATAACTTATAGTTTTATAAAAGTTTTCCGCATAAACAAGGATGGTTTCTTGTTTTTGATACAAAAACTGAGCACTTTTCTAAAAACTAACTCTTTGTCATTCCTTAATATTTCTAATTGGCTGTCCCAAGTAAAATGATCCCATTTGTCCTTGAGCTGTATTTTGTTATATCCAAATGGCAGCTTGCCTCGGCCAATATCTGAATTAATTTTCATCAGCTCAAATATTTATTTTATTATTTTATATTTATTTATTTTATTTTTTAGAGTTCTGTATGTTTTGCAAAACAAATTTTATATGCACACTTAATTTTTTTTATCTATTTTCGATTTTCAGCTTGTAATGTTAATAAAACAACACCTAATGAGCTGTTGTAGATTTTTGACAGTGCGAACAACACATACTGACAACAGTTGTAAATCATAATCGCATTTTAAAAAATACAACATTAAAGTAACAACTGTTGTAATCGACTTTTTATTTAATTTTATATATTAAAATCAACTTGAACTAAAATTGGGATTTTTTATGAAATTCGTTATTCGAGATATTCTCCAAAATAACCATTTTAATATTATATTGTTTGTTGTTGGCTTAGCTAGGTATATGCCTGCATTTCATTGGCGCTAACCAAATCATCAGCACCCTTTTATCCAAATCATGATTGAAAGCATTCAAAGCTCGTATACTTATGCAAAAGGCTACAAATATATATGAGAATTCAAACAGAACTCAATCATATTTTTCTATTTGTAACAAAAACACAAAAGTATAAATAGCTTTAGAAAGCTTTTGTACAATCACAACACAACAAACAAATATAATTGACTTGCGTCTTTTTGTTTTTTGGGATTTTTTATTAAAAATATTTTACTTAACACAATCCGATATTTTGCGTTGGTTTCTTTTTCGACAATAATTTTCTATATATATAACAAATTCAATAAATTGAAATAAAAACATACATATTATTAATTGATGAAAGGAAGAAATCTTATATGCTAAAAAAAATATTCAATGATATTTTCAAGAAATGATTAATTTTCGAAATGCTACCTTTTCCGGTTTCTGGGATTTCGAAGAAATTCAAAAGTTTCGTCTCCGCGAAATGATCAAATGTGTTTGCAACATGATCCCTAACTTTAATAATTTTTTTAAACAAATTTAATTTGATTCGATTTTGAAAAAAATAAGAAAATGAAAAGAATTAAATTTAAATAATCAATTTTTTTAATATGAAAGGACTGAGGCCGGATATCGAATTTATTTTCTTTAAATTTTCTTGTTTCTAATCTTAATAAAGCTGAAGAATGTTCACTCGATTTCATTATTTCAAATAGTTCAAACAAATTGAAAAGTTTATATTAAGATTTACAAGATTTTGTTTAACGTTTGTCATTTTGACACTTTGAAATCAAAATTACATTTGTTGTCATTTGAGCTCATAAAATATTCCCTCTAGTTGATATAATTCAGAAAAGTTTTTAAAAGTGATGTACTTGACGAATAGTCTGAAGGTGCCGGGGTTCAACTCCAGTCAAAGACTCCTAAGTGTTGTCGCAAAATGGCTACACAGTTTGAATTTGTTTATAAAAGAAATAATAATCCAATATGAATTATGACTGCACTATATAGTACCTTGCTATTTGAGATTGATTGTTCAACTTTCAACTTTTGTCTAACAATTTTTGTAGAGATTTCCTTTGTGGTACTAACCTGTTTGACACATATGATCTTAGACTCCATATAAATAAGTTTGGACCAAATTGAAGCATGCCAAAGACTAATATCACCTGAAAGGGATAGTTTATATTTTTTCTGAATATAGCCATGGCCAACAACTATATTCTCTGCCAATATGACTTATATGGCTTATATCGATTCTCTCTACAAAAAGCGTCACGTCGGCTTTAAGACAAAACGGAAGTTTTCCTCTATCGAACACTTACAAATATTGCAAGGAATTTTTTATTATTGCAAAGTGCAGCGCAATCCCAAAGGTGACATACTAATTTTATGTCAGTGACTGGATTCTAAACGAAAATTGGATTAAGGCCATCAAGACAATATGGCTTCCACAGTGCTACATATTTTTTTCTCTTGTTGTATTAATTTTTTTCTTGGATATTAAAATAAAATTTCAAGCGTGTTTCGATTAAAGAAGGATCAACATTTTCTACTGCAATTTGAAGTTTCTTCATCGTACTTTGTAAGCGCTGTTTTTTTAACAATTAAATGATACAAATTAATATAAAATCTATAAGACTTTCATTAAATTTAGGACACCTGGTCGGACTGGCCAAATGTTTACCGAAATAGTTACCTGTAGCCAGTATTATTCCCAAGTTTTATTAAATACTACACGACACAAGCAAAACGATGTGAAATAATTGGTCTTGTTGTGGTTGGCGAAAGTCACCTTCCGTTTCCATATTTTATTATTAGATTGAAGAAATTAAAGTTGAATTGAAATTTGAAGTTGAAATTAAAAATAAAAAAACTTTAATAAGAAGGACTTTTTTTGAAAAAAGAAATCATATTATTAAATGTGATATAATCTTTTCGGTTAAGGCAATAGTCATTCAAATTTTATTTAATGAAAAACTGATTTTCATTTACTGATTGAAATTGGATAACATATAAACATGGTGTATTCATTTTTTTTTTTTTTGTGAAAAATATGCTTTTTTAGTGCAAGTAATTCTTCAAGCATAAATTGTTTTTTCTTTAAACATCACGAGTCATTTCCAATATCTCGCTAATATTTTGTGCAGATCGTCAAGAAACTGGGAATTATAACACACATCTTATTTAAAATTTTTTTAAAATTAAATTTGTTGCAAACTTCTTGTTTCCTGACGCTACCAAATGCTTCAAACTTTTTTATCTGCAGTTCTTGTGTTTGTAGAAGGCAAATATAAAGAATTACAAAGTTCCCATGTCCTTACAATTATTTTTAATCCGCCATTTATTCACAATAAAGCTTTTATATGAAAAAAGATAAATTATACAACTGGGAGGCAAATTGCAACATTCGATCGATGGAAATTTCAATACATTTCAAACAAATTTTTTTTGAAGTTGATAATTTGCTCACAGAGAATGTATGTGGATAAGGACTTACCAAAGGTTAGCAAAATAGTGAAAATGAAGTAAATATGTATTTGAAAAAACACCACGTTGGAAGATATTTGTAGAAAATAGTTAAAAGTTCAAATAAAACTAAATATTTATGACTTTTAGAAATGTTTGGCATTTTGTCTTTTTTTCCGTTTAAAAGCAGAAATAATTGTTATCGTTAATTCTTTTGAAAAAATAATATTTATTTTTTTAATGGAAGTACTCTTTACTTATTACTTATATATTGATTTTTGATCATTTATTTATTGCAGAAATTAACGATATATATTTTATTTGTTTACTTCTGCAATTGTTATTTTTTTGGAAACAATTATTTGCTATTTTTTTAAATTTTATGGGCAGCATTTTTAATTTCTAATTGCTAAGATTTTTTTATTGGTTTCTTATTGATTTTTAATAGTTAAAAACGGAGGAATTGCTAGTGAAAAATAAACATCGAGGATGATTTTCATTTCTGTGAAAAAAATTGATATTGACAATTTACGTTTTAAATTTTATTATGGTACTTTTCTACATCGTGTTTATTTATATTTAAAAAAATTTTATTACATTTGCTAAAAAATCAAACAAAACGTATGAAAAAATATTACTTTGTCAAAAAATTAAATAAAGTTAAAACCAAAAAAAAAATGTTATTTTCGCAGAAAAAATAACTAAAACTAAAAAAATATATCCGCAAAAAAATTGTTGGTAAATAAAAAAATATTTTCTACGATAAAGAGAAATAAAAATTAAAAAAGTTATAAGATGGCAATTATTTCTGCTCCAAAAAGTTAAAATCAAATATTTTAAGAGCATTCGATTTTATAAAATTACAAATCATGTTCTTGATCTGGTTTCCCAATACCTTTTTGAGTTAAAATTTTTGCTTTCATACTTCAAAAATAATTTTTCAGCAACTGCCAGAATTTGTTAATTTAAATGAGTATTATATTGTTCGAATACAATTTTTCCTCAAAGTTCGTTAAACCCCTTAATGTTGTTAAATTTTAGTAAGACATACTCGTATATGACTTCAGATAAACTTGAGGTAGCGCTTGTCAGGAGCAACTGACTTTTTAGTTACTCCAATTATGAGGTTACATTTATTTCGCCATGCACTTGTTCAGTGTAAGACCATCCTTTCACTTCTTTGTTTTTAGTTTCGTTATTTTAAAATTATAACAAAGCTTTATAATTTAAATTTAAAAACTACTTATAAAAATCTACTCTTCAAAATCTTAATCGAATATTATTAATTAATGTATGTATTTGACTCTAAGTAAAGAAATAATTTTGTAAAATATTAAATATTTATATGAAAAAAATTATTTATAACAAAGAAATTTCTTTTTAATTTCTTAGGGTACAATATAAAATGGTTTTAGGTAGAAGACAAGGGATTATTGGTTTGTGTCTAAACTTAGAAAAAACAGAAGTTTAAAAATGTTTAAGAAATTTTCGGCCTTATCTTATAATACATCACTTCGACAGGTGAAATTTATATGGATAGCAAAAACCATTTCAAAAATTTGTATTTGTTTAAAACACAAACAAACGTATCGAAATTCAGTCATTGTTTAATCTTTCAAAAGTTTAAGAGTTTTAAAAATTTCAGATTTTTCTGGATGAAGAGTAGATCTTTATTAAGAAATAAAAATATTTAGATCATAATTATTTTTCTTAAGAATCTTCTATGTTGAACTTTCAGTTCGACCATAGGCTAAGCCTGTTGGTGATTGGGCGATAAGCCGAAATATGGATGACACGCTTAATAATTAATGCGTATGACAAAACATGCTGTTTTATCTGCAATAATGGGTAATATAACTATCAAAGATTCAGAAGCTCTTGATGCTCTTGGCATACAAATCCAGTGTGATGTTCGATAGACTGGGCACATTTTTCATATCTTTCTCGTTTTTTTAAGAGGGTATAAGAGCTATTTTATTCCTTCTGATCTCTTTACTATTTTTACCGTATATGTCCGACCGAAGAATACAAGTCTCATGTATGGGGCTATTTTGAAGCAACTCGACTGCGTATAAGAGAAAGCGAAGAGACTCATCTTTGCGAGTAGTAGTGTAGTAGTAGTAGCGACTCTATCGACTCGCTTGTGTCGCAGTGTGGGATGTCTTTCGTTGTATTATCGCTACTTCAATAAGATTAGGGAAATTGTTGCTGAAATCCGTACCGCTTTACAAATTGAGAACACATTTACGCACTACGCATTACAGAGAGAATTCGTTCTTTAGCCCTGACAATTCGCATGTGGAATAATATCTTTCCTTTCAGTCTGTAAAGAATAAAATCAAATGTCCACATGCGCTACTCATTCTATGGCCCTTTCCATAACCTATTTTCTTAGCTCCAGCACAATGCATTGCACGAGTAAAGGTCATCTCCTGAGAGTTGATTCATTAAAAAAATTATTAAAAATATTATATTCTATGCTGGTGACTTTCTCTGATTTGGATTCAGGCTTAAATTTAAAAAAAAATTTAAAAGGTTTATGAATAACTTAAATCTTTGGACAAAACTGAAACATACGAAATCATATGCCACATCGGAAAAACATTTGAGTTGTTTCATACTTAAAGGAGCATCGTATGAGGGATATGTACTCGTATGTGTATGCCCTACCGGCAAGTCAGCTGACTTTTAATACATAATATTGCGAGGTCCGATTCTTCTTAGAAGTCAGTTAAAAGTCATCAAAGTCGTAAAATACAATACAAATATTAACAATTACTGTCAGTTAGACATTTTCTTGCACAGATCCTTCTCGAACTTAAAACTTTTCTCAATCTTGATCAACTTTAATTGATCTGTGACAACTCTTTTCATTTTGCCAACATGCTGTATGGGTGCACCAAAATTATTACATCTGTTTAATGGTCATCAATAGGATATCACTCCTTTGATGTCAATTGTTGTATTCCAAATTCATTTTAGAATTATGCAGGAAAAATGTGAATTGTTTTTAATGAAATTTGTTATTTGAATGACAAAAAAACTCGGTTTTAGGCTTCCTCCACATTTTCTTTGTTTAAGAATTTTTAATATCCTTAATTTCCCAAACAGGATTTTTAATTGTATACGCGCCAACTCAGATTAAAATTGAAAAAATCTCTAATTTTATATTGTTTGTAATTATTTACTAAATACTAGTTTTATTTGTATAATTTTTTATTAATTTTTGTCTGGATCTAAAAACCTACTGATGTATTTAACTTATATTTAAGCAATTAGTCTTTAAGCTCTAGATGTATCGACTGGCTAGAATTAAGTAATAAATTAATGTCAAATAAATTGGAGTCCAAATAAGAGAAAGGAAAAATGAACAGTAAATTGTAAAAGAAAAATGAAGAAACACAAAATATAAATAAAAAGAAAGAAAATTAAATAAAATATATATAATTTTTATTTTTTATAGGTTAACCAATGAATACGGTTTGAAGTATTGAAGTTGTCTATTGAAGACATTCATATTGCTTTAAGGTCCATCATAAAGTATTTAAAAAATGATTTAAGGACTTTCGGATTTAATAAAAAAAAAACAAATAAAATTTAGAGAAATGTTTGAGTCGATAGAAAGATCGATATAATTCAAAGTTTAAAGATGATTTCATGTAAATAGTGATCGCGTCTACGCCTCAAATGGTTCATACGATGGGTGCAATTTTAGCACCTTCTCTCCAACATATCGGCCGGTATCTCACAAGTAAATTTTTCAATATTGGGGTCAATAGTGCGTCATCCGTTGCGGGCTTATCCCTTTAGACATGAACCTTAACATAGCCCCACAAAAAATAGACTAAAGTCATTAAATCGCCCGATATATGCAGCCAATTTACCGGTTATTGTGCGATTTCAAACTATTCATAAACCAGAGAGATAATTCTATAATCAGGGAAAGGACTTTATGAATTCGAGTGCTTCTTATTAAAAAAATCAAAAAACTGTCTCTGAACTCAGTTGCTTAGAGACGCACGGCTCAACAAGTCCTCTTTCTAAGTAAAATTGCTGCTTATCGGAATATAGATGCTTATCTATCGGAATATAGATGCCGATATAATATTTTAGGTCGTACCTCTCGTTTGCTTCAACAACGTCTTAACTAACAAAAATTTATGTGTATGAAAAAAAGTGAAAAACAAATCGTTATATGGTTCTCGTGTACTCACTCCTGGAAGGGCGAGTAGCATTTTTTAAATTATGGCATTGTTGAACCAATGAAGCGAAATTAAACACATCCAGCTAAAAAAAATATGTTTTTAATTTTATTAACAGAAAGCCTATATTCTCTTTGCCTTACTAAAGGGCACGATAAAACACTCAGCAAGTAGATCTAATAACTAATCAATGTCTACTGAATTTTTATAGCATTACGATAGCCTTGTTATGCATATACTCGCAAAATTCATAAAATATATTTTTAGAGCCAAAAAAAAACATCAAAAATCCAACAAATGTTAATATTCCCACTGAATGGTTGATAAGATTATGGCAGACGAAATTTTCATTTTCATTTTTCTATTCGATCGAGAAGCCTACATGAAATCGTACATAAATCAAAAATTGATTAGAGAGGCTAAAGGCAAGTAAACCGAATTAACTGATAACGATTTTCATCATTAAGACAAATTTTCCCACATACCAAAATCTCTTTTAGCCAACTGTAACGGAAAAGTTAAAATAAATTTAGTCTTTCTTATATAAGAAAGCAGTAAAGTCGTGTTAAAAAGCTTAAATTTCAAAAAGAGTATAAAGAAAAATTAAAAAAAAATTATTTGATTGACCTTCAAATAAATTATTATTCAAGGGAAAGTTCTGTGACTTTTTCTTAAATTTTTTTCTGGTACCGAAACGGAGAATTTGAAAACGAAACAATGTCTTTTAATGTGATCCGTAGTCTGATGAATACCAAGCTTGAAGCCAGCTTTTGTAGAAGTTAACGTGGGATTTGATAGTGTCAAATTAAGTAGCAAATATAACATTGACAACTGATGGCGTTTGCTGGCCAGGGTTCATCTTACAAAATAAAAAAAAATCATCCATACGCAATTTCGCAAATAATCATTGACATATTTCAGCATTTTGTGTGTCCAGGGAAATTTCCCCAACACATACAGTACTCGTATATGAGGGCAGTTTTTCTTCACTCATATGGCAGTTTTAAAATTCCAAAAATATAAAATAAATTATATACGAAAATTTTTATGAAAATTCGTTTCAAAATTCTCACTAAGGATCGACAACGAATAAAATGCACGTAATCAATGGCGAAAGAACATTTCCTTATACCTGATAATATAAATCGGTTATCTGTTCTAACAAGTTAATAACTTTAAAAAATTGCATTTTTGGCTAAAACTACAATATAAATCGTCAAATCGTTCCCAATGTGAAAACAGCTTTTAAAGAAGTCATGATAATGCTAAAAATAGAATCCAGAAGTAGTGCAACTTAAGATAATTTCTACTAATTTTAACATAAACTTGTCATTACAGAATGTTCCCTTGTTTATAAGTTTTCAACGATTTGGATTGGTTATTCACCAAACGGAAGACGTAGAAATTTCTTAATAGTCACTATTTACTTTTTCTTATGTATGAAAATGTAATTTTATCACTTTTTGATTGAAGAAAAATAATGTTGTCATGTAAATTTAGAGAAAAAGTATTTATTTTTTATAATTTGTTGTGGATTTAGCTGTTCATACGATGATATTTCTTTAGTCGCTAAAACCAAATCATTAGTGAACTTTAAGCAGTTTGAAAACGTTCTAACTCTAAACGACTTGTTGGGAAAATTATCCCAATAAATTTGAATGTTAAGTATATAAAAATTATTTATTTTATAAAAAAAAATAGAATTTTAAAATCTAATGTTACAGAATTGTAAAAGTAATTCATATTTCTATCCAAAATTTGTTGACTCGACTTCCTAGGAAGTTAAAAAATACACTATCGGATTTTTGGAAGGACTGAAAAAGTTGTTCCTTGGGAATGACTTCCATTTTAATTTCACTGGGATTCTCTTTAGAGAAGATTATTATTATATTTTCCCCATTGAATTGTATGAAAATCGTCTTTAATAAAAATATGTAGTTTTATTGAGTTGTTTGAGGAAATGAGCAAAATGTTTTAGATATTTCAAGACTACTTAATATCCAAAAAAAAAAAATTATTAAAAAGACCTCATACTTGAAAAACAAATATATTTAATTAATTAAAAAAGAAGAAAAAACTGGAACAAAAAACGAAAAATTCTGAGAAAATTTAATTGTGCAATACTTAGTCCTAAAATGTTTCTAAAGGATTTAATATTTTTTGTTCTTTTCAACGCTTCTCTAAATCCTTGTGGTCTAGTGTGTAAGATTTCGAAGGTGGCAACAAGTGAAAAACATCTTGAAAATGTAGTCAAGCTAAAGGCTCCCCTTCTTGCAGTCACGTAAGTATTTCATAATTTTCAATGATTTTATATCAGCCCAATTCACAATCTCGTACAAAATAAGTGATATCTCCCATGTTACACTATGGTACACTTACTTGCAAATTAACAGGTTACAATAGTCAAAAGAACATGGAAAAAAAAACATGAAATTTATTAAGAAATAAAAAAAGAATAAAACATAAATATTAAACGATCTTCAAGAAGGTGAGAAAAAATCATAATCGGTTTCTAATCCAAAAGCATTGCAAACCGAGCCAAAACGGCTCATTAACAATTAACGAAAAACATTTACTAGTGCACGAATTCGCAAATCTCAAAATCCACAAGAATGAGAATTGGAATATTATAATAATAAAAAACTTTTTGTGAAGAGAAATCGAAGAGGTAGAAATTTTAATTGTGATCGTAATAGTGAGTATAAGGCCAATTTCTGAGAGAGCCAGGGGCATGTGACATCAATCGAAATTTTATTAGAGTTAAAGATGATAATTTATATCGCTATCGAATGCCATAATTGGCTTCATGTTATCAATTATTCTGTTAAATAAGCTAAATCGTACTACAGGGTGTTTAATGCCTGTCCAAATAATAAAGTCTTATTATGAAAAGGAGTGTTTGCTAGTGCTAAGGACAGTTTCTAAAGTCATAATTTCAAGGTAAATGCAATAGTACCACGGCTCAAGAAAAAACATGATTGATATATAATTAATATATAAAATAATGTAATTTTATATGCATTTCTGCAATACATAAATTAAACAATAGAACCATTCTTGGTAAAACAGATTTAGAATATATTTTTTTTTGAATGCATTTTAGTTGAACTGCCCAAATGGTTTAACAACTGATCATAATTTTTCTTTATGGGCTGGAGTCAAATCTCATCACACCCCAGTAGAAAATTATGTTTATTAATTTTTAATGCGTTTCGTTATTAGAAATGACGTGGAAAGAAAATTCCACTACAAGATGGAGGATCATACGCCCGTTTTCTATCACTTGGTCAGGTTTTGTTCAAATATCATTACTTTTTAAACTAAAGTTGATTCACTGGAAAAAATTGGACCATAAAAAAATGTTCATTTATTTTTTATCTTAAGTATTTTAATGTATGATCTTGTACCAATAAATAATCACTGCTGCTAAAATATTCAATTTTATTTCTTCGATTATAAGAGTGGAAATAAAAACATTTCTTTAACAAAATATGAATTTCTGATAAAAAAAATATATTTTCCTGATTAGAAAAACAACACGAGTATGTGTAGTTCAACTAAACTATAATCAACAGCTTAACATCCTGATATAAATAAAAATGTTAAAACGGTAACAGGCAGTAGGAATTTCATGAAAATTAAATAACTGAACAATACCACAATAGTAACATTTATCTCCTGCAATTTCTTATCTGGTACAAGCAAAAAATTAGTCGGTAGGCAACGCTTAAATATGATCATATAAAAAAAATAAAAATTACAAAATAAGCAGATGGAGCTTTAACTGGAAAGAGAAAACAAGATTTAATTTATAAAACCTTTAACAAAATAAAAAGCATCACTTTCTAATGGAATCTGATGAAATTTGAGCTCGCGCTCATAAAGAATAATCATTTGGTTAACAATACACACAGTTCAACTTGACAACTTGTCTAATGTATATGACATGATTTCCTCAAAGCTTGATAGTCCTTTACAAAACTTTTCAAAATAGATTTCTAAAGCAAACAAATTTTTTGTTATAAATTGCTATTAATTTTGTTTTAAGGAAGTTCTACTTAAATTAAGGATTTTTTTTAACGATTTTGCAAGAAATTTTTTATGTATGTTTAGTATATCTTTTTGTCTTGAGTGCAAATTCCATACCAAATAATATGAAAACTATAGAAGAACTTGTGCAGTAATTGAATATTCTGGAGTATTTTTGGATATTTTTAGCATTTACCATTTTATTCTCTTATAAAGAGAAGCAACACTCGGGAAATTATTTTCCACTACTTAAATTGTTACTTCATTGGGAAAGGTGTAGTGTGTAGCGGACGAAAAAGCTGAAGTCGTATAAATCTCTGCTATTGTGCATTTATAAATTTTTATTGCAATGCCTCTGGTGTTAAGTAGACGCATTTACTTTCTTAAGCTGCATGTGTAGCCATTTTATTACCTCGCCAACATTACCGACGAAGGACGGCGCTGTGTTGTACATTAGCATAAAAGAGAATCAATTGCTGCCGGTACTATTCAGTGAACACTTCTGTACCTTTTTCACTTAAACATTCTAACAACTAATAACACAATGTCACACTAATGTACATCAGAAAGCTTCATGATGCTTACATGACTTGAGTCGAACAGGTATCGTACTCATGTCCGCAGTCACAATTTGCAACTTCTTGTCCGTAACGCCCTTTCGAATGTCTCGTCGAGCGAGCACATGTAGAGAGCACAAAACTTTTTGCACTATACGAGTACATCATATTAAGGACTCATGTCTTGCAACTTATAACAAAATGAATGATTTGCCGTAAATTTTTTTTAATTTCTGTTAATAAGTCGCGATGCGTAGAAACAAGTATGTTTTAGTTAAAAAAAACAATTTTGCCAATTTTTTAAATGGTTTCCTGTTAACCACTGCATCTACATACAAGGACTCATACGTATGTATTGATGTACAAAAAAAAAATAGTCATAAATAAAGTGAAGATAAGACAAAATATGGACAACTGAGGTGTTTTATTAATTTTTTTATTATTTCATACACCCATCAACATGTTAATGGTGAAAGTTTAAGAGAATTCAACTTTTATACTCGTAGCATTAAAACAATAATTATTGCTACAACAAAAATTTAACGAGTTTAAAATAGAATGTGAAAAACTATGGAATAGAATACTTTGCCAAAACTTTTAAGTTTTTATATGTGATGAATAATGAAAGTGACCAACCACGCAATCGGCAATCACAGTTGTTATGCATGGCAATTCCAAAGCAACTTTGCGAGCAACAATTCTAAATATACCAACAATATGCAATGAATATCATTTAAATCTTTTCTACAAAGTGAGAAAAAGTCATGTCGATGAATTGGGTGCCATTTTTGCAGATGGTGCCAAGTATCACTGTGCTTTGACATCTATGATGCAGGCGTATAGAGAATTAGTTTTCAACAATCCAGGAAGCGGTCCGCACTTCAAGAAAATTTAATTATTATTACAAAATTTCAGTCTGCTGTTGTAATGCAGCTTGAATTTCGTAGTCGTTTTCCCCGTCGTCGTGTTCCATATTCCCGAACACACTTAACTCTTTGGCTGAGCACCTCGTCCACTATAGCTGTCGCAAGAAGTGGCCGACATCGAGAATCCACAAACATCAACGAGACCACAATGCACACAATTTGGCATCAGCAAATCACAGCTCGGACAAGGATTAAGATTTTGAAACACCAATTTCCAGGGCGAGTGATCACCAGATCTAACAGTACCATACTTTTTCCTATTGGGCTTCTTTAAATCTCGAAATGAGCACATCAAACCACTTTGCCAATTCTGAAGAAGAAACTGCCAATTTGGAGCCAAATTTTTTGTGAGCAGCAACTCAAGATGTCGTAAAACGAGCGCAATTATGCATCAATTTGGGAGTTGGCCATTTTAGTGACATAATTTTAAATTAATGCCATTGATTTTATACTTTCAAATAAAACTTTTATAAAAAAAGAGGATGGTAGTCGAACGATTTGCAATAAAAAATATTTAGGAAAAAATTGTTTTTGCGTATTTCAGAAAAACTCCCTTCAAACATCTTGATTAAAAAAAAATATGCGTAATATTTATTTAAAGTGAAAGAAATTTAGAGTATTTTAATAAGGGAAAACTATGGGCAGGAGGAGGTATTTATTTAAATCCTACAAATCCAAAAAATATAAATTTTAGTATGAAATTGCTTAATCAATACGATTTCTTAGACCTAAAAAAATTGGTATTTTAAAACGCTAATCACTTTAACTACATTTTAAAAATCGAAATCGTAAAAAGACTTTCATGATGTTTATAACAAATAAATGAAATGATTGATTTTAAGTGGAATTTCGAACAAAGCTGTGCAAATAATGAAAAAATACTTGAGTTTGATTTTGTAGTTTTTTAAGAGAGAATTTTTAGATTTTGAAAAACCAATTCGCTTTTTAACGCCGGATATTTTATATGTTCTGTAGACTTTCATGTTAGAAATAAATTTTGCTACATTTCACAAACTATAATACGCAATTTCAAGAGTTATTATTCCAAATAAAATTGTGCATCAAAAGTTACAGGTAAATTTTCTGAAAAATTTGGTAAAATTACTAAAACTTTTCTTAGGAATACTTTTAAAGTGACAAATCACCATGACAACATTGACACGTTTTTAGCTTAAGTCAACTTAAGCACTTATTTCTGATTGCAGTCCACAAGAGGAAATGTGAAATGAAATAGTGCATCGCTTGAAAGGCATATATGCACAAAGTTATGTGGATAGTGATGCTCCGGGTGAAGAACTACGTATAAACATTATTGAGATTTTTCGATATGCTTAAGTGGAGGTCCTTGGTAATAATATTTAGAAGTATATTGATATTAAATAGTACTCTTAAAAAATATTAAGTCACCAATCTGATAACATAAATGTTTTAATTTGAAAACACTTTATATCTTTTAGTTTAGATTGATTGGCTAATGTTCGTAATCGCTAAGTGCTTTACATAACTGACATTAATTTGCATACTAATTTTTAGAAATTGAGTAAATTTATTTTGAAAACAGCCATAATTTAGTCAAGTTTCTTGAGAACGAAATTTGGTTTGTGTCTCTGCTATTTTAATTCCATTTTATCTTTACACACATTTTTCTAATTCCGCAAGCATAATCTCTCTATATAATTGTGTATAAGTCACATCCAAGACACCCCAACTAATAATAGCGGCTGGTAAGGGTGTATGGAGCACACATAAGGTTTTAAATTACACTTTAAATTTTGTCGCTCCCACATTTTTCCAGACAGCAACGTATTAAAATGTCGACGTTGCTTATAAGTTATTTTTAGTAATTATTCAAAATTATAAAACAGCAACATAGGCATAAAATGCTTATGTTGCTAAGCTGGTATTAGTTGTAAGAAAAATATATTATTATTATTAAGATTAGTCTTTGAAGAAGCACCTTTCGCATTCGTTATTATATCCGCATTATTTGTTAAATTTGCCAAATTTTCTTACGTACTGTGTACATTTATTTACTGCAGCCATTTTTCATCGGCTTCACCGCCAAAACAGCTTAAATGACAAGAACAAAATTTTACAGAATCGATGATTTTTTTAAATTCCTTTGTACTTTGTACAAAAAAGATGTATTTATTAACTGCCTTTACACTAAGTTGTATGTCTTTTGGAAAATTGATTTTTCTCCAAATTTGTGATGACACTTCTAACGATTATAAAACATTAAGATTTAATTTTAGTGATCGTAAATTATCGATCGCCATGGAAAAAAAGAAAATTAAAAATAGTGTTACTTAAGCTATCTTCGCTGCAAGGGCAAGATGTATAAAATATCCCCAACGTACTGAACTAAATATATTAGATTACACATATTTGCGGAAATACTTTTCGCCTCTCCGTATGTGGAGAGTCTTTTTTAAGTGGTAACTCGTACGTATAAAATAAATTTTAAAAATCTTATTTATCAAACAATTTTAAAGGGAAGTATTTTGTTTTTTTGTACTATAATTAAGGATATTGGAACAAATGTGTGTGAAAATAGATTTGAATTTAACTAGTACAGGCAAAAACCATATTTTTTAGTAATGACAATTCCACAGTTAACAGAGCTCTGTTAATCAGTTAACAGTACCAGCACCTCTCAATTTTTTCGATATGACCACTAATCTTCTCGAAAATTTACATTTGTTTAAACGAACTATATTGCTGCTCTAACATGTATTTTGCCTTCCGTATTGTCACAGTTTTATCAAGAAATTCCTGGAGGATATATCCTTTTATATAGTTATTTAATCCTTGTCGTAGTTACTATATTTCTCCTTCTAAATGAACCTAGTCCATTTTGAAATTTCTGTTAACTGGTTCACAGAGCTCGTTAACTGCGAAATTGCCATTACTAAAAAATATGGGTTTTGTCTGTACTAGTTAAATTTAAATTTATCTTTGCACACATTTGGAACAATAACATTATTTCTGTTAAAATATATACAACAAATATGAATACCTTTTTGTACAACAAAAGAAAACATCCCTGAAATGAAACAGAATAAAGAGATGAGTTTCAAATTAAATCAATAGGACATAAATTCAATGATAATTGATAATAGGAAATATGGTCAAATGAGAAAAGCTTATAATTAAGGCCCATATCAAATAAAGGATGGGTGGTCCAAACAAAAGGCACGATGTTAATTGTAAATAAAACAAACACGGTTTCGGTGGCATGCCTGTATTCGATGGTCCATATTTTCAATAACTCTGAGACATAATTGAGTTTCAAATTATCTCATCATTTAGCTCTTGAATTGTTCTTGGCTTACACTTTTTTTTTAAATATCCCCAAACAAAGATGTCCAACGGTGGTCAAGTCACATGATCGCGGCGGCCGATCAACCACAGATCCGTATCCTTAATATTTGGCTACAAGAAGTCCGTTATCATCTCGTGATAGCGAACACCATTCATGGTAACTCTTTGGCCGACCTTATTTTCGAGATACAGCTCGATCACTGGGCGAACTGTCCAAGAATGCACACATTTCAAATCACCTACAGACCCGGTTTGCTGAAATTTGTGCATAATTCTCCCGATTGTGGACACATTTGATCGATTATGTTGACCAAAAAAAAAAAAAAATTAACAAGGTGCACAAAATGCACGCGCCGCACAGAGGAGTATTTGACCCAAAAAGCTGGCCAAAAAGGCAAAAATTAATTTGATGACATCCTAAGAAGTAATTACGCAGATCGATAGAAAACAAAATTCTACATCATATGGTGCATTTTAAAGATTCTAAGTTAAGATTTGTAGTTGTGGGACACTGTTAAAGTCAGGAAAGTGAAGAAAATTGCATGCGTTTTTATTGAATTTTTTCGACTTCAAGATATTTATATGATATTTTTTTGTGGCTAAACGATAGAGGTATTACATTGATTTTTTTAATGTAGAATACGTTATACGGTAAGGTAGGGGTGTTGATCTGGAGCACAAAATTTTGAGAAAATGTTTGTCAACTTTCACCCACTTTTACTTATATATTAAAACATATTTTAGCAATTTTTATATGTTACTCAGTTTTGGTAATATGTTTTGTTTCGAATTACATTAAAAAAATTGTATGTCTATCTATATATATAAAATAGGATGTGTGTATGTATGTATGTATGTATGTATGTAATGTAATGGCTCCAAAATGGCTGAGCCGATTTTGACAAAATTTTCAGGAAACCTTCAGAATACTCGGGCGGGTGACACTGTGAAGTCTGATTTTTGATTTTCGGTCTGTGGGCGGAGGGGCGTGGCAAAATCCAATAATTCATAAAATGAGAACGACTGGGCCGATTTCTGTAAAACTTTTTGTCAGTTGTTTGTATTGTCGAGGAGAGTTTTTATGGAAGAAAATTTTATGGAGATCCCTCCGGAAAAGTCGGAAAATTGGAAAAATTTAAAATCGAGTTTTTGTATGAAATTTTGTTTGAAATTATTCCTTAATTATTCCTTTTTCACATGAAAAAATAGAAAGTTTGTCTGAAGGCTTAAAATTGGGGCGAGGCGAAGTTCGCCTGGTACGCTAGTTATATATAAAAGTTTTATGTAGTTAAAGAAATAAATATTTTAGAGCATGATATTTTTAGACTTTTTTTGTACATGCCGCTGTTGTTGTTGGTTTGTAAATGCCGCTGTTGTTTTTGTTGTTGTTGTGAAATCAAATGATTTTGGCTTTGCTGTGCTTTGTTTATTTATCGAGCAGCGTGTAAATTTGTGTGTGTGTACATTTCGTTTTGTTGGATCGGTCGATTGTTAGTTCGTTTGGGGGGAACATAAAATGAAGGGAGGGGAGCGTGGACACTTGTATGTGCTTGAAAGTTTACAGATCTTTGCTGTCGTTTGTTTACTTCTGCGAGCAGCGTGTAAATGTTTGTGTATGTACATTAATACAAAGGATTGGCGTTTTTCCTAAACACATTTCTGTGAAAACATTGGGAAGTAGTTGGAAAGCAGCTAATCTATTGTGCTGCCATATCATAAAATTTGTTGATAGATTTAAATCATTTATCAAAAATTATATTTAATTCATATATTTTAATTGCAAAATGACTAACGTATTCTACGTCTGACCTATGCGCCCGTGTTACCTAGCATAGGCTTGTATTTTTTTTAATGTAATTCGAAACAAAAAAACTGGTTCCCGTGGCACCAGATGGGACTCTGGTCAGCCGCGTGTTAAAAACACCTCCGATTTTAGGTCTCATGCAAACCTGAGGTATCGGTAGCACCTCTACCCAGACAAGCATAGGCAGAGCTACTTCCTTAAATTAAATATATGCACGCCCGTTGCCCTGTTATGTCCAGGGATTGGGTAGTAACATATAAGTTCAAGGGGTAATTGGCCAAAGGTCAAGGTCTGGAAAGACCATATTACCCACTTACCGGACGAGCGAGCGAACCCACTTTCACCTTTAATTTACTTGCATGCGCGCCCGTGGCCCTGTTAATTCAGGGATTGGGTAGCAACATACAAGTTTTTAGGGGTTATCAGCAAAAAGGCCTAGGTCCGGAAACCTGATAACCCTATACCCCAGGAAGCACAACACCGAGCCACCATGACAAGATGTATAAACCGTGCCCCCCGGGGGGAATATTGTGGGCTACTGGGCTTGGATACACTCTACCTTCCTTATACATGTTAGTACATGGATTTTATTATATCGCCATTGAATTTTCTCTATATTTAACGTTGAAGTGGTTCCCCAGAACTGTAGCCTATAGCATCATATTGGCATAATAAAAGTTTGTAATTTAGGGTTAGTGTGGGAAGGGTTGATTTGAAACAGACATGTGACGGCTTTGGACTAGATTGCTTTGAAGGACTATACATTCAATTCACATGTGACATGCATCTAAGCCAAAGTAATCCAAGAGTCTTTTTGGCTTATCATCCAAGTGGGTTTATTTCTCCGTTTTCAGTCCTGGCAGTCTGTTCTATATGTTTAATACTTAATTTTTGAAATTTTTTCTTATAATTATTCGTATATTAATTTTAATTATTATGAATATTCACTTTTTTATTTTTTCTATTGGACTCCAGGCAAGTTCTTCGTATTTTCATATTATTATCTCATACAATACAATATTTCAAATATGAGTAAAAAGTCAATACACATACATATAAAGTGACTAGTACTTTTGATACTATATTTTTCAGGATTAAAAAGTATTAAAACGCGATTTTTCAACAAAAAGTGTTAAGTTTGTTTGCCCTTTCAGAGAGCAAAAACGTAATTTATTGTTCTCTAATAACAGCAAGCTTATTAGACATGAGTATGTGGTCCTGTAAAGGCATTGAATTTTTTTTACTACAGCAATATATAATTTTTTTCATGAATTGATCAAAAAATTGTTGCAATTTTTTTAAAAAGCCAGAATGCCATTAGTACTACTGCTGCTCAAATTTTTTACTTAGGAAAAAAAGAAAAAACTGAAATTTAGAACGAGGATGGTAGTGATTTATGTCCTTTTAATAATGGAAATTATAAAATTTTTCTGCATATAGATGATTTTTTGTTAAATATCAGGTCTAATTTATAAGGCGTTTTCAAATTTGAAAGCGGTACTTTTACATGCGGTAGTTTTTCTTATTAATTTCCTTATAAAGTACACAATAATAAGAGAGACGTCTGCATAATCTTATTCACTAAGTGGATAAATTTTATTCTATAGAATAATGTTTTTCTTTAACAAAAATATTTAGAGGATTTGTTGTTTTTTGCTGTTTGTTCAGACTTATTCATTTTCTATTACAGGAGTTTCCTAAACACATTTTTGAAAAGAAGACTTAGAACTATATAAAGTATTATTTTAATAACATTAATATTAGATCATGCGACCTGCTTAACAAAATTATGACAAAAAAGTGAATTAATACTGTTTTTGTTAAAACAGTGCTTGCTCCCGGCACTTGAATAATATTTGGATGATTTTAAAATTTATTCTTAATATATTGATACCTCCCCACTATGCAGAGGATTAATATTCGAATTCCTTTATATCTAGAGAATAAGTCACACAATTTAACTTTATAATAGTTTCAAGTACTTAAAACAAATAATTGAAACTCTTTCCAGTCCTGACACGAACTCAACTCTAATACAAAATCCACCTCATTGCGTTCAAATGCTGTGTAAATTTGTGTGTTTCTATGGCAAATCTGAAGAAATCGAAAAGGATATTTTAATTGTTTCAAAGAAAAATGTAAGATTTTTTTGCACTTGTTAATATTTTCTAATTATTTACTTTCATGACACTCGCAGAATTATTTTTGTTCCAGCATAGAAGAGTTACGGCTTTATAGTTATGAATTTCCTGGTGATAAGCTCTCGTATGGTTTCCTGGGCAATTACAGTGACAAAGTCGATACTCTATATCTTGCTTCCTCTAAAATAACAGATATTGAAGGGGGCTGCTTTGCCGGGGGGAAATTTCAGGGTATTTACTTTGAAAATCTACATCTTAAAGAATTAAGAAAGGAGTTATTTGAGGGAATATCCTATGATTTTAATACCTTATCCATTATACAAAAGGAAACGCCACTGGAAGCCGTCAATTCGGATTTTCTGTGTCAAATCAAGTATCAAATAAAATATTTAACTTTGCAGGCGGGCCTGAAGAGTGTGCACAACTTGACAGGAGGAGATTTTCTATTAAATAATTTAATATACACGGATTTTAGTCACAACAATTTGAGCAAAGACATGAATTATACAACTTTCAGTGGGGTGTCTAGGATTGAGCATATGGATTTGTCCCATTCCAATTTGGAATATTTGCCGGCGTATTTGTTCTCTGAAATCATTTCAACATTGGAATATTTGGATTTGTCTTACAATAAATTGAAAACGATTAGTCGAAATATTTTTGGCTGGAAAGAAATACCACATGGTTTGAAAGTTTATGCTGGAGGCAACAATTGGTCGTGTTCGTGTGGATTGCAAAATGAAATGCGGCATATTTTTCTTCACTACTCGACAGCTTTAGTTTGTTATGAGCCGGAATACTATAGAGGGTGCTCAGTCTTCGAATATGGGATATGTGATGAGACATCTTCGGAAGTTTCCATTGAGTCTAACAATAAAACTACCACCGAAGGTCACAACAGCATGGTGCCAACTACACTTGATGACGAAAGTCCACCATTAACCACTTTTGCTGGTTACGATAGAAATTCCAGTTTTGCCACACCAAAATCTCTTGCAGAATTAGATTGCCTGGCTAGTCGCACCAATATCAGCCAACGTTTAATTCATTTCATACAATATCCTTTAATAGAATTCAATGTCATATTGCAAAAGAATATGAGAGTAAATGTTGTGGTTGAGTTTTCGGATAGAACTCGTGATTCCTTTGGTCTCATTTGGTTCTGCAAGGCCACCACCAAATACCACAAAATGGAAATAAACTACAATGAATATGGTTTGGGTTGTTACAAGAACATTGATCTTGTTACAGCAGTGAAAGATCTAATACCCAATACGGCCTACACATTCTGTCTAGTCTTCAAACAGCAATTGAATGTGTCGCCTTTTAATTGCAAGTCCATGCATGTAAGCGATAATTTGGATACGAAAACTAGTACATGGCTGTCACGTGATATGAGAACGATCGGTTTGTCGTTAGTTATATTTGGCATAATTATGTTTATATTTGCAGGAATTTTTATGATCTATTTACTGCTAAAACACAAACCCATTTTAGTAAAAGGCAGCAAGAGAGTAACGACTTTGCATGCAAATAAAGGCGACATTGTGGTATTGCCTAAGAAAAAATCTGTTCGTTCTATAAGAGAAAAGGAAAAGGAATTAGCCAGATACGCGTAAGTAAAGAATAAGATAATTTCAAAATTTAAAGAAAAGAAATTCCTATTTCCTTTACAGCCCTTTTAACTATATACGAAAACGTCGTAAGTCTAATGACAGTGAGGACAGCTATGATAGTTACATTAATACTAATTTGTATGAAGTTATACCGGCATTGGAAGATCTTCCCACTAATTCACTTTCAAATGTAATAAAGGAAAAAGTTGCTAACGAAACTAACTATCCAGAGTCGGACGATTGCTATCTAAAGCCTTTAGAGCCACTGTTTAGCTCCGCAGACCTTGATCAGTATGCTGAAATACCCCTCCGCGCCAAGAGAAATTCTAACGATGCCCTACCTCAGCGGCCAGCAGACCCACCATCACTCTTTCTAACTCTCAGTGAAGTGCAAGGTGATCCAGAATACGCATATCTCAGCACTATTTACATCATGGATAGTCAAGTATAGACTAAATGACTTTTCTAGTTTAAAATACAGTCTAACAAGTGTAAATAAAATTCTGACAGCACTGTTTTAAAGCCTTATTCAAAGCAAGTAGTTCGCCACAGTTTATACACTACGTACAGCAAACTGTCAATAAATATTTAAATTTACCTTGGACGAAGTTTATTTATAACAAACCTTAAGCTGTCTGATAATTTTTGAAAACTCAATTCCAATACTATTTAAAAAAATATATGCTTCTTTAACAAATCGGTATTGGTAAAATGCTATAGTGCTACTAACTTCCATATCGAAACTTTTTAACTTTTTGGCATAATTTGATTTTTACTTGAGTTATAATTCTTCTTTATGCTGTGTTGCATTAAATCATAGCATAGTTTGAGGGCCATATCGTCACGTTTTGCTTTTCTGTATTTCCAGTTACTTACAACACTTTCGTAACATTGAAAATGAGGTATAAATTGCCATCCCTGGCTATCAAAGTCAGTTGACTTGTTGGCACTCCGCTTATGACGCTTAAAAAAGTAGAGAGTGAACCTACATTTCGCATCTAGGCGTCAAGGCATCCTACGTTTCTTTGATCTGTAACTTGCAACATGAAACTTTACTCATTTCACTTTTTGATAGATGCGTAGGATTTAAAGAAGCGAAGAGCATGTAGTGTGGAGTTTCAGATTTGCAAAAATTAGAAATAGTAGCCAATTTATGTATTCTTAGCGAAATATTAAAGAATAATATCATTTATACGGATTGGCGGCGTGGAGTAGTGGTTTAAGTGCTTCCCAGGTTACAATTAAGTAGCTTCAACTTCCATGCAAAAAAAAACCCCGTCCAAGAAGCCCCTGACCTCCCCTCTTACTGGAAAAGAGGATAACATCACATCATGACATAGGTCAGGCAGCCGCCACCTCCTGGCTTAATTTTTTTTAAAGATTTGGGACATGAGCGAGCGAAGTTTGCTGCAAAACTACTTAATATTTAGCAGAATAAACATCGCATGAACATCGCTCCACAGCTGTTGAATGATATCATTTATGATCCTGATTTACTCAAAAGATCTTCTGCGACTTTTCCTTCATGAGGGGATGAAGACTGGCAACGCTTTAAGAGGTAAAGACTGCTTCGCTAGAAGTGCTTAGGGCTCAGATCAGTGCTCCGAGGAATGGAAAAAAGCTGTCAGCAGTTTATTATATCATAAGACGACCACTGTAATGATTAACATGAAAAATAATGAATAACTAAAAATTGTGGCGGCGTGGTGAAGTGGTTGAAGTGCTTGCCTACAAAACCAAATAACCTTCCCTGGCAGAGGACAAAAAATTTTCATCATGGTTTTTCGATTTTTGAAGTTAACGGGCTTCAACTTCCCTTCCCAAGAAGCCCCTGGTCTCCCCACCCATTGGAAAAGAGGATAACATCACATCATGACATAGGTCAGGTGCCCACTACTCCCTGGGAAAAAAGGTAGGAATCAAAGATTAGCAACATTCCTTACCACTACATCAAATACACACAGGGCGTTTTTTCTAAGTAACGACAGATGGCAGCGCTATTATCCTAGGACCAGCTACAGCAGATCAATCATCTACTTAAATGGAGCAACAGCCGACAAAGCAAACTTACATGGGAAGACGCAAAAACAACTGCAGCAAATCGTGTAAAATGGAGATGCTTTGTGGAAGCCATATGCTCCTAAGAGGGATAATGGAGGAAAAAAATATTTTCGCCAAAATTTAAAAGTTATCTTAATTTTAATATATACCTGTTATTGAGGATAAGTTATGCATCTCTAAATACTTATTGTTGTTATTTTAAGTAACGTTTTTATGGTCTACAAGGACTACAGGCATAGTTTTTTTTTATAAATCAAAACAGAAAGGAGAGTAAAATTAAAAACAAAACAAAATAAAAGGATGTCTTTACACTTTATTAACGCAAATAAATTGTAAGCGCATAGTTAAAATTCCACAACTTTCACGTACTTCATTTAGATTTTTCTGCTTTTTTTGATATTATTTAAAATCATTTGATTTCATATTTATTGCTTTTCAATAATCAATAGTTTGATAATCCGGTTCGTCTTCAATGATATCCAAATAGTCCATATTTGTTGAAGAATATTTTAAAGCAGACCCTTTTCTTACTCGAGTTGAACTGGCAGAGGTGCAAGTTTTTCGGCAAATTTTGTCAGCGGGTGGCAATATAGGAGCCCTAAAAGTAGGTACTACATGCTGTGAATTGTAAATTAAAGTCTCATCACTAACATTTTGCGAGGGTGTCAGGGAACTTAAGCAATAGGAATATGTTTGAGGTACTTCCAAATAGTCTCTATTTTGTGAGGAGTTCTTTGTATCAGATCTATATCCTACATCAGTTGAACAGGAGGAGCTGGAAATTGTTTGGCGAGTTTCGGTAGCTGGTGGTAGTTTCGGGGCTGTTAAATTGGGTACAGCATGCTGTGAATCATAAATCACAGTCTCATCACTGACATTTTGCGAATGTGTCAATGAACTTAAGCAATAGGAAGATGTTTGTGATACATCCCAATAATCTATATTTAAAGAGCAGTCCTTTGTAACACATTTATTTCCTACATCAGTTAAACAACTATCAGGAGCAGGTGGTAGTATTGGAGCTCTAAAATAGGGAACTTGATGCTGTGAATCATAGATTACAGTTTCATCATTGGCACTTTGCGAGCGTGGCGTAGAATTTAAATAATGAGAAGATTGTTGAGATAAAGAGGATAAATTGAAGCTAAAAATAGACAGAGTTTTTTAAACGAATAAAATAGTCTTAAAGACTTTAACAAACCTTGATAAAGTTTCTTTTGAGCTTTTGTTGTCATTATTATGCGTTTTAAGCCATTGGGGATTATGGCGCAAAAGTATGCAGCCTGTTAATAAAGATATTAGAAAGAACAAAATGGCGGCAATAATATTGACTGAAAAGAACCAAACTTTATCTTGTGCTAAAATCCATACTATCTTTGGGCTTTTGGGCTGTAAAATATTGGCCTTGCAATCGAAAGGCGACACCGTCACAGATGATTCCACGAGCAAACAAAATACATATGCCACAGAAGGTAATAAGCCTGGTATGTAAATATTTCCTTCGATTTTCGATACGCCTTCTTGTATGTCTGAGTCATCAGCGCCATATACATAGTCATAATCATTGTATTTTGTTGAATAAATGATGAAAAAGTTTTGCGGCCCTGTCGATTGTTGCACAGTAACAGTCAGACTAGTTGAAGAGTTTTTATGCAGGGAAAACTTGGCCATTGGTATTCTAACATATTTAGAGGATGATTCAGTTTGCTCTTCATTCAAATGACATTTAATGGGTATTAGGTTTGATTGGTTTGGTGTGGACGTTGGAATGGTATAGGGACTTGATACAGTCATCGTAGTGGTATAAGGAATTGTCGCAGTCGTTGTAGTGTTATAATTATTTGCAGCGTTCGTTGTGTTGGTGTGTGGAGTCGTTTGTGTCACCGAAGTAGTATTAGTATTTGATATTACAGTTGTTGTAGAAGGTGCTGTAGTTGTAATAGTTGTAGAAACTGATGTACTGGTAAAAGGTACAGTTTTGAATGTGGTCTCACTTTCTTTACATTCCTCTATTACATGTTTTAGTTCAATATATTTCCATGTTTCGGGAGTAGCACATATAATGTCTTCAGTTAGTTTAACATCATATTCTGCAAAGTATTGAAACATTTCATTGCCACACTCGCAATGCCATTCATTTGAGCCAAGATTCAATTCTATGCTGGGAATGGCCAACTTTTGCAAAAAATAGTTGTCCAGAGTTTTTAGCCGATTGAAGCGGAGATCTAGATATTTAAAGGAACTTTTAACAAAATTAAATATATCTGCCTCTACACGTAATAAATTGCAATTGTTAAGTATCAAACATTCCAAGGCCACAAATGGTTGAAATGTGCTGGAATTCAAAATACCCTGAAGGTTTGTATTACTTATATCCAAATTTGTCAATGAAACCATTTGTAATTTTTGCCACCAATCGAAAGGATCTATTCTATTAGAGTCGTTTTTTCTAGGTTGTATAATAGCTTCCTGGAGACTATTTGCCAAGGGCATTAAAAATCCTTCCCCTTCGAACGCTGTAGCCAAAGGAGCTTGAACAAATTCGAAATTTAACAAATTAGTTAAGCCATCAAAAGTGTCACTTCGCAATGAGATCAACTGATTATTAGTCAATATTAGAGTATGTAACTTTTTGACATTATTATGTTTAAAGGCAGTTGATTTGATAGTTTCTAAATTACATTCGTTAATGGCTAAATAGCCCAAGGAAAAGTCACCATAAAAAAATGAGTTATCCAAAGTTCTGAAATTAAATTCACATTTTGAAACCATTAGATTTAAATCAGAATTGCGACATTTAATTTGAAGTTCATTCAGATTTTCATCAATGTAACTGACAGATCCCTTAGAACAGTCTAAAGTGCAATTTCCCTTGTATTCTTGGCATGTAATGGCAGAAGCCACAAGTTTAATAGCATCCATTGCAGGGTTTAAGGAGCTCATTTCCTTCATGACTGTGGAATTATTCAGATCTTTTGCATAATAATCTTTGAGCTGCATATTATAATCCTTTTGTTCAGCCTGCACTTGTCTGACTATTCTGCTAGATCTAGTTGGTTGATGGAGGGAGCTTGTCTTATGAAAAAAATTTTGAAAAAATTCCTTATCAAATTTTTTCTCATCTTGCATTTTATAATGTTTGAAAATTAAAACTTTTGGAGCTCTGCTTCGCTTAGGCCTAGTCAATGATAAGCTTCCAAGACTTTTGTCGAGTGATTCGGTCTTGTGTAGTTTCAAATTGAATTGCGAATATACAGCAGACTTTTTAATACCAACATTATTGTGATACACTCCTTTTGTTAAATCCTTTATTATTAGAATGCACAGGAAAATAGAACCAATTATTATTGGGACTACAAATACTCGTAGTTTTAAATATCTGAAACAAAATTCGTTTTGAGCAAAATTTTAGCGAAAAAATAAATGTTAAAGGTGCTTAAAGGCACATATTTGAATAGGCAAATTTTAGCATCAAAGTGGTACGAGTATAAATTACTTTGAAGCTGCACTTTAAAAAACAAATTCCACCAAATTTTTGGGTCCCAATCACATTATTCTATCAAAAAATTTCAGCTTTTTTTACTCATTTGAAGGAATCAAAAGACTAATCAGTTTCCTCGTTGACAGCCAATAGCTGCAAAAAAGAATTTTTCTCGTACATTCCAAGTTGTACTTTAAGCACAGTGGCTCAAAGGTTTCATGGTCAACACTACATGATATCAAGTATATCGTCATGAAGAAGGTTCCTGTTTATCGAACACCTATATTAAGCACATCAAAACGATTTAATATTCGCGAATCTTCTAATTTCGATTTTTTGAGTTCCAAGAGACATGTGAAGCCCAATTTTAACTACTCCGAAATGTCAGCTGTTTAAAATTTGTTATTGATATCATTGACATCAAAATTTGGAAATTCCGAAAGTTCATGTGTTTTGGAACATCATTTATGAATTCATATATTCGAAAAAGCCAGGAAGAAAGAAGTGCAGTACTTATCTATCCATTTAACACAGACGGATTTTCTTCTAATGATCTTCACACATTGTCATGGGATTGATCAATAAGAAACACTTGCGTGACTTACATCATTTATTTTTCAATTAAATGATCCAAAAGGCAACACATTTAAAAAAAGAGTTCAAAGTTATAAAATAAAAGACAAGATTGATTGCAAAGTATCACTCCGGATTATAGAATGCATTTTTGGGATGATTTAAAACGGTGTTTTCAAAATTGTTCCAGCAACTATATCTATCGGGCCAATTAATTGAAATTTAAATTTTCTAATTCTCAAAATATGATTGATTTGACAAGAGTTTAGGCAATTATTTAGAAAAAAGTGCTGTTTTCCAAAATATTCGCCAGTGACATCTTACAAATGAATAGAACAATTCAGACCAAATTCGCGTTCGAAATTGTTTTTCCAACTTACGAAAAATTATCAAACCTATAAAATCGATTTGGCAACAATTTGAGCAATTTTTTAATAGAACAAATATTGTTTTCGAAAATTTTCTGCTATGATACTTCTCGGACAAACCAATCGACTTTGTTGGAATTTTGGTTCGATCCAAGTGGTAATATGAAATTAATTTCAAATATAAAATATTTCTATAAATGTATTTTCAGAAAATCATCACGTCGACATTTAAAACGCATATGGCAGCTACTGACGTCTTCTTTTCTGAAAAAATATATAATATTTTGTTGATAAATTAATTAAAAAAAATACTTATCGACGTATTTTTAAAATCAACTACCTTGCAGGATTGCCTGCTCTGTCCTTAAAAATTTGCACTAATTAAAAGACACCAAATTCCGTTTTTCTCTTTAAAATGGCAAAAAAATTTACACTTTTTTTAGGAAAAGAAAAAGCTGTTCATAAATGATCAGATATGAAATTTTCGAAGAGTATTGTCATGGTTACTAAACACTTCTTTCGTGAAAAGATCAGACCAATGAAACTTCAAGACTATTGTTATCTTCTTTGCGCAGAATATTTTATTAAACAACATTGAATTTTTTTTATGAAAAGATATATAATGTTACACCTTTTTAGAAAAGAACATGTCATAATCAGATATGAAATCTCTGAAGAGTATTGCCATGGTTACTAAACACTTCTTTCTTGAAAATATGAGACCAATGAAACTTCAAGACTATTGTTATCTTCTTTGTGTAGAATATTTTTTTCTATTTAAAAAGGCATGTAACGTTACAATTTTTTTTAGAAAAGAACATGTCATAATTGAAGTGAAAATCATCTGAATGCCGCAAGCATCCTTCGACCGTTTCAGCTGTTCAAAAACTATGAGAGGTTTATATACAAAGACATACCCTCGCATATTTAAAGTCATATGGAAACTATTGTAAAAATAGCCACGTGCTAAATTGGCGAAGTTTAATGAAAACATGATTTTCGACAATCGGGATAAAATCAATTACCATTCATTTTTAAACAGTGGAAAATTAAAAGAACCAAATTAAATTCATACTGATAAAATTGGCGATATTTTCAGAAGTCCCAGAAAGATAATTTTTCAAATATGTATACAACTAATTCCAAATAATTGACCATTTTTCCAAATATGTACCTTTAGTTAAATGTTCCTAATTTTAGTGCGTTTTAGTAGAGCTTCATTATCGTTACTTACTTCAACTTTTTTGTCCGGTACAAATCAGCATATTTTTGTTCGTTTTTCTTCTTGTTAAGCTCAAATACCTTATGAGTTTCCATCATTAATCAATCAAAAAAGTTTAAGTCTAACGGTGCTAAATATTCTTTTCCGCTTATTAAATGACTGTTAAACGTTTCGAGTAGTACTATTTCCATTTCAATCTATAACTTATTAACAATTTATTCCAATTGGAAAAAAACCAGCAGATTATATGAGCAAATTGTTTTATCGTATTTGTTCATATCTAATATTTGTATTGCTGTGCAATTATGCAAAATTTATTTAATTAAAAAGTAAGTGCTTTTATCTATATTTTATTAAAAAAAAGAAATTGCTATATATGTATAATATTTTGAAAAACAGTCTATTTTCCTAGAATTGTATTGAAAAAATCATGGCCAAACAGATCTTATATTTTAACGTAGAATACGTTATACGGTAAGGTAGGGGTGTTGATCTTGAGCACAAAATTTTGAGAAAATGTTTGTCAACTTTCACCCACTTTTACTTATATTTATATTAAAACATATTTTAGCAATTTTTATATGTTACTCAGTTTTGGTAATATGTTTTGTTTCGAATTACATTAAAAAAATTATATGTCTATATACAAAAGTTTTATGTAGTTAATTAAGGAAATAAATATTTTAGAGCATGATATTTTAGACTTTTTTTTGTACATGCCGCTGTTGTTGTTGGTTTGTAAATGCCGCTGTTGTTTTTGTTGTTGTTGTGAAATCAAATGATTTTGGCTTTGCTGTGCTTTGTTTATTTATCGAGCAGCGTGTAAATTTGTGTGTGTGTACATTTCGTTTTGTTGGATCGGTCGATTGTTAGTTCGTTTGGGGGGAACATAAAATGAAGGGAGGGGAGCGTGGACACTTGTATGTGCTTGAAAGTTTACAGATCTTTGCTGTCGTTTGTTTACTTCTGCGAGCAGCGTGTAAATGTTTGTGTATGTACATTAATACAAAGGATTGGCGTTTTTCCTAAACACATTTCTGTGAAAACATTGGGAAGTAGTTGGAAAGCAGCTAATCTATTGTGCTGCCATATCATAAAATTTATTGATAGATTTATCATTTATCAAAAATTATATTTAATTCATATATTTTAATTGCAAAATGACTAACGTATTCTACGTCTGACCTATGCGCCCGTGTTATCTAACACAGGCTTGTATTTTTTACTATATTTAAGGAAAAACATTTTCTCTGCTAGTAAAAAAATTACATCTAGAATTAATGAAAAATGTATCATTTCCTATAAATTCTTATATAACTTTAGCAAAATTTTAACTGAATTTTTTTAATGATTTTGGATTATATATAAAAATTTTAAATATTTACATAAAATTGAAGCAGCCACTTAAACGGTGGTAAAAAAACTTGCAAATAGTTTTTCCTTGCTGCATCCTTAATAAAAATAGCAGGACTGAAACTCAAGCCAGAATAACTAGATTTAAATTACAATTTTTGATTATAATTGTGTTGGAGACGATGAAATCTTTCCTGCATCAAGTTTTACCTTGTTGGCAATTAAGACAGGAGGAAGGGTGATGACTACACACATGCATGTACTTGAAATTCATTTTGCTCTATCATTGGGTTTGTTCTCTCATGTGCACATTAATAAAAAAAACTGTAAGAAAAATTTCTATGCGTAAACACACACACACATAATTTCAAAGAAGAAAAATAAAAATTTCTGCAAAGCAAATTTTATTGTTTAAAGTGGGACTATTTTTCACTATTTTTATAACAGCACTTTAACTCCAATTTTTTTTAATTTTTATAATATATATATATATATATATATATATATATATATATATATATATATATATATATATATATATATATATATATATATATATATATATATATGTTCGTTTCACTCCTGGAAGGAGCATAGGGCTTTACAAAGCATATCCATCTTTACACGAGTTGTTGTTGCAGTTGTTTTCGCATTGTTATTATTTGTTTTTGGCCTTGTATCAGTTTCGGTAATCGGTTCTTGTTCCATCTAAGTAGATGATTGTTCTGCTGTAGCAGGTCTAGGACTAATGGAGCTGCCATCTGTCGTTGCCTAGAAATAATGCCCCCTCTGTATTTTGGTGTAGTGGTGAGGAACCTCGCTAATCTTTGATTCCTTCTTTTTTTCCCCAGAAGGTGGTGGCTCCGCTGACCTTTATTTGTCATGATGTTTCCTCTTTTCTTGGAGAGTGGATGGTCAGGTCAGGGGGCTCAGTGGATGGATTTTTAACAGGGGGTTGAAGCCACTTAGTTTTTAAAACTTGAAAAAACATGGTGAACCGGGGGTACTCGGTTTTGTATTCAAGCACCTTAACCAGTACACCACGCCACCACACATAAAATCTTTATAGTAAGATTTATTTTTTATTGATTACTTTATTCCGCTACCGACAAGAATTATAAATTTATTAGTTATTTTATAATTCAGCCTGTCCCTCTCTCAAAGAATTGAACTCGAAAACCACTTGTTTTAAAGATAAAAATATTATTTGATACCCCAAGGCACAAGTCAGTTGTTATTTCGAATGTCAGTTAACATGACAGCATAGCGCTATTGAGCATAAGAAATCTAGGAGTACGTAGTGTAGGAGTACCAAGTGGAATCGCCCATATATTTTAGACCAAATTAACAAAAACTATAATAGGAATGCTCCTTGTTCCATGATTTCTTATTAAGATGGACACTTAACCGAAACACAAATCGAAACCTTGATTTTTTCACATAAAAAAATTTTAAATTCTTTAAAAAAATTATTAAGAATTACCAGAAATCTGCAAATTTGAAACTCCTTTAGAAGTGGAAATGTTTAATATTAACCTTTTTTATATGGTAATACAGTGCAAAAATAACCATATACGGACACCACTACGTGATAAAAGACTAAAAAAAGACCCGTGTCTCCCAATTTTTCCCAAAGTCATGCACTTTTTTTATGGGCCGCCAAAGATTTGGGGCCTCGGTATCATTTTCGCAAAAAAGTGATCATTTTCTCGGGCTCATATCTTGCAAACCGTTCCGAATTTCGATTTACTCTCTGAGGCAAACTTGTAGCTCTTGTCATAAAGAACAAAAATTGCGAACATATAAAATCAAAAAAACTTCATCTTCCAGATAAAAATCGCAAAAAACTTAAAAAAATCGATTTTTTTACCTTTTTCTCTTGTTCAGGTCCATAGGTAGCAAACCGTTCAAAATTCAAGGAAACAATCAACTACAAAAATTTACCTAAGATCTCAATAAACAAATTTCTACAACATATAAACTTCCTGGGAATAATTATGAACACTAGCATAGTATCTCAATGTTGAAGTGTGAGGTGTAATTTGGGCTTTCCATTACAAAAAAAGTTTTCACAAATTGTGATACGATGAATCAAAAAAATTCACGTATTCTATTTACAGTGAAAAATTTTGTATAAATAGCTGAAATATACATCAACTGACACCACAGAAGTTGACCCAACACAAGAACGCTGATGATGAAAGTGTAGCGGCTTTCGAAAACAGCATGTTGTTCCGTTCTGCTAGTGTTTGTCAGAATGATTTACACATGTGTCTCTTTGGTGTAATTTGTTCTTTGATAACTATCACATGTAATTTGGCTTATAAAATACGATTGAACTAAGTAGCCTATCTAAATTTAAATAAAAAATCACAAACAGAAAGGAAAAATGTTCATAAATAAAGAGAAATCTTAAACCTAAAATATAAATTTCTTTAAATTTAGTCATTTCTCCTGGTGTTGCCGTAACTTAAAATATTTCTCTCCATGAACCTGACTTTTACACTAAAGACAAATTTACGTTAAAGGAAATTCATTTTTGTTAAAAAAATTAATTTTTGATATACAAGATTGCGAAAGATGGTTTAATTAGCTTTCACTCTATATTCATTACATTCCAAGTATGGCCGCAACTCAACCCTTCGAATTACACATGAGTGTGGTCAGACATTTTGCTATTTTGTTTATAATTTGTGCATGTTTATAATTTTCCTAGTGGCTTGAAATTTCAGGTACCCCTTCCAAAATTTTCTTATCAGTCTGCCAGCGAAAACAAAACACACAAAAATTAATAAAATTAATTGTAAGAATATGCACATTTGTAAACATGAGACCTTTACGAGTATATGAAAAATTACACAGTTTGACTATTTCAGATCACAGTTTTTATATTTCATTAAAATAGGATACATTTGCAGGAAAAAAATAGAGAAACTATATTAGAAAATTTGCCGTATCGGGGAAAAACAATATATACTTAATATATTTATAACATTAAAGCCTTCTAAAACGGGTTAAAAATTGTATGTGCATGCGTTTCGAAAGCGAAATATCCACTGAACAAAAAATTATACACAGATCTCCAGCATCATAGTCTTGTTGAACCTTCGTAGTGATCAGACGTGTTAGCGGAGTTTCTTTTTTACATACTAAACAAACAAAAATACAAACAAACAAAAATTTTCGTAATAAGTACTGATTCGTAATAAGTACAGTTTTTGCTAAATTTGCTTTACTTGCATTAATAATATTTTTCGTATAAACTGAAACAACAAAAACAAACAAAAAAAAAAAAAACACAAACAAAGTGACTGAGGAATACTCTGTATGAGTACCTCAAAAACAAAAAATTGTGAAGTGAGTTCTAACGGCAGAAATGCCTATTTTACTGTGAGTTCTGATATTCTTAATGCACAAAATAAAAATAAAAAATCCGATGACAGTCTTTTTCTAACGGCAAAGCCAATTTTACGCGAGCGATCAAATTCGCTTACTCCAATGCCAAGTAGTGATTCGTTAACATTACCGTTGCCTAGTAATTCTGTATTTAAGTCAGCGCCATTATCCGCTCCGGGCTCGAGTTGCTCACTTAACCAAGTTATTACAATAGACAATATTATTCAGAAACCAAAGGTGCCTGTCGGAATGGACCGATATATTACAGTGGTAAAGCGCGGGCGAAGCCCAAATTCTTCAAAGATCTCATCTGTTCCCAAGATATCCAGGGATATCGACACCGCCACAGTTAACCGTCAAAACCGCTTTAAAATATTGCAGGATGACATTGACAAACCCGAAGCATCCCCAAAAAAAACCTCCAAACCACCACCCATTTATTTGAGAGAAAAAAATTCAAACTCCCTTATCAAAAAACTAATCTCGGTCATTGGCGAAAAGGCATTTCACATTGTCCCAATAAAACGTGGTAACATTGACGAAACTAAAATTCAAATATATGAAGAAAAAGATTTCCGGAAAATGGTTAATGAATTCGAAAAGAATAAAACAAGTTTTTACACATTCCAGCTTAAGAGCGCTAAAGGCCTACAGGTCGTACTGAAGGGCATTGATTCTTATGTTGTCCCTGCTGAAATAAAAGATGCTCTCACCCTACAAGGATTCAAGGTAAAAAATGTATCCAACATAATAAACAGGGAGAAGATCCCCCAACCCCTATTTCGCGTTGAACTGGAGCCAAACGATGTTATATTGAAGAAAAATGAGACCCATCCCATTTATAATTTAAAATATCTCTTATACCGAAAAATCACAGTTGAAGAACCACACAAGCGTTCTGGACCCGTACAGTGCCATAATTGTCAAGAATACGGCCACACTAAAACTTATTGTAAATTACCTACTGTTTGTGTTGTGTGCGGTGAATTACACAACACTGCTATTTGCAATAAGTCGAAGGACCAGAAGGAAAAGAAGTGCAGTAATTGTGGAGGTAATCACACTGCTAACTACAGGGGATGTCCTGTATACTCTTTCGTTAAACAGGCTATGAGTCAAAAGCCTAAAGTAGTCCCAGCGCAAACAGGAAATACGTACTCCGCCAATTATCCTGTAATGGCCCAACCAATCTCTACACAAGTATCGTATGCTGACGCTGTGAAGATCAACTCCGTTCCCATGCAAAAAGTGTCACCACCAACTAATACAACAAATGCAAATGCAAGCTTTAATTTCAGTCGCCTTGAAAACACTATTGATAATTTGGTGCAAACTATAAACAACTTTACAACAAACATGACTAGTATGATGCAAGAAATGCTGCGAATGCAGAACACACTGCTTCTAGCATTAGTTAACAAGCCATGAACACGTTAAAAGTATGTTTCTGGAACGCAAACGGCATTCGCCAACATAGAAATGAACTAGAGCACTTCCTCACGGCAAAAAATATTGATATAATGTTGGTATCTGAGACTCATTTGACTTCAAGAAGCCTTTTTAAAATTAGTGGCTATACCTTATATGATACAAAGGACCCGAGAGGAAGAGCATGCGGAGGATCAGCAGTTCTAATAAAGTCAAGACTCAAACACTACATTCTTGAGAATATTAGTGAGGACCATCTGCAGGCAACAAATATTTGTATCCAAAATTTTTGTACAAATTTTGTGATATCATCAATTTACTCCCCTCCCAGATTTTCAATCTCTGAGGATCAATATGAGGATTTTTACAGAACTCTTGGACCTTGTTTCGTGGCAGCTGGGGACTACAATGCAAAACATACGTTCTGGGGATCGCGTCTTATTACACCTAGAGGTCGAGCATTATTCAACACAATTTCAAAAATGGGTTTGGATGTCATTTCTAGCGGGGAGCCCACTTACTGGCCTACTGACCCACAAAAAATTCCAGATGTTATAGATTTTGGCGTCATGAAAAATATCTCTAGGGATTTAATTCATGTTGAAGCTTCTCATGATCTCTCCTCCGATCACTCGCCAACGATCGTTACAATTTGTAGCCCCCTAAGAAGTGACTTACCTCACCCATATGTGAAGATGATAAATCATGTTAATTGGCTGGGGTTCAAAAAATATCTCAGTAGTCATTGTACGGGAAACATCAGGCTTAGAACTCCCGATGATATTGAACTTAACATTGCCAATCTTACCGAGAATATTAAAAAGGCTGCTAGACATGCCACTACTTCCTATCCGCAGACTGGGTTTAATAGAATTTATTCTGCGGATATTGAACGTCTCGTATGTGAAAAAAGAAGAGCTAGAAGGGAATGGCAACAGCACAGATCACCCCAACATAAAATTAGACTTAGAGAATGCACAAAACGACTCCAAGAGTTGCTTGCATCTGAAAAATCTGCTTCTCTTAAGAACTATCTGGAAGGTCTCGATGTTACAGCAGCATCTAATTACTCCTTGTGGCGCGCTGCTAAAAAACTTAAAACACCTGTTGAGTCTAAACCACCCCTGCGCACTTCTACCGGAGGTTGGGCAAGAACTAATACTGAAAAAGGTAACATATTTGCTGAGCATTTAAAACACGTATTTACCCCAAACTCATGTACTGTTGCTGTTGATTTGCCGAGTGTAGTTGCTCTACCCCCTCGACCCATAAAGTTTAAGATGCGTGATGTACAAAAACTAATTGCTGAAACCAACCCGAAGAAGGCCCCGGGTATTGATGGAATTAGTAACAAGATGCTGATGAAGTTGCCTAGTATTGCTATTAGAATCCTCTTGTTCATTTTTAATGGCATTTTACGAGTGGAGTATTATCCACACAGCTGGAAACTTGCCATGGTCAAAATGATTCCAAAGGCGGGTAAAGATCTTACTAAGCCTGAATCATATAGGCCAATAAGTTTGCTGTCAACAATTTCAAAGCTCTTTGAAAAACTTCTCATGACAAAATTGTCCCCAATTCTAACTGATAATGGGTGCATACCGGACCATCAATTTGGGTTTAGAAGTCAGCATAGCACCATTGAACAATGTCATAGATTGGTACATTTTATAAGAAGAGCATTTGAAGAAAAGAAGTACTGTTCTTCCCTCTTTATTGATGTTTCTCAGGCATTTGATAAAGTGTGGCATGAGGGCCTGATTTTGAAATTGAGGACATATCTACCAATGAACATTGTGAATCTATTGGAAAGTTACATTCTTGCCCGGAAGTTCACTGTCGTGGAAGGAGACTTCATGAGTGTGCCCGAAACTATCTCATCCGGTGTGCCACAGGGTAGTATACTGGGACCAGTTTTATATTTGATTTATACCTGTGATATGCCTCTGAGCAGTAATATCTTCACTTCTACATTTGCCGATGATACAGCCTGCCTTAGTATGCACGAAAACCCTCACGAGGCATCCCGATATCTTCAGAATCATATTAGCCTGTTGGAACTATGGTTGAACTTATGGAGAATAAAAGTAAATGAACAAAAGTGTGTTCATGTCACATTTACTCTACGAAGAGACACTTGTTCCCCCATTCGAATCAACAATCAAGTTGTTCCTCAACATTCACAGGTGAAATACCTTGGTATTCACCTCGACCGACGGCTTACATGGAAACACCACATTGACTCTAAGCTGACACAAATGAAGCTTAAATTAACCCAGATACATTGGCTGATTGGTAGAAATTCTACCCTCAGTCTAGATTGTAAACTTTTAATATACAAGTCGCTTTTGAAGCCGATATGGTGTTACGGAATTCAGCTATGGGGCACTGCTTCAGCTTCCAATGTAGAGAGAATCCAACGAATGCAAAACAAAATATTAAGGTTAATAACTACGGCTCCATGGTACTTGAAAAATTCTATTTTACATCGTGATTTACATATGCCACTTGTGACCGCTGAAATTGCAAAATATGCTGGAAAATATTTAACAAAACTCGAGTTCCATCCTAATCCCCTTGCTCGTAACATCTTGAACTTTCCTGGACACATCCGCTTAAAAAAGAGGGACACTGCGGCATTAATACGCAACTCTCCAGATGAAATTCTTTGAAAATATTTTTTGTGCGTAACATGAATTTTATGTATTATTAATTATTATCACTAAGTTTATGTCCGACACTGGTTGGGCCTAATAATTATTTATATATTTAAGATTTGAACACTTATTGTTAGTTCAGTTATTTGAAGATACAATAAACATATATTAGCGTGAAAAAAAGAAAAAAAAAAAAAAAAAGATCTCCAGCATGGAGTGAGTCAAGCCGTAAACTCTAATCTAGACCTATAAAAACGAATTTTTCCACATCATAAGCTTCTAGTATCACTTGGATTGCCATTCGTTGGTACTATTCGCTCCACTAATATATGTGTGTGTCCTCATAGAAATGAAAAAATAATCTTTCACGTTCTGTTCTTTGAGCTCAATTTGTAGAGGTTAAAAAAAAAAACAAGAAATGAACATTATGCAAAATTTCGAGGAAAAACTCGTCAAAGTATTGGTGCCAAGTACGTCAGCAATTTTCGGAAGTAATCTATATACCAGGGGTGGCCAAGCTTCACTCCAAGAAGAGCCGAATTCCAATAATCTGTCGTAACGGCAGCCAACATAAAAATAAATTATCAAAAACATCAGTTGGTATAAAATTTTTATTTTTTTGAATACGTCTTCGAACATATATTTAAATTAAGCAATTGTTTGCTGGTAGATGGCCGAGCATTTTCTGAAATTGGATTCATAGTTAGTAAGCGCGATACGAATTAATTCCGTTAAATGCTCATTTGTGAGTTGTGAACGTTGATTTGATTTTATAAACTTCATTGTTGAAAAAAGTGACTCACAACAATATGTTGTGCCGTATATGAACAGCAGCAGCTTTCCTTAAATTAGGGTACTTTGATGGTGATACTAGTTTCAAAAACTTATTTGCATTGTGATGCATTTTAAGGCTGTGATCCTCTTGAAGTTCTAATAATTCCGTTTCTCCTGTGGCACTTTCATTCAAAATATAATGAGGAATCGAGAATCCATCGTTAACTACATCAATCTCGAATGACTTTACAAGAAAGTTTAGAGAAATCTTTAAGTTATTCAAATCATTAAATTCTTTTAATAATTCTTCTAATTTACTGTCGCATTCATCAATTTTAGGGAGTCTTGTCTTCAGATGAGGATAATGACTGATTTTTTTTTGTATTTAAATCGCGTTTAAAAAGCTGAATTTTTTAATAAAACTTAGAACAGTTTGAAAAAGACCAGTAACAGTAACCTTGTAATGCTAGGTTGTTAAGAACATACAGTCATTAATCCACTCATCATCCTTTAGTTCCAAGTGAGTCCAAACACAACTGTATAAAATTATGGGCATTATCCCACTTGTAGACATTTTCGATTAAGAGCACAAAATATATACAAGTATAATAATTGATTTTATTAAATCATATTATATTAAGCATTATAAATACGCATTACTTTAAGTTTTATTACAATTTGAATAAATTATTAAATATGTATTATTTATTTTTTTAATTTCTTTTCGAGTGCCGCATACATTCATCCAAAGATCCGCATGCGGATCGCGAGCCGCAATTTGGACATGCCTGATATATACTAATATTTTAGGTTGCTTGGAGTCTTAATATACTAATGTATTACAACAAATATACAAAATAAAGCACAAATTGTTGCTGGGTCTGAACAGACTCAAGCGAAGCATGTTTACAGCGAAGGATTAAAATTTACAGACTGCTGCCATCAGAAACGCGTGTTTCACACTTAAAATAAATGTTTGTGTTGAAAAATAAAAATCTTAAGGAAAATCAATTTTTTTAAAGGAAAACACTTGAAAGATTATAGAAAATAAGTTGAAAAGTTTCAATTTGAAGTATCCCTCATTCCAAACTTTCTCCTGTTGTGGGCACTATTAAAAAGATTGGTGATTTTCCAATAGAGGGATGTTTACATTTTTTCCCACATACTTAATATTTTTCCAAATATGTAAATATGCGAAGTAATTTGGAAAACATATTTGCGTAATACATCGGACGTAATGATTTACGTCATCAATATTTTTTCTCTCTTCTCAAAGCCTTTCGTATGGCATGAATGTCTATTGTGTCTTTAATTTCTTTGCCTGTCAAAACAAATTTCTAGTTTTTATTCACTTATCAGAAATTGCAGTTAAACGATTATCAAAATTAATGACATATTGGCCCTGGTTCTGTACTTAGACTTAAGATAATCTACTCAGAATTATAATAGTAGAATTGCTATGAAGAATTCAAGTGGACTAATATTACCTGGTATTTAGAAAACTTTCATTCGATTAATACACGAATATTCAATTCCATAAATATGCACCTTTGAAATTTTTTCGTAATCAATAGCTGACACACAATTCATAAAGTTTGTGCCATAAAAAGTAGCGAATATACATAATTATTTATTTACCAGATAATTATATGATGAATACAGATAATTGAAATATGTTTGGAAGTTCTATCGATTTAATTGTAATCATAAGCCATACTCGTACAGATAAAACGTAAATGAGATAAGATAATATTTAGAAATGTTGAATTCATTACAAAGAAATATTAGAATTCCATTTTTTCTAATTCTGCAATTGTATAAAGGAAGTCAAGGGGCAATAATGACAGAGGACAAGTCTAAAATAAAAGGCAAAGTAGCAGACAAAAATAGCAAAAATAAACTGGGAAATAAAAAGTGAGTGTACATTTTAAGGATTCGGTGATGTTAGAAAAATAAATAAATAATAAATTAAAGAACAGTGATTTTGGAATCTATTCGTTTAATAGTTTAACGATATATGTACATAGGTTGTTAAATATAAAGTATATAAACCATATAAACGTCACTAAGAATTTAAAACAAAGTAAATTTCTCAAACGTGTAGCAAAATTTTAGAAAAATCCATCATTATTAATCGAGATAAACGATAAAAATAAGGAAAAAACATAAATATTTTCTTTTATAAAACTTTGCGAGTGAAAATAAATAGAAGCCATTCGTAAGGAATGACATTTCATTGCTTCCAAAAATTCAATCGTAAATTTTTGAAGGAAGGAAGTCAAGTTAACAAAATTTTGATTTAAAATATGAATTATTTCTAGACATGCATATTCGTGATTTTAAAAATATTTTCTTTAATAAAAATAGTTATTTGTTTAAATCTACCTGAAATCATTCCCCCTTATCGTGTTTGGCCATTTTCGACTGCAAATTCGACAGTTTGTAATAGACTAAAGATACCGAGCAACATTTTTCTTTAATCTAGTACTAAACGTTGAAGTCATAGAGGAATTTCGCCAAACAAAATAAGGCCCATTATTTTTCTGCAGATTATAAATAATACAATTACTCCCACATAAGGAGGGAGAAGATCATTATTGGCAACTTTAAACTCTTCCCAAATGTAAACTCTGCTCATAGCAGTAAATAACTAATTCTAATTTAATATAAAACCGTTTTCTTTGCAAGGAAACATAAAAAATTACTTTTTACGCCTTCTATGACCAGGAATCAATAGGAATAGAACAACCATATGCAATGACAACTCTATGCTAAAATCATTTTAAATGATCCAAATACACACTACTTCCTGTTCTTAATGTCAGCAATTGCATGACTTTTTCGAAAGCTTTGTCTCTATTGGGTATATAACACCATATACGAGTATAATATTACAGTCCCGACAAAGCATTCGGAAATAGGGAACCGAAAATTATATACACGAGTCGGTGTTATTTAAAGTTAAAATCTGATGACGTTGTCTTTACTTAAAATAGTTTAGCCTTAAAAGGGGGAACATGTTTTTACTCACGCAAAGTGTTGTCTTTTGTAGCTCACAATAGAACATAATACAGCATAGAAATTGCGATTCGTTAGCAAAATATATACTGTTCAAGCTTATTACATCATACGAGTATAATTAAGAAGTTGCAAAGAAATGTTGACATCGGTGATCATTTATAATAATAAAATAAAAGTTTGATCTTCATCAGGTATGTTTGTAGAAAATATATCAAAATTACGATATGTTCAATGTCTATGTATTAAACTTTATTAATTTTTTTTTTTAAACTTTTCTCCCAAATATGCAAATATGTAAAAAAATAAATAAAAGCCTAATTTGTAAAAACTATTTAAATCAGCGATGAAAACGTTAGAATCTCATCCTTAAATATAGTTGAGTACATGATACTTTTTTATTGTAGGCGCAATATATATTTAGAAATTTTATCTAAAACAGTACCAGGAATATTTTAATCCCCTAACCCTTCAATGAGTGGGTCTTTATATCCCAAAAATAACCTTAAAATGGGGCAATAATGTCTTACAAATTGTCATTTAGGTCTATTGTAAGACACACTTCATGCTAGACTTTAAGGGGGGTAAGTTTGAGAAACTTTGGGGGTAAGAAGCTTAGAGGCTAAGAAATAAGACAGTAATATTTTCCACCAAGGATAGCAAAGTTGATACAATTAAACTATTTTGGATATCATATGACCTACAGAAATCACCAGTTTTAGCAATTTTACTAAATTTGGCTTGTTCTAGCATAAAAACTAGCGCAGGTTAAAGTCCTCAAAAATAAACATTTACATTAGTTTATTAAATTTAATCAAATATATAGAGAAAAATTAAATTTTAAATTATGTGATGACATCAGTGCCAGTATAAACTACAAATAGATGCTTTCCTTAGAAACAGCGAGGCGACGTATATATTCGTATACGAAGTAAGAACTTATGACCTTCACTCCAATAGTTTCTAATTGCCCCATTGTTACCAAAGTTTTCCCTGGGGGAATGGTTTATACATTCTGTCTTGGTGGTTTGGTGTTGTGCTTGCTGCGGTATAGGGTTATTAGGTTTCCGGACCTAGGCCTTTTTGCTGATAGCACCTAAAAACTTGTATGTTACTACCTAGTCCTTGAAATAACAGGGTACAATAAAACTTATTATGTTACCACCCAATCCCTGAAACGGACGTGCATATATGTATTTAAAGAAGTAGGCTTGCCTACGCTAGACTGGGTAGAGGCGTTAATGATTTCCCAGGTTTGCATGGGACATAAGGTCGGATAAGAAATTCTATCTGGTACCACGGGAACCAGTACTCCCTAGTACTTGTCCTAAACTGGCTATTGGTGAGGCCCCTTCTGGTGGCCCTGGATGAAACACAGAGTTTCGCGGAAAGAGTTATGGGTCGGATGAGTGGATCTGCGATATGATATATATTTCTAGGTGCTGCCTTTGCCTTTGCTGAGTGCTCCGTGATAGGGGTACTTTTTACCGCTGTGGTGGTAGGTGGCCAGATAGCTAAGTCACTTCAGTAAACTGTCTGTATATAGTTCTATAGCCTGTGCAGAATTTGTTACCATGTCGGCCCTATACTGGGGCCCATGCAGATTCCGCTCCCTATGTGTGCCTCTGCAAGTAACGCAGGGATGGTGGTGATCAGCTTTATTCTCCCAGTGCGAAGAGCACCGACAGGTCAGATTTTATGACAGCTACTGATAACAGTTAAAAATACGAAAGCATCTGCGGTAGACGCGCCAGAGTGAAAGTAACAAAAAGCTGGATATTTCAATTATAAAAGTGGGATTATTAATAAAAAGCTGGACATTTTCAAATAAAATTTTCACGAAAAAATAGTTACTTTTCTATACAAACAAGTTTATTAAAAAATATATGTTTAGATTGTTTTTTAAATTTTTTATATAATACTCTAATATACTATTAACATATCAAAATATAATTAACTTGAATTTTTTCAGTTCAAAAAAAAAAAGAGATGATACTTTCACCGTATTACAATACGATTTAAAAAAGCGAAAATAGAAACGACGACACTATTGCAAATATATTATTATGTTCCCTTAAGGAAATTTATACAACAAATTTAAGGCAATAAATATTAAGAACATTTTGTGGAAAATTGTTGTAACTGGACAAATTTTATTTTAGTTTGAAAATGGACAGGAACTTAAAAAGCTGGATAATCCAGCCAAAACAAGCCTGACTGGCAATCCTAGCAGATTCTGCTGGTTAGTTAAGGACCCGATATAATCCATTACTAGTTTCTATTTGACTCTCAGGAAAGACTTGAAGAAAGGTCCATAAAGGAAGGAGTTATGTTATTATACTTATTTGGAGCGGGCACTTTCAAATAAAGTTTTTTTTTCAAAATCGGTCCATATATCGGGGAAGTTATGCGACAATCAATATTGGAAAAAAATAATCCTTCTTTTTTGAAGTCGGTTAAAAAATAAGGCAAATCTTAAAATATACATAAAAGCTAATGGCGCACTTATCCGCAATTGGCGGATTTTGGGTAGGTAAGTCCGTGTGAGATGAACGTGTTACAAGTTTTACTATAAGTCCATATGGTGAATGCTTTAGACATAACATTTATTAATAAAAAAATGAGAGTAAACTTGGGTAATTAAGCAACTATTTATTATATTAAATTTTTTTATACTTGGGCAATATTTCGCTCTCCGAAAACTTCTAAAAAAAAGCTAAACGTCTAAGTAAATCGAGGAAAAGCTGGAGTGAGATTATGCCACATCATAAAAATACTATACACTAGCAGTTTTCTAATACAAACAGTTACTTCGGAAATCAATTGCAATACTTTTCTTGAAGTCGAACAGTTTGAAATTAGACTTTTAGAAAGGCCTTAAGTTTTCAATTAATAACATGCAAAACTAAATGAAATAGTTCCTATGCTATATCAAGTCTTTTGGGATGTCCTCGTTTCCCCACAATCCAATATAAACGCAGTCATCATAAAATGTTTATTATTTTCAACATAATGGAGAAAATATCAAAATCGGTGAATAGGAATCGAAAACGAGAACATCCTGCAATGTCAAGTCTGTGTTAAAGTCATGAAATGATCCACATTGATACTATTTTCGGATCCTAATCTCAACATCTCAAAGCTAAATAAAAAATAATTCTTTTATGAAATGAATTTTACTTCAGATGGGGCATTTTTTAGCATATATGCACTACATTATGAACGATTACAGACAACTCTCAAGTTTGATTTTGATAATTACGTTCCAAAATTTCAAATGGTTTGTTAAATATATTAATTGTAAATATGGATTCAATACAACTTTTCCAAAACATATGAAATGCAATTGTATAATTGTATCACACTATTTCACTGATTATTACCAACAACAAGTATAAAGCAGTGTAAAGAAATACAATAATACAACCGACACAATCATACAATGATACAAGTGGCTTGTGAATTCACCAATTTTTTTTATCTATTTTTCTTAAAAGTAATTTATATAAAGTATAGAATATATTTTTTATATCCATCATGATCTTTATATTTCTCGTATTTTCAGTACTTCTATTGCCTACATGAATAAAAAACATTTGCAATTATGCGCCTGGATGGGGCTAACAGTGAGTCTTTGCGTTGTCGTTATTATGTCCTTTAGATACAAGGATAATGCAACATATTATGACGTTGCAAAAAGTTATGCAGACTTTGAAGTCCTTAAGAAGTCGGAGGATGTCGTCAGTAAGAGTTTAAAGGATGTCGGCAGTGGCACGGGTCAATTTAGAAAAAAGAACGAAGGGAATTTGGACAAAAGTAAGCGGTAAGAAAATATTTTTATTTTATACATTTACATAAATGAATACAATTAGCTTTTATTTAATAACTTAACTAAAAAGTTAGTCCTTGAGCTTAACAAAAATAATATTTAGTTTTTAAAATTATTTCAGAAATTCTTGCATTTTTTTTTAATTTTTTAATTTGTAAACGAGCTTAAGGTGATCGATAGGCCTGCTTATGACAATAATATTTTTGTCTTCCTATTGCATTGTTAAATTTTGAAAACATATTGCGATTTATTATATTTATAAGAGCACAAAATATGGTTGAACAAAAGACATATAGACTCCTTTATAACCCTAATCAATAAATTAAAGAAATGCAAACTTCTTCCACATAATTTGCATAATGGCGTTTTCTTTATTAAGAAAACAATATAACAATTTATTCTCTTAGAAAGTGGAAACTTCTTCGAAAGGGAGTAAAATTTTTTAAGCCAGAGCGATAAACTCTACTAGCTTTTGACCCTACTATGACATATATGCGCAGCTTTTAGATTTTGATCCACATTTTTAATTTCAAAAAATCCTCATGTAAATATGTAACATTTTCTAAGTGAGATTAGAATTTAGTCTACATATATAGTTCTGAATTCTACGTTGCCATGGCTTTGGACCCTATTAGTCCATATATATGCTCACCTTTTCGATTTTGACCCATTTATTGATAAATAGTACCTCTAACAAACATACAGTTTTTATATTCATTTTAACTAAATTGATATTTTTTGTTCTTAGAAAAAAAATTGGTTAAACTATTTACCAATTGTTTTTAGCGTTAGAATATTAACACAATACGAAATTGTTATCTTAGCAAATATACGAGGGATGTAAAAATAAGGTCGCTAAAAACGGAGCTCACTTATCACACATATAAAATGCTGCATTTTTCAGAAATGCCATAAGTAGCATTAATTTCCATAGAACCATCATTGTCACCTAAAAAGTGATGGTATATAAAAGGGGACGGGGGTGCATCGGCCTCCGTATATAACGATGTTATGTTTTGGTATGTATGTTGGAATTTAAGTGAAATTTTCTTTGATTGTTTTGAAAATTGGTACTCAGCGAATGAGTACCAATTACATCGTGCTGGTACAGGAAAAATAATTAATTAGAGGGAAGCTTGAGGGATTTCTGTTTGTGGACATTCGAATTGAACATCTCCACAAGTATGAATTGTTCTCTCTAATCAGTGGTGAGATTCACTGCTATTATATCGACCATTAATGGTTGATCTCTTAATGAAGAATATTTTGTTCGGAAATAAGAGCAGGTCAAGGGGAACAAATTCCCTGTAGTAACGATAAAACAGCAAAAAAACACCACACGGTGCATCGATGGTCCAGTGAGCCAATAGAGTTTGGTACACTATTCTTTCCGATAAGCCTCTTTGCATGGTGCTGTATGCAGCTGAGTAACAACAAAGTAGACTATGAAGCACCGATCCATATATGACAGTTGCATACCATTCTCGGTCGGATATTGGTGGTATAAATAGTAGATAGAGCAGAGGGTGTGAAACATATTTTACACCGCCTTAAAGAACCGAGGAACATCAAGAGCATCTCATTCCTCCATATTCAGATTTAAATTAATTAATATGAGCCGGCGCTGCTTTTATCTCTTAAGCGATATTTATTGTATTTAATCAGGCATTATTACAATAAAAATGCTTTTCGCTCAAATGGCTTTTCGCTAACGCGGATTTTCTTTTAAGTGAACTAAAGTACTTTAAATTAGTAAAAACCCAAATATTTGTATAATAATAAAAATAATAGTTAAGAATAATTGATTTCAATTAAACTATTTATTCATTTAAGCGGCATTCGCTTAGCCGAGTTTTGCTTTAAGGCGGCCAAGGTCTCTTATTTTTTAAAGCATTTGTATTTTTAAAACATCCTTTTTTATTATTGTATTTAAAATTTGGCTATTAGAATATGAGATTAGGTGATTCCAAGGCTGCTACTCCTTTCCCAGTCCTATGCGATATGATTGCTCGTATGCGTTATGAGTACAACTGACGCAAATGGCGATAAATTACTGGACAAACACATAATATGTACTTAAATTCGCCCCACTTAGCCACAATTAGAGCGATAACGTCAGCTTTTACAATGTCATATCAAATTTGTTTCATTTATGTGAATACATTTTGACAAATTTATTTTTTTTAAAAGAAATTTTAAAGAAATATATTAAAAATAACAAACTAGAACTGGTTAAATGACGAAATAAAGGGAAAGTGTTTTTTAAAGAGAAAAATAAGGAAAATAATCAAAGTAAAAAATATTTTTTTTAATGCAATGAATACATTATTTAGTTAAACTTAATCACGAATCCTGTCAGTCTTTGTGGGTGAGTCAAAAGCTTGTTCAAATTGGGGTTTCTAATGTTATTATGATTAAATAAGACATAAAATCAAACGGACGCAACGCAGTCATGATGTTTGAACAAAATTTGGCCAAGTGAAGGGCCAAAGAACAAGCTGGTAATAAAGTGTGCGGAGGCAATAAGTAGTCGGGATTGCCTTTCCTGTCTTTTTTTAGACACAATAAAACTAAAAAAAATCAATTGGAATAAGTTTTAAATACGCAATATTCGAGCTAGAGCTAAACTAGATATAAACATGGACAGAATTTAATCAACAACAGTTTAAATAGAAATAAAATTCATGATTTAAATTTTTCTTTACCAGGGTTCATAAGCGGGAATTATAAATTGAAAATTTTTAATTTATAAGAAACATTTTGACTGCCTTTTACTGCTTCAATACGATGATAGATTAGTTTAGATTTTATATTTAAATATATTCTACCATTTCAATAAATTTAATACAGTATTCATTAATTTATTTCAAAGTTTAAGTCTGAGACAAATATTTAATAAAACTGAAAGGGCTCTCAGTCGTTGCCAAGAGAATTCATGCCAAATCGCCTGCATTAATGTTTCTGACATCTATACAGCTTTACATGCCATTATTAAGGTAAAGCCAAGACAATAGCAATATAACTTTAATTATTATGATTACCTTATTAATTTTTAGGGTAGTGTCTGCCAATCCATAGATGTGTTGGTGCTTGAGAGACAAGAATTTCCCTCGTCTCTTTTGAAAAATTATTGGTTGCCTTCTACAGTCACCTTCAAAGAAGTTATTATACGTTCTAGTCGAATAAGCGTAGTTAAGAGCTATGCCTTCAATTCTCCTTCATACAGAAACACTTTAGCTCTATCACTGCTTAACATGAATATTTCTAACGTGGAGAGCGGCGCTTTAGAGGGTCTATACGGGCTCAAGTATTTAACAATCACATCTTATATAAAAACATTTAACCCGGCCATATTACAGCCAGTGAGTGACACTTTGACGAACTTGACATTAAACGCCCATTTGGAAATCAAAGGAAATGAAAATCCCTTTGTTGCGAGTTATTTCAATAATTTGTTGTATTTGGATTTAAGTAAGAACAATTTTAAAGGCTCTTTGGCTAAAAACCTATTTGAGTCCACACCAAATTTAAAATATTTAATAATCACAGAATGTCAAATTCAGCATATAGAGGAAGATGCTTTTAAAAATCTTGCCAATAAATTATTGTTCGTCGATCTTTCGAAAAATCTTTTGACCACTTTAGCAGCTGGTGTTCTTGGGCCTATTTTAGCTGGCGAGAAATGCGGCATGATAAATTTGTCCAATAATGAGTGGATTTGTAATTGTCAGTTGAAAAAAATGGCAGAGCTTTACAAGACTTACTACCCAAAATTTATCGATGGGCTCTCCTGCAAAGCACCACATCATTTATATGGCATGTCCTTGGATGAAGTGGATTTTAGGGAAGAAAATTGTTTGATTTCCCGCATCACTATGTATGAATCGCAAATAGAAAAGGAACTGACGACTGTTACACCACCACAACATTCAAATAAAACTAAAATGGCTAATGGTAGTGATATGTGGAATTCTTCAAATATTTTAAAAATGCTCTGCTTGGATACTGAAAGCCCGAAAGAGGAAGAAGATTCCAATGAGCTGCCAAAGGTGGTGAGGCCAGTGCCTAAGGTACGATCATTGAACAGCAGCAGGGACTATTTACAAATCCCACCTCCAAACTATGACTTTGAGTTGGAACTTATAGCCGAAAATAATAGTGTGATTGTAAGTGTTAGAAATCCTGATGATGTGTTTGTCATTTGGTTTAGCGACCAGTTCGAATCATCTGCTATCAACTATAGCGACATATACTTAGACTACGACTGTATGCATTATGCTGAGCCAAAATTAATAGTGGGTCCTTTGGAGGAAAACACTACCTACACATTTTGTTTGTTATCTGCCATGAACGATGCTATCTCGCCCTTTAACTGTTTGCCTTTGTATGTGCCTCCGGAGAGTCTGGACAATATATGGATCTCACAAGACAAAAAAAATTTCACAATTGGCATGTTGTGTTTAATATTTCTATTCTCTATGTTAGCTGGAGCTTTGATAGCCTACTTTGGTATTAAAACCTATCCAGATCTATTGGAGGGTTCTAGCAATGTTTTGATTGTTAAAAAGCCTAAGGAGGCCTGTTATGTTGCAACTATTTCAGAAAATGAATATCAACAACAGTCTTCATATAAGAGGGAGAAGTCCAAGAAAAGGAAACTTTCCTTAACCAAGTGAGTATTTCGCAGTTATCAGATTTTTTTATAAACTATATTTTAGAGTGGATTATTTATTCAATTGAAAGAGTACTCCTGTTACAGCAGTCTGATGAAGTCATTAGCTCCAGTGATCCGAAGTTGTTGACACTAGTAACTTGTCTGTTCACATACATACTTCATCAATCCACTTTAATTTATCGTATATTTTATAAAGTAGAGACCGGCAATGAAGAAAATAAATAACCAGTGAGGCCAACTCAGCTCTTTTTGTGCTAGATTTAACTCTTAGGCACAGGCTCTGCCTGATTTCAATAATTTCGCTTTAGCTCGCTACAAGACAAAAATAACATGACACTGTTTGCATCACTCGGTAAATTTTCCTTAATTACTCTAATTTGTTGCGTTTTTTGGACAGTCACTTTTAAATGTAACAATTTTTTTAATTTTATACCGTGATTTCTTGTAGGAAAGTGTAATTGCTTAAGTTCTGATTTGCATGATCTAAATCAAAAATATTCTTAAAAAATTATTTATTGTAACGTTGTCATCAAAATTATAAGAAACCGAGTGCTCATACTGAAAAGTGTTAAAGCTTGCAAAAGGCTTATCAAAAGCTTTCTTCACATATTTTATGATTTTGTAATATTCAAAGAAAATTTTTATTTAACACGATATTGTTAGATATCAGACGCAACAAGTGGATGGAGCCATTTAGAGATGTGTCATATCGATATATCGTTTGAAAAGGTGCGAATCTAGTTTCATATCGAAAATCGAACAATTTTTTTTTAATTTAGCTCCCTTAAGCTCGCATTAGGGTACGGTGTGTTGGGTTCTGTTTTAAAGAAATTGGAACAGTTCAAATAACGATCTTGTCTGATCGTTGCTACCAGAATGATTTTAAAATAAGAGAGAGAGAGATCAAAACAAAAAAGCAATATAAATTAGTGTGTGTTTCACGGATATTGATTTGAAGTGAATTTAAGAGACAGATGTCTTATTATACTCGAACATAGAGAAATAATTATCGGCGAAAAAAATTCAGACAAACATTTTCTCTAAAGAAAAAGTAATTCTCTGTTAAACTCTTTTATTGCTGCAGTTAATTATTAGTTTTAGTCTCTGAAATACAAAAGAAAATTATACTTTTCAGTTAAAATGTTTTCTGAATCTACAAATATTTTCTGTTTGAATGAATTTGGTTATTGGAAACAAAATCTATTTTCTTCTGTGCGCAAAGCTTTAATTGTTTTTGTTATAATTAGAAGGGTACGAGAAACAAGAGCAAAAATAACTTTAGTCTTGTTTGATCTTTTGTAAAACATTTAATTTACTTTTATATCGTTTTGTTTAATATAATGCTCTGATAATACAATACTGATGATAAGCATAACAAAAGTGATCATCTCTTTTCTGAGGCAAACATCCTTAATTAGTATGCATCGGAGAAAGACTATTACGCAAAGAAAACAGCAGCAAACATGTATATCCTTATATTATTAGAGACTTTAGTTGTTTGTTTTCCAAAAATAGATTTATGAACATCAAACAGTTTTCCAAACAGCTTACCATCTTATTACCTTTAAAAAGTTATCAATTACAAAATAATTAATCCTTATGCTCTGATTTTTAGACTTCCTCTACCGAAAACCCCACCCTGTGAAACCACATCACCCATGCTCTGCGCGATGTCGGTAAAGGATTTAGAGAGTTTATCTAGTTTGAAATCATGTTCAAACTACTTCGAGGACACATCGCCAAGATACAACGTTATTGAGAATAAATATGAGACACCAAATGAGGGCATTTTGAATGAACAATGCAATAAATTGCAAAATTTTTATCACACGACTCTCAAGACACCTCCTCCACTGCCCAAACGTAATTCGAATGTGTCGGATAGTTCAACATTGGTTTTGAATCGTTTGTCTAATAATTGAAAGGCGATTAATTGTCTGGAAAGTTCCCAGCTTCATGTGGAATTTGTTCGTTTTGTAATTAAAATATTTTTATTATTAATGTTTTCGTCAAAAAATTATTGTAAAAATATGCAAATTGAATAAAATTATAAGCAAAGCTGGTAGATGTGGGCTGATGTGGTCTACAGAAAAAAATATTTGTGATGTTGTCCAAAAATTTATCTTTATAGATTTAAAATTATATGCAAATAATTGAGTTGTTATTTTACGACTATTGGACAAAATGAATTAATAAATAAAAATTAATATACAGTATGTATCCCGATCTGACCTGATGTATATTCAACCATTTTTTTTAAGTTAAGGTATCATGTATTTAATTTAAAATATTTATCAAAATTATTGGAGATATTACTATAAAATTAATAATTATATCAAAAGTTTGTTGTGGCTTTAGCTCTTCATATGCCGACATTTCATTGATTGCTAAAACCAAATCGTCAGTGAAGTTTAAGCAGTTTGAAAACATTCAACCTCGGATGTTTATGCCACATAAATCAAATACAATATGAGAATTTCAATATTGCATATGAATTACAACAAATACATAAACATAGTAGGTTTAGAATGTTTCTATACAAACCAACACAACAAACAATTTACTCAACGTAAGTCTACTTTATTTTTTGGGAGAATATCCCAAATAATGAATTTCAATATTAAGTATTAATAATTATATTTTGATTAATATTTTTTTTTTTTTTGAACTCTGATATTTGTCAAACATGCCGCATAAGGCAGTGCATATGGAAAATCCAGGTCAACACTGAAAAATCATCACATACCACTTTTACTTCATGTAGAGGTATTTGCAATACAAAAATCCAATACCACAATATGACTGCGTAAAATACTTAGGAATACATATAGATGGATGATTAACATGGAAGATTCATATTAAAAAGAAGAAACAACAATTAAATTCCAGAGCTAAAAGACTATATTGCCTTCTGGGACCAAAACCGAAATTAAGCATAGAAAATAAAGTGATTCTTCTTTATAAAACCATATTAAAACCTTTTTGTACTTATGAGATACAATATTCTAATACTTACAAAGGTACCTGTTTAAAACTCTACGATCAATAGTAAATGCTCCATGGTTTGTATTTAATAATACTATTCGCAATGATCGTTATGTTCCAAAGGTGACAGAAGATTTAACGAAACCTATTTAGAAAGGAAAAGATTTAACGAAACCTATTTATAAGTCACATCACACATCGAACCACTAGCCATTGCACTCCTCGATGACACAGAAGAAATCAGAAGAAGTAAAAGGCACCATATTATCACTTTATATTTTTTAATTATGTCGGTCTCAGTGGAGTTTAATTTTTTTTATAAAGAGAAATAACACTCAGGCAATTAATGCCTACTACTTAAGGTGTTACATACTTTTTTGTGAAAGGAATAGTATAGAGAGGACAGGTGGTGAAATGAGAAGAGACAGAGAGAGTGAGCTTAAATTCTTTTTACAACTCTACTATTCCGCGTATTTTATAGCAGAGCTGCCCCTTGTGTTGATTAGACACATTTATATTTTAAGCTGTATTTACTGCAGCCATTTAAAAGGGTGCAACTTTCTTGTTTTGTTTTTGACAGCTCAGCTATTTTTGTGTAACATGTTGCGGTTAAACATGTTCAGGTTGGTCTATAATTTAACTATCAATCGACTTACAAAAGAACAACGTTTGCAGGTTATTGAATTTTATTATTAAAATTCATGCTCGGTGAAGGAAGTGCATCGTCCACTTTTTGATCGGAAAATTGTGTTCCTCGACGGAGTTCGTTTCTTATTTTATGGATAAGTGAACAAGTAAAATTGCCGTATTTGGTGTGAAGAGAAGCCAGAATCACTGCATCCCGAAAAATGCACTGTTTGGTGTGGATTATGGCCAGTGGCATCATTGGACCGTACTTTTTCAAAGACTACGAAGGCAGGAACGTTACTGTGAATGGTGAGCGCTACCGTGTGTTGACTACAAAAAAAAATTTTTTTTTGCCCAAAATAGAAGAGCTGGACATAGCTGATATTTGGTTTCAACAATACGGTAGCACATGCCACATAGTACGCAAAACAATGACCCAATTGAGCGGGGAGTTCGGTGAACAGTTTATTTCAGCCAACAGCACCTTCAATGTTATTGGACCAAATTTACTTATTGTTCTTCAGTGGACAGAAAGTAAATAAATAATTTTGTATAAAAAAAATATGTTTTTTAATCGGGATAATATAATTTTTAAAAACACATACGAGACCTGTTCAATAAAAAAGGTGAATTTTCGTTTTTTTTTTCAAAAAAATATTTATTTATTCATCAATTTCTATTTTGTCCCCTTCATAGTATTCCCCCGTTTTTTCCAATCATCGAAGCATTTCTAATATTCACTTTGTTTTTTTCTTTCATGGATCTCTAAAATTTTGGGAACAGAAAAAAGGCGCAGGGGACTAAACCTGGTGAATATGGTGGCTGAGACATGATTACGGTATTCTTTTCGGCCAAAATGATGCAAAAGACATTAATTGTTTTTCCGCAATTCCGGATGTTTTTTTCGTACTGCTTCTCACATGCGGCGCGTAACTTCAAGACAGCACTCTTTATTAACCGTACGACCATGTGGCTAGAACTCATGATGACCCACGCCACTGTAATCGAAGAAAGAAGTGAGCAAAATGTTCACATTTGATCAAAATTCTCGCGCTTATTTTCTCTTGGCTCCCCTTGGCTCTTCCATTGGAACGACTGGACTTTGGTTTCGATGTCATAATCATATACCCACCATTCGTTACCCTTTTAAGCAAATCTGGATCGTCGTTAACGTCATTAAACATTTCCTGGGCAATTGCCATGCGACGGTTTTTTTGTTGAAAATTCAGCAATTTCTGAACGAGCTTCACTGCCACACGCTTCATGCTCAAATATTTTCATAGATTTTTGATGCAATGGAGCTTCCAGGACGAGAGTCATCATTCACATACCCTCGATCTTCTTTGAAAAGCTTTTTTATATTTTTCTGACTCAGAGTACCATCACCATATGCCACTTTCAATATTTCAAGTGCTTTTGAGCACTTAATTGAATTTTTTACGCAAAATTTTATGAAAATTCTTTGATCCATTTTTTTCCACAGTACAAAATGGCCGAACAAGCAAAACATGTCAACCGTTATGCCACTCACAAACAAATTAAACTAAACACAAATAAGATCATACAAGAATATTTGTTCGCGACAAGTGTGATAAAAAAAACAATCGCCAATCGAATGCACGTAGCCCGAGAAATTTCAAAATTTACCTTTTTATTGAACACACCTCGTACATATATTTTTAACCGCCTTCAGCAAAGTATAGGGTGGCGCAAAACTAATTTATGTAAAGCAAACAACGACGGAATTCACACTGCGGTAAAAACAGCAGATTGAAAAGTTGTCAAAAGTTGTCAAAGATGGCGCAAGGCGAGTAAATTTTAAAAAGTGCCGTTTCTACGGCAAAAACTACGAAAGCAGAAACAATCGGCATACAATTCAATACAATATTTAATACAGAATAATAGAAAAATATTGAACAGCAGTATTTTCAAGTTATTGAGAAAATATTTCGGCTAATTTTTAATAAACACTTTACGGACACACCCAGAAGTCATAAGCCGAAAATTATACATTTAATGCCATTTTGTAACATCGCCGCTACAGTAGCGCCACTTTGCAAGATGAAGTCAATTAGAGTTGACACAGGCACCAAATAAATGCTGGCACATGGACTAGGTATAGTATAAAATATAAGAGAAGGTGTAATAAATTTATAAAATGGCCTCCTTGGGGCAATAACAAACTACAACAGCGGGCTTGAAAATCGACACACATTTTTAATATCCGGTCTGCCTTTTCTTTTAACATTATAATATCCTGGCATGTTTTTCCTACTATACCTGATGTCCTAATGAACCCACCTTGTGATTGTAATACACCTTGAACCGATTTAAATTTGAACTTCCAAATAATATAAAAGCAATTTACCTTAGATTTAAACTTTTAACTGAAAACCCAAATTTTCAAAACGACAGAAGAACTCACAAGGAAAAAATCACACACATAAATAATATATAACATATGTACATACACACATTCATACATAAATTATATATTTTCTAAAACCGAATTAAGAAGTATAGGAGTATTTAAAAACGATGGTAAGTTCGAATTTAAGTCATGCAACTTCGCCTTCTTTACAATGAATATATTCCTTCCCATTTAGAATGACATTGATTCGAGCGAGCAAAAATACTATGAAATGCTCTTAAGCGGAAGCACTACACAATTTGTACCCATATCGCCCAACGCGTCAGAAACTTCTTCGTACAAGGCTTCCAATTTCATGAAAAAGCCTTTGTCCACAAAAACGATGATGGTAAAAGCGATAATGGCTTCGTCTACCGATTCCCGTAAAGGATTTTCGCTTGCCAAAATACGTAAATATATTGTGAAGAACTTTTTGCATACGGACAGTGAAGCTAAAAATCGTATTCGGCTGATGAAGAAATTCTTTAGATTAGCTTTGGAAAGTGGTGATATAGTCAGTGTTAAGGGAAGTGGTCTCACAGGGTCGTTTCGTGTACCGCCAAAAAGTCCGTTACATAAAAATGTAAAGGAAAATGTAAGCAAAGTTGAAAAGAAACCAAGAATTAGTGGCAGGAAAAGTACAAAAAAGCGGGAGACATCAAAAAAGATTTCGGTTGTAAAGCCAAAGAAAATGAAGGAGGCAAAAACTACATTCCCAGCGAATAAGTAAATTATTATTATTGAATGATTTCTATGAAAACGTTTTATTTTGTAGCCCTTAACAAAATATATTTTGACAGTTGGATTTTGAAATGAGTGTTTGCTGGTTATTATTTGTATTCTAATTATAATTCTATGATTATAGGTCTGTTTGTTTACGTGATATTTTGTAACAAATTGTGCAAAATGTTGCTGGATGTTGTTCGTTTACTTTCTCCAGCAGGAAAATTTATTTAAATTGAGAGAAGGAGAGTCAGAAAATTGACATTTGAATAACTGAGAACTTGCAAAATCTTGCTGAAGAAATTTTGTTCAGTAAAATTTTGCAAGATAGAACAGATGTTTTGACTGCTTCTTCTTACCAATTAAAAAGTAAACAAAAAAGTTTTATTTGTGAAATATTTTGCTGAAAGTTTTCAAAGTAATAAGAAACCAACTTTAAATTGGGTTTTTGGACAAAATATGTACGTATGTATTTATGTATTCACACTAGAAACCACAAAAACTTGAATTGAAGCTATAAATATTTATTTATTTATTGAAAACTTCATTTTTAACACATATGAACATAAGTACACATGAACATTATTTTGAAATAGCATTATTCATCAGCTGTTCAGCAAAATAACTGACAAAATCCTGCAAAATGCTGTTCGCGAACTTTTTTGCAAATTTGTATAATTGAGAGCAATTGAGAGTATATTTGGTAATTTTCTCTATCACAAAGCTGCTGGATAAATATTGCTGGGAAAGTAAACAAACAGACCTTATAACAATAATTATAATTTGCTGTCAGAAAGAGATGTAAAATGTACGGATTTTTAGAATAGGAATAGTAGGAATAGTAGACAATAATTGAGTATTTTTGACGGCCACTTGCCATTTTATAAGCTTTGATAACAGTAATAGCTTATGAATTATCCCCTCATTCCATTTGTCGACGTCGACGTCAAACAAAGTCGACACCAATATTTTAGCAACTGTAGGATCGCTGTAGACAGCAAGTAAATATATATTATTGATAAGCTATTACTAATTCTAAGGCTTATCAAATGGCAAATGGTCATCAATAACATTCAATTACTATGTACAATGAGCACAGAACTAACCTTTTATTTAATGTCGACTTGATGTGTCGTCCATGACGACAATTAGAATAAGGGAGAATAGTTATCGACAACAATCCTATATTGGTAAGGACACACTTTTTTTCTTTAAACCAACTCGCTCAATAAAATCTTCATAGGCGTCCTATTACATACGACCAACATCATATCGTGAGTTATTTAAATTCTTTCTGTTGTAGGTAAACCAAATGGGATTCCACAACGATCGGCGTCTTCCGTACTTATACGGTCACAACAAAATTCACTAAATTATTTTTTGAATTTGAAGTTGGTAGTTTGAAATTCCCAAAGTATTTATCAAAGCTTAGCCTTCGTTTGAGTCATGGTTACTTTTCCCAAAACATATTGCTTAATGAGCAAACGATATTCACTTTTCTCCTTAAATCACGCGGCAGTCTGCAATCAAACATACAGCTTGTTAAAATTTTGACAGAAGTTAACTGAGAGCTGCCTCTTCACAGGGGCAGTGTTGCCCTTTCAGCTAAGAGCCGGAAAATTAAAAGAATTACGGACTTATTGACCCGCCTTCGTATTCTAAAATGCCATCAGCAGAAACCACATAAATAGTATAGATTTCACAAAAAAGTTTGACACCGCACAGATAGGATCAGGCATAAAGGAAGAGTGATGTTGATGCACACATTTTTAATTATGTGAAGATCAATTCAACGAAATTCTCCCTAAAGAACGGAATAAGGCAGGACTTACCGCTGTCTGCCATTATATTTATAGCAGCATTAGGGTCAACAAATATATACATAGATCATTGCCGGCGATCTTTATATCTTAAACAGTGATAACGATAAGATTAATTATACATAAAAAATAGGTCAACGATATTTTATCTTGGACAAAAGTTTCCGCAGCAAAAAGTTCTCTTGCAAAATTCTATATTCTGCACGTATGCCGCAAACATACGTAAATAATTTACATAATCATGGGCGTAGCTAGGTATGGGCCTAGAGGGCCGTGGCACCCACCTAATTCTATAACAATTTTTTTTACATGCATACAATATAAAACTATAAAAAAATTCAGAGGGTATTGTGGACGGATTGCTTTTTTCTATTCAAGAAAACACAGCCAATTTAGGAATAGAGATGTCTGTTCCAAGGATAGTCTCTCGTCAAACGCACCATTCAAATCCCCCGTTTTCATCACCTGCTGAATACTGGAAGCGAACTATATACATTTCATATATAGATTCTTTAATTTCATCACTGGACAGAACATTTAATGAAGAGAATAGGCCAGCGTTTGCAATTCATTGTTTGCACCCGTCAAACATGCTTTCTTTGAAGCTGGAAGAGCTTAAAGATGCCACAAAAACGTTTGAGCATTTTTATGAATTGAATGATTTGGAAGGAGAAATTGAGCTTTGGTATAATTCTTGGCAACAAAAAAATGGGTAAAGACGAATTAGACGACTTAGAGCTGGCGAGTATTTTGAAAGACGCTGGATTATTTTATCCAAATATAAGGAAGGCGTTATTAATTTCATTGTCACAGCAGTGCACTACTGCACTACTGAGCGGTCATTTAGCACTATAAGGCGAGAAAAAACATGGTTGCGCTCCACGATGACTGTAGCTCGTTTAAACAGTAAAATAATATGCAATTTTACTTATTATCAAAAAATAAGTATATTGTATATTGCAGGACTATGTATGCTAAGCGTCCACAGAAGATTGGTAACTGAGAAGAAGGACGAATTTTTGGAAAAAATTGTAGCAAAATTTTCAGAAGATCCACGCAGATTACTCCTCAAATAGATCGAAATTGTAATAATCATAAAAAATCATGATTTTCGTGGCACCACCCTATTTCATATCCTGGCTACGCCCTTGTACATAATAACTTATCAATACCAACAAATACCAACCAGGATTTAGAAAAAAAAAAACAGTCATGTGAAACAACTACAAACTCTGTCGTAAATAGATGAAAATTTACCCAGAAAACAATAAAATACTAAATATTTTTCTTCATTGTGGGAGAGCTTTCGAAGCTACGAGTATAGATGTAAGAAACCTGGCAAAAATAACTACAAAAACTATGGTATTAAAGGAAAATAAATTAATTGGCATTAAACACATTTAACAAATCGAAGACAGATTACAAATTTAAACAACGTAGGTTCGAATCTATTACAGAATGACTTTGGAGTTACACAAGGCTTAATCTTAGAAACATTATCAATTATTACATATAAATAATACTTAATTTGAAATTTATTATTCAGGATATTCTTCCCATTCTAAGCCTACTATGATTATGTATTTTGTTATGATTCATATACAATACTGAATTCTCATATTGTATTTGATTTGTATGGAATAAACATCCGAGGTTGAATGTTTTCAAACTGCTTGAAGTTCACTGGCGATTTCGCTTAGCGACCAATGAAATGTCGGCATATGAAGAGCTAAAACCACAACGAACAATGCATTTTGCTAAGACTCTAATATATACATAAATTATATTATAAAAATGTTAGAAAATGTAAAATCGTCTATATGCTGACAAACCACTAATTTTTACAGAAGCAGAAACGGAAGGCAAATGCTTCGATATGCACAATGGAAATAAATTATTAATAATGAAGAAATTAAAATTAAATTTACACAAACCGAAGTTGATGGAAACAAATATAGTCTGTTTCAAGTAAATTATTCAAGCCCAAGTTCCAATAATTATAATAATTAATTATAATATTTATCTAATATTTCGCCTCTTCATGGATATATTAAAATTATATTAACAATTAAAAAAAAAAAAAGAATTCTAAAAATCTTCTATTGTTTGTTGTTGGTTTAGCTAGGTATATGCCTGCATTGGCGCTAACCAAATCATCAGTACCCTTTAGCCAATTCATGATTTAAAGCATTCAATAGAAAAATATGATTGAGTTCTGTTTGAATTCTCATATAGTGTTTGTAGTCTGTGGCTTAAGTATACGAGCTTTGAATGCTTTCAATCATGATTTGGCTAAAGGGTACTGATGATTTGGTTAGCGCCAATGAAATGCAGGCATATACCTAGCTAAGCCAACAACAAACAATAGAATATTAAAATGGTTATTTTGGAGAATATCTCGAATAACGAATTTGATAAATTCAAAAAATCTTTATAATGAACAACAAAATTGACAAAAAATAAAAAATTAATTACACAAACAAAATTCTTTTAACTTTTACAATATAAACACATTTAATTTCCTATTATATTCTTATACATGTAATATCTGTAAATCTTATTAGTAGATTGGGACCAAACACCAACAGTTTTAGGTAGAAATATTAATTATTATTCAAAGCTTCCGAAGGCTAATATTTTAAATACGGCTAGAAATCTTATAAACAAAATTTACTAGTGACGGTTAATTTTATAATAAGAATGATAAATAATTAACAAGAGCTCTTTGCTTAGATGTTAAAATTAATAATATTACAACAAATTATTAAAACTAAAAAAACAAATATTTATCCCTAACATGACTTAGCAAGAGCTATCAAGTATATTGTTGACAAGAACAATTCTACACTTATATAAAAGTAAACTTATAAAATATTTTTTTAGCCACAAGGAGTTTCACTCATACTAATAACCTGATTTACCTTATTAAAACGCTAATAACAAGATTGATTAACACCTATTTCTCTGGGGAAAAAAGCTCAAAATTGAATATTATAAGAATTTTAATCATAGAAATACCATGATTGGGACAAAAGGTTTCAGAATCACTTAACAGACTGCTCCATGAAAAGATATACTTTTTCAAAAATTTTAACATAGATGCTAACGTCGCTTCTCTTATACTCGTAGAATTAAACAAAAACCCGAAAACCAAATCATCACTTTATAGAATCGTTGAAAATAACCGCTTTAACTGTAGGGATAAGCTCTTAAGATGCAGTACACAGCATTTCACGTAGTTATTTGACATGAATTCATGCAAAGTGTGCCTTAACGAGCGTTAAGAAATAAAACCCACTAAATCAAATATATTTCTAGATAACGCTTGGAGGACCTTATTTGTAAAATGTTTTTACTGACACATCAAAGGATACAGAGAATGTGGCATATGATATCAACAGTAGAAGCAGCTGGAATCAATTTTGCAATACAAGTATTTAGCAAACAGAATCACAACAAAACACATCTTATATTTTCCAATAGCCTTTCCATTTTATCAGCCACCAATAATCCAACCAATATAAAATGGTAAACCGTAAAGAAAATTTAGAGACTTTTTGATAAAATCAAATTCAATGATGGAATTGAAATTAACAATTATAGCGATTCAGGTGCTTTGCTTCTAATATTGCTGGTGCAAAATATATGACACAAACGAACTGCGTAACATAATTATAAATACGCTCACAATACAAAGAATATTATCAAAAATAAACACCTCCAGTATATACAACTAAAACGAAATAAAAATATTATTCTAATAAGAATGGCACATACAATACCAATCATTAAAATTTCACAAGTGAAAATCTTTCCGATATCTCTGCCTTTTGTGGATCGATTAATATCATTAAATATATCCTTTCAAATTGTCCAGACATAAGGCACCATCATGATAAATATCTATAGGGCGATGGTATTAACCTGATCATAATTTCCACAGATCAGAATCAGAAAAAATCAATTGTCCCCTGTATTAAGTTTTTAACCATTAATAAACATATTATGCGTGTAACCAGGTCTGCTCAAGCAGATGACATGGTGCCAAAAGCCATGTTACACTAAATGTAAAAAATTTGTATTCTTACAAGACCATCGACTAAATGAGGTGGAATCTAATTTAAGTTTATTTTAAAATGCAGTTGCAAGAGCTTATGTCAGCTTACAGAACCCAGCTTCATTAATACCGTCGTTGTAGCAATTGCATCTTCAACGCCAGCAACCGAGATCTGGCATTGTTTTCTTTATTTCGCAATGACCATGTAGAATTTGTGACATAAGCAGAATGGTCTATGCATTTTCTGCCAAAAATATGAAATTTGTTAATGAAACAATTAAACCTTTCCAAGGCTCATAAACAAATGAAGATAAAACATACTCAATATATAAATAAAAATTAAAAGTACATATATAAGATTCATTGAAACTTACCTGCACCAAAACAGCATTATGTGATCAGCGACCGCAGGATACCACATAAATTCAGTTGCAACAGCCATGATCAAGAAAAAGTGTTTGCACAATAATTAAATGTAAGCTCCGGAACGACCCAAGTCACGTCAGTTACGTTCGATAGTATGTCAAGATCAGTATCAACTCTACTATCTTATTTTCCATAACTTGTCATATAAACTTACATCGATTTGGATATTCGCCCTATTGCAGCTACAATACACCATCTGAATTGTAATGATGAAAAACTACAAGTATCGCAGCGACAAGAAACTGTAAACTAGAATTCCCCTAGACATGTACGAGTATATGCAATCAGTAAATAGTAATTTAGAGATCTATAATGCCCCAAATACCATTTTCAAATAAAAAAAGTAAAGTAAAATGTGGCTGCTCCGTTATTAACGTCTAAGTGTTGGTCGTCTTTAGTCGCCGCGTAATAAAAACATACATCCATACAAACATTAACTAAATGATTACAAATTTGCCTCTTATATTTTCATTTCCTCTATATTTTAAACTTTTTTCACAAATTTTCAATAAAATGTGCATGTTTTATGCATTTTCTTTATACATACACAGCCAGACACACTTGCATTAGTGTTTGCTAGAAAAAGATTTGATTTTCCTTAATGAAATTTAATAAAAACCAACAACACTTCACTACTTTTATATACATACATACATTAGCAATTACATTTTCAAATGATTTTATTTCTAACGCGCTAGATAAATATGTATGATAATTAATTCTTAATTAAAAATTTATATTGGAAAATTTTCACTTGTGCCTAAATACAAAAAAGCGCGGAAACTAAATGACATGCAAAGAAGATCTGTCAAAGTTCTAAATAGGAAGTAGACAAGGCAATATGAAGGAAACAAAATGTACAGGAAACCAATTTTATACAAATGCCACTGGTATCGATAGGTGAACTTTATTGAAAAGTAAATACTATATTGATATGAATTAGTGGATATGAGCCTAAACAAGAGGCTCTAATTTTGTTTTCAATTCAACCCAATTGCGTAATAATTCTCTCCAAATTTGTTGTCCACAATATTGCAATTATTGTCTGGCAATACTGTTATTAAAAGCAAACATTCGTAGAATATACGTAGCGTATGCTAACCATTACGATTGAATGACTCTTTACAGCTGTTATTATTTTCCCCAAATGTTTTACTGGATGATTTGCGATTTAAAAAAGTGGATCTTTAATTTAGTTATTGTCTCTATATTGTTTTTGAAATATTAAATCTAACAAAATAAACCTTCAATATTGCACTGCGTTTGAACAAAAATCCGTGTTCTGTGTTCAGTTGCTAAGAACCATTGCATCGTATGCAATTAAGATGCATGTACAAATGTTAAAACAGTCATTAAAATCAACCTAATCCGTGCGATTTCAGCAAGTCATACCTTTCAGATCCACACGTACTGTGTATTACACAGTGACAGACATTTCCACAACGTCCATGTACATATTTGGCTAAATAATTAAAATGATAAAAACTACACTGGATCACCGAAATCATCTGAGCGATATAAAACTTTACCTCACAAAACTTTCGTTCCATTTCTCTTAAACATTGGCAGCTATTCGAAAAACCCTTAATTTATAAAATAATACCATAGCAAGGACTTAGCTTTTTTATGCATACATTCCGAATGTATACTAGACGGACTCATATATTACCATGAACTTGTTATCTTAACTTTTGGAATATCATAAAAGTGGACAAGAAGAGTGTAAAAGCTTCGGTGTAAACTAAATTCATTCCAATCAAGGATCAGATCAATAAAAATAATGAATATTTCAATCCTTTCGAGAAAAATATATTTTCTTCCTTCCGAATCAGAAGAGAAGTTATGAAAGGGTTGTAATTAAAAAAATTATTGCCTAAATTTATTATTCGGTTTATTTTCTTAATTCAGACATGATGACTGAAATCTAGTCATGAATTGGCATTAGTACTAATAAACTGTGAGCATATGTAACCTTAATCCACAACCAATAACAAATAAATATATGATAATTGGTTCCGATATTTATGGAGGTACTCTCGCAGGCTAGTAGCTACTGTATAAGACTAGCAGTGAGACGGCCGCAAATTAGATTTCCGATCTGTATCTATCATAGGGACCAAAGTGAGGGAAAGCCACCTATTCCAACTAACCTGACCTCTGGTGCTTAATTTTTATTAATTAAATATACATACATAAATTTGTAACTAAATCTGCCCAAAGCGGATGATGTGGTACTATACCCGTTTCCAACACCTATAATGCAATAATTAGAAACATTTTCATTTGTAATAATTGAATACATAAACTGGAATCTAAGAAAAGTTATTGATGCAATTGAGAAAAGCAAATATGCAACAGAAGGCGTTTACGGCACTTTATATAACCCTAGTGGCTACGTCTACACCAATTTGCCAATTATATGTAGACACTAGCAGAATTGAGTACGTATTTTCTCCGAAAATATCAAAAATTGGAAATCTGTTAACAAAAAACTTGCAACTTTTCCAACGATCACATACAAATAGAAAATTTTTATTAAAAATAATACTAAAATTCAATAGAGTTCAAAATATATTGCAACAAATATGCTAAAAACCATCATGTAATTTACAAAAGTCGTTTCCACTATAACTGAACGACCCAAGTCAAGTCAATTACTTTCGCTTGCAAGTGAAAAGAGTCCGTATTCTCTACTAAGCCTACATCACTTTACGCATTGAGGTGGCATATATTATTCGCCCTGAATTCGATGTAACGCGTCTATCTGAATTCAAATGGTTAAAAACTATTGCAACATCAAGACAAAAATGCACCATCAGATACTAAAGATCATTTTCATATGAAGAAATATATTCCTTTTTCACCATCTGAAAACGTCAGATTTTGCATGCTAAAGATCATTTGCATATGAGGAAGTATATGTTATTGTGGGTGCTCCTTCCTCATCGTCTATATGTATATTGCTCGTTGTTAGTCGTTCAATGTTTAAAGCGTACATCCTTACAAATATTTAATAAATAATTAAAAATTTACTTTTTATATGTTGCCTTTCTCTGCAATTTATACTTTTTTCGCTAACTTTCAACGTGATTTGCATATTTAATGCAATTTACCTTACACATACGTACACCCACGCACTCTTGCACCAAGGATCCCTTCAATGGTATTGTTTATTCTAATTGAAATTTATTAAAAACTAACAGCACTTCACAATTTTAATACGCATATTAGCAAATACATACTTATATGTATGTACTTTCATTTGAATTTATTTCTAACGCGCTAGATTAATATGTAACACAAATAATTTAAAATTATAATACTGGGTTTCAAGACTAACCATTACGATTGAATGTCTCTTTACAGATGTTATTATTTTCCCAATTGTGTACCGGCTGATTGGCATTTTAAAAAAGGGCAAATTGTAGGAGAAAGATGTTAAATTTAATTTAGTGATCCTATCGACGCAGCTTTTAAAATATCCAGTCTAACAAAATAAACGTTTGATTTATGTATTGCACTGTGTCTGAAAAAAAATTTGTGTTGTATTATATTTAATAAACATTCTGTTTAAATTAACAAGAGAATATACAACAGGCAGGCTTTTATTCAGTTCCCATGGTGTGGAGTTGCATCGTATGCAGTTAAAATACAGGTCAAAATCAACAAAACCCATGCCATTTCAGCTAGACCTGAATATATCAAAAGTTACTATTGGCGCAATTTCGAAGTAGCAGTTTTTTTACGACATCTTATATGTAGAACCCTAGTAGTTACGTTCTGTCGATCTGTCAGTATTATTGTTTTGCGATGCCTGGGCAAAACTTGGGAACAGTAAATAGACAGTAGCAGAATGGGTGAGTTATTATTTGAACCGGTGACAAAAAATGCAATCTTCTAACAAAAACCTTAAACCATTCCACCGATCATATACAAATAAAAATAAAATGTATTTGAAGCATTAATAACAGGCAACTGTATACCAGATTGATTAAAAAAAACCTGATAAAAACATAATATAATGAACAAGTTTTAATAAATACCAACAGAAGTGTTTTTTCAACCGTCATGACTAACAAAAGCCGTTTGCATAACAGTTGAATGTTATCCCCTGGACAACATACATAAGTTACTTTCGCCAGCAAATGAAAAAGGTTCTTTGGCCATTGTGGTAACAAATATTATTCGCCTACATCTGAAATGGTTAAAACCTATTGCAGCATCAAAAAGAGAGAAACATACAAAAGGCATATATTCCCCATCAATAATTATTACTTTACAGACTTGTCGGATACTAATCATCATTTGCATATCATGAAATATATGAAAAAGTGTCTGTTTCTTTTTCAACGTCTAAAAACGTCATATACACACAAAAGATAATGTTCATATGAAAGAGTATATGACAATGTGTTCGCTCCTTGTTCAATGTTTAAATATTGGTTGTTGTTAGTCGTTCCACGTTGGAAGCATACATCCTTACAAATATTTAATAAATAATTAAAAATTTACTTTTTATATGTTGAATTTTTTGACCATTTTATACTATGCATTTACTAATTTTCAACATGAATTGCATATTTAATGCAATTTACCTTGTATATACACCCACGCACACTTGCACCAAGGCTCGCTTCAAAAAGCTTGTTTTTTATTCGTATTGATATTTAATATAATGCAAGAACACTTCAGATTTTGATACACATTAGCAATTACATTTTCATTTCAACTTGTTTTTAACGCGCTAGATCAATGTGTAACATAATTAATTTTGTAATTAAAAATTCATTTAGGAAATATTTCACTTGTCCTCGAGTACAAAAAAAGGCGCGGGAACTAAATGACATACATACATAAGTACTTATAGGAGCTGTCAAAGTTGTAAGTAGGAAAGAGAACGAAAAGGATACAAGCATTTATATATCAAGCAAACAAGTTTAACAGGAAACCAAGTTAACAATAAGATTTTTGATATCGCTAAGTGAAGTTCATCAAAATCTAAAGTTTTATTTTAGATATGAATTTGTGAATGTGAACCTAAAACAGTTTTGTTTTTTGTGGTTTTTAATTAAATTGTCATCTTGAGCGGCTTATGCACGGCAAAATGATAACAGATAAGCTAATTTTTACATTTGCCATCCAGAATTTTGCAATTAACGGCTGGCAGTACCGTGTGCTGAAACTATTCATGCAAACTGAGTGTCTTTTAACAGCTGTGATTGTAGATTCGTGGTCTTGGATTTAATTTAATTATTCTACAAAATAAACAACGGCTTACTTATTTGAAATGTGTTCAATATAAAAATGTAAAGAATTCTGCTCAAATTTACAAGTTTTCAGCACACAGGCTTTTCGAATATTATTATTCAGTTGCCAAATAATCCTGGTAAATAGTGCAGCCAAAAAAACCAAAATCATATTCAACATACACCTCACGTTTAAAATTCAGCTAGACCTATTGGTCTGTACCATAGAAAATGGACTTTTCAGATCCAAACGTGCTTCCGTTGTACACAGAGGCAGATATTTAAACGGCACCCTACCCCAAATGTACATATGCCGTTACAAGTATATACTTAGTTTTTTCCCTAAAAAAGCTTCTTTATATCTACATATCGGTTGTTATTAGCAAAATAAAGCTGATACTTCTTTTTATTTTTTAAGCTCGTTAGTGTGTTAATAAAACTTTACGTTCTGGAAATATGTATGTATGTATGTACATATATACATACATATACGTATAAGAAAAATGAATTAATTGTATATAAAATTGTCAAAATTTAATATTGAAATTTATTATTTTGGGACACTCTCCCCAACTAATTGTTAAATCAATTTCAGTTTTTACAATATGTATTGTTTTTTGTGGCTTTAGCTGTTCATATTTCATTGGTGGCTATACCAAATCGTCAGAGAACTTTGTTTTCAAACTGCTTAAAATTCGCTGACGATTTTGTTTAGCGACCAATAAAATGTCGGCATACGAACAGTAAAAGCCTCAAACAACAATACAAATCAAAATTTATTTATTAAAAATTATTATTTGCGATAGTCTGTCCAAATCAAAGATATTGATCTACTTACAGGTTGGCATTAGCGTCAATGAAATGTACACATATAAACATTTCTTTTTAAATATCAGAATTGTTGGCGGGATAAATTAGCTCACAAACTGCCAAGTTGCAAACAAAATTGTGTTGAATATAACTGCTTCATCGGCAGTGAGATCAACAGATAAATACACATAGTTATCACTATTTGGGTGGCAGCATTGTATAACCAACCTAACCTACAGTAAATAGTATTTTTTTGGAACTTCCATCCATTAAATATTCATATCTTTAGCTAAAATGCAAAAGATAGTAAGTTACAAAAATACAAAATTTTATTAACGGAATTCTGAAGGCAGCACAAGTTTATAAACCAAAAAGCAGAAGCTACACTTCAAGATCAATATTAATTCGAACAAAGCTGCCATTAGTTTTACTTTTAATTATATATTGTTCTCCAGTAACAGGAATATTGTAAAATTTCTGCTCTAACAAAATAAGAGTACAACTAATAGAAAAGGTTCCACTGACTATAATTAAGAAAATGTTTAAAAACTGTGAAATTAGTTTAGCCGAATGAAAAAAAAAACCATAGACGGGCTTAACAAAAAGGTAGCATATGTTCTCCACTTTCTGAACAAAATCGCTGCAGAATATTTAATAGTTTCTGGAAACTGTCAAAAATTCATGTAATTAGTCCCATCAAACTCGCTAACTTAAAGCGAGTTCAAGTTGAAAATTCTATAAGATTAATAAGGAAGCATTATCTAAAGAATATACGTGTTCAAAAATGTTACATATCTTTACTGTTTAAATAATTGGGAAATTAATAAGAAATCGGGTAAATTTTAATAATTTAATACAAATGAATTTTTACTTCCGGCTGATTGCCTCAGTTATTACGATAATATTCGAAAAACTTAAATATTTACACCTCATAATAAACTTCTTTAATTAATTGAATTATAATCGAACTTCACTGAAATACACAATATTGAAAAAATAGGTACATGATCCCAATGATTTATCAGCAACCGCTGGATACCCCATAAATGCTACTGCAAATGCCGTGGTTAAATAAATACGTTTGCATAAATTGGAAGCCAGCATTGGAACGATCCATGTAATGTCAGCAATATTTAATAACGTGCGAATGTGATCGTAATTTACTACATTTTACTAAATTCCAAACTAAGCCTCCTTCACTTTCGATATTGAAGTCGCATAATTTATTCCCCCTGGACTCACTACTATAATAATGATTAAAAGCTATTGCAACGTCATGAAAATTTAAAAAAGCATTGGACATATAAGTATATACCATCTCCTGTTACTACTTTATAAACCTATTACGTACTAAATATCATTTTCATATGAAGAAATATATTTAAAGGTGGGTGCTTTTTAACGTACTAGTGTTGGTCGTCCTCAGTCGTTCCGTATTAATAGCACACATCCTTACACATACATTTTAATTGATTACAAATTTACTTGTTAATTTTCATTTGCTATACTTTCATTAATTTTCAATACAATTTGCATATTGAATGCAATTTTCCTTACACTTACATACACTGACACTTTCATTAAAGCTTGCAGTTGGTTTTTCTTAATGAAAGTTAAAGAAAACTAACAGCACTGCACTACTTTGATACACAATAGCAATAAAATTTTCTTTTGATTTTATTTCTAATGCTATAGATTTATATTTAACAAAACTAACAACTTACATTGAATTTTTTTTCACTTTGTCGATGTACAAAAAAGCGCGGAAACTAAATATATGTATGTGTCTAATATGCTGGAACTGCCAGACAAAAAATCAAAAAAAAAACAGAGTTGAAGTTACAAGTCCACAGTATTGCCAAACAAGTTCAATAAAAGTGCTGTTTCCCATTAAAAACATATTCATGCTTAGAATATTTGTTTTCATGGCATTAATTTAATTTTAATTACAATTCTCTCAGAATTTCTGCAGATTTCAAAGTATTGTTATCGCCTCCGACAATAAACTATAACCCTTTGTGAGCAAATAGCACTGCCAGAATAAGGTTTTTAAATGGAGGCAAAATAACTGCGTTAAAACAAAACCACCCTTTCTCAATTATACCACAAGTTGTGGAAGATATAACCTTTAGGGTGGGGGGATCTCCTTTGTTCATTTCGTATTAGTGTGTAAAAAGACAATTCAGTAAATAGTTCATTTGAAAAGCTATGGCTTCAAAAACAGCTAATATGTAGTCATAGTGTAACGCATCAAAGCAAAACATGGTGCTTCTACAATGGCTGGAGTATTTATAGATTACGGGTGAAGGATCGCAGCGAAAACAGTCACATGACATACAAATGTTCGAAATATGCCCACAAATTGGAAGAACACACAAAAGACCGCCTATAGAGCTCCGTAAAATTGTTATTGGTTATGGCCAAAATATGGCAAAGAATCGTAGGAACACAGAACAAATTGGAAAACTATAGTCAAGCAAATGTATTTGGAGCAACAGTGGAATCACGTTAATTAAGATCAAATAAGTTCTGTGAAAAAGGGAACAATTCTAAATTTTATTTCTTTTAATATAAAGTTCACGTAAAAAAGAATCGTATTGAATCTGAATATATTACAAATAATTTTTTGACATGTCGCACTTGATCAACAAGAGGGTATTAACTCAAAATTTTTGAATTTTCAGTAGAGTCAAAAAACTGTTTGTGGCCACATTTTAACAGAATTTAAAAATTAAAATATACCATAGGAAGCAAATTCCATATGAAAATATATATATACATTGTTTTTGTTTTAAATTTTACCAATCATTGCAAAAAAATCTATTTTTTGAGTTAACACCATTTTTTTGAAATTTATCGATTTTTTTTTTGGTATTATTTTGAATTATGACGCTTTTGTTGAAATTTTAATAAAATTAAAAAACAAATTTTATCAAAAAAATAGTACCAACTCAAAATACACCCAAATATAAATAAAACAGTTTGATTATTTTTAACATAAATAAAGGCTCAAATCAAAATAATACCTTTTTATGAAAATATACGATTCATACCTATTTCAACTTTTGTATTAACACGAAATAATACCTTTTTGTTGAAATAAAGGTAATCACTACATTATCATGAATATGGTCTCAAAAGTGGTTTTCGAGATGAAAGAGTAAACGGAATACGTTGAAATTTTTACAGTAGATAGATATTGATGTTGTTAGCTGATTTCTTGAAAAAAGCGATATTTTAAAAATTTTGAGTTAATACCCTCTTGTTGATCAAGTGCGATGTCAATCAAAATGATATGAATTTAGAAAATTACTTAATATTGAAATTTATTATTTCGGGATATTCTCATCGTTAAAAGTAATTACTATAACAATTAAATTAAACTAGCGGACCAGGCGAACTTCGCCTCGCCCCAATTTTAAGCCTTCAGAGAAACTTTCTATTTTTTCATGTAAAAAGCCATTAAGGAATAATTTCAAACAAAATTTCATACAAGAACTCGATTTTCGAAATTTTCCAAAATTTTCTTCCATAAAAACCTTCTCCTCGAAAATACGAACTGACAAAAAGTTTTACAGAAATCGGCCCAGCCGTTCTCATTTTATGAATTATTGGATTTTGCCACGCCCCTCCGCCCACCCGCCTGAGTATTCTGAAGGTTTCTTGAAAATTTCGTCAAAATCGGCGCAGCTGTTTTGGAGCCATTACGTTACATACATACATACACACATCCTATTTTATATACATATATAGATTAACACACTTGAAGAACAATAATTTCTGACTTAGGACATTATTTCTTTAAGAGGTTCTAGTTTTTTGCAACAATTAAACGAACATTTTTCTTGAAACAATTGTATTCCTTCCCATTCTTGCAACAAGCTGCTAACAAAGTATCTTTTATAGCTAACCATGGGTATTAATCCTGTATTTACTTTTGTCTGAATCTAAGTATTTTAAAGTGTGCTTTTTTGTAACTCCTCGTCAGTTTGTGTTTCTTTGTAACCGCTTAGTAGCTTTCTGAAAATCCTGATGCAGATTCCGTATTATTATTTTGATCACATATAGCTAGCTGGGGATTAATCATCAAATTCGTATCTATCATATATGTACATAACATCTTTCAGTTTTTAAAATTACATTGCTGTCCACCTACGTATATTCGTCTTCAATGGAGATCTCAACTTCTTGTCGTGTTCCACCTTTAATGGACTTGGCTGGAATTGTCAAGATATTTATGTTAAATTATTCTGCATCTAGTTTTTGGCAAATTTTTTTAAAATACAAAGCTATTCTTGCCATCAATATAGTCTTTGATTCCCTCTAATTTCCCTTTCGGCATTTACCTTCAGAAAAATCTAGTCGTCTTAATTACTTTATAGACAGTAATAGCACAGAATAGCCCATGGTAATAGTATTAAGTTTAATCATTTTGCTACTTATTTCACAAAATTAGCAATCAATCCATTAAAAGTTCTACTTTGACAGCTGTAAAGTGACATTCACTTTGAAATGACTTCAAATATGCAGTATTGCCAGAGGCAATGTTTGGAGTATTTGTATAACAATTGTGGAGAGATTAATGACAGTTGTATTTTAAAAATATTTTCCGTTCCCAGCCCCAGTTTACAATTGTCAGCTTCTGATGATTACATTTTTCTATTTTCTTCTTTGAAGCTGCATTTACGTTACCATTTTCAGGTTTTGTTATGAAATTTATTTTCTTCGTAGATCTTGCAGTAATTTTTCATTGTTGTGGATTTAGTGAAAATGTACGAATGAGTAAAGAAAATATATCAACCGTACATGCATGAGTATATTAGTTTTCCTTGTTCTTGTCTTGTATGCAGTATACGACCATTTGTACCGGACATTGTTTTGTTACTCTTTTCTATTTTTCGCAACTTTCATTATATTGCTTCTTATAATTTTTCTCACTATTTCCTCAATTTTGCACGTAGTATCAATTTGTAATATATTTAATCGAAATCAATTGTATTAATTTGCTTTTAAGAAATTCTCTTATTTTTATTCACTATTATTATTATTATTTGCTTTAAATGTTTTTGCCAATTAAAATGTTCTTGCACTTTAAGAAAACAAACTGCAAAAATGAGTAAATAAGGAATTAATATATTTCTACCTGGCTCTTAATTTTCTAACTGTAAAAGAATTAGGCAAAACCCAAAGAATTCAAATTAAACCTTTCTTTAAATTTGTATAGTGTAAAAGGGGACAAAGCATACAGAGCACGCAAGCCTTTAACCTTTAAATGTGAACAATAGTTTTTTATAATATAATAATTAATTTTTTTGAGATATATATTACTTGTATGAATAATATGGACATGGGGTTTTTAGACCCCATCAGTTATTTAAACAACTATAAATCACCTAATTGTGACAATTCACTACTAAACGCGAATCTATAGAGATGTTTGGACGCGTACAGAAAGGGGATATATTTCTCGGAAATAAGAAAAAGCCGCAAGGGTCTGTCAGACCCCTTCTCCACAGTTAAAGATTTAAAAAGTTAAATATTTTTCATTAGAGTAATAAATAGATTTCTTTAATAATGGAAGCCATTATTACAACTTGGATGAATTACCAACTATTTCTGAATCGTTAAAAAAATTCTTCAATAATCCTTTACCTCGGAAAGATTGGAATGCCTTCTTAAATAAATTTTTTGAAAATAGGTCCATAAATGGCGGTGTTATGTTATAATAATTATTTCGGGCGGTTACTTTGTCCCTTCGATTTCCACGTACGAGTCCATATGCACTTTATTACTTATTATAAAATAAATATTTTTGGTTAATTTAGTTCTGGTACATAAAAAATAAGCAAGACATAATATGAAATGACATCTTCCAATTAAGTTTTAACTCAAACGTCGAGAAAGCGATACAAAAATTACACGGCTGTAATTAATAAATTAGATGTGGCACCTTTGCTAGACCTCGGGACAAAAATTACAAGTTAGAATGAACTTGCCTTTAACCCATCGGTAATTTTTATGTTAGAATAAAGTTTTGATAATGCAAAACTGTTTATCCGTTTTATTCTACCTTTAACTTAAGGGCCATTATTATACCTTAAATTCAAGTTACAATATTGGCCTTTAGATTAACAAAAATCTATACTAAAGATGATTTTTAAGAGCTTTTGGATTTTATTAAAAAATGTATGAAATCTTTATTTGAGTCGATAGAATGATCTATATAATTCAAATGAGGCTACGCCTTAAATGGTTCATATGCTGGATCTAATTTAGACATACTGTCTCCAACATATCGACCGGTATCTAACGAATAAATTCTTCAATATTGGAACCGTTGCGGGGTTGTCCCAATAGACATGAGCCTTAACGTAGGCCCAAAAAATAGTCTAGAGGCTTTAAATTGCACGATCTACCCGGCCAATTCAGTGGCCCCAAACGTGAAATAAACTGTTCACCGAACTCGCCTGTTTCGTGTGCTGTGTGGCATGTGGCACACATGTCAGCCAAGTCGCGCTCTTCTATTTTGGGCAAACAAAATTCTTTTTAATCATTTCACTTTCCTGCTTCCATTGCCTTTGAAAAAGCACGGTACAATGATGCTACCGGCCTACAATCCACACCAAATACGGCAATTTTTGCTTGTTCACGTATTCATTCAACCAAAATTGAGTTTCGTCGCTCAATACAATTTTCCGCTAAAAAAGTGGATGATGCACTTTCTTAACCGAGCCTGCTAGCGTTGCTCGTTTGTAAGTCGAATCATGGTTAAATTAAAAAAAAAATGTGTTGCCAAAAAGAAAGATGCTAAGAAATCACATTTTATATTCAGAAGAGATAACACGCAACAGAAATTAGAGGAAAGTGTAACACGTTGTGATTTTACCTCTTCATCTTACAAATTAAAAAAAGTTTGGTCACTTACATTCATGTGAACCTTTAAATTTGTTTTAATATACAAAACATATGCCTCCTCTAAAAGTAAGCTTGAGGTCTCTTTCAATATCCTTTTAATTTAAATGACGTAAAATTTAAATTTTCCCATATCAGTCTGAAATTGACAGAAAATCTTTATATTTTCATTTTAATGAGAACTCCTTTCTGTAATGCAGTTGAGAGTAAAAAAAATCGAAAATTGCAACTAAAACTTTTACCGAACGATTTTGAAAATGGTTAAAAAAATAAGGTTTGTTCCACAAGATCTCGTACAAGTTCGGACTATTGAGAGCAAAATGAAAATTACTCTCTAAATTTGCCAAAGTTACCCAAAATAGCTGGAACGCAAAAAACCATTTTTGTAGTTCCTGAATACTAATGCTGCTTACTTTTTAAACTAAAATCTATTTAAGTGCTTTTAGACGCTTAAAAGTCATCAAATTATAAAAACAAAGCATTTGCATCATTGTCAATAGCTGTAAAATAATTGAAAAACAAGTGCAAGGAAAAACTTAACAATTGCAATTTTCTTTAAATATTTCTAAATCTTTTAAAAATTACGATCGATTTAAATATTTTTAATTCTGTTTCTTTTTCCAGCTTCTGTTTTTTAATATATTTATTTATAAAAACTAAACTTTTTCTTTTGCTTGCTAAGTTTCCGATAAATCTATCAGTTTCATATGTAAACAAAAAACAGCTGATTGTTAAATTCTTGTCCGAACTTACCCAAAGAAAAAGTTCGTGCAAATTTGTACAGGAAATGAAAAAAATTACTCTCTCAATTTCTCTCTTTTTTGCACAAAAATTGTTATGTGGAACGGTTTTGGGTAACTTTGGGCTAGTTCGGACTGTTTCGTTATGCATGTGGAACAGAGCTATAGTTTCGAGCAAAGCGAATTCGTAGCAGTTAAACATACTAGAACAACAAATACAACTGTGCTGTCGTATCTTTACTGAATGTCAAAAACGACAGAATAAAAGGAACAGAAAAGAAAGCAAAGGAAAATGTTCAAAACATAAAAAATCAGTTCGCTGTCAATTTTTGCTGTTTTGGTTTCGAGAAAAAAATTTCGAGTCTACAAAAATAAAGTATTCAATAAATTCTGATATTTTAATAAAAAAATATAACCTAAAGCTTAAAATGAGAATTAAAATTTTTATATATGTGACAGCGCATAGAAAAAGGGACCTAAGGGTAAAAAAATAAATTTTCACTATTTTGTTTTTGATGTGGACAACATCTGAGCATCGAATGAGATCGATCCCATGCCCCAAACGTGTTTCCTCCCAGAGATATGCGCGTTTTATGAAAGTGATGGTACACCAAAGATACACGTATTTAAATCTTTAAAATGGCTCTCCTGAACAAAACCGGTTTTTACCCTTAGGTCCCTTTCTATTTTGCGCATCACATACATACATACATATGTATTATTTTATAATTATTTCAGATGCTCTTAGTTATAGATTATTTTTTTATATATTCGCTGTGGGTTTCAGTCCAATCTATAAAACAGACATTCGACTAGTGCCAGCCAGATCTTTAAAATTTAAGAAAGTTGAATTTTTATACAAAATAATCCCAGTAATTAATTGAGGGTTGATGTTGAAATATTGTAAACCCATAGTTTTATTCAAAACCATAACAATTGTTCTGCAAAACTAGTAAAAAAACTCACTAAAAATTTTCATTTCAAAAATTCAATAGTTTCACAAAAAAAAAATAAATTTGCGAAAAAATAATTTATAAAAATATATTAAATTTTTAATTTTTTTTTTGCATTTTGCAAAAGCTCTAATTGTTTATAACGATTAGTTGGGGAGAATATCCCAAATAATGAATTTCAATATTAAGTATATTTTTTTATTTATATAAACACAATTACAGATCTTTAATATTTATTGATTAAGCGAGGATACAAGAAAATTACAACTACATATTACAATTTACATTTTACGAATTTCAAATCTGTATTGGGGATGTTTTAAAAGTGTGCATTTGGAATCATACAAAGTTTATTTACATTTTAATCCCGTAGAATTCAACTGTTGAGTTGATGCCCTGTGACTTTTTCCCCCTCAAAATAATTGTGGCTTTACGCAAACGAAGAATATCATCCTCCACGCTGTAGGCGAATACGGGCTCTGCACCAAACAGATTGGGATCGTCATCATGAACGCAAAACTCTACAATGTTGATGGTGATGGGGTCACTCTAAAAAATTAAATGCTTTTCGAAATCAACTTGTTTTATTTGAAACAAATAATAGAAGCTTACATCTTTCGGGTAGGCCACATAGACATCCTGTGCCAGACCTTCAATAGCGGGACGATAAACTTGCTCGCGATGCAACAATTTAGTGGTTGGATTACAACTGGAGGTATCGGCCAAAGCCGAAGCAAACAGCAATGAGCTTAACATTAAACAGAAACTTAAAAAGTTTTTCATTTTTTTATATTCTTATTACGAGAGGATTGTTTAATGCTGCCTTTAAGAGTTGTGGAACAGAACTGATTATATTTCAAAATTCTTTTGCCTTTTATACACAATCAGAATGTATTCTAGCAAGAGTAATCGGTTGCGGTTAATTAAGCATTTCCAGGAATAGCTTACAATACAAGTGGAATTAACACAATGCCAATAAAAGTAATAAAGAGTAAAACAGCTGCACGTTTATTTTTATTTTTTCTCGAAAAGCCCGTATGTATAATTTTATCAACTTTCGCACGTGCTGGAATAGGTGATGGAATAGGCTTGACGTATATTTTACTTATATTTCTTTTTAAAAATGTTTGTGTGGATGTGTGCAGTTTGTTTTTAATTTAATATACATTTTATGGAAACGCAATGTGGCGGGAGGGAGGGGCAATTGTATCACCGCAAATAAAGTTTTGAATGGAAATTTTTGCCATTGAAAAATAATACAGTACACCCTCGTTGAACGCAATACTGAATCACTGTATCAACGCATTTCTCTGATTTTTGCAACTCACAAACTGTTCACAGTAGACCCGTTCGCTTACTTTTCCAGTAAAAACTTTCAGAAAGAGAGTAACGCGAAAGCTTGCAAAAATGCTCTTTTAAATTCTCAAAAATAGAAGAAAAAAAATAAATGAACGATTTACTAGTATAAATTCGTAACTAAAGTAGCTGGCCACGCTATTTGATTCAGCTTTTTTTTAAATTCTCTATTGCGTGTAATTTGAAAATTTAAGAACAATATTTCTTTTCATCGCAAACGTTTAAAAATTCATAAGGAAATGTGTCCAATTTACAACTCCCATTATCCCCAAGTTGCAGCTTAATTCAAATACATTGGCACAAGCTAGACATTATCCCTGATACTGGATGGATGCTATTCTCCCTGTTTATGAATAGTTATTTTCTCATAATATATATTGACTTTGTTCTTAAAAATTAATTTAGAACTTGTGATTTTTTGCAATACGAGTGCTATGGAATTTTTTATAAACTTTAATTTCGTAAACCCAAAAGTGGTGTTCAAATAATTCTTACAAATAAAAGATTCTACTAGTAAAAATTTTATAAAACTTTTATGTCTCTCAATATCTTACGCTCAATTTCTTCACAATCTCGTTAAAAATTTTTCGACTATTTGAACACTTTACAATAACAACAAGTAACAGTTAGTAAATGAGTGCAACTTTTCTAAATAAAAATAATTAGTGCAACTCTGCTGCAATAGTTTTGCGTTTAATTTGTTTTTTATTTCAAAAGTGTTGTTGAATGCTTTAATCAGTGTTGCAATTTTGGAAGAAAAGCGTCAATGTAAAGACAAAGTTACCCTTAGGGTAAAAAATTTATGAAAAAAAGGGTAAAGAGCGCCAAGAGAAAAATTAAAATTTCAACAAACAACAGGGAAAAAAGTTAAAAGTCTGAAAATGCCTCTCAAAAAATGATAAACAGTTAAAAAAATAAGTTAAATAAAAATAATGTTTTATTTTATAATTAGGAGGAAACAGAAACTTAAAATAATTCATAAAAAAGTAAATATAATATTTTATGGAAAAACAATTTCATTTTGAAATGTATCTGTTTCTGGCCACAAATCGGTTTTAATGAATTACTCAGATCTCCTATAAGTTTGATTCGAATTAATTGCGACAACAAACATTTTCTTGCCTATGACCGTATTTTATATGCAATAATGAATTAGCTGAGTTTAAAGAAATTAAAAAAAAAGTAAAAAAATATTAAACTATCATTTCGACATCGGCATTTGAGTAAGGAAACGAAAGAATACGAATAGGAAAGTAAGCCAATTCATAAAAAGGATTTTCCCCCAAACAATCTTTAAAATTGTGCACTTCAATCCAAAATTTATCAGTTCTCTCTATATTCTCCCATTTTTGCAACGGTAGATTTTTTAGGGGAATTTCTATTTTTTATTAGATACAAATCATCAATAAAATTTCGTATTAAATCAACGATATCCACTTCATTATGTTTTAAAAGCTTATCTAGACTAAATAGCGAAATTTTTTTTGTTTGAAAACTTATTTCCACTATTAAATGGGTTCATCGCTTTTTAATGTTTTCTTGTAGTGCTGTGCCGGATAAAATCACTATGCCTGGCATTTAATTCGCAATGCAAGCATATATAAAGCGCTTTAGCAGAATCTTTTGCAGGTCTTAACCAATTTTTAAACACTGGAATAGTGTCCACTTTTTTCGGTATTGTCGATCCATCTAAACTATGATTGCATTAAAATTATGTACAAGAACTCAAAGAATTGTATCACACTTAAATTTTGGCACGCACCATATGCAAAACTGATTTTTTTTTACAAACAATTACAATTATTATCTTGGTGTTTCGGCTTTTAATATTGTAGAAATATAAAAATTAAACTGCTTATTCCTTTTAGGAGCTAATTGTCCGTATTTGTTTAAATTTGACAGCAAATTCGAAGACTTCTAATTAGCTAACTTTTGTGTCGGGGAAATACCGAAGAACATATTAAAAAACACAAAACTTAAAAAATTGCTTTGTTGTTTAAAAAGTTCTTAAATTGTAAAACTCCAAAGTTAAACACTTGTAACAAAAAGCACCACCAAAAGCGTAAAAATTTGAAAAGGCGTCAAAAAATGCCCGTTTTTAAAAACGGCAATTCGAAAAAATAAAAAGGGTAACGAGGCCAAAAAAGCGTCATAAAATACCCGAAAAGCGTCAAAATGGCAACACTGGCTTTAATGTCGTTTTCCACAGGGATGGAGAGAGTGAGCGAGGGAGAGAAAGAGAGAGAAAGAGGAATAAATAACATGGCTTTAAAAACAAGTTAATCAAGGCATATTCATATACATATGGTATGAATTTGCTTTGGATTTAATAGTTCTTCAACTATTTCCTGGAATTGTAGTACAGAAAAAATAACTCATCTAACAAAATACAGCCGAAGAAGACCGACAATTCCAATACGGTACAAGGCTGTCTACAAATTTGCGTTATTATGTCTGTTCATTCGTTCATTTTACTAATTGTTAGCAGTTGTTACTGGAAAATGTTCATGTACTCGAAAAACTTTTATCAAGTCAGTAAAAAAAAACTGCAAAAAATTTAAAAGACAATAAAGGTTTACAAAAGGTCTGTTCATTCAAAAAAAGCTTTTACTAGTAATAACTGGACAAAATTTTAACGAGTAAGTGGAGAAAGAGCTTTTACTTATTGTTATTAGTTATTACTGGAAAATGTTTATGTACTCGAAAAACTTTTATCAAAAGAATAAATAAGAGCCCAGGACATTGATTGACAAAAAACATTTATAAGGTTCGAAAATGCTTTTACTGATTATAGCCAAAGGTATTGAAAGGCAAAGGGCTTTATGACAGGTGTGATAATTAAAAAAAGGCTTTTTTTAACGGCTGTTGGAAAGTGTTAACATGCTCGCAAATTTTTTAAAGAGTGTGAAGAAATTGCTTAAAAATTGAGAGACAAAATTAAAAGGTTTATAAAAATTCTATTTATTTACTAAGTTTTTACTACTTACCATTTGTTACTAGAAAAACTAAACGTACTCGAACAATTTGTAACGAATGAGAGGTAAAAAGTTGTATAGAATTGTTACTAGACTTAAAGAGTTCAACAATTAATTTTTGCCTTAAACGTAGAATAATTTGTTATACACTAATTATTGATATAACATTTTATGAGTTTAATCTATAATAGATTTATATTTGCGGCTATATTAATAATATAATAATTATACATATAAAAATATATATTAAATGGTCATAAGTTTGTTACCTCAGCCAAAAACGATAACAACTGCGTTACTTTACCTCTACTAATTTAAGGGTCAATAATAGAATTTTGCGGTAAAATGGATGTTAGTTAAAGGTACCTTTAGCAAAAGTGGGTGTTAAACTGACCTTTAGCAATTTTCTTATTATAAATTCTCTAAAAAATATATATTTTTTATAAATATGGCTATTCAATTTCCGCCTACTTTGGAATCGTTAAATAATTTTTCAATAATTCTTCCTCCCAGGATAGATTGAAATAACGTCTTAAATAAATAATTTTGAAAATAGGTCCATAAATGGCGGAGCTATGTTATAAATTTTATTTCGGGCGGTTACTTTGTCCCTTCGATCTCTATTTAAATTTCTGTGAAACCAAACTGCAAGCTACACTTTTAAATAAAAAAAGGGTTTTTAAAAATTGGCTCAAAAATGTTATGCAATACTTTGGAGGGGGGACTAATTGCGATTTTGTTTTTCGGAAAAAATTAATGGGACTAAACTAAAAGCAAACCCTTCCAAACAAAAATTTTATTTTAAAAATCAGAAAGTTATATCATATAAATCAATTTTTCGATTTTTTAAATCGGTTCACACACGATAATGTTGTTATGCGTGTACAAATAAATAAATTTGTATTAATGAAAAACTCTTTATTCGTAGCAACAAAATCAATCTGGGGAAATATTTTTAAAATAGGTCATTGATATTGGTAGTGGCAAATTGCTTATGGCCGTTTCCACTATCTCCATTAGCTTTCCCGACAGTATTTTCCCAGTTTAATGAATCAAAAATTACTGAGATCGCATTTGGTTAAATGGAAGAACCATATTGACTGCTAAAATCATGGATGTAAATAATTTAAATTTCTATATAAAAATCCTATCTAGTCCTCCTAATTGACTTTTATACATGTACTTTTTAAATTCTCCAATCATTTGAAGCAAATTGCTTTACGATCAACGTGAATGGTGCGGTAAAACATCCACTTGTTGCCCACAATGCGGCATCATTTCAAAGTTTTCCTTTCACTTGCAGAAAGATTTCAATTGAGAAAAGGGCACTATTGCCAAAATTTAAATTAATGAAACAAAAACGATAAGAACAACAATGCAATGTCGACAAAAATAAAATTTGAAATTGAATATAAAAATCAGCAAATGACTACAAAATAATGAACAACAGCTAGAAAATACGGACTAAAAGAACAAAAATATATACGAAAAACGTCATCAATGAGATGAATAGAAAATTGTTAAAATATTCAATTTCTATTTAAGACGAAACGGACGAACCCTAAAATGGTTTTTATTTTGTTTGATTTAGAGGAAAAACTTAATGCAAAAATAAGCAAAATTTTAATATAATAATTATTTAAGCTCAAGGCGTTTTTTCAATAAGAAATCTTAACAGTTTTAATATTTCAATATGAAATACTGTGATCAGAAAAAAAATATATATACATATATCGCTCCTTTAATGCAAAACCGACATATTTCAAAAAATAATGAACTTGTCAAAATGGAATTTAAGTTTTCTAAATGTTAGATTAGGTTAAATGCTACAGGCCGCCAATCGGTACAAAATATAACAAATGGTCCTTATAGGTCCCTTCGTGTTGCCCGGCAGAAGATATATATATATATATATATATATATATATATATATATATATATATATATATATATATATATATATATATATATATATTCAGCCTATGTCCTCTCCTCAATAGATTCAATTTACCCCCTAATACCGCAGGTCCAATCCCTTGAAAGGAGCTGTCCACATGAGGCGCTTTCTCTATCGAGATATTAGAGCAGTGGCAGAGTAGGTGTTCAACATTCTGCTCCTCCTCCTCGTTTCGTCAGCCTCTACAGAATTCATTGTAAGGGTTTGAAGTGTTTTTAATGTTAGTTTCCATATCGATATCATTTAGTATAAGTTCAATTTAGCTTTAGATATAATTCTGACTTTTTATCATTCATATGAAAGGGATATTGAAGAATACTTATACCTGAGGAATTTAAAAATTTCAAGCTCCTGAGATATGACAGTGCTGCTTCATATAGAGAATATTTTGAAAGTTTTTTGAATAACTTCGGCTAAGCTTCTCATATGATTCCGACTTTTTTCCTACAAATGGGGAGGATATTAAGAGTATTTGTTTAAAAATTTTAATTGATTGTTAAAAATTTTAATTTTGGAGATTTGTCTATGTTGCATCAAAGGAGCGATATGATTCGATAAAATTATTATTTTAATATATTCGACATTTATTATTATTTTTTGAATTAAATATATGATACTGAAAGAGTATCGATATATCGAAAATCATAAACTTCACTGTTTGCTATGGAATTAGATGTTCATATGCCAGCATTTCATTACCAGCTAAACCAAATCGTCAGTGAACTTTAAGAAGTTTGAAAACATGCAACCGTATATACTTTCGCTAAAACAATCAGAAACAATATGAGAATGCTGTAGAGAATTCTCTATACAGAAGGTTCGAAAAGCGAGAATGGTCTTTCATACGCCATAATAGATAACAACCTTGATACGATACAGATAGGCCTGCTGGATGTAAACATTACAAAAAACAGAGATCAAAGTATATAATCTCTTCCATGTGTAATTCCAATACTGCAGTTATCTAACAGAGAGGATACGATCTGCGAAATAAGAGACAATCTGATTAGATTTTCGGGCAAAATTAAACTTATGTGGATACCGGGCTACTCCGGCATCACTGGCAATGAAAAACCAAAAGCAAAAGAAGCCTTCAATATGCCACTAATAGTAGAAAGTACTCATAATAAACGCACAATATACTCTACAGTTTGCAAAAATTTTTCTAATAAACTTTTAAAATTGCTAATTATCTATAACTCAATTTGAATTCATCTTCGTTTTCCGGCTTTCTTTTTACTAACAGGAACTGATGGATTTAGAGCAAAAATAAATAATAAATTTCAATATTAAGTATTGAAAACTATAAACTTTTTTTTTTAAATGGTTTTAGTAGCTTCACTTGTAACAAAATCAATAGATAAGAATGTAAACAAATCTTGAAATTCAATTTTATTTCACATCCAATGGTCATATCGAAACATACTTCACATGTATGTAGAAAAAATGTTTAGGAGCCGAGAGTGGCGGAGCACTTTTATAAAGTAATCATTCATTATCTTATACCATAAAGCCATAACAGTAAGAGTCTTAAAATATAATATGCGTCAAGCAAAAAACATAGATAAGATGTAACGTCAAGTAAAAAGCTAAGGGAATAGGTGAGGGGAAATGAGTACTCCCGATACAAAGAAATAGATAATTATCTGCTATAATAGATTGAGTTTTAGATTAGAGTTTAGCACAAACTAGGGGAAAGGGTAATCCAAGTATAAAGTTATGGTAAATAGTCCGCTATCTGGAAACTATAATGGCAAATCTTTAAAATTTGGGCTGAGTTAATTTGAAGATAAGAAACGAAGTTAATCAAAAAGCTGAGGGATTAGTTGCAGGGGAAGGGGTACTTCCCATACATAGAAATGATCTGGTGTATGGAAAACTATATCAGATGGAGTCTTTAAATTCAGTATGTAAGATGTAACAGCTAGTTTTTAAATTTGACATGAGTTTATTTGATAAAGAAATGCGTCGTTTAGCCAGACACTGAGGGAAAAGCAGCGGAGAAAGGGATTTCGTCATATAAAGTTATTATAAATAATCCGCTATCTGGAAAACTATTATGGAAAATTTTTAAAATTTGGGCTGAGGTAATTTGAAGATAACATGCAAAGTCATGGAAAAAAACTGTGGGGGATGGATTACTGCCCATACAAAGAAATGCTATTTAAAAAAAATAAAAGCAATCGCATTGAAATTTCATGCGTTGATCTGAATACAAGATTCAAAGACAGAAAGAAATCTTAAATAATTCTGCAATAGATATCAAAAGTTATTTAAGACTAAAAGTAAAAATAAAAATATATAGTTAAAAAAATCCCTTTAATCACGTATTTAAAATTTGAACATAATCAAATTGATTTGAATTAGATTCGATATAAGTATATATTTATTTTATGCTTGTCAATTATTTAACTGCATTGTTAAATATACATATATGAATAAAAAAAATTTTTAAGAATATGTGGTGGATGATATTCTGGAAAGAGTCCCGAAGGCATGTTGCATCTTTTTGTTTAACAAAAAAGCGTGGAGTGCTTTCTTCAATTAAATTCAAAGTACATGTGTACAACGAAAAAGCATGGAGATAAGATCCTCGAATTGGTATCTATCCAATGCATGGAACCAATGAAAAAAAGTCTAGATCTTCATGTAAGATTTCACCAAATAAACCTGAAATTATTGCCTCGGTAGGAGCAAAAGAGGAGGCGAAGAGGGTGTTAAAAACATATCAATCACAGTTTAAATTTAATCAAGAAATTGAATTATTGGGCAAAAATTATGTAGCTCGATATACCTTCATCACTAACTCAATTTAACAGCTATGAAGAGAGCTATAAAAAACTGCATGCCACCTAAGGTGGCATATAATTTCATCAACTTAATATGCCTACTTCAAATGGAAAAAATACTTTTGTAAAATTAGAAGCGCTACTATTATGTGGCTTTTTATAAAATAGAAACTATTTTATACTACAAATAAAATATATATTTTTGGCAAACAAATTTCCGACATTTTTGCCACTCAACTTTTTTTTTAGTTATAAACAATAGAAGAGACCAGCAAATGTAAACAATACAATTTGTGTGTATTTTTATTACTTGTGCAGCTTAAATGCATCATTGAAAGAACACATAGAAAATGAGAAACAAATGAAATTTTCAGGAGCATTTTTGGGGAATTCTAAACATAGAAACAGACACTTCTGGCTGCTTAATAATAATTTAAAAGATCAATTGGAATTTTTATGCATTTTACAAAATGTGGTTTCGGGGTTGGGAGGTATTCAGTAAGAAAAACATTAAGTTTTAATTTAATCTATATAAAATGAATTACTTTTTTGATAATCGTCAGACTTAATGCAATATTTATTTACTATGAGTCGTTGCTGCCTCCATAGGTTAAGAGGTGAACTATGTTGGAACAAAGCCACAGCTTTATAAAGTGTGATCCAAATACAATTACCTTTTTACAAATTAAATGAAACCAATTAAACTTAACGTCTATCGATATACGAATAATATCGCTTCATTAGAAATAGCAAATATTCCCATTACTTATTGAGCTTGTGATAGTCATGTGAATATCGCGGCCGGCTTCGCAGTGAGTTGTCCTGTTACTCTAGTTTTCCAGCATTTTGTTCACGATTTCTGATTCAATTTCCCGAATGGCACGGATGGTATTTACCTAAAGGCTGTAGATCGTTTCTGAATTGTTCGCGTAGCATCGGTCAGTAGCCCACAAGAAAAAGTCCAAAGGGGCTCAAGTCCCAGTTCCGATGTTGCTAATGGACATCAACAACACGGCTGAGAAAGCAATTGCCGAATTTATTGCGATGGTATGATGAGCTGTGTGAAATGGTGTACCATCTTGCTGAAATCAAAGATTATACAAGTTCATATCTTCCATTTCAGTGCAAAAAAATGTCCGTAATCATGGATCTGTACTTCAGTTTTAGGCAATAACTTTGGTCACTCTTAATATGTTGATTATGTTGTTAATATAGCAACGCTTGACCAGAACTATATTGAAATTCGTTCTCGGTTTAAAATAGAGTATAAAATTTAAGATGCCTTAATTAGAATAACAATAATTTTAGAATAAATAATTACATGAATGTAAATAATATTTGCTGCAACGGGGGGAAAAGGTAATTCTGGAACCCTGTGTGATACTGAAAAGAGTAAATTAAAACGGGCAAGACTGAGACACTTCTAGCCTCTTAAATATTTACTTATAATTCCCTGGTTGTACAAGAATCGAATTACATGAAAAATGGATCTTTCCTCATATCGACGAATTGAGCATTTTCAGTTTTTTCCTTGACGACGATATCTGAAAAATGGAATCGACAATCAAGTCACATCCATTCATAAATTTAGTTGCATTTCGGGAAGTCGTATGTGTGATAAAATTAAAATCAAGAATTTGAACTTGTAACTTCACCATAACTTAGAATCGGAAAAAATTTCACCTACGAGGGCGGGTCAATAAGTTACTACTTTTGAATTTCCTGCCTCTTCACTCGAACCAAGGTTGTCCTTGATAAAAACTATAGAAATTTCGCAACACTAACTTCAATGGCAAAAAGGGGTTTCATTGTTGAGGTCTCTATACTTGAAACAATTGAAAAATTTCAGTATATGGGGTTGGCCGATCAGAGACTGAAATTACGAGAGATTATAGAGGTTTTACGCATATAACATGGCTCAGTGGGTTCGATTTCAAATAATCTCTTGCGTAGCTTTGTGCAAGATGGCTGCCGCATTTGCTCACAATCGATCATGAATGCAATCACCTGACAACTATGCAGGAGTGTTTGGTACGTTTCAGCTGCAAGATGGATGAGTCTGCGCCGTTTCATAATCGTGGATCCACCACAACACACCAGAGACCAAACAGTAGTCAAAACAGTTGGTTTCTCAGAGTAAATAGGCTTCTCGCAAGCGGTGCACAACTTCAAGATAATACTCCTACTTAACCATACGACCATGTGGCAAGAACTCATGATGAACTACGCCACGGTAATCAAAGAGAACAGTAAGCAAAACCTTGATATTTGATTGAACTTGGCGTGGTTTTCTTGGTCTTCGCTCTTCCATTGGGACGATTAGACTTTGGTTCCGATGTCATAACCATTTACATATTTTTCGTCACCAGTTGTGACCCTTTAAGCAAATCTGGATTGTCGTCAACGTCATTCAACATTTATTTTTTGTTCAAAGTTCAGGTGTTATGTCTGTCACAAACAAACTCATCTCAAGAACATATGTTCCAGACAAGTGTGCCTACATACAAAGAATCTATAATCGAGTATATTATATTGAACAGACCTCGTACACACACATACATATTTCAAATTTCAGTTAGATTTTTTATTACGTTTTATATTGAGATGAAAATATTGTTCCATTATGTACTGAACAAAATAGTTTTCAAAAGCTTTTCCCATATCGTCATAATTATTTATACCTCCTTTAATTGAGTCACGAGATTTATATGCAGAGACTTCTAATTAAACTGAAGTGTTCCTAGACATTTAAAAATATAGTTATGCACCAAATGGAATGCGGTGATAAAAATATTCTCTTTATTTTAGTCTTCATCTATTTCGGTGTTTCACGGGGTCAAGTTTATACAGAAAGTTTTCACATTCATCCTGTATGTATTACTTTTGGTATTTGAAATTCGTACATACACACATATGTAAATATCTTAATTTTTTGTTTTTGTTTCTTAACTTTATTGTCTGTTTCCTGATTGTTTCAAATATTTATTTATAGTTGTTTCCTAAAAAGAAGGACAGGAAACTAAAACAAAAAAAAAAAAAAATGTCAATTCATTTTCTTGTTACAAATGTATTCATTTTACTTCTGTTTTAAAATTAATTTATTAAAATCAGCTGAGGGAAAGTATTTTATGCATTTGATTAAAAAAAAGGGAAATTGGATTTATTTTCAAGTGTTTGGATTCAGTAATCTTTTAATAACCATTGAACAAGTGCTCCAACTAATTTGTATAAAAGGGTTACCCGGAATTCATATAAAGTTTGATTTTGGAAACGAGTATAAAATCAGTCAAGCGCGACTTCCACCTGCCCCACCAAGGATTAAGTATGTCCGTTCAGTATTTGGAGAAAATAATTTGTGCAATATATGGGAGAATCTATACATAATTCAGATGTCCAACTCCAAAAGTATAGAATATAAAATTTTGATTTATTTTATTTCTTGCTCTTTTTGAAGACCAAGTTGTCCATATTTTGTGTTTTGCGGCTTCCAGGAAGAAAGTCTATGAAGGACATATAGATATAAATGTGGGAGGAAAAACATTAACAACGAAGCAAAGACAGTTAGACATATACATTTAAGGACAGATGGACGGAAGCTCAAGTATTAATTGCAAACTTTGGCATACGATATCAAAATCTCGAAATTTGCCGCAACAGGCTTAAAGGCCATAACAGGATTCAACTTGACAGGATCAAGAGTTTTTCTGACTTCCGTTAGCGTAGCGTTATGTTCATTGTTGTTAGATTGTTTAAGTGATAAAGATATAGCTGCTCAGTGACAGTACTGTCAGGGATTGATACTGTTCTATGCTAATGTACAACAAAGTGCCCTCCTTCGTCGGTAATATTTGCAGAATCGTAGGCGATGGCTACAAATACAGCTTAAGATAGTTAATGAGCCTACTTGACACAAGAGGCGCTGCAGCTGTTCTATAAAAAAATAATAAAAAGCGTAATAGTAGAATTGAAGAAAGAATATAAGCTCTCTCTCCGTCTTCTTATTTCACCACCTGTCTTCTCTACACCCCACGGGGGGTACGGATTATAAATCCTGTCTTGGGAGCTTGGTGTTGTGCTTCCTGGGGTATAGGGTTGTCATGTTTCCGGACCTAGCCCTTTTTGCTTATAACCCCTAAAAACTTGTATGTTGCTACCTAATCCCTGAAATAATAGGGTAGCGGCTGCGTATGCAAGTAAATTAAAGGTATAAGTGGGTTCACTCGGTCATCCGAATGGGTCATATGGTCTTTCCAGACCTTGACCTTTGGCCACTTACTCATAGAACTTACTATGTTACTACCCAACCCCTAAAATAGTAGGGTAACGGGCGTGCATATAAGTATTTAAGGAAATAGTTTTGCCTATGCTTGTCTGGGCAGAGGTGCTACCGATACCTCAGGTTTGCACGGGACCTGAAATCGGAGGCTGACCAGAGATCCTGCCTACCCTGCTACGGGAACCAGTAGCCTCAAGGACTTGTCCTAGGTTGGTTGTTGGTTATGGGTCGGATGAATGTGTCTGCAATATGGTGCTAGTGATCCTATTGTAGATGCTCTCTTCAGTCCATATATCTCTGTGTGCTGTTGCTATTTAACAGAGCTGCCCTGACGGTTGCAGTTGGTGAGTGGTCTATTTGAGGCGGACTTTTGCCATTGGTTTCCATTGGGGTGGTAGGAGGTTAGATAGTTCCAGCAGTTTAACAAGGTGTCTGTACATGGTTCTGCATCCTATACCGAATTTGCTACCATGTCGTCCTTATCCGGGGCACATGTGGTTCCTCACCCCGGATGTACCTCGGAAAGGGTCGACGGGGACGTTAGTGAATGGCTTTATTCAGCCTGTCTAATGACAGGTACAGACGTAAATCCTTCACATATCTTTCCTCTCTAAACTATCCCTTTCACAGAGAAGGAACACCTTAAGTAGTAGGCATCATTTCGCTTAGTGTTTAATTAAAATTTAAAAAACATTAAAAAGATCCGAATTTTCACTACATCCGGAACTTATTGACATCTTTGGAAGTTCTTTTCTTTCTGGGATATTTTTTTATACTTTGTAAATGCTTCTACATTTATGATGGACTCAGACGAAGTGTTTTCTGTGGTAATAATTACTTTTAATGCATTATTGGTAAAAATAGGAGAGAATTGACGAAAGAAAAATCACAGGTCTATCGGAAAAAGCGAGTGTTACAATTTGCCCAATTAACTCAGAAAATAATCTAAATTTTTTTTAGTTATGCGCTTTTATTTCAAAGAAAATTTTATATAAAATAATTTTGTTTAACAAAAGTGCTCAACATCAAGGTATACATTTTAAATGATCGTTTAAAAGAATTTAAATAGAGATCAATTTTCCTTTCTATTTCTTGACAAAATTATTTCTACGTATGACGGCTTGTCTATGTGCTTTGGCTATATTTATGTACTTGTTGATCACCATTTGACCATCTGCTTACCCGGCCGTCTTTTTTGAAGCACATTTTTCTAGTATTAAATAATTATAATGGGCGACACTATAATATAATGGAGATCATTATGAAAATATAAACTTTTGAAATGTCGGGCGGAACTTGTTGCTGTTCGAGGGAATGTTATTATTCTTGTTGTTGTTGTTGCCCAGTGGCATGCCTTTTATCTGCTGTTTAATAATATATTTCATCTCTAATTGCATAAATGGTTCTTCTTATTGTTGCTATTACTGTCGTCGTCTCTTGTTTTTTATGTGGTGTTGCTTTGTGTTGTCTTAAGCAAAAATTTTTAAGTGTAATGATGCTGCTATTCGTTATAACTACCACCGCCCAGTATGAGGTATAGTGTCATGCCATTTGTATTGTGTTTGGAATTTTTTTTGGGAATTTATAGTGGTTTTCTAAAGTAAATATTTATTTAAGAACATGACTTTTTTTCTGTATTACAATATCTAATGTTTGTACATTTTCTTTATGGCTTTTTGATATCTCTGTCGTCTAGTTCCGAAAAACTAGAAATTTATTTCTGTTGATAAGTACGTCACAATATAATTTTTCCTCATATGAATCTGTTGAATGTGTATCTGTGATTTCTAAGTATAATTGTGTATGGGTGACTGAATCTTTTCGTCTGTTGTTACTCAATAACATGTTTCGTTCACCTAGTAAATTTTGCATCTCCATTATATTCATCCAGTTTAGTTTTCATATTTATTCGGAACGGGAAATACTGCTGCAAACAGTTCAACTATACCGGTCGTTTCTTAATCCAGCTCATCAGTCATTTGCCAGTAATTTATTGGCAAAATATTTTCGGACATTGTTAATTTATTGTTTTGGTGGTTTAAAGGATTATCGTTAATCTGTCACATTGTGTTAATTTGAAATTTCTGTTGTTCGCTTGGAGGCAAAAATTCAATTAATCAAAATGACAAGTATCAGTGTTATGGTAATGAATTTTTTTTTCGAATTTTTGAGAAATTGTTTTTGTTTAGTTTACCATAAGAAATAATTCGTAATAATTTTTACAATTAATTTCAAGTTAATATGGTTTATAATTAAAAATATTTCAATTCAATTTACTATATAGAAATAATTGTTATTTTTTTTTTGTTTGTGCAAAAATTGTGAACAAGAAAAATATTGTATGATACACATACGTATGATCGATACATTTTGCAATAATTATTTATTAATCATACGTAACCGGTCTTAAAGGGCATGATTTCATTAAGAAGATCTTTCATGGAAAATCATAAATATGCGTGTTTGCCATCCGGAAATTTGTCACTGGAGGTTGTTCCCTTTTGTGATCCTTATTCATCAAATTGGAAGCGATCTCCCAAATGTTGTGATAATAGGGCTATTATGTGTTTATGTTTAGAAAAGTGATTAAATTTATATTAAAATACGATGATTGGCATCGACTTGCTGCTGAAAACGTTACAAAGTTTGCGATTAATTTCTTCTAAAGTTAAAGTAATAGTATCAGCTCTTAATTGAATTGAAGGAATTAATGTTTTCATGTAAATTTAATGATATATTTTATTTTAATAAAAGACATCATTTTTACAAATTATAAGCGAACTGCATGTAGTCATTAAATATTCACCCAGTAGACCGAATTAGTTCTAGGCGACTGAATATAACATTCCGAAAAGTAGATATTTTAATTATCTAATAACTGCTTTATCTAATAACGGCCTGTTCCTTGATGTCGAAAGAAAATTTAGGCCAACGAAAGTCAGTCACTCACTTTTGTTTAAAAAAAACGTCCCACTGTCTTTTGACTTATCGTTCGCCTAGTTTTACATTTGTAACTTAAGTCATTTGATGTAATATAATAATAAAATACATTCTTAATATTGAATATTTTCAAACTTTTTAAAGTTCACTGATGATTTGGTTTAGAGATCAATGAAATGTCGTCATTTCAACAGCCAAAGCCACAATAAACAATAATACATTTTATAATAAAAAAATAATAATCAACAAGTTCCTCCTTTTTGGAAAGTGAAAAATAAAAATAAATAAATAAGAAGAGCAAAACAATGAAGCAACAATTGTGCATCTACTAAAAGTTTTTTACTAATTATTACCACACAGACAAACATATAGACAAACATTTGGTCTAAAGTTAATTTTATTTTCAGTAAAAATTTTTTTATTGCCGCAATTAATTATTAGTTTGAGTCCTTAGAATACACGAAAAAATGGTTATATTTTATAATTAATGTGCTGTGTGAATCTATGGAATTCCTTGTAGGTCTGCCTGCAGATCAATAATTTACTGTTTCAATGAATTTGGTTACTGATAAATAGATTTTGATTTTTCTTTGCAGATGGTACTGGAAAGTTTTCATAATATTTATATGTTTTAAAAAACAAAATTATATGTTTAAGTATATTTTAAGAGAAAATATATGATATACCGCCGATCTATTATCTCAGCTAATGTCTAATTTTTGCCAATGAGTTTGAATTCTTTTAGGTAGAATTTACTATCCAGGGGACAGTGGAAGTTTGCGTAAAGGAACAAATCCTAAATAGTATATTCTTGTTTGCAAATTTTAAATAAATAAAGGAGAGTTAATAATAAAAAACAATATTTGTTAAAATTTGCCTCGAACAACCCTCGTGTAAGATATTTGAAACAGCTGAATAAAACAGTGCAGCTACTTTAGTTACAAATTGTTAGTAGTAAAACATTTATTTCCTTTTTTTTCTATTTTAGAGAAATTGCGAATGTAGTTTTGTATACTTTTGCGTTACTCTCGCGTTAGAATTTTCTAATGGGAAAGTAAAAGAAAAAAGAAGATCATCTAATGTATGGATATAATAACTTAAATCAATATCTTTTTGGATGTCACTTAATGCTTTAAATTTAAACATTTTCATCTGTCAGTTGCTGCTGCTAAATGTTGATTTTTAAATAAACATTCTGATATTTTTTTACATACAAACATAAATTTGATGAATATTGGTTTATATGCGTTCATAATCATTCTCATATAAGTGACTTCTTTTGACGTTCATATGTATGTGGTCACACAAACGACAACAGTGGCACGGAAATTTAAATAGAAATATTTACTTTTGCATTCCCATTGGTGTTTGTTCGACATGTCGTATTGAAAGTTGAAGCCGCTAAGAATGGTTACAGACGAGAATGTGCGATGTTGTGGGAGAAATTGCAAAGAATTAATAATTAATTAATTGAGAAAAAATATAATACGAAGATTAACAGCTTGGTAATCGGGAGTTACAGCATGCAAATTATATCAAAATTAGTTTTCAATATGTCTCTATATATAATGGAATTTTTTATTAAATGTTTAGCATTTTTAATCGAAAAAATGTAAACTTAGTGTTAATTCATTTGGTAAAAACTCGTTAGGAGAGGATCATGCAATCCTAAAAGGAAGTTGATTTTTTATATGTTAAAATATTGAACAGTTTTCTGATAAAGATTCGCCATATATTCGTTGTTATTGGAAAAAGTATTTTTAGTAGACTAGTAGATTAGAGCCACCCTAATATGTTCGATCTAGCCGAGTTTTACATTTTTACATTCATCTAAGATGTTTGAAACATCTTTGAAGAACGTCTAGTAAACTAAGAATATGTATGGAAATGTGGGGGCGTACTGTAGTGGTTAGAGAGGATTAAAAAATTTATTTACATGGTTTATCGAGTTTTAAAATTATGAATCCTCCAACCTCCCCTCTCACTGGAAAAGAGGATAACATCATGACAAAGGTCATGTAGCAACCAACCACCACCTGAGGAAAAAGGTTGCAATCAAAGATTAGCAAGGTTCCTCACCACTACACCGAACATATAGTGAGCATTGTTTCTAGGCAGCCCCATTATCATAGGACCTGCTATAGCAGACCAATCATTTATTTAGCTGGAACAACAGCCGATTGACGAAACTGATAGAAAGGAAAATACCAATAGACTGGATAAATGCTTTGTGGAAGCCCAAGAGGTGTAATGGATAAAGAAAAGATTTGTAGAATATACAGGTCCTTGTACATGCAGTGTAATGATTTTTTTCCGATTAGGGTTTTATTGTGAAACTTGCAGTGACCAATTTTTAGGTTAATAAATAAATAAGTTTCTCTTTTATTTATGGCTTTAGGGGCAAGATAAATTATATCCTAGACTGTGTCGCCTTGCAAATTTGTATGTTTGAGAAATATCGAAGTTGTTATTTACGTTCCTAGCATCTGAAAGAAAACTTCCGATTCAGAGAATCTAGTCCATGCTAAAATCTGGGGAAACTATCCAATTTGGAACTTGTTTGAAATCTCAAGCTTTGGATCGTATTGACTTAATTATCGTTAATTCAAGTGAAATCTTTTACCAAAAAAACCGACTTCAAAAATAGTTTGTATCAAGATTTAAATAACTTAAATAACAATGTATGCATTATCTACTGAGATAAACCCAGTGCCAAGACAGATGTTAAGAGCAAGATTTAATTTAAAGTTTCAGTCATTTTGACACCAGCTTTAAAGATCTCAGTACGTAACACGTCTATTAATATTTCAGTTATTGGACACTTTTTAGAAACCATTTTGAAGGTCGGTGCAAATTTTTGTTAAAAAGATTGTATTTTACGACTCCTCTTGCCCCCGTTTCCATATTGGAAAAACGCGAAAAAATACGTCTTAATTATCAATTACTCTTGTATCAAAGTACTCTTGGTTTCATCGTTTGTTGGCTAAAATGTTAAGCTTTTCATATCAAAAAACATTTCCAAAATTTGTCCACAGATGAGAAAACATTCGTTGGAAGCAGTGATTTTACGAGCTTCAGAAAATCGGAAATTACCTTTAATGCCATAATTAGACTTGTGTATTTTTTTAAAGAGATTCAATCATACCACACAATTTGAAAAAAACTTATATGGAGTAATGATCGATAATTTGTTGATAATAGAATATGCACAATGTTGCACAAAATTATGTGCATACGTGCAACATTTAACAAAATTCTAGGATCTAATGATTAAATGCATGTCAGACACCGAACATTAACATTGTTGTATCAATTTTATACCCAGTCAATACGTTACTGGAACTTATTACCCTCAAGCATTCAGTTCACCAGTAAAGGCCTCTAAATAGCTTTTTTCGCTAAAATATATTTTTGGATTATGAATTTTATTATGTAAATTAAATAATTTATAAATTGATGATATCATTTGACCTTTTTATTTTTATAAATTTGTAATTAATTTGAGTTTGAGGTCTTCTTTTTTATAAAATGCAATATATTTGTATTTTATGATTTTTCAATAATTCAATACCCTGTGGGTGTCTTCTTCAGGAAATCAAAAAGATTTTGTTGAAGATTTTTAAAAAAAGTAACATCTCAAATTCAGAGCAAAATCAATTTTGCTGTATTCCAAAAACTTTGTGCAAAGGCGTTTAGGAAAAACACTTCTCCTGTAAACATTTGGCAGTTGAGGCACGACAAAATCTCCACTTTTTTGAGGTCGATAAAAACGGATGTTTCTAATTTTTTTTCTCCTGCAATTATTAAGTCCCTTAATTAGTACGAATCTTTATCTTTAAAATCCTGAGGAAATGATTTTACACAAATGTTAACGTTCATATAATTTTGTCTTCATTAATTGTATTTTCATTAACATTTTTTACTAAATGCCTCCTTACAAGTTCAAATTTTGTGTAAAACAAACACCACACGATTAAGTCACTTTGTACAAGGACACATGCGACACCAATCCAAACGCAATGTTTTTTGTATCACTCGACATTTAAAGTACTTCGTAGATGAATGTCAAAATTTTTTGAAATTTTTTTTAATTCTTTTTGTCACTGCCCGTCATTGAAAACCATTGTGTTTTTGATTTTATTTTCTTGTCTATATTTTATATATGAATTTTATTTCTTTTCCTCCCTCTTGATACTTATTTTGCTTATTTGAACTATTTTAAACGATAAATATGTATATAAAAAGCAATTGTAAATATTTATTTAGTCTTTGTACAATTTTTATAGTTGTTTAATAATTTTTCCTGGGTTTTCAATTTTCTACTTTTGTTTTGTTCACATTTTTTACATCATTTATGTATGTATGGTATGTATGTGTGTGTTGTTGCCATTAGAAATACATCATTAAATAGTTTGTCATATTTATTCACTTGAGGACTTTCATTTGTGCACAATGTGTGAATGGATGAATGTTTGTATTTTGAAATTATAATTTTTTAGACAAAATTTATTGCTGTTTGCTGTCGATAGAGGTGAAGAAAATTAGCAACAACAACAATAAGACATCATAGGTGTTTTCTTAAAATTGATGTAAACATAGATAATTTTAAAAATATAAATGTACGAATACACATGTTGAATTATTGTTAATGAGGGTCGCAACATCTTAATATGATAAAAATATTCAATAGAGACACACACACACTTTTGCACATACTCACACATACACACACACTGATCTAATTAGATGAACAAAATTTAATGTTGGGGTATAAATCTATTTTTTAAATATACAAACTTGCAAAGATATTTCAACGTGTCTGCAAAAGCACACCGAGTCCTTAGCCAGAATCGAACTCTCGACCTTCATATTGCTACGTCTAATAAACTAAGGGCATCTAGTTCATGTCTGCATGCATGTGTAACAAATATATAGTAATCATTTGCTTATATAATTATATATATTTTTTCCGGCTCGATTTCAAGTTCGAAATTTCTCAATTTAGGTTTGCGATTGTTTTAAAATTATATTTATTAGATAAGAGGTACGGAAAGGCTAATTGGACTAGCATAATGGAACAGTGCTGTTTTCGATGGTCCATACATTATGCCCGATCAAAAAAAAAAAACCAAGGATGTCAATAACATCCATTGCAATGTTTGATACGGGAGTAGTGAGTATTTTTAATCTTTCCAATGATTTTTATATGAGATTGTCATTGCAAAATGTTCTCTTGTTTAGGTCCTGTTTATTGGATATAAAATTTTGTTAAAGAAGTCATGAAAAAATTATTTCTTAGAAGTACTTCCAATGCTAATCGGCAGTATATTTTATATTGTACTGCATATGTAAATTATTTTGCTTTTATATTTAATATTTGTTTACACAATTAAATTTTTAATTGGTAAATATTTCTGTCAATTGGATTTGAGCTCGAACATGACACTTTTAAATGTCAATGACCTCAAAACCACAGTCACATGATTATATAAAACAGTCGGGCTATTAAGTTAACATATACATACTTATATACACAAGGTAAGTGTAATTGTAATGTAATGGAGGTTTGGCCCAGGATGTCCCTTTGCACTGCGACCATTGTTGATCTATTGTGCTTCCCCTGTCCCTAGCAGTTTAATACGTTCGCAAATAGGATCTGCTCCTTCAGTGGGAGCACTAGCAGATCCTCTTCACTCAGCGTATATGCATGTAGAGTCCTGTGTCTTCTGTGGCACAATGCCCCACAATTTGCTATCAAGTGTTCCATCGACTCCTCATCTTCACCGCAAAATCTGCAGATGTCCGTATCAGATAAGCCCATTCTGTATAGGTGAGCTTTGCATGTGTAATGGCCTGTCAGCGCCCCTACCAGCGTCCGTAGGCTTTTCCTGTCCAGTCTTAGAGCCAGATCCACCCTTCCAGCGTCAAAGCGTAGAAATTTCTTGGAGTGACATAATACATTGATGTCAATCCAATGTTGTGCAATCCTGGACGATGTCCATTTCGAAATCTCCCCTTTAAGGAGACTTTTGTTGAACCCAAAAGAGGGGGTGGGTCCAATGAAGTTCCCCCCAGCCCCTCTTCTCGCACAGATGTCCGCCATCTCATTCAGTCTTGTTGAACCTTCGTAGTGAACGGACGTATTAGCGGAGTTTTTTCTTACATACTAAACAAACAAAAATTACAAAAAAAATATTCGTAATAAGTACTGATTTGTAATAAGTACTCATTTTGTGAAATTTGCTTTATTTGCACTAATAATATTTTTCATATCATCTGAAACAACAAAAGAAACAAAAAACACAAACAAAGTGACTGAGGAATACTCTGCATGAGTACCTCAAAAACAAAAAATTGTGAAGTGAGTTCTAACGGCAGAAATGCCTATTTTACTGTGAGTTCTGAAGCTCTTAATGCGAACAATAAAAATAAAAAAATTGATGATAGTCTTTTTCTAACGGCAAAGCCAATCTTACGTGAGCGATCAAATTCGCTTACTCCGATGCCAAGTAGTGATTCTATAACATTACCGCTGCCTAGTACATCTTTATTTAAATCAGCGCCATTATCCGCTCCGGGCTCGTGTTCATCACTTAACCCAGTTATCACTATAGACGATAATATTCAGAAACCTAAAGTGCCTGTCGGAATGGACAGATATATAACAGTAGTTAAGCGCGGGCGAAGCCCAAATTCATCTAAAATCTCATCTGTTCCGAAGATATCCAGGGACAACGACGCCGCCTTAGCTAACCGACAAAACCGTTTTAAAATTTTGCAAGAAGACAACGACAAACCCGAAGTGTCCTCGAAAAAAACCTCCAAACCACCACCAATCTATTTGAGGGAAAAGAATTCGAACAGACTTATTACAAAATTAATCTCGGCCATCGGTGAAAAGGCATTTCACATTGTTCCAATAAAACGTGGTAACATTGATGAGACAAAAGTTCAAATATATGATGAAAAAGACTTCCGCAAAATGGTCACTGAATTTGAGAAAAATAATACAAGTTTTTACACGTTCCAGCTTAAGAGCGCTAAAGGCCTACAGGTCGTACTGAAGGGCATAGATTCTTACGTTGTCCCTGCTGAAATAAAAGATGCTCTCACCCTCCAAGGATTCAAGGTAAAAAATGTATCCAACATAATAAATAGGGAAAAGATCCCCCAACCTTTATTTCGCGTTGAACTGGAGCCTAATGATATTAAATTGAAGAAAAATGAGACACATCCTATTTATAACTTAAAATATCTCTTATACCGGAAAATCACAGTAGAAGAACCACACAAGCGTTCAGGACCCGTACAGTGCCATAACTGTCAAGAATATGGCCATACGAAAAGTTACTGCAAATTGCCTACTGTTTGTGTTGTGTGCGGTGAATTGCATGATACTGCTATTTGTAATAAGTCGAAAGATCAAAAAGAAAAAAAGTGCAGCAATTGTGGAGGTAATCACACTGCTAACTACAGGGGATGTCCTGTATACTCTTTCGTTAAAAAGGCTATGAGTCAAAAGCCTAAAGTTGTCCCAACGCAAACAGGAAATACGTTCTCCACCACTTATCCTGTAATGGCCCAACCAATCACTACTCAAGTATCGTATGCTGACGCTGTGAAGATCAACTCTGTTCCCATGCAAAAAGTGTCACCACCAAATAATTCAACGAATGCAAACGCAAGCTTTAATTTTAGTCGCCTCGAAAGTACTATTGATAATTTGGTGCAAACCATAAACAACTTTACAACAAATATGACTAGCATGATGCAAGAAATGCTGCGAATGCAGAACACTCTGCTTCTAGCATTAGTTAACAAGCCATGAACACGTTAAAGTTATGTTTCTGGAACGCAAACGGCATTCGCCAACATAAAAATGAACTAGAGCACTTCCTCACGGTGAAGAATATTGATATAATGTTGGTATCTGAGACTCATTTGACTTCGAGAAGCCTTTTTAAAATGAGTGGCTACACCTTATATGATACAAAGGACCCGAGAGGAAGAGCATGCGGAGGATCAGCAATTCTAATAAAGTCAAGACTCAAGCACTATATTCTTGAGAACACTTGTGAAGACCATCTACAAGCAACAAATATTTGCATCGAAAATTTTTGTTCAAATCTTGTGATATCATCAGTTTACTCCCCTCCCAGATTTTCAATCAGTGAGGATCAATACGAGGATTTTTACAAAACTCTTGGCCCTTGTTTCGTAGCAGCTGGAGACTACAATGCAAAACATACGTTCTGGGGATCGCGTCTTATTACACCTAGAGGTCGAGCATTGTTCAACACAATTTCAAAAATGGGTTTGGATGTCATTTCTAGCGGGGAGCCCACTTGCTGGCCTACTGACTTACAAAAAATTCCGGATGTTATAGATTTTGGGGTCATGAAAAATATCCCTAGGGATTTAATTCATGTTGAAGCTTCACATGATCTCTCCTCCGATCACTCTCCCACGATCGTTACAATTTGTAGCCCACTAAGAAGTGACTTACCTCACCCATATGTGAAGATGATAAATCGTTTTAACTGGCTGGGGTTCTTAAAATATCTCAGTAGTCATTGTACGGAAAACATCAGGCTTAGAACTCCCGATGATATTGAACTTAACATTGCCAATCTTACCGAGAATATTAAACAGGCTGCTAAACATGCCACTACCTCCCATCCGCAGACTGGGTTTAATAGAATTTATTCTGCGGATATTGAACGTCTCGTATGTGAAAAAAGAAGAGCTAGAAGGGAATGGCAACAGCACAGATCGCCCCAACATAAAATCAGACTTAGAGAATGCACTAAACGACTCCAAGAGTTGCTTGCATCTGAAAAATCTGCTTCTCTTAGGAACTATCTGGAAGGTCTTGATGTCACAGCAGCATCTAATTACTCCTTGTGGCGCGCTGCTAAAAAACTTAAAACACCCGTTGAGTCTAAACCACCCCTGCGCACTTCTACCGGAGGTTGGGCAAGAACCAATACTGAAAAAGGTAACATATTTGCTGGTCATTTAAAAAACGTATTTACCCCAAACACATGTACTGGTGCTGTTGATTTGCCGAGCGTAGTTGCTCTACCCCCTCGACCCATAAAGTTTAAGATGCTTGATGTACAAAAACTAATTGCTGAAACCAATCCAAAGAAGGCCCCGGGTATTGATGGAATTAGTAACAAGATGCTGATGCAGTTGCCTCGTATTGCTATTAGAATCCTGTTATTCATTTTTAATGGCATTTTATGACTGGAGTATTACCCTCACAGCTGGAAACTTGCCATGGTCAAAATGATTCCAAAGGCGGGCAAAGATCTTACTAAGGCTGAGTCATATAGGCCAATAAGTTTGCTGTCAACAATTTCAAAGCTCTTTGAAAAACTTCTCATGACAAAATTGTCCCCAATTCTAGCTGATAATGGATGCATACCGGACCATCAATTTGGTTTTAGAAGTCAGCATAGCACAATTGAACAAACTCATAGATTGGTTCATTTCATAAGAAGAACATTTGAAGAAAGAAAGTATTGTTCTTCCCTCTTTATTGATGTCTCTCAGGCATTTGATAAAGTGTGGCATGAAGGCCTAATTCTAAAATTGAAGACATATCTACCAATAAACATTGTAAATCTTTTGGAAAGTTACATTCTTGCCCGGAAGTTCACTGTCGTGGAAGGAGACTTCATGAGTGTGCCCGAAAACATTTCTTCTGGGGTGCCTCAGGGGAGTATACTGGGGCCAGTTTTGTATTTGATTTATACCTGTGATATGCCTTTGAGCAGTAATATCCTCACTTCTACTTTTGCCGATGATACAGCCTGCCTTAGTATGCATGAAAACCCTCACGAGGCATCCCGATATCTTCAGGAACATATTAACCTGTTGGAGCTGTGGTTGAACTTATGGAGAATAAAAGTAAATGAACAAAAATGTGTTCATGTCACATTTACCCTACGAAGAGATACTTGTTCCCCCATTCGAATCAACAATCAAGTTGTTCCTCAACATTCACAGGTGAAATACCTTGGTATACACCTTGACCGACGGCTTACATGGAAACACCACATTGACTCTAAGCTGACACAAATGAAGCTTAAATTAACCCAGATACATTGGCTGATTGGCAGAAATTCTACCCTCAGTCTAGATTGTAAACTTTTAATATACAAGTCGCTTTTGAAACCCATATGGTGTTACGGAATTCAGCTATGGGGCACTGCTTCAGCTTCCAATGTAGAGAGAATCCAACGAATGCAAAACAAAATTTTAAGGTTAATAACATCGGCTCCTTGGTACATGAAAAATTCAATTTTACATCGTGATTTAAATATGCCACTTGTGACCGCTGAAATTGCAAAATATGCAGGCAAATATTTAACGAAACTAGAGTCCCATCCTAATCCCCTTGCTCGTAACATCTTGAACTTTCCTGGACACATCCGCTTAAAAAAAGAGGGATACTATGTCTTTAGTAAGGGCATCTAGTTCATGTCTGCATGCATGTGTAACAAATATATAGTAATCATTTGCTTATATAATTATATATATTTTTTCCGGCTCGATTTCAAGTTCGAAATTTCTCAATTTAGGTTTGCGATTGTTTTAAAATTATATTTATTAGATAAGAGGTACGGAAAGGCTAATTGGACTAGCATAATGGAACAGTGCTGTTTTCGATGGTCCATACATTATGCCCGATCAAAAAAAAAAAACCAAGGATGTCAATAACATCCATTGCAATGTTTGATACGGGAGTAGTGAGTATTTTTAATCTTTCCAATGATTTTTATATGAGATTGTCATTGCAAAATGTTCTCTTGTTTAGGTCCTGTTTATTGGATATAAAATTTTGTTAAAGAAGTCATGAAAAAATTATTTCTTAGAAGTACTTCCAATGCTAATCGGCAGTATATTTTATATTGTACTGCATATGTAAATTATTTTGCTTTTATATTTAATATTTGTTTACACAATTAAATTTTTAATTGGTAAATATTTCTGTCAATTGGATTTGAGCTCGAACATGACACTTTTAAATGTCAATGACCTCAAAACCACAGTCACATGATTATATAAAACAGTCGGGCTATTAAGTTAACATATACATACTTATATACACAAGGTAAGTGTAATTGTAATGTAATGGAGGTTTGGCCCAGGATGTCCCTTTGCACTGCGACCATTGTTGATCTATTGTGCTTCCCCTGTCCCTAGCAGTTTAATACGTTCGCAAATAGGATCTGCTCCTTCAGTGGGAGCACTAGCAGATCCTCTTCACTCAGCGTATATGCATGTAGAGTCCTGTGTCTTCTGTGGCACAATGCCCCACAATTTGCTATCAAGTGTTCCATCGACTCCTCATCTTCACCGCAAAATCTGCAGATGTCCGTATCAGATAAGCCCATTCTGTATAGGTGAGCTTTGCATGTGTAATGGCCTGTCAGCGCCCCTACCAGCGTCCGTAGGCTTTTCCTGTCCAGTCTTAGAGCCAGATCCACCCTTCCAGCGTCAAAGCGTAGAAATTTCTTGGAGTGACATAATACATTGATGTCAATCCAATGTTGTGCAATCCTGGACGATGTCCATTTCGAAATCTCCCCTTTAAGGAGACTTTTGTTGAACCCAAAAGAGGGGGTGGGTCCAATGAAGTTCCCCCCAGCCCCTCTTCTCGCACAGATGTCCGCCATCTCATTCAGTCTTGTTGAACCTTCGTAGTGAACGGACGTATTAGCGGAGTTTTTTCTTACATACTAAACAAACAAAAATTACAAAAAAAATATTCGTAATAAGTACTGATTTGTAATAAGTACTCATTTTGTGAAATTTGCTTTATTTGCACTAATAATATTTTTCATATCATCTGAAACAACAAAAGAAACAAAAAACACAAACAAAGTGACTGAGGAATACTCTGCATGAGTACCTCAAAAACAAAAAATTGTGAAGTGAGTTCTAACGGCAGAAATGCCTATTTTACTGTGAGTTCTGAAGCTCTTAATGCGAACAATAAAAATAAAAAAATTGATGATAGTCTTTTTCTAACGGCAAAGCCAATCTTACGTGAGCGATCAAATTCGCTTACTCCGATGCCAAGTAGTGATTCTATAACATTACCGCTGCCTAGTACATCTTTATTTAAATCAGCGCCATTATCCGCTCCGGGCTCGTGTTCATCACTTAACCCAGTTATCACTATAGACGATAATATTCAGAAACCTAAAGTGCCTGTCGGAATGGACAGATATATAACAGTAGTTAAGCGCGGGCGAAGCCCAAATTCATCTAAAATCTCATCTGTTCCGAAGATATCCAGGGACAACGACGCCGCCTTAGCTAACCGACAAAACCGTTTTAAAATTTTGCAAGAAGACAACGACAAACCCGAAGTGTCCTCGAAAAAAACCTCCAAACCACCACCAATCTATTTGAGGGAAAAGAATTCGAACAGACTTATTACAAAATTAATCTCGGCCATCGGTGAAAAGGCATTTCACATTGTTCCAATAAAACGTGGTAACATTGATGAGACAAAAGTTCAAATATATGATGAAAAAGACTTCCGCAAAATGGTCACTGAATTTGAGAAAAATAATACAAGTTTTTACACGTTCCAGCTTAAGAGCGCTAAAGGCCTACAGGTCGTACTGAAGGGCATAGATTCTTACGTTGTCCCTGCTGAAATAAAAGATGCTCTCACCCTCCAAGGATTCAAGGTAAAAAATGTATCCAACATAATAAATAGGGAAAAGATCCCCCAACCTTTATTTCGCGTTGAACTGGAGCCTAATGATATTAAATTGAAGAAAAATGAGACACATCCTATTTATAACTTAAAATATCTCTTATACCGGAAAATCACAGTAGAAGAACCACACAAGCGTTCAGGACCCGTACAGTGCCATAACTGTCAAGAATATGGCCATACGAAAAGTTACTGCAAATTGCCTACTGTTTGTGTTGTGTGCGGTGAATTGCATGATACTGCTATTTGTAATAAGTCGAAAGATCAAAAAGAAAAAAAGTGCAGCAATTGTGGAGGTAATCACACTGCTAACTACAGGGGATGTCCTGTATACTCTTTCGTTAAAAAGGCTATGAGTCAAAAGCCTAAAGTTGTCCCAACGCAAACAGGAAATACGTTCTCCACCACTTATCCTGTAATGGCCCAACCAATCACTACTCAAGTATCGTATGCTGACGCTGTGAAGATCAACTCTGTTCCCATGCAAAAAGTGTCACCACCAAATAATTCAACGAATGCAAACGCAAGCTTTAATTTTAGTCGCCTCGAAAGTACTATTGATAATTTGGTGCAAACCATAAACAACTTTACAACAAATATGACTAGCATGATGCAAGAAATGCTGCGAATGCAGAACACTCTGCTTCTAGCATTAGTTAACAAGCCATGAACACGTTAAAGTTATGTTTCTGGAACGCAAACGGCATTCGCCAACATAAAAATGAACTAGAGCACTTCCTCACGGTGAAGAATATTGATATAATGTTGGTATCTGAGACTCATTTGACTTCGAGAAGCCTTTTTAAAATGAGTGGCTACACCTTATATGATACAAAGGACCCGAGAGGAAGAGCATGCGGAGGATCAGCAATTCTAATAAAGTCAAGACTCAAGCACTATATTCTTGAGAACACTTGTGAAGACCATCTACAAGCAACAAATATTTGCATCGAAAATTTTTGTTCAAATCTTGTGATATCATCAGTTTACTCCCCTCCCAGATTTTCAATCAGTGAGGATCAATACGAGGATTTTTACAAAACTCTTGGCCCTTGTTTCGTAGCAGCTGGAGACTACAATGCAAAACATACGTTCTGGGGATCGCGTCTTATTACACCTAGAGGTCGAGCATTGTTCAACACAATTTCAAAAATGGGTTTGGATGTCATTTCTAGCGGGGAGCCCACTTGCTGGCCTACTGACTTACAAAAAATTCCGGATGTTATAGATTTTGGGGTCATGAAAAATATCCCTAGGGATTTAATTCATGTTGAAGCTTCACATGATCTCTCCTCCGATCACTCTCCCACGATCGTTACAATTTGTAGCCCACTAAGAAGTGACTTACCTCACCCATATGTGAAGATGATAAATCGTTTTAACTGGCTGGGGTTCTTAAAATATCTCAGTAGTCATTGTACGGAAAACATCAGGCTTAGAACTCCCGATGATATTGAACTTAACATTGCCAATCTTACCGAGAATATTAAACAGGCTGCTAAACATGCCACTACCTCCCATCCGCAGACTGGGTTTAATAGAATTTATTCTGCGGATATTGAACGTCTCGTATGTGAAAAAAGAAGAGCTAGAAGGGAATGGCAACAGCACAGATCGCCCCAACATAAAATCAGACTTAGAGAATGCACTAAACGACTCCAAGAGTTGCTTGCATCTGAAAAATCTGCTTCTCTTAGGAACTATCTGGAAGGTCTTGATGTCACAGCAGCATCTAATTACTCCTTGTGGCGCGCTGCTAAAAAACTTAAAACACCCGTTGAGTCTAAACCACCCCTGCGCACTTCTACCGGAGGTTGGGCAAGAACCAATACTGAAAAAGGTAACATATTTGCTGGTCATTTAAAAAACGTATTTACCCCAAACACATGTACTGGTGCTGTTGATTTGCCGAGCGTAGTTGCTCTACCCCCTCGACCCATAAAGTTTAAGATGCTTGATGTACAAAAACTAATTGCTGAAACCAATCCAAAGAAGGCCCCGGGTATTGATGGAATTAGTAACAAGATGCTGATGCAGTTGCCTCGTATTGCTATTAGAATCCTGTTATTCATTTTTAATGGCATTTTATGACTGGAGTATTACCCTCACAGCTGGAAACTTGCCATGGTCAAAATGATTCCAAAGGCGGGCAAAGATCTTACTAAGGCTGAGTCATATAGGCCAATAAGTTTGCTGTCAACAATTTCAAAGCTCTTTGAAAAACTTCTCATGACAAAATTGTCCCCAATTCTAGCTGATAATGGATGCATACCGGACCATCAATTTGGTTTTAGAAGTCAGCATAGCACAATTGAACAAACTCATAGATTGGTTCATTTCATAAGAAGAACATTTGAAGAAAGAAAGTATTGTTCTTCCCTCTTTATTGATGTCTCTCAGGCATTTGATAAAGTGTGGCATGAAGGCCTAATTCTAAAATTGAAGACATATCTACCAATAAACATTGTAAATCTTTTGGAAAGTTACATTCTTGCCCGGAAGTTCACTGTCGTGGAAGGAGACTTCATGAGTGTGCCCGAAAACATTTCTTCTGGGGTGCCTCAGGGGAGTATACTGGGGCCAGTTTTGTATTTGATTTATACCTGTGATATGCCTTTGAGCAGTAATATCCTCACTTCTACTTTTGCCGATGATACAGCCTGCCTTAGTATGCATGAAAACCCTCACGAGGCATCCCGATATCTTCAGGAACATATTAACCTGTTGGAGCTGTGGTTGAACTTATGGAGAATAAAAGTAAATGAACAAAAATGTGTTCATGTCACATTTACCCTACGAAGAGATACTTGTTCCCCCATTCGAATCAACAATCAAGTTGTTCCTCAACATTCACAGGTGAAATACCTTGGTATACACCTTGACCGACGGCTTACATGGAAACACCACATTGACTCTAAGCTGACACAAATGAAGCTTAAATTAACCCAGATACATTGGCTGATTGGCAGAAATTCTACCCTCAGTCTAGATTGTAAACTTTTAATATACAAGTCGCTTTTGAAACCCATATGGTGTTACGGAATTCAGCTATGGGGCACTGCTTCAGCTTCCAATGTAGAGAGAATCCAACGAATGCAAAACAAAATTTTAAGGTTAATAACATCGGCTCCTTGGTACATGAAAAATTCAATTTTACATCGTGATTTAAATATGCCACTTGTGACCGCTGAAATTGCAAAATATGCAGGCAAATATTTAACGAAACTAGAGTCCCATCCTAATCCCCTTGCTCGTAACATCTTGAACTTTCCTGGACACATCCGCTTAAAAAAAGAGGGATACTATGTCTTTAGTACGCAATACTCCAGATGAAACTTTTTAAAAATATATTTATGCTAAATACGATTCTAATGTATTGTTAATTATTATCACTAAGTTTATGTCTGACACTGGTTGGGCCTAATAATTATTTATATATTTAAGATTTGAATACTTATTGTTAGTTCAGATGTGAAGATACAATAAATAAATATAAGCGTGCAAAAAAAAAAAAAAAATCTCATTCCCGGTAACAACGTAACTGTGATAGTAAATGTTTCTTGACGAAACTAAGTAAAACAGAAAGAGAAGTCATAGAAATGCAGAAAAAATGCAAACTTAGTAGTCAATATATTTTTAAAAGAAAATAATTTCATATTAAAAAACAAAAAAACTATTTACTATTAGAAATAGAAGTATTGAATGGATAAACTTAAATTTGATAATCACAACTGGCCTCTTCTCATGTAAAAGTAATAGTTTCTGTAAGAGTTTAAAAAAAACAATGGTTTCATGTAAGCCTATTGAAATAAATATTTAATTTCCAAAATATTCAAAATCCTCTGAACTTATTTTCTTAACAAGTGGAATAAATGCAACAACGGGTACTTTGGACGCAAAGAAAATGCCCTTCCTTAAGAAGAACTTCCATTGTGCCTGCTTTTTGATTAGTTTTTAGACGGCTGTTTGGATTTTTGTTATCTCAACAATTTAACACATTTGCACATGAAAAAATAATACAAGAAGTTTAATATTTCTTTACGAGTATCCTTTACTTCATTACGAAGTTTGGTGAGAAGTTAATTCCCGTATATTTCTTAGACAACTTTTTACGCAGTTTTCAATCTTGTTTGTTTTTATTTATTGGTATTTCTGATCTCATTTTATAGTATTCAAGCTATTTTTATTAGATGGCTTTGATAATTTTCAAAAAGTATTTACTTATTCTCATATTGTATATGTTACTTTTTATTTAAAAAGATAAGAGTTTGCATTTTTACAAACCAGTTGAAGTTCACTGACGATTTCAGTGGCAAGAACCCTAATTATTCAAATGCAGTAATAAATTTCAATATTAATACAAACAAATTTATAAGAAATATTTCATTGAATATTGTAAATGTGAAAAAACAGGAGCCTTGAAAAATAAGGGTGATGAAACCTGCACAAAATACTCAAATTAGCAATTTGCTTCCTTTGCACTAAAAACTAATTGATAAAAATATTTTTTTTGCATATTTGCTCAGTAGCACAAAAAATTGGTACATCAGCCGAAATATTATCATTTGTAATTAGTACAACAACAAATTTATAAATTAAATACATATGTTTACATCTAAATTATAGCTTTGGTCAGTACTGCGATATTTTTTCTACAGATTTTTCAGATTTCTTGTTAGAAATTTAACTGGTCTTTGACGTAATCAAAAAGTGCCCTGGTGATCTATTGAAGTATGCAAAACAAATTTCTGAAATGCAATTTCGAACTATCACGACCTTAGTAATCAATAAAAATGAAATTGATATACAAAAAATAGTTCATCAAAATATATATATATATATTTTTTAACAATTTAAGCTTCATGAAATTGTTTCATTAAAAATGTGGTCAGTTCATCGAACACCATACTGAATGTTCATGGCAAAACCAACAAAACTTCCGATTTATCAATATTTATATGAACCATAATTGCAGATGGAGCATCAGTTTCGATTACTCGTGTGAATAACAGAGTAGCAAAATCCACTCTCCTTATATAAGCCCACTGAGAGGTCGTTGCCAACTACATAATATATGATTTGCATCATGAACCTGATATCCAACTGATCTGGCGTATAAAATCCACAGCCGAATTTCCATCCGGCCTACGGAACTTATTTATGTTGAGATTCTTGAAGAATAACTTGGATTTTTTTTTTCAATAAGAAATGTAAGAAATCAGTTTGTTTCGTTTTCTAAAAAAATTATTGCCTTTCCAAAGTAAAAAATGCTTCGCATTAAAATATGAAAATTTAAAAAAATTAAAGTGAATTTTTGTCAAAAATTATTTGATATACTTAAAAAAAACTATAACTGCTGTTGTTTTGTTAAAAATTTTATATATTCTACACCCTGGCAAAATTCTCAATTATTTATTTAGAATATTGAGAGACAAACAACTTGAAAAGTTGCAATTAAAAAAAAAAATAGATTTTAACTTTTTTACTTGTGACATCTGAAAAGAATTTTAGTCAACAAATTTTCACTAGAAGAACTATAAATTTTTTCTCGAAGTGTGGAAAAAACTCTCCATGAAAACGATCCATATTACGACGATCTATTCTCTTAGACATACACATATAAACAAATAATCAAATTAAAAAGGTTTGGAATTTTCATTAAGAATAAGAATTCAATAGTTTTCATTCTTTAATTTGATAAGACATCTTTTATAAAATATCAGTCAACAATATCATCGAAGTAAAATGAAAAAAAACTCATCTATTAACTTTTTTTATATGCTTCTCAACATGTTGCCAGCAACATGTAACATAAATAATTCCTGTAGCAAGACTATAAATAAATTTCGGAATATTTTTAAATCTCACAGAATTTGGCCACAAGCCAGGTCATGGAACTAATTCTGTGAATAAATTTAAATAAAACGAGTAAATCCATAAACCCATGTCCGCTATCTAGATGAACAAATGCAAAGCTATTTATAAAACTTTAAGTCTGCACACAGGAATTTATTAGAAAAATTCAACAACCATAAAAAAAATATGCGAGTATTTTTAAAACGAACACGAAATAATAAAAAAAAACGTCACAACACCTTTAAAATAATATGAAATTGGCAAAAACTATAAAATATATTTTTAGAAAAATTAAAACATAAAAAATAAGTACTTCATGTATGTGTTTAGTTAAATAGTACTTTTATTTATTTATGGTCGCTGTGTGTTGTTGTGCAGTTTTCATAATTGAAACATAGAAACCAAATTACAGTGTGCCAAACAAAAAAAATGTTGCATTTTATTATTAAATACTCATTAAGCAGTTCGATTCCCCACCCTAAACTAGTGTGTTTTTTCTTCTTTCTTTTGCTATGGTCTCTGCTAATGTTGCTGCACTCTAGTTGCAACATTAGACTGTGCAGCAAGAAGCAGAAAAAACACACACCTTAGAGATTTTACCAAAAAGAAAAACTTGCATTCGATCTGCACCGAAATGTGTGTTGATATGTAACAAAATTTGGCACTCGATGGTGTATGAAAAGGCACAAACTTAGAAAATCATAGAAATACTCATATGGACACACGGACGCACAGAGACAACAAAATACTCATAATTTGTGGCCGCACATGAAGGAGATCAGTTTTAGGGAAAAAATGTATTCAAAGGCATGTTAGAATACGTTTATTTATGCAATAGATAAACAGAAGTTTAGTTTTACTCTACACTCTACGAGTATTGTTTAGTTGATGGGCGGTTTCCATAACCCTGACTGTCTGAGTTTCGTCTCAAAAATTGTTTGCAACAACCACATAATTTTTCTTGTGAGACTCCTTCAAACTTCTTATATAATAAACACCGCATGTAGCATAGAATTACAGATATTAGTTCTTTGCCGATATTAAAAAAATGTTAGATATACACTATGTGACGCAATAGTAATGGCAGTTTTGCACATGGCGTCAAATGGCACTAGACGTTGACATTTATTATGTATACACATTGAGAATTCGTTCTCAACATGTCATGGAGCAATACACACCTCAAGAACGTGGTATTGTTGTTACTAATTATTTAACAAAATTTCTGGTCTTTTATTTAAACGCAGCGTGAATTTCCTTGTCATTGTGTTCCACAAGCTCCAGGTATTGAGTGTTTGGCTGAGCGCACTCCGCAATAAGTGCCCGGCCTTGTATCGCTCATTTGACAGAGAGCATTGCTGCTGTTTTCGACGTCGTCGGAGAGAATACACAATACATCTATGAGACGACGAAGGCAGCAGCAGACGTTCGTTGCATGATTTTTTTATTGCCACAAACTACTGCAATAGGTCTTCTTTATAGTGGGTTTTAAAAGGACGCAGCAACTGCCCACACAGCTCGGGGAAGGATGGAGATTTTGAGACACCAATTTCCATTTCGAGTGATTTCCCATTTTAAACATTTAAGATGACCTTGTAATAAATGTCATCACTTTTACACTTTAAAATAAACTTTTTATGAAAAAGAGATCTTTTGTTTGCATTTAAAATTGTGACATTACTTTTGCGCCACCTGGTATGTACCTTTGTATTTGAAAATAAATATTTAAAAAAAAAAATAATTTTTCAAGATTCATAGCTACAGCATCAGCCGCAATAAATTTTATTTCCTGAGGATGATATTTATAAATTAATAAAATATCGAAAATTAAATTACTATTTTTATAAAGTCTAAAGTTTAAAGAAAAATTATAGAATTAACAATTAAATGGATAAATAAAACAAGATAACTACACTTAATTATGCACATATTTTCTTATTATTTTATTTAAACACTAACCTGCTCCCATTTTAAGCATTTTTTTATATTTGATTACCCCATTGGGTATTTAATGGAACACACAAGTTGCATGCTTGCAATAAGTCACTCGCTTCAATATATTTGCAAATACTTTCACGCCTAAAATTAGCATTTGCCTTGGTTGCCTGACTAAGCTGTTGAACAGTGTTCGATACACATACACATATACAACTTTAGATTGTAAGTTTTTGAGCTACATCTCTTTTCTCTCTTCTCGGCAAGACTAGTAGCCAGTGTACTAGACTAGTAGCCGGAAATTCGTACATTCGATCCCTGCCGAAGACCATGGTTGTTTCTGCAGACAAGCCGAATGACTTTGCAGTTGTGTTCGTTTATATTAAAAAAAAATTTTTAAGAAATTTGTTTGCATTTCTTTCCACTACATTTGTTTATATATATATATATATATATATATATATATATATATATATATATATATATATATATATATATATATATATATATATATATATATATATATATATATATATATATATATATATATATATATATATATATTAATTATGCAAAATACCATAAGGCGTTTTGTTTTCTAAAAAAGTGTAACACTTTTTGCCTTTTCAAAGAGAGAAAAGTGAATATAATGTTCTTTAAGAAGGCCAAAGTTTTTAAAAAAGGGTATATATATATATATATATATATATATATATATATATATATATATATATATATATATATATATATATATATATATATATATATATATATATATGTATATATATATATATATATATATATATATATATATATATATATATATATATATATATTAATTATGCAAAATACCATAAGGCGTTTTCTTTTCTAAAAAAGTGTAACACTTTTTGCCTTTTCAAAGAGAGAAAAGTGAATATAATGTTCTTTAAGAAGGCCAAAGTTTTTAAAAAAGGGTACTCAATCCTTCAAGGAATTGATCTGCGAAATGCTCAAATTTTTCAGAAAAGAAAACGCCAATAATCTTTTGAATGTATTATAGGAGATCTGATTTAATTAAATATTTCGGCATATAAAAAATCGTACTCCTACTCCAAATCAATTTTCTTTCTTAGCGAATACACAACCTTCTCATACGAGTGACTTGCACTTTATGTTCTCCCTTGGTTCGAGATCAAATGCATTCGTATTTTTCGCAAGCTGGCTCTTGAGAGATAGTCCGCATTGTAGTCTTGCTTCTATTAAACCACTGTTGCTAGAAGTAGGGTAACTTAAATGGGAATTTAAGTATTTCCTATCAGATGTAGAGGGGAAATGCATTTTTATGTACCTCTTACTAACTGAAGATAACAAATATTAATGCAAATAAATATTTAATATAGTGTTCATGTATATGTGTATATGACGTGTGTGTGCGTGTGTGTGTATTAATAGACTAGAAAGGAGTGTGTTAGAGTGTTTGATTGGGCAATTTGTTGTTGCATATTTATTATAGTTTGTTGCATTTCTTTAATATTCTGCTACAGATGCTGCAGCATGTTGTTGTTTGCTTCTTTACACCTTTTTTAATTTTATACAAATTTTATACAAATTTGTCTTTTGGTGTATTATTTTTTTTTTTGCATTTTTGTATTTTATATAAAAATATTTTCATATTTATTTTTGCATTTTAGATTTTATACCATGAGTGTGTGTTTGTTTTTAGTGTTGCAATTGTTTTTGTAATGTTATTTAGTTGCAATTATATTTTTTTTTGAAACAAAAAAGTTTCAAGCCTTAAGATCTTGTAATTGATTTAGTTCTTCTTAATCATTTCTCAGCGTAACAACTGTTTTGTTACCCACAAAAACACACCAGAAACGACCGACCGGCCATATTCGAAGAAATTCGAAAATCGTAAAAAATTATAAAATAGTTTTTTATTTGGATTTCAAATTTATTAAATTGTAGCGCGGGTGTGTTGGTCTTTTATTCTTCTTCCGTCTTTACGTGTCTGCCAAACATAATTATTTCTTTCAGTGTAGTCAAAGGAATTTCATTTATTAAACGTGTGTATGTGTACGTGTGCGGGTGTTTAATAATTTTTTCTTTTTCGTTTTCCTACCATCGTCTCTAACGTTGCTGTGTTACTGATTAAGTGTTAATCCTTAAGTTACTAAGGACAAGGATACGTTTGTTTTTAATTTATTAATCAAAATTTGTGTTTAAATTTATTTGAATCATGGTGGGTATTAAGATGTGTAGAAAATTAACAGACTTTTTAAATAAAATTTATAAATTTTGTATATAAAAGAAAAGTTAAATTTTGTATCATTTGCATTAAATTTAGCATGAATTTGTTATAAGGAATTATAATGAAATTTTAAGAAAATTGAAGTGAAGGCGCAAAGTTTCTGAAAGTTTATTTTACTAAACATGTTAAAAACTTTTTTTTAACATATTTTAGTTTGTAACACCATAATTAGAAATTAGTTGAAATATTTTTTATCAAATTTGGAAATTCTTAAGTAAATTATATTAGGCAGCCATCGCCAAATTTGGTGCATAATTTGGTACCTTTCAAAAATAAAGGATTTTCCATAATAATTTCTCAAAAGCCAAGTGATTGTTAAAGAAGTTTGGGTGCAAAACTGTTTAAAAATTTTTTACAAGCCCTAGGCAAACATTATGAATAAAACCGTAAAAATCTTCTTCGTTGATAATATTTTTGAAAAAACAAACATATTTGTGGTAAAAAATAACATCAAAAATCTTCGTAATTTTAGTAATTGCTAAATCAGTAAAAATTTTTAAAAGAATTCAAAGCAAATCGATGCTGGAACATAAAAACAAGAGAAAAGTAATTATGTGGCGCATAATTTCTTTATCGGTCGTTAATTACGATGATATTTTTTATTCTACATTTAAAATAATTAACATTTTTGTACAAAATATAACATGAGAAGTATATATTTTGAATACTTCAATCCTTATTAAAAAGTAAATAAAAACTCTTGACGGGATTTTTTGTCTCACTATCGAATTTTAATATCTTCTTATAAATCGTGCATATTTTTAATTAACTTTATTTTGTTATATTGTGTATTTATCTTCTAGTGAATTATAAAGTCGATAAAAAGTCACCTGAGTGTAGTGACTCATTCGGAAAATCAGGACTATAGTTTCGGTGCCACATATTCACTAATTTTATTCAAATTGAATATATTTTTTTAAATAGAGGCTTTTTTGTAGATATTTGATTACTAATATCCCACTAAAATTAATTCAAAGGTATTATGCACATGATCAATAATCTCCTACCCTGATCACTGACGGGAGCGATAATGCCATAAAAAAATTTATTTTGTAGCGATTGAAATAATTCACGGGATCTATGAATATTTTGCTCAACTCACATTATATTTGAATTAATGTCCTCCGTTGAGGGAACAGAAAACTTGGTTGTCATACTCACGAAACCAGAGAAAATATCAACATTTCCACATTTCGGTTTTGCTTATAATTGATGAAGTTAAAATCATATTCTAATGATATTTTATGCGAAATTTTTAAAACCAAACTATTTTTATAAGTTTTCCCAAAATTTCGTCATTTCGTCATTTTCTCTACTGCTATGTTTGTTTAATATTTTGTTAATATTTTCCAAATTTTTTTGTTCAGACGACTAAACTCTCGTAAAAATACATGTTTACCTTTTATTCAATATAAAACGAACTATGAAAATTAGTTTTTCTTTCTCCTAGAGACTACGATCTGAAAAGGCTGTTCCTTGTTTGATTATAAAATAAATGCCTAAAATCAAGATGGAAGAAATTATAATATTAAATGAACTTCCAGTGTTTTTCATATAAATTGGGAAACAAATAAATAAAACACCGGTACAAATATTTTATTATTGTTATTTTTTTTTATAATCTGTATAAAAATAGGTAAAAATGAAAACTGCGCAGAACCATTTTCTGATCTGTTTGTCAATCGAATTTAGTTTTACTTTTAATGTAGTCCTAGAGGAGTTTTCTTGGGACCAACTGTGCACAGTTGTAGTGGTCTTGACTGGACATTGCCAAAAAAGCTAAAGCGAAAGGTCAGCCAGGTCTATAGAATCTGGCAGAGATATTGGGCTGCGGTATTAGAGGGATAAAGTCTTATCTGTGATTTTTTGATGGAACATAGGGTGTTTTGTTGGCCATCTTTTCTGCCGAAGCAACACAAAGGACCCAAGCAGGCCAGTTATGTATAATACTGACTATCGGCCTATACTAACATTAGTGTCTTTTATCGAGCTTTGTTGAAGAATGTGAACAAAATTGGAAAAAAGAAAACGCGAAAATGAAGAAATTAAAAATAACAAAGCAAAACATTTATTGAATATGTCTTTAACTGTGAGAGAAGGGTAACTGATGGTCTGCATTGGACAAGTTATTTTAGCGGCCTCTGGCAAATCTCTTATTTAATATTTAATGATCCAGTCGCTTGTTAACTGACACCCATATTTTAATGGTCACATTGATGTCAGCATAACTCAGACTTTTGTTGAAATTCAGTGGTTTCCATGTGAAATTTTTAGAGAACACTCACTCTTCAAAAAAAAAAAATCCTTATCCTAATTCAGAGTGATAAATTTCATAGAGTTGAATAAAGCGCTACACTACGAGTTCTTGCCACATGTGGATGATTTGGTAGCTTGTGATTTTTTAGGTGAGCACAGTATTAGCAGCAAGTTTCTGAAAATTATCACTTTTGATAATATTCATTGCATAAATATATTGTGTTGGGCCATGTTGCACATCATATTGAAGAAGCTCAAAAATGCATTAAAAATATTGTTTTGCTAAATTAAGCATCTATGTATCAAGGACCAGATGTCATCGTAAGGCAGGATGTCATAAACTGTATGCAACGATCTCATGATGCAACTATTTGGATCGCGTATTAATTAATTAGTGTTGCCTTGGTTTGGTTTGATTTAGGGTCCGCTCTCACATTTATGCAGTTTTGCTGCAATAGTGGAATAATATTGAAATATAAAAGTACTGAATTTTAAACTGATCCATCTAATGAAAAAACAAGACCTTTAACCGTTTATTGCAGCAGGAACGAAGCCTGGGTATATATAGAATACACTCTTTTCAAACTAAGAACTGTGTTAGAAATCCATCACTGACAGAACTGTAAGAAGTTGTGAAAAGTCCTGAATGACTTCTAGGAGTTGAAGTTTTAAAGGTTTTTAAATTCTGCTCTCAAATAGGCCTAAATGCCTTCTAAGTTTATTTCTAAACTAATCTAATTATAAATTAATTTATTAAATTTTTGTTAATTAAGAGAATTAATTTACAATTTTTAATAAATAATTATTATTTAACTCTATTTCTTACAGGATGAACTTACTAAGGAACAAATTGTCCGTAAGTATTTTAACATCAATCAAATTTCCTTATAACTGTGCGGTTTACACAACTCAGACGTTCAACTCGTCTTATCGGCTTTTTGGCTAATTCCCATATAAATTTTCTAGACGAGCTGACTGTCTGGTTTATTTAAATGACACTTTAATATTATTATAATTTTTATGTTTTTCACACTGCAGTTAAAACAAAAATATATAAATTTAACAATTATACATTAAAAAAAAATCATTAATTATGCACCAAACACAATGATCAAAGTGACTAAAAATAAAACATTTAGTTGAACAATAATTCATTTCAGTTTTATTTAAGTGAAAAACACTTGATTGTCGGACGGTAAACGTTTTCAAATTAAACGAAACAAATAATAATAAAAATAAAATTATTAGACGAACAAAAACACAAAGTATTTAAATTCAATTTTATTTTTATCGCAAACACCCACGTTAATTGCAGTGGACACTGCATTCATTTTTGATGGAAAGACAGGCGCAGCTGGATAGTAGACAAGCAACACGCGGTACAAACACAATTGTGATTATATGTTCGCAAAAATAAATGAAGAAAAGTAATTCCAAACATAAACTATACAAAGTTGTGAACAATTTGTGGATAAATATTATAGATTTCTATTAAATAAATTATATAGAGAATTACGCATGACATGGACTCACAAACGTAAATTGATGTTGAAAATGCTTCGCTCAAAAGCTACAGTGGGCCAATTTGCAAAGTTAAAGTAGCATCTGGAAAAATGGTAATAAACAAATTTAAGGCTCCATAAAATTAATGATGAGATGAGATAAGGTGCCACTTGGCCTATATTTTTTACATGCACACAAACGTCTATAGTGGAGAAATATAAGAAGCATTATCCTTGCGATCTAATATTTCTTAATTCTTTTTCGAAATACATATATGCATTAGCTTGGAATCACCTGATGAAAAAGTTCTTCCAAGTTCAATAGAAATTTTAACATGAATTAGTTATTGTGACCAGATATTTTTTGTAGAAGGGCTAAAGTACTTGGCAAAAAGGTTTAACGTTTATAATATAAGAAAAAGGTGCATGGGGCAAGGGAGCAAAAAATTGTTCTAGCAATATCGCTCTTTACCTTGATATAAAGATTTTAACATTTGAAGAATTTGTTTTCTAGAATTTAAAACCTAGTTAAAAATATCCAAATCAATATAAAACATCAGACCATGCAACAAAGTTTAACAAAGTTAAGCGAAGAACAAATGTTGTATTCCACTTGATGTTGATTTTTTGGTATATTTTAAACATGTTAAATCTAAAATTTCAAATGTCAAATACATTTTTTTGAAGCGTAAATTATAAAAACAAATTTCAGCAATAGAATAATTTGAAAATATATAAAGTTAAATTTTGAAAAATTTCAAAAAAAAAAATACTGAGCTGACACATGAGGGATCATCTTTATATATCGTGGGACGACGAGAACATTAAAAATATATGTAATGATTTTTAAGAAAAAAAATCGCAAATTAATGTATTTTAACCCACTGTGCGCTTCGCTTATTATTAAACAGAATACAATATTGACTCTTCTGTTTTCGAATAACAGAAACTGGACAATTTATATTTTTCCACATTTCTTAAATTGTTAGAAGTGTTACACTGTTTTTATAATTATCGTTGCTTTTAAAATAGAAGAGATACGAGGGTGTTCCCAAAATTAGCCGTTTTAAAAAAGAAAACACAACAAATTTGAAAACGATTTTCATCATTTCTCAACATAATCTCCTTTTAGCTTGATGAATTTTTCGATACACTTTAGTTCCATCAGCCGCAGATTCCACCTCTTCACTGTTGCCAAATCTTTCACCACCGACCATTTTTTTAAATGTGGAAATACAGAATAGCTCGAGGGAGCTAAATCTGGCGAATTAGGTGCGTAACTCTAATTCATTGATTTTGGCCATCGCAATAATAGATGTGTGAACTGGTGCATTGTGTTGAAGAAACAACTCTTTTCTTAATTGAATCGCTTAAATGCTGCAATAAATTAGCATAAAAGTCATCCCTGAATATTTATCCCTTTTGAAGATAATCAATGAAAATTATTCCACGACCATCCCAAAAAATAGACGCCACGACCTCGCCAGCAGATGGAACTGTCTTCCTCCGTCTTTTCTAGACATGATTCTCCCATTCCAGTCAACTGTTTTGAATTTTCTTTTGTCTCAGGTTTAAAGTTGTGGACCCATATCTTATCCATGGCTATGAATCGACGCAAAAGCTTGGCTTTATAGCGGCCAAACTCTCTACTGAAATCTCCTAACAACGCTTTTCTTTTTCTTCTTTGAGCAAACGCGCCACCCATCTTGCACACACTTTATCATTTTAAAAATTTCCGTCGATATGCATTATATAACACCTTTTACAATGCCCCTCATCTGAGTTGGATAACGCACCTTCATTCGATTGTAGTCCAAAATCGTTTTGAGGATTTTCTCAACCGTTTCTTAACCGATAAATTCTCGTACGACCTCCTTTGAACTCTGTTAACTAATATTTTATGGTCGTTAACAAAGGAAGAGCCTCCCAGAGAGTAAAATCTAGCTCAGCTTTAATATTGGTTGGACTGAGACCTTTCCAATGAAAGTATTTAATTATATAAATGTGACTAATTTTTTTCATGTTTGCAAATTCACTGAGATCGTTTATTTTTGATGCCTCAAAAAAAATAAACAATGTCGCGTCTTAATTTTTGGACCGCCCTCGTAAAAATTTTACGCCACGATGCATTATAAGTGTTTTTTGAAGCCATACCATAAATCCTCTTTAAGCTGAATTCACGCAATATCATACCAGAAGCAAGTTTTATTTGCATAAAATTATTTGGCAATTTAAAAAGGATATTATGCTCGTAATCATATGTTTAGGATTAAGATTTTTTTCATAAAAATTTTATTTGTTTTTGATATTTCGTCAATCTTTTGTTGGCATAGCCAGTATATGAAAAAATTTAATTGATCTAATATTTATTATTAGAAACAAAACAGCAAAAAATAAATTATAATTTAATTAAAATTTTTCTATTTCCTGACGATGCTTATCAAGGATTAGGAAAGCTTTAATATCAAATATTGGTTCCATACTATATTTTTAATTAATTTACTTTATTTATTTTGCGAATTCGAATCATTTGAAATGATTTAAATAAAGGCTTCTCATTGAAGGATGTTCAATGATTTTTCAACAATTTGGGAGTGGTTTTCCATATTTTGACAAAATTTATTTGTACGTTTTTTCACAGAGAATAATTCAATAATAAATTATGATTGTTTATTTATCACTAGGAATAGAGTTTTACATTTGTAAAGGGTGCAAACTTGCCATGATGATTTAATTTTTCTTATAAAAAACTATAAATATCAATTATTAATTGAATGAAAACAATATTTTCATGTAAATCTAGAAAATTTTTTAAAATAAAAAATTTATTTTCATAATTGGGCACAGATATTTAGAGATTTGCAGAAGTACTCCAGGTTTCAATCTAAATTTTGGTAGCTCGACTTCCTCATAAGTTAAAGAGATTGAATCACTAATGGATTTTTGGAATCAATGAAAATGTAGCCCTCGGAAATTGATTGTAATTTTTTTTCGCTAAGTACTTAAATACTATTCTGATACACGTTGAAAGTGATCTGCAACGTATATCAAAAATCAAAACATAATTCAACAATTGTATTTAATATTGACATTTGTTATTTGGGATATACTCCCCAAAGCAATCAAAAATAAATTTTTGAAATATAATACTGATATTAAATTAAAAGAAATATAAATTTGAATAATAAATGAAATAAATTTAAATATTTAAATAGTTTTGACAAATAATATATTGAAAAAAGTTAAGATTTTAGGAACTTTTCTTTGAGACACATGATGTGTTTTTAATCTATAATTACATTTGTAGTTTTATTTTAAAAGAGAAAAATTAATGGTCAAAACTTCCCAGAGAGTAATCAAAAAAATATTTAATAAGTGTCCTTAAATTATAATGGTTTATTTAATTTTTCTTTATCAAAATATAAAATGAAAAAAAGTAAGTCGGAAAATGTCTAATCGAGTTTATTTCGGCCCACTGTGCAATATATTGCAAGTCTCTTTTTTAGTACATATTTTAAGTTTCGCACACAAACATCATCGCACATTCACATAAAATACGTTTCTTACTGAAAATGTCCTGGGAGTTCATTCACACTTTGCCGCGATATGAGGAGATATTTTTTTATATCCTTTTAAAAATGTGACATAAGAAAAAAATAAATTTAGAAAGAATTTGCACGCCTTACAGATATAGAATTTATGTCAGTGGCTAATAAATAATCCTAAATTGAAACTTGATTAACTTCTATGCAAAAAATTCATAATTCATAAATACTCGTACAGTTTGCAAATCGGTGAATAGAAATCGAAAAATGGAATATCCTGCAATGACAAGGTTAAGTTGTAGCCATTGGAAACGATTCAGGTTTACACTTAATATTTTCCTTATTCCTTTTGGAAGTAGTTTTTAACTGGGAAATTGTTACTGCTCTCCTATTAATTTTGAATATTATTTTACGATCTTCTCAAGCCCACTGTGGTTATCAATTTATAAAAATTTATTTTAAATATTTTAAAGCCATTATTAGATACATACGTGTACAAGGAACCATTTTTAAGCAATAGAAAGGCACAGTTACACACATACAAATTTAGTTTATAAGACATAAATATCTACATCTATTTGACACATTTCGCTTCGGACTATGATTAAAAAGATTGCAATAACAGCCACATTAACAACTTCAAAAATGAGAGCAACACTGGACAAGACATCAATCTTATACAGCAGATCAGAAAAGACAACAAAAAATATTAATAATAATAAATAAAATTGAAAAAAAAACAAGTTATTAGTGAAAGGTAACTAATGGAGAAATATTTTTTTTTAATTTTTCTTATTAGTGCTCCGCAATGCATTCAACGCATTCGACCCAGAGAAACAGGGCTTCATCAGCACCCAGATGGTGGGCACTATACTCAGCATGCTGGGCCATCAGTTGGATGAGGCCACTTTAGCGGAAATTATTGCTGAAGTCGATGAGGATGGTTCGGGACAAATTGAATTCGAAGAATTCACTACACTGGCCGCCCGTTTCCTAGTTGAAGAAGATGCTGAGGCAATGCAGGCAGAACTCAAAGAAGCCTTTCGTCTATACGACAAAGAGGGCAATGGCTACATCACCACAGGTGTGTTGCGTGAAATTCTACGCGAATTAGATGACAAACTGACGAATGAAGATTTGGATATGATGATTGAGGAAATTGATTCTGATGGTTCCGGTACCGTGGATTTTGATGGTGCGTTAGATTTTAGCAATTTTCTTCTCCTACAAATATTTTTATAATTAATTTCCTTTTGTTTTACAGAATTCATGGAAGTCATGACTGGTGGCGATGATTAAATTCAATTGAACTGTTTGATGTTGAAAAGAAAATATTTCTTGTCAAAATTCTTTATTTTTGTAAAATAAGGATAATGATATTTATTTACACTCTGGAAACATCTTAATTAATATTATAAAATAATATTTAATTTTAATAATAAAAATGGTAAATTAATAAAATAATATACAACTACAATAAAATTTTTTTATATTAATAACTTTGTCACAAAAACAACACCAAAGGCAATTTTATAACAAAATACATCGATGTGACTTGTCATTAGTTAAAAGCAAATAAAGGGAAACATTGCAACTACAGCCTGCAATGGCTCATCACACATATTAAAGAGAGCTTTAATTAAAAGCACATCCATTTACTTGAGCCCCACAAAATAATCACAATAAAAACATTATCTGCTGATTTTTAATGCTTGAAGCTGAATGTCTACAACCCTCATTCTTCTGTCTATACATTTTTTAAGGATTTCAAGTTACATGCAACACTTTCTTTGGAATAGAAAATATGATATTATTTGTCATCCATGGCTATCAAAATCAGCTGACCAGAGCGCCAAAGCTTCCTAGGATTTTGTATTCTGTAACTTGCAACAGAAACCTACAATGATTCTTTTTTTTAGCAGATGCGTAGAATGTCAAAAAAGCCTAAAAGGCGTGTTGTGAACTTTCAGCTCAACACTCACTAATATATTCTAATTATGCTTTATTTTGACATAATGACAAATGACTAATACATTCTAATTATGCTTAATTTTGACATTTAATCAAATTTGTTTTTGTGTTTCTTTTTTTTCATCTCATATAATAATTCGTTAATAATATCCGTGATTTGTTGTATTTGTCTTGCAAAATAATACACAAAAAAGAGCAGAAAAGAATCGTTTATAATTTAAAGTATAATAATTTATTAATTTGTTTTTATTTTTATTTGATGACATTTTTATTGTAATTTATTACCGCTGCTGAATATGATTAGTTTATGTTGTCTTTTTTCAAGTTCAGTTACAAGTGTTGAATTAAAATGTGTAAACAAGTTAACAAACTAGTCAGAAGAGGCCACAAATAAATTAAAAAAATTTGTCGTTTTAGTAGGGCATCAACATTTTATATAGTTGCAGCAAACAAGACCAATAAGATTTCAATGAGTTTTGATGCAGCTTTTAACGTCATAATATGAAAAATACAATAAATATAGTCCCATCTTTATAAAGGTTTCAAAATTTTAAAATACGAGTATCTAATGCCATTGGACACGAGCAAGGCATCTTCTAGAAATAATAGTTAATAAGCAGCCCATAACTGAGACACTTCTAAACGACTTAAAAACAACAGAGCTGCAATATAGTCCCTGCAAGTCTATTATGTTCTTTGCAACAATACAAAGATGTAGCAAGCAAATTATAGTCTCTTAAAAATTATTATTCAACAAATAGTTTTAGCCATATGCCAAGGTTTTAAATTTTGTAGTTGCATAGTTCTTGATAGTTCTTAAAGGAGACAGACATATCGCACACTGAATACAAAACAGTCACAACCACAAATCAGTTCACATAACAAATCTTTAACGATCGCAAAAAATGTTCGTTCCATAAGCGTCTTCTTTAGCTGGATAAATATAATTTTGCTTGTTTAATTTCACTTGTACCGCCTGTAAATCATCAGTACTTTTCTGCTTCTCCTCAACATTTTTTGAGTTGCGACTCTTTTATTTTAGTGTGGGATATGTACTTTGGAATGAGCCAAATAACCTAAGATATCAAATTTATGATCTTAAAAGGATATATTTATTGAGACGAAAGATTCTTAATTCAATTTGAAAAAATTTCGGCGGCCATTTGAAAAATTTCCTTTGATTTTTATACCGTTCGAAATAAAAAGTTTTCTTTGCATTTTTTGCAAGGAATTAATTTCTATAAAAAATTACATTAGAGCTAATTTTGGAATTTTTTCTATATCAATATCACTGCTTTTTCATGACTTCTTAGGAAGCACTTTTTGACAGCGTCTATTCCAAAACTTTTACACTAACAGCTACCCTCCGTATATATAAAATCATTGCTGTTAGTATTTTATATGTTCATGTGTCTGAGGTAGTAAACGCGTTGGGTGGTAAACATGTCCTGCAGACATAATATCCCAAGTTCGAGTCCAAGTCCAGTCGACGAAAATATAAACAAAAAAATTTAATGATGTGCATAAAAAGTGAATGTATAATGAATATGATTTTTATATACAACAACACTTAAAATATATTGTGGGTCGATTAGCATTGAAGGTATTTCCAAGAAATTATTTTTTCATTACATTTTTAACATGACTTTTGATTCAATGAATAGAATGCAAAAAAGAGCGCATCTTGCAATGATGAAAGTATATTAAAATCATGGGAAAATATAGGAATTTTTACTACGTGTTTAAAATAAAAATTTGTAGTTCTAATTGACTTCCTTGGAAGTCGTTTTAAGTTGCCTCCATAAAAAGGGGGTTATAAATTGCCGAGTATTTTTTAGTTTTTTTCAATGTTCGTACACGCATAACTTTAACATTAGTAAAGCGATTTTCGATTTTTTAAAGGGTGGGTTACCCTTTCGAAAATCTTTCTTTCGAAAATCTTTCGAAAATCGAACCGAAATATTAATTTTCGCATAACTCCTCTATTTATGGACCGCATTTCAAAATAATTTTTTTTTATTTTAAAGGGTTTTCTTGTAGTTTGTTCCTATGATTTCATTTCGAAAATTGAACGGACAACTTGCCCGCCGGAAATAATGCTTACCGCAAAACTGAAAGTTTTATTGAAAGTATATGCCTGCCAAACTGTCTCATAAATATTTAAGATGAAATCGGAAGGACAAAGTGGCCGCCTTAAATATTGGTCATCGCATGACCGAACATGACCGTATAGAGCGATTCTTTTATCTGGGAGGAAAAGATAAACTATTAATGGATGATATCCCACTTTAAACTCGATATTTCCTTTATGTTTAGATTGTTTTTTGTGTGCCAGAATTAATTTAATGTAAATAAATAAAATTTAATACATCATGACACAATCAGCAAAGCTTTGCCGCCTCGAAAGGTCAATCAACTATGGGGTTGTTCAGAATGTAACATCATTTCGGTTTTATGAAAATTAAAGACAATTTACTTATTGCGAATAATGAGCGACTAAAGTGTGTGAATTCAATTTGTAATCCTGTTTGCGGCAACAAACTAATATTATTTTCACTATTTTATTTCTTTCTTACTAGCCAAGTCGAAAGGACAAAAAAGTTTTGCAAATGCATGTTATTTGTAAAACGTAAACAGCTCAAGGAAAAAATGATAATAACCATGTCGCTCCTATAGTGCAACATAGTCATATTCCAAAAGGTCATAATTAAGGTGCTGAGATTAGAATCACGAAATAGTGCAAGCCTTGATCTTTTCCAATTACATTAACTTAGTTTTGTCATTGCGAAATGTTCTCCTTTTCGATTCCTTTATCATTTGTAAAGCGAATGGACAATTTGACCACCCGAGCGGCCGAAATGTATGAATTCAATTTGTAATCCTGTTTGCGGCAACAAACTAATATCATTTTCATTGTTTAATTTAACATTTGTTTTCTTACTAACCAAGTCGAAAGGAAAAAAAAGTATTGCAAATGCATGTTATTTGTAAAACGTTAACAGCTCAAGGGTAAAATAAAAATAATCATGTCGCTCCTTTAGTGCAACATAGTCATATTCCAAAAAATCAAAACTTTTAAGCCTCTAAGAAATACACGTTCCTTAATATCCATCCTCTTTTTATCCCAGTAAAAAAAGAAATTTAACAAAAGTAATTAAAGTGCAGAGATTAGGATCACGAAGTAGTGCAAGCCTGGATTATTTCCAATTGTACCTTGCGGGATGTCCTCTTTTTCGATTCCTATTCACCGATTTGGAAGTTGTCTGCATATTTTTGGCAGTGAAGTTTTCATGTTGTTATTTATTTTCTGCAAAGCAAATAATTTTATATTGAAGAGGGCGTATAAATTGGCCGGTATTCATATCATGAACTATTTTCCCTTATGTGAAAGTAATGTTATCACTTATTGATTTAAGAATATAAATAAATATTGTTTTATATGGATTTGAAAAATACTTAACTTTTTCAAAAAAAGTTTTCTGAAATCTACACCCCTATCATGAATAATTTTTCCCCTAATATTTTTTTCCCATTTCCCAAAAGTGCGATCATGAATAAAATTTGTTCCCATTTTCTGATATGTAATTCAGCGGTGAATGACATGCACAAAAAAATGTTCCCATTCAAAAGTTCGCCTTACTATGAATGGATTTTTCAAAGACATTTTTCCCATTTTTTGTGTCAATTTATTCACTTTATTTTCTTTGGGGAACTAGAAAAAAATGAAGGTAGTTTTTACATTTTAATGGATATATAAATTAACTAAAAACAATTTTTAGGTCTAAATCAATAAATAGTGTGCAACATGACATGCTTCTCAATAGGATGCAAATTAACCGACCCATTGCATGTGGTTTTGATCGATGGGCAGGAGTTCTATTCGGCATCAATAACCACGGCTCCAAGGGATATCCGGCGTCTCCTAAAAATGTTCATATTACATTATAAATAAATCATACCTGTACACTTATATGTATTGATTTGTAAATTTTCACTCACCTAGTAGCCATATATGTGCCCCTTCTTGTAAGAAATTTTGCTCCATCACACGTCTGTACGGGCTTGTATTCCACATGAAGGAATCGTGGCAGGATCCGGGATATGTGGCATCAACGAACGTAATTCTCATATTACTATCGCATATCTAAAAAATCGTAAATTGTATATACATACATATATACATAATTACAAGCTATTATATTTATGAATGTGTAACGTATACTTAATTACGAGAGTGGTATTCAAACTGTAATTTTCTTTTCTGTTGTAATAAAGGTGGTTGTTTTTATTTGGACTTACATTATTGATGTGTATTCCATCAATACACACGATGACGCCAGGTATGCCACATTTTCGGTAGAACTCCTGACAATTAGCTGTGGTTTCTTCTTTTGACGGATATTTTATCCATTCTGCGCAGAGATTTTTTTCTAAAGCATCCGACACTTTAGAGAGCATCTTGCAAAAAGTGGATTGCGGATTAGATGCATCTCGCAAAGCACGACGAGCTATCCGTTGTTGCTAAATCTCCTCTTATTTTAGTGATATAATGGCACCAATTCTGAACATTTTTACCTTTTAAACTACAAATTTGTGTATATTAATTATAAGACTTAAATTTAATTACTTTTTACATCACTTACCCACAAATTTTCAATAATTTTTACGTTGTATTTATATTTTCTTCTTCCCTATTGTACACTCACTACATATTGATAGCAAAACAAACGTTCCTATGATATTCATGATAGCAAATTTCCCTACTTCGGAAATGAAAATTTTATGGGAATAAAAATTTCCCATTTTATTCATGATAGGGGTGCTAGTTTTGAAGGTTTGTAAAAGTAGTTCACATTTTGAAAGTTGTATAACTGAGATCAGATGGTCGTGCTCGTTAAAATTGTTGCAAAAAGTTTTGGTATCCTTGCAACGAGCTATCAACAGATCTCGATCTCGGGTCAAGTGTCGTGTACTCTTCAACGAAAGTTCTTAATGCGAATCCACCATGGAGCCTATGGCTCCATAATGCATTTTCGTCTTCTTTTGAAATTGAAAAAATTTATTCTATTACTCGTAGACGTTTTGTATAAATTCTTACAACATATTGTTAAAATTGTTTATAGTATTAAACTATGTTATACAACTTCATAATAATGTGACGAAAAACTCTTCTTTTATCATTCGAACTTCCTCTCCCCTCTCGAATATGTGATCGAGTAATTTCATTTTTTCGTTGGATATAGATGATAGAATATTAGGGAGATCTGACGGAGTAAAGGATCTTTTGCTACGTCTTACTATAAAGCGTTCTTAACAATTCCTCAATCCTTATATCAACTTTAATTGCAAATGGAACAGCATGATTGTCATAGAAGCACGCAAATAGATTTGGACAGGGTACATTTACTTTTCATATAACGCTGCTGTAGTGCAAAATGCAATTAAAGCTTTTAAGGTATCAACTAATAAATCAAAATTCCTGTTATCACTTCGGCTTCAGATATAATTCTGGATTTTTGCCAAAAATTCCATTCTCAAAGAACGATATTTTCATATCGTATGAATAAAAGTTTCGCTTCAATTACACAAGGGTTTGTGAGGAGGACAAAATTAAGGAGAACTCTGTAAGCATTCGCGTGTGATTGGTTTTTTTTCAGAAGGAAGTTTCATCCTGAGTCTTCGAAATGGAAACTGAAAAAATACTGACGATCTTCTGTTTCAGTTTGTGCTGTGAAAAATAAAGAAATTAAGGGAAATGATTCCAATTGCTTATTTATCATGAGCCCAAGTGCAAATTCACTCAAACACACACAAACACACTCAACCAATTAAACGCAACAGATGGATTTTTAATCATTTTCTTTGCTGTTAATCAAGCATTTTCAGTGGGTTATGGTTTTGTGCATCAGTTTTGAAAATAGTTCTTTTCCCCCTATTAAATTTGAAATTAATTAAGCTCCAAGCATCGGTGATAGTGATGACAAGCAATTTGGATGGACTTTTTGTTTTTATATTTCGTTTAGTCATCGTAAATATATTTTTATAAAGAGATGTGAAATATTTGTAGATTTCTTGTTATATGCACATTTTTTTAACAAAAACTTAGACAAATATTTTGAAATATTTTGATTCCTGATGTTTAATTCAAAGTATTTGGGGGGAAAAAGCATTCAAAAGGTCATTGAAATGTGAAAATTATGATACCAAAGTAACAAAAATTCAAACCATTTCTAATAACTTTAACAATGGATTACTGCTTTTTAGGTGCCTAGTCAGCGATTTGGAAGCTGTTTACACAATATTTACAAACGTAATTTTTTAAGTTGTGTTGCAAAGAAAATAATAAATAATTGGTTACTTTTTTCTGCGATTAGAATTCAATTCTGGAGAGTTAAAAGCCAAAAATCTATTTGTATTAATTATTAATTTAAGTAGAATAACCCCCTATTTTATTTGTAGACGTCCACGTCACATGAGGTCGACACCAATAGTCTGGTGACCGTGGGGTCATTAGTGACAACAATTAGAAATTATTGTAAGCTATTTCCATTATTAAGGCTTATAAAATGTCAAGTGGCCGCCAATAATACTCAATTACTGTCTACAAGGAGCACAGAAATAGCATTTCTTTATGTCGACTTGATGTGGCGACGATAACGACAACTAGAATAAGGGAGAATATTTTCATGTAGATCTTAGGAAATAAGCATTTTTTTATTTTTACAATTGAAGACAGTTTTTCATAGATTTTTTGAAGTAGTACAGATTTTTAACCTAAATTTTATGAGCTTGTCTTCTTAGGAAATAGAAAATTTGCACTTATAGATTTGTGTTCCGCCTTGAGAAGGACTTCCAATTTCATACATTTCCAGATGTTTTTGGTAGTATATGATTGCTGCACATCATGAATCCTTCACCTTTAAATCTTTTGATTAAATTTTTCCGTGTTATAATATTACATAGTCCTTACGCCGAGGATTATAAGGTAAACATATACTACTGAGCAGCATGGAAATCGAAAATTAAAGATGTTCGTATATTGCTGAAGAGTCTAAGCACTTGGCAAGTGTTGGCTTAAGTCCAAACTATTTAAGATGAGCTCTTAATATAATCTAACATCAAAAACTGATTTAACCAAATTATCGTCAATATATTATGTTCTGCCTCTCTGAAGCGCTAAACTCTAGTGTCATCGAAATAATGTCAGTAGAATAACAAATTTATAACATGCTAGAAATTTTGTTAGTTAATTTTACTGTCAAGAAATACAAATAAATTGTTTTATACGACATTTTGTTGTATTGTGTTTAAAATTAAGGTTAAATCTTTACAACCTTGTAATTGACACAAAAATTAACATGATAATATTTTTAGCATACATATACACATACATACATATATACATATGTGTGTATATGTTTGTATGTATATGTACATATATACAAAAAATTTATAAAGAACAACTAAAACGCATTTAAAAAATGCTTTTTATGAATCATCACAAGCTTGTCAATTGTTTTGTTTGATTTTAGATTTAATTAAAGTAATCAATTTGAAACTTTATAAAAAAATCTATAAAAATAATATGAACAAATAAGTATAAAAAACAATAAAACTAAAACCAAACCTTAAATAAATATTTGAGAAAAAAATCCATTTTTAACTTTGAATTTGCCGACATAAAAAACACTTTCTAATTAAAAAAGTTTTATATTGAAAAATTTTCATTATTGTTATAATAGAAACAAAAAAAAAAAACAAATAAAAAAACATTAATAAAACAAGAATATAATTTGCTAATATGTATTGATGCGACATTTGCTCAATTGGCAAAACAAACATGGTAATTAATTAAATTAATTCATCTATAAACAAATTTAGTTTTGAAAATATTCAAGTAAAATACTCAGAATTTCAATTTACAGAGAAAAGGAATTTTAAATACAATGAAAGACATTTCAAATCATTGGACAATAACAATTAATTGTGTTGACATAAAAAATAGTTTATAAATAAGGGCACGGCTATAATAATGCTTAAATATATAATTGTAATAGTCCCCCTTGCCCTCTGTTATATATTTTTTTTGTTTTATATTTTTGTTTTTTTTTTTGTTGTATATTTTTTTAATGTTTCAAACTTAGATGTGAAATAGACACATGTAGTTTTTTTTTAATTAGTTACGCATAGAGATATTTTTAGTTTGGCTTTTAATTAATAAAAATTTTGCACTACATACTTATTTATTTGTGGCAGCACAGTGTGGTGGATAAGAAAATAATTGCACTTAAACTAATTAAAGGTCGGTTAGTGAACCCTTAGTAAAGGACGTAGCATGAAATAAATTTTTTACTGGCAAATAGTTTTGTAAAGAAAAAGTTATCTCTTAAGAAAGATATAATTATTATTTAAAATTTGGGAAATTTTGCATTTAGGGCGCATATTACAGGAATACCTCCCAATGTGCTTCTTAAAGGCGCAAGGAAATGTTTTTTATTATTATTGCTATTTTTTAATATTTTTTATGATCATCACGTATAATTTTGAGTAAATTTTCTTTATGTTATTCAATAAGGATCTGGTCCCGATTCCTGCGAGTAGATTTTCCATACTTAATTATATTCACTGCGAATCTTAAGTGATAAAAAGAGTCCCGTCAACCGAAAATTAGAAATAATAATTAATATGGTTTGTGTCTCTGCTAATCAATTTTGAATTTTTTGTTCGTGCAACTTAGGGCATTCGATATCAATCAAAATTTCAATACATATAAAGAAAGATTTTAGAGTTGACCCTCACAACCTAAAGCATATGTATTTCTCGTTATATTCATTGCAGTTTTACGTCTGGAAGAATACTTTTCTGCGGAATGGAAAGTTTTGTTGATTGCCATCATACCAAAACCAGGAAAATATCACAGGAATATGAAGTCTTAGAGGCCAATAGGGCTGTTGGCTAAGATGTTTATATTATTTTAAAAAAAGTTATCAAAATAAAATACTAAATGAGGATGGATATATCGCAGATTATCGATTGGGTTTTAGGTGAGAGCACATTACTATTAAACCAATATTTAGATTTATGAATGGATTAGAAGTACCTTCGAAGAATAGAAATATTTTTCTGTTCTCTTCATTGATGTTTCTCAGGCTAAAGTAGGGAAGGAATGATTTGTTTCCTCAAACATTCATAAGCTATTTGAAGGTTTTTTAACTGGACGAAAATTCATCGTTAAGGAAAGTAATTTTCTAATAACACCACAGCCCATTGAAGTCGAAATTTATTAAGAAGTCTCAGATCCCATTTTATATTTGATATATGCCTCCGATATGCCAAAAAAAATTATATTCATTCATCAACATTTGCTGAAGCATTCCACAAGTTGCAGGAATATATGACAAAGCCATCACAATATATGACATTATGGAGAATACAGGTCAACGAACGAAACTTTGCGCATATTACGTTTACATTGAGCAGGGAATCATGCATGCCCATTCATATCAAGAACCAAATCATACAGATATTCTCTGAGGTTAAATACGTTGGTATACACATTGACCATTGTCTAATATGGAAAACTCACATACATCGATGCAACATTTTTCCAAATTAAATTGAAAGCAGTTTAACTTAATTGACATATTAGAAGAAAGTGTACACTACGCCTAGTCTATAAATGTCTGATTTACAACTAGATTTGAAAACCAATATGTTGCCAAGGTATAAAATTATGGGGCAGCGCATAGGCATTCAATACAAAAAAATATTTAAAGGCGACAAAATAAAATTCTCCGTACGAATATAGTCGCTCCCTGGCATCCATAAGGAGCAAGAAGTTCTTTCAAACTATATGAAAATGTACACTGCGAAACCTGACTACCAACAAAACTCACTCTTCCACAACACTCTGTACTATACAGCCACACTGCGCTGAAAAAGAGGAATACTCTCGATTTTAGCCCAATACGGGAAAATGAAAGACAATTGAAGTAGAAATTTTTTCCTGGCATTCGCTGGACTTGAATGATCAATTACCTTAGAATTGAGATATGAATAGTTATTGTTAGTTAAATTTATAATAAATATTCAATAAATAATAATACATTGAAAAAATAAATCCTAAGAATGGCAAAGTTCAATTTTATACTTAATTTTTGAAACTAAAATTCTCAATAGGACAATTAAATTACTCAGTGGACTGAAAATAATATTTTTTATTTTAAATATTAATTTTGTATAATAAAAGTCCCTTGGTGTTTCAATTTAAAATTCCAAATGACAAATCTAACCACTGTTGAATTGTTAATTTGAAAAACCGCAATTATTTTTGAACTATTTTCGGTAAATATTTGTGTTTTTTTTTTTATAATCATTATTTGTATGTGATTAAATACATATTTTTTATCATTTAAGCATCATTCTTCATTTATATTGGCTTCATTTATTTCTTTTATGGGGGATTTTATTTATTCATTTAAACAAATTTTTGTTATTCGATTTTTATGTTGTTGTTGCAAACACTCTTTTTCTCTGTCTTACATTTCTAATTATATCAATGTTTCTCAATAAAATGCAATAACAACTAACATTAAATTAAAGGCAGAAAAAAGAACTACATACATATGTCGCTCTATTTGAAAATCTTTTAATTGAATTGATTCGAATACAACAAAAACACATACGAGTACATAAAGGCATCCAATAAATTCGAATCAGCCTCACGCCATGCATGCGTTTTGTTGCTGTTGTTGTTACATACTTTTATTAGTATATGCTCTTGTTGTTGTTGTTGTTGTTGCTACTTTGTTTTGTTGTTGTTACTTTTTTCATTAATGCGACAGCAAATGTTGTTGTGATGCTTTCAGCATCTACCAATTGAATAGAACTTTTAGCCAACAACTACAGAGCAGAGCAGAAAACATTTTCAAACTAATTCGATCTGATCGAAAGGTAATTTTTTAATTGATGCAAATCAGTAGACTTGAGTGATTATCGTGCTGCTCTAACGTGAACACACATAAACGGTTAAATTACTCCGTGTTCCAAACTGATTCATAGCTGACGTAGACTTTACTATTAAGCGATTGGTTTTTGCCCCGTTTCGCAAATAAAGTAAATAGTTCATTGAGAGAAAATAATAAAATTAATAATTTAAAGAAAAAACATTATTTTATATAATAAAATCAATTAAAAATTCTTGTATAAACTTTTGTTTTAAAGGGTTTCTTCAATTCAATTCCCTTATAATAATTTTCTTTGGATTAATTTATTACAAATAAAATGGTAAGTTTTTTTATTTCTTTCTTGCTTAAATTATAATATTTGACACACAATCCACATAAATTAGCATGAGTTAAAAGGGAAAGAAAATAATAAAGTTTTAGACAAAATTTTGAACACCTGATTGCACTAAAAAAAAACCAAAAATAGTTTTTTGCAAGTGGCCTTGATTGCTTTGAAGAGAAAATTAAAAACAAAAAAAATTAAACTACGAATACATTAATCAATCCTGCTAATTTATTTAGAGGTTAAATAAAGGATTCCATTGAACAATTTAGGCTGCTTGATAATAATAGAAAAATATGTGAAAATTGAATGTGCTTTGAAAATGCCTATAACCTCAAAAAATTTACTAAAACAATAAAATTTTGATTGAATGAAAAAAAAACCGGGAAAAAATTCTTGTTTGTAGGCAGAGTCAAAAAGTTTTCTTTCAAATAAAATATATAAATAAATATAAAAAATATTCTTGTAGATGAAAGAAGAGAACTATGTCCTGAGAATATATTACAGTTTCTTCAGCAAACACGACTTTTCTTCAGAAGTTTTTAAAATTCAGTTTTATATTTATTTTAAAAAAATCTACTCTATTCTGGGCTTGAAAAAAAATTACATTTTTACTTTTTTCAATTACACAGTGCCTCAGAGAGTAAATCGAAATTCGCAACGGTTTGCAAGATATGAGCCCGAGAAAATGATCACTTTTTGGCGAAAATGATACCGAGGCCCCAAATCTTTGGCGGCCCATAAAAAAAGTGCATGACTTTGGGAAAAATTGGGAGACACGGGTCTTTTTTTTTTAGTCTTTTATCACGTAGTGGTGTCCGTATATGGTTATTTTGCCACGACTTAAAAAATTACACACAGTGTTATCAGTCAAGCTGAAATAAATCCTCCTGCCTGCTGCGTATTTCCTTATGAAATGAAAATGGTGGATATTGTCATTGCTTTTACTATAAAATATTAAGTTCAGACGTTTCCTTTTTCAATTGGAACATAGAGCACGGATATTTCATTATTTATAAAGTTTTAGCTGAAGAGATTTGAATGCAGTTGTAAGCATATACAGTGAAGTTCCGTTATAACAAATTATCGCATATGACAAACGACTTTACCGCTACACAAAGTTTTGTGCAAATATTTCATGAATAATATTTTCAAATATTACGACTACAAAGAAAATTGTTTTAAGCACTAAATACAAAAATTCCTGTAAATGCTAATGCTTATTTATAACGAACAAAACATATTCGCATTTCTTCACTAAATTTTGAAGACGCTAAAACATTTATTTGAGAAAGTTATGAAAAAATATATAAATGAAAATATATAAAAATTTAATGCCGATATTTCATTGACCGCTTAACCAAATCGCCAGTGAGCTTCAAGCATTTTCAAAACATTCTTCTTATATGTTTATGTTTATGCCAAAACATTTAAATACAATATGAGAATTCTCTATCGCTTTTATACAAGCACAATAACAAACAATTATTCTCAACATGAGTCTATATTATTTTTCTTGCAATATATATAGAACTGGACGCCCTTTGGTTGTCAATGATTTTTAATATTCACATACGATGGAAAATTATCGTATTGTGAGATTGAATGTTTTCAAAATGCTTAAAGCTCACTGGCGATTGGTTAAGCGGCCAATGAAACATCGGCATATGAACAGCTAAAACCACAACAAACAATACGTTTTTCAAACTCTAATTTTTTAAAAATTGGTTGGGGAGAATAAACTAAATAATTATTTTTATATTAAATAAACATGAAAATGTAAAAGAAAAAGAAATTAAATTTATGTTCACAAATTTCATTTGTTTTTATAAATGTTTTATAAATAATTAATTAACACTACTTTTTCCACCTTTTTAATATATCTTTTATTTTATTAAGGAGCTTTAGTTCCATTAAAAAAAATTAATTTCAATATTTCGACCCCTTTTTGGGCGCTTTCTGCAGGAAAAAATTTTAATAAAAAAAGGACGCCAAAGAGGCATCGAAATATTGAAATTAAATAAATTTGTTTTTTTTATAAAAAGACCTTAAGCTCGTTAATAAAATAAAAGATGTCTTATAAATGTATTGAAAAATAAGAAAAATAAAATGTTTATATTTCTATGTTGTCTTCTTTATGTGTGGAAAAAACGGTTATAACGAACTTTGTCTATAACGATATAAATCACCCGGTCACATAAAGTTCGTCATAACCAAACTCCAATGTACTTGAAGTTTAATGTGAAGTCAAGTCACTGTTGCCTCACCAACAAATTTCAAAATCTTGATACGTTTCTTTTACGCTGTTTTCACCAAAAAGAATGTAACTTTTATTGACTTCTGAGAACGAACTTCAAGTAATGAACTTTTCTCGCCTAAAACTCAAAGTTCACAAAAACCACGTCTCTCTTAGAAATTTGATACATACGTGTATAATCCTGATATAATTTATTTGTGCTAAAATTTCATATAAACTCATGACGTACTGAATGTCGCTGAATGTTGTTGCAACACAAATCATATGCGATTTTGAGTGGCCGCCACTTTTGGCAGCTAAGAGGTTGTAGTATTTTTGACGGTGAATTAAACTCTTTATATATGATGCTTCCTTGTGACTTTATTAAGGCAGAGTTTTATTTTTGACTGTTGATGTACATCAACAAAATGGAATTAATTTTGTTGTTGTGTCTTAGTTTTCATGGAAGTCTAAACAATGTTTATAGTTGATTTTATGTCAATACGGATGACCAAATACTGATATTTAGTATAATACCGTCGCGGACCAAACTGAGTCGCTTTATCATTGAAAAATATTGCAAAGTAATTGAACATTGAATTTGGTTGAAAAATTATCTCTTCTGACGAGGTGCATTTTTATTTCGGTGACCATGTCAACAAACAAAATTATTCCTTTGGAGATTGGAAAATCCATACGTTAATGTCGAGAGGTTTGGTGTTGGTTTTGAAAAATTTTCCATCAAAATCTTGAAAACGCCTATTCAGAACACAGGAAGCCTTATATAAGTCATACACCAAGAAATGGTGTAAAAGGACGCAATATGAGTACACGAGAGAAAATTTAAGATGCTGAGAAGCCTCTAAAAAATTACACATTAAACATATTTAATGAAATTGTGAAATTTTTATATATTAATCCATATATTTTATTGCTTATATATCTTTTTGCCCCGAGGGAGTGAGAATTACAAAAATACAATCATATTATGATAAGAAAACTTATACAAACAGAACAGCAAACAAACTATACAATGATTGCTTTTTATAACAACTTTGATTCAAATATTATTTAAGCTCAATGTCTTATTTAGTGGTTAAACAATTTTATTTATAATTATCGATATTTCGATACTCACTTCGTATGATTTTCAGAATTTTCCTCAATTTTCTCAATGATTATCGAAATATCGATAATTATAAATAAAATTGTTTAAACCCTGAATAAGACTTTCAGCTTAAATAATATTTTATTCAAAATTATTGCTTTCATTAGGTAAAACAGAAAAAGTCATTTTATAAAAAAAAGAAATTGAAACTGCTGAAGAAATACTCCTGATTCATTTTTCAAAAAAATATAAAAATTTTGTGCGAAAAATTTGTCTTACAAAAAATGAAAATTCATTAAAATTTTAATCGCTTTATATAAGAAAATCATACTACCTAAATGTACACATAATTTTTCTATAACATGAGCAGCATTTAAAAATATTATTGCAACAATAGCCAACCCTTTGCAACATTTAATGCCATGTAAGAAATTTTTGGAAAATATTTGCAAAATTTCATTAAGTAATAATTTCTTTCTTTGCAGAGTATCCTTTAAAAAATCGTTATAATGCACATTAACACCCACAAAATAGTGGACAAGGTGTTCCCAATGTAACACTGATCACTATTGTTTGCTTATATAACGCCCACTTGTAACAAAATAACACACGATAACAACAGAATAAACCACTGACACATATTTAAACTAAAATTAATGATCCTGATAATAAAACTACTGTTACAAAAGGAATAATTGCACCTTCCCTGGACTGACTGGCCTTAATCACTTTTAATTTTGCTTGATGAGCCTGATTAGTTCTGCTTAAAATCATTTCACTTACTTTAAATACCTTCTTTATGGCCTCTATTTTTCTAATTTTTACTTTTATTAAATTGAAAATGTTTTTCTTTTCTCTAAATTCCATACAAATTTTCAGAGTGAACAGGAATACGACAAGGAGCAACTAAGAAGTAAGTAGTGATGAACAAATAAAATTATTTAGAGGGGGCAAAATAAATTTCTTTTTTAATTATGGACTCACCATGTTCATTCTTTGTAGTACCGCAGCTGCTGTCATTGAAAACCTGAAAATAAAAATTAGGAAATACTTTAAAAATTATCAATGAAAGAACTCTTTTTTATTAAAGCAGATTCATCTACGTGACCTTAGAAGTATGTACATTATTTACTTAGTGTCTCAAAAAATGAAAAAAAAAAATTCATAGTCTGGTCTGCTCTAGCATATCAAGTACATATGTCCATTTATCTGCTAGAGGTCCTAATATTCAACTGTTATAAGACACTTTCATTGCGAATCAAATACAGAAACATTTGCACAATAAGAAAGGATACATTTTTCAGATGAAGTGAACGTTAGTGGGGAAGCCTCCCAGAGTTTATTGAACTAATTATTTACCACAATTAAAAAAAGATTTTGGACGTTATTTTAGAATACTTTACGATCGTTTTGTACTCATTAATGCTTATCTATTTAGATAATAAAATAATTCTTCCTAAAACGGAATTAAAACATTTATTTATTTATCTTGAGCTTTTAAATGTATCAAATTGAAAACAAGTTCTGTAATTTTTGGGTTCATGTGGTACACAGATAGATAATTTGGATATAAAACCAAGTCATTATAATATGATCTATAACAGAAGTCAGGTAAATTTCAAGCTTGTAGCACACTTATGCTGATTTATCATGATCGTACTGCAGATCACTTCGTCATTGTTATCCATTATTAACATTCCTTATCTGAGCTCTTCAAAGAGAAATCACCCGAATGAAATGTTTAAAATCATCTTTGCCATTCATTCTAATGAATTACGGTGCGCAAGCTTATTTTTGCCTTTGGAAATCATTACAAAATACAATGTCCTTAGTGCTCTTTTCGTGGAACATGAACGTTGACAGTTTTGCCAGTTAAAAAAATTACCGCGATAAAAGTTTTGAAACTGGATAAAAATTCTTTGCTAATAGTTGATGGCTCCCAGAAAGAAAGGGCTTTCAAAAAAGTCATAAAAATTGTGAGAGTAGGATCCGATAGCATCTTTGTATCATTTTAAACAATTTGAACACAAACTTGTCATTGCAGGATATTTGTTTTTCCTATTCTCAGAATAAGAGTTTGTTTTCATTGTGTTGAAGAAACTAAATTTTTTATGTATTTTGTGAAAACAAAATAATTTTAATATACGTTCTAATTTTTTGACCATTTTATTTCAATTAATGAACTTAATTTATTTTTTAAATTGAAAAATATTTTTGAATATTTTTCATTCTGTATAAAATAAACAAATATCCTGAAGATGGTACTCGATGAGTACCGAAATATCGATAAAAATTTAAATAAAATTTAAAAAGATCTTAAGTTAAAAAAAATAAATTAAATTTGTTAATAAAAATAATTTTATATTAAACTAGCGGGCCCGTTGCCTGCTTCGCACGGCAAAACAAAATAAGAAAAGAAACACTTGTTTTTAATAAAGTTGGTTTTGTTCCCTATTATTCAACTTTTAATTCTAGTTTCTTACAATCTTAGACTATGTATCACTTAAACTATCTTAGAGCTCTTTCGTAGACAACATTTTTGGTTTTGCCATGAGTTGTTGTGTAGATAAAGAGAACTGAAGGCTTGCCAACACGTGAGCACGAAATATATAACTGGCCGTGTGAAAAGCAAGGATATTCTAAATCAATTCCACACAATTCCAACGATTGCCCTTGCGCTTTATTTGTTGCAATAGCAAATGCCGACCAAAATGTATTCAATACTAATGAATGCTGTATGCGGTACAAAAAATGCCTGCGGCAAAAACACACTCACTTCACATACGCACCGCACACACATGCGTTATCGGATTTTACCCAAACTTCATATAAACCATATATGGGCCACTGCCTACGTAGTGTATAAGTTTGGTTGAAATCGCTCGACGCGTTTATGATTAGTTCGGCGACGTACATATACGGACTTATTTTTATATATATATAGATTAGGAGGTTTTTTTCACCAACGAGAAGGTGTACACATTTTTGCCAGTAGGCATGGCTTCATTTTCTTAATTTTAAAACATTGATTGAAGAATCATAATATTATCAAAAGGCCATAAGAATAAAATATATTTTTTAGTAAAAATAAATATTTTTTTCTACCACACGATATTTGTCATCTTGACTTGATAGGAAGTTAAAAATTTTTCTTATTGCATTTTCGGAAGTAATGAAAATGTTGATCCTTTATAATGACTTCCATTTTTTTATTGAGTCATTCAAGTGTACGCTTTTTATATTTAATAAACCATAATTTAATAATATTAAGTATATGATTTTCACGATTTTAATATTCAATATGAATGTTCTAACAATATTGTAAGAGACCAAATTTGCGTTATTAGAGATTGCATATTGAAATATTAGAGGTTAAAATAAATATTTGTTTTAGTTTTTATTTACATTTAATTATTAATTAAAAAAAACAATGAAAGCTTAATAAAAATAATCAAGTTACCTAATTTTCTTAGGCTTAAGGTCTCTATTATTTCATTATTTTATTGTACACTTCTAATACTACCTTTAGGATATAAAAAAACATGGTAAATATGTTACTCGAAGAATACCGAAATATCGATAAATAAAATTAAAAAAATTATGAAAAATAAATTAATTTGATTAGTTGAAATAAAACGATCAAAAAACTTGAATATATGTCTTAATAAAAAATATAATTAGACAAAAATATAATTACAAAATGTTCTTAAATGTACATATATTTTTTTTGACGGGCGAGGTAGGGTTGAAAACTTACGCACTTACAGTGACCGTCGTCAACTGGGTTGTGTGGTGTTATCTACTAAAAAAAATCCCTCCTCCGTTTCTGGTGGGAATCCTTTCCGGGACTGTTTTCTACATTACTTCAGGAAGGCCCAGAAACTTCATCCTCCTAAGAAGGACTTTGCTCGTAACACCCAAGTCTGGGTCCGTCAGTTTTATGCTACTGGCTCATTCTGGCTAAGTCTCCGTTGATGGGGACTCATTTTGCCGTGCATCGAGATCTCTTTTCTTTCTTCTTAAGACATACTCGATGTAGTTACTCACAGCATTCCATGTTTTCGCATTCGAGCATTCTGTCAACTATGTTGGCAGGGGTGAAAACGCCAATCTGCTTTCTTAATGCGATTCGCTTAGTATTCCATCTGATGCAGTTGAAAAAAGTGTGTTCTGCGTCGTCGTTTGTTGCATCGCAGTAGATGCAACTGGAATTACTTGTTTTGCCCATACGGTGTAGATACTTCCGGAAGTATCCATGAAATGAGAGGAACTGGGTCAGGAAGTAGTTAATCTCCTCAAATTTCCTTTGAGTCCAATTTTCTATATTAGGAAAGAGCCTCTGCGTTCCATCTGTTTTGTAATCGCTGGATGGTTCCAGATCTCCGCTCTGCAGCACTAATATTAATTTCCGCCCCCCTAGAGTCCCATGCCTCTTTCCGTACGCGCGCCATGAGATCAACCGGAATCTCTCCACTTATTACGAAAACCGCAGTGCCTGAAACTGTACGGTAGGCTGAGGCGATCCTAAGTACCGCTGTGCTTTGGACTTCTTCTAGAGCGTTACGCTTAGACTTTGCTCTCAGTGCATTTCCCCAAATTACGCTGACGTATAGCAGTATAGAATTGGTGGTTGCCATAATCAGCCTTCTCTTGCACTGTGAAGGCCCGCAAATGCTTGCCAGTAGCCTGCTCAACATGCCTTAAATTTTTTTCAGGCTTTGCAGCCGCATGTTTTATCCGGGCCCAATAAGTGAGCCTGCTATCGATTTTTACGCGCAGATATTTCATCGCCCTCTTCTTCATTAGGAGCATGTCATCTATCGGCATGCTAGTGGTATATGCCCTCGCGTTATCATGATTACCTTAGTCCTTTCCACCGCAAACTCGAGCTCATGTTCCTCGAACCATGCTCGAGTCCTTATCATACTTGGTTTAATTTTCTCTTAGCGTCGTCCGCGTACCGTGCCGAAATGACCGCCGCTATGTCGTCCGCGTACCGTACAAGGTGTGTATCTTCTGGCATATCTATTCCTAATATCTCGTCATAACTTAGATTCCAGAGGTCAGGTGGCAGGATAGATCCCTGGGTTGTGCCCGATGTGATCGTTCTAACTCTCTGGCCGTCTGGTGTATCGTATGTGAGTTTATGGTCTCTAAGATAGCTCTGGAGAATTCTCATAAGGTATCCAGGTATGCGGAATCTTTCCCGCAATGCGTTGATAACATTTGCCCATCGCAGGGTATTGAAAGCGTCTCGTACATTAAGTGTAGCCACGACGATTATGCATTTCGGGTAGGAGCGTCCGTTCTATGCGTTTCCGAAACTACTCACTACATCCTCAATGGCACCAAGAGTCGATCTTCCAGGTCGAAAGCCGTGCTGCCTCTCCGATAGTCCTCCGGCTGCCTCGATGTAGATATATATGAAAGTACATATATATGAAAGTATTTTTGTATACAATAGATTAGTGGCAGCATTTTATATAGTTATGACGAACATAAGAATATGTTTATTAGAATCATTAAATCAAACTATAATGATATTTTGCAATTACGATGGCATCAATTATTTTTCTGAGTGTATTTCACTCTTCAGTTTGTTTAAGACGACTTGCATTTAAGATTTGAAATATTTCTGGCTAATTCACAGAATTTGTGAAGACATAATTTGCAATAATCTCTATTACTGAAAAAAGTTTTAAAAAACACAATTAAGTCTTAGGGTAGAGCGTAAATTATATTCACCACACTCAATGAAGTAATTAAATAAGAACAAAAATATAAATTTTAGTCCATAATACTCATATTATTGAAATGATGTTCTGAAATGCTAACAAAGAGCCAGAATTAGCTGTATGCTAGACATACAAATTTTCTCATAACCCCGCTAGGAAAAACTTTTCCTAAAAGGATAAACAACAAAAAGTTATTTAAAAAAATATTATACTAAAGAATTTAAAAGACCACAGTTTTTTAATAAAGCCATTATAACAATTTTATAATTATGAATATTTTAGCCTATAGATTTTTCGTTAAATATGCCAAATACTTTTGCCACAGCTTGAACATGGCCTAATAGTCCATTATTCTTTTAATATGCCCCCTCAAATAAATTGCTTCAACTTGAAACTCGTTCATATCCGAATAATTTCAAACTAATTTTTTTTTCAAACGCAACAAAAAAATATTCAACCGAATAGTCATGCGCAATGCCTTTAAGGCTTTTGATCATGAGGATAAAGGTTTCATCGAACACGGTGATGTCATGCAAATACTTGAAATTCTAGGACAAAAACTCGATGAAAAGGCCGTTAAAGCTCTGATCAAAGAAGTCGACAAGGGCAATTCGGGTAAATTGGATTTTAAACAATTCTGCAGATTGGCCGCACGTTTTGTGGAAGTGGAAGAGGATGGACCCGTGCTGATGGGTGAATTGAGGGAAGCATTTCGTATTTATGATAAAGAGGGCAAGGGCTATATAACGGTGGAAACATTGCGTGGCATTTTATATGAATTGGACGATAAATTATCTAATCAGGATTTGGATATGATCATTGAGGAAATTGATTCAGATGGTTCGGGTACGGTGGATTTTGACGGTGGGTATAATATTTTATATATATTTTTTTCAATAAATATCTTAATATTTATTTTTATATTTAAGAATTTATGCAAGTGATGACAGGTAAAAACTACCAAGATATTTTCATCCATCGACGTTTTACCTTTGACCCTTTATTAATGAATGTTACACCCAGCCGTTGTCCCTGCCCACAACATCGCCAGCTCTTGCATCGTCGCATTGAGAAGCAATTTCAACGTTTATTTAAGCAAATGTCACGTCCTCTTAACAATTTGCATGATCGTTGCCTTGAACATGTCTGGCATATACAACAGCATCCCCATTTATATAGACCTGCATCATATAAAGGTTCATCATTGTCTGTTGCTCCCATACTACATTGTCGACCAGCGTTTCGTCCCCGCTTTCCAAAATGGGTGCCCATTTTAACATTGTATCGTGAAATTGTTCAGAATCCTTTCAAATGCGGACACCGTTGTCGTTTAATGTTAAGCCACAAGTAAAATTTTAACCATTTCGAAATTGGCACATTGGCACGGCAAAGTTTGTTTCTTTTTTTATTTTTTTGCAAAAAATTAAATATTAATATTTAGTTTAACGTTCATAACAGTCTTCACATTAATCTGAAAAATTTTTTTTAAATATTGTATGGTCTCTCAGAAAATTTCATTTAACGAACTATAAATGCTACATAGTTTAATTGACAGACAAGTGCCACAACACAGATCGCCCGGCAGATAAATAGTCATTTGGCATAAAATCGCTCCATTCACAAGCCAAGTGTAAAAAATTTTAAGTCATTCTCAAGAAGTGACATTTTCACTGTTTTCAAAAATTTTCAAAAAGTTGAATTTTTTCAACTTACTAGGATGTCAATTTGACTAAAGTGTCATGAAATATAAATGAACTTGATTTTAAAATACTACTTTATTAAAAAAAAAAAAAAAAAAAAAATTAACAAATAAATAAAATAAAAACAAATAAATACTTATTTCTGTAAATTTACATGGTTATAATTTTTTTAAAAAGTAGTAACTGATAAAAATCATCCATAGTTCACTTTCCTCAAAACAATGAAGAAAGATTTTAAATCGGTAAACAATCTGTGTTAAATTTATTGAAAATGATCCGAATTTTCATTACTTCTGGATCCTAATCTCCTTATTTTCACAAGTTTTTTGAAAGCTCTTTTTTACTAAGAAAGTAACTATATGCGTTGTAAGTTGTCAGATGCTGCAATAGCAGCACAACTATTCTTATTGTTTTCTATGTAAACACACGCTACAACTTTTTTCAAATGTCATAATTGGACAGAGAAGGGAATGTCAATACAAATTCATTTGGTTTGAAATATTTTAAATGAAATTTCGTAATATTTTAATTACTAAAGAGCAATTATAAATAAAGATTGATAGGAATTCTGCCTTTTGAGAGCGGAGAAACAAACTGAAACTAACTGTAAGCAAGTAGAATTTTACATCCCTGTTTATTAAAAGATATATGATCGTCATGTGATCTTTATAGAATTAAAAATAGTGCACAAAAAGTAAACTTCTTAAAGAAATACACCAAAAGTTTTTGTTTGGTATCAAATAATAATAATAATAATAATAATAATAATAATAATAATAATAATAATAATAATAATTTTTTTTTTTTTTTTGGGTTGGGTAGGTGGAAATGCAGTTACGCATACTACCTGCCGAGTCTTCGGTAGGTTATGTTGGACTCCGCAAACGGCTACCAGTCATCACTCTTCGCAAAGTTATGTTGGTTGCCGAGCGCCTACCAACTAAAACCACCACCCATCTTCTAGGGGAAAAATTTTCATACCATCCCGGGACTACTCATCGTATTACTTCAGGATGGCCCCTTCCTTGGCAGTTTTGCCTTCATCTATTCTTATGCCTCGGCGGGCCCCTCATTTTCTAGTGTTCTAGTCTCTGTGATGTATTGGTACGTATCCAGGTCTTTCTTCTTTTTCCTCAGTATAAGCTCAATGTATCGAGCTATAAGTAACCAGTTATTTTCATGTGCTGTCATGATTGGTATTATATTGTCAGCAGTGAGTGGGCCAGTATGGTGCTCAAGCCCTGTCCTTTCCTCTTGCCATTTGGAGCATTCAAAAACAGTGTGTTTGACATCATCTTCATTCGAGTCTCCGTATATACATTCCGGACCGTTTGTCTTTCCCATTCTGTAGAGGTACTTTCGGTAGTACCCGTGCCCAGATAGGAATTGCGTGAGGTAGTAATTCACCTCTCCGAAACTTCGGTTAATCCATATGTGCAGGTTCGGTATTAGTTGTGTTGTCCATCGTCCGTACCTCTCATTTTGCCATCTTTGCTGCCAAGCTTGTAGAGTTTGTCTTCGTATAGTTTGTCCCGAGAGCTGATTTTCATGTTGGTCTCTTTGCTTCCACTTAGTTCTCCTTTCTAGTATCAAAAGATCTATCGGTATCGTTCCACTGATGACCATAACAGCCGCTTCGGATACAGTACGGTAAGCCGAAGCTACCCGTAGAGCTGCCGTTCTCTGTATCGATCTTAAGGAACTCAGTTTTTGCTTGGACTGTATTGCATCGACCCATATTTCACATGCATAAAGCAAAATCGCCTGGCTAGTTGCCATGAGTATTTGTCTTTTGGCTGCAGTTGGACCTCCTATGTTTGCCATCAATCTGCTAAGTAACGCTGTCTTTTGGGCGGCTTTCTTAGTTGCGTGTTGGATTTGTGACCAGAAGTTCAGTTTGGAATCTAATCTGACTCCCAGGTATTTTGTCTTCTTTGTTTCGAAGGTGCCAAGTTGTGTAACGATAGGTATTTCTGTTTGCATGTGTTTTCTTGTTAGGATTAGGAGCTCAGTCTTCTCAGTAGCTAGTCTTAAACCATGACCTGACATCCATGTTTGCGTCCTAATCATAATTTGGTTCAGTTTCCTTTGGGCTTCAGTAAAATCCCGAGCTACGATTACACCAGCAATATCGTCCGCGTATCCTACTAGATAAGTATCAGCTGGCATATCAATGGTCAGAATTTCATCATACATAGCATTCCAAAGTTCCGGGCCAAGGACAGAGCCTTGTGCTGCACCCGCAGTGATTTGTCTTCGAAATTGTCCGTTATCTGTGTCATAAATTAACATTCTACTGTGGAGGTAACTACGTATTAATCTGCTGAGATAGAGTGGAATTTTAAACCTCATTTCCAGTGCATATAAGATATCTTCCCATCTAGCACTATTAAATGCATTTTTGATATCTAAAGTTACCAGTAGAACTATGCGTCTGGAGTGGTGATTTCCCGTTTGTGCAGCCTGAACGCTCTCAATTACTTCTTCTAAGGCTCCAAGTGTTGACCTGCCTGGACGAAATTCATACTGCCTATTTGACAAGCCTCCCGCACTTTCAATAGCTCTAGCTAGTCTCGGCTTGATTAACTTCTCCAGTACTTTGCCCGCAGTATCCAGCATACACAGTGGCCGGTAGGAAGATGATTGTTCTGGGTCTCCTTTTCCTTTGTTTATTAAAACTAGTTTCTGTATTTTCCAAGGCTCTGGGAAAATTCCGTTTACCAGACATGCATTATACATTTTCAGTAAGAATTCTGGTCGCTCTCTTGCCAGTATCTTTAGCACTTCGGAAGGTATTCCATCTGGTCCAGGAGCCTTCTGGTTCTTCATGGTACTTGTTGCCTTTCTGAGTTCTTCTATAGAGAACAATGGAACTAAGACTTCTTCGGCTATGTCTGTATTGTCTAATTCGTGGACTTCATGATTTGGAAAAAGGTCCCCCACTATGTTGTGCATTTGTTCTACCGATAAGTTGGTGCTTTTCGTCCTTGCTCCGAGCTTCTGCATGACCAATTTATACCCCAGTCCCCAGGGGTCTTCATTAAGATTAGTCCTAAGCTCCTCCCATTTAGCCCTTTTGCTTCTTAGTATAGCATTTTTCAATTGTTTTCTGGCTCGCTTGAAATCTTCGGCTTCATTTTCAGCTGGTTCGAATCGTCTGGCCCTTGTGTATTGTCTTCGACAGCGATGGCAGAGTCGTCTAAGTTGTCCTATTTCTTCCGTCCACCAATATGCTGCCTTTTTTCTCTCTGTTGTAGCAATTCTAGGCATTGCAGAGTCACACGCTTCTGTGATAACTGACATAGTCTGATTGACAAACCTCTCGACATCAATTGGTTCTTGCCAATTTGTAGGTCTTTCGTCAATTTTTTCAAGTAAGATATCCATTCTGAGTCTCGCAACATTCCATTTTTTAGTTCCGCTTATTGTATATTGGTTGGTCAGGTTTCTACCTGATTGTAAACAGTACTCTATGTATTGGTGGTCACTACCTGTGTAGTCCTCTAATACTTTCCAGTTACTTAACCTATCAAAAAACCGTTCTGAAACTAGAGTAATATCTGGTACCCTCACACCCAGCTCTCCTGAAGGTTGTGGTGGTACCTGTGTTAGCTACCATTAGGCCTGTCCTCGCAGTCATATCCAATATCCGTCTACCTCTGGAGTTTGTGGTTGTTGTTCCCCACTCAATTGCTTTTGCATTAAAATCGCCAGCTATGATCAGGTTTCCTCCAATTGTTCGTGCCGTATCCTCAATATTATCCAGTTTAGCTTGGAAATCCTCGATAGAGCAGTTTGGTGTTAGGTAACAGCTTATGACTGAGTAGTTGTTGCTACTGACCCATACAAAACCATCTCCTTTACCGTCTCCTGTTATGTGGAGGTTCGCCTCACTCGTCATCCATATTGCTGCTGTTTTAGTGTAATCTTCGTACCACCTTCCATTTTTGGTCCCATATTGTTCGCTGATTACTGCTAAGTCGGCTTTATGCTCCATCATAACCTGCATCAGAAGAGCGTCAGCAGTCACACTTCGATGTAGGTTGGCCTGTAGGATTTTTATCATTTTGGATTGGTTCTGTTGTAGGCTGAGCATCTAGACGTACCAGGTACATGATCGACTGATCTCTTGCCCTCTGTGGTGCATATGCAGCATCTTGGTTTTGCTGTACACTCTTTCATTTTGTGACCTGCGATTCCACATCGTATACATAAACCCTCTCCTTTTCTGTCTGGTCCATTGCAGTTTCGTTGCGTATGGCCAGTGCCGAAACATCGGTAGCAGCGTTGTACGTCTACCACACGCCTAACTCTACAGTATATCCAGCCAACTTTTATTCGCTGATTTCTCGTGACAATAGTTGCTGCGTCAGTTTCTAGCGTTACGAAAGCTCTGCGTTGTTCTCTGCTATTTGCGTTTGTAAGTCGTACATTGAGCTCTTCTTCTCTTCCATCCAAAAGATTTCTGATTGCCGTAGATATCTCGTGTACCTCTGTTAAAGTATCTAGGTCTCCGATTACAATTGTTGTCTTCATATTGAGATTTGATACATCTGCTGTGTCCTTTAGGGACACTTTAATGGCTTCACATAATTTTTCTTTATTACCACCTTTCCCTACTTCCAAAAGTATGGCCCCTTTTTGAGTTTTCCTGACGGATCTTATAGGAATTTCAGGCTCTGTTAAGCTTAAAGTACTAACCGTGTGTTTTATATTACTTAGCACGTCTGCGTAGCTTGTACCTGCTGTCGGTTTTACTAGCACTGCTGTTGGGCGTTTCTTATCGTCCTTTCTGTTCCTTTTTCCCCGTTTCTCATTAACGCGTTTACCGTTTTCTCGCACATCGCCCGCCGGTACTTCGGTTTGTACTTTTTTTTTGCTCTGCTTTTTCTGATTTTTAACAATCTGCCATTTCTGTTGGACATTTTCCTTAACTTTTTTATTTGTACCTGGGCTGGCTGGGTTGGTGGCTGCTCTTTTGTTGCGAGTAGTCACTGGTGTTTTTTCTTCAGCTGTGTGGTTAGTGCAACTGTCGCTTATTATTTGAATTTCCGGTACTCTTTTTGTTGCTTCTGCGTTTCTGCTACTTTCTGCTTCTCTCCAAATTCTTCTGTAGTTGTTTATTACGTCTATTTGTTCATCTAATTGAGACACACCATCCTTTACATCTTTGCTTATGTTCTTCTGTCTATCCATTGCTTGTTTCATTTTCTGCAGGATGGTCCTACATTTCATTAAGCATTCTTCCTCTAAAAGCCTCATCTTTTTAATTTGCTCTTGACGAGGGGAGTAGGTGTTAATGCTTTGTTGTGTCTGCTGATATGGAGACGCTTCTCGTCGTGTCTCTTCTTGAGATGAGACTACACCGGTTAACTGCTTCTTTGAGTTACTAATAGGGGCAGCAGCAGGTGTAACGTTTGATCCTGGCAAAATCGGTGTACGCAGAACCTTACGGTTGCTAGAAGAACCTGCTACCTCTTTGTGGTCTTCTCCAGTATTTTCTTCTTCATATACTCTTCCTCTTTCTCTCACTTCTTCATTTGTATCTTTGTTATTTGGGGGTGTTCTGATCATTTTTTGTAATTGGGTCCCCGCTCCGAGCCGCTATCCGCCCACGATTGTACAGTCACCTCAAACGATCCCCGTGGGTCCCTTTGCTTGCAGTGAGGTCCACGCGAGGGTTGACATAGGTCCTTATGGGGACCTATGTACAGAGCCAGGATCTCGCCGTTAAGCAGGAGTCATTTCAACTGCACCTGTACCACCACCTCAGTAGTGACGTGTTTGGAACGTACTCGGAGCCTCGCCACAGTTTTAGCGGGACGGAGGCGGCTGCAGCATTAGCCCGTCAGCCATTTCAGTAAGATGTCACTCTAGCCTACTAAGGTGATATAATACTGCAGACCGTCAGCCCTAAGCATCATGCAAGTTCGAGCCCATGGTCCTCGAGCCATGCTCGAGTCCTTATCATAACTTGGTTTAATTTTCTCTTAGCGTCGTCCGCGTCCCGTGCCGAAATGACCGCCGCTATGTCGTCCGCGTACCCTACAAGGTGTGTGTCTTCTGGCATATCTATTCCTAATATCTCGTCATAGCTTAGATTCCAGAGGTCAGGCCCAAGAACGGATCCCTGGGCTGCCCCCGATGTGATTGTTCTAACTCTCTGTCCGTCTGGTGTATCGTATATGAGTGTACGGTCCCTAAGATAACTCTGGAGAATTCTCATAAGATATACAGGTATGCGGAATCTTTCCCGCAATGCCTGGATAACATTTGCCCATCGTAAGCTATTAAAAGCGTTACGTACATCGAGTGTTGCGAGAACGATTATATGTTTCGGGTAGGAGCGTCCGTTCTGTGCATTTTCGAAACTTCTGACTACATCCTCAATAGCACCAAGAGTCGATCTTCCGGGTCGAAAGCCGTGCTGCCTCTCCGATAGGCCTCCGGCTGCCTCGATGGATTCTGCTAATCTGCGTTGCAGAAGCTTCTCCAAGAGTTTGCCGGTGCTATCTAGCATGCATAGAGGTCGGTAAGCTGATGGTTGCGTTGGGTCACCTCTTCCCTTGCTAATCAGCATGAGCTTTTGTCTTTTCCACTCTTTGGGAAAAGTGCCTTGGGCTATACAAGCGTTGTACACTTCGAGCAGAGCATCTGGCCGATTTTCGGCTAAAAGTATGAGTGTCTCCGCTGGTATTCCATCAGGCCCGGGGGCTTTACCCCTCTTAAGGCTTCTAGCCGCGATTTTTAGCTCTTCTTCAGTGAAGGGCGTGGGCGTCCCATCAGCAAGGACTTCGCGTTCATCGTGCAGTGGAGGGTGCGTGGGAAACAAGTTATCCACGATGTGGTTGATATCGTTCCCTATATGCGGAGCAGCATGGTTAGCGTTTAGCTTCCTCGTAACGATCTTATAGCCGAGTCTCCAGGGGTTGCTGTTCAGATCGTTCCGAAGTTCTTCCCATTTCGACTTCTTGCTTCTAATAATCGCCCATTTCAATGCTTTTCGGCTTTGTCTGAATTCTTCGGCTACCATGGTTGCCTCGCCATTTCGCCTGGCTCTGGTGTATCTTCTTCTGTTACGAAGGCAGGTCCGTCTGAGCTCAGCTATTTCTGGCGTCCACCAGTACGCAGCCTGTCTTCTAGACTGCTGCGTTACACGTGGCATGGATGCCTCGCAGCTTTGAGCTATGCGCTGCCTCAATGTCATTGCCATGGAGTCAGCATCACTCATGGTGTGCGCAGCTGAGACCCCGTCAAACTTGTTTAGAAATCTTTCGTGGTTCAGCTTAGTTGCATTCCACTTGCGTGTGCCTCTCCTTCTTGGCGTCTGGTCAGAGTTCGTCCTTTCCGTGGTCCGGAAGGTAATATACTGGTGATCGCTACCAGTGAAGTCTTCCAACACTCTCCACCCTTCAACGCTTGTAGCCAAGCTCTCGGACACCAAAGTGATGTCTGGGGTGGTGTGTTCGCATCCCGGCCTCCTGAAAGTAGTGGCATTACCGGTATTTGCCACTATCAAACCTAACCTAGCAGCCATGTCTAAAATGTTTCTTCCGCGTGAGTTCGTTGTCCGGTCCCCCCATTCTACAGCCCTGGCATTGAAATCACCCGCTACTATAAACGGTCCGCCTATTTCCCTAACCCTATCCTCGATCAGGTCTAGTTTTGTCCTGAACTGGCCTATGCTATCACTAGGGGTAAGGTAGCAGCTCATTAGCGTGTATTGTCTCGTCCGAACGTACGTGTAACAGTGGCCTCCCCCGAGCTGCGTGACCACGAGCTTACTGCCGCTAGGTAGCCACAGAGCAGCCGTGCCTGTTTCATCTTCGTACCAGGACCCTCGGGGTATACGTCTATATTGTTCGCAAATAATGACGGCGTCTACCCTATTTTCAGCGGCAATTTGCTCGATCAGAGCGTCTGCCGTCCGACTTCTGTGCATATTTGCTTGAAGCACATTCATCGTTTCCTGACCAGTGGGCATCTTTTCGATCCCGGAAGATGGTCAGTCCTGTCGCGTTTTGCATCCGCGCAGTGGACACATTTGGGGGTTTCGTTACAGTCCTTCATTTTGTGTCCCGACCCCCCACACCTAATACAAGTGTTCCTCCTGTCTAAACCTGAACAATTTGTCTGTACGTGTCCTGTTCCAAGACATCGATAGCATCTCCTAACGTCATCGCACAATCGCATCCTCGCTCGGACCCACCCAATCTTTATATAGCCAACCTCAAGGAGTTTTGCCGCGCTTTCAGCTGACAGGGTGAGGAAGGCTCGTACCTGCTCTCTCACATTGGGTGCGGTGATCTTTGTCTGGATCTGCTCCCCTGGGTTGCTGAGCAGCTTCTGGGCTGCTGTTTCTACCTCCTCCTTAAGTGTAAGCGAATCGAGATCTCTTATCTCGATAGTCGCCTTTGGCTTTAGTTCCACGACGGAGGCTGTATCTCTTATGGTACTCCTCAGCTGTTGAACGAAATCCGGCCTAACCTGTTGCCCTTTTCCGAGTTCAAGGAGGATGGCTCCGGTCTGCGTTTTCCTAACCGTCTTTATGCTAACCGAGTCGTCCGTCTTTATTTTATCGCGCAGATCTTTTAGAACTTCCGCGTAGCTGTGACCCGCTGCGGGTTTAATTATTACCGCTTCCGATTTCGCTCGCTGTTGCCGCTCGTTCTTCTTTCTGTTCGGTTCGACCGGTTTCTTTTTCGTCTTATTTTTTCCCCCCTTTTAGTGACGGTTCGCCAATTTTCTTCTCCCCCTTGAGGGAGCTCAACTGTGTCCCCACTGGGCTCTTTCGATCTAGCCTTCTTGCTTTTTTCGGGCATTGCAGGGCTAGTGGCTGTTCTTTTAGGGTTCGCCGTCACAGGGGTTGAATCGCGTTCAGTCTGCCGTGTAACGCCCACATCGCGTCGATTCGAAAACGACCGTTCCTCTTCCGCCTTCTTCCACGCGCGCCTATAATTTAACGTGACATCCAGACATTTTGGCAACCCCGGTCTTGACATCAATGCTGATGTTCTTCTGCCGGTTGAAGACTTGTTGCATGTTGCTTATTAACGATTTGCATTGCATAATCGCTTCTTCTTCCATCTTTCGCATCTTCTGGATTAGCTCCAGTCGAGGCGAGCTGCCTGTTGAATTACCTGTCACGCCCCCCTTTTGGACTGCACGTGCTGTGCGAAGGGTGTCCTCACCTGCTGGAGTGACAGCAGTTAGAGCCGCTCGTGATGCGTAAGTGCTGGTCGGTGTGATTCGCACCGTCTCTTTGGGATCTCCGGTGTTGGCATTGGGAGTACTTCCCTTATCGGTGCCGGTGTTCGTCCGGAGTCGAGCAGGTGCATTGGATGAAGTCTCAGCACCCATACTAATAGCACGCGTCGCATTGCCCGATGCCGTGTTTACGGGCGTTTCGCATTTAGCAGGTGGCGATCTAGCCAACAGGCTGCTTCTTCGAAAGGCTGCATCCGGTGTCGCGCCGCGCTCGTTAATCTTCTTAATCCTCTCTTCGATTTTTTCTCCGTTCGTCTTTTCGCTCGCGTTTTCGTTCGTCTTCTCAACTGTCTGTCTAAATTTGTTGTTATTATTATTATTTGTATTCATCTTTGTTGGGTCCCCGCTCTGAGCCGCTATCCTTACGCGTTTGTACAGTCGCCTCAAACGATCCCCGTGGGTCCCTTTGAAATCAGTGAGGTCCACGCAAGGGTTGACACAGGGCCTTATGAGTACCTGTGTTCAGAGCCAGGATCTCGGCGCAAAAAAGCAGGAGTCATTCTCAACTGCACCTGTACAGCCACCTCGGCGGCGACGCATGTAGAACGTACTCAGAGCCTCGCTACAGTTTTAACGGGACGGGGGCGGCTGCAGCATTAGCCCACCAGCCGTTTCAGCGGATGTCACTCCTACATAATAAGGTGGTGGAATACTGCAGCCGTCAGCCCATGGCAGTCGGATCAGGATCGTGAGACATATTCGTAAGCCACAAACGTTCCATTTTCCGTCTTCTTCAGCCGCACCAGGCGTGGTGAAACAGCTGTCCAGGATTTTGGTCCGCGGGTGGTATTTTAATTGCCACCTTCCCTGCAGATTTGAAGATCAGCCGAGAGTTCCCCTATCCGCCACCTGGGGACGCGTCCGATGGGAGACTGGAATAACTCCACACGGACACGGAATAATAATAATAATAATAATAATAATAATAATAATAATAATAATAATAATAATAATAATAATAATAATAATAATAATAATAATAATAATAATAATAATAATAATAATAATAATAATAATAATAATAATAATAATAATAATAATAATAATAATAATAATAATAATAATAATAATAATAATAATAATAATAATAATAATAATAATAATAATAATAATAATAATAATAATAATAATAATAATAATAATAATAATAATAATAATAATAATAATAATAATAATAATAATAATAATAATAATAATAATAATAATAATAATAATAATAATAATTTTTTTTTTTTTTTTTTTTTGACGGGCGAGGTAGGGTTGAAAATGCCTTCGCACTTACAGTGACCGTCGTCGACTGCGTTGAGTGGTGTTTCCACTAAAAAACTCCCTCCTCCGTTTCTGGTGGGATGCCTTCCCGGGACTGTTTTCTACATTACTTCAAGAAGGCCCAGAAACTTCATCCTCCTAAGAAGGACTTTGCTCGTAACACCCACGTCTGGGTCCGTCATTTTCATGCTGCTGGCTCATTCTTGCTGAGTCTCCGTTAATGGGGACTCATTTTGCCGTGCATCGAGGTCTCTTTTCTTTCTTCTTAAGACATACTCGATGTATTTACTCACAGCATTCCATGTGTTTTCGCATTCGAGCATTCTGTCAACTATGTTGGCAGGGGTGAAAACGCCAATCTGCTCTCTTAATGCGATTCGCTCAGTATTCCATCTGATGCAGTTGAAAAAAGTGTGTTCTGCATCGTCGTTTGTTGCATCGCAGTAGATGCAACTGGAATTACCTGTTTTGCCCATACGATGTAGATACTTCCGGAAGTATCCATGACCTGAAAAGAACTGGGTCTGGAAGTAGTTAATCTCCCCAAATTTCCTTTGAGTCCACTTTCCTATGTTAGGAATGAGCCTTTTCGTCCATCTACCGGACTGTTCTGCGTTCCATCTGCTTTGCCATCGTTGGATGGTTCCAGATCTCCGCTCTGCAGCACTAATATTAATTTCCGCCCCCCTAGAGTCCCATGCCTCTTTCCGTTCGCGCGCCTGGAGATCAACCGGAATCTCACCACTTATTACGAAAACCGCCGCGCCTGAAACCGTACGGTAGGCTGAGGCGATTCTGAGTGCGGCTGTGCGTTGGACTTCTTCTATAGCCTTACGCTTAGACTTTGCTCTCAGTGCATTGCCCCAAATTTCGCTGCCATATAGCAGTATAGAATTTGTGGCTGCCATAATCAGCCTCCTCTTGCTCTGTGTGGGCCCGCCAATGTTTGCCATTAGCCTGCTCAACATGCCTGAAACTTTTGCTGCCTTTGCAGCCGCATGTTTAATCTGGGCCCAATAAGTGAGCCTGTTATCGATTTGTACGCCCAGATATTTTATCGCCCTCTTCGTCACTACGAGCATGTCATCTACCGGCATGCTAATTTCTAGAGGCATATGCCCCCGTGTCATCATGATTACTTCAGTCTTGTCTACTGCAAGTTCGAGCCCATGGTCCTCGAGCCATGCTCGAGTCCTTATCATAACTTGGTTTAATTTTCTCTTAGCGTCGTCCGCGTCCCGTGCCGAAATGACCGCCGCTATGTCGTCCGCGTACCCTACAAGGTGTGTGTCTTCTGGCATATCTATTCCTAATATCTCGTCATAGCTTAGATTCCAGAGGTCAGGCCCAAGAACGGATCCCTGGGCTGCCCCCGATGTGATTGTTCTAACTCTCTGTCCGTCTGGTGTATCGTATATGAGTGTACGGTCCCTAAGATAACTCTGGAGAATTCTCATAAGATATACAGGTATGCGGAATCTTTCCCGCAATGCCTGGATAACATTTGCCCATCGTAAGCTATTAAAAGCGTTACGTACATCGAGTGTTGCGAGAACGATTATATGTTTCGGGTAGGAGCGTCCGTTCTGTGCATTTTCGAAACTTCTGACTACATCCTCAATAGCACCAAGAGTCGATCTTCCGGGTCGAAAGCCGTGCTGCCTCTCCGATAGGCCTCCGGCTGCCTCGATGGATTCTGCTAATCTGCGTTGCAGAAGCTTCTCCAAGAGTTTGCCGGTGCTATCTAGCATGCATAGAGGTCGGTAAGCTGATGGTTGCGTTGGGTCACCTCTTCCCTTGCTAATCAGCATGAGCTTTTGTCTTTTCCACTCTTTGGGAAAAGTGCCTTGGGCTATACAAGCGTTGTACACTTCGAGCAGAGCATCTGGCCGATTTTCGGCTAAAAGTATGAGTGTCTCCGCTGGTATTCCATCAGGCCCGGGGGCTTTACCCCTCTTAAGGCTTCTAGCCGCGATTTTTAGCTCTTCTTCAGTGAAGGGCGTGGGCATCCCATCAGCAAGGACTTCGCGTTCATCGTGCAGTGGAGGGTGCGTGGGAAACAAGTTATCCACGATGTGGTTGATATCGTTCCCTATATGCGGAGCAGCATGGTTAGCGTTTAGCTTCCTCGTAACGATCTTATAGCCGAGTCCCCAGGGGTTGCTGTTCAGATCGTTCCGAAGTTCTTCCCATTTCGACTTCTTGCTTCTAATAATCGCCCATTTCAATGCTTTTCGGCTTTGTCTGAATTCTTCGGCTACCATGGTTGCCTCGCCATTTCGCCTGGCTCTGGTGTATCTTCTTCTGTTACGAAGGCAGGTTCGTCTGAGCTCAGCTATTTCTGGCGTCCACCAGTACGCAGCCTGTCTTCTAGACTGCTGCGTTACACGTGGCATGGATGCCTCGCAGCTTTGAGCTATGCGCTGCCTCAATGTCATTGCCATGGAGTCAGCATCACTCATGGTGTGCGCAGCTGAGACCCCGTCAAACTTGTTTAGAAATCTTTCGTGGTTCAGCTTAGTTGCATTCCACTTGCGTGTGCCTCTCCTTCTTGGCGTCTGGTCAGAGTTCGTCCTTTCCGTGGTCCGGAAGGTAATATACTGGTGATCGCTACCAGTGAAGTCTTCCAACACTCTCCACCCTTCAACGCTTGTAGCCAAGCTCTCGGACACCAAAGTGATGTCTGGGGTGGTGTGTTCGCATCCCGGCCTCCTGAAAGTAGTGGCATTACCGGTATTTGCCACTATCAAACCTAACCTAGCAGCCATGTCTAAAATGTTTCTTCCGCGTGAGTTCGTTGTCCGGTCCCCCCATTCTACAGCCCTGGCATTGAAATCACCCGCTACTATAAACGGTCCGCCTATTTCCCTAACCCTATCCTCGATCAGGTCTAGTTTTGTCCTGAACTGGCCTATGCTATCACTAGGGGTAAGGTAGCAGCTCATTAGCGTGTATTGTCTCGTCCGAACGTACGTGTAACAGTGGCCTCCCCCGAGCTGCGTGACCACGAGCTTACTGCCGCTAGGTAGCCACAGAGCAGCCGTGCCTGTTTCATCTTCGTACCAGGACCCTCGGGGTATACGTCTATATTGTTCGCAAATAATGACGGCGTCTACCCTATTTTCAGCGGCAATTTGCTCGATCAGAGCGTCTGCCGTCCGACTTCTGTGCATATTTGCTTGAAGCACATTCATCGTTTCCTGACCAGTGGGCATCTTTTCGATCCCGGAAGATGGTCAGTCCTGTCGCGTTTTGCATCCGCGCAGTGGACACATTTGGGGGTTTCGTTACAGTCCTTCATTTTGTGTCCCGACCCCCCACACCTAATACAAGTGTTCCTCCTGTCTAAACCTGAACAATTTGTCTGTACGTGTCCTGTTCCAAGACATCGATAGCATCTCCTAACGTCATCGCACAATCGCATCCTCGCTCGGACCCACCCAATCTTTATATAGCCAACCTCAAGGAGTTTTGCCGCGCTTTCAGCTGACAGGGTGAGGAAGGCTCGTACCTGCTCTCTCACATTGGGTGCGGTGATCTTTGTCTGGATCTGCTCCCCTGGGTTGCTGAGCAGCTTCTGGGCTGCTGTTTCTACCTCCTCCTTAAGTGTAAGCGAATCGAGATCTCTTATCTCGATAGTCGCCTTTGGCTTTAGTTCCACGACGGAGGCTGTATCTCTTATGGTACTCCTCAGCTGTTGAACGAAATCCGGCCTAACCTGTTGCCCTTTTCCGAGTTCAAGGAGGATGGCTCCGGTCTGCGTTTTCCTAACCGTCTTTATGCTAACCGAGTCGTCCGTCTTTATTTTATCGCGCAGATCTTTTAGAACTTCCGCGTAGCTGTGACCCGCTGCGGGTTTAATTATTACCGCTTCCGATTTCGCTCGCTGTTGCCGCTCGTTCTTCTTTCTGTTCGGTTCGACCGGTTTCTTTTTCGTCTTATTTTTTCCCCCCCTTTTAGTGACGGTTCGCCAATTTTCTTCTCCCCCTTGAGGGAGCTCAACTGTGTCCCCACTGGGCTCTTTCGATCTAGCCTTCTTGCTTTTTTCGGGCATTGCAGGGCTAGTGGCTGTTCTTTTAGGGTTCGCCGTCACAGGGGTTGAATCGCGTTCAGTCTGCCGTGTAACGCCCACATCGCGTCGATTCGAAAACGACCGTTCCTCTTCCGCCTTCTTCCACGCGCGCCTATAATTTAACGTGACATCCAGCAGCTCAGACATTTTGGCAACCCCGGTCTTGACATCAATGCTGATGTTCTTCTGCCGGTTGAAGACTTGTTGCATGTTGCTTATTAACGATTTGCATTGCATAATCGCTTCTTCTTCCATCTTTCGCATCTTCTGGATTAGCTCCAGTCGAGGCGAGCTGCCTGTTGAATTACCTGTCACGCCCCCCTTTTGGACTGCACGTGCTGTGCGAAGGGTGTCCTCACCTGCTGGAGTGACAGCAGTTAGAGCCGCTCGTGATGCGTAAGTGCTGGTCGGTGTGATTCGCACCGTCTCTTTGGGATCTCCGGTGTTGGCATTGGGAGTACTTCCCTTATCGGTGCCGGTGTTCGTCCGGAGTCGAGCAGGTGCATTGGATGAAGTCTCAGCACCCATACTAATAGCACGCGTCGCATTGCCCGATGCCGTGTTTACGGGCGTTTCGCATTTAGCAGGTGGCGATCTAGCCAACAGGCTGCTTCTTCGAAAGGCTGCATCCGGTGTCGCGCCGCGCTCGTTAATCTTCTTAATCCTCTCTTCGATTTTTTCTCCGTTCGTCTTTTCGCTCGCGTTTTCGTTCGTCTTCTCAACTGTCTGTCTAAATTTGTTGTTATTATTATTATTTGTATTCATCTTTGTTGGGTCCCCGCTCTGAGCCGCTATCCTTACGCGTTTGTACAGTCGCCTCAAACGATCCCCGTGGGTCCCTTTGAAATCAGTGAGGTCCACGCAAGGGTTGACACAGGGCCTTATGAGTACCTGTGTTCAGAGCCAGGATCTCGGCGCAAAAAAGCAGGAGTCATTCTCAACTGCACCTGTACAGCCACCTCGGCGGCGACGCATGTAGAACGTACTCAGAGCCTCGCTACAGTTTTAACGGGACGGGGGCGGCTGCAGCATTAGCCCACCAGCCGTTTCAGCGGATGTCACTCCTACATAATAAGGTGGTGGAATACTGCAGCCGTCAGCCCATGGCAGTCGGATCAGGATCGTGAGACATATTCGTAAGCCACAAACGTTCCATTTTCCGTCTTCTTCAGCCGCACCAGGCGTGGTGAAACAGCTGTCCAGGATTTTGGTCCGCGGGTGGTATTTTAATTGCCACCTTCCCTGCAGATTTGAAGATCAGCCGAGAGTTCCCCTATCCGCCACCTATATAATAATAATAATAATAATAATAATAATAATAATAATAATAATAATAATAATAATAATAATAATAATAATAATAATAATAATAATATAACAATAAAAACATTAAAAATAATAATAAAGTTCTTAGTGCAGTCATCATCTAAATTTTTGTCCGAGCAAGGATGCGATTGTGCGAGGACGTTAGGAGATGTTTCCGATGTCTAGGAACGGGGCACGTACAGGCAAAATGTTCAGGTTTAGACAGGAGGAACGCTTGTATTAGATGTGGGGGGTCGGGACACAAAATGAAGGACTGTAACGAAACCCCCAAATGTGTCCACTGCGCGGATGCAAAACGCGACCGGACTGACCATCTTCCGGGATCGAAGAGATGCCCACTGGTCAGGAAACGATGAATGTGCTTCAGGCAAATATGCACAGAAGTCGGACGGCAGACGCTCTGATCGAGCAAATTGCCGCTGAAAATAGGGTAGACGCCGTCATTATTTGCGAACAATATAGACGAATACCCCGAGGGTCCTGGTACGAGGATGAAACAGGCACGGCTGCTCTGTGGCTACCTAGCGGCAGTAAGCTCGCGGTCACGCAGTTCGGGGGAGGCCACTGTTACGCGTACGTTCGGACGAGACATTACACGCTAATGAGCTGCTACCTTACCCCTAGTGATAGCATAGGCCAGTTCAGGACAAAACTAGACCTGATCGAGGATAGGGTTAGGGAAATAGGCGGACCGTTTATAGTAGCGGGTAATTTCAATGCCAGGGCTGTAGAATGGGGGGACCGGACAACGAACTCACGCGGAAGAAACATTTTAGACATGGCTGCTAGGTTAGGTTTGATAGTGGCAAATATCGGTAATGCTACTACTTTCAGAAGACCGGGATGTGAAGACACCACCCCAGACATCACTTTGGTGTCCGAAAGCTTGGCTATAAGTGTTGAAGGGTGGAGAGTATTGGAAGACTTCACTGGTAGCGATCACCAGTATATTACCTTCCAGACCACGGAACGAACGGACTCTGACCGGACGCAAAGAAGGAGAGGCACACGCAAGTGGAATGCAACTAAGCTGAACCACGAAAGATTTCTAAGCAATTTCGACGGGGTCTCAGCTGCGCACACCATTAGTGATGCTGACTCCATGGCAACGGCATTGAGGCAGCGCATAGTTCAAAGCTGTGAGGCATCCATGCCCCGTGTAACGCAACATTCTAGAAGACAGGCTGCGTACTGGTGGACGCCAGATATAGCTGAGCTCAGACGAATCTGCCTCCGCAACAGAAGGAGATACACCAGAGCCCGGCGAAATGGCGAGGCATCCATGGAGGCCGAAGAATTCAGACAATGCCGAAAAGCACTGAAATGGGCGATTATTAGAAGCAAGAAGTTGAAATGGGAAGAACTTCGGAACGATCTGAACAGCAACCCCTGGGGACTCGGCTATAAGATCGTTACGAGGAAGCTAAACGCGAGCCATGCTGCTCCGCACATAGGGAACGATATCAACCACATCGTGGATAACTTGTTCCCCATGCACCCTCCACTGCACGATGAACGCGAAGTCCTTGCTGATGGGATACACACGCCCTTCACTGAAGAAGAGCTAAAAATCGCAGCTAGAAGCCTTAAGAGGGGTAAAGCCCCCGGGCCTGACGGAATACCAGCGGAGACACTCATACTTTTAGCCGAAAATCGGCCAGACGCTCTGCTCGAAGTGTATAACGCTTGTATTGCCCAAGGCACTTTTCCCAAAGAGTGGAAAAGACAAAAGCTCATACTGATTAGCAAGGGAAGAGGCGACCAAACGCAACCATCAGCTTACCGCCCTCTATGCATGTTAGATAGCACAGGCAAACTATTGGAGAAGCTTCTGCAACGCAGATTAGCAGAATCCATCGAGGCAGCCGGAGGACTATCGGAGAGGCAGCACGGCTTTCGACCGGAAGATCGACTCTTGGTGCCATTGAGGATGTAGTGAGAAGTTTCGAAAACGCACAGAACGGACGCTCCTACCCGAAACGTATAATCGTCCTAGCTACACTTGATGTACGCAACGCTTTTAATAGCTTACGATGGGCAAATGTTATCAAGGCATTGCGGGAAAGATTCCGCATACCTAGATATCTTATGAGAATTCTCCAGAGCTATCTTAGGGATCGTAAACTTATATACGACACACCAGACGGCCAGATAGTTAGAACGATTACATCGGGGGCAGCCCAGGGATCCGTCCTAGGTCCTGACCTCTGGAATCTAAGCTATGACGAGATATTAGGAATAGATATGCCAGAAGACACACACCTTGTAGGGTACGCGGACGACATAGCGGCGGTCATTTCGGCACGGGACGCGGACGACGCTAGAAGAAAATTGAATCAGGTAATGATAAGGACTCGAGCATGGCTCGAGGACCATGGGCTCGAACTAGCGGTGAACAAAACTGAATTAATCATGATGACGCGAGGGCATATGCCACTAGAAATTAGCATGCAGATAGATGACATGCTCCTGGTGACGAAAAGGGCGATAAAATATCTGGGCGTAAAAATCGATAGTAGGCTCACTTATTGGGCCCAGATAAAACATGCGGCTGCAAAGGCAGCAAAAGTTTCAGGCATGTTGAGCAGGCTAATGGCAAACATTGGCGGGCCCACACAGAGCAAGAGGAGGCTGATTATGGCAACCACAAATTCTATACTGCTATATGGCAGCGAAATTTGGGGAAATGCACTGAGAGCAAAGTCTAAGCGTAAGGCTCTAGAAGAAGTCCAACGCACAGCGGCACTCAGAATCGCCTCAGCCTACCGTACAGTTTCAGGCGCGGCGGTCTTCGTAATAAGTGGAGAGATTCCGGTTGATCTCCTGGCGCGCGAACGGAAAGAGGCATGGGACTCTAGGGGGGCGGAAATTGCTATTAGTGCTGCAGAGCGGAGATCTGAAACCATCCAGCGATGGCAAAACAGATGGAACGCAGAAACGTCCGGTAGATGGACGAAGAGACTCATTCCTAACATAGAAAAGTGGACTCAAAGGAAATTTGGGGAGATTAACTATTTCCTGACCCAGTTCCTTTCAGGTCATGGATACTTCCGGAAGTATCTACATCGTATGGGTAAAACAAGTAATTCCAGTTGCATCTACTGCGATGCAACAAATGACGATGCAGAACACACTTTTTTCAACTGCATCAGATGGAATACTGAGCGAATCGCATTAAGAGAGCAGATTGGCGTTTTCACCCCTGCCAACATAGTTGACAGAATGCTCGAATGCGAAAACACATGGAATGCTGTGAGTAAATACATCGAGTATGTCTTAAGAAGAAAGAAAAGAGACCTCGATGCACGGCAAAATGAGTCCCCTTCAACGGAGACTCAGCAAGAATGAGCCAGCAGCATGAAAATGACGGACCCAGACGTGGGTGTTACGAGCAAAGTCCTTCTTAGGAGGATGAAGTTTCTGGGCCTTCTTGAAGTAATGTAGAAAACAGTCCCGGGAGGGCATCCCACCAGAAACGGAGGAGGGAGTTTTTTAGTGGAAACACCACTCAACGCAGTCGACGACGGTCACTGTAAGTGCGAAGGCATTTTCAACCCTACCTCGCCCGTCAAAAAAAAAAAAAAAAAAAAAAAATCATCTAAATTTTTATAATATTTTACAAAAAGCATAAATAAACTCAGTTACAAGCGGTTAAGTCATTGAAATTTGATCATTATAAATTATTCGAATAATTTCTTTGTCTAAGCGGAGTTCTATATTCTGCCAAAAAGAGAAAAAAATTATTTTCACACCAAGACTTTTTAACATAATTAACTCCCACGCAATGGCGACACTGCTTATTATATCGTCTTTGTATTGAATTGAATTTTACTTTTTTCTTCTAATAGTTTGAAGTTTTGAAGTTTGGAAAACAATTTACAATAGTGTTCACAATTGCGATAGTTGCATTTTTACAAACTACGACTACCCTATTATTATATGAGCGAATATATAATTAAATTACCTCTAACTATTTGCTTACCCTGTTGCTTAGAAGCTATTGCATGTGTAAAGCACCTTAAAGATCATACATTAGATATAAGGGAAAGTTATGAAAATTAAGCCAATAATTGTTACAAAATATGTTGATGGCTTATTTGGTATTGTATCGGAAGACGAAATAGAGTTTATGTTATCAACTTTCAATTCATTTGATCAAAATATTAAATTTACTATTGAACAGGAATGTAATTCTAAGCTCCTTTACTTAGACACGTTAATAATAAGGAAAGATGGGAATTTATTAACAGGTTGGTACCAAAAACCAACGTCTTCTAGAAGAATCCTTAATTTCTATTCAAAACACCCTAAAAGGATAATTTTTAATGCTGTTTGAAACCTAATGGGAAGAGTTTTTAAAATAAGTGATTTTCATTTTTATAAAAAGAATAAAGAAATTTTTAAGAATATATTAATTGATAACAGTTTCCCTATAGATCTGAGTTGTAAATTAATACGACAGTATTCATATAATAGAGGACAAAGAGCAAATATAGATTCTGAGATTAAAACTTATAAGTCATTAACGTATAAGCATGGTTGATCTCAAGGGTTAGAAAAATCCAATATATTTGATAGAAAAACATATAGAATGTCCCATAAAATTTGTAATACAGTAGGTAGATTATTTAGTAGAACTAAAGAGAGAATTGGAAAGTTAGATATGGCAAATGCAATATACAAAACTCCATGTAAAGGAAATAACAATGACCAATGCAGGGAGGATACGACTAAGAATAAACTAATATTTCTTCGCCAAACAGCCTTGTTAACTCATTGTCTTAATAAAAATCAATACCCGGACTTTGAGAATACAACCATTTTAGATAAAGAAAGCAATGGAATTGTCGTTTTTCGTTAGAAATTTTCAAAAAAGACACATTTAATTTACAAGAGCAGAAGCGGACACTGAAATTATTTTATTAATTTTTTTGTTGAAATTTATGAGTGTCAATGTTTATTCATTTCCTCATTTGCTAGTTTTTTGTATTGAAAATATTTGAAAAATTTTTCTTTTCATTGTGTTTAAAATTTTGTTAAATGATTTGAATTTCCTGAAGAAGATACCCGCAAAGTGTTAAAATATTGAATAATTAAAAATAAATATATTCTGTTTAAAAAAGACCTCAAACTCAATAAACCAATATTTCAAACTTGTAAAACTTTCAACATGCGTGAAGAAAGACATTTATTTTATATTGTGTGGCTTTCAAAAAGGCAAAGAGGCGATGAAGCCAAAGGCTTGTATGGAGTGTTTGGAGAGCAGACAGTAATTTTTTGCAAATGCTTAAAATGCCTTGTGAAAGGCAAAAGGTAAATCCTCTAATATGAGGTGGTACTCACTATGATCAGAACAAAACCCATGCTAACCTCCTTGATAGTAAACCTCAGACTTGATATTCATCGACCACTGCTCTTAATCACATTCAAATGCCTAATTTTGCAATCCAAGCTGTCTTTTAGAGTTATTTCTAACGAAAAAAAAAATTAAGAATTTTTCCACTTGTTTGCTGTTCAGTGGTTACTGCCGAGCTTTCTGCTTATTGAACGATCATTCAACTTCGATATCATTCTATTAATGTTTTTTTAGTTTTAAGTAAAATATAAAACATCCCTTGTTTTTATAACCAACACATGTTTGTTTGCTTTTTGTCTTCCCATTACATAAAATAATTGTTAAAACGCTGATGTTTTTAATCTTCATACTGCCTTTTTCATAAATGCTTTGTTGTTTTTGTTATTGTTTTTGTAAATAAAAAATTCTTCTATTTGCAGGCTAAGTTTTTTATAAGTCATTTGACCACATACATTTTTTAAGTGGTTCGAGGACAAAGAAGACATATTTATAATATTCTCTTTTATATCTAAGTTTTGTTCATCAAAAAAAAAAAGTATTTTGTTTGACATTTATTTAAAATCAATTTTTATTCACTGTAAAAAATCACTGTATTTAATAAAAAATATAAAATCGAAAAAATTTGTTTTATTAAGCATATGGTCTGAATCCGACATTATGACCGAAATTTTTCTATGAACAAGTGTTAAACTCGATCGCAGACATGTAGACTTCAAATTAATGTTGTTGCAGTTTTATAATAATTATTGTGAGAAAGAAAAAGCTTAAAGGCTGGAATACAATGTGCAGATGAGGCTGAAGTTGTGGCTGAGGCGGAGGTTGAAGTACGAACACAATGATGAGGCGTGAGTTCGTTGTTACCAATTGTACTTAATTAAAATTTTATGTACAAATGTATTGAATTTGTATAAATGATAAACATTATTGGCATCTCTGGATATAATAATATGTTAACACAATCTGTTAACAATCAATGTTAACATAATTAACAATTAAAATTAATCAAAATTAATTTAAGTTTTTTTGTTTTTTGGAAAAATAGAAATATTGGGTAAAAAAAAATGTAAACGAACTTAATATGTTAAACAAGCGCTGTTAATGTGAGGAGATGTAAAAAGTTAAAATATTCGAACTTTGCGCCTCAGGCTCAGGCTCAGATCAGCGTCAGCCTCAGATTCACATTGTGCTGGCATACATTTCAAGCAATGTATTTTACTTTTAACAGAGAACAGTGAATAATTTTTCCGCCGAAATATTTTCCTTTTTCTTTTAATTTTTTCACTTTATATTTTGCTGGGGAATTGTTGGAAGGGTGAGAGTGACAAGTGAAGAAACAACCTCAATTGAACTCTAATTGACTTTTTTATTTTATTAAAAAATGTATATATAATTTAAAAAAAAATGATTTACAAAACATATACGATTTAATGCATTTCTCATAACAAGTTCATTACGGCCACTACACACATACTCGTACATTCCGCTTTCAACAAAATTTTTGTGGCTTTTAAGAGCAGGAACTCATATTTGTTCAATGCCAATATATACGCACTTATATGCGTTAAAACATATAATTTCTTAGCATAGTTTAATAATATTTAATACTAAAATTTATTATTTTAGACATTCTCCCCCCAAAATCGTTTAAACAACCAGAGTTTTAAAAATTTATTGTTTGTAGTGGCTTTAGCTACTCATATGCCGAAATTATAAGCAGTATATCAAAATTCAATATTATATACTGAATAAATTCCATACAAGCAACTGAATAGATATATCAAGAGAAGTTATTTCAATAAATATCACAATTGTGGATAAAATTTTAAATATTTAATTTATTTTACCACAGTCACAAGCCAATCTATATATATAAAATAGGATGTGTGTATGTATGTATGTATGTATGTATGTAACGTAATGGCTCCAAAACGGCTGGGCCGATATTGACAATATTTTCAGGGAACCTTCAGAATACTCGGGCGGGTGACACTGTGAAGTATGATTTTTTATTTTCGATCTGTGGGCGGAGGGGCGTGGCAAAAATCCAATAATTCATAAAATGAGAACGGCTTGGCCGATTTCTGTAAAACTTTTTCTCAGTTGTTCGTATTTTCGAGGAGAAGGTTTTTATGGAAGAAAATTTTGGAAAATCCCTCCGGAAAAGTCGGAAAATTTGAAAAATCGAAAATAGAGTTTTTGTATGAAATAATTCCTTAATGGCTTTTCAAATTAAAAAATAGAACGTTTGTCTGAAGGCTTAAAATTGGGGCGAGGCGAAGTTCGCCTGGTCCGCTAGTATATAATGTTATAGAGCGACATATAAATACATGTATGTATTGTAAACACATATATAAATGAATTTAAATGGTATATTCATTCATATATAAAAGCATAAACTTGCAATTTTCTACGTTAAGTATATTACAAAGTTCCATGCCAACTTTGACGTGCTTAAGAGGAGGCACTTTGTATTACAACAGGCTGTCCAAAAATCCAGTAGTCAAAATATGTATGACCTCTTCTTTGATCTGCAATTTCTATTTATATTTTTGATTATTTCATACTCTTTAGCGAATATTTCTTAAGGCACCTAAATACACTTTTTTTAATTTTCCACTAGCAGAAAATTTATGTACATTATACATCATCTTTTTGGCCCTTTCTTGTACATCTTTCAGTCTTGCATTTGCCATTTCAAAACAATTCGAACGAACTGTTTCAACGTTTTTGATATAAGAAACACAGACAAATTGAATATGTTCATTGAAAAGTACTCTTAATAGTGTCCTTCCAAACTCATGCCAATGATATTTCAAAAATATTAAAAGATTTAATATAAAATATTCTTTATAATTAAATTTTATTTTAGGCTGAACCCGAATACGACAAAGAACAACTCAGAAGTAAGTATAATTGAAAATAGTTTTTTAAATATTTCAATTGAAATTTATCGATATTATAATCAAAAAATATTTAAAATTTAAAAACTTGTTTGTTATGGCTTTTCACTGGCGATTTGGCTTAGCAACCAATAAAATGTCAGCATATGAACATCTAAAGCCACAACAAACATAGTAATAAAAATCGAAAATAAATAGAATTATAGAAAAAAGTAAAAAATAAATAATAAAAATTAAAATTATTTATCAAATTTGTTATTCGAGATATTCTTATATGTTTTGTGAATTACAAATAGAAAAATATAATTGAGTTCTGTTTGGATTTTCATATAGTATTTGTAGTCTGTGGCATAAGCTTGAATGCTTATCAATCATAATTTGGCTAAAGGGTGTTGATGATTTGGTTATCGCCAAAAAAAATAAAAGAATATGCTCAGCTGAGCCATCAACAAATAATAAAATATTAAAAAAATTAAACATTTTACTCATAAAAAATAGTAACGTGTTTAAGAAAAACACGATATTTGTCTTTTACTTCCCCCAGGGGGCACGGATTATACATCTTGTCTTGGTGGCTTGATATTGTGCATCCGGACCTAGGTCTTTTTGCTGATATCCCCTAAAAACTTGTATAATGCTACCCAATTCCTGAATTAACAGGGCAACGGGCGCACATGCAAGTAAATTAAAGGTAAAAGTGGGTTCGCTCGCTCGTCCGGATGGGTAACATGGTCTTTCTAGACCTTGACCTTTGGCCAGTTACCCATAGAACTTAATATATTACTACCCAATCCCTGAAATAATAGGGCATCTGGCGTGCATATAAGTATTTAAGGAAGTAGCTTTGTCTATGCTTGTCTGGGTAGAGGTACTACCGATGCCTCAGGTTTGCACGGGACCTAAAATCGGAGGTTCTTTTATCACCTCCGGTACCACGGGAACCCGTAGCCCCTAGGACGTGTCCTAGGCTGGTTATTGGTGAGGCCCCTTCGGGGATCACGTGGTGGCTGTGGTTAAAACCCAAAGATACGCGGGAAGAGTTATGGGTCGGGTGAGTGTGTCTGCAATATGGTGCTAGTGACCGGTTGTAGATGCTCTGTTCAGGACATATATCTCTATGTGCTGTTGCTATTCGACAGAGCTGCACTGGCGGTTGCGGTTGGTGAGTGCCCATTAAGATAGAGGGTATTTTATTGCTGGGCCATTAGGGTGGTAGGAGGTTAGATAGCTCCAGCACTTTAATAAGGTGTCTGAACATGGTTCTGCAGCCTGTACAGAATTTGCTACCATGTCGTCCCTATTAGGGGCACATGTGGAACCAACACCCTGTGTGTGCCTCTAGAAGGGATAACGGGGACGGTGGTGAACGGCTTTATTCACCCAGTGCGAAGAGCACCGTCAGGTTAAATTTATGACAGGTACTGACGCAAAATATTTGACACATTTGTCTTTTACTGTTGATTGTCTATGGCTTATTTGAAATAATTTTGGACTTAACTAAAAATTGTTTCAAGTAAAGAAATCAATTAGGAAACAAAAAATAAGATTTCTAAAACTTGTTAGCAATTTCAATATTTATTAAACTTATTATTCATTTTCTTGTCTGAATGCCTTACAAATATGATTTGGCTAAAACGTGCTGCTCATTTGGATTTTTCCTATCTTTTCATATTATTTTCCTGTAAAATTTTACTAAAAAATTAATTTTCAATTTCTACTAGAGAAAAGTAAACCAACAGATCTATTATTTTTAATTAACTTTTTTTGCTTTAATATTTTTGAAATATTCCAGATAGATGTCTTTTTAACATCTATATAGAGGTCCGTCCTCTAAATCAAATGATTTCAAAACACATGCATTTTTGAAATCACAAATGTGATTTGATTTTTCGATATAATTTTACTTTCGAAAGCACAAGAGAACAGTTGATTCCTTTTGTTGGTTTGATGTAATTTTTATTAAGTACTTAAAATAAATTGTGTGACTGACCTTCGTAGACTAGTAGGTAGTGTACTAGACTCGTAGTGCGAAGGTCCCAGGTTCGAATCCTGCCGCAGAACTCTGGCAGTTTGTGTCTGATAATTAAAAGGGAGCGCACAACAAGCCTTCACTGGCTTAAGTATATGTTGTATGACATGGGCTATCACACCCCTCCAATCAACCTAACCTAACCTAACCTAAAATAAATTGTCTAAATATTAATAAACTGAAATAATTTTTTTTATATATTACGAGTTTCTTTAGAGTTACTATTAAAAATAATACATGGAATTTTTTAAAGTTTTTAAAGCTAAGCCGCAAAAGCTTTAAATTTTATGCCACTTTGAAAAATAATCTAAGGCTGTTATTTTATTTAACTTTATTCCTTAATAATAAAAATTACATATTCATTATTTTTTGTATAAATTAACAATGATAGTTTTCTAGTAAGTAATTTATTTATTCAAAGAAACTAGTCAAACTTTTCGCTGAAAATAATTTTTGCAAGTGTGGCAAGCATCGACTATCGTTCGTAGAATTAAGTCAGCAGCACGTATTATTATTCCGCCAAATTAAACTAATCTCCTGCCAAGTCAGCTGACTACTAAGGAGTGAAAGTGAAATTTTAAGAAATATTGCAAAAGCAAACAACATTTCTAGCAGTGAAAAATGCATCTAATTGTTGCCAATTTAATGTTGTTTTTAATAAGAAAAAAGTCAAATTTGACTACAAAAATCAATGCAAAATATATAAATTTATTTATTAAAGCAATTTATTCTTATATTATTTATTTAAAATAACAGGCATGTTCTGAAAACCACTTTTAGTGAAAGTTATTTGAAATCACAAGAAAGCTGTTCTTCATACCAAACTTTTGAATTTTTGCGATTTAAAACAGGTCAGCTAAATGGCTGCCGATTTGGAAACACTTGGTTATTTTTTTAATAATTTATTTTGGAATGTATGAAATTTTGATTTTTATAGTAAAAAAGAGAGAAGAAATTTATAAAATTATGAAAATATTAAAGGCACCTTTTAGTGCAAGAAACGTTGTGATTTTGCATTTAGTTTTTAGTTTTCAGCTGTTTTAATTCTTCGAAAACGCATGGATTCTTGCCAGAGTAGATAAATATTTCTTTCAACGTGAAATATATTTGATTTTTTTAACTATCAATTGTTTGCCAAATTTTAAAAATAACTACACATAATGTAGTACCAAATGGCAACAATAATTAATTACGAACAGTGGCAGCGAACTCTTGCACTTCTTCTTAATTTTGTTAAATTAAAATTTTTTCTCTCCACATTTAAAAATTAATCGATTTCCGTCATATTTAATGGAATATAAAATAATAATATTATTAGATCTTTGATGGAATATAAAAAGAAAATTTCAATAAAATAATTTTTATTAGGGAACAACATAAAAATAGCGGTCAGTAATTTTAGTTTATTTTCATTTGATATTTTGACTTAATCTTTAGTAATTTTCAATACATAAAAAACTGTCAAAAAATCAAAACAAGACATCAGCTGTTTGCTTGTGTTTTCGAAAAGGTAAAATCACACCTAAAATAAAAAACTTTTGTAATTTTCAGAACACCACCAAATCACGTTTGAAATCTAGTGATCTTCAGAACATGTCTGTATGCCTGAAAAATATATTCGTAATATCGTAAAGATTTTTTTGAAAAGTGGCACAAAGTCAAAATATATCTAAATAATAGAGCTGAAAGTCCATACCATCAGTCCACGTGTTGTTGCGTTTTTTGCAGGTGTCAAAAATAAAATAAAATCAGAGCAATTGTATGTGACAAGTTACAGAGCAAAACGCATAGAACGTATAGACACATAGAACCCATAAAGTAGTTTTACTTTTTACTCTTGTGTGTGTCTCATGCATCAAGAAAAAGCTCAGCTGTTTTTGATAACCAAGGATGACAAATTATATTCTATTTTCAATGATATCGATAAAAATATTTGTGTGGTGGATTTTAATTTTCTCTAATTTTTGTGTTAAAAAAATTATCAACAGAAAAAGCTTTCGTAATAAAATTTACAACTATTTTCAAAAAGAAAATATATTAGAATCAATTTTTAACTCAGTTCTTTCATTAACAAAATTTTCATTCTAGTTATCGATTACTTTTATGTAATGAGTGTCATCTCTGTTTTATTTATTATTTTTTAATCAATTGCAATGGGAGGATAATCTGATTGAAGATGCAAAAGAAGCACTCACTTCCCGTTCCGTGATCTTTTGCAGCTTTTCCTAGGGCCAACATATTAAGTATATAAACTCAATGACTTTCACAAATTCTTTAAAATCAAAATTTCACATTCCATTTTTGCCAAAGTTGTTTCTATTTGATAAAAATATTTACACAACATCTGATAAAAAAAAATGAAAAACTTGGTGAATAAAACGCATTGAATGCAACTTGAGTTTATAAACGCATATAATGCATAAAGATGCATATAATGCATTTGCATAGAACGGATGGTATGGACTTTCAGCTTAAGACCTAAAGCTTGAATATTAAAAAGAAATTGTTATTTGCATTACATAATGATGTTTACAATAATCTTGGTTTTATTTTTAAATTCTATTTTATTAAAAAATCTCTCTAGTCATGCGCAATGCCTTCAAAGCCTTCGATCATGAGGATAAAGGTTTCATCGAACACGGTGATGTCATGCAAATACTTGAAATTCTAGGACAAAAACTCGATGAAAAGGCCGTAAAGGCTCTGATCAAAGAAGTCGACAAGGGCAATTCGGGTAAATTGGACTTTAAACAATTCTGCAGATTGGCCGCACGTTTTGTGGAAGTGGAAGAGGATGGACCGGTACTGATGGGTGAATTGAAGGAGGCCTTCCGTATTTATGACAGAGAGGGCAAAGGCTACATTACAGTGGCAGTATTGCGTGGTATTTTACATGAATTGGATGATAAATTATCGCCCAAAGAGCTGGACATGATCATTGAGGAAATTGATACTGATGGTTCGGGTACCGTCGACTTCGATGGTAAGTTATTTGTTAAGAATATTACTTTTTCATTTAAGTAACAAAATTTATTTTTCATTTATTTAAAATTTTTAGAATTCGTTCAAGTAATGAATGGTAAGTGTTAATAGGCTTAGGAAGAGTATTCCGAATTTTTTATATATTTAAAAATTTTTTATTTCAGGTTAAAAATCTGTCTTGGCTTTTGCTTTGCCGTAATAATTAGATAATGATTGAAGAGATTATTTTTTTACAATTCTTTTAAAATTTAGCTTAAATGTGTTTTATTATTTACAATTGTTATGAAGGAGAATCAAAATAAAACAAAATTTAATTGTTAATGCAAATCTATATAAAAGCTGTGGCAATAAGGAATAAGTGCTTAATTTGCCTCAAGCTCAAAACAAGTTAATAGCATCACTGTTATTTGCCACTTTGAAAAGTATGCCTAAGAATAATTGTTCCAAATTTTTTTTTGGGACGTTACAGTGTGACAAATTTCTGCTTGTGTTTCTTTAATTAACAATTTCACTTGAAAGAATATCTCATGAAATTCCGTACGATAGATTCTGAAATGTAGAATAATTTATTTGTGATACAAGAGGCTACAAGACTCCACGTTAAAAAACGAATTATTTTTTGAACATCAATACCACAATTTAAAAATGCTCTCCTGGAAAGCTACAAAATCATAATTAAGCACTTTTTCATTATTGGCAGATAGTTACTATTTACAAGGAAAAGAATTGAAGGAAAAAATTTCATGTACACTTAGAGTTGGCTAAAGTCGAGCCAGCGTAGAGAAAACAACGTTTTAGCCTAAAATTTAAAACTTTATATATGAATCTTTAGAGTAGTCAGCAATATACAACAACACACAGAGACTAAACATGGTTGCGATAACCATAATCAAAATCATATTATAGTGACTCAATTAAACGTTTGTAATCACATCATATTATACCAAAAGTCCAGCGCAAGTATTGCTCGGTTGTGGAGGGCAAATGAACTACAGTGGGATTACTAGTCGGCAAGTACGAATTTGTTGTTGTTAATCTCACTTGCTAGAACCCCTTTTCATTCTCATTTTGAGAACTGCGTTTTCAACTTGATATGCTCTGCATAATCATTTCGTGCTCTGCATTATAAGTTTTTAGCTTTTCACCAAGAATATCATCTGTTTTACCATAAAAAAGCTAAAAGCCGAGCTTTGTTTGATCTCGCAATTTTTTAATTTTTCAAAATACTTATAAGAAAACGGCAAATTGATGGTTTCGTGTGATGCAAGTTATAAAAAAGTTTCAATTTAAAATTCTAAGAGCCAATGTAGTGCTTTGAATCCTTGGTTAATGCCTGTATCCTCTTTCAGATCGTCCCAAGTTTCAGCATTGTTGCCTAGTCCTTAGATAATATTCTCTAGAAGTACTGCACTGGCTTGTGGATCAGCTTTCAGAAGATTGAAGCTTACTGCCTATTCCACGACTTTGAAAGTTATCAATCGTTCGTTAGAATTTTAAAATACTTAAATAAAATACGTTAATACTTAAATAAAATACGTTGTTATTAAGCTTCAAATCTGTTTTGTATTTATTTAAAACTTAAGATAAAGATATTGGTCCTTATCGTGTTATAGGAAGTCAGATAATGAAGTGTTTGTGCTTAATTCTGCAATTGAGTCCATTATATCCATACCATCAGAGAGAGGGAGAGAGAGAGAGAGAGAGAGAGATAGAGAGAGAGAGAGAGTGCAAAATATCCTTTGATTCTCTCAATATGATAGATGAGGATTGAATAATTTAAAAGGACATTATGTTTTATGGCATTTTATAGAAATTTCTATCTGGTTTTTAATTAAAAACCTGGTTACAAAAAGAAACTATTTGTACTAGTGTGGGATCCTAGCTCCTATGCAATTTTTCTCTCCACCCTTGTATGTCACTACGTGCACTTATTTTGAATTTCTTACAGATTTCTTCACATTATCATTCCGATGTTGCAGTTAAAATAAAATTGAATATGAACCACACAATGATTACATTGTACGTTAGTACACAGAATGTGTCCTGCACAGGACATTCATTTTATGTGTTTGGGAATGATTTTTAACCACAGACTGAAAACAGAAAAATTGTTGTTGTTTCTTTCTTTCGAAGGGAATTTGTTTGAATTTGGAAAGATTTTCCGTTAACCTCTGAGGAATTTGGATTGGTTATCTATAGTATTAAAGAAAATATTGATCTGAATATTTATTTTTAGTTCAATTATTATTGATAAAATTTTAAGAGCTTTGATTAAAAAAAAACAAATTAAAAGGAATGTATGAAATCTTTGAGTCGACAAAACTATCTATATACTATAATGTTTAAAGATGATTTCATGTAATTGTTGACCGCGGCTGCACCCCAAATGATTCATACGCTGGGTCCAATTTGGGCACACACTCTCCCACATATCGGCCGGTATCTCACGAATAAATTCTTCAATATTGGCTTCCAGTGCCCCAATCGTTGCGGGCTTGTCCCTATAGACATGAATCTTAACATACCCCCACAAAAGTAGTCTAAAGGCGTTAAGTCGCACAATCTAGGTGGCCAATTGACTGCCCCCAAACGTGGAATCAACTGTTCAACAAAATCGCCTCTCAATTGGGCCATTGTTTCGCGCATTGTGTGACATTTGGCACCGTTTTGTAGAACCACATGCTGAGTCCAGCTCTTCTATTTTGGGCGAAAAACAGTTGTAATCATCGCACGGTAGCCCTTACCATTCACAGTAACGTTCCTTCCTTTGTCGTCTCTGAAAAAGTACGTCGCAACGATGCCACAGGCTCAAAATCTACAGTAAACAGTGAATTTTTCGGCATACATTGACAGTTCTTGCAATGCTTCTGGCTGCTCTTCATATCAATTACGGCAGTTTTGCTTGTCCATTCAACCAGAAATGAGCTCCTGCACTGAAAACAATTTTCTGATTAAAAAAGAGGATCTTCATTCAACTTTGCCAACGCCCATTCCGCAAAATGTAGCCGCTTTGGTAGGTCGGCTGGCTTCAATTCTTGCACCAGATGTATTTTAAAAGATTTTACACCCAAATCGTTCCGCATAAATTTCAACGTGGTGGAGTACGAAAGGCCCAATTGCTGCGAACGGCGCCGGATCAATAATTCACGGTCATCAACAACACCGACTGCGATATTTTCCTCTGTCCGCCCTTTACGTATGCGTGTTGCTGTTTTAATATTCAATAGTGTAAATCTGGTGCGAAATTTAGTCACAAGATTCTGAATAGCCACCTCAGAAGGTCGCCCAAACTGGCCACGATGCACCGACTAAGAATTTTAGTAATAAAATTCAATAATCTGCAAGCGTTGTTCGTTTGTAAGGCGATTTATGGTTAAATTAAAGACCAAACTGAACATGTTCAACAGTAACATGTTACACGCAAACAGCTGAGCTGCAAAAAACCATGTGGCCAAAAAGGAGTAATTAACACATGAAAAAACAGATGTAATTTTTTTTAACAAACAGGTACTGCAAAATGACAACTGGAGTGCTTGATGGGAAACGAACCCTTACACCTCCCGACCAATATATTGCAAGTCTAATGCGTTTTTGATAATAGTTTATTAGTTGCATATAAATATAAAAGTTACATTGAAATATTTACAAATCCTCTGAGTTTGTATAGAAAAGCAATGTATTTTCACAGAGATCATATTATAGTTGTCACAGCCATACCTTTAGAATTTTCGACATTCAGATAGAGCCAGAATTTTTCCAAAAACTTCATTTTTATATTTGACTGCTGTAAGTGAATAAAATCTTTCCATCTGCTGAAGTTGTTTCTTTTATAAATTTTGAATTTTATAAATTTTCTTTTAAATTTTTATGACAGTCAACACGAGTCTTAATTTAAGAACAACTCTTGTGTGCAATTTTACTATGAAACTAATTTTTTTATTACTAAAAATCTGCATTGAATTCGAGCTTGAAACAGTCATTTGTTTAAGATTGTTATTCTTACTAAAGATATGCTTCGTCAAGGCAATGTCTTACAAGTAACAGACTCATTTAAACATTTTAATTGCTCTTGCTATTGAATTTGTTCCACTTGTCAGGTGTTTATATGCATTTTATATTTTTAGTGTCAAAAATATCTAAATTTGAGTGCGATACATAATCGTTAAGAAAACAAAAAATTGATTTTTAATTGTATTACTTGAAGTGTCCGTCATTGGTGCAACATTAAACGCAAGCCGAAGGCTGAAACAAACAAAATTTTTGTAGAACAGGGATGGAGTTTACTGCGATGCCGACAAAAATCTTAAAACTTTTAAGTACGTTTATGTGAAGGACAAGTAAGACTCATTTGTGAGACTTATTTGTAACCAGATGACTTTGAGTTATAATTAAATTTTGGTTGGCTTTAAGGTAAAAAAACTTCTGTATACGAGTATCCCAAAGACATTTGAATTATTTCAGTAATAGACATTGAAGCGTGATACAATTTCTGCCTTAAAAAAGTCCGCGCTTAATTTTATTTACGGTATTGTATAAAAAGGAACTTCAATTATAGTTGCATATAATTAATAACTTTAAGCCAATTTGCCTAATTTGACTTTAATAGACAATTGGATAAATAATTTTCATATTAACTAAAATAGCTGAGAACAAAATAATTGCAAAAAAGGGAAAGATTTTAAAACTTTAGTCAGTGCTGGAGGTGTAATATTCAAGAATTCATTTAAGATCAAATTGAAGTATGTCATGTCTGCTGGGAAGTTTATGCAGCATGTTAATGTTGCACAATAACTGACACTCAAATAGGAAAATTGATTTCGAATGATTTATTGCATGTTTAAAAATAATTTAAAGCAAATTAAATATGCATTAATAACATACATATTGATTGTTAAATCAACATATAATTATATTTTAAAATAATAAAAATATTATTATTTCGTTGAACATTAGCAGCACTAATCAAAATGATATAAATCACACCCACTCAAATGGTTTTGGAATTTTATTTCAGTTTTGCGAGTATTCGTATATGGATGTATGTATGTGTGTTTTATATATCAAGGAAATATGATTTTAGTTAAAATGTAATTCAAATACTGTGGGCTTCCAGTAACAACAAATAAATAAATAAAATTGGAAACACAAATACAAATTAAACAATAAAGGGGACTACAGGTCAGGTCAGTTAATACCTAAATAACTTTCTCATCAGCATGAAATAAGTATAGAAAAAAATATGGCTAAGCCTGTAAGTCGTCCTTGAAGCTTCCTTCCAATATCAAGCTGAATTTGAGAAGATTTTTCAAAGTTTTTTTGCCTATTTTCTTTTCAAGCAAACTGTTTCAGTGTAAGAAAAGAGTCGTGACATGTTCCAATGCCAAAAATGCTCTGTAAAGTTTGCCATTTCACCATGAATAGGGTAACAAACGACTAACGCTTGTAAATCATAGAATTTAGAGAAATGTGTTTTGTAAGAGGCCCATTTCTTGGTCGTCATAATCGTCCCACCGTCAAGCTGTTTGGATCTATTTTCCCAAAAATTTCACAAATCCACCAACCCGTATGCGAGAATGAGTACCCAGGATTATATTGCTGCTATATCGATCGCGATATGTCAATTCGCCGCCATTGTCAACAGTTGGGCTTGTGTTGTAAGACCACCTGGAAGATCTTGTTTGTTTGGTTAATGGGCCTGAAGAAAGTTGGATGAATATCAACTTTTGTATCGCAAAATTGTCTTCAGCGACGGAGTTTATTTTTGAAGCAAACGGTAAGTCAACAAACATAATTGCCGAATTTGGTATGAAGAGCAGCCAAGTGCAGTTCAAAAGCTTTCAAGGTACCCTGAAAGATGCACTGTTGGGTGCTGTATGTGGGCCGGCGGTATCATTGGACCGTACTTCTTCATGAACGATGAAAATCGCAACATTACAGTCAATGAAGCAAGATACCGTACAATGATTACCGACTTGTTTTTTTTGCCAAAAATGAAGGAATTGGAATTGCATGACATGTGCTTTCAACAAGACGGCATGTGAACCTATTAAGAGTTGCATTTAGTGAGGAATTAATTTCACGTTTTGCAGTTTTCCATTGGCAGCCCAAGATCATGCGATTTCACACCGCCAAACTATTTTTTGTGGGGTACATGAAATTTCTCGTGCACAGGTACAATTTAGCTAAAATTCCACCCCAGAAAGAAAACACTATAGATACGATGGGTGATACCAACCGAAATGTTGGAAATAGTATGGCAAAAAATTAAGTTCACAGTTCATCTACGTCGCAGCCACGGGCAAAATTTACATAAAATTATCTTTAAAAAGCAAATTTTATGAATTCAGTTATCGCTTGAAATAACTTTTCAAAAACCAAACTGGCATTGAAGACAGTTTGAATCTCCAACAAAATGACCACATGCAAAAAACAAATTTGCAAGATAAATTAAAGTTGAACGAGTCAGTCCGTTTTCATGAAATATGAGGCAATTTACCTTGTTTTTTTTTTTAGGTTAAAATTAGATTGAATTCTGAGTTCGATCGAAATTGTGGCTCCAAATTTTTCCCCAAAATAAATTTTTCTCTTCACATTAAAACAGACATTATCGCAGAAATAACCAGATTTAATTTCCTGGAATCTTAAAATATTGATTTCACATGATAATATTTCTTAACGAAATTAGATTGAAACCAGTAATTTTTTAATATTTTAGCAAAAAGACTTGTGGAAACTTCTCCCAGGTATTTGAAAATTATTTAATAAATTAGAAATAAAAGGTGAATTTTCGTCCAATTTTATAACTTCAAGTTAATTGAATGGCTTGTAGATTTTTAATTTTAAGCCAAGCTTTCATATATTGTAAGGTTTTAAAATTTTAAATTTTATTCTGTTCGTAATCGTTATTTGCGGTAGAAAAGGACTACAACGAGCGCACCGAAGTTATTTTAATATACGTTCTAGTTTTTTGACCATTTTATTTTAATTAATAAACTTAATTTATTTTTTAAGCTTAAGGTCTCTTAATTTGTTTAATTTTTATCGATATTTTGGTACTCATTGAATACCATCTTCAGGATATTTGTTTATTTTACATATTAACAAATATCTTGAAAATGGTACTCGATGAGTACCGAAATATCGATAAAAAATTAAAAAAAATGAGGAGACCTTAAGCTTAAAACATAAATTAAGTTCACGAAGTTATTTTATTTATAGAAATAAAGAAATCAATTCAGCAAAAGCACTTAAGGATCTTATTAAAGGAGGCGTTTGTATTTGATTGATATGGTGGATAAACCATCCGACGAACTCACCATTGCTTGATTACGATACGTCCTGTACTACTCTAATATGTCAAAGTCAGCCACGTATGGCATGACTGTAGAGCAAAAATGTTGCATTTACTTATCATTCGAATTTCCCTTACAGCCTCCAAAAATCCTCCCAAAAATTTTTTACCACAAAAAAGAGAAAATTATGAATGATTTTTATGATACCAGACATATCAACTGGAATCACAACTCGTTAATTATTTATGCGCCCTGCAGTTCGGGACATTGGTAGCATAAATATACTTCAGGATAAAAATGCATGGCTAAACGATCACATTTTCTTCAGGTCATCTAACAATAAAATTTCGATAAAATAATTATTTTAAATAAATATTGCACAAGTGACTCCTGTTTGTATAGTAAGTAGTTCTAATTGAAAATAAAAATAAAACCGAAGAAAAAAACTGGCAAAATTAACAAATTAAAAAATTAAAAAGTTCCTAAACGAAACCAAATTAAAAAAAATATACGAATCGATTTTTGAATACTAAGGAATATAGAAGAATATATAAAGAAATACAACAAAAAACATGGGAATATCTTAATAACACACGTTGGTATTATTGTTAAAAATACAAGAAAAATATACTTCTTGTATATTTTTTTATAAAAAACTAGCGGGCCCGTTGCCTGCTTCGCACGTCAAAACAAAATAAGAAAAGAAACACACTTGTTTTTAATAAAGTTGGTTTTGTTCCCAAAAACACACTCACTTCACATACGCACCGCACACACATGCGTTATCGGATTTTAACCAAACTTCATATAAACCATATATGGGCCACTGCCTACGTAGTGTATAAGTTTGGTTGAAATCGCTCGACGCTTTTATGATTAGTTCGGCGACGTACATATACGAACTTATTTTTATATATATAGATTTATTAAATTGTTTATAATTCTCAACGGTAGCACCCGCTAATAAATGATAAAAGGACAGGCTCATTAGCACGGCTAATGATGGTGTGTCGACTCCTTTTAAAAAAGTTAATCAATTAAACCATTACATTTCGAAGAATTACATAAAATTGAGTTACAAAAATAAATTTCTTTAAATAAAATTTTCTATACAGTGTATGGGTGTGGCGCTGCCCCAAATAAATTGAACCTACAAGAAGAAATAATTAAGTCCCTAAAAAATTATATTGTTATTAAATCTAGAATAAAAAAATGGGACTTTTTCATAATCAGATAACACCTATTCAAAAAAAAATTAAAGAAGTCGCAATAAAATAGAACAGATTAGAATAGAAAAAATATGAAAGAAGTTCGAAGTGTAGAAATGCTTAAGAAAACAGTCAGTTTTGAACGTTCCTAAGAGATGAAGGTCCTTGAACCCTGTTAAAGGCCAGCAATTCAGAATATTTTTATTAAACAAATCCCCATTTTTTGCATAGTAAATATAGAAAAGTTCTCGCTCCCTGCCAAAGGTCTGCAGTATAGAATTTTTGTGGAAAATGAAGCTCATTGTGGACCTACTACCAAGAATTAAGGGAAGAGAAATAAGTCCCAAATAAAATTAATGCCAGTGCTTTTATAAATGAGAAATTTTTTTATTTCAACTAATTTCATAAAATAAAAGATTTAGTTTTAAGTGGATAACAGAATCATGCCAAAATAAAAAATGAAATAGATTCCTAAAAATTAGGAATTATTTTACAACCCAATAACTCCCACAATGTGTGAAAACATTTTTTTCTCGTATTATTGATTTCATTTTTAGGCATTATTTTACACAAGCGAATATTTTAATATTTTTCATTATTATGTATTGCAATAAAATATTCTATAAAATTGAAAAAAAAAAAATACGTACAGAGGTTTGGTTAATGCTTTAAAACTGGAACATTTATGTTCGTATATAGTTATCCTAAAGGGCACTTGCATGGAAAAGCAAAATTGTGTAAAACCCCTTTAATAAACAATAGATTTGTAGCATTATTCATGACAAATTTGGCAACTTTGTCAAGGTCCGCAAGATAGACTCCATGGTAACTTTTCTAGAATTACTCACGACATAGACTGCAAGACTTACGAAATTATTTGTACAGACAAGTTCATGCTTAACGTCATAAGATTATAATAATAAATGCTGTTAAAATTAGTATACAAATATAATAAATTGGCCAATTTTTGTATATTAACTTTTGCTTTTTTACATGCTTCTCATTTAATTATATAAATTGCGAACATGTGCAACATCCCAAGAAATATGTATATGAGTTCTTAAGCTTTTGAGTTATTTTTTTCAACACGGTTTATGACAAGTTGAACGTCGCAAATACTATGGAGTCTGATTGTTGTAGTAACGCCATGGTAGTTTCATAATCATTTTGAGTATTTTGTTTTGACAAGTCTGCAAATTTTCTAATGTATGATGTGGCGACCTGCATAAGCTGCCAACATAACAACGCCTTCGAGAAGATCAACATCAGCATTGAACTGTGACTGACATCTGACATACAAAATATAAGTATAGATACTTATGTATAAAAAGGACTGAAGTTCTCAATAAAACATTCATTATTTAATATATTTAAAGTGTATTACTTATTATACAGACTAGCGGGTTGGTACATTGGCGACGAGTTAAATCGGTGTTTTATGAAAATAAGTAAGAAAATTAAGGTTTTGTGGAAATTTGCAAAATGTGTTTGCAATGTGTTTGAAGAATGCTTCAACAATAAAAACATGTAAATTATCGTTTATTATCTGCCAAAGGGCAGGGGCAATGGCCGGAACAAAATATGATCTGTTAAAACGGCAGAGGCAGTTGGCCAAATTATATGGCAAATGCCAGTGGCATATTGTCATGAAAAATTATTTGCTAGAGGCAAGGGCATACTGCCGGTAGGAAAAAAAAGTAAAATAGCTGGTTGAAGAAAAACCAGGGGCATTTGGCCGAGCTAATCAAGGATATTAATCAACTGGCAAAGGCCAGAGGCAGTTTGCCACGGAAATTATCTGGGTAAAACCAGAGGCTGTGGGTCAATGTTTAAAACAACATAACCAGTTTTCTGTATAAGTATAGTGATACGAGAGAAAAATGAAATAGAAAATATCAGAAAAGTGAAATAGAAAGAATCAATTATTATATTTATTTGTGAAATAAAATGACAATTTTATAATTCAATTGTCAACATATTTATGAAATGATTTATTGTTTCAGGAAATCTTATTAAATGGCTGAAAACTTGAAACCATTTATGTGTGCATCCATTGAAAAGGCACTGATTCGTCCAGAATGGGAAAGATGGTTAAGATCTTTCCAAATATATGTCGATTCAGAGGAAATAACCTCAAGTTTGAAGAAAAGAAATAAATTATTGCATATTGGGGGACCACAATTGCAAGAAGTCGCTTACTCAATACCTGGAGCAATTGAAACGTTCGACGAGAAGAACCCAAAGGATGTATTCCAGATATTGGTTGACAAGTTAAACGAACATTTTACACCAAAACGCAATTCTGTGTTTGAAAGACATGTATTTCGCAATATAAATGTGATTGTAGGTGAAAATTTCAATCAATTCGTTTTAAGATTGCGACAGCAGATGTCGAAATGTTTGTTTGGTACGACAAAACTTGAAATTGAAAACATTTGTTTAATGGACAAAATTATTGATGAATGGGCGCCATTAGATTTGAAGCGAAAATTGTTAGAAAAAGAATATGAATTGGATGAAATTATACATTTATGTCAAGTTGATGAACAAATTAGAAAGCAATCGCAATCTATGGAACCGAAAGAAAGTTTGGATAGTGTACATAAAATAAATATTTCTAAAAAGTTCGAAGTTGATAAAGTAAATGAATGTAGTAGATGTGGACGCAAAGATCATAATGAGAACAATTTTGATTGCCCAGCTAAAAATCAGAAATGTAATAAATGCAATCGTTATGGACATTTTGCTCGAAAATGTAAAACTAATTTAAAGCGCCCACATTCTCAAAATAAATTTATGAATGTGAAACGTAAGCGTTCTGATGTACGTCATGTTGAAGATTCAGAAAAAAGCACATCTAAAATGAGAAATGAAAGCGATTGTTTTAAAATATCAAGCGACCATGAAATGGATGAAAAAGTTTCATGTCAAATTGGAGGACAGCCCGTATCAATGGTTATAGATTCTGGATCTAAATTTAATTTGTTAAGCAAATACGATTGGGTACAATTACAACAGAAGAAATCAACATTATTTAATATTCGAACAAAGTCGAATAATAATTTTCGTGCATATGCTTCTGATCGATTACTCAATGTACTCTATGTTTTTGAGGCACCCATATCTATAAAACAACAACCTGAAACGTTTGCTACATTTTATGTCATTGAAAATGGAAGACAATCGTTATTGGGAAAAGATACAGCTATTAAATTGAATGTGTTGCGGTTGGGACTTAATATTAATAAAGTTGACGAATTTACAACATTTCCGAAATGGAAAAACATTAATGTAAAGTTATCTATTGATTATAATGTAACACCTGTACAGCAACCAGTTCGTCGTATTCCTATTGCGTTAGAAGAAAAAGTTATAAAGAAACTGGAGGAAGGCGTTAAGGCTGATATCATTGAACCCGTATTCGGGCCAAGCTGTTGGATATCTCCTATTGTTTTGGTTTTTAAAGAAAACGGTGACATCCGAATGTGCATTGATATGCGAAGAGCAAATAAAGCTATATTAAGAGAAAATTATCCTCTTCCAACATTTGAAACATTCATGGCAAGACTCAGAGGTGCAAAATACTTTTCTCGTTTGGACTTGAAAAATGCATACCATCAAATTGAGCTTCATGAAGACAGCAGAGAGATTACCACATTTATTACACCCCGTGGATTATTCAGATATAAGCGTCTTTTGTTTGGAGTCAATTCGGCTCCTGAAATTTTTCAAAGACTTTTGGAAGAAATGTTAGCATCATGCCCAAATGCCATGAATTATATTGACGATGTTATAATTTTTGCTCAAACTGAAGAACATCATGATAAAGTTGTTAAGGAGGTTTTAAAGATATTCACTGAGAACAATGTATTATTGAATGAAGACAAATGTATTTGGAAGACTCATAAGCTAGCATTTTTGGGACATATCTTATCCAGTGAAGGCATAGAAGTTGACCCAGAAAAGGTAGAAACAATTATGGGTTTTAGAGACCCCAAAAATAAAGAGGAACTTCGCAGTTTTCTTGGTTTGATAACTTATGTAGGAAAATTCATACCAGATTTGGCTCATCACACTGATGCTCTAAGACGTTTATTAAAAGCTCATATAAAATTTGAATGGACCATGGAAATGAAGAACTCTTTTGAGTGTTTGAAGAAAAGTTTGGCCAATGTTTCAAAACTTTCATATTTTGATTTAACAAAGAAAACTCGCTTAATAGCGGATGCAAGCCCCGTGGCATTAGGCGCAGTTCTAATTCAGTTCGATGGAAATGATCCACAAATAATTTCATTCGCCAGTAAATCCTTATCAGATGTGGAAAAACGCTATTCTCAGACCGAAAAAGAAAGCTTGGCTTTAGTGTGGTCAGTAGAAAAGTTCTATTATTACTTGGCTGGTCTAGAATTTGAGTTAGTGACTGATCACAAGCCGTTGGAAGCTATTTTTAAGCCAACTTCAAAACCTCCAGCACGCATTGAACGCTGGTTACTTCGGCTTCAGGCATTTAAATTCAAGGTTATTTACAAGGCTGGAAAAGAAAATATTGCAGACTCATTATCAAGATTGTGCCAGGAAAATAATCCTGGTTCATTTGACTGGAAAGGAGAGCAAAGCATTTTACATGTTGTGTCCATGAGCACTCCTGTTGCTTTATCAATTACGGAAATCGCTGATAAAAGTTCTTTGGATGAAGACATCATGGACGCGATTGTGTGCCTCACTAATAATTCATGGTCTAATGCTACAAGCAATAGTTACTACCCATTTCGGTTCGAACTGTCATATTTAAGTAGCATTTTGCTGAGAGGTACACGAATTATTATTCCTACTGTTTTGCGAGATAAAGTGTTAGAACTTGCACATGAAGGCCATCCCGGAGAATCTGTGATGAAGCGTAGATTGAGATCTAAAGTTTGGTGGCCTTTCATTGATCGGGAGGCAGAGAAATATGTAAAAACGTGCAAAGATTGCATATTGGTGTCTCAACCATCGCCTCCAGTTCCAATGGATAGACATCAATTTCCGGAAGGTCCCTGGATTACATTAGCAAGTGACTTATTGGGACCATTGCCAAATGGACAATATGTTTTGGTTTTCATTGATTATTTTTCCCGATACATGGAATTCAAACTTCTTCGTACAATATCGTCACAGACCATTATAAATTCAATGAAAGAAATCTTTTGTAGACTCGGTTATCCTAAATCTATAAGGACCGATAATGGAAGACAATATATAAGTTCGGAGTTTAATCAGTACTGTAGAGAAAGTGGTATTCAGCAAATATTAACCCCTCCATATTGGCCACAAGCTAACGGCGAAGTGGAAAATATGAACAAGTCTTTGGTTAAACGGCTTAAGATAGCTCATGCAAATCGCAGTAATTTATTGGAAGAGCTACAAAAATTTGTTCATATGTATAATGTCACTCCACATAGCACAACAGGTGTTGCGCCAACTCAGCTTATGTTTAACCGGATAATCAGAGATAAAATTCCTGGAATTGAAGACATGAAAGAAGCAGCAGTTGACTCTGCTGAAAAAGATCAAGATTGTTTGCTTAAACATAAAGGGAAAGTGCGATCTGATAAAAAGAGAGGGGCAAAGGAGTCAGATGTAGCGGTTGGTGACAAGGTATTGGTAAAGAACGTTATTTTCCCACATAAGTTAACTCCAAATTTTGATTCAACTGAATATGTTGTAACAGCCAGAGATGGCAATATAGCAGAGATAGCAGCTGATGGAAAAACACTGCGAAGAAATGTTTGTCATTTAAAGAAAGTTCCAGTGGAGTCCTCACCTAAGGAAACAGAAAGTCAAACGACTCAAATAATAGCTCCTGATACCGAGGATTTGCCTTCTTCATCTTTTAATGTTTTGACATCTTCACCTAAATCAACATCACCTAATCATCACGCTGATAGTTCCGGTTCCCAGATCTTAAAGCTTCATCTGAAAAACATTGGAGGGATGTGGCGACCTGCATAAGCTGCCAACATAACAACGCCTTCGAGAAGATCAACATCAGCATTGAACTGTGACTGACATCTGACATACAAAATATAAGTATAGATACTTATGTATAAAAAGGACTGAAGTTCTCAATAAAACATTCATTATTTAATATATTTAAAGTGTATTACTTATTATACAGACTAGCGGGTTGGTACATATGACTTGGCACAATTTCCCCATACCGGACATGCGTATGAAATTATAGCCTTGAATATACTTTTCACTATTATCACTTTATTTTTTGTACTAAATTTTAACTTGTGATTTATTATAGTGTGCATTATATGATTATTAAGGGTTAGAGCTTTATAGAGAATTAAACCTGGATATTTAATATTTTCAGAGCAGGGAACTTCTGACCTATTTATCTGTAAGTTGGAGCTTCTCTTTTGCAGCGTTAATTTTAATTTTCCATTTGTGAAAGCAGACTGTAAATTACCGAGCATGATTTAAGCAGTTGGTGCAGAAAAGTAAATCGAAATGTCATCTGCAAAGAAGACGTAATTACATGCGCCCAATAAAGAGACATATGCATAGCATATAATGTACAACAATGGCCCCAGAACAGTTCGTTAAGGCACACCAGCTGTAACCTCATATGAATCTGCCAATATTTTAATATGTGTGACTTATTTAAATTTATTTAAACCGGAGTTTGTTTTCAAACGTTTTCCTATAAGTGATTTGGAAAGAAATAATTTGGGTTGAGGTAATGTTTCAAAATCAATAGGAAAAGTACTCTTTAGCACAACAACAAATTAATTCACCTGTTTTACAAACCATTGCATTCAAAATAAAATCATGTATACAGTCTCATTTTATAGGTGTAGCACTCCCATTAATTTTTTTTTTTTTTTTTTTTTGAGATAAAACCAATCTTGAAATGTAATATAATGTGATATTGTTTGATATAAAGAAAATAATGAAATATAATGAAATGGAAAACAAACAACAAAATAACTTGTTTTGAGGTCACCCTGTGACCTCTTTTTTCTTCATTTTCCTCTTTTTTTCAAAAAGAGAAACATCTTTTGATCCCATTGTACGATGCGATTCTAGAGCTTAAGAAAGTTCTCTGCTTAAGTCTTTTGTTTTAAATTCAATGAATGTATGATTTTTTTCTTGCATGTTTGATTATTTTTTAAAGCAGCTTTAATAACTTCAAAGAAGTGTAACTAAAGTAACGTGAGAAAAAATCTGAGCTTAAAATCAAATCAGAATCTGTATATAATCATCCATCAGTATATATTGTTACTTACATAATTTTTAATGAGTATTTATTTATAAAAAAGCGTCATTCTAAAAAAGCAAAATTTTTCATATTGCAAAAGCATTAAATGCTTCCATTTAAAACGATTTTTACAACAAAAAAATAATAATAACGTCAACAAAAGGTGCGTAATAAATGAGTATTTACTAAGTACACATTTGCGATGTAATAAAAGCAATTTTAATCATCCGACAGACAAATACAATCGCAGTTGTCTCAACTATATTTGGTAGTGGCTGCTGATATTTTCTATTTAGATTCTGTCACATATTTCAAAATTTTATTTTATTTGATTTCAGGTTTGTTATTTATGAAATTGGTTCTGCTGGTGCCTTTTATTTTTCTGTTAATATAAACTTTAATTAATTACTGCTTATAAAGAAAAAGAAATCTTTCAGTTTAAAGTCAATAAAGCGATATATTTATGGGCAAGTTTATTTATCAAAATGCACTTTAAATGTGTCTGCGAACATATTTAAAAAAAAAATTACGAATTTTCTAATTTGGTAATTTAAAGTTATAGGAATTTTGATCAACCGTTGTTGAAAAATGCAGTAGAAATTTTGCTTAGTCATTTGTAAGTCAAAATCTGACAAATTGTTTCTTCATTTGGTTCCAACAACAGTCGTTTAAAAATATTTGTGTTACTTCACACAAGTGTTGCCGAAAAATTAGCCTGGCACACGAACATACCCATGGATAAAAAGCTCTCAATTACTTTGTTGTTAATTGATAGTCAAGGTTGGAAAATTATTTTTTGAAATGTTGAAAAACTAACATACTCGTATATGCACTTTTATTTTGCCAAATTCAGATGTCCATCCATGCAGCTGCTTCTCTATACGTAAAATTTTTCGTGTATTGTAAAACACACATAGAGCAATGACTTGTATAGACCTTCCATTTCATTTTAATGCTTATACCTTGTTATTGCTGCCTTTAGATTGGTTGTAACAGTGGATCCTTTTGAAATAGCTTTCGACCACTTTTTCACACCTTTTGTAGGGTATATCGGCATAACTTTACGAATGTTGGTTTTCAAATGTTTCAGCGTTGGTGGATTATCTCTGTAGACATGGTCTTTTGCGTAGCCTCACACAAAAGTCTCTCGGCATCAAATCGCATGATCTTGGTGGCCAATTGGCGTTGCCATAACACGAAATTTCTTGTTTTTGGAATCTCACCATGCAACAAACACAAAATCTGTAATGTTGTGTAGTTCGTGGAACCATCTTTTTGAGACCACATATCATCCAATTCATAATCGTAAATTGCAGGTCAACGACGAGCGACGATATCGCTCTGTTCTCGGTTCTTCGAGAATCGTTTTCGAGCAAATACGGCCCAATGCCACCACCATATTACCATATAATTCGCGTTGAATATTCACTTTTTTCGGATGCATTGGCTTTTCCACAATCACCTCTGGATTTCACGAGCTCTATATGCGACAATGTCGCTTGTTAACGTAACCACCCTGTCAGAAATGAGCTTCATCGCTGAAGAAAATTTTTGTTCGAAAAATCGGTATTGAAAGCTTGTTGCACTAGGACCTAATCACCTGGCTTTAGTTGTTGCGTGAGTTGGAGTTTACATGGATGAAAGTGCACATCCAAATATAAAATACCCCATAATGAGCTGTGCGATAGCCCAACTTCAGAGAACGCTGTGGAATCGCCAAATTCGAACTGTACGCCATATATGCACTAGCAGAGCGATATTTTCGGCAGTGCGTACATTGCTCCCAGTTTTCTTAAATTTGTTTATAATCTTGCCAAGTATTTGCGCAGTAGGTTGATTATCATGACCATAATCTCCCCGTAATGCTCGAAAAGTGGCCACATTTGACACACCAGTTTCAACATGTTTACGCTTTTTTGGTTGCTAAACGATCCATATTCGTAAATGGGAACCTTTTAATAAATAAATATTATTTAAGATGATTGATATTGAACAGCTGACAGCCTTTCCAGAACAGCGGTTTAAGTTCCCTAAATGAATAACCCGATATGTCTTTATGTTTTAGGTTTCACTATTTTGTGATTAAATTAAATAAAGTTATAAGACGTTTAAAAAAAGGAAAAAAATTTCGAGGAAATATGAACAAAGTGGCTGCAACTTTAAGTGGGCTAAATCCTAGCTAGAACATGCAAAACTCCAAGGGCTCTTTGTTGATTTCATGGTTGATTGATTCAAATAAAATCAATAATCTATTAAAAAGCATAGACCAACATAATTATCTTGAGGCTGCTGCCGGGTGAAGTAGTTACAAAGTAATTTATGATTGAGAGCCTGGTTTCAATCCCAGTTCAGGACAAGTCATCAACATCATACATTGGTGAGTCTTTGTGTTAATTGTTGTTGGACGGTTTAAGTGATAAAATCATAGTCTTATGCTGATGTACTATACCACAGCGCCTTCCTTCGTCAGTACTGCTTGTAACCAGTATCGTCGTCGGAGTAAAACAACACATACACACATACAGCTTTAGAAACTTAATGCGTCTCCTTAATACCAGAGGCGGTGGTACTCTGCCATAACAAAATTTATTTATTTATTTATTGTCGAATTAACTTATAATTAAAATTATAAGGTTATATAACCATAACAAAATAATTAAACGCATAATAGTAGAGTTGCTCTGTCTTCTCATTTCCGGCATTGTTTGATTGAGTGTGTGATTCAAAAACAACCATTTATTTTTTGAAATTGCTCGAATTAAATTGACCCGATTTGTAAAACAAGGTCCAATATATTTGCTTTTTATGCTTCATTATAAAGGGAATAGAAAATTTTGTCCAGTGGGCGCCTTTCATATCATCAGCAAACACCTTAAAAAAATAATAATTATTTCCCGGGCATTCATCTATGGCAAATAGAAAGGAATGAATTTCATATAAGAATATGTACAAAAGAATCAGAGAATCAGCGATTTCAAAAAGGTAGGAAGGTTCAATAACTTTTTCTGTAAGAATAATAATGATGATGTTTTACATTTCTTTTCACTATTCAGCGAAAAAGCTGGAGTTGATACCAAAATTTGAAGAACAGGTGTTTGCTGATGATATGAAAGGCGCCCACTGGACAAAATTTTCTATTCCCTTTGTAATGCAGCATAAAAAGCAAATATATTGGGCCTTGTTTTACAAATCGGGTCAATTTAAGTCGAGCAATTTCAAAAAATAAATGGTTGTTTTTGAATCACACACGATAATTTAATGCCAAATATATCAGAATATAGAGAACTAATAAATTAATAAATTATTTTCACTATTGTTTAATGTTACTTTTGGTCAAACGGTGACAATTCACACCAAAACTTATCAATGAGAAAAATATAATTATATTTTTGATTAAAAAACCACGCTTGTTTGCAAATCCTCTTAAGTATGAGTAATTAAATTTCTTTGCCGAAAATTATTAATAACTTTCAATAACTTCAATTGAAGAATTAATGTCCTCTATTTTTAGTTTATAATTTCTTAATTTTCTCAAAAAAATTCTCTTTGGCAATTATTCCTCCAAGAGCAAAGGAAATAGCTTGACTAAAATTAAAAAAATAATAATAATACAAGACTCACTCGAGTTATGTTAACACATCAACCCCCACCAAAATCTCCAAGAGCACAATAGAGGCAACAACAACAACAACAAAAACAATAAATTTATGTTTAAGTTTGAATTCTTCACTGACACATTTTTATTATTTGTTTCTTTTCACTTCACACTGTTAATAAATACTTACTTCCTGTTTTTTATTATTAATTCTAACTAATTTTATTTAATGTTATTTTTTTTTTAAATTGTAAATTTCGACATTTACCTTTATTTTAAATTCTGATGAATTATTTTACTTTAATACTGCAAACTGCTGCATATTTTCTACAACCACACAAACATACATACACTTGTATTTTTAATTTCTGATTAACTATGTACTTTACTTTAATATCGCAAACTGAAACATATTTTTGTAACACAAACAACAAAAATTTGTTTTGTCATTGATTCTATTGTCATTAATTTTATTATATTAATTTTCTTTATTGACTTAAAAAAAATAAAAATCAATTGTAATATTGGTGTGAAACTGAATAGATGTTTTTAAGTAAATTAACTGGCGCAGTCGAAAGCCAGCAAATCGGGACAATTGTGATAAAAATTATCCTTTGTTAACAGCCATCCGTTCAACTTTCAACGGCATATTGAGAGAAGGACGAAATCGAATTCATATCGATAAAAGGCTAACAACAAATAAAGAAAATATAAACTATTAAAACAAATCCTGTAACTACAGCCGCCTGTTCGACATCCAAGAGAATATTGAATGAAGAACAAGTGTCGAATTTACATCGACACCAGGCTAATAAGGATAAAGCTCCGATAAATTCCTCAACCATAACCGTCTGTTTAACATTCAAGGGAACATTGAATGAAGAACAAGTATCGAAGGCATATCGATACCAGGTTAATATAATCAACCGAGGGGATCACAAACGACCGAGCGGATCTCAATCCCTAATTGCTGGAAAAAGAACCACACTCATGTATGGAATCATCCTCATAGGGGTCCTGTAAGTACTGTGTTGTGTGCTAATAAAATAAGAATAAAAAAATAATAATAAAAATAATAAATAATAAGAAAGAGAGAAATCTAAATTTATAGAAGGAAAAACAAAGGCATACTATTTTACTATGCAAAGTAATTCATTAAAATATATATAAAAGAATGTAATAAAAATATAATATATACAGAAGAAGAAAATAGTAAATATAGAAGAAATATTATCAGGAAAATTAAAATTAGGAAAGAGGTAGTACAGTTAAAACTTGTGTGTAATTGTTTATCGAAAATCAAGTGTACAGTGCATTTAATCACAACAATTTTAATATTTAATGAGCGGAGAGTATCGACTTCTCCCATATTCTAAACTTTTTAAATCAAAAAGTCTTTCCATTATACCTGAAAATAACAGCTTGGATTTTAGAATGCCCGTAGAAAATGTGAATCAAGATGAAAGAGTGGCTCAGCCACCTGTACAACCCATTGACATTTTTAATTCATTAAGAATCCCGGACGCAATTAAAGATTTACCCAAATTCGAAGGTAATCCGAGATTACTCTACGATTTTATAAGTAATGTGGAGGAAATACTCCTTCACATTAGAGGAGCCGATAACACTCCTCAAGGACTGATTCTTTTAAGAGCTATTAGAAACAAGATAGATGGCCCAGCCAACGAAGTCTTGAATATGTATGGTACATCCCTTAACTGGGATGAGATTCGGGGAAATTTAATATCACACTACTCGGACAAACGAACGAAAACGTCCCTAATAAGGGACCTCCATTCTTTAAAACAGTACAGTAAACCAATCGAAAAATTCTACAGTGAGGTCATGGAAATTCAATCGGCTTTAGTAAATAACCTATCAATTCATGAATCTGAAACTAATGTAATCAAAGCAAAAAGAGATCTCTTCGCTGAGATGTGTCTAAATGCATTTCTATCAGGTCTACGAGAACCTATGGGTTCTACTATTAGAGCAATGAGACCAGAAGCACTGCCAGTAGCTTTGGACTACTGTATTAGGGAACAAAACATTCACTATATAAGGTCCAATTTAAACAGACCAAAATACCCTCAATGGCGACAAAACAGTCAATATACTCCATACCTAAGATATCCACACAATAACTTTAATACCACACCAAAACAAGAAACTGATTATCAACCTCGAAGAAATTTTAATTATCCTGCAAGACCTTATTATACTAGCAATAACAATAATGTTGAACCGAATTTAGGCAATTATAATCGCAATTTTTCCTTCCGGAACAATCAAACATCCCACGGAAATTTGCCTGACTACAAAACTAACCAACGTTCTGATAACTTTTCTCAACAAGCAAATTGGAGGCAATCACAGCCGCCACCGGAACCAATGGAAACCAGCAGTGGTTTTTCAAAATTTGAAAGGGGTACTAGTAAATTTAAAACAAGCCCAAGTAATCAGTATAATAGAATAACAAGCAGAAACGAAATGAACAATATTAATTAATTTAGGAATCCACAAAACGAAGATCCATCTCCATACTTTAATCATACGAATAAAACAAATCTGGACCAATATGAAAATTATAATATTGACGACAACCAGGATTTTTGGCAATTAGCCTCAAACAACAAACGGGATATATAGACTGTAATAAACATGGCAGTGTTTTACCTTATATTAATATAAGTTCTCCTTTTGGCAGACAACTAAAATTTTTGATAGATACTGGGGCATCTTCATCATTTATCGACCCAAACTTCATAAAGCCCGAAGATATCGAAAACACCGATCCAATCGCTTTATCCACAATTTTACATAAATATGTTATTGATAAGAAAGTAACATTGCCCATTTTCAAAGAATTTAGGAAATCAGGAACATTTTCATTTTTAGTTTTTAAATTTCATAGCTATTTTGACGGACTGTTAGGCTTAGATTTCCTAACTGAAATCGGAGCGAAAATAGATATAGGAAACCAAATACTAAGTACGAATGATGTGAAAATACAACTTGAAATAAAACCAAATTTTTCTTCAAAGAAATATACAATAGAAGCAAACTCAAAACATCTCGTAAAACTGCCTGTTGACTTTAAAGAGGGAAACATAGTGGTAAATACAATAACCCTGGACAATGGCCTATTTATTTCTCCAGGCATCTACTATGCGAATAATTGGTTTAGCATAATGGAAGTAGTTAACCCAACTGACAGCGATCAATCAGTTTTCCTAGAACAACCCCTTAAAACGAATCCATATAATTCGGAAAACTTCGTCGAATTTAATAACTTCAATATTGATAACAAACAAATTAGCGATGGAGTTAAAAATTTACCTGAACTACTCCGAACAAAACATCTTAATAATGAAGAAAAACAGAAACTTCTGAAGTTATGTATTAGGTATAATGATATTTTTTATAAAGAGGGACAAGATTTAACTTTCACGAACGAAATAAAACACAAGATTACAACAACAGACAATATCCCTATCCACACGAGGTCATATAGGTATCCTTATGTACACAAGGAGGAGGTGAAAAAGCAAATATCTGATATGTTAGAACAGGGAATTATTAGGCCAAGTTTTTCCCCATGGAGCGCTCCAGTATGGATTGTTCCAAAGAAAAAAGATTCATCAGGGAAGTTAAAGTGGAGACTCGTTATTGATTATAGGAAGTTAAACGAAAAGACTATCCCGGACAGATACCCACTTCCAAATATTTCGGAAATCTTGGATAAACTAGGTAAGTGCCTTTATTTTTCCACTCTAGACCTAGCAAGTGGCTTTCATCAAATTGAAATGAGTCCACAAGACATTTCCAAAACAGCTTTTACCGTAGAAGGGGGTCACTACGAATATGTGAGAATGCCCTTTGGGTTGAAAAACGCACCCTCAACCTTCCAAAGAGTTATGGATAACGTCCTAAAAGATTTGGTAGGGAAAATCTGCTTAGTGTACATGGACGATATAATTATATTCTCGACATCCCTACAGGAACATATCGAAAATTTGGAAAAAGTCTTCCGAAAGTTAAGATCTTCAAATTTCAAAGTCCAGCTAGATAAATCAGAGTTCCTCCGTAAGGAAATAGCTTTTTTGGGGCATATAGTCACAACAGAAGGCATAAGACCTAATCCAACAAAAATCGAGGCCATCCAAAGATTCCCAATACCGCGCACTAACCGCGAAATAAAGTCATTTATAGGCCTACTTAGTTATTACAGGAAATTCATCCCTGACTTAGCAAAGCTCACAAAACCGATAACGGAATGTCTAAAGAAAGGCAAAAGAATAACGTTGGACGACAAATATGTAAAAGCTTTCGAAACTTGTAAGAATATTCTGATGAATGACCCACTGTTACAGTACCCTGATTTTTCAAAGCCATTCCTTCTCACAACAGATGCAAGTAACATTGCACTGGGGGCAGTTCTCTCTCAAGGACATATAGGTAGCGATAAACCTATTTGCTATGCAAGTAGGACCCTTTCCGAAAGTGAGATTAACTATTCAACTATCGAAAAGGAACTTCTAGCTATAGTGTGGGCGACTAAATATTTCCGACCTTACCTCTTTGGCCGCAAATTCAAAATAATCACTGATCACAGACCACTCACGTGGCTAATGAGTCTTAAGGAGCCCAACTCCAAATTAGTTAGATGGCGGTTAAAACTGGAAGAATATGATTATGAAATCGTATATAAAAAAGGTAATCTGAACAGTAACGCAGACGCCTTGAGTAGAATTAGGTTAGACAACAATAACATTGCCGACGTAAATATGAATACTTCAAGCCAACTATCTACAATACACTCATGTGATGAAAACTTGAATGATGGAATACCGATTTCCGAAAGACCTTTAAACGAGTTCAATTTACAACTTTTATTGGAAAAGTCAGACGATGGGCCAAATATGACATTAAAAACCATTTTTAGAAATAAACAACGCCGAATAGTAAAGGAAAAAGAATTTTCTGAAGATACAATAATTCAAATATTCAAAAAATTTATTCCTTCAGGTAAACTAACTGCCATTTTTTCGGATGAATTAACATTCAAAACTATACAACTAGTATATTCAAAATACTTCTCAAATGGAAAACAATTCCGTATTGTTCGTTGCACTAAAATTTTAATAGATATTACTGACAATGATGAACAAGTACAGTTGATCAGAAATTCTCACGAAAACAGAAACCACAGAGGAATTATCGAAACATATGAATATTTAAAAAGGCAATATTACTTTCCCCTCATGCAATCTATAATAAATAAAACTTTGAACAATTGCGAAATTTGCAATACCTTAAAATACGACAGACACCCACCGAAATTAAAATTTCAAGTTACAGAAACACCGGACGAACCCCTTCAGATTTTACACATCGACGTATATACTATAAATAGTAAATGTATTCTAACCATCATAGATAAATTTTCTAGATATGCAACGGGGTATACATTACCATCGAGAACAAGCGTTTGTGTACTCAAAGCTATAAAATCGTTTATGAATCTTTTGGGAATACCGAAGAAAATTGTTTGTGACCAGGGTACAGAATTCACATCAAATATTTTTAAAGACTTTTGTAAGCAATACGAGATAATACTTCACTTTACTTCATTTCAACAATCAAGCAGCAATTCCCCAGTGGAACGACTCCACTCAACCCTAACAGAAATTTACAGAATTATCATGAGTACCAGAAAATCGAAGAAAATGGAGATAGATCATGAAGAAATATTGGACGAAACATTCATGACTTATAATAATACAATTCATTCATCCACAAAATTTACGCCTTACGAGCTATTTTTCGGAAGGCCATATAATTTTTCAAGGGAGGTAAAATATAACAATCATCATGAATTTTTGACTAAACTGAATGAATTTAAGGAAAAACTTTACCCTTTTGTTAAAGAAAAAGTTATCGAAGCCAAAATAAAAAATATTAATAAACTTAATAAGACTAGGGAAAACCCAGATAATAGGGATGTAAACGATGAAATATACAGAAAAGAATGTAAGAGAAACAAATTAACACCTCGATTCTCAAAACATCAAATATCGAAAGACAATGGTATTACAGTACAAACCACTAACGACAAAAAGTTACACAAGTCAAAAATGAAGCTTAGGAAACGAAAGTAACTGACATTTATTCTATGTTTACAACAACCCCTAATTTGCGGACAGATTTTGGAAATTCGGAATTTTGATAAGGAACAAACTATGACAGCCCTAAGAGTCGGCAAGGCAAGGACGATCAAAAATCATTTTAATCTCATACATATGATAGATTTAAAACATTATAATGAACAAACTTCAAAATTATTTGATATAATAGAATCATTTGGAAAACATAACATATTGGGGGATGCCGCTAAAATATATAAACTAAAACTCAAAGGACTCGAAAATTATTTTGCTTAAATAAATATCGCTTAAATATACAAATGATGCAGTGATTTAAAAATCTAATAGAGCGCATCAATAACGGACGGGGAACAATTACAACATTTTTAGGAAAACTTTCAAACGAAACATCTAATAGTATCCAGAAAGAAAATAATGCATTGGCATAGATTCAATATATAAATCAGCTCAATTATAATATAGATTTGCTGATAGACCACATCTCAGATATCGAAGCCGTAATGCTCGCAAAACTTAGTGTAATCTCGAAACTTATTCTTAACCCAGATGAACTAAACGAAATAAGAGACTATTTCAGGACGCAGAATGTCGATTTTGTTTCAGACGATAAGCTCTATGAACTTCTAGAACTCCAAGCATGTTATAATAATAGTACCCTAATCTTCAACATAAAACTTCCAAATTTCTCCAAACACAAGCCTACTTTACCACCTCATTCCTATTCCTATAAATCAAACAAATATAATTAAAACTAAACCTTATGTGGGTTACAACACACACAACCTCCAGTACTATACAGAGATTTGCCCAAAGATTGAGAACACTTATTATGGCAAAATGTCGAAAGATTTCGGAACTAGAAAAACTTCACTATAAAAGGCACTTCACTACTGCACTATGAGAATTGCTCCGTCACTATAGCAGGAACAACTTATAGAGACAATCCTCAGGACTATTGGGATACAATTTTCGTGGCACCACCAAACCTGAACAAAATGCAGATTGAATCAACAACAGATACTCTGACTTTGCGAAAAGTAAAAACCTACAGCTTCATCAATGGGAACGATATCGTACGATTGAGAAGGAATATAAAACGAAGCGGCGGCATACTAATAGCAACAATATTGATATCCGTCATAAGAACTTTAACTTGTCTGATCCTGAAAACTCAAAAGTCCGGTATTATCTTGAACCAGCTGATGTTGCCCTGTCCCCACCGAACTCGTTGTGGCCATCGCTCTACGCTAAGGGGGGAGGAGTTATGTTAACACATCAACCCCCACCAAAATCTCCAAGAGCACAATAGAGGCAACAACAACAACAACAAAAACAATAAATTTATGTTTAAGTTTGAATTCTTCACTGACACATTTTTATTATTTGTTTCTTTTCACTTCACACTGTTAATAAATACTTACTTCCTGTTTTTTATTATTAATTCTAACTAATTTTATTTAATGTTATTTTTTTTTTAAATTGTAAATTTCGACATTTACCTTTATTTTAAATTCTGATGAATTATTTTACTTTAATACTGCAAACTGCTGCATATTTTCTACAACCACACAAACATACATACACTTGTATTTTTAATTTCTGATTAACTATGTACTTTACTTTAATATCGCAAACTGAAACATATTTTTGTAACACAAACAACAAAAATTTGTTTTGTCATTGATTCTATTGTCATTAATTTTATTATATTAATTTTCTTTATTGACTTAAAAAAAATAAAAATCAATTGTAATATTGGTGTGAAACTGAATAGATGTTTTTAAGTAAATTAACTCTCGTGAATCTTTCCCACTGAATGAGTTGAGTTGATTTTGTCACAGTCAACTCATTTCAGGCCATCTAACGATCAACAAAAAATTAATTTATTAGCATCTTGCAACATGCAACAAAAACTGTATAAAAACAACCAAAAATTATGCAAGTATGACTTTAAACTCAAACCGTGTGCAAATTAAAATCGACAAGTTTGCAAACTTCTGAACACTATTTGCATGACAGTGAACTCGTGCTGTCCGCAGGCCTGTAAAAAACAAATTCCTAATAAAAAACCAAAAAGATAAGCTGAATAGCAGAAAAAAATGAAAAAAAAACATAAAGACAATAATAGACATTGGATGAATTTTGCATCCATTCCATTGTTGGGCTGCAGTTTTGAAATCAAAGCAAAATTCAAAGAGGAAAAGAGTCCCTGCCAAAAGCAAAGCCGTGACAAAATTTTTGTTTTAATGCTGTTCAGCTTGTTACATTTTCTTGGGCGCATACTTGAACCAATTTGTGTTAAATTATACAAATATGTAATATTGTGTTTTTTAAGGACAATTGTCCTCATAATAGTCATAACGAAAATAATGTGAAATCGAAAATATAAATGAAATTGACCAAATATTATGAGGTAATTGAGAAATAATTTGCAATAACAGCCATAAAATTATGCTAAATGATTTGAATTTTGGCTTATAAAAAAAAATATCGAAACAATGATGAAAACAAAATGGAAAATTTTCAAACTCATTTTAGTAATAAGAAAAATACCTAAAATAATGAGGTTGTTGATTGTCAAAAGGCCAAAAGGCTTCAAATTTAATACAGAAAAATGATTTGGTTATTTACAGTAAAAATTACAATTTTTTTTAATAACAGATCTTGATAGAATATTCGTGCCAGGGTTGGATAAATAGGCTAATTTTAGGGCAATTTTTTGTTGTGAGACAATTTTAGTTTACTGACAGTTTGCTCAAGAAAGATTCAACCACATCGAACAAATGTTCTCGAGAAACAAAGCCACCGTATGGAACGACTCTGTAAATGATGTGTGTTACTTTTACAAGCAGGCAGCACAGTGGCAGACCATTGCAATTTGCTGTGTTCTAAATTAAACAAATTTTTATAAAATAAAAAATATACAAATGAATAAAAGACGAGTGCATGTTCTAATAGGTATTTTGTTAAATAAATATAAAAAATTTACAAATATACTCTGTATATTATTATACATACATATGTACATATAATATTATGTGGCAGCTCGTTTCAATTTTGGAGAAAAAATTTATGTATCTTGCAGCACAGTTTAATTCGTTCGGGACGATAATTAAAATTAAACTAATTCAAGCAAAAATTGTTCCGTATTAAATTTACTCTCTTTCTCTCCCTCTCTCAAAAATAGAGACGTCAAACAAAGAGCAAATTGAAGGCACAATTATCACACAAGACATAGGGTGCGAGAGCTCAAGTCGATTAAAAGAAATGCTTTTATGCTCTTTGTGAAAATTACAAATTGAAAAATTTACAATAGTCCGGTAAATTGCAGGCCAGTTCAATGTGGGCTTCACCATGCCAAATCCTAGTATTTCGCTTAAGATCTGGAACATCGATCTAACTCTGTAAGCCACACAAGATTGATTTAGACCATACGATAATAGATCAGAACTAAAATACAGGGATAATAATCATCCTTTGTGATCAGTTTCTATACATTAATTTATCAAATAAATAATGTTTAATCACCGCATGTGAGCCGATTTTTTTTTTTCACGGGGAAAGTATATTTTATCAGCATCATTCGGGATATTCTGTCATATATGATGGTGACAGGAAAAACTACAGTTGGGTAAGAGATTGTGGTTGTAGGTGAAGATTGGCAAGCCTATTCTGATATCCTATCTCTTAATTGGAAGCCGTTTAAGGGCACTTTTTCAACACCTACAAACAGCTGTATCTGAAAACTGTCTTTTTTGGTAGTGACGAAATACAAAAATCCATCTCAGGAGATTGTTTGGAATTTTCGCATGGGATGAAGGGAGCTTTTTCAGTTGCTTATTTGCAAATAGAAAATGGCAACAACACAATTTTTTTCTCCGGTGAAGATCAAGGTTCTACTCCTGTCACTGTCGTATATATTTAAGGAGTTTTATACTTAAAAATTTGGTGGTTTGCAAATGAAAATGACTCAGTGTGCTACAATAGTTTTTGAGATAAAAATGGATATGTAACTCAAGTAAACACAAATGTTAATACGAATAAGTTTTGCTGAATATAATTTAATTTCGTAGGTTTTAATTAAATAAAGAAATTATTAATATATTAGCATAGAAAAGAATAATTTTTCCTTTGTGAACGGAGGAAGCTAAGCCCAACTGCAATGAGAACAGTGTAGAGAATATGCGTTTTCCATTCCTGATGATTGAACGATACACGAACAATGTCACCATTGTAGATTTAGCCCAAATAGTGCATATAAAAATACAATAAATCCTTTCTTAGCGGAAAGTTAACATATAAACTTAATTCCATTTTTGGTCTAAATAAATTCAAAAGTTGTTTAGAAAATTATTTGAATTTTCTGTTATTATAAATTATTAGAACTTTGGCTTGTACGAAGAAAATAAAATTTTTTATCATAATTAATTTCCTTACGCTGGTCAAATGTTAATTTCTTTGAATTTATTTGAATTTTATTTTACTTTTAATTCTTTTTTTGAAAGTATTGCGATTTAAAGGTGCACATAAAGGACTTACAACAGTATGTTCACAGTATTTTGTAGTTGTATTTCCTACAACTTACCATCGCTGACGTTTTGTGACTTAAGTAAATGAATTAAACTAACAATATAAATTAAATATTTTCTACACAAAACAAAATTTTTAATTTCCATTGAGTACATTTTTGTGTTTGGATATTTTTTTTACATAAATTATGCCATGCTTTTATTTTTTCTCGCCACTTGTTTTAAAATACAGCCCTTTTATCGTTTCGATTGAGTGACGCTGCATGGCTTTGCTTTTCGATTCTAAAGTCGTAATACACGATGAGCGCTACGGGTGGATTTTTTCCAGTAGCTTATAAAACAGCTTTAATTCCCCTCTTCCATTCAGTCATGAAAGCTTTATCAATATATAGTCCAATACAAAGACTTGAACCATTGATAGGATAATATGGCTGCAAATGGAAATGCCATTTGCTGATATTTCAATGTTAGTCGTTGAAGAATCTTGAATGCTCTTCCAGGACTATCAGCAGATGTTTAAATGCTATAGTCATTCATAAGCAGAAACGATATTTATTATCATGCATCAAAATTTTTTGGATTACGTCGAAAGGGGAATTGGAAAAATAGGAAATCACCAGAAACGATATTTATTATCATGCATCAAAATTTTTTGGATTACGTCGAAAGGGGAATTGGAAAAATAGGAAATCACCAATCGGCATAAGGCCGAATATGTGTCAGTTTTTATTGTGAAGAATGTTAAAAGAATTAAAAAATTTAAGCCGTGCCTGTAATTGCCTGTCAATGTGATCTACGTCATCAAATAGTATCTGGCTCGAAGGACCATAAGCCAAACTTTAAAGGCTATTTTATTAATCGAATCACACCGTGTCTTGAATGTTGTCTAGAAGAGAATTTTAAAGTATTTATTTAAGCACCAGGTCCTTCAAATTAAAATAATTGTTTAGTCAAATTTTTATTCTTTCAATATTTCGCCACAATATCGAATGGTATCGTTAGTAAAAAGTTAAGTTTTTTGAATTAATTATTAAGCTTGGGATTTTTTTTTATAAGAAAAATATATTTATTTGTTTACAATATTCAATATTTCTACACTCTGTGCGAGTCGTCTGTATGAAATTAAAGAAAATTCAAACACAAATAACGAAAAGAATATAGAGTTGAAATATTTATAATATAATCTAATATTTTCTTAGGCCTTAAGGTATATAATTTATTTTTATCCAGCTCATACATTTATTGAATTAAAACTCTTTAGTTTTATTAAATTTTATTCTTCATTTATTCATTCGATAATTCGATCACCATCGATTCTCTTCATCAGGAATTTAAGTAAAGCCGTCTTTTTATTTTAAAATCAGTAATCTTTGTGATTTTAAAATAAAAAAACGACTCAAATTCCTGATGAAGAGAATCGATGGTGATCGAAATATTAATAAATGAATGAAGAATAAAATTTAATAAAATAAAGTAGTTTTTCTTCAATAAATGTATGACTTAGAGATTGAATAAAAATAAAAATGAATCATTTAAAAATCATTTCATTATTTTTATTTGATTATTTCTTGATTATATTTTTAAATATTAAAAAATGGTTTTGAGCGGTCTTTCTTAAACTAATTTGAATTCCCTGAAGAAGGCACCCAGAGGTGTAGAGATATTTAATATTGTAAAAAATAAATATAATGTTTGGATAAAAAAGACTATGGACTTAATAAATAAATCAATAAGTTAATCCCGAGAGAGAGTGAATAAAATTATCAATTATTAGTCTTTAAACTTTGTTTGTTGTGGCTTATGCCGACATTTCAAATACTTTATGGGCACAATTCCAATAAATTCCAAAATGAGCATTAAAGTCTTCACATACACATACACACACACACACACACACACACACACACACACACACCTGAAAACAAACACTTGCAAAGCAAAATTAATAGCAGCACTATGCAATATATAATTACTATGTAATACATAATTTATTGCTTTTTATTAATCAAGTACGATGTCGATGCCGATAATTGTTTCCCTATATAAAATTAATATCTCTTTAAATTTTTAATAAAGATTCCTCTTTCACAAATCAAAGATAGTGTCCTGTCAGTTTTGCCTTAAGTTTACTATTCCTGGCTCCTACATATCCTTATCATAGTCGCCTGTGTCATTTCTACGTTAAGGTATCAGGCAGAGAACATTTGATTCTCAAAATTTTTCTATTCTATCCATCATCTTGCTAAACGATGTGGAATCCTGTAGTTTTCTGATTATACGAACTTGTGTGATATTTCAGGAATACATAATAATGATTTGTAAATTTTTAGCTCAATGGTTTCTAATCAGCTTAGTTGGAAAATTGTTTTCAAAAATGAAAACAATCCTCATTTTCTCTCTATTTTTCTTTCTGGTATCCTTGCCATCATAATCCTGGCAGTATTCACATCATCATAATAATTAACATTTCTTGTTGATGATGTTGATTCCTGCTACCAATCAATCAATAGATTACAGTGCTTCATTGTAAAAGGGTGATTTTTAACAACTTTCTTTTTTGGCAACATTATTTTGGCAGCTCAGCTATTTTCGTGCAACATTTTATTGTTAAACATGTTCAGTTCGTTCTGTAATTTAACCATAAATCGACTAACAAACGAACATCGCTTGCAGATTATTGAATTTTATTACCAAAATTTGAGAGACCTTCTGGAGTGGCTATTCAGAATTTTGTGACTAAATTTCGCACCAAATTTACACTACTGAACATTAAAACACCAACACGCATACGTAGAGGGCGGACAGAAGAAAATATGGCAGCCGGTGTTGTTGATGAGCGTGAATTATCTCTCCGTCGCCTTTCGCAGCAATTGAGCCTTTGTTACTCCACCACGTAGAAACTTTTGCGGAAGGATTTGGGTGTAAAACCTTTTAAAATACAGCTGGTGCAAGAATTGAAGCCAGTAGACCTACCACAACGGTTAACTTTTGGTGAATGGACGCTGGCAAAGTTGGATGAAGATCCTCTTCTTTTATCGGAAAATTGTTTTCAGTGCAGGAGCTCATTTCTGGTTGAATGAACAAGCAAAACTGCCGTAATTGGTGAGAAGAGCAACCAGAAAGATTGCATTCCGAAAAATGCACTGTTTGGTGTGGATTATGGGCCTGTGGCATCATTGGACCGTACTTTTTCAAAGGACATGAAGGCAGGAACGTTAGGCGAGCACTACCATACAATGATTACAATTTTTTTTGCCCAAAATAGAAGAGCTGGACTTGAGTGATATGCGTTTTCAGCAAGACGGTGCCACATGCTCCACAGCACTCGAAAAAATGGCGTTTGGGGCCGGTCAATTCGCCGTCTAGAGCGTGCGATTTAATGCGTTTACACAATTTTTGTGGGGCTATGTTAAGGTTTGTGTATATAGGGACAGTGGAAGCCAATATTGAAGAATTTATTCGTGAGATACCGGCCGATATGTGGGAGAGTGTGTGCCCAAATTGGAACCAGCGTATGAATCATTTGGGGTGCAGCCGTGGTCAACATTTACATGAAATCATCTTTAAACATGGAATTGTATAGATCGTACTATCGACTCAAATAATTATTTCATAAATTTCTCTAAATTTTATGTGTTTTTTAATCAAATCCGAAAACTCTTAAAAAATCTACTTTTACCAAGGTACCCAATATAAAGGTTTTCAAAGATATTTTATTTCAATAGCAAATTTAATATTTTTTTGAAAAGCTAAACATTAATCAATAACATCATCTGAAATAACACAAAATAAGTGATGGATATATTTAGTCTTATTTCTTGATTTGATCTTTAATGTGTTAGTATTTCCTAACTATATCCGTATCCGCCGCAATTCGCTGAAGCTGCAGAAAGATCCCATATGAAGTCTTTCTTTCTAAAAAAAAATAACCTGTTGTTGTACTGAAAATATCGATTCTGGTCCATTAAAAATTTAAGAGAAAGTAAGAAATTTCCTTTTATCTAAACTTGTGTATTCCGCTATTTTGTCCCATTTCTCCTCTATATTTAGAATTGGGTCTAGTGATATAATTTTCTCATAATTTATTTTAGTGCTAAAATCTAATAGTTTTTGAATCTGTATTTGGAATATTCAGAAGTCCTCTCAAGAATATGTACAACAGCAATAAATGGGAATTATTTAATGGAACTTATTCGTAATGAAAATATCAGAGAATTTAAGACTAAAAGGTGGTGGGGATAAACTGAATTTTATGTAATTTTTGTGAGACGTTTTATGTCTTTCCTTTTGAATTTATTTTATTTTTTACGTATTAATTTTTTTTTATTTTGACAAATTTGTAAGACACTAAAGGCAAATCCAGGATCGAATGAACAAATGGTATCGTTGAAGGCATAGAAGGCTGAAATTTAAATTAAATCTCATTGTGAAAATCGAAACCAAGCGAAAATCAAAGGCATTTGCATATAAATTAAACAAATGAATTTTTAGTATAAAAGTAAGTATTTTGATTGTGGTTTTTGTTTTTGTTGCAGAATTTATTTTAATTTTTTTTTTTTTCATAAAATCGTGATTTATTTAAGTTTTTTACTTATTTTTTTTTTGGCCATTTACGTGTTCATGGTACATTTGGGTGTTCCGGTAACACGTTTATTTGTTACTTTTAATTTCTAAAGCGTCTTGTTGTTGTTCGGTTTTCATGCTCCAATTTTTGTAGCTGAATTTTTTTTTGTTAATTTATTTGTTTAAATGCCTTTGTTTCTGTGGAAAATAAAACTTAAATTTATAGCATAAAATGGTACTAATGATTTCATATATATTATAGATTTCTCAAGTCGGTCTTTTTTATTTTGGTTTTGGCTTTTGGGGCGTGGGTGATCCGTTCGTTGGTGGTGGTGAGTGGTTTGTTTGTCGCTGGCTCTTAGTGTATTGATTTGTTGAAAACTATTTAAAAATTTGTTTAATTTGTTTATTTATAAGCTTTTTAAAGCAACTGTCGATAAATTAAAAATACCTAATAGGTTTTTTCTTCAAAGCTTAGCAGCAACTACAAAAGTTATATAAAATATCGTAATAACAAAAGTGAAGGTGCTCTTTTTATATGTTTCTAAAATTTATATAAATTTATTGCATCACATAAATGGTGTTTGTTTTTTACAACTTAATCGAACATTAGAATCAGACCTTAAGCATTAAACTAATATGAATATAATATTAAAAGTTTACGCCTTTTGTGGCTTTCTTGAGTTCTTGTGCAACTGTGAATAATTCTAAAATTACTTTGGGATATCTTGATTAATTTGTGTTTCTTTCCATTAGCTGAAAGTAAAAGTTTACACAAATAGTAATAATTGTTAAAAATAAACATGCCAACATATTTAAGTATAAAATAAATAATTTTTTATTTGCCAAAAAAATGTTCTTTCTTTCAATGTGTATGTATTTAGCAAGTTGCAAGCACAAGTATAACAAGCACAAGAGGCATTTTTATTTGTTTAAATGTCACACATTATGGTTTTGAATAATACCTAATGTGAACAATAGGTCTGTTCGTTTACTTTTCCGATTAGCATTTTTAACAAAAGTTGACTACCGAGTTCTTAAATCTATAAAAAAACTAATCAAACTTTTTATTAGTAACAATTTTCAAACCAAGTAGCTGCACTGCATAATTCACCTGTGTCCTTTTCGTGAAGTAAAATATAATTGTGAGTGGTTTTAAAAATCTACAAAGAAATATATACTTTTTACAATTTCTTCCTCCATAAAAATCCTTTGATAGAACAAACTATATATGTTCATATTTCTTTGACCATTTAATTAAATTATTATGTTTGAGTATCAAAGCCTCTTTTAATTATTTAATTTTTTAATTGATATTTCGGTACTCATCGAGTAACATCTTCAGGATATTTGTTTATTTTTTATAAAATATTTCATATAAAATAAACAAATATCCTGGAGATAGTACTTGATGATTACCAAGGTATCGATTTAAAAATTAAAATAGACCTTAAGCTTAAAAAATAAATTAAGTTTATTAATAAGAACAAACTATAGTTGTTAAAAATACTTAAAAACGATATATTATTCATCTTTTATTATATTTTCATCAATATATTTGCAATAAAAAAAAAATTATTATTTTTAAAAACATTGTTTTCCATGGATGATAGCTACGGTCTCTTATTTGGGAACCGCTGCTTTAGTTTTTATATTTGTTTAATTTTATTGCTTATAATATTTCGGCCAATTTTGCTCATTATTTTTAGATAAAAGATTTGTCTCCAAAAAATTTAATTGTTGTTTGAAATATCAGGGAAAATGAAAGAAAATGAAAATAATAACAAATTTAAGGATAAATTTATAATTTGATTCTATCTTCCTCCTGATTAACTCATTGAAATATTTATTGTTTTTTATAAAAACAATACATTTATTTTTTACAATATTTACTATTTCTGTAAAAATTTAAATTATCAAAAAAAATTATATATAAAAAATTAAATATAAAATTAGATAATAAAAAGAAAAAAATTTTAACAAAAAATTTTAAATATTTTTAAATGAAAATATATTGTTTTTACAAAAAAGAACAGGAGCTTAATAAGTTAACAAATTTAAAGTTTGTTTATTTATTCAAAAGGACCTCAAAACGAATAAATATTCAATTTGTTAATCAAACAGGTCTACAACACACACACACATATTCAATCAGTAAAAACTTTTAGTAAATGAATAGACCTGATGTGAAAACTAATTCTATTACGAAAACTAATAACAACTGAGAACAATAAGAAGTGAAATTATTACTATTACTTATTTATTAAAAAAAGGCAAAAGCACTTTTTCACACACTACAAATTTATAAATGAAATAATTTAAAAAATTTGGCTCTGCAAACTTAATAAAAAATTAGTTGTTTCTCTTTTTAACAGACATAAAATTTTGTAAATCTTTACGAACACAAAGTAGACAGAAGTACCACGAGATGGAACTTATTGTATTTTTTACCCATTTCTTTCTTAAGCGGCATTGATCTTTTTAAATTTTAACCAACTTCAAACATGGAAGGGTTATCAATTGGTTTTTTTGAGGTTTGGAAATACATGTTTTTATTATTTAGGAACCAAAATAATTTTTTATTTGCAAGGGTTTGCATGCAATTTTTTTCGCGAAAATCGGACGGGTAAATTTCTTCCCCGACGTGTTAATTCTCCCATAACTCCCCCATTTATGGACCGAAAGTGAAAAAAAACTAGTGTGAAAGGGTAGCTACCAGTTTGGTTTCACCGAAATTTAAATAGAAAGCGGACAGACAAAAAGGTCTCCCTTAATAATTGAAATTTTTATGAATTAAAAATAAAAAATTTCAATTTTTTAGGCAAAAACTATTTTTTTCTTCATACATTTATTTATAACTGCGAAACTGTTGCTTACGTAGCGAAACGTTGTTTAAATAATTTTAAAAAACGGTTAAAGTAATTGAAAATAAGTGAAATTTGCGTGGGGATTTCGCCAACATCTGGAAGACTTGGATTTCGCAGACGACATCTGTCTCCTTTCGTATAAATTCAATGGCATGCAAAGCAAAGTGGATGATCTGGTGGAGTTAGCAAGGGCTGCTGGCTTAGAAATAAACCTTGAAGACACATGCAATGTGAGTTAATAACGTCATCAATAACCAATTCAGAATACAAAACAAAACGATGAGATTTGTAAAGCACTTTTGTTGTCTGGATCGCACGATATCAACTGATGGCGGCGTGGAGGAAGATGTGTCTAGTAGACTAAAAAAAGGCAGGGTTACCATTTGGTCGCCTAAATAAAACGTGGCGGCCCTTACAGATATCATAAAACAAGAAGATCTGAATATTTAATAATTGTGTAAAATCTACACTGCTTTATGGAAGCGAAACTTGGCTGATGGCAAAGACTATAGCGCAGAGACTCCAAGTATTTATAAACAAGTGTCTACGAATAACATGTCGAATATTTTTGCCAAATATAATCAGAAGCACTGAGCTCTGGAGGTTAAAAAAAGAAGAATTAATAGCTCGTCAAATAAAAAGAAGAAAGTTGAGATGGATAGGCTATACAGCGTTACGAAAACCGCATTAGAATGGAATCCCCAAGGAAGTCGGCGCTGCGGTCGTCCAAAAAATACATGGCGTAGAACAATTTTAAATGAACTTGAAAAAGTAAACAAATATTTTGACGAAATTAAACTAAAAATAAATAAAGGGGAAAAAGGTGAAATTTGCAAATAAATCTCTAAATTTTTTGACCTTTTTTAATAATTTTAATTAAAATATTATTGTATTTTTAACTAGATATCGTCTTCAGGTGAAGAAATATTTTATTTAAAATAAATTGAAATTTTAAACGATATTGCATAAACATATCAAAAAAAAAATATTCTAATATATTTTGTTGGTTGTGAGAAGATAATATCTACTCCGATTATAACGATTTTTGTTTATAATGAACACAATTTTGCCCTGTCCCGCAAAAGCTCGTTACAACCAACTCCACTGTATAAGGATTTTACTATCTTTTGCCTTCAAATTATTAATAATTCAATTTAAAACTTATTTTTCGTAATAACCATAAATAAATTTTTATTTGCTGCAAGACGTTTAATACATCAAATATTGTGCATATGAATTTGTTATATTTTTAATTTTTTCGATGAATGATACATAAATAAAAGATGTTGGAATTGAATAATGACCAAATAGGCCGATTATATATGACGATTTCATATTTTTTTAGAAACTGTTTAGGTTATTTATACCAATATTTAATATTTGTGGCAATTTCGTGGTGATCGTATTGGATCGTTTAATGCCCCGTCTTTGTCTCAGCTGTAGATATTGTTAAGTTTTATTTTAAGACTCCAACTCCATTTTGGTCATGTTTTAAGTTTCAAAGAAATCCGATGACAACTTTTAAAACTACATATTTATCAACAAATTACTGCGATTAGTCCCACTGTAACGTGCCTTACGAGTAAATTTCATAATTTTAATACAAGTTCATTTATTGTACTAGAATGAATTACAACCAATTTCTACTTTTAATTTTCGCCAAAAATACATGTTTTTACCAAATTCCACAGTTCGTGCTTAAACGTAGAATGTGTTAGACTTCTAACACCTTCTCCCATCATCAATGGCTGTTATTAGCCAAAGTTTATTGAATGTCGAAATTTGTGTGGATATAACAAAATCGAAATCGAAAATTAAACGAAAAATTAATTAAAACATATTTCATACAAATTTTTTTTCTATTTACATTTTTTTGCAGTTGTAATTTTTGTTGGAAACATTTGCAGGCGTGTTCGTTAATGTGATCGCTGAACCGCCACCTCCAACACCCAACTCTATGGTCACTAGCAACTACCTCCAACAGATCACCATCATTATCGGCTAAACCATTTGGTGTGAACAACGACTACTGTTCTCTTAGATTCTTTTTCAATAGTAATTAATTCTTTTGTATATGAACGAATGAGTTAAATAATATTTAATTTATATTTTCTATGTTTCTAAAAATTTTTTCCTACTCAACTCTATAAGTATTTTGGAAATCGTGTTCGAAACATTATGTTGCCAATACTCATGTCTTGCTTGGATTTTGGAGTGAGTTTAGATGACCTTGAGCTGTTAATTGATCTTTTAGACAAGACAAACAAACATGAAAACAGACGGTTTGGGCCAGACGAACTACCAGTACGAATTAAACAAATTGTTTTTATTAATTTCTAGAGCAAACAAAATAAAAATGTACATTTTCATATTTTAGTCATGGCTTAAGTTCATTTAAGATCTTAACAACTTTTTTTCAACAAGTCATTTGCAAACTTTGGCTCGTTAGTCCAATACTGAATACGTTTTAAAACTCTTAAATACATTTTAGTGCCATAATCTATTTCTCATTAATTACGAGTGGTATTATTTATAAAATATTTTTTCTAACTAATTTTTCTTTTTGAACTAATCTAGATTATAATAAGTCTGAATGGAGCAGCAAAGTCTTAAAGAAATATTTGAAATGGATTTAAGGCATTTAATTGTCTTCCATTCAGACAATACAAATGAATGAATTTAATTAAGACATTCTAATGAATTGCCCGCAATTAGAGAATATTTGAAGTAAAATGACTCTTGAGATTGATGGTCAATTTAGAGTTGGAACACTATATGGTATACCCGTATATGGCAGGTAGTGAATCAAGTTCAGAAATAAGTGTCAGATATTTTATAGACTGGTTCTAATTTATTGCGAAATAATAGGATATTAATTAGATACTAATGTGTGATCATTTTTTATATTTATTATATTTTTTTATTGTTGCACAAAGTAATTCGTTTGAAGTTAATATTTCTAGTATTTTTCAAATTTTTTTCAGAAATTGAGCCAAATCTTAAAATTCTCATATTCGTTTATTTTGTTAAGGATCATAATATTTTTAAAGTAGTCTATTCAAGAGATGAATTTGTTTTCACTGAGATGTCCGCCGGGTAATTTTTTACAGGATACATACATCAATACTAACAATAAAAACGTTAAGGAACTAAGAGTCTCCAGATCCAGTGATATTGATTTGTATTTTTACAAGCTGCTCTACAGATCACCATATACCCATAAACCAAACTTTAGTTGTAAAACAGTCACAACTATTATCGAATAGTTTTCATTCTTAATTTCTAAATTTTGTATCCAAATAATCAAAATTTTATAAATGCCTGCAACGACCATGAAAAAAAATTATCAATAAATTTGGCTCTCATCACTAACTTTATATATACATATATGTTCCCATCGACCCTATAAGGAGCATAGGGCCTCAATGAATTGGTTCAACATATTCCTGTCTTGTGCCAACGCTCTCACTTCGCCCCAGGTTTTACCCATTCCAGCCACTTCTATGTCAATTTGCCTTCTCCAGGTATTAGCTGGACGTCCTCTTCTTGGTCTTCCCTGCGGGTTCCAGTCTATTGCATTTCTTGCGATGTCTTTCGTTGATCTTCTTAAAGTGTGGTAATACATAATTTTTTATATCGGTGACTGCAGCTAAAATTGTTTTTTACTGTAAAACTGTATTTAGTCCTAGAGTGCATTTATGAAATTCCTTGCATGTTCTAAAATGGGTATTTGTGAGGAGCAGTTCCTTGATCAGCACTCAATGCCTGTTGCTAAAAACTAATTCAAGGGAAGAACAGACTTGAGCTGAACGTCGGTCTATTAGATAAACTTTTAATTCAACAGAGCCAATTTGGGTGATTGGAACTTAAAAGGGCGTAGTATATTCTTCAATCGACAGGAAATTGGCAGCAATGTCCGCCAGATACGCCATCAAATCTTCAACTGGTCTAGAAACCAATTATCTAAGCCACTCAAATACTGCATATAAACAAGAAAATTTACCCAAATATTCCCTAAGAAGAATATCGTAAAGTCGTAAAGCCCCCAGAACTACAAGGAATCTTGCAAAGCAAATTTTTTAAACAGGACAATGGCGGTATATTCCTTGCAATTTTTTTACGAAGAAAGTATTCAAATGTATAGATTTATTAAGCACTGAAAAGGATTTTGTTGCAGCAAAAAAGATTTTTTTTCGTTTTTCTGTACCACGAATAACTTTTAAGATTCAACTTTATATGAAGACGCTGTCAAATGAGCTGTAAATTCTTTTGAAACCTCCAAATGAGCAAGATAATGATGAGAATTATGTTGCTCTTTGCTTGGAAATTTTACATAACTGAAGCAACTGTTTTATTAGTGGCACAAATGGGAAAAGTACCCGTATTGTTTAATTGGACAATATATATTTAAGTGGGTCTTACCTTGGGCGGCTTCCCTTAGGAGCATATCCAACTTATTTGTTATTTAAATTGATATTTTAATGGATATTACCAAAGTTTATGATGGAAATTGAGATCAAGATTTCACTGATTTATTATTCGTTTTCTGTTTGGTAATTAATTAAAAACGTAATTATTTTAAATTCAGAATTTAATTAGTCCAAATTGAGTTCAAGAACTGATGATCACTATTCCATCATCATCAGCGTTTATGTATGCATCGAAACAATTACTGTTCCATTCTGCTGGTGTAGATGGCTTCTTCTTTATTCTTCTTTATTTAAAAATCTTTTGATTTGAATGATCAAATTTAGGACTCATAAGTACTTTATTTAAACTACTTTTTTCACGGTAGTGCAGGTAAGCTCATATAAGAATGGACAAATTTTAATTTTTTTTATCTATTTTGTTGTTCACCATGAGGCAAAATATGAATGCTTCATTTAATCACGATCTATGCATAAACATATGACTGAACATGCTGCTTCATCTGCAATTATGGGTGGTATATATGTTGAGAAGCTCTTGATGTTCTTGGTCTGAAAATCCAGTGTAATGTACAATGGACAGAGCACATTTTTCATGTCGCTGAAGTAGTGTTTAAATGGTTTGTTTTTTTTTAAGACATTTTTAAAGATATTTCAGTCCCTCTGATTTCATTACTATATTAACCATCTTTATCCATCCTAAAACGAAATAGAACTCTTTACAGTGGGCTGATATTTTAAAGTCTATTTTAAAGTTGCTAGAGCGCGTTCAAGGCAGGGCGATGATCTTTTTTAAGAATAAGTCAACTTTCATATAGAGTAGAGCCATTTGCCGTCGATGTGTAAGCAAGCCGTATTTCGCATTATAGAAGAAATTCATTCATTAGCTGAATAATTCGTATGTGGAATGGTGTCCATGCAGAAGTCTTTCCTGTCTATATTAATAGAGTAAAGTTTAAAGAAAATTTCTAACGAGATTACTCTCTCCATGCCCCTTACTATAACCTATTGTCCTGAGTGCTGGTCCAGATAAAAAAATAATTTATTGATCGGAAACCAGCGAAACTGTACTCAAAAACATTGTGAAAATTTGCTACAATTCAGCTGTAATCTACAAAAAATTAGGACCCTTCCCATAAAGTAAAGAACTTGCTGCCATCCACCGATCCTGCCATTAAACCTCTCCACTAGTCCTTAGAATTTGAGTTATCGTAGCTGCTTATATTTATATGTTCTATTAAAACATAAAATAAATGTGTTGATACATTCGCCATTAGGAAGGACAATTTAATCATCTTCCCTGTTTTATTTAAGGGTTGTAGTTCCGTCGAGGCGTTTGAGCTACCTCAGGGGATATTTCAAAGCTTTTGTTCCTTTATAAGTAAAGTATTTGTTCATCAAAATATTTTTACATTTATTTGTTTTGTTTTATCACAGATTATTTTGAAAAAAATCTTTTTCCAACGTAATAACAGGGTCATTTCATATGTAATAACCAACCTTAATGCCATAATTCTTTATCATAGAAAAAATTAACACGAGTCATTATGTACAATGAAAGTTGGGCACATTTTTCTTTTGCATTAGTTGATTTGGTTTTTCATTATAAGTGCAACTCTTTTTATATTTGTAATTCACATAACGCCATGACGATGGAAATGGCAGCAGCAGCTGAGAACAGCCCATATGTCAATTAATTGCATGTTTCGATATGGTTGTTTTAATATTTGGCCGCCTGTGTTGTATTATTAGTATTGTATTATTATTATACACAGCGATTAAGAAACTGAGTTGGAAAAAGAAAAAAAAATTATAAAATTTATAAAGAAATACATTATGGGTGTAATAGACTGGTAAGAGCGCTATACCAACAAATGATATAAATTCCTTTGCATTTAAAAGGATTCCAAAACTTAAAAAGGGAACAAGGATATCCAGTCAGAGTTTCAGTATGGTCACCTCTTACATCAACACCGGAAGAAAAAAAAAAAAAATATATATATATATATATATATATATATATATATATATATATATATTTTTTTTTTTTCATTTCATTCTAGGGACATGAACATTAAAAAGGCAAGTTATATATCAGTTATCTTCTAGTGCACATCTAAGAGGTGGTTTTTGTATCAAAATCTGAGCTGATGTTTTCAAATGAAAATAAAATTTAGGTTCCCGGACCAATGTAGAACACTTCAGTGTGAAGTATTGGCAATTACGGGAGCGACCAACTGCGAAAGAAAGTAAAGAATATTGGCGAGAGTAAAGTTGCAATAAAGGCGGTCGAGCAGGAAAGTTGGTCAGTTGGCTCGCTAGTGGTATTACCGCTAAAATGCTGTAAGTTTCAGGCTTAGACTAAATGGTTCTAAGAGTCCAATAGTGCTGTCACTAGATCTATCTGGCCAAAAGCTGACCATTTTAGATTAAAGGATAATGATATCGGTACTGATGGAACACTTTCTTATAAGTACTCTTATAAGTATTCATGCTAGGAGATTAAATCTTTCGTTTGATGACTTTTGCAGAAGTCAGAGGAACAGCAAACAGTAGAATAGAGGAGGATAAGTTGCCGGCTGTATCGGGCAAAAGTATGTAACATTTAAGCAGCTCAACTTTCGGCTTGTGATATCAGGGGAATTAACTCATTCATTAGTGAATCGGGTTTATTTAGCACTGAATGATACTAGTTTGCATAAAAGGCCTTTAGATTTCCACTCTCAAACAAAAAAATAACCAAACCGTACTCGGTTTTCAGTTGACGGCCTGTGCAACCTAACCACACCGAGTAACACCATACAGAGTCCAGTTGTCACATGGAATATAGTAATTTGATTAAACGAATAATTTTATTAAATAAAAGTAAAAATTTATTCACGTGTTGCAAACATTTCATCAAACGCATCGCAACCACCGTAAATTCATCCAGTGCATATCAAACAGTTTAAAGAAAGCAGGAGCAGCAACTCTAACAGGCACCTTAAACATCTGAACTTTGAAGGCAACAAGAAGCAAAAAACAAACAATTGAGTGGCTCAGAAGTAACAGGCATAAAATTATGACTACATTTTAATGATTATTATGGTAAAAAAAATAACAACGAGATTTCTTAAGGTTTCACCAAACGATCAAAAGAAAAGCAATATTGTGCTTCAGGGCTTTTAGCCGACATACATGTGCAACAAAAGGAAAAGCACCTTAGAAACAAACAAAAAGAAAATATTCAAAAAACAATATTACCACGCTCATTTTGTTTATTCATAGAGTGCAACACAAGTATGAACTAGACACCGACAGCAGTTGGCTTTCGTTGGTTGAATGACTGGAAAATTTAGCAGAAACATAAATTTATCACGTATATACTCGTATTGTGCGATATGTTTGCAAACATATAGACAGACACATTTTTCTTTTCATTCACAAGTATCCGCATATATGAATAAACATATGTTTGTTGCATGCAACACATGCAATGTCGTCTTACACTCTTGTCGTCATCGTCATTGTCAGTACTGCCGTTTGCCGTCACAAACAGCCATTGTTATGCAAATTATTATTATTGCTCCCTGCAACTCCTACTTCAAAGTGCAATAGGAGAAAATAATTTCAGTCAACAATATTAAAAAAAAATAGAGAAATAAAAAAGAAATGAAACTCTGTTATTTGCTGTTAAATACTAAGAAAATAAAAACTATATTATCACACTTGCCACAATCAGCTTATTCACCTACGAGTATAATGCAACATAACAAAAGGACCACTGATACATTATAATAGAAACAAAAAATATCTTCAATTTAATTAAGGTGACTACATTTATTTGGAGAAGTAGACGTTGTGGTTTCCACCAAACTCTTTTTGGATACAATGTGTGGTATTTCTTATCAAGCCCATGAGTAGAAGTTATGAAAACTTTTAAAATTTTCTAACAAAATCTTATAATAATTACAAGAAATTGGGCCAAACGAAATAAATCCCAAAGAAATAAGTTCTAAAGCAATTGTTTCCAATGACATAGAACCTACCAAGAGGGAAATAAATCCCAACAAAATTAAATAAAATAAATAAAAAATACAACAACAATAATAATAATAATAATAATAAATTATTTCAATATTAGAGAAAAATAAACCAGAAGATTTTGTGACCATTTTCATAATGAAATAGTTCCCAATAAAATAAGTCCCAACAAAGTTTAATTAAACAAATGAAAATAATATCAATATTAATAAAATATTATTTCCACATCTGGAAATTAAATGAGTCCCAAAATTTTTTGACCATTTTCATAACGAAATAATTTTCATGCAACAAAATAATAAAAGTCCCACTGTAATAGTTCCAAAATGCGAAAAGAGTTTGGAAAGCCAACACGGAGTTACTCCTTACCAGAGTTTAAAATAAAACAAAATAAGTCCATTTATGTTTCCGAGGAAATAATACCAAAAGAATTTTTTTTGTTTTATTTGATTTTATATGTTTTCATAAAATTAAATAATTTTAACTTTTCAAATGCCGACATTTCATTGGTCGCCAAGCCAAATCACCAATGAACTTTAAACTGTTTGACAACATTCGACCTCACATGTTTATGCCAAACGAATCAAATATAATATTATAATTTTCTATCATATATGAATCATAAAATACATAATCATTGTAGGCTTAGAATACTCTTATATAAAGAGCAAAACCAACAATTTAAGCTCGTTATGAGTCTATTTTAATTTTTATTAGTCACACCGAGTTTAAGTTGTTTGTTGTGCTGTGTGATGATGTATTTCGCAGTATTCATATACGATAGAAAATTCTCGTATTGTATTTGAATGTTTTCTTCTAATTATATGAGGTTGAATATTCTCAAACTGATCGATGATATGTCAGCTTAACTAACAACAAACAAATTTAAAACGTTTATTTTTCAAAAATTTTGATATCAATATGTACAATTCAATAGGACAACTTAATGCCTGCAAATATAGCATAATAAAGAGAGAGAATCAATTCTTTTGCACCCTATTACGAACATGGTTTACGATTAATCTAATAAAAAACTATTATAAACATTTTTGCAATAATGTTTATAAAGGGTTTTTCATTATGACTTGTCGCATTATCTAGCGATATAAGAAAATCTCTCTCCAACAAAAACTCTAACGATGACAAATAGCACGATCTAGGTGGCCAGTTTACATTACCTCCATGTGAGACTAGGCTCAAATCGCTCGTGCTGAATGTTCAATGTGGCATGAGCTGTATAGCATATAGCGTTGTCCATATCGTTGGTGTCCATATCATCTTATTCAATTCATAAGAAGTTGACAATCGTCAACCTATAGGGTTCACCGTTGGCAGTGATAGACTGGGCAATGTCTTTTTCAAAGAAACATAGATTGATGACGTAGCCACCCTAAAATCTGCTCCCATCAGTGACATTTCAGGACGCATTAGACACCCTTGGATCTCATGTGAATTTGTATCGTCCCAAATCAGATAATTTTGGTTGTTAATGCAACCTTTAATCCATCATCTCATCGCTTAAGATGATATTTTGTTGAAAATTGAGGTCATTTTCCAACTTATCTAAGTCCTATTCAGCGAACACACATCGTTATCTTTGGTCGCTTATCTTCAGCTTTTGGACCAATTAAACTTTGTGTGGTTACAGGCACAAGACGTAACGCGAAATTCACACAAGTTGTGATTTTGGAAATGCCCAGTTCTTGTGAGCGATGGTCTGGTACATTATTAATTGAACTAGTGAACTTAAATTTATCTACAACGCTGCTAATACTTTCGGTAGGACGATTATGGCGCCCATAGAGTGGGCGACACTCAGAGTGTTGAAGAAACAATTTTATCACTTACAAGCGTTTTTAAACGCTATACCTGTCCATGATGATTTAGGAAAACAGACTAAATTAATGTCAGCCAATTCGACAGATTTAGCTTCAACAATATGCCCGCTAACAAATGTCAAATTACGGAAGGTCTCTATTGGAAAAGACGATACACGTTATATTGAGTTTTATTTTTAAATAGTCTTGGAAAAAAATTAGAATTCAATAAAAAGAATTTGGGTTAAAACAATTGTTTCCTTTAGCGTAGCAAACAATTTTTTGTGGTAAAGTGACTTTCCCTGAATAGCTTAATGTGATATTTAAAGAAAAGGAAATTTGATCCTCCTTAAACTTCTCACCCAAACAGATTTTGAACAGCAGCCCCCATCAAGCTTATACCTTGAAGTTTGAATAGCTTTTTTATTTTATAGCGATTTTTTGCCATCTTAAAGCAGGCAATATGTCAATTGTGGTTTTAATAAATCAATCAAATATTGAAACTCAAACAATAACAATATTAACATTTCTTACAACAACTGTAATAGCGACCATAACAAGCGGCATGCAACGCGCGCTGTTTTAAATTACAATCAAATTCACTTTTGCACTCTTGTATCTTGAAGAGAAAAAAGTCAATAATTTCTTGCATGATGAAAACTACGAATGTTTTGCATCGCAGTCTGTATTCAAATGCAATGACAACATTGCAACAAATGCAACATTAAAGAATGCGAAACGTATTATTAGAAGTGAAAGACAACAAAAAAAATATATGAAAAAATATGCGGAAAAATATTTTCTTTTATTGTCAATAGTGCAGATTTCAAAACAGAGACAAGCAAACAAATCTTGTCAAAGATCAACTTTATATTATTTTTAACACATTTAAAAAGTTTTACTGAAATTTGACTGCATAATAAATAATTATATCATTTTATTTAAATTAAAGTTTAAAAGATTTGAATTGTAATTGAGCGAAAAGATATTGATTTACTTTGTGATTTCAATATGTATCAGGGAATTGATCCATCAATTATGGCGATGACTTAAGGATGAACAGAAAAAATTATTTCCACAAAAATCTTCAGACAAATATTTTGCCAATTTTATTTACAGTCAATATTTTTTATGCCGCAACTTATTATTATTTTGAGTCCTTAGAATACAAAAATTGTTGTCTGAATTTACAAAATACTCTTGTAGGTCCGCATTATCAAAAATTATCTACTGGTTCTGTGAATTTGGTTACTGAAATGAAATTAAGTTTTTTCTGCGTTTCTCAACGGCCTCTAACGATGTCTTGTAGCATCAGTACAATCTGTAATAATTTAAAAAAAAATTTGAAACTGATGCCCGAAATTCCTTATTAACGACTCTATAAAATAATGGATTGAATATGCCCCTCTCGTATTTTAATAATTTCTGAAAGCAAAGTTTCGTTTCCTTCGCCCACCGACGAGCAACTTGATATTAGGGACCATATTCTTGGCTATTTAATCGACTTCTGAGTCTGAAATGAGATAATGTTTGGCTACTTGTTGTTTTCTGTTCATAATTGAAATTTTTTTAAAATAATTTTGACCAAAAAGTTCGATCTTGAAAAGTTGCTAAAAACAGGCTCAGATGATGCAGTTAATGCTGCATAATGGCTTTGATGACAGTTTTCGGTAACTCTAAACATAATCTAGCCAATATTAGAACAGAATACAGCGATACTAAGAAACTGTGCCTGGAAGAGTCTAAAATTATGTCCAACACTTGCGGGGCATTGACCTTAGTTTCGCCTGCAAGCATATATTGAAATTCAAAGTTATTTGATACTTGAGGACGTTTACCTTTCAAAAAAAATTTTTTTTTAGTTTGATCCCCTTTTAAAGCGAAATAAGGGAATTTATTGTTCTTTAAATATCGCAAATCTATTTAAAAATATCATGCGCTCCTGTACACAAAAGCTATAAAAAATTTTTTTTCTGTAAATTGATGAGCAAAACGTTCAAGTTTTCAGAAAAGAAATTAAGACAAATATAATTGGCTAGAAGTGAGGTCCACGATTAGCAAGCGTTGGTCAGCATGATTAAAAGGATGTCAAATTGATGCAAGAAAAGAAGAGCCTGCAGCGGAACTTCTGCCATAATATGTTATTGTTATCATACATGATCAAACTATTATTACTATGGTTGAAAGAGGCCTAGCGCACTGCAACCCATGGAATATTTTATGCAAATTTATGGTTCACTATGACATGGTCAGGTATCTCATTAGAAAATTCACAAATGTCTTCCGAGACGAGAGTACTAGATATGTCACCCCGCTAGTATATGAAGTTAATTTTTACGGAGAAATAGCAGCTTCTTGGTTCTATATTTTAAAGGTTCGAATATTATGTCTGATGCGGTATTTATCTGTTCATTTACTATTCCTCCATCAAATATTTTCTGTTTGTGGACTTCTATGTGTTCCAATACTTTCAGCAAACGTCTTCCTTTATATTGTACATGCAGCAGTTTAAGCCTTTTTTTCTAATGTGCGTTGGTGTTAAGCATATGGCTCGCAAAAATCGATTCTTGGTTCACATTATTCTTTGGAATCAGTTTCTTACATGTTCTCGAAATCTTCCGTCGAATGTAACTATATTGGCATGAACAGGTTAATTTGTATACCTTCTATTTGTCCAAAGGATCAGTTTCAATCATGCTATTCTGTAACATTCTACCCATGCTGTTTATTGTGCTGAATGCCGCCGTATTGTTGTGTTTGGCTGCCCGTCCTGATGACCCTCTTATACGTTATTAACAGCTATGGTATACTTTGTTCCCATCTCCTTCAATTAGACCCACGTATTAGTGGTGTTCGTTCAAGTCTCCTTAGTTATAGATAGTCTCGATATTAATTGCTGCGTTCTTGTGTTGTTGAGGATGGTTCGATGAGTTCTGAGTGGTTGTATCTGTGTCTGTTTTTTTTTTTATATTTCATATTAAATTCTATTATTTTCTCGTCCACTGCCACCTCTATTGTGCAGTTAAAGTCCTTGTTATGCTTGTTCAGGAGATCCAGAATTAGTTAATCGTTAATTCCTTTCATTACACATGTGCTACCATCTTTTTATCCTGCATGGAATGACACCTCAAAATATGTTTTTAGCTTCTCTACGTATTTCTTATCCAAAACTTATATAAACACCTCCATGCGAATCGTTGCAGTTGTATTTCCCATTCCTATACCATTTGTGTGACGATGTATGTTATTATTTTGAATTTGAATTAATTTTTCCACAGTGTCGCTTCTAATGTGTTGAGAGTTGTATTGAAAATTGTCTGTCCTTTGTTCTGTTGAGTACTATTTTATGCTTAATATTTGTAGTCGTTCATAAAATTCTACATATTTAAAAGCTGTAAATGATTGTCATGAATTTTGGTTCATACCTTCCCCTGGTTTAGTATAACTTTCCTAGAATTCATAGAAAATCTTCTAACAGCTGTTTTTTAGTTCATGATTCGCTGATTTTAAAGAAAAAAGTATTCTTTTTTGAAAGACCATTTTAACCTAAAAATGGTCATTATCCACCATTTTGCAAGTAGAGTGCGGCATGTTGGTGGTTCGAGCTCCATCAAAGGGTAGATTGAGAAAGTTATTTTTAAAATTCCTTATCGCATTTACGGATTTAAAAATCAATCAAAAACATTAAAGATACTACTATGATGAGTCTTCCTCCAATGAAAAAATTTCTGTTGGGAAAATTAACGCAATTTATGAACTAGAATTTGATAAAATTCACAGAAGTTTTAAGTGTAATTAATAATCCAAAGAATTTCTTTTGCGAAACTCATTACAATAGTCAAATAGTAAAAGAGCAGCATGGAGAAGTAGAAAAGTTTTCTTTTCTGATAAAGATCAGTCATGCATTTACGAACATATCCTATGCATGCAACAGCACTAACTTTTTGTGACTTTCATTTATATGACGACTTTTTTTTACAATTACTGCCTGTTTCTATAAAATTCACTCGGTCGTTCGTACGACTATTTAAGTATATCGGGAGTAACAAAAAAAAATTCAAGACACCTTTTGTTTACGATCAAAATGCCCGAACGAACGTACTAACTGAATTTATAGAAACAGGAAGTAATAATGTGGGTTATATCCTTAAAACCTTAGGACTCCTTAGTAACTCGAAAGCCACGATATATCCGTTTTTGGGAGCACCTGGTATTTAAACTATTCCCTCGTGAAAGAAACTGTCAGCCGGCAAGAAAAGTTTTTCGCACTCTTCAATTTGAAAATTCCTTCAAAAATAGCATAAAGTGATGAGGTAAGATCTATAGTCGCAAGACTTTCGAAGACCCAATGACAACCATAAGTCGAACTTACAATGATGTGGCGAGGGCAGTTCTCCTGCTCCAAACAGCACGCCGTATAATCAACGGTAGCAACATCAGCAACTTGAATGCTAAATAAATGAAGATGGCAATTCCACGGAAGATATATACGAATGCATTTCCATAAACCATTAGCAAATGGAGTCTCATTTGCATTATTGCAATTACAATATTTCAATACACATCAGGCAGGTTTCCCTTAATTATCATCTTTTGATTCTTGTTAATTCTCATGCTTCGTTATCAATTTGTACCATTTGTTCGTCACTTAAGATTTCTTTTTTAGCCATGACTTGCTGTGATACAGAAATATTTATTTAATTTAAAATGAAACTATTATTGGCAAGTTGTTAAAGCTTTTTCCCCCTTTTTTCAAGTGGTAATAATTATAGAGGTGCAAGAGCAACAAATTCCTAAAATTCTCAGTTGTTAAAAAGTTTACACAAATTTGGATTTTCCCACTATTTTAACCAAAAATTAATTGTCAAAACTTTTTCAAAAATCTTATTTGAAGTTTTTAGAGTGTTGCTTTATTTACTTTGTATACAAAATACCACAGAGTGTGGCGTACAACATTTTGAAGTAAAAAATTATATTACCTTAAATAAATCTGGTCTCTCTAAATTTGGCAAACATTTTGTTGCACGTTTGTTGACCTTAAATAATTAACGGCTTATAACCATAAAGTAATGAATGTGTGTAGGTATAACGGGTGGTATAAATACAAGTGGCTTTTCAATTTATTTATCATATTAACGCTGAAAACTTGTTTCTCTCCGAATGATTGACTATTAGACAATATCATACATTTGCGCACCAAAATGATTCGCTTTGCGCTTAAACAACGTTCCGAAATGCGTTAAACAATCGGACATTGAAAATTTATAAGTAGTACTCATATAAACGAAAATGGAAATTATTTGAAATTAACACTTCACATTGAGATAATTTCCAGAGAGTAGCATTATATATTTTTGGTATGTTATGGTCCTTTATCTGCAAAAACAGTCAAACCTCAAAATTCTATGGATATTTTATTTCTAAAATTTCGAGCTTTTGAAGAGGCTGCTTCACCGATTTTACAATATTTTGATTTTAAGAACATTTTCCAATTAAGAACATCAAAAAATTTTTAATTTAAGCCACTCTATTATTATTTTTTATATACTCAACGGTTTCGGAATTATTTCGGAGAGTATTTTTTTATGCAAAATTAATTTTTTTTAATAAATAGAAAATCGACAATGGCAAAAAGTTCACATTTTTATTATCGGGTCATAAAGTTACGGGTATCTCAAGGACGCAGTCCTTTGTTAGACCAAAATCGATGGATAGATATTAATTCTATTCGCAATTAATAAACGTAACTTCGCTAAATTTTAAATAAAATCAAAATTTATTCGTCGATTTTAGTTTAACACAGTACCTTTAAATATCTGTAGCTGTGATCCAATAATAAAAATATCAATTTTTTCTTTAGTGCTATTGATTTAAATATACGTAACTTTATGATCCAGTTAAATTGATGATAATATTCGACATTTTTTATTTTAAATTAATTGAATTATTTTACTGAGTTTGATGTCTTCTTCTTTTTATAAAAAAATATATATTTATTTTGTTTTGATTTTTCAATATTTCAACACCCTGTGCGTGTCTTCTTCAGGAAAAAAAATGCTGTTAAGACCTCAAACTCAATAAAATAATTCAATTAATTTATGATCCAGTAATAAAATGCTTAGTTTTTACAGTCTTTGATTTCTTATAAATTAAAAAATTTTTTTGTTTTAGTTTCGCTTCAAAAAATTTCCATTATTGTGGTCTGAATAATTTCGAAATCCTTATGTAGTCGTATATGCGAGTAAAAATAATCTCATCATGTCTGGAAGGTTGTATGGGTATGAACCAAAATTTTTTGGTGTTTTTTACAACAATATTTGACACGTCCTTCCCAAAATATAACAAAATCACTGAAGCAGTCTCTTCAAAAATACTCCTCCGTTAATGGAAAATATATGTCGGATCACATCAGCACTAAACGCTAAAACAAGTGGCACCATCAATAATCAGAAACTGTTAATTCAACGTTTATGCGGCAAATTTTTCTATTTGCAATATTTTTATTTGCGAATAAATCGTGCGTATAAACGTAGTACCAAACGGGGAACATCTGAATCTCAGCGGCTTTGCCGACATACTTATCGCAGTATCTGAGTATTGAAAAATAATGAAACTCATTGTAGAAAAGCCGCTGCATTCACAAAGATTGTCATTTTGGTGTGGATTTGATAGTGATGATATCGGTGGCCTATTTTTTCCAAAAATGCTGCTGGCAACGCCATTTCAGTCAGTGTCAAGCCCTATAGAGCCATGATTAAGGACGTTTTATGGCCTGAAATGGAAGATATTAACTTGAATAATCTTTGGTTCCAGCAGGATGGTGCGCTATTTCGCACAGCTCATTACCATGTCATCAGAGCTCATTTAATTTTTAAAAAGATGTTTTCATTTGAACCACCCGTTAAAGTGATTTTTTTATGCTTGATTTAATATCACTGTGTGTAATTTTTTTAAAATAAGCATATACGGACACCACTACGTGATAAAAGACTAAAAAAAAAGATCCGTGTCTCCCAATTTTTCCCAAAGTCATGCACTTTTTTTATGGGCCGCCAAAGATTTGGGGCCTCGGTATCATTTTCGCAAAAAAGTGATCATTTTCTCGGGCTCATATCTTGCGAACCGTTCCCAATTTCGATTTACTCTCTGAGGCAAACTTGTAGCTCTTGTCATAAAGAACAAAAATTGCGAACATATAAAATCAAAAAAAAATTCACCTTCCAGATAAAAATCGCAAAAAACTTAAAAAAATTCGATTTTTTTTTACCTTTTTCTCTTGTTCAGGTCCATAGGTAGAAAACCGTTCAAAATTCAAGGAAACAATCAACTACAAAAATTTTCCTAAGATCTCAATCAACAAATTTCTACAACATATAAACTTCCTGGGAATAATTCTGAACACCGTTTTTTAATTTCATTTGTTTTTTATTTACTTCAACATTGAGATACTATACTATGCTATGTTTATAATGTTGATGGCCCTGGACTTGCAAATCGCGCTCTCTTAAGTTGCGGATCCAGATTTCAAACAATAAATATATAGTCGAATTGTTTGTACAAAAAGATTTTATGATATACAATCATAATATGAAAATGATCAACCATATTATCATAAATATCTAAAATTTATATTTATATATTTATACATGATATGGAAATAATGACTTTGAACTATATTATGGCTAAATAATATAAGTTTTTCAATCGGTTCGAAGATTTTGTTTGATGTATCATATTCATTTTAACATCTGACAATTTGCAGGGGTTTTTTAGGGTTTTTGTTATTGTATAGTTGCTGCAACCATATTATGTTCTCTGTGCAGGAAATTTGCAGAGTAAATGCTCAGAAAAGATTAAGTTGTGGTATAATTTTTACAACCATATTATGTTCTATATGTTTCTATCAGTGAGATATTTCATTGCATGTAACAAAATCATAAAAAAATTTATAATTGTATTATTACAATAAATGTGTAAATTATGGTTCTATATATGGCTCACTATAAGACTAAAATTAGTGACAAAATGGTAAACTTAAAGAGCGCTATGGTTCAGTAATATAATTTTTTGTTGTTATATTATGCCCTCTGTTTCTTGTGTTTTCAGTTTATTCAACATTTCTGTTCAAAGTTGTTGCTGAATGCACCCGGAGAAAGTATTAAATTGTTGTATGGTTGTGTCCACCATTTACATTCTTTGCATATACTGACACACTTCGTTATATGCAAACTATTATAGTGTTCAACCATAAAATAATAAAATGAATTTCTAAATTATGTTGATCAGTTGAATACACGCTGAAAAATATTAAATTTTCTTATGGTTGCAGCCACTACATTATGTTCATTTCAAACAAATAAAGCTTTAAAAAAAGTTTGTTATATGTAAAATGCTTAATGAAATTAAATTTTACTATATGATAGTTGTCAATCATGTAATTAATATAAATATCTTAATTATATTTATATATCGTATATCATTATAATTGGTGTGAGTATGATAATAACTGACCTTCGTAGACTAGTAGGTAGTGTACTAGACTCGTAGTGTGAAGGTCCCAGGTTCGAATCCTGCCTCAAAACTCTGGCAGTTTGAAAGGGAGCGAACAACAAGCCTTCACTGGCTTAAGTGTATGTCGTATGACATGGGCTATCACACCCCTCCAATCAACCTACCCTAACCTAATCATGATAATAACATGATAACTTCATATATTATTATCACGCAATGTTGAAAGCTTTTCATGCACTTCGAAGCTGTTGTGTTGATTTAAATCTAACAATTTTAGATAGAATTATATATTTTAGGGTAAAACATATCCTTTGGTTCAATATGGTCGTATTTACAGAAATCAAAATTTTTAAGTTACTCAGGCAAAAGTATTTCTTAACATCCTGCCTTCGTGCAGAGAAAATTAATACTATATCTGAAGCTGAACCAAAGCTATGATAATGTGGCATTGAAAGAGGAAAATAGTGGCAAATATTTCCCTTCAACATGACTTCAAAACTTTCAAGAATTTTAGCTCCCAAGACTGCAAAAATAATTTCTCTCAAATTCACGCTGATCAGTCAGGGCTGCAGCACTATGACAGACATTTTCTATAGAAAATACTCGCATAATAATTTAAATGTATGATCTATGTAGGAGTACCTTGCAGTCGCAGAGATGGCACTCTGCTTGATATAATTTAAAGTTTTGAAAATGTTTTAGTGTGTCTTTTCTCATTCGTATTTCTTGTTTTGTTTAATGAAGCAATTTTTAATATTGATTAATTTTCTTTAAAAAACCGTATTTTTTTAGTGGCAACAAGAACGGCAAATGTTTCTTTGTTTTTTCTTAAACAAAAATCACGATTAAAATGAATGCAGCTGGACAAACGATAAGTTGAAAAAAATTTGCAGATCTATTTTGGTTCTTAAGAATGATAAAAACATGATGTTTTTTAGTTAAAACAATGAAAAAAATAAAGATCTTTACTATATACTTTTTTTATTTATAACTTTTGCTAATGATTTATAAAATTGTGATCTTAATTTCTGAATTTAGAAATATTGTCAGTTTTAATTAATCCTTGAGATTAAAAAAAAAACAATATTGTCGCACGTTTTTGTGGGTGATTTTAGATAAAAAAACACGATTGGTTAAAGGTTTTGTTGAAAATATTAAAGGCCTTAATATTATTACTACAATTTTTTTTTATTTGGCCTTTAAGTTGTTGAAAAAACTTTAAACGATATTGTCGTGCAAATCCATTAGAGATAATGTTGACTACAATTGTTCATATGGCTTAAAATTGTATTTATAAAAAAACACGTCTTATTTATTTTAAGCGGAAAAGTTTGATAAATTTTCAACTACAGCAGGGTGTTGCAACCTTCGCTTTTTAAATAAAGAAATGGCATGAAATGATTTAAAAGGGTTTCATAAATTTATCTTAGAATAATATGAAAATTATGCATGAAATTAGGACGCCTTCCGGTAGAGACTCTTTGTGGGAGTGAAACTTTATTCAAATAAAATAAACAAATTTGGACGCACCGAAGCTCAAATACATTTCAGTTTAAATTGATGCAATAGACAAAGAAGTTATTAAAGAAAATAACATGATTGTAAGAGCTTTTTGTGATCATAACATGTTTAAATTAAATGCTCACATAAAAGCATTATTCTTATCAAATGGAGATTTTGATATAAATGTGAATGATTTACCATTTCAGTTGTTGAAAAATATTATATATACACTAAATGGGTAGAAACACGATCATAACAAATTTGTTAGTTTAAAAAAAAATTGTTTTTCATTAACTTAAAAAAAAAATCTCGTTAAAGTTGAGAGCGTTTGCACTTGTCATAATATATAAAGAAATTTTAGGCCATTCTGTCCCATTGTAAGTTCCGCAGCTTCCTTTTATTTTTAAAAATTCATTTCATTAACTCTGGAAAATATTTCTTTCGAATACCTGAAGCAAATTTTTAGTTATAAAAAAGCATAAAATTTTTTATTGGATAATACTTCAACACATTCCTTTGGAATATCAAACAAAATTTGACTAAAAAACAGGTGTTACTTTCGAAATATTAATGAGAGCGTTATAATTTTTACCATTTTGATAATGACTTGGTTGTTACTTTTCTTAATTCACATACACTGGAAGAAAAGACATACTAAATGCAAACAAAGTATTGTCCCAAAAACTAGGAAAAAATGGAATAAATTTTCAATAGAGATTAGACTTAAAAATATTTTACAGTTTACCCTAAGGCAATTTGACAAAAAATTTTCATTATCGCATAACTTTTTTTAATGGACCGATTTATTTTTTTATTTGAAAAGATTTGCTTGTAGTTTGGTTCCATAACTTTATTCCGAATATCGCACGGAAAATTCGCCCCACTTCCACTCCCCATCCTTAAGTATTTGTTTAATATTTGAAATATTAGTTTTTATATTTAAATAAAAATTTATTTATTTCAAATGCATTTGCCAAAATAAGAAGAAATCGTTTTCAATTTTGTTTAGATTTTTTTCCGATTTCAAAATCTCTATTCCAGTCTATTTTCTTCTACAAAGTTTTTCTTATTTTAACCAACGTTTTACATAAACAGGAATTTGTTTTTTTATTCATTAACAATTCCAGAAATGTTGATTTATATTATTAAAAAACTCTTTACTTGCAATTTATCTTAAAGAAAATTCATGAACTAGAATCTAAAAAAATACTAAATTTGATTTCATGGCTGTAAATAAAAAAAATTGCGAAAAATTAAAAAATTTTCTTGTTTAAATTGTGAACATTTTTATAAACATTTTCGGAAATTTCGCTAAAATATTATATTAAAACAAGGTAACATATTCTAAGAAGTAAGAATTTTTTTACTGATATTAATTAAAATATTTTCACTGCCAGCGAGGTTATCAAATCCCAGTTAAAATTGGCGGTGACTACATACGGCAACCACTTTAAATTCAATTGGAGTAAATTATTGCAAATTTTAGCTCAGAATTTTTTTTCAGTGTGGCTTAAGCTTCAAATAAATCTAAGCCTTAGAAAGAAATTGATATCATTTGAAAGCACGCATATAAAATTTTAGTTTTTTCAAAGGATTTAAATGTAAGTGTAATAAGCATAATTAAACGAGGGTTGAAGTCACACTTGAAAGGAATTATCTAACTTAAAATCAGCCGATATCTTTATTTTATATGGCCTTAATAGAAATGTTTTAATTCCAACTAACCTTTTCATTTATAATCTTCTACCATTTTTCCTAACCATTTACAATGATCCCCATATGCATCTTATATGCCTTTGCCTTTCCCAAAAGCAAATTATTACGAATATTATTGATTGCTATTTTTACACTCTTTCTTTTATAGTAATACACGCTTTCCACATAAGCTTCATTGGAGCTTAAGTAAGTGTATTCGTTACTTTTTCTTCAACTGGATGAATAATAATGGAAAACCACCAAATTTCCATAGAGAGCTTAAATATATTTGCATGCGGAAAACTTATATGATGCAATAAATGGCTCCATAAATCATTCGCAAATGATTATCCTCATCACACATTAATTTTCTGCTCATTTTCTCCTCTTTTTTGTGGAGTTTAAGTCATTTTGCCACAAGACAATATCAAGCAAATAACTGAAGCGTAATATTTTTTATACATTTAAACTGTGTCTCGATTATTTAAATCAATAATTGTTTGGCATAAATTTTGGTTCAGTAAATGCAGCAATAGAAAATTGGAAAAATCTGTAAACTTTATAGAGGAAGTTTCTGTAAGAGAAATTTCTCAATAATAAATATAAGAATACCAAAAACAAATTTAAGATCACTTTATCGGTCATTTGGATTAAATTAAGTTAAATTCTAAGGAAGACAAAGATACAAATTTCACAGTGAACAAAAGTGGAAAGTGAAAATAAGAGACCCATGAAAATGGGGAACAAGTTTCAAATGCTACAGACATCTTCGCAATGTGAACGAAGTTAATTCCTTGAACTTTTTAATATCCAAATAAGCTTTTCACAAAAAAGCAAACATGTAAATGGGGGTTTTCAGACAAGACTAATTTTTAATCCGCACAACATTTGTTCTTTCGTATTCACACTAGACTAATTATGCTGGCATAAAATTGTGTACGTATACAAAGCTTTGTGTGTGTTAGTATTTTCTTTGTTTATTTCGCAGAACCTGTGTTTTCATAAGTGTGTATGTGTTAGTTTTGTTCTGCTTGTGCGGGGTTGAAGCTGGTTGAAAAAATTGTGCCAACCAAAAGCCACTCTCTTCACCGAAAAAGCCTACAAACTGCGATTTTATGCCAGCACAATTAATCTTGTGTTAAAACCCCCAATGAAAACAAAACCCATATTTGTATAAACAAAGTAGTCAACATAGTTGGAAAAAGGGTAGTATCATAGACTGTTGCACTGCCATACATTGTTCTGCCAATGCTAAATTTTTGATGGGATTTTGCGAAAATCCCCTTGTGTGTGACTACTGCTACTGCGATCTCTTCTTGTTCTCTGAGATTAATTGCTGAGTTAACTCAGCAATTCATTCTTACATATGCACATATATGCATATGTGCATACGTGTGTATCAACAATGTAGATTCTACATACATATAAACATCTACAAATCAAAAAATAAAAGAAGTCCTGTTTTCATACACATTATGTGCAAATAACCTGAGGAAAAGCCATTGATATCGATTGTTTAATTGTAGGGTAAGAATAAGTCTTTTATTGTTGTACAATTTTAGCTATATCGACTCGCACCGAAACTCAAATTGCTTTACTATCTACATATGTATGTATAGAGAACCTTAGTGCCAAATTTAACGGCATTATTAATAAAATATATGTAATGGCTTTTTTAACAATTAATCAAGAGTTAAAATAGTAGAAGTGGACGTGTTACAATTTTTTTTAGACAAAATTTCAAACTAAAATTTTAACAATTTAGAGCTCATTGTAGGAAAATAAAAAACAAGATACGAACATTAAAAAAAAAATGGAAAAAATAAAAAAAAAAATATAATTTCTTTGGAAAATATCTCCATGAACTGTAAGTGAAAGTAAAATATTTTAAATATAAATATGTACATATATACATGGAAAGCTTAAGTTCTCCCTTTATTCGACATCTTTAAAAATCGATGCAGAAACCACGCAGTGAAAAATTGTTTGTGTGTTAAGTCCTAAAAAAACATTTTTTATGGATGATTTCCGATTTAAATATTTAATATTGAAATTTATTATTTGGGATATTCTCCCCAACTAATCGTTAGAAACAATTATAGCTTTTTTTCTATGTATTTTTTGATTATTTAAATATATTGAAATTATTTAAATTGGCAAACGATATACTCTGCTAGACCTGCAAGCCTCACTAAATCGATTTTTATGACTTAAATACACTTTTATTATTGAAAGGTGGACACTGCAAAAACCCCTCGCTTCACGAATTTAATATCGCAATAGCTAAGCTATTATCGTAGAAAATAACCCAGTTTAGCACCTTATCAAATTGTGCAAACGACGATGCGATGTTTATACTTTTTGATTTTCAAACATTTTTAGGAGATACTCAAAGGACATGTTTAAAAGGTACAGAAAGCACCACACCCCTGACATAGATGTCGAAGATATACATATGTATACGACGAAAATGAATAATATTTCAATGAAGATGCCAATTGTTTTACCTCCAACAATGTGCCAATAGAATTAACATGAAGTCGTTATTTTGTTGGTTACATAGTTCAGCAACTATTTCGCGTTAAATGACGTATGGATATAATTAAACCAGCGCAGATTTTGTATTGTCCTTCAGAAATGTTTATTCATGCAAAAAATTACGAAACAGAATCTGACTTTGGAAGTTTGTGCGCTCGACTTATTTTTTTAAGTTTGCAAAATTCATATAAAAGTCTTCGAAAAATATTTTTAAATAACAAAGAAATGAAAAACATAAATAAAATATTGTTGAACAATGCGTAAAATGGCGCATTAAATTAAATTTGTTCCTTTCGGTTTATGGAAAGTTACGTATGTTATGAACACATGGTGGAGATGCTAAATTTACCAGTCCTTATACTATTACGGAAGCATTTTTCATGGGAAACATACAGGTATAAATAATCAAGCAGTGAAAAATTTAACATTTTGAACCATTAAATATATGTATATAAATAAAGTTAATTAATAGTTAATAGTTATCAAACATAGGCATTTTTTTATTACAACTTTGTTTCATATTTAAGTACACACGTACAAATACTGTAAGCACACAATTGCATTTTCTAAAATAATGTCATCATAATTCGGTGTGAATCGGCGTAGTATCAGTTGTACAACAATAAAACACTTATTCTTACAATTAAACAATCGGTAACATTGGCATTTACTAGAATTCTCATAGAATTCTCGTATTGTATTTGTTTGTTTGGCATAAGTATACGAGCTTGAATGTTTTCAAATTACTTTAAGTTCACTGGCGATTTGGTTTAGGAACCAATGAAATGTCGGCATATGAACAGCTCAAGCGAAAACAAACAAAACATTTTATAAAATTTTAACTTTAAATTTTTAAATTATATAAAAGTTTTTTTTTAATTGTATTATAATCAGGGACCGAAAATAACTGTTATATTTTTATTTCAGAGCAAACAAGTTAGGCAAAAACGCCCTTTATCTGCATTTGGGAATTTTTAACCATTATCGCGACTTTTATATTATATTGGTTACCGTAACTAAATAATTGAGAAAATAAAAATTTTGGTTACAAATAACAATTATATCAACCAAAAAAAAATTTTGGTTAAAAATAACCATTAAATCAACCAAAAATTTTTTTTGGTTGAAATTAACCATTATAGAAAAAAAATTATTTTTTTTGGTTATCATGTATCAAAAAATTCCAAAAATTTCAATGATTTATTGTTGTCACCAAGTTCGTACATACATATATACATAAACTCAAATATACAAAAATTTTTTCTATATGGTAATTAGATGTGTGGCACACGTCTAACCGTTACTTACTGTCTTTTGATCTGGTACACATTAAGTTGGTAACTTTTTAACGTCAAAAGACTTCGTTAAATCATGCTTCAGGACCTAGAATTATTTTAGTGTGATACTGAGTTTCGATCTTGCACAGTGTAATTTCTTCATTCGTAAGGCACTAAAAAAGTCGATTTTTTGAAGTAGTAACCAAAAAAAAAATTTTTTTATAATGGTTATTTTCAACCAAAAATTTTTTTGGTTGAAATAATGGTTATTTTCGACCAAAAAATTTTTTAGGTTGAAATAATGGTTATTTTCGACCAAAAGTTTTTTTGGTTCATATAACGATTATTTATAACCAAAAAAATATATATCTCATTTCAATTGGTTAAAATAACCAAAATAAAATATATTTCTTATTAATGGTTGACTATAACCATTACGTAAATGTATCAGTAATAATTGTTAAATCTGATTTTTTTAGCGTTTATCTTATAACTGTTACGTCCCTGATTATAATCAATTGTTCTTTTATTATCAATTAAACAATTTTCTTCTTTGAGACAATACCCCAAATGATATTGAAATATTTTACCAATAATAAATTTATAAAACTATTACGAATAAAAGAATGAGCATTAGACTTGATAAATTATAAATAAAAAATAAAAAAAATAACATTTAAAAGACAATTATGAAAAACTAAAAATTTTTAATTAAATATTGGTTTCGCCTTTCCACCTAAAAATTCCTAAGCTCACCAAAAACACACGCAAACGCAATAACAAGTCTAAACAATTAACAAAAAAGCTTGGCAACTTCAAGCGGACACGTACGCATGCGCTTAAATGAGTTGAATGTCAAATAAAAACTTTTACTCGTGCTATCGTTTGCAGTCACATACAAAACCCATTGACAAAGTTTTCCACTTAAATTTTTTTATAGTTTTTATTTAAGCTATTCATATCTCAATTAACAAATAAATGTGGAAAAATATTTAAAAAATTCATTTTAACGATTATCGTACATGACCAGTAACCATCTCACCCACAATTGTCTATTTTTTCCTCAATTTTATCAATGATTTTTTGCACTTTATTTTCACTTCCTTTTAAAAATAATTTTTTTTTTTATTTTTTCTTCAAATATTTGGCAGAAAAGCTGCCAGGTCTAATGGTCAGACATCTGTGACATACTCACGTAAGCTTGGAGTCAAAATATGCCAAAAACTTCAGCAATTGTTGTTAAATTCACTAGTTAAAATACGGCCAGGCACTCACTGCCAGTGGATGTAATTTGGCCATTTGAAAACGTTCTGCGAATGTTAAGATTCGCAACGGTGTTTGCATTTGTACTCAAGCCATCATAATGATTGATAGAGATTTAAATGCTGAAAATCACTTTTGGATTTTTGTAATGAAATAGAGGGACTTTGGAGTCATATTTATAAAGACAATTTAAAAAATTTTATAAGTGACTGGGTGTGTGATAGAGTTCTTATGGCAGACCTAAACGAATAAATAATGAGCGGTAGAGAAATGATTTCTTGGTGCTTGCGGTTGGTGAGTGATCCAAGATAGGGGAATTCTTATTGCTGGGCCGTTGGGGTGGTAGAATGTTAGAAAGCTCCATCACTTCAGCAAGGTGTCTGTACATGGTTCTGCAGAATGTACAAAATTTGCTACCATGACGTTCCTATCTGGGACACATCGTATGAGTGCCTCTGGAAGGAACAACAGGTACGATGGTAAACGGCTTTATTCACCCAGTGCGAAGAGCACCGTGTTTTACATACGAGTATTCAGTTGGACTTAGATGTCGTGGTTGAAATTTAAAAAATAAACATTAAAAAATATGTATATATTTTTGTTACCACTTTAATCAAACCCAAAATCTATGTATTTAGCTCTTAATTTAGAAAAATAATACTTATTGGCAGAAACTTTATTTAGATCAATTGGCGAATTGTAACAAACATCAAATTTTTTTCAAATCGGTTTTTTTAGTTCGGTCACTATTTTGAAATTTTAAAACTGCAGCTGTCAAATGTTTTGCAAAATATCGTTGCACAAAATATTCCAAAACAGTATTTTTGTTTAATTACTTCAATCAATATTTCCTAAATCAAAATGTATGTCAGCGAGAAATTCAAGGGAAGCTTTTCAAGCTTTTCCAACGAATAGCAATTTTTTTCTCCAACGCGTTGAGATTAAACCACAACCATAAGTTAATTTCCAAAGATAATAATTAGTTGCTGTGGTCTCAGGAACTGTAGTAGGCAGCAGTGAATAAAAGCTTTCCTAATTACGAGTAAAAGCCAAGTGCTTTTTTAATGCCAGGATGCAACAACATTAAAGTTTAAGGAATCTCTAAGTTATTATACTCTCAAGGCCTCAGCAAGTCAACAGATATGACAGCCGAGAGTCACTGATATGCCCCATTGGCACGATTATAGTCTGCACTCAAGCTCAAATTTTTGGGACCTAAGGAGCATAAAGTCAATCCTGTTTGAGTGATATTATTCAGATATTGTTTCAAAATTATATTAAGAATGATATGACGCATTTTCCATGATGGCTCTAATATCCAAACCAGTATTGGCTTATTAGAGAAAAAAAGGGAGTGGCAAAATATTGCTGTCATTTGAGAAAGAATAGATGATCTATCTGATTCATTTTATATAAACGGATATTTCAGAAATTAATAATAAGGAAACAGAAAGAGAAAATCTCTACTGTACCACGGTTCTAAAATGTGTAAAACTTTACATTTAAATTAATTTTTAACATACATTGAATAATTCCTAATATGTTTCTGTTCTCATAGATAAAAAACATTTTCGCAAACCTTAACTGCTAAAGATCCTCGCAAAGATTTCAACAGTATTTGCCACTATACAGTTATCCCCTGTTCCTTGAAGTAATTTTTCCATTACTTGTATATTTTCATGAAAAAGTTCCCAAATTCATCAAAATCTTTTTGAAATAGATCCAAATGAGAATATAAATGATGAGCCTTAAGGCTTGTTTGTAGCCAGGATATATTAAATTTAACAGCATGTCATATAATAAATGTAAAACGTTTTTTAGCTTATGACCGCTAAAAAATTTTGCATTGCCAAGGCAAACTAATTTCTTGTTCTCTTTCCGAGCTCCTTGGTTCAAGAAATTTTAGGTCCTTGATCTAGCATATAGACCTGTGAGCCATCGAAAATGCCGACTTTTAACTTCTATGTATTTAGTTCAAGAAATTTTTAGGCAATTACTATTGAACTCTTTTTTAAACTGTTTCTTTATGCCGAAGTGGTGGCAAAATAAGTCGATCTCAACTGAACAACTTGTGATTTTTACGATGGCCACTCTTTTCATCTTCAATGGTAGGCCATAAAGCCAAAAACAATGGTGGCAATAGAAAAGGAAAATTTCAAATATCAGTCTCAAATAATGCTTTTTATGTTTAAAACTATCCATTCAATGCCGGCTTCGTAATCAACATAAAGATCAGTTAAAAAATTAAAAATCAAAAAGTTTTAAGGACTAAGAAAAAAAAAACAAAGAACTTTGTCCTGGTGATAAAGTAAGATATTCTTATATTCCCCCCAATGCAATTCTATTCAAATAAAAGAAATCTTTTATAAATTTATAATATATAAAGTATTTTATGATTTGAAGGACATTGATTGAAATATTAAACTGGGGGTAAAGGATTTGCTGTAAATTGTACAAATATTAAATATCACTCTAACTTTAAAACTACAGCTGCCAGAGAAAAGCTAATGACGATATCGCAATAAGAGAGATGAAACACATAAAGATTACTGTTTTTCAGAAAATTAAAAAACTCCATTTGTTGCCCTGTGTAATTTATTTCAGTCTAGATTTGTACCCTATTGTTTGTAACGCTCAGTTAGGAATTAATCAATCATCACATTGTTCAAGGTTAACAGGGAAAACTTTGCTTTAATTACAGCCTGCATTGCAGGAACTAATAGGACCTGCTTTCGGAGGTCCTTACATCCACTGTTCAGTGCCCATACGTAATTCATGTTTGCCGCAAGCTTTTAGGTAGCGATGATTCTGCTGTTTAGATTATAATTAAAGTTGAATTCTCCTTATTTGCCTTGGAACAAAGCCTAATAATTAATTCTTCATAAGTAAAATCTTTATAAACATTAGCCTAATAATCTAGCCTAAGAGATCAAAATTATTAACGATTTAAGTCAATTAAACACGTACAATATCTGTTACTATGTCTTAGATAAATCAAGACTCATCATATTGCTTTCCTTTAATTGGTGTATAAGAGGCTGGATGTTGTACTTGTATAGAGTCCACTAAAATCTAAATATTTTACAAGACAGATATTTAACATAATTTCCATTTGTACGTAAAGGGAAAAGCAAACTGTAATTGGGTAGAAATCACTTTGGTTGTTACCATTATTCCTAATTAGCGGCATTCTAATTCATTACAAATTCTCTAGAATAAAACAAAAATTTTAAAGAGAAGATGCCCACGTCAACTATCATTATTTTAGTATCAGCGCTGGGACTGAGTGCTTGATACCCAAAAGTCTTATTCACATTGAGATCATATAATCTTATACGATCAAGGATATAAAATCATAACAAAAGGCGTTAAAAGGTGTATATTACCACAACTCCTTTCAAAAATTAATCACTTTAAAATAATAATAATTTAAATAAACAATATGATTACGTTTCCTAAATTCATCAAACTGATTATAGCGACAACACACCATTTAACTGCTAATCCAGGGTATTACAAAAAAAATTGAAACAAAATAAAAACATTATTTAAGTGCAAACACAGAAGCCTATAAATTTTTTAATGGCTTTTCAGCATATTTTTTTAACGCAATTCATAAATTCATACTTGTACACAATATTGACTGACCATCATCGCTAAATACCACCTCAAAGCTGGAGATTGTTTAATGGTTTCCATTAAATACCATTTCTAGGTGTGTCTATTTGTGGAGCATGCAAGAATGAAGAGAAAAAAAAAACTAAAACTTCCTCCACCTTCATTGACTTGTTCCAAATGTTTTAAGGCAGCAGTCACGTTTACATGCAGAGGAATAAAATCACATGAAATCAAGTGATTAAAAATTTTCATGATTGTGTAAGTGCAGCGAATGTTGCTCGATAAAGAACAAGTGGTACGAGTATGTTGCCATTAGCCACCAGACATTTACTGCAATATAGAAGTATTTTTGCAGCAAGAAATTATGAAAAAAATATTTTCTAACAAAAACGCATTTGTTGCTGGCGACTTTTAATGCTGCATTTAGATAGACTTGTTTCAAGCAACTGTTAACAACAATTGACATAAAAGGAAAACAAGGCAAAATGGCAGCTGAGTACGAATCTTAAGAAAACATGAATGCGTTTTGATTGCAATCTCAAGTTAAAATTATGGGCAACTTTATTACATTTATTCCGATATAAACAGCTTTCAGTTTTTGCATTTAACATCTTTGCAGATTTGGTGTGATAAGAACATGAAACTTAATAAATAGGAATTGTACGGAATTAATTTTAATCATAATCGACCCACTGTACAATGAATTAGCAAGATTATAAAGAGATTGTGAAGAGACAGGAAGCGTTGCAGATATGGTCAGGCTTGTGCATCATCGCACTGCCAAAAATATCAAATCTGCTAGTGAAAATGTGGCAGATAATGCGAATTTGTATATTCCATGGCGTGTTTCTTACGACTCATTATGGCGTATTTTATATTTGGATTTGCTGACCATTCACAATGCCGGGGATATACTAATTGGGTGCTGGAGCAACAGGCTTTCAAGGCTAATTTTTTCGAACAAAATTTTCTTCAGCGATCAAGTTCATTTCTCACTTGGTGGTTACATCAACAAGCAAAATTGTCGCATATGGGAATCGAAGAGAACAGAAATGCTTGTGCGAAAGCCATTGCACTTAGAAGAATTGGCTGTTTGGTGCACATTATAGTCTGGAGTTGTCATTGCGCCGTATTTGTTCGAAAACGATGCTAGAAGAATCATTATCGTCAATTTAGAGCGCTATTGCTGTAAGATAACTGATTTTTTTTGCCTGCAATCGAAGATTATATACTGGACAATATGTGGTTTCAACAGGACAGGGCCACAAGCCACACAACATGACGATTTTGGCTTTAGTGTATGGGAAGTTTCCAGATCGCGTAATTTCACATTTTGGTGACGTGAATTGTCCACCAAGAGCATATTATTTAATGCCGAGAGAGATTTTTATGCAGGGGTATGCGGACAGGCTTTGAACGTTGGAGCACTTGAAAACTTGCATTCGTCAAATTATCGCCGAGATACCGCCCGGAATGAACGAAAGAGTGGTCGATTACTAACCTAAAGGATCCACTGCTGTAACCAATCGAGAGGCGGACATTTAATGACATTGTATTTTGTACATAATGGCAACATTATAATGAAATAAACATTTAATCCAAATCATAGACATGCATAGTTCTTTTAACTTTACTTTTGAAACCGAAAAATAAAGACGCTTTAATATGAGGTCTATGTGTTATTTCGGTATGCTTAACTACCTCTAAGTTGCATTACTCCCATATACATTAGAGTGTTCGCTTTCAAACAACGCACAGTGGCTCGTTTTGACTTTTTCCGTTGCAAAAATCATAACTTTTCAAGTAATGGAGATATTTTAAAAATTCAAGAAGGTGATGAAAGAAAACATCTTCTGCTTTAAAACCGTATACCACATGTGTTTTAATAAATACAGGGTGCTGCAAAAATCGCGGTCAAATTTAGAAAAATCGTTTCGATGCACATTTTATATTTATAATTTTTATTAAATTACTTGTTGGCATCAAAGATTTATATTATTGAAATATTTTTAATGTTAATGACTTAGCTATAAATATTTTTTGTAGTATTTTATATAAAACCGTCTTTTTGAACTTTTTATAATGGTAAAATATTTTCATTATATCAACTTTTTAATGGTTAGTTCTTTACAAAGTATTCATCTACGTTGGGAGCAATATTTAATAAAAAAATTTCTGAACTAAAATTATTTTTTTCCAAATCCTTCCGTGATCTAACATATTTTCGTAATGAAATGTGGATCTGATGAAGAAAGCAATATGTTGAAGAGATCTTCATTTTCTCTAATGCGTGGAATCTTGCAAGTGTTCCTGAATCTAAATTTTTTATAGTCTTTATTTCTGCACTCCTGGGCTTCTTTTGAAAGTTCTCCAAATGGTAAGCACTGATATTCAATTAAATTTTTCCCATGAGCCAAAATTTTGTGTACCGTGGGAGTAAGCTTTTTTTTCGGCATACATTTGGGTTAAAAATTGGGAAGTTTTTAATGCGTATTTTTTAAAAATTTTGATCCGTTGACTTTCCTTTACAGTTAGTACATTAAGAATAACGGTTTCATCATTATTAAAAAATGATTTCGCCGTATTGCCATCATTTGTATTTCCATATCCATACTTTGGATAGTCTACTTTTAGTCCAAGTTTCTTTTCAAGAACGGCTTTTTGAATTTGGACCAGTAAAATATAACCTACAATATGTTTTAGCTTATTTCTCAAAATTTTGTAGTCGAATTTTTTATTTTTGTCACGGGTTTCAGAAAAATGAGCCAATGTGCAACGTGACAGAGAGTGTAGCGGAAATATGATCTGTTGAAAATTCTTCTATAATTTTTTGAACAAAGCGTTTGATTTTCAACAAGAAAATTTTGGTAATCAAAAAAATTATAATAAACAAACAATGTTTATTAACATATTAAATATTAAAAGAAGAGTTTCAAGAATTGTTTGCTGTGGCTTTAGCTGCTCATATGCCGATATTTCATTGGTCGCTAAACTAAACTGTCAAATACAATATGAGAATTGAAAACCAAAAGTTTTAAGTCTACTTCAAAGATCATATTCATACAGAGCGCCCAGTGATCGTATATATCTGTCCATGGCACAGAACACTTTATATGTTTTTAATGCGGACTGAAAGTTAACACGCAATATGAGACACTATTTAATAATTATTTCAAAATTTTATTTTCAATTTGAATACTAATAAGATTTATGCACTAATTTTGCAACATTTTCAGTTGATAAGATATTTATTTCTGCATATGCACAAATGTAATTTGATATATACACTAATTTTGCAATATTCAGGTGATAAGATATTTATTTCTACATTAGCAAATGTAATTTTTTAAAAAGAAAATTACTTCAGCAAATTACATGCGCGCCTTCATCACTCAATCACCAAAAATATATGGGTCCTTTGAATAATCCATACAGCCAAAGCGCTAAGAATATTTATGTAAAAAGCATTTAATTTCCATACAAATTTTCTAGACGGATAAACTGTCTGGACTGCACAAGCCACACATCAAAGAAACTTAAACACTTTCAAATACTCAAACTAATGATAAAAAGTTAATAGATTTATCACGTAATTAGTTTGAATATATAAAAAATAACAGGCACACACAAACGAGATTAAGTTGTTGACAAAATTCAGCAACAAAAATAAATTTTTTTTAAAAAATCTACAGCCGCATTGAATTGCATTCAATTCTCCAGCCATAAAATTGGAAAACTGCTGATGGCTGTTTCATTCAGATGCAATGATAAAAAGCTTAGGAAAAGAAATGGTCAGCACTCAGAAAAAGAAACATTAAAATTGCCTGAATAGTCAAACAACAATCACGTCAAGTGGGTGAATGTTACAAAATGCGATTTTGTTGTCTTCCATCTGATTCTTTTTTTACACAAATCTAAATACTGGTGCATTAAAATTTTTCCTTATTTTTTTCGTAGTTAGAAGGTGTTGTGCACGATGGTCAAATTTATTGATTAAACCATAAAATTGAGTTTTAAAGTACAACAGCAACAATTTCTGAACCACATGCTCTTAGGTTTTTTGGTGGTAAAAGCAGTCAAAATATTTTTTCTAAAATAATAATTAAGTGTTGAAAATTTTTAATCACATGGTGTCAGGAATACGAGCAACAACAGAAATCAAAATGCAAAACAAAACCAACTTTTAATATGAAAATCATGTGGAATGGAGGTGTCTGTGCAAAAACAGGTGCATATTAGTAACACCCACTTTTATGATCTCATTTTAAAAGAGATTTCTTAAATGGTGATTTTGTAATTGGAGGAAATTATAAAAATATACAGAAAAGTAATTAAAGTCATGGTATTCAACATGGACCTGATCTAAATCACACATACTAGACTTTTTTAATTCCTAAATACATTCAATTCAATTTATTGTGAGTTTTAAGTGATAATTACAAGAATACTTTTAAAATGGTTTGTGTCTCTACTAGTGAGATTTAGGTCCAGACCCACTGAATAGGAAAGGGAATTTCATTCGACCATTTACATATTCCTCATTTGCTGGAAAAAAAGTTATAGTTTAGATTAAATAATATCGACGATAGACGAGAGCTAATCATGTCAAAAGGATATACACTTAAAACCGTAAAAGGCCCATTGTGCACTTCTATATGAAAAAAGGAGAACCTGTTATTACCCACTGGAGCTCTGTGAAATGATGGTAGTTCCATACTTTTCTCCAGGCAATGACAAATCCTCTCAAATAATTTAAAAGCAACGTCATAATTTTACCAAAATTGAGTTCAAAGTTTTCAATTTACACTCAGTTGAAAAATAAAATAAAAAACTTCTCTCCAGAAGTTTTTTTTTCCACTAATTTTATTTATTGTATCTTCAAATAGAACTAACAATAAGTGTTCAAATCTTAAGTATAAATATAATAATTAGGCCCAACCAGTGTCGGACATAAACTTAGTGATAGTAATTAATAATACATAAATATGTTAAGCACAAAAATTTAAAAAAAATTCAATCTGAAGTGTGGCGTATTAAGGCCGGAGTATCCCTCTTTTTTAAGCGGATGTGTCCAGGAAAGTTCAAGATGTTACGAGCAAGGGGATTAGGATGGGACTCGAGTTTTGTTAAATATTTTCCAGCATATTTTGCAATTTCAGCGATCACAAGTGGGATATTTAAATCACGATGTAAAATTGAATTTTTCATGTACCAAGGAGCCGATGTTATTAACCTTAAAATTTTGTTTTGCATTCGTTGGATTCTCTCTACATTGGAAGCTGAAGCAGTGCCCCATAGCTGAATTCCGTAACACCATATGGGTTTCAAAAGCGACTTGTATATTAAAAGTTTACAATCCAGACTGAGGGTTGAATTTCTACCAATCAGACAGTGTATCTGAGTTAATTTAAGCTTCATTTGTGTTAGCTTAGAGTCAATGTGCTGTTTCCATGTAAGCCGTCGGTCAAGATGTATACCAAGGTATTTCACCTGTGAATGTTGAGGAACAACTTGATTGTTGATTCGAATGGGGGAACAAGTGTCTCTTCGTAGGGTAAATGTGACATGAACACACTTTTGTTCATTTACTTTTATTCTCCATAAGTTCAACCACAGCTCCAACAAGTTGATATGTTCCTGAAGATATCGGGATGCCTCGTGAGGGTTTTCATGCATACTAAGGCAGGCTGTATTATCGGCAAATGTAGAGGTGAGGATATTACTGCTTAAAGGCATATCACAGGTATAGATCAAATACAAAACTGGACCCAGTATACTCCCCTGTGGCACACCGGATGAGATAGTTTCGGGCTCACTCATGAAGTCTCCTTCCACAACAGTGAATTTCCGGGCAAGAATATAACTTTCCAATAGATTTACAATGTTTATTGGCAGATATGTCTTCAATTTTACAATTAGGCCTTCATGCCACACTTTATCAAATGCCTGAGAGACATCAATAAAGATGGAAGAACAATACTTTTTTTCTTCAAATGCTCTTCTTATGAAATGGGCCAATCTATGAGTTTGTTCAATGGAGAAGTGATGAGATAAAAATTTATATAAATTCTTTACAAAGGATAACGAATGATTTGAATTTGTTTCTTATAGGAAGCATAACGACAATTCCGATTGTTTTGAAATTTTTAAGCTGTCTTACTGACGACCAATCATATTTTTAGCCCCATTTCTCCGATATTGATGTAAGATAGTCTGAGAGTAAAGTCCGGTGTGATAAAAAAGCCTGATGGTATACGAAAACAGGAGACTGATACCCCACGCGAAGTAACTACAAGGCAGAACAACAAGGCAGAATTTTTATGGTTTGCAGGAGTTACTTTAATGATAAAGTATATAGTCAAATAGAAACAAGCACGATAGGAGTGGGGAGAAGGCAACAACCTGCAAAGATTATATTTTGTTATCCTATATTTGAAAAATATAAGACTGAGAGCAATTATTGGGCTCGTTTCTTTAAAAAATCGAAGTTGCAGGACATGAAGGGTGATATTTTACCCGTTTGGATTTTGAAAACAACAGACAGTTAAAAACTGCTTTGAAAAGACAGAAAATTTAAAAAATAATGAAATATTTATTTGGGGCATATATACATTTATTTCTCCATTACACCTCATGGGAGCATTTGGCTTCCACAAAACATCTTCATCTTACACGAGTTGTTGCAGTTTTTTTCGCATTATTTTTTGTCTTGTCTCAGTTTCGCTAATCGGTTGTTGTTCCAGATAAGTAGATGATTAATCGACTGTAGCAGGTCCTAGGATAATGCAGCTGCCATCTGTCGTTGCCTAGAAACAACGCAATCTGTGTATTTGGAGTAGTGGTTAGGAACATTGCTAATCCTTGATTCCTATCTTTTCCCCCAATGGTTGGTGGTTACTTGACCTTTGTTACGATTTTATCCTATTTTCCAGTGAGACGTGGGGTCAAGAGGCTTCATGGATGGATTTGTTTTGGGCGCGGGTTGAAGCCCCTTAATTTTAAAACTGGAAAAATCATGGTGAAAATTTTTTGTCCTCTATCAGGGAATGAACCTGCGGTACTTGGTTTTGTTGGCAAGAAATTTAACCACTACACCACACCATGATATATATCTACTTTCTAAGGAATATTTCAAGTAAATGTTGCCCGTAGCTGCATCGTAGGTAATGCATCGGTAAGCCTTAATTTTGGTATACATTTTCCAACATTTCGGCCGGTATCTCACCAATGGTAGGTATATGTTGTGTTACAGGGCTGGGATTGCGACAGATTTATCGCGACGATCATTAAATTTTTATATTAAAATTCAATGATTTGCAACCATAACTTGTTTGTTAGTCTGTTCACCTCACAAGGGAAGAATGGTGCGCAAACCCAGGATGGCTAAGAGATGAAACGCAAATGTGGACCTGGCAATTCAAAATCAGATTACTCTGATATGAATACCAGGGCATCAGGGGCATGCCGGGAATGAGATGGCGGACATATGTGCGGGAAGAGGGGCTGAGGGGAACTTCATTGAACCCACACCCTCTTTTGGGTTCAACAAAAGTCTCCTTAAGGGGGAGATTTCGAAATGGACATCGTCCAGGATTGCACAACATTGGAATGACATCAATGGATTATGTCACTCCTACGCTTTGACGCTGGGAGGGAGGATCTGGCTCTAAGACTGGACAGGAAAGCCTACGGACGCTGGTAGGGGCGCTCACAAGCCATTACACCTGCAAAACCCACCTATACAGAATGGGCTTATCTGACACGGACATCTGCAGATTTTGGGGTGAAGATAAGGAGTCGATGGAATATTTGATAGCAAATTGTTGGGCATTGTGGCACAGAAGACACAGGACTTTACATGCATATACGCTGAGTGAAGAGGATCTGCTAATGCTCCCATTGAAGGAGCTGATCCTATTTGCGAACGTATTGGACTGTTAGGGACAGGGGAAGCACAATAGGTCAACAATGGTCGCAGTGCAAAAGGCCATCCTGGGCCAAAACCCCATTACATTACATTACATTACATTAGTCTGTTCATGGTAAATTGACAAACTTTACTGTGCATTTTTGTCATTGCCACATGTCACGAAAAAACATGTTACACTAAAAAATGTACACTGAGAAAAAACAAACGAACAAAGTTCACTCTATACTCGTTTATATACTTTCACTTATAAATGTTTATTTTGTGACAATGGCAGCACATACACACGCACACACTCGTAACTCAATTTTCAATAACAAATAGAAAATTTCTTAAATGTCTTCTCAACTTGATTTATTATATCCATGAGCTTTACAACGAATATAATTTCAGTGATTTGCATCCTCAAACACTTACCACAATCCCACCATTATTTTCAACTCTTTCTTTTTTGTTACAAATTTGATGCAAACTTTTTATCAATTAAATTTAATTGATAAACACAAAACAACAATCAGTGTCAAATAATTTTGCCATTTCACACTTTCGCAAGAAATTGAACTAATAACATCCAATTTTATTGCATTTAACCTCCTGCCAGTTCAAGTGATTCAAATACAAAAACGTTGATACCACGTTTTAGCTCCTAAAGACGAATAAATAATAAGAGGCCTCGGTAATGATCAAAATTAAAAGTGTGCATAATCGCACTGCAAACTACTACAATTTGGTACTTGAGCTCTTCAACCACTCAACGGTTGAAGTTAAGAAATTTTTAGTGTTTTTGGGAGGTTTTCAACACAGTCGTGAGGTTAATTCGCAATCACACTTCAAAAGTAACTACTGTTTGTGGCCACTGTTTTTCTAATTTTTAATTTTTTGATATTGTGAAGTTTGCATTTTCTTTCGAACTAAAATTCAAAATTAACCGAAAAATCTTGTTGTTGCTATCAACCTCTGGAAAAAATCTAAGAAATCCAAACTATCATTCCACGACCTCTTCTAGCACTTATTTCTAACGTGGCCTGCCAATCTTTCCTTATCGATTTCATTATGGTTTAGTTTTGTAACCAGACGACTGGATGAATGAATTGGTTCAAACGTTAATAAAAATTAGTTTAAAACTATTTTTTTTCTCTAACAGCTTTTACTAATCAAATTTATGCAGAAATGGAGTTTAATTTGAAGTAGTGGCCAACGTATAACCCCCGCTTTATTTTGCTTTAAAAAAAGTCACGCCAGTTTTATTGCATTTTGTGCATTATTAACAAGATCGTTAAAAAAGAATTGGTGACCAACAGCGGTAAGAAATGAAGCCGGTAGGAGCTTTAAAAGAGTTTGTTCTTTCAAATAATCTCTTCATTCGTCTTGCATAGAGTTAGTTTTTTTCCGAAAAAAGCTTTCTATTTCTCAACATTGTCTCCTTTAAGCACGACAAATTTAGCTCAGATGTTTTCTTCTATAAATTATACATATATCCCTCAATAGAGCTGGCAAACCATCGATAGTACTATCGATAGTATCGATAGTTTTATTTGCACGGCACTATCGATGGTTTTTTTTCGATAGCGATACTATCGCTTATAAAGAATTTTATTACAGAGCTAATAAATATGTGTTATACAAGTACAAAGTATCTAAACAGAAGAGGGGCTGAGGGGAACTTTATTGGACCCATCCTCTCTTTTGGGTTCAACAAAAGTCTCCTTAAGGGGGAGATTTCGAAATGGACATCGTTCAAGATTGCACAACGTTGGAATGACATCAATAGATTATGACACTCCAAGAAATTCCTACGTTTTGAGTCCTGAGACACAGGACTCTACATGCATATACGCTGAGTGAAGAGGATCTGCTAATGCTCCCATTGAAGGAGCTGATCCTATTTGCGAACATATTGGACTGTTAGGGACAGGGGAAGCATAATAGATCAACAATGGTCGCAGTGCAAAATGCCATCCTGGGTCAAACTCCCATTACATTACATCTAAATATACATACATATGTATATATCACAAACCTTTATCATAAATTAATCTCAAAAAATTTAGAAATGAATTAAAAATGTTTCGTTCTTTATTATTTTAAGTTATTTATTTTTTTTGTTTTTGATTGTAAAATTGTCATGTTCTCATTTTTTACTTAATACTGGTTTGTTTGTTGTTTATTGAAAATATGAAAACAGTTGTGTTATTTATAAAAAATATTTTATGTTTATAAAAATCTTAATTGCAAAACTTATAAATTTGTAAAATAAGGACTTATAAATAATCATAAAATATTTGTTATAAAAAAATAATTTATTGCAGTCTAAAACAAAAGGATTATAAAGAAATAATAATTAAAAATAACGACATTGTAGAATAATACACTACTTAAAAAAGCACACTGAACATTTAATTACAACTATCGATAGTATCGATAGTTTTCCATCAAACTATCGAAAATATCGAATGGCGTGACTATCGATAGTTTGCCAGCTCTATCCCTCAAGGCCCTCAAAATGGGCCGTTTGACTCCAAAATCTCAACAATTCTTTAAAATTTGGAAACAGAAAATAGTCGCAAGAGCCCAAGTCTGGAGAATATGTTGAATGGAGAAGCAGTTCGTAGCCCAATTCATTGACGTGTTTACCCAATTCGTGGAAGTGATTATCTGGAGGGAGAGAAAAGTACTGTTTTCCTCACTAGGTGACATCTTTATTGTTGAAATCAATAACGAATCTCACCAAATGGTAATCAATGTGAATGACGCCGCATGCATCCCAAAAAAATGTAGACATGACCTTGTTTTCAAGGAGATCCGCCTTAGTTTTCTGATAGGCGTTCACCGCTGCGCGTTTAACTGAAAATAACCACTGTTTTCAATGCTCTTTGATCTCTGGTATGATGGATTCACGTTTCGTCAACAGTTACAAAACGGCGTAAAACACTGTTTTACAGTGGTCACCCTTTTAGTCAAATCATGATTGAAAGCATTCAAAGCTCGTACACGTATGCAAAAGACTACAAATAGAAAAATATGATTGAGTTCTGTTAGAATTCTCATATATATTTGTAGCCTTTTGCATAAGTATACGAGCTTTGAATGTTTTCAATCATGATTTGGCTAAAAGGGTACTGATGATTTGGTTAGCGCCAATGAAATGCAGGCATATACCTAGCTAAGCCAACAACAAACAATAGAATATTAAAATAGTTATTTGGGAGAATATCTCGAATAACAAATTTGATAAATACTATTCCATGAATTTTATCGTCTATTTTCAGGGTGGTTACATTCGTTGGGCGCCCTGAGTTCTTGACATTATTTATGCTGGTGTAGTACACGGAACTCAATAAATCATACTTTAACCATTGAAATCGATGACGTATAGTCCTGCTAGTATTTAAGAAGGCATTCTCTTTGATTTCAGTGTTGTCTTCTTATGAAAATATGAAATTCGCTTTTTAGAAGCGATCCCTCGCAATCAACTACGTACAGCTGTACAGGTTTTGTCGGGGCGTTGTTATGTGGGTGTCCAATTCAGGATATGAAATATCCTTATATATTTTAACGACTTTCTCAGAAGCTGCCAGTGCAAAAAGTACTTCCGCAGTTATTGCTCTGATCTTTCTCTTAAAAGACAGCGGCAGTTTTCATTATAAGATATATTAGAAATGTTTGGCTGGAATATCAAGGACATAAAATCGTTAATTATTGTCATCTTTGATCTCGTTAAGCATCACCAGGAGATCAATTAACACACAAGAAAATCAATCCATATCTTGAGAAGTACTTGGCGGCTTTGTCAACCTATTCTAACCCAATGAAGATCATTTCAATAATAAATTAAGTTCAGATTAGTATTACTCACCAGAAAATCACAAATTGTGATTGCTTTGGCAACCCTGTCGCAAGATACAACATCTCTGTGTACATACAACAGTCTTAGGCCAAGGCCACGCAATGAGTGGCAAAGAGGTGAGCGGCCACGAAATGAGCGGCATTTCTGAGCGCCTAAGCGGCGCCGCTCAGGAATAGGACTTGTTTTAATTTTTAGTTGATTTCTGAGCGGCAAAGTATAAACATGGCAAAAGTGAATGCGGAGCTTATAATTTCATCTGTACAAAGCCGACCGCTATTATGGCAAGACAGATGACCAAATTTTAAAAATAAAAATATAACCGATAAAGACATATGGAAGTATTGCCAAAATCTGTCTGGAAATTTGCGTTGATTTGTATATAAATGTTTAAATTCGCGTAATGTCGGCTTGATTGATTTATATGACGAACACCAAATCTTCTTTTTTTCTTAAACGCATTAAATTCTTATAAATATGAATACGATTTTCCCGTAAAAACATCAAATAAACCTCTCTGGATAATGGAATTTTAACAACTAACCGCACTAACCGCTCAAAAATGACGCTCAGTAATAAGCCACTTGCCGCTCAAACTCGTCGGTTACCGCTCAGCCGCTCACCGCTTTGCCGCTCATTGCGTGCCCTTGGCCTTAGGGGTATATTTATGATATTTTTATATGTGAAACTCCTACGGAGCAGTTTCGTATAAATAATCATTTGAATTTTAACACAAATGCATTCACACATATGCTTTATTAAAGGTGCCAACAGACGACATGTTTTTCACATTGTATGTGTCAAAATTTACATATGTAAACAGAAACATGTCGTGTGTTACCTTTAAAACATTGCTTATGTAAAAAACCTGACAAAAGGCATAAGACATTATTTGAAATAGAGCGAGCTCTATTTTCTTATGTTAAACATACAGCTCCAAATGTCTATGTCATGCGAACAAATTCGTCGGCGGTTGATTATGTGCACTATCATTAGCCGCCTGAATGAGTATTTTGCAAGACAAATAAACAATATAATTTTTTTTTTAATTTAATGTTGTCGTTTTATTAAAATGAGTCCAAAGATTTATAGATTTTTAGATACGATTTCAACGTCTTATTTAAAAAAGAAAAAATTAAAAAAAAAACACATTTGCATCGCCAGTACTTCAGCGACGGAACCAAAAATATTTCGACGGCTTCAAGCCATTTATCAAACAAACGACGTGGATATTTTTGTAGTCAGCTGTTCTCAATAAACATGACCAATGTCGAGTGATACTACATGTACGTTTGTGACCAAAAATTATAAACCTTATGTAAATTAACCAATATTGACAGATATAAAGAAAAACATACGAATCGAAAGCTTAAAAAACACATGTAAAAAACATGTCGTCTGTTGGCACTATAAGTTGATCACACACCAGAATAGACAAGATGATTTTAGCGTCTAAAAAATTAAAAACTTCTTCGGCATCATGACAGAAAGGCAGAGATCAATGCATCGATTTATTACGCTTTGAATTTTTACAAGGTCAGAAAATAAATATAAAAAAAACAACAAAATCGAGAAGCTACAAGAATGAGTTAAAAAAAATTCAATATTTTCAATCTCTGGGCTATTTTTTCGCGTTGACTCGTTATCATTCTCTGCTATTCGAACCCCAATTCGAACTACCAAAATTAGTAAGAAAATTCTTATGCAATGCCTTGTGAGAAGTACTCTTTTAAGGCTCTGCCTTAGCAGACACATTCTCTTGTTTTAAGATTAGACAGCTTGTGAAAAAAGCATTCGTTTTTATGCACTCCAAAGCTCAATGATGGTTTCTATTTGCTTTTTTATGGTATTCGCGGTTTCAGCTGTGCAGTTTAACTTCATCCTTAACGTCTTCTCATGTTTTCTCTCCATTTATATTTTGGCCAACTATGAATTACTAACATGATGCTTTAGATCTGTTACAATTTTCATTTGTTTTTTTTTTTTTTTGGTGCAAGACATTATTTTTTCTTCTTTGCTTTAGTAGATTAGGACATGTTTTCTGCCATGTTGTTGTTGTACTTTTTGCTTGCCTCTTGTGACTTTGGAACTATTTTGACTTGCTACGTTTTTGATCATTTAGGAGCTTCTAAGCCGGCATTTGTTTTAGTTTAACTCAAGCTTGTTATATAATTTTCCAAGCCAAGTAATCAATTTTATTATTTAATTTATTATTTTTAGTGTTATTTAGTATGTTTGTTGTTTGAGGCAAACTAAACATACGAGTATTTGAGAAAAAAAATTGCTTTTGTCTGTTTTATTTATAGAGATGTTGGCTTCAGAGGCTGCATATGGTTGGCTTTGGTTAATAAATTTTAATTATCGTTATTAAGGATTTATTTACTCTCTGCACTAAGAAATGTAATATAATTTTTTAAGCGATTTTAATTTTCTGTTTGTAGCTGGGAGATTTATTTGACTACCAAACATTATCAACACAATCTTTAATAACTTTTTATATTTAATTAGAGACATAATGAGCAAATTATTTGTGTACTGTTTAGGGCAAAATAAAATGATATGAGGACGGGTCAGCAGGTCAGTAGTTTCCTAATTTCGCGCCTCTGACCTGAAAGGCGATTGTCAGTTGACTGGTTTTGAAACTTGAACAAGCTCATTATTTAGTTTGTATTAGTTTAACCGCGCAATTTGGGGGAAAATGGAAAAAATGACTTTCATCTGTTCATTAAGCACTATTTTTTTGCGGAAAATAACCATCACTCAAATAAAGACTAAGCCCGATCAGTACTTTAGCAATTCGGCATCATCAATCTCAATGGCAAAAAGTGGTTTAATGAATGAATTTCGTTAAGGTCGCACAAATGATGTAGATGGACGTCCAATTGTGTAGAAACCAATCCCGAAACATTTGAAAAGAATTCACGATAAGGTGTTGGTCGATCGTATATTAAAAGTATGAGAGACTGTGGAAGCCGTAGGCATATCACATGGCTCAGTGGTTTCAATTTTGGATGATGACTTTGGTATGAGAAAACTTTCCGCAAGATGGGTGCCGCATTTGCTCACAATCGACATCAAATGCAATAATGTGACAACTTTGCACATGCTTTTAATGTTGTTAAACCGTAATAAGGACGAGTTTTTGCACCGTTTCGTAATCGTGGACACAAGTTAAAATAAGTCAAATATGGTTGCATTTGAAAGTTCTTTTCCACCAGGACAATAAAAGGGTGTCTACTTCTGCTGTTTGCATGACAAAATTCCGTGAATTAAAATACAAATCGCTCTCTCATCCACCATGCTCTCCATATTTAGCCAGAACTGACTATTTCTTGTTTCCAAATCTGAAGCAATGGTTCGATGGAAAGAAATTTCACTTCAACCTATTTTGAGGACCTCAACAAATACAATTTTTTTTTGAAGGGATAAAAATATTCGAAAAACGTTGGTTAAAGCATATAAAGCTAAGAAAACTCAATGTTAAAAATGAAAAGAATTTCTATCAAAAACCCGACATTTTTTCAAAACTCCATCGGCTCATTGATCCACCCTCGTATCTGTTTTTGTGTTACGATTTCATCGTAATGAAATTTAAGGTTTTCAGAGGAAAGGAAAATCTCTAAAAGTTGTTTTTTATTTCCTCCCTCCTTAAGTTTTACTCAAGAAAAGAAGTATGGGAAATATTAATTTTAAAAATTTAACAATTAAAGGAGAATTTAAATTTGGCAAAAATAGAAAGTCCATTTATTAAATTTTAAAAAGTTCCCTATAAAAATACATACATCCTTCATATCCTTATAGATTGGTTATCCATAAGGTTCTACAACATCAGGGTGTCCTTCTAAGTGTCTTTCTATTAAAATCTCAAGGAAAATGTGCTTAAATTGCAGATCAAAGATCAATTCTTTATCTTTAATTTAATAGACCGCCAAAATAAAATGGCAAATGGACATTAATAAAATCAATATGCACGTTCTTTGACCAGTTCGACCATTAGAACAAAATGCAACCATTTGTTATATGCATTAATATTTTGAAATATTTTCTTAAGACTTAAATAAGTCTTAAGCACGATTTCAATTTTCATTGTCTTTTTGACACGGCAAAATGAACATTAAACAATTATACACTCCGGAATCTGCATTGTACACTATTTTATTTATTTGTTTAAGTTTATTTTAAGAATTAATTATTATTTCTCTAAAATACCTATACTCCTAATCATGAAACTAATATCGCAAAGCACTAAGGCACTGGCAATTGAATTTAAGCTCAAGTTAAGTCAAATGGTTATGCATGATCAAGGGGACTTAAGCGGTAAAAGCTGGATTTTAAGTAAATGATTTAAAGTGATTAGAGAAAATTACTTATTTTAGAAACTAAACTAAAGTAATTTATACGGCACTTTTAAATATTTTGTACCCTTCATTCATCTGGGAGGATGACATTGCTACGATACTTGTTTAGCTTGACATTTAAGGCACGAATTTTGGGTTTGTGGGTTGGGAAGATTTTGAAGTAAAAAAGCCAGGATTCACATATTTAAATGGGTGTTCTATATTCCTTTTTGTCTATTTCGTACTTTCAGTAATATTTTTCATCAGAGGGAAAGAAACTTAGTACTATTCGTAACACAAAATATTTTTGTTAACGAAAATGCAGTTTAAATGACTTGAAGGGTACATAGAAGCCGGCATAACTAAATTTTTCATTTTATTTTTGAAAAAAAAAATTAAACAAACGTCAAGTATTTATTTAGAAAAAAATCTAACAAATGTTCACATTATTATATCATACTTGACTTGACTAGACGTTTTAAGATTATTTTTAAAAATTTTGTATAAAATTTTTATTTGTCACTAGTTTCATGTTAAACGAATTAAATATTTTTTTTGCAATTCGACTACATAGACCAACATAATTTGGTATGAATGGCTTGTAATGCCAATTATGGTACTTTTTAAAAATAACACTCGAAAATTATACACAGTTTTACGATTATCAAAATATTAATTTAGATCAACTTAAACTTTGCTAAAGAAAAATATTTAATATGTGCTATGTAAGCCAACTAACTTACCAACATTTTTCTTTGAGTGTAAACTCAGTTACACTTAATCGAAATATGCAGTTAGAGAAACACCAACTATTGACTATCGATCTATTTATGCATGTTTGGTATGAAAACGTTAACAAAGAACAAACAAAAACTCACCACAAGATTTTTCAACCAGGTGTTTAGCCCCTCATAATTATTCGTATATGTATTAATATTTGAGATAAAATTAAAATCAGCGCAAATACAGAGAATGAAAAATTAAAAATTCACTTAAAGAAATCTACAAATTAAGCATGAACTCATGCTGATAAATAATTTTATTTAGTAACTGAGATATAAATTATATAATATTTTTTATTTATTCCTACTGTATGTGTTGCGGGGATAAACCTGCGGCACGTAGCATGACTTTATAAATATTTGTAATATAAAGATTTATTTCAAAACAAAGAAAAACAATTGAGCTTAAAATTAAATTGCTACCTGAAGAAAAACTACGTTTTCTCAGTGGTTAATTCCAATAATATTTTTGATAATATTTTTCAAAATCAATGAAAGAAAAATTATGATCGTCATTATATCAGTTGTGAAACAAAACCAGCCACAAGCACCTAAGGATCTAAGTGTTACACCAATAGCAGAACTTTCTGTCACTAGAACAAAGGTTGCCCATCCCATACGTTTTTCCAAACGTGATTGAACAATTCATTGCATGCAAATGAACTGAAGGAAAAAAGAAACAGTTCATATATCCGTGATTTATACCATAGAAAACTTTAAGGAAAACCTTTTTATGGCCGTTGCTTGATTTAAATACTTTGTTTTAAGATATGGAAAACAACAAGTGGCAACATTTTACTGCAACAACAACTTAATATATTGACAACAATTGGTAAATTCATAAATTTTTTTTCCGTACTGATCACATCAAGGCTGTCCATTTCAAACTGGAGATGAGAAATGGCCACGTGAATACCATGACTTTTATACCAGTACGTAAAATGGTGAGTAAATTAGTGTTTCAATCACGTAACCAGGCAGAAGGTTTATAAATTAAGTATTTGCCATATATTTCTGAAATTTTATTTAAAATATTTAGGTGCCACACTTTCTTGGTTTCTTAAAGAGATTTAAGTTGATGCATTTAACTACAGTAATAACCCTTTAGTTGTTATTTCAATTTTGCAATTTTAACCCAGACATCTGCTTATTAGCCAATATATTTAAAACTCACTTGTCGGGCGATCTGAGATCAGAAAATATCCCTTATTATGAACTCCACAGGCTCATCGCTATTGAATACAATTCACGCGATATACTTTCATATTTTTCTTGGCTGCCATTGTTGCCAAATGTCAGTGCACTTTGACCTTTATGATGAAGATATATGGAGACTTAGTTGTCAGCAACCCGTGGAACAATACACAGCTCAAGAATGTGGATTTATTGTTACTGCTTATATGACAAAGTTTTCACGCAGCATGATTTTCGTTGTCGTTTTCTTTACATTAGATTAACTGCCTGTTTCACGATGTCGAACGACATCGTTCGTTCGCATAAATACATTAAAACCAAAAACAACATTTTAAAATTTGTTGCTGTTTCAAACGTATTTATGCGAACGAACGATGTCGTTCGACATCGTGAAACAGGCAGTAATTTTTCGCCATCCTGTATAAGATTGGAAGCAACTTAAGTCCCCTTCAGTATTAGAATCCATGAAGCCCAAGCTATCGGCAGAGTCTACTTAACCCGCATTCTAACCAAACCAAACCTCCAGAGAGCTTAATATGACTACGTTTAGCGTAAGCATTTGCCAATATGACATTCATCCATTCATTTGCCAAATTGACATTCAGTATAAGATGGTGGAATATTAAGAAAACTAAAGGTTAGTCGTGAGTTAAAAAATTCTTAAATTTTAGATCTTGCAACATCTACGTACGACATTAGAAGACAATAAGATCAAGGTGGAGACATTCATCAGAGGTTATTTTAGAAAATTTTTGGTGGAAAAATTTAATATTAACATTGTAGAATCCGCAGAAATTAGTTTTTTGGTTTAGCATTAGCTGGACTTAAATAACACTGTGTGTAATTTTTTAAGTCGTGGCAAAATAACCATATACGGACAACACTACGTGATAAAAGACTAAAAAAAGACCTGTGTCTCCCAATTTTTCCCAAAGTCATACACTTTTTTTTATGGGCCGCCAAAGATTTGGGGCCTCGGTATCATTTTCGCAAAAAAGTAATCATTTTCTCGGGCTCATATCTTGCAAACCGTTCCAAATTTCGATTTACTCTCTGAGGCAAACTTGTAGCTCTTGTCATAAAGAACAAAAATTGCGAACATATAAAATCAAAAAAACTACACCTTCCAGATAAAAATCGCAAAAAAACTTAAAAAAATTCTATTTTTTTTCCTTTTGAAATCTTGTAGATGTTTTTTTTTCTGGTTTGATGACCGCAAAGGTAGCAAAATAAATCAATTTTTTTTACACTGCATACTGAAACTGTCAGTTGACACTGTTGTGTACGAATTATGTTGTAGCACTTTATATAACTTTCACCGCGTCACTTTTTTCACTTTTGCGGCTACCTAAGCGCTACCTAAACGGTGTTCAGAATTATTCCCAGGAAGTTTATATGTTGTAGAAATTTGTTTATTGAGATCTTAGGTAAATTTTTGTAGTTGATTGTTTCCTTGAATTTTGAACGGTTTGCTACCTATGGACCTGAACAAGAGAAAAAGGTAAAAAAAATCGAGGAGAGTTTTGATGATCCCTAGTACGGCGTCGTACAGAACTATAAAATTGTTTTCTATCATATCAAAGCCGTTTGGGAAACTTCTTGCGTGTAGGCTGACCTCAATACTGAACAGTATTTGGTATATTCCTGATCACCAATTTGTTTTCAGAAAGAAACAAAGCACCATTGAACAAATACATATACTTCTAAATGTAGTTAGAACTGCGTTTGAGAAAAAAATACTGTTCAGCTCCCTTTAATGACGTTTTGCAGACATTTGGCAAAGCTTGGCATGAAGGTTTAATTATTAAATGAAAGCACTATTGGTAAACTACTTTAGTAGAACCAACAGAAGCAGCAGTTCAACAAGACAGACTTGATATATGCCTCCGACATGCCAATAAGAAATAATCTTTACATATCAATATTTACTGATGATAGAGGTTTTCTAAGCCTCAATTAAAACGCACTAAAAGTCTACCGCAAACTGCAGGAATCAATTTTAATATGCGAAAATTTCCACAATTGTAGAGAATAAAAATAAGTGAACGTTCAAAAATGCGTTCATGTCACTTTTACATTGGGATGGGAATTATGTACCCCAATTCAAATTAATGAACAATCTGTACCGCAATACAATGAAGTCAAATACTCTGGCATTCATCTTGATCGCAGCTTAACACGGAAATCGCACATACATGATGTAATTGATAATAAAATCTGCTGAATTGGCGTATGGGGAGAAATTCAACATTAAGACTAGATTCTAAACTTTTTCTATACGATGTCATCCTAATACAAAAATGGTTCTCTATAATTCAATTGGGAGGCACTGCCTCAGCACGTAATATAAAAAATATTTAGAGGCACCAAATTCAAATTCTTCGCGCAGTCAGGCATGTCTATACATTGAATTTTTAGTTTAAAAACCCGTGATAAAATATATAAAAAAACTAGAGTATCATCCAAACCCACTATCCCGCAACATTCTACATTACAGAGGCCACAATTGCCTGAGAAGGAGGGACGAACAGGAGAGATGTGAGGACAACACCGAAGAAAGAATAGAAACTAGTGTTTCTTGTCCATCATTGGCTGGACTCGAATAAATAATAATTTAGATTTAAGATTTGAACACTTATTGTTAGTCCAATTTATATTGAAGATTCAATAAATAAATAATTTTTTTGCACCGGATAAAGAATGATATGACGACCCATACTGCATTATTAGTTATGAAATTAAATTTTTGGAGTTATGCTGTTGTTTGAGCAAATGAGCGATATGTCATTTGCATAACCAAGATCTGTAAACCATTGTTTCAGATGCCACTGAATTCCATTTAGTGTGTAAGTGCTTGTGTATTAGGGAACTATATTCACATCTAAGAGAAACACTGCAGGCGATAGAGTATCCTTAACTTATAAGGATGTATTCTTATCTCTCACTATTACTGATGTTTATACAAAAATTCTTTAAAATGATGCATATTCTCAAACATTCACATTCGAGATTATAAACACCAGCCTAAAGCACGCAAGTCCTTGCTTGAGTGTAACTTCCTTACACGTGTGTGAAAACATAGTCACTGTTTCAGCTCAGTTTTAAAGCCAATGGCTGGTGCTACAACATAAAAATCTTTTTTTTTGTTACGTGTTTTTATAGGAAAAAAATTTATTAAACTGATCAAATAAAAATTGTTTTCGTAGTTTTTGAAGTAAATTTTTTTGCTAATGCCTTAAAATGCTTGTACTTGTTGTACTTATCAAGAATTTTTTTGTTTTTCGTTGTGCGCCAAACATGGTTTCTGTTTCCTCTAAGACTGTAAACAATTTACAGCAAAAGCTGCCGGAGTTTCGGTTTGTTAAGGCAAAAAATAAAACTAAACCTCGCTTTTATAAACATGTTTCTAGTCCATATATTCATACCTTCAAAATTGGATGTGAAAGTTTTTTTGTTTGTTGCGAAATAATAAAAAAATATGGCTTAAATTAAAACATAAATGAATATTTGCACGAATTTTTCGTAAACGATATGTTTTATTAGTTCTGCTCTAAATTTAATACTCCATTGATTATTACTTAATAGCGGAGTAGTATGCCAAGTGTTAAGAGTCAATTTTGTGGGAAAACAAAGTGTAGAAGTCTTGAATTCTTCAGGTGTGTACAGATGGGAACTAGACAAAGAGCAGCCGGTGATGGCAGCTTGTGTAAGAGGTGGATTCGGTCATCGTTAGAAGGTACTAAGTATATACAGTTAATATTAGAATTCTCGAAAATCTTGAATTTTTTCAGGCGACAGTCTTAGAATTTCCTTTTCTAGTTAATTAAACACCTTATGACCTGCATGCGAAAATTTCTAGAATTCACGCGGATTATGTTGACTCTTTATTTAAACTTCCGCCTTATTAAAATTTTATAGCTTTAGTCTCTAGAATCATGAATTTACTTGTGCTCAAAAGCTAACGACAAAAAAAAGCTCTACCCAAAATCTCAAAGAAGAACAATGACAAATAACCGTTTAGGCCTTGTCCGTTTAGGTCTTGTCCTGCAAGAGCAATTTGAGGATTTCTAATGTACGCCAACAGATCATAAGAAGAACTTAGTGCCGATAATATACCGACTTTATATTGGCACTTGCAAAATTGAGAGCGCTGACAGCCATTAAATGCACTTGCCGCCTTCAGGGACTGTACTTAACTTGCCTCGAATAATATTGACTTTTAAAATTTTTTTTCATATTTTTACAAGTGGTGCCAATAAAAATATTTTAAAAGCAATCAATTTGTTTTTAACTACAAAAAAAAAACGTTTATTAAGAATATTTTAATGCTTTTCAAAAAAAGCCTTTTTACGAAAATGATTTCAGTATAAGATTCTGTGCCCACTTTGCCTAATATGGTGCTAATGAAAGTTTTCAAATTAGGGCCGATTTATAGCAGAGTTTTGTCATTACATTTTTTTCTAACAAGCTTTGAATACGCTTAATAGTTCCTAAAAATATTCTATGGTCCAGAGAATAAATTTATAGCTTGTGGTCCAAAACTTAAGGATCTCAATTTAGGGACTTCCGCTATATGTTTGAGAATTAAGTGACTTTTCGACAAAATCTAAAAGCTTTTTTAAAATTTCTTTAACCAACACACATTTTTTCTAACAAACACACGCCATTGTTTTAAAAAACAACAATTTAGGACTAGTACTGACGTACCATGCGATTAGCAGTTTTGGCTAAATTTCTGTTGTCAAAAAAACAAACAAAAAACATCCTTTTTGACTGACATATCAGTATGTAACCATTTCGTATATTAAAAATGATGTTACAGGTTCAATTCGAGAAAGAGTAATTTTGCAAAATTTTGCAGTGGAAAAAAGGGAAAGTAATTCTCACCCATCCTGCCACCAGAAACCCAATTATGTTCTCGTTTTGTTTTGTAAGAAGTAACGTTACCAAAAATTTTACTAAAAACATGAATTTTTTCAACGAATCTGTGAAACTAGATTTTGAAATATTTTTTTATACAAAATGTAGTGATTTATTTAAGTCTAATTTCAAGCTTTATTTTTCTTCAATCAATAAGTGTTAGAGAATAAGCCATGAAGGCTACTGGCAAAATTTATACACCTACCAAATGTAAAGATTATTCCCAGTGGTACACAACTAATCCTTATTTAACATCGAATTACTTTCTTTGTAAAAACATATAAAAGTTTACTTTTCCTAGCATTACGAAGACAGCTTCAAAATCGATGAATGGGAATAAAAAAGAGCATTGAGGAATTACAAGCCCATGTTAAAGTTGTTGGAAATTATCAAAATTTTCACTACTTCCGGATCTTAAATTAAGTATTTTTATTTCTTATTTGTTTTTTTCACACAAAACTTTTCTAGACTTGTGAACTGTAGAAAACTCCCAATTATTAAACGATGTTTATTAGACGATGTCATTATTTCTTAAAACGCTACAGCCCCACTGTTGTTGCATCAGGTTAGATTAGGTTAGGTTGATTGGATGTCGTACGACATACACTTAAGCCAGTGAAGTCTTGTTGTGCGCTCCCTTTAATTATCAAACACAACTGCCAGAGTTCTGCGGCAGGATTCGAACCTAAGACCTTCGCACTACGAGTCTAGTACACTACCTACTAGTCCACGAAGGTCAGTATGTTGTTGCATCAAGTCTTGAATAAAAGTTCCTGTTGCCATTTACCTGACAATTTTTATGTGATATAAAACTTTGTTTCTATTCTAAGCGATTCATTTTGTTTTCTATTAATTGTTGCATCTAATGCTAAAATTAATAAAAAAAAGAAAATATTCGTTATCGAGTAAATCAATGATGAGCAAATGTAAATACACTTATGGTTAGTGTGTGAAAAACAAAGTTTTTACATAAAAATTATATTTATATACAAGGTGGTGCAAAAGTAATGTCATAATTTGAACTAGTTGCCATTTTGTTGTAAATGATGAAAAAGGGATCTGTTTTCATAAAAATTTTATATAAAAGTGTACAAATGATGACACTAAATGGGAAACAATTATATCGCTCAAATGGACACTTCCCGAGTTGAAACGTAATCGCACTCGTTTCACCACATTTCGAATTAGTGCTCGCAAATCATCTGACTTTATGGTCTCATCAAATTGAAAACACAGACTGCCAACATCTCAATTATTGGGAATACCTTCCTAATTATTAACGCAATCGCCAAATTTAGTTGTCTTTTGTGGAAACAATAAATTTTTTGGGCCTTATGTGTAACGTGATTTCATACAATGGTAAGAAAACAATAAACGACTGGGAACAAAAAAAACATATCAATTATTTATCAGGAAACATGATTCCATTGCTCTGCCCCAAAAACCATGACAGAGGTAGAAAAAAAATAAACAGAAATATTACAAACAAAAAGGAAATACCATTTTGGCATAACACAAGTATTTTAAAGTGAATGTCAACTGGTTGGCAACTAAAATCTATACAAACTACCCACCCATTGTGCTAAAGACTTTTAAATGATTTAAAGAACCCACGCTGTCCATCTGTGTGTCTAGATGGTAGTCATTGTTAAAAGTCTATTAAACTATTTCTTACATTTCAAAATTATGTATGGTTCATATTTATAGTTATTTAAATCTAGTATTTAGAAGGTACAAAAAAATCTGTGATAAATTTGTAATACTTGTGCTTAAATACATTCGTTTAACTTTTTAAATAAAGCGTTTATGAAAACATTCGACAAACAACAATTTGTTGTGTGTCGTTGCTTTAAGAATTAATCATTATGAAAATCGCTTTTTGTGGTCTCAAGTTCCTTTTTAAAACGTGATTTAATTTAGGGCATACATTTGCATTAGTTTGATCTTTTTCATTTGGTTTTGTTTTTTTTTTCTTATATATTTTTTTTTAATTGTTAATTTGTTGGACTTTATCTTTAAACTCATTAGTGGACAGGGTACATACCACATGCATTTCATTTAACATGATATTCATGTTCATGTCAACTCTTGAAATTGTTCTTTTTAAGGTTTAATAGTCGTTGTATTACATGGTCATTTATATCCTTGAGATAATAGTTGTATACATCCATATATATTGAGGAAAACGTTTAGAATCTGACAGAGGTTAAACTGATGGTCTTTAATGCATAAGCTTTAATCCATAACAAACAAAAAAACATCTGTTCATTTTAGTTCTTGCTTATTTTTATGGTGTTTTTTTTTTTTGTCTTTTCTAAACTTATTTTTGCTTATAGAATGATTCAACGAAATAATATTCGCATCTTAAACAAACAATTCCTATCGCTAGTGGACACTTGTGTCTTAAATCTTTTGTTTGCTTCACTCAAATGCAAAAGAAAAAAATTCAGCCATTCTTTATCAGTTTTAGATCACACTCTTTGAAGCGATGCACAGCGGACTGTATCATAAGCAAAATTTTTTGCAAGAAGTTTCATTAGATGCTTATAAAAATAAGTAATTTGGACTCGTCTTTAAATATCCAACACAAAATATTAGACTTTTTATCATAAATTCATTTTCCTTTCACAAAAGATCACTGAAATGGAGGTTTTATTTTCTTATTTTCAAAGGGAAGAATTGTAAGCATTTTCGATCAACTTCAGAAAATGTAATTTTTTAAGGAATTTATCAAATTGATATTTTTCTTTTGGTAACATTATATCAAGTTATTTTTTATGTCCTTCTCAAAAATACTATTAATTAGCCGCCAAACAAAGATTTTGTATATGTGTCTAAGCAAAATTTATTAAACTTTTAGTGCCAATGTAAAGTATTTAAAATTTATCCTTGAAATTTCGTACGAATTGTATGACGTTACTATTAAGAATCGAAGAAATATAGACAATCTGTTTACAATAACATACATTTTTTGGAGCAAAGTGGTCATTAAACAGCTTTATTATGATGGGCGCTTAGAGAAATTAGAAGTTGTTATTAAAATTGCATCAATAACAGGTTGCACAGAAGTAATATTACGGAGCCAAAGCAATGTCATGATTTCAAGTGTTTGTCTTTTTGTTATTAGTGGAAAAAGGAGCTTTAATTTCATGAAAAATTTTTTGTTGACATGTCTATCACCCCACTGTTTTTAATTTTAGTGTTAATTTTTTTCGTGCAAGTAGCAGGTGTCAAATACGCTTATTCTGATTATTAAAAATAGAAAGCTTTACGAAGGAACAACTTCTTGTAGTTGTGAAAACTTATTAGAAAAATTTTGCAAAGTTTTGCTGAGACCGCTCGCATACTTCGAAGAATTTTCAGTCGAGAAACTTCATCTAATCTGTCAAAAAAAGTATAAAAAATTTGAACAAACTGGGTCGGTTATAGACAGAAAGACTCCTGTGCGTCAACGTGAAGGTCGTTTTCTTGAAAACATTGATGCTGTAAACGAAAGTGTTGCCGAAAAATCGAAAGCATCAATTCGGCATCGTTCTCAACCACATAAAATTTCACGAAGCACTACGAAGCGAATTTTGGCAAAAGATATCCACCTTCGTCGAGGTGGTGATGAGCTGTCTGACATGTTGTGTCGTCCTGCTGAAACCAAAGATTACCGAAGCTCATATCTTCAATTTTTGTAATCGTGGCTCTGTGACGATCGTTGTTAGCTAAAATGGCATTTAGAGAATTTTGGAAAAAATTTGAAAATAATGTCATAACTAAAAAATGCACACCAATCTGTCAGTTTCTGTGGAAGCATTTGCTTTTCGACAATCACGTGCAAGTTTCCCAAGCCCCAGATGCGTCAATTTTGTTTGTTGACAAAGCCGCAGAAGCGAAAACTAGTTTCGTAACGAAAGATGATTTTTCAACCAAATGTTTCGGACTCTTTTGCGATACTTCTTAACGTTGTTAAAACTTGGCGCAACTCATTTATGTTCGTGGAAGTATGACACTGACTGATTGTCAACATTTCGGACAGAAAAAATCTATCTGTGTCACAACAACTTGTTGTTTAAAAAGAGAGTATTTACATAACCATTTACAGTGGAGTTCGGTTATAACAAGCTTTTCGTTCCTGGACAATTATGTTCGTTCTAAACGAAGTTCGTTTTAACCGGAATATATTTCTAATAAATTAGAAGAAACAACATTTAGATATCTGTATTTTTTGATATATTTATGCAACGTGATATACATAATTGGCACAAAAATAATGTCATAATTTATATTTGGCACCAGATATTTTGCCAGCAACAATTCAAAATGCCGAGTGGAAAATTGCATCAATAGAAAGGTGGCCATTTGAGCGATACATTTTTTCCAATTAATGTCATCAATTTAACACTTTCAAATAAACTATTTATAAAAATAGATCTCCTTTTCTTGATTTATAAGAAAATGGCAGGTATTTCATATAATAACATAACTTTGGGGTAAAGACTTAAGGACATTTTTGTATTACGCACTTAAAATAGACTTATTTATAAGCGGTAATTCGCTATAACCGAAATTCATTATAAGCGTAATAATTTATATGAATTTTTTTTTTAAATTTATGGGCGATAAGTCGTTATAAACGATGTACGTTTGCTATAAACCAGGAATCGGCAAAAATACATATAAACATTTTGTTTGCGCTCACATACACACATAAACAATCAGTGTTGCCATATCTAAAATTTTCATGTCATACCTAAATTTGAAATCTTAAATCTTTATTCGCTCATAAAAATTTTGTTCATAGGAACTAGTATTTCCTCAGGTTAATTTCATATGAATTTCTTGGGATCTCACTTTTTGCATATGGCAACGCTAATTTCTAACAACAAGCGTATCACATCCATCGTGTTTTAGTGCTCGAGTGAGACTGATTTATGTTTTTTATTTCTCTGCAATACGTGTGCACATGTACACGATAAAAAAGCGTAAGCATTGGCGCGGCGCCCTTGATTTGGGGATCCCTGCTATAAACGAACTCCGCTGTCCTAAAAAATTTTATAAATATTTTTTCAATATTTATCAAGTTTGCATTTCTTCTTGGCAACACTGTTTTTGGCACCTCAGCTGTTGCAACATGTTACTGTTAAACATGTTTAGTTTGGTCTATAAATTAAACATGAATCGACTTACAAAACGCACAACGCTTGCAGATTGTTGGATTTTATTATAAAAATTCATGCTCGGCACAGAAAGTGCATCGTCCACTTTTTATCGTTAATTTAAGTTCAGCGGCCAAGTTCATTTCCGGTTGAATGGATACATGAACAAGCAAAATTGCCGTATTTGGTATGAAGAGCAGCCAGAAGCATTGCATCTCGAAAAATTCACTGTTTGGTGTGGATTATGGGTAGGTGGCATCATTGGTCCGTATTTTTTCAAAGACGACGAAAGCAGAAACGTTACTGCGAATGGCGCTGGCTACCATGCTGGACTTAGCTGACATTTGGTTTCAACAAGATGGTGCCATATGCCACACAACATGCGAAACGTTGGCCCAATTGAGAGGCGGGTTCGATGAAAATTGTATCTCATGTTTGGGGCAGGTCAATTGGCCGCCTAGATCACGCGACTTAACGCCTTTTGACTATTTGTGGGGCTATGTTAAGGCTCATGTCGATAGAGAGAAACCAGTAACGGTTGACGCACAAGAAGCCAATATTGAAGAATTTATTCGTGAAATAAAGGCCGGTATGTTGGAGAGAGTTTGCCAAAATTGGTACCAGCGTATGAACCATTTGAGACGTAGCCGCGGTCAACATTTACATGAAATCATCTTTAAATATTGTATTATATAGATCGTTCTATCGATTCAAATAAACATTTCATACATTTCTCTAGATCTTTTGTGTTTTTTTTTATGTCAAATGCGAAATCTGTTAAATACATTCGTTATCTTCCAAAAGGCGGTTAATTGTATAAAGATGCAAGAAAAATAGAAAGACGCAAATCGATTACAATTGTTTGTTATGTTGTCTTTGTATAAAAGTTTCCTAAAACTATGATTTTATATGTTTTGTAAATCAAAAGTAAAAACATATGATTGAATTTCATAGAATTCTCATATAATATTTGTTGATTATATGAGTTTGAATGCTCTTCAAACATGATTTAGCTGAAGATTATTTATTTAACGCCAATGAAATGCAGGCATGTAACCAGCTAAGCCCACAACAAACATGTTGTTTCATATTTTGTTTTTGTTCAATTTTTTGAATGTTCTTAAAGACTGGTGCTTAAGCTGTATAAACGAAAAAAAAAACGGAAACATCACATCTTGGGCAAAAATTTTATTTTATCTTGGTGTTTTTCGAACCGACAAAATCACCGATTTTGTCAAATTTTTCTATAAACGATGCAGTTTCAATATTTCAATATACTTTCAATTAATTTTTGTAGACAAAGGATGTATAGAAACTGAATATGAAATTTTTGTGATAATAGCAAAATATTGTACACACTTGTATCAAGACGTGTTTTACCATTCATAGTGAATTCTTTAACTTTTATGTGTTTAGTTAAGCTTTCATCATAATTTTTCAGAAAGGCATCCACGGAAGATAACCTTATCCTTATTGAAATTTTCAAATTTATTGTGCAAAATTGTGAACTACATTTTTCAGCTCTTGACAAACTTTTTTGTTACCTGAAGGTCAATATAATATTTCCAAATAAAATTTATGCTTATGTAAATGGTATCCCTGCTGTGATTAAAAAAAAATGCGAAATCAGTTTATAAGCATTTGATATTCTCTGTTGTTTACTTTATGTTAAATCGTAATTGAAAAAAGGATATGTGAGAGGCACGCCTAGATCCTCGCTGTATATCAAAAAAGTATTTTATAAATATTAAAATCAATATTTTGCGACTTTAAAAAAATTTTTTTAATTCCCTGTTGCTTACTTTTGCTTAGATTATAATTTATCAAAAAAGGAGACATATATAAGGACCCGTATCCTTAAAATTTTTCCACAACTCGGTGCTTTTACCAACTTGATGACGTAAAAACTTTTTTTAATTTTCTTTGATATACTGTGCGACAAACCAATCAAAGGGCTTTATAATGAAAAATGTCCAAGATTTAGATGAGACATTTAAGTCTTACATAATCAGTGGACCAAACAATTTTCAAGTTTTATGTTGTCGTACATCTGTGCAAAATATGTGCATTTCCCGCCACGTAGACAACAATTTTTAAGTGTCCATTTTCATATAAATATTTTAAAATATAAAAATATAAAAAAAATTCACAAAAATAACATTTTCTAACAAATTCCAATTAGATTTAGAAAAAATTCTGTCAGGTATTTAAGCATTTGTTGGCGATAAATTCATGCCAGAGGCTGAATTGCTGGCAACTATTTAGTATAAATAAATATTTTCAAGAAAAACAAGTGCTTTTGCAGACAATATAAAACAATTAAACCAAATTATTCATTAGTTAAAATAAACTTAACCATTATGTAAATAATTAAAAGGAATTGGTTTAACTAAATCGTTCAGCAAAATGTACCACCGAAAAAAATTTTTTCTTTTCAAAAGCGAACAGAGTTTGTGTTACAACATTTACGCTTTTGTTTCATATTTAAAATGTCCACTTCATAGCCTCCGGCTAAATAAAGTTGTTCCAAGATTTTAGCAGTGGTATTTGTTACATTTTTAAAACAAAACATTTTTTTGTACTGAAAGTGATACAAAAAAAATTGCCAATTATGTATGTGTATGATATTCAACATTCTCTTCCAAATTTAAGATTGCAACAAGCAATAGGATTTTTTTTTTCAAATATATTTATGCCAAAATCTTATTCAAAAAAGCTTGCAAAGCGATAGCAATTCAATGCAAAAAGAAAGCAAGAGGGCTAAAACAAACTGCTAGTGGTTTTTTTTCGATAATGTTGAGATTAGATGTGATTTTCAATGGGTATGCAACCACTACTGCATTACAGAAGACAATTATTCTACTGCATCATAAATTGTACTTGCAACAAGGCAGTGAAGCAGGATAGGAAAGGGATACTGATAGAAAAATTTGTTTAGTACTTTATTTTATGAAGTTGTGAACAAATCTGCCTAGGGATATATACACCTACCATATATCCTTTTTAGTAAAATAATGATTTGAGCCACAAATATTAACAAAAATTTGTCCAAAGTTGATTCTAAATAATTTGCTTATGAACAATATATATTTTTTAAATTGCATTAAGGTTACGGGCATTAACAGGGAATAATTAAAACTTGTAAAAGGTTGAAAAATATTATTTTAAAATCTTAAATCAAATTTTTGCATTGCAGCAAAAATTTTGCAGCAAAGTTGTGGCGGGCACCCATATATCCTTTTATGAAAGATATCTATTTAAGATCAGCTAAGCAATAGAAATTTACAAAAATTTAACATAAGTCAATATATGTACATTTTTCAATTTGATTGTGTGCAATATTTTTTTAAATCGCAGCCAATATATGCATACCTGTCATATATCCTTTTTTTAAAATTATGAGTTGAGTTCAACTAAGCGGCAGAGAATAATACAAAGCTTATCCGAACTCGCAAAATATTGCTTAAGCTTTGTACACACGGTTGTCAGATCTTACAATATTGTAAGACCTGGCAACAGACTAACAATGTAGTGACAATGAAAAATTGTGTGTTCAGACGATTGTAAGAAAATCTTACAATTTCATTGTCAGTTAATTGTCTGACAATGAATTTATGTGCCAACAAAAATTGTCAGTTCACACGATTGTCAGATTATTGGATGACAAAAATTGCCAGATCTGTTGTTAGGCATTGTCAGAAAATTCAAAGCATATGTCAGAAAATATTATCTGAATTTATGTATACATAACAGAAAAAAAGTTAAATTATTAAAGTGTGATACATTATGGAAAAGAATATAGCAATTATGACAATTTTAAATGGATATTTGTTTGAAAGTAGTGAGGATGAAGATCCAATAGTAAAAAAAACGTCGCAAAGTTTGGGTAAAAGATTGGGTTCGTTACCGCCAGGAGGCGGGATTTTATTCCAAATTGCTCATCCAATTAAGAACTGACGAGCCGGATTTATATCACAACTTTCTACGAATGGATTCCGAGCAGTTTGATTATTTCCTTGGCTTAGTAACTCCACATATTAAAAGCGTACTTTTGTGTTTCCAAAAACAGCATTGGTTTAAAGTAGCGCCAAGCAATTTGAAAATTGTCATCAGTGCCCTGGCCTGATTTTTTTTACGAAGCTTTTCGAGATTGCAATTGAAAGAGGTACGCAGATTTGCCCATTTCGCTTTGCAATCATTTACACTAACAGATATGGTATCTGCCACTTCCTGCCACAAAACATCTTTGGGAAGTTTATATTCGGCGCAACCGGCGTCCCATAAACTTTGCCGTACCTCAACTTCCGAGATCAACTTTAGCTGATCTTCATGAGACCAAACGGTTTCAACTTTTTTACGATAGGATTTTTGTTTCGGCCTTGTTTTCTGGACTCCGTTTGTGGCTGAACTGAACATGGCAGTTCAATTGGCTGGAAACTTCTGACAATCATGTCTGTGCTATCATCAGAAGCCATATTCATTTTTATTTTTGGTATTTTATTTTTTTAGCTTTTTTAATTTTTATTTCTATAATTATTTCACAAATTTCACTTTTCACATATGCTTTTACAGCTTTGCCAATAGAAATATTTTTCTGACAATGGTGTTATTGTCAGGTGCATAAATTTTCTACATCTGCCAATAAAAAATTACCTTACAATGTCTGCCAATTATCTGACAATGCCTGCGATAGGTGTTCTCACGGTTGTCAGATGCCTGACAATATTGTCGTCTTACAATGGACTGACAATGGTTTTTCTGACAACGTTGTAAGTAAAAAATTGGCAGTTCACACGATTGTAATACATTTTCAGACAATTTTACTGGCAATGTTGTAAGATCTGCCAACCGTGTGTACGTAGCTTTAGAAGTGTTGTATAAAATTTTTCTGAAATCGCAGTAAGGATATGAGTGGCAACCATATATCCTTTTTTGAAAAACAAAGATTTGAGCTGAAATAAGCAATAAAGGATGACAAAAATTTGTCTAAAGTCGGTACGTATAAAGTTTATTTAATTCGTTTGTATCCAATATTTTGTGTGCAATATATCCTTTTTTTAATTATGAATTGAGTTACCCAAGCAACAGTGAATAAAAAAAAACTTATTGGAAGTAGCAAAATATTGCTAATAATTTGTGTACAAAATTCTTCTAAGATCCCAGCAGGGATGTTTATATCACCCATATATCCTTTATTAAGAAATTATGAGTTAAAGTAAATTAAGCAACAAAAAATAACAAAAAGTTTTCCACAAGTTACAAAATTTATGATGAGTGGTGATGTGGTGTAGTGGTGAAAGTGCTTGCCTACAAACCCAAGTACCCCAGGTTCGTTCCCTGGCTTTCATACCACCTTCAAAAAATCCATCCAAGAAGCCCGCTGACCTCACTTCCTCCTGGAAAAGAGGGTAACATCACGACAAAGGTGAGGCATATCAAAGATTAGCAAGGTTCCTCACCACTACACCAAATACACAGAGGGTGTTGTTTCTAGGCAATGACAGATGGCAGGCCCATTATCCTAGGACCTGCTTCAGCAGACCAAACATCTAATTAGCTGGAACAACAAGCGATTGACAAATCTGATACAAAGAAAAATGCAATCTTATGTGGGAGTACGCGAAAATAACTGCAGCAAATCGTGTAAGATGGAAATGCTTTGTGGAGGCCATATGCTCCAAAGAGGGGTAATGGAAAAAAACAAAATATATGATACAGATTTTGCACAGTATTTTTTTAATTTCATCAAGGGAATGGTATTCCATATACTCGTATACTTTTCTGAAAAGTTATGACTTCTGCTTAACTAAACATTAAAGAAATACAAAGACTTACTAAAAGTGGAGAAATATGGCTTAAAATTTTTTCCACATTTGATACATTCTTTTTTACAAATCGAAATTAAACATATACTGAAATAATTAAATTAAAACGTTTGTTTTTATCTCGACAAGGATATGAGCCCTTCCATGTAATCCTTTGTGAAAATCAGAATCCACTAAAATGGATTCTCTAACGTCTCTAGATAATTTTTGAAACAACTTTTAGTGATTTTGGAACAATTTTATTATAATTGATTTTAAAAAATTTAAAAAAAAATGTGAATCATTTAGGGATTTAATTTAATGGATTTCTAATAATATTTCTGAGAGAGACTCAAAAAAATTATAGCTTAATAATATAATATCCACTAAATTTATTATACTTAGCAGAGATATAAAAGAATGACTTTTTAATTCGCCATAAATGACAAAAATTTAAATACAAACTTTTTTCTAGAAAAGGAATCGAATTGAAATATGAACACATTCTCAAAGAATTGATGATCCTTGAATGCATTAATTTTGTAAAAAAAAATTAATTAAATTAAAATTTTAAGAAACGTATGATAAATTTGAAATATTTAAATCATTAATAAAAAAAGAAAATTGCGAATTGAATTAACATACATATAAATTAATCTACTTTTGGGGAAAAAAACTAAATTTCAATATTAAAAATTTGCTTTTTTTTGTTTCTCATACAAATTCGAAAAACTTCGATAGAAAAACCAACGCCATAATTTCTGTACGTTTGTTCAGTGAAAAAATTATATATTAGATATAGAAGTAGAAAAAATTGTTGGTGTACAAGGGATTAATTCAAACTTAAAATCAATTCCTAATTTTTTGTAATGGTTCCAAAAAAATATATTCAAATTTTAATTCAATTGATTTTCTTCATAATATGAATGCATTCAAGGGCAGTTAATTTACTATGGATGGATTTTCATTTTAATTCAATTCCTTTTTTTGGGACAAAAGGAATGCATTCAGAACATTTCAATTATTTGCTAAAATGATTCCATGTTTTATTCGAAAATGTAACATTCATTTACAAATCTGATGCTCAGTTGTTCTTAAAAAGATATGTTTTTCAAATATTTTTTTCTAAGACAAAAAATCACATTCTTTCGATCTTAACGATCTGGCAAATTAAATTTATAATAAAAATGGTTTAGCCCAAACCACTTTTTTTATAAACACCAAATAAAATTTCCTTAATTGTTTTTGGTCTATGAATCAAGGCACTGTACTGCGTCGCTTCCAAGATTTACTTGGAAATACAACGATTTTTTTAACTTTATGGATTCAAATAAATACACACCAGCTTCCACATCGATGTTCAAAAGTGGCTTCACTTAAACGTCAAATCTTGTGCTCGTAATTTTACTACGAAATAATTTATTCACAAAAAAGTGCACCTGCCATGATCTCTTGATCACATTTATTGAATGCAAAGACTGCAAGTCAAAGGAAAAATTAATAAAATAATTATTTTATTTTGAGCTAAAAAATTTTAATGGATCTTAAACATGTTTGCCTCCTCACGGGATTGACGGCGAGTTTTTGTTAATCTCAAACTGATTGATTGCTTTAATGACTCAGCGTTTTTATTTTTTTAATGAGATTTGCAGACACACACACACATTTACGATCATGCATTGATCATGATTCATTTCTTTTTATTTTTGTTTCATTTTGCATTTATCAAATTTATCTTAAACAATTTTTTTGTTACTTAAAATAAAAATCCCATATTGATCGTGTGTAGGTTGGCGATATATGTTTACGTTGAATTATAGATTATCTCGCATTACAAGAGATTTTATTTTTGACCATTTTGGCTTTATCTCTTTCTTGCTGGTAACGAAAGTAGAGCATTTCTAATCATTTAAATGTATACAGAAATATTTAGAAAGTAAAAGTAATTTGATTATTATGTATTGAAGTCAGTTTGCTTGAACGTTTGAAGCATATGTGTGGATTTTTTTTTCGCGTAAAGCACAAGGCCGGTTGTTCGTTGCAAGTTTTTTTTAACCCTTTAGCTTAAAATTAATTGTTTCCTATATTTGCCAGAGATTAGAAGATTATACATATCAGAAATTTAAAAGTTTTGCTTCCGTAACATTTTAACATATTTTATTCAAGAGTCAAAAATACAATTATTGGTGCAAATACATGTAATGAGACCAACATTAATGCAGATAAGGGGAAAGATATTGACATATTAGTAAATAGACAAGGGCATTAACATATAATTGATTTATATTAAGCATTTTTTCATGAAATTATCTTTTTGCCAATATGCAAAGGTGAATGAAAACAGTTGGGATTAAAAATGCTGCAAGAAATGGTATAAAATTCCATTAGCTGCCAGACTTGATATCCCATTTGCTTCAATATTTCTCTTGTTAGCGTATAAAAAAGTTGCATGCAACAAATTACCCAATAAAATGCACAATTCAAATGCAGTAATATATGAATCTTTATATTAGTTGACATAAATATTTATAAAGATGCATTAATATAGCCGCATTAAAGCAAACGCTGCTGTGGCATTAACATTAACACACACTATTACGTCGGCGTAACAACTGAAGTCGATATAGACCCAAGCACAAATTTTTCGTGAATTCTAATGTTGGAATTCCAGTGTGACTCCAAGCTTGAATTACATTTGAAATCCATCCTATTTCTAGTCTGTTTGAAATTTGTTAAAAAACAACAAATTTGTTTGAAGCATATATTATCAAGGGCGTAGCCAGGATATGAAATAGGGTTGTGCCACGAAAATTATGATTTTTTATGATTATGATTTTTTATGATTATTACAATTTCGATCTATTTGAGGAGTAATCTGCGTGGATCTTCTGAAAATTTTGATAGAATTTTTTCCAAAAATTCATCCTTCTTCTCGGTTACCAATCTTCGGTGGACGCTTAGCATACATGGTACTGCAATATATAATATACTTATTTTTTGATAATAAGTAAAATTGCATATTATTTTTTAAACGAGCTTCAGTCACTGTGTAGCGCAACCATGTTTTTACTCGCCTTAAAGTGCTAAATGACCGCTCAACAGTTGCATTAGTGCATGGCTATGGCAATGAAATCAATAACGCCTTCATTATATTTGGATAAAATAATCCAGCGTCTTTCAAAATACTCGCCAGCTCTAAGTCGGCTAATTCGTCTTTACCCATTTTTTTTTGTTGCCAGGAATTATACCAAAGCTCAATTTCTCCTTCCAAATCATCCAACTCATAAAAATGCTCAAACGTTTTTGTGGCATCTTTAAGCTCTTCCACCTTCAAAGAAAGCATGTTTGACGGGTGCAAACAATGAATTGCAAATGCTGGCCTATTCCCTTCATTAAATCTTCTGTCCAGTGATGAAATTAAAGAATCTATATAAGAAATGTATATAGATCGCTTCCAGTATTCAGCAGGTGATGAAAATGGGGGATTTGAACGGTACGTTTGACGAGAGACTATCCTTGGAACAGACATCTCTAATCCTAAATTGGCTGTGTTTTCTTGAATAGAAAAAGGCAATACGTCCACAATACCCTGTGCATTTTTTAATAATTTTATATTGTATGCATCAGGTCTTGTTGAACCTTCGTAGTGAACAGACGTGTTAGCGGAGTTTTTTTTTTTTCTCATACTAAGCAAACAAAAATACAAACAAAAAAAAAAAAAAATATTCGTAATAAGTACTGATTCGTAATAAGTACAGTTTTTGTTAAATTTGCTTTACTTGCATTAATAATATTTTTCGTATAAACTGAAACAACAAAAAAACAAAAAACACAAACAAAGTGACTGAGGAATACTCTGCATGAGTACCTCAAAAACAAAAAATTGTGAAGTGAGTTCTAACGGCAGAAATGCCTATTTTACTGTGAGTTCTGAAGCTCTTAATGCAAACAATAAAAAGAAAAAATTGGATGACAGTCTTTTTCTAACGGCAAAGCCAATTTTACGTGAGCGATCAAATTTGCTTACTCCGATGCCAAGTAGTGATTCGGTAATATTACCATTGCCTAGTTCATCGTTATTTAAGTCAGCGCCATTATCCGCTCTGGGCTCGTGTTCATCACTTAACCCAGTTATCACAATGGACGATAATATTCAAAAACCTAAAGTGCCTGTCGGAATGGACAGATATGTAACGGTAGTAAAGCGCGGGCGAAGCCCAAATTCATCCAAAATCTCATCTGTTCCGAAAATATCCAGAGACAACGACGCCGCCTCAGCTAATCGTCAAAACCGGTTTAAAATATTACAAGATGACAGCGATAAACCCGAAGAATCTTCGAAAAAAACTTCAAAACCACCACCAATCTATCTGAGACAAAAAAACTCGAACACACTTATTAAAAAACTAATCTCGGCCATTGGTGAAAAGTCATTTCACATTATTCCAATAAAACGTGGTAACATTGATGAAACAAAAGTTCAAATATATGATGAAAAAGACTTCCGCAAAATGGTTAACGAATTCGAAAAAAATAAAACAAGTTTCTACACATTCCAGCTTAAGAGTGCTAAAGGCCTACAGATCGTATTGAAAGGCATAGATTCTTATGTAGTTCCTGAGGAAATTAAAGATGCTCTCACCCTCCAGGGATTTAAGGTAAAGAATGTCTCTAACATAATAAACAGGGAGAAGATCCCCCAACCCTTATTTCGCGTTGAATTGGAGCCGAATGATATAAAATTGAAGAAAAATGAGACCCATCCAATTTATAATTTAAAATATCTGTTATACCGGAAAATTACAGTCGAAGAACCACACAAGCGCTCAGGACCCGTACAGTGCCATAATTGTCAAGAATATGGCCATACGAAAACTTATTGCAAATTACCGTCTGTTTGTGTTGTGTGCGGTGAATTACACAACACTGCTATTTGCAATAAGTCGAAGGACCAGAAGGAAAAAAAGTGCAGTAATTGTGGAGGTAGTCACACTGCTAACTACAGAGGATGTCCTGTATTCTCTTTTGTGAAACAAGCTATGACCCAAAAGCCTAAAGTAACTCCAGCTCAAGCAGGAAATACGTACTCCGCTACTCATCCCCTAATGGCCCAACCAATCACTTCACATGTATCGTATGCTGACGCTGTGAAGATCAACTCTATTCCCGTTCAAAAAGTGTCACCACCAAACAATACAACAAACGCAAATGCAAGCTTTAATTTCAATCGCCTTGAAGCTACTATTGATAATCTGGTGCAAACTATAAGCAACTTTACGACAAATATGACTAGCATGATGCAAGAAATGCTGCGAATGCAGAACACTCTGCTTCTAGCATTAGTTAACAAGCCATGAACACGTTAAAGTTATATTTCTGGAACGCTAACGGCATTCGCCAACATAGAAACGAACTAGAGCACTTCCTCACGGTGAAGAATATTGATGTAATGTTGGTATCTGAGACTCATTTGACTTCGAGAAGCCTTTTTAAAATGAGTGGCTACACCTTATATGATACAAAGGACCCGAGAGGAAGAGCATGTGGAGGATCAGCAATTCTAATAAAGTCAAGACTCAAGCACTATATTCTTGAGAACACTTGTGAAGACCATCTACAAGCAACAAATATTTGCATCGAAAATTTTTGTTCAAATCTTGTGCTTTCATCAGTTTACTCCCCTCCCAGATTTTCAATCAGTGAAGATCAATACGAGGATTTTTACAAAACTCTTGGCCCTTGTTTCGTAGCAGCTGGAGACTACAATGCAAAGCATACGTTCTGGGGGTCGCGTCTTATTACTCCCAGAGGTCGAGCATTGTTCAACACAATTTCAAAAATGGATTTGGATGTCATTTCTAGTGGGGAGCCCACTTACTGGCCTACTGACATACAAAAAATTCCGGATGTTATAGATTTTGGGGTCATGAAAAATATCCCTAGGGATTTAATTCATGTTGAAGCTTCACATGATCTCTCCTCCGATCACTCTCCCACGATCGTTATAATTTGTAGCCCACTAAGAAGTGACTTACCTGACCCATATGTGAAGATGATACATCGTGTTAACTGGCTGGGGTTCAAAAAATATCTCAGTAGTCATTGTACGGAAAACATCAGGCTTAGAACTCCCGATGATATTGAACTTAACATTGCCAATCTTACCGAGAATATTAAACAGGCTGCTAAACATGCCACTACCTCCCATCCGCAGACTGGGTTTAATAGAATTTATTCTGCGGACATTGAACGTCTCGTATGTGAAAAAAGAAGAGCTAGAAGGGAATGGCAACAGCACAGATCGCCCCAACATAAAATCAGACTTAGAGAATGCACTAAACGACTCCAAGAGTTGCTTTCAGCTGAAAAATCTGCTTCTCTTAAGAACTACCTGGAAGGTCTCGATGTCACTGCAGCATCTAATTACTCCTTGTGGCGCGCTGCTAAAAAGCTTAAAACACCCGTTGAGTCTAAACCACCCCTGCGCACTTCTACCGGAGGTTGGGCAAGAACTAATACTGAAAAAGGTAACATATTAGCTGGTCATTTAAAAGACGTATTTACCCCAAACACATGTACTGGTGCTGTTGATTTGCCGAGCGTAGTTGCTCTACCCCCTCGACCTATAAAGTTTAAGATGCTGGATGTACAAAAACTAATTGCTGAAACCAATCCAAAGAAGGCCCCGGGTATTGATGGAATTAGTAACAAGATGCTGATGCAGTTGCCTCGTATTGCTATTAGAATCCTGTTATTTATTTTTAATGGCATTTTACGACTGGAGTATTATCCACACAGCTGGAAACTTGCCATGGTCAAAATGATTCCAAAGGCGGGCAAAGATCTTACCAAGGCTGAGTCTTATAGGCCAATAAGTTTACTGTCAACAATTTCAAAGCTCTTCGAAAAGCTGCTCATGACAAAATTGTCCCCAATTCTAACTGATAATGGGTGCATACCGGACCATCAATTTGGTTTTAGAAGTCAGCATAGCACCATTGAACAAACTCATAGATTGGTCCATTTCATAAGAAGAGCATTTGAAGAAAAAAAGTATTGTTCTTCCCTCTTTATTGATGTCTCTCAGGCATTTGATAAAGTGTGGCATGAAGGCCTAATTCTAAAATTGAAGACATATCTACCAATAAATATTGTAAATCTTTTGGAAAGTTACATTATTGCCCGGAAGTTCACTGTCGTGGAAGGAGACTTCATGAGTGTGCCCGAAACCATTTCATCTGGGGTGCCTCAGGGGAGTATACTGGGGCCAGTTTTGTATTTGATTTATACCTGTGATATGCCTTTGAGCAGTAATATCCTCACCTCTACATTTGCCGATGATACAGCCTGCCTTAGTATGCATGAAAACCCTCACGAGGCATCCCGATATCTTCAGCAACATATTAACCTGATGGAATTGTGGTTGAACTTATGGAGAATAAAAGTAAATGAACAAAAGTGTGTTCATGTTACATTTACCCTACGAAGAGATACTTGTTCCCCCATTCAAATCAACAATCAAGTTGTTCCTCAACATTCACATGTGAAATATCTTGGTATTCACCTCGACCGACGGCTTACATGGAAACACCACATTGACTCTAAGCTGACACAAATGAAGCTTAAATTAACCCAGATACATTGGCTGATTGGTAGAAATTCTACCCTCAGTCTAGATTGTAAACTTTTAATATACAAGTCGCTTTTGAAGCCGATATGGTGTTACGGAATTCAGCTATGGGGCACTGCTTCAGCTTCCAATGTAGAGAGAATCCAACGAATGCAAAACAAAATATTAAGGTTAATAACTACGGCTCCATGGTACTTGAAAAATTCTATTTTACATCGTGATTTAAATATGCCACTTGTGACCGCTGAAATTGCAAAATATGCTGGAGAATATTTAACAAAACTCGAGTTCCATCCTAATCCCCTTGCTCGTAACATCTTGAACTTTCCTGGACACATCCGCTTAAAAAAGAGGGACACTACGGCATTAATACGCAACTCTCCAGATGAAATTCTTTGAAAATATTTTTTGTGCGTAACATGAATTTTATGTATTATTAATTATTATCACTAAGTTTATGTCCGACACTGGTTGGACACTTATTGTTAGTTAATTATTTGAACACTTATTGTTAGTTCAATTATTTGAAGATACAATAAACATATATTAGCGTGAAAAAAAAAAAAAAAAAAAAAAATATTGTATGCATGTAAAAAAATTTGTTATAGAATTAGGTGGGTGCCACGCCCCTCTATGCCCATACCTAGCTACGCCCATGTATATTATTTATTCGGTTCAACTTCAATCACACTGTTATTCAAGGCTGGAATTACACTGTAAAGGTATTGTTTTGTTCGACTGTAATTCAGTGGTTAATTTTGCTGGATTCGCTTATTGAATTCAACTGTGTTTCAACACTGGAAATTGTAAATTGTGACTGAATTTCAAATGTAATTCTACTTGAATTCCAGCCAAAATATTTATGGGGATGTAGGAATATAAATATTGTAACTAAAGTGTGGACATTGAAGCATACAAAACAGTCGACACTAACATAAGTACGTATTTGAAAATAGATATATAAGTATATTGACAAGGACATTCACAGATTATAAGTGTTGAATAATATAGAAATCGACATAAAACAACAACAAAAATATTGACAGGCGCATGAGCATAATAGAGAAGAATCTAATTATTAACATAGACGTTGATATAAATGGCGATTTTTCTTTTTGGCGCCAGTTTTTGGCAGGTCAGCTGTTTACATGCAACATGTTACATTTTAAACATGTTCAGTTTGCTCTATAATTTAACGATGAATCGACTTACAAACGAATTATTATTGATTTTTTTTATCAAAATTCATGTTCTGTCAAGAAAGTGCATCATTTACTTTTTTTTATCGGAAAATTATTTTCCTCGGCGAAGATAATTTCTGGTTAAATGGATACGTGAACAAGCAAAATTCCCGTATTTGGTGTGAAGATAGCCACAAGCATTGCAAGAACTGCCAATGCATCCAAAAAAATGCACTGTTTGGTGTGGATTATGGGCCGGTGGTAGCATTTGACCGTACTTTTTCAAGGAGGTCTATTTTTGCCCAAAATAGAAGAACTGGACTTGGCTGAGGTGTGGTTTCAATAATACGGAGCCTTATGCCACATAGGACGTGAAACAATGTCCCAATTGAAAGTAGAGTTCGATGAAAAGTTTATTTCACGTTTGGGGCAGGTCAAATGGCAGCCTAAGACCATTTTTGTAAGCCTATATTAAAGCTCATGTCTATAGAGATAATCCCGTAACGGTTGACACACAAGAAGCCCATATTGAAAAATTTATTCGTGAGATAAAGGCCGATATGTTGAAGTGAGTGTGCCACAATTGGACCCAGCGTGTATGTAGCAGCGGTGAACATTTACATGAAATCGTCTTTAAATATTGAATTATATAGATCAAATAAAGATTTCTTTAAATGTTATGTGTTTTTTATATCAAATCCGAAAGCTGTTACAAAATCACCCGCTAGCAAGTATCACGGACATTAACATAAGAATCGACAAACGGATTGACATAGATATTGACATTATTACTGAGACACAAATGAATACAAACATACGCAGTACAAGTGACATTAAGATTAATATAGACAATTGCATAGACATTATCGATGTAGACACTAACATTGAAATAATCAGTGTCATAGACATTGACATAGATATTGACATTTACTTAGATATTAAAAGCATATAAATAAATAGCCATAGACCTTTACATCGATATAGTAATAGACATTCATATGTCCATTGACGCAGGCATAACAAGTGACATCAATATTGATATAAGCATTTATGTGGAGAATGACAAATTAATTGGTAGCGACTTTAAAATTGGTGTCTCTAAAAGTCCAACGCAGCCAAACTAAAATCAAAAATGATTGAAACCCAATGCACCAACTTGGGAAAAAAAGAATTCGCTTAGCATCTGTTTGTAACGCTGCGATGGTGCCAGTAATGCTCACGGTAGTGCGGCAACTTCTTGTTAAATCGGTAGTGGACCTAGTTTGCACGAGACCCTCGGCCAAACGCTTAACTGTTCGAGTACATTGAATACGATGCTGAAGAAAACGACGAGGAATTTCACGCTGCGTTAAAACAACAGACTCACAATTTGTCAAATATGTAGTAACAACAATTCCTCGTTCTTGAGGTGTGTATGGCTCTCTATATACACATATATATTCGAATATATATATATATATATATATATATATATATATATATATATATATATATATATATATATATATATATATATATATATATATATATATATATATATATATATATATATATATATATATATATATATATATATTAAAAATATCAAAATGTTTGACGTTTGGCGCCATCTTTAAAAATTGCAGCCAATTAATGGCTGCTCTACATTTAAATTGAAATTACTGAACTTGAAATTCCACAGCATCCTATTTGCAAATAATTTTTTTTATATCAATACAATAAAAATTTCAAGTGGAACACAAAAGAAATTATCGACAAAGAAAATTACATACATTTTGAAACAGACTATAAAATATCGCTTGGAACTGACATTAATAACGAAATCGATTGAGATATTGCTACAATGAAATTATTACCATATATAAATAGATATAAATAAATGGACACATTGATATCGTTGTGTTTTTAGCCACCGATTGGGTATGTGGACATTAGTGGCAAGTTTTTATGGATTTATGGTGTTGCAAACCTATTTATACGTATTTATTAATCAAATCAGTTAACGCGAATCATTATATAATGTTTATATATGCATTATCTGACAAAAACAAACACAACAAGAAAAGTTTATGATCATTAAAAAGCCATAATTGAAATATTTAAGGCTGCCTTTTGAGAAGGTGCCTACAAAACGAATTCTATTGTGACCGAATAAAAATTATTAGCTTTCATTTTTGAAATATGTATGAATATATATGAATACGTTGCGTTAATGTATAACAGTAAAATTGAATTAGTGCTTTCCATTCAAAGTAATCAATTGATTATATGTTTCTGAATATACTATTCACAAATTAGTTTAACATTTGCTTTGTTCATAGTTCATTATTTGTTTCCTTTTTTCTATCGGGTCCATTAAGTTTGAGAGCTGGTAGATCATTTATACCGTTTAGAGTTTTTGTAAAAAAAAATTAAGTAGTTTTACTTGCGTATTTAAAACTGTTGGGTAAATTTTAATTTTGTGTTTTCAAGTTTTCTTCCATAATTTTTTCCATTTATTAATGTTTGATGTGTGGCCTTTTGGTGTGATGTGCATGCGATCTATATAATATTTGGTCAAAGATTGGTTTTCAGATCAAAAGAATGAATAATTGCCTTTTTATTCGCATATTTGAAATATCTAATACCGAAGCTTTATAATAATTACTTAATAAATAGAGATAATAAGTAAATATTATATGGTAATTCATAATAATAATGAAAAGAAACTTAAAGGAAATTTCTAGTGAGTATTAGAAGAAAAAATTAAAAATAGGATATGCAAATGCCTTAATTGCTTTTATTTGCTTTGAGGATTTTAAGTATTTTTAATTGAGTTGACTGAAAGTTTTTATATATAATCAAACGTAATCAGATCTCGTAAAGAAAAGACTTTTAGAAATTGATATGGGACTTGATTCCCTAAAAAATTAAACTAATTTAGTTTTCAAACAGAACATATATAGAGCGAATAAGCGAAAATGTTATAACTCTCCATAATATGACTCTAAAAATGTGTATGTGAAAAAAATTTCGAAATTGTTAACCCTAGACACAAACAAGTGTTCTGTTAAACATGAAAAATCTAGGAGTACTTATTTCAAGTGGAATTACATTTACATTGTTCGATCCAGTGGACAAAAAATATACCAAGCATGCTGCCTCTTCGATATATTTTTTTCCAGATGAACACCTCATGGAAACGCAAGAAATTTAAATTTTTCACATACCAAAATGTTGGAATTTTTCAAAATATTATTAAGGATTCCAGGGAAATGGAAAGAAATGGGCGGATAAAATTTGATGTTAATCAAATAATCCTCAGTGGTCAGAATATCCAACAGTGCAATTTTTTTTACTAAAAATTCAGTTTAGCTGATATTTCAAATTTTGGAATTGCTCTAGAACATGAATACCAGGAATATAAAAAAAATGGGCGTATTGTTTTATATTCTTGGTGGTGGCATGGTGTAGTGGTTAAAGTGTTTGCCTACAAAACCAAGTACCCAAGGTTCGTTTCCATGATTTTTCGAGTATTAAAATTAAACGGCTTCAACCTTCGCCAAAAAAAATCCATCCAAGAAGCCGCCTGACCTCCCGTCTCGCTGGAAAAGATGAAGGCATCACGGCAAAGGTCGGGCAGCCACCACTCTATGGGAAAAAGTGGGAATTAAAGATTAGCAAGGTTCCACACCACTATACCAAAATAAAAAGAGGGCGTTGTTTCTAGGCAACGACAGATGGCAGCCCCATTATCCTAGGACTTCCTACAGTGGACCAATCATCTACTTATTTGGAACAACAACCGATTGGCGAAATTGATGCAATGAAAAATGGAAATGCGAAAACAACTCCAACAACTCGTGTAAGATGGAGATGTTTTGTGGAAGCCAATGCTCCCAAGAGGCATAATGGAGAAAAACAATTTGGATATTCTCACTACTCAGGATCATGGAAAAGTACTAAATCTTTATATTACATAAATTTTTATCTGCTTTTTTTAAATTATGCTGGAATTTATCTTCACACACATTCTCATAAGTTGTTAAATTAGTCAAACCATTGAAAGGGATTACAATGTCGCAATAAAAGTCGAGTTGTAAATACTGTTAAATTCACACATTGAAAGAGACATTGACGTAGACTATTGGATTATTTGACAAAAATATTGACCTGCGGATTGACATTGACATCGATATACGAGAGCTGCTGAATAAGTCCATGCCTTTTTTAATTTTCTGGCCCTTTATTGAAAAGGCGACACTACTCTCGTCAAGGAACATCTGTCAGTTGACTCTTTTCAAAATTTGAACATTTAGTTTGTGTTTGACAGCCACTAATAGTAGACCACCGCGTGATTTGAGGAGAAAATTGAAAGAAGTGAACTTTGTGAGCTCATTAAAAGCACTATTTTTAATAATCTTGATAAATACTCGTACTATGGAAATTTTGCACCAATAATTTCAAGCAGTTTACTGAATTTCGTTTTGGCTGCACAAGCACAGAAGATGCTCTGTACACCAGAATTAATTGAAAAAATTCATGCTATGGCGTTATCCGATAAGAGATTGAAAGAGCGGGAGATTGTGGAAGCCAAAGACATATCATTTGCTTATTTGCTTATTTGGTTTTAATTTTCTATGATAACTTGGTTGTGAGAAAGCTTTTCACAAGAAGGCATCCGCTTTTGTTCAAAACGGACCACAAATGCAATCATATGACAACTTCGCGGAAGCCTTTGACGTTGTTCAACTATAATATGGATGAGTTTTTGCATTGTTTTTTAACCGTAGACGAAACGTGGTGACACCCCAACACACCAGAGACCAAACTGCGGTCAAAACAGTAGATTCCTCGGTACGCCAAAGAATGACATTTCTGGGATTCACGTACTATAATCCATATTTACTACTTTAGAATGGGTGGAACAATCAATTGCGAGTAATATATGGGATTGATTTAAGGGAGTAAAATTCTATAAATCAGACAACGAATTGCTCCCTTATCCTCTCTATTCTACGGATTTATTTATTTATTTTTTATCAAACTTGAATGAATAGATCGGTGGGAAGATGTTTGATTTTAACAATGAAATCACCTCAACAGCAAACTTTTATTTGGATGACCTCGACAAATCTTATTTCTCTGGAAGGGATAAAAAAAACGAAGAAACGTTGCACAAAATGTATAGAGTTTAATATATACAATGTTGAAAAATATAATGATAAAAGTAAATGATAAAATCTGTTATTCCAAAAATTCAAGGCCTTATTAATCTGCCCTCGTAGATGCCGACATAAGTATAACTAAATATATTTTTGTATATCTGACATTAGCAGCATGTTTCAATATCTCTAACGTTTTCGCTTGCAAATATTCTAATGGTCCCAATAAAGACGACAACTCGAACAAACATTTCTATATGAATTTGAGCGCCACTAAGACATCTTTCTGTCATATATACGAACGTCTGTGTAAGAATTCGTTAAGGTCGTACTAACATGATATAAATATTAACAAATAAAAAAAGGTCGAAATGGAAGAATAATTATAATTGAATAACAAGGAGATACGAGTATATCCTTTCAGGCTAAAAAGTCAACGTTAAATCAGTTGCAACCAACTGTGGCCTATGTTGAAGACAGCATTGAGTTTGCAAAAGGATTCATTTCATTTAATGCAACAACAAAAATTTTGCGGGTAAATAAAAAAATTTAATTAACTGGTATTTTTCCAATGATGCAGTATTATTTACGTTCAACTTTATTTTGAAATGAACTAGAATTATCTCAAATTTTATCGGTTTACTTTTGAAAAAAAAAATTGTTTTTGTAAAGAGTTTTAGAAAAAATATATGTACATCATAATGATGGGAATACAGAAAATAATTTAACAAAAATTACACATATTTTATAACGATTGATGCAATAGATGGTTGCACATGGGAAGGGTTCGCTATTTTTATTCAAAAATCAGCTGTTTGTTCGTGATGTCATATAAATCTAAAAATTACCTTTCGAGTATTTCGTTTTGTGCAAAATTTTGAATTGTGTAGGCGAATTTAATGAATAAATTATTGAAAAATTATTTGTTGGAAAAATATTAATATACGAGTACTTGAAAAATGATGTGTTCTGTGGTCAACTATTATAACAATGAGGGATGGGTAGTCTCCACATGCTGATTTTTAAGCTTTCCATGAGATACTGCCACTATGAAGCAATAGATACGTTTCCGTGGGCGTCAATAAAAATGTAAACTTCTGAAATATGCATGTGTAACTTCATAGGAAAAGACTTTGAAAATAATTTGGAATTTCAAATAGGTTAAAAAGTGATTTTGCATCAGTATTTTGCAAGAAAATACTATTAAAACGCGCTGTCGTGCCATCATAAACAAAGCATATCGGCTTGAGAAGTTAACCTTTTCGGAGAACGAGCAGAAAGGGTTGAAGGTCGAGAAAAAAGTTAAAAATTTGAAACGGGGAATTATTTAATATTAAATATATGTTCCAGTTTTTTGACCGTTTTATTTTAATTAAACAATTGTAGCAAATTATTAAGCAATGGAATAAAAAACACGACCGTTTCGTTTCAATTCATTTACTGGAGTGAGTGTATAAAAAAGATATCAATAAAGAATAAGAATAAGAATATCACAATATAAGTATGTGTGTACAGAGTTGATATATGAAGTATAAAGAACGTAACTTAGCTATGTGTTGGAATTGACAGTTCATATGGTACAACAAACTCTACCTCAATTCAAACACACAAAAAAATCTAATAAGATTATTTTAATCGAAATTCATTTTTAATAGATTGCAGCAAATGCCATGCTTTTCTCTTTCCAAAGGTTTAGTAAGTATATCAGCAGCATTTTCCGAAGAGGCCACGTAACTTACGGCTATTTCCTTCTTCAAACACTTATCCCGTATGTAGTGGAACCGTATATCAATATGTTTGCTACGTTTATGGACCATTGGGTTATTTACCAGAAATTGTGCACTTTGATTGTCGCACCATATGGTTGTTGGCTCAGATACCAGATAAGTGAAACCCAATTCCTGTAGTAAGCTACGATGAAAGGAAACTTCTTTCGCACCTTGACACATGGCAATGTACTCCGCTTCCATCGAACTGAGCGCCACGACATTCTGCTTCTGGGACTCCCAAGCAACAGGACCACCACTCAAAAATAACACAGAGCCACTGTAGGATCTACGGTCCGTATTGTCTGAACCCCAGTCGGCATCTGAAAAACATACCAAAGTTTCTTTATGTGGACAAAATTTAATTATACCTCTTGGACAGCCTTTTAGGTATCTCAAAACATGCTTCGCTGCCAAAAAGTGATCTTTGTGTGCATGGGTGTTGAACTGCGACAATCTCGCGATGACATGTGCAATGTCCGGTCTTGAGATGACGGACAGATACATTAATTCTCCAATAAGTGATTGATATTCTTCACAAATTGGTTCAGTACAGTCGCCCACACATTTACTGAGTACAGTTCCGCCAGCCATAGGTGTAGATGCTGCCTTACAATTCGACATGTTCCATTTTTCTAACAGATTTTTGACGTATGTTGATTGATGAATGGAAATCGCACCACAATCGCTCTCCCTTTCGATTTGCATTCCCAAATAGAATGATGCAGGTCCGCGATCCACAGCTTCTACATGTTGCTTTAGTTTTTCAATTATGGCATTCATTATATTTTTTGATGAGCACGCCAGGAGCATGTCATCAACGTAGAGTCCGATTAAACTAATTTCCTTTTTGGATCGCCTTACGTAGACACAGCTATCAGTTTTACATCGTATAAAACCAATGTTCAGCAATATTTCTGTCACCTTTTTGTTCCATTCTCTACCTGCTTGTTTAAGCCCGTAGAGTGATTTTTTAAGTTTGCATACTTTCCCGCTGTTTATTTTGTCCTCAAACATTGGCGGCTGCTTCATGTATACTTCATCTTGTAGCTCACCGTTCAAGTATGCTGCTGTTATATCTATATGATTTACAAACAATTTGTGTTTGGCTGCCAACGCTAGTAGTAGACGTATGGTAGAATGTCTGACAACCGGTGCAAAAGTTTCTGAATAATCGACATTAAACTTTTGTGCGCAACCAAGAGCGACAAGTCTTGCTTTATAACGCTCGATGGTTCCGTAAGAGTTACGTTTGACAGCGAAAACCCACTTACAGCCAATAATATTTTTATTTAGTGGTCTATCAACTAGATCCCAAGTACCATTTTTGATCAACGCATTGTATTCAGCTTCCATAGCATTCTGCCAGTACTCAGCTTCTTCCGAGTTTAATGCTTCTTTTAATGTCTTTGGATTTTCACTAACAGCATTCAACATCTCAGTTTTACGAAAACCCTGTTTATTTTCGTTTGTTTTTGCAACAATTTTTCGACCACGTAATTGTTTCTCAAGCAGCTGCTCGGAATCGCTATGTACGTACTTTTGTTTCACATCACTTTGAAGGTCGCTTCCATCGTCCTTGGGAAAGAATTCGTCTTCTTGCAGTTCTTCCTCGTTATTTTCTCCATATGTCAATTTTGGTTGCATCTCGACGGGTACTGCCACTTCAAAGAAGGAACCTTTATCTTCATCACTTTGTGTTCTGGTAACAGTTTGATTCATAATATCTTCAAAGAAAACTACATCTCTCGCAATCGAGATTTTCCTTGTTTCCGTGTTATACAAGCGATATCCTTTTGTAAATTCTGCGTATCCAACAAACGTATGTTGCACCCCCTTTGGAACAAATTTGCTATACCTCGGCCCTTTCTGGAGAACAATAGCCTTACAGCCAAAAGTGCGCCAATGTGCCACAGATGGTTTTCTGCCAACCCATTTTTCAAATGGAGTAACGCAATTTAACATCTTTGTGGGAGAACGGTTTCTAATATAAGCTGCCGTATTCACAGCTTCAGACCATAGACTCTGAGGCAGATCGGACTCATGCAATAAACATCGTGCCATTTCCACTAATGTTCTATTAGCACGTTCCGCAACACCATTTTGCTGCGGAGAGTAGCTTACTGTGGTTTGATGCATTATGCCATTTTCATTTAAAAATTTCTTAAAAGTTGTATTTACATATTCACGGCCATTGTCACTGCGGATCGCTTTTATTTTTTCTCCTGTTTGTTTTTCCACATACGTCTTGTAGTTTTTAAAAGCATCGAATGCGTCTGACTTTTTTCGCAAAAATTTTATTGTTGTATATCTCGAAAAATCGTCTATGAAAGTTATGAAGTAGACACTTCCGCCCTGTGAGGTTATCTTCATCGGTCCACAAATGTCCGTATGAATTAGCTCAAGTAGTTTTTTCGACGAAATACCCGAATTTTCGTGATATGGTATACTATTTATCTTACATATTGCACATGTAGTGCACTTAAAGTCCATTGCCGTATTAATTTTCAGACCATGCACCATTTCTGTTTTTGACAATTTATGTAAATCTTTGTTGTTTAAATGTCCGAATCTTTTATGCCAAGAAATAAAGTTTTTATCAGCCTTAGCAACTGCATTTACGCTTTCTCCAGCTTTTGCAGACACTTCAACATAAAAGGTTCCATTTTTTTCAATAGCGGTAAATATTGTTTCATTGTATTTTGTTACTACTTTCGCATAATTTTCGGAAAACTTTATGTCGAAGCCGTATTTCAGTATTTTTGACACCGACAAGAAATTCGAGTGCAAGCATGGCACGTACAAAATGTCTTTTAGTTCGATTTCACGATCATTCGTTACTATTTTTACTGTACCAATGCCCTGTGCTTGTACTGCATCACCAGAAGCCAATAATATCTTTTCGTGGCATTTTTTAAATGATGTGAAATATCTTTTCTCTTTGCACATGTGTGACGTGGCACCACTGTCGAGAATCCAATTATTTGTTTTTGTTGTTTGACTAGTTATTTCACTCATATTAAAAACGACTTGCGATGAATTATTTTCTAATCTGTGCTTTTTACCACATTGTGCACGAATGTGCCCACGTTTGCCGCATTCATAACATTTGATGGTTTTTCTATTTTTCGACTTACGGTGATCACTGTTGTTTTTATTGTTTTCTCTATTACGCGATGTAATTGCCAGCACTGTTTCTCTTTCATTATCAACTTTTTCATTTTGTCGTATTTCCTCATCTAGAATTTTCGAGACTAACTGTTTCACTGTTGGCAATGTGTCACGCGCCTCTACAGCAACAACAAAACTCTCCATCTCTTCGGGCAAACTACATAAAAGCATAATTGACAATAAATCATCTTTTAATTCTACATCAATTTCTTTAAGCTCTTCAATTATTAAACAGAATTTATTAAGTTGATCTGCAAATTTAATATTTTTATCGAATTTAAACCGCACTAGACTTTTGAAAAGCGAAACCTTGCGAGCTGGACCTTGAGCTTTATATATCACATTCAATGAGTTCCATGCCTCTTGGGCAGTTTTTGCGTTTTTAATATGTATTAGCTCCGAAGGTTTTACGCTTAACATTATCGTTGCGAGAGCTTTTTGATCGGCGATGTTCCATAGTGCTTTTTCATCGACTCCAGTCGGACACGTCGCACTAACCGCATCCCAGTAGTCCAACGTTATTAGCAAACTTTTTATTTGCACCGACCAAGTAGCGTAATTCTCGCCATTTAGTTTTTCCACTTGGTTTACGTTGACCGACATATTTTAATTTTCGAATTCCCTTTTTTTACTAATATTAATCACGTGTATGGCGAAGGCCCATAACCTTTGTAGCAAATTATTAAGCAATGGAATAAAAAACACGACCGTTTCGTTTCAATTCATTTACTGGAGTGAGTGTATAAAAAAGATATCAATAAAGAATAAGAATAAGAATATCACAATATAAGTATGTGTGTACAGAGTTGATATATGAAGTATAAAGAACGTAACTTAGCTATGTGTTGGAATTGACAGTTCATATGGTACAACAACAATTTTAATATTTTATTTTATTTATCCATATTTCTGTACTCTGTGTGAGTACTATCTTCACGATATTTGTTTATTTTATATAAGTTTTACAATTACCATTTGAAAAATATAATAAAAATATGTTCATTTAAAATAAACATAAACAGCATTATTGGCTCTAATTCGAATAAATTATTGCAGGGCATTTTAAGCCACCGCTACACACAAGTGCTAGTGTAGTTACAAGCAAAAAACGTCTACCCCTTGTTGCTACCAGCAATAATTTTCATAGTAAAGATGTTAAATTGAAGGCATCAAATTTTTTAACGTTTCAAATATTTTTACTTTTACAAAATGTATCCTCCCATCAATGGTTTTATTTTAATTTTTTTGCTACCAATTAAATATTTTAGTTTTGAAAGCTGCATGTGGTTGAAACACACACTGTCTATCTTCCGCATCCGTTGGGCTGACTGGTTTTATATAAGAGACGGAAAGGTATTGCAATTTTTTTAAACTTTTTTTGTAATATTTTTAATATAATTTTGGAAAGTACTGGTTTTGTATACTTTCGCTTTCATGAGTAATAGCGGAAGCAAAAAATTATATGTGGCAAAAACAAATAGTAAAAGTTCTTTTGCCGCAAAATCAAAATTGTTAGAAATAGAACATATTCTTGTATAAAGGATTTAAAATTACTCCACCACTGAGTATGATACTTGAAATCGTATATATATATATATATATATATATATATATATATATATATATATATGTATATATATATATATATATATATATATATATATATATATATTCCCTCGTTTCTATAAGAAGCAGAGGGCGTCTACTTAAAACCATATTAAAATAAATTCAATGTATTCCTTTTAGAAAAATTTAAAAAATCGATTTCTTCTTTAGACTTGATTTTTTACAACATCTATATTTTATTATTGATTTAAAAAATTTCTATTCAGGATATTCTTTCACTTTTTGTTATTTGTTGTGAGTTTAACTGTATTTATATCTGTAATTTCATTGGCATTAATCAACCAGCCAGTATACTTCAACCATTATGTTTGAAAAACTTTCAACCTATTATGCTCTATCAAATGCAATACGAGAATTTCGTAACATTCAGTCATACTTAAAAATTAAAAAATATACATTTATTCATATTTTAGTGCTAACACGACCACAAAGAGTTTCTTAGCTTTTCTCCCAATACAATTAGTTGGTGATGGTGTTAGACTGTTAAGAGCACAAAAAAACGAAAAAAATTTTATGGATTTTAATTTACTATACAATAAATAACCTACAGTTAGTAAAATCGTATTAATCTAAAATTTAAATTTTAACATTTAACGACACCCAAAGAAAATTTTCTACCCTGTCAATGTCAAACACTACTCATTGTCATTGTCATTTTTGTATGCGCTCAATGCTGTCATTTCAAAAATTTCAAAATGTGTGTTAAAATTATTTGACAGTTTGGAGCAAAATAAATATATTGAAAATGCGTAGTGGGTGCGTTGCATTTGCATTTGTCTATTGATGCCATTGTTTAATACAATGGGCTGACCTTTTTTTTTTTTTGGTAAAACCTTAGTAATTTTTGGCTAATGGAGCTTAAACTGCGGTTTAACAATAAAAATCTAGTTGGTTTTTTTTCGTTAATGATTTGTGGTAACATTTTAGATTTTTTGTTTTTGTCAACTATAATTACCAATAATAAAATTGGGAAGAAAATAAACTATTTGTCATATAAAAGCAAGTGATTGAATCATAATTTAACGTAAAAAAAAATAAATAATAAAAGGGCAAATTAATTTTGATTAAAAAAAAATATTAATCGAAAATTAAAACAAAATCAAAATGATCTTTAATGACTAAAAATAAATTTTGATTTTATTTTTCTCAGTGGATTGAGTGAGTTTCTGCATTGAGTTTTTCGACTAAAAAGAAGCCAAAACATGTTTTGTCCATTTACAAAATGTTTTATATGATAAATTGTAAAAAAATACAAGTGCCGTAGTTGTAGTCTATTGTATTCGTTTATCAAGTTTGAGGTCTAAAACAATATATTTATTTTTTATTTTTCAATATTTCAACACTCTTTAAGATTTTTGGTTAAACTGCAAAGTCTTAAATTCTTAAAGATCACAGTGTAATGAAATTAAAATAAATTTAGAAAATATAAAAAAAACAGAATATTAAGTGCGACCGTTCTATAAAAATTTGTAACGTTAATAAGTTTTTGGAGTGAAAGTAATTTTGTTCTTTTTTACCGACATCAAAAAAGGAGAAGTTGTCAAATCTTGTGTATTTTTTTTACTTATTTTTTAATGTTTGTACATACAGAACTTTATAATTTATGATTCGATTTTGGTCTGAAACAGTGATGTCAGATGTAGGGAAAATTCCCTACATAGATAATATGGTAACTATTTTGTTTATGAACAATAAAAATCTGGTAATACTTATGTCAATAGAAATCGGTGGCAGCCATTATTAACAGTTAGTTTTGTGTGGTTTTATGTGTAAATTTTTGTGTTTTCTTTTGTACATACTGCAATTTTATTCTGGAAGTTTTTCGAAATTAATTTAAAGAACAAAAAAATTTATAATATATGTACATGTTAAATTTTGTATGTATGTTTATGCTGCTTAATATTATATGCTTCTATTTACACTATATAAATAAACAGCGAGTACACCATATTTGTGAGTTTTTTTATATACATATGTATAAATTTTTAGTATTTTGGTAATTTTTTTAATATTGTAGGCAAATGTCTTCAGATTCTGGTTCCTCTTCTTTGGAAGATTCTAATTGTCTTAAAAATAAATACAGAAAGCAAAGGTTTTGCAAGAGTTGGTTGAAGGAAGAATGTTTTAAAGGGTGGCTCGAGGATGTTAAAAATGACGAATTCAAATGCAAATGTGTGGCTTGTGAAAAATTATTAAATTGTGGAAAATCTGATTTAATAAAACACGCTAACACAAAATTGCACAAAACTAATGTTTTAGCCATTAACAATTCAAAAAAAATCAATTCTTTTTTCCAACAACAAAAACCGAATAACATCAAGAAAGACGTAGCAAATTTTGAGATACGTATGAGCCTTTTTTTTGCTGAACATAATGTTGCTATTGAAATAATAGAACATTTAATTCCTCTATTGAAGGACATTGTGCCAGACTCAACTATAGTAAAAGAATGTCAGCTGAGACGTACTAAGTGCACCCAAATAATATGTAATGTTTTAGCCAGCGAAGAAAAATCAAAGCTTATAAAAAAACTTAAAGTTAATAAGTTTTCTATACTTACAGACGAGAGCACTGACATTTCTTTGAAAAAAACAATGTGTCTTCTTGTTCGTTACTTTGACGAGGAACAGGAAAAAACAGTAGTGCAGCTTTTAGATTTGCTACAGGTTGGAACTGATTGTACTGCAGATGCCCTCTACAGTGAATTCAAAAATTGCGTTTAGGGGTATGACATTCCATATAAAAATATTGTAGGACTTTGCTGTGATGGTGCCAGCGTAATGGTCGGACAGTACAATTCATTTACATCGAGGCTGTTAGCAGATAATCCAGATATAATTACTATGAAATGTATATGCCATTCGGCTGCCATAATTGCGAACAAAGCCTGCTTAATGTTGCCAAGAGCGCCTGAAGATTTATTAAGGCAAATTGGATTATACATCTCTGGAAGCTCTAAGCGATGTTCACAGTTAGAAGAATTTCAAGAGTTACTCAAGGTAGAGAAAAGAAAAATTTTAAGAACATCAGCCACTAGGTGGCTATCTCACCAAAAATAATAGAAAGAATATTAGAGAATTGGGCAGTTCTATTAGAATTTTTTAAATATGCAGCAGCACAAGATAAGCCAAAGCAAGCAGATTTAATATTAGGTGAATTGGCAAATGAACGCAATAAGGCTTATTTGCTTTTTTTAAAATATGTTTTAAATTATTTTAATTCCCTTAATTCTCTATTTCAATCAAAAAAACCATTGATACATGTCCTACATTCTGAATCAAAAAAAATATTTTTAAAAATTAGCCAAAATTTTATAAAAAAGGAGGAGCCTTAGTTCCTTGCAATATTAAATCACCACATATTACATTACAAATAGAAGATATTTATGTTGGTCATGAATGCGAAGAGCTGCTAAAAACATTTCCAAGATCAAGTGCATACCAAATAAAATCTGACTGTTTAAAATTTTATATCACCGCCCTTGAAGAAACACAAAAACGACTTCTTTTAAAAAGTGAATCAGTCTTTAAAGAAATGGAGTTTCTGAACCCTGAGTTGGCTGTGGGTGGTGTCAATAAAAATGTTTTTCAATTTAAGTTGTTATGTCAGAAGTTTAATATTGATATTAATCTGCTGACTCAAGAATGGTTAACTGTTGAATACAATTTTGCTGAACGTGAGAAAAATTTGCTTTCTAAGTTGGGTTTAGAAAAGTTTTGGTCGAATATATCGAAATCTAAAAACTTTAATGATGACTTGGTATTTCCTAACCTTTCAAAATTGACAAAAATTCTTTTGAGTTTACCACATGCGAATGCGGATGCTGAAAGAATATTCTCTATTGTTACAGATCCCCGTACAAAGAAAAGAAATAAATTAGGTCATGATCTCCTAAATTCAATATGTATTATTCGATCTCATTTACAATCAAATATCATTAATTGTACAAATTTTCAATGTACAGAAATTCATTTAAAAAAAATGAATTCGCAAGAACTGTACAATTAATTATTTGTTAATGATTCTGTTACTTTTTACGTTACTTTTACCGTTTTTACTTTTATACCTGATTCACAGACCTGGATTTTGTAATGTTCAAAATAAAGTAAATGAAATTTACTATAAAAATATAAATATTTAAGTTTTTTTATTTCAATATAACGTAGGGAAAAAATGTAGGGGAAAAATAAATTGGGTGTAGGGAAAAAAAGAGATTTTTTCTTCGAAACGTAGGGAAATAAAAAAATTGTATCTGACATCACTGGTCTGAAAGATCTTTCCTGTAGCTTGGTCCCGCCCAAAAAATCAAATCACGCGTAATTTCTCCACTTATGGACCAATTTTCAGAACTATATAACTATATAACTGTTTTTTTAAGATTTTGCTTGCCGTTTGGTCCAATATTTTTTTATGAAAATCGGGCGGGCAATTCGCCCCCCACCGAAATATTGATTATCTTATAACTCCTCTATTAATGGACTGAGTATGAAAAAATGCAGTTTGGTTTCCCAGAAATTTAAATAGAAATCGGACGGACAAAACGGCCGCCAAAAATATTGATTTTAAAATAACTCCGCAATTTATTAACCTATTTTCAAAATTGTTATTTAAAAACTTATTCCAATCTTTCCTGGAAGAAAAATATAAATTAACAATGGAATATATCGGATATTAAACCAACCCATAGTTGCTTGGGTCTTGTAATCTGTTCGATTGCATCGGTCGGTTTCTTTCCAGGTTTTTTATAAGAACTAAAATTACACTGAAACCAAGAAATTATAGTATACAGTAATTAAAAATTTCAATAATTTTCTATTCAGAATCCAAAATTCATTCAAATCGATTTATCACTTTCGAATTTTTTTGAGTTATCACTATGTTGCTTTAAAGGAGAGATGTGCATGTGTAATTTATACAGAGTTAATGCCACAGTAAACATCATATAGAAATACTGGTTTAGTATGCTTTTGCGTATATTTTTTGGTAGCCAAAAATATTTGCGGTGTTAAAACGAAGTAAAACCCCTAAAACATTTTTTAATGCAGCAGTTAAAATTTGCCTTAAAATAATCTGGTGATATTAAAGCACTAAAGTATAACAAACAAATTTAAATGCAAATCCTAGTAAAACAAAGACTAGCAAGTTTTTCAATTAGGCTACCTAATATTTGGCTTGTATGGTACGGGTCACAACCCCTTAAAACATTCAAAAAATATATAAACTATAACCTTTCCTTAGGCTTAAACACAGTCTTATTGCCATTGGATAAGCGGTTTTACCGCACATACGAGTAGAATACGAATAAACAAGTATGAATTTTTATTTATAAGATCATTTGCGAGTTCCACAGATTTAGAAGTTTAGATTGTGTCTTTGTTTTGCTGTTGTTATTTTTTTTTATAAGCAAATCATCAGGTATATCTATACATTTTCAGCAAAATTTGTTTTATAGGGTTATATTTTTTAGCTACTCTTTTTGTGCCAGACCTTGCAAATTTACAATGGCCTTATTACTCGCATGTTATTCAATGATCAGGGATGGGAAATGCATGTTTTTGCACATTGTTTTTAATGCAGTTTTTTTAGCTGCCTTTGCCTTAAAAATAATATTATGTTTAATTTATGCCAATATAGTTATAATATAACACATTTTTAATATTAATTAAAAATTGCAAGCAAGTCGTCCTACAAAATAAATATAATGGAAAAAGTTTTCCATGTTGCAAAAAAAGTATTAAATGAGAATCCACGAGTGATTGTTGAAAAGCCTACGATTGCACAAAAGTGACTGTTTGGTGCGGTTTATGGGCTGGCTGTGTAATCGGGTCGTATACTTCGAAAATGGGGTCAGCCAAGCAGTTACTGTGAATGCTGTCCGCTATAGTGAGATTATAATGGTCTTCTTGTGACCAGAAATTAAGGATGTGGACCTGGACGATATATGGTGTTAACAAGAAGGTGCCGCTTGCCACACGGCCGCCATGATCATGTGATTTGACACCGTTGGACTTCTTTCTTTGGGGATATTTAAAAGAAAAATTTTACCTTGATAAGCTGTTATAACCGCTAATAGCGCAACACTGATAATTGTTAAAATTCCCACCGCTTAATTAACAACATTGTTAACGTCATTTTATTGATTCATTATTTTTACTATAATCATAGGCTAAATAAAGATATTCTGTGCTTTAATTAACAAGTTACAACAGTTGGCCAAGAACAAGCCAAGAACAATTCAAGAGCTAAAGGAAGATATAACTCGGCATTGTTCAATAACGACATTGAACCTCAATTATGTCTCACAGTCATTGAAAATATGGACCATCGTATAGAGGTATACCACCGAAGTCATGGCGAGCATTGGGCCAATAAATCCTTGATCATTAAAAAAAATTAAGATAATTCTCTGAAAACTTTTTATTTTATTTACAATTAACATCAAGCATTTCGGTTGGACCACCCTTTAGTAACACACCGAAAAAATTATTGCCAAAATAATTTCAGACAAACATTTTTTTTAAATAAATTTTATTTCAGTTTCTGCTGACCTTTAAAATATATACATAATGCAATTTTTGGAATATTTCAATGTTTTAAGAACTAAAGTAAGAAACACAACTTATGACATCCTTGCAACAGAAACAAGATGTGTTTAAACATACAAAGACAAGAGTACATTAATTCGAATTTCATTTTTGTCAAGTTTAATAATCCAAAAATACTACATGGTTTGCAGTAACATTCATGAATATAAATTATGAAAGTACAAAATGTCACTATATCCCTAAAACTAGAGGTAGCAGAAACTCAGCGGATTAAAATACATATATAAGAACCATCTATTTCTATTTATGGAAGTCAAATTAGCAATAATTTATTTTCTCTGTTCTGCCAAATCAGCATGGACGAATATAGAGTTTAACAATATGCGCAAATGGTAATGTCATGAAAAATATTTCTCATGACAAAAATATTTTTCATACGTATTTAGAATGCGTACGTCACCAAAAAAAAAGGAATCGTGGAGTTAGGGACGATACCAATCCACATCAGATCCAAGACCCACCCATGTATTTCGGAAAAGTCACTGTTTTGTGTGGATTTCGGTCTGCCGCCATCATCAAGTCCATATATTTTCGTAGAACGATGTTGCCTGGGCCATTACCGTCAATGGCGACCGCTGTAGGTTGATTATTGTCAGCTTATTTTCGTGTGAAATGTACGACATGAATATCAACTACATGTGGTTTCAAGAGGACCACCCTACATTCCATATTGGACATTCTGCATGAACGATTTAAGGGCATGGTCATATAACGTTTAGATGATGTGAACTACGATTTGACTAATTTGGAATTTTTCTTTTGGAGTTTCCTTAAGTCTCTGTTCTATGCTCCAGAGTAAGTGAAAATTGGACATTTCGCAAAACTGCTCCTGAAATTCGCACGATCTTATATTTTACACACAATGGCATCTAAAGGCCTTTTGAATGAATAAAGAAATGTTAATGATATTTCACTAACTATTTTATTTAAATTTAAAAGTAGGTAGCGCTTAATGAAAGACCCTTTTTATATGCAAGAAAAACTTGTTGTCCTCAGTTCGTATATGTGCGATGTTTGATCTTCAACAACTTTTTACTAAAGAAGTTAATTTCACAATACTCGTACACGATACCATCATGCTGGTACCAACAACAAATATTGGACCAGCAAAACGGACAATCATATGAAAAGCCCATACGCTTTCAATTGTCTGGTATCAGTTAATGCTTGAGCTTGTATGCTGGTATCGTGTATGGGCCATTTTAATGCTATTGACTTTTTTTGTTTTGTTTTTGGTTTTCGCAAGTAATTTTATTCACAGATTTTGTTCTAAAAACATGATTGTTATTGTTGTTGTTGTCTTTTTTGTTTCTGTATTTTCTATGTTACATGTGGGAATTTCAATAAAATGTATTTAACAATCCATTTAATATCATTTATTTGTGTTCTTTGTCTGTCTGTCCTGCCATTAGATGGTGTATTAAACTGCAGTTTTTTTCATTGCAGATTTTCTTTTTTCCATGTGTTTTTCAATTGTGATTTTTAAGTATTTTTCGTTACAAATTGTGGTCTGTAGTCTGTTGTTTTTCCTTTTGTTTCTTTTTGTCATGTTTTTCTTTTTTTCATGGGTGTTTTGTTTAAAATTTATAATGATTACGGCTTAAGAATGAAGTAGTTATTTGCTGTTGGTATAAATGTTTTTATGAACATTTAAGCCTTAATTTGTTTTTCCCATTTAAACCAAACTCTAATTGTTATTGTACTTGTTAAGCGATTTGTTGTTTCATTATTCTAGAGCTAAAATTTTTTTGAGCTGCGCGATTTAAATGAACACATGGAAATGCTTCAATGTTGCATTTTATATCAGCAAAAGTTGAATCAGATGTGTGTACATTTGTTCCATTGATGCACGTTTAATATACATACGTACATACATACATATTGGAATATTGTTGTTTTTGTTTTGACAATATACGTAGATTTATATGACAATTCCTTGGAGACTTAGTTATTAGTGTGATTTATTTAAAATAAAATATTTCTAACTTTAAATAAAATTCAAATGCTATGAATTATTCATCTATTGTTGTTGCAAATGACCTTCTAAAGCTTTTTAGTAAATTAGTTAAAAAAAATACTTATAAATCTAATGAAATTTCCCCAGAAAACATTTTAAAACTAAAAACGAAATAAATTTATAATAAATTGCGAATAAATTGCGATTTTTTTAATGAGTTTTGGAATTTTTTTAAAATTAAAATTTTTAGAATAAAAATTCTTTTGTTTTAATTTTTTAAGAAAAACTTTTCGTAAATGAAATTAGACAAAAAAAAACAAATTACAAAACCAAAACTAAAATTTTTTTTTTAAATTTCTTTTGAGATGCTATTCGAGGAACACCGAAATATTTATATAAAAATAAAACATTATAAACGAGGCCTTAAGTTTAAATAATAAATGAAGTCTTAAAATGAAAAAAATTAAAAAAAAACTAGAGTGTATTTTATAATTAATTTTTCAAATTTGTTTGTTGTGGCTTTAGCTGCTTATATGCCCTAATTTTATTGGCCGCTAAACCAAATATTCAATGAACTTGAAAACCATTTTTTTTATAAATATTGTTATTAATTAGAAATGGTATTTTATAAATTTCGTTATTTTTAATTTGCTCATAGTGCAAACGTAAAATATTTTCGGTGGTATGAAATAACGATCAAAACAAAAATGCCCAAAAGTAAAACTGAAGTAATAAAATAAAATAAAATTCTATAAATTTTGGATATAGATGCTAATATTTTTTGGGAATAGCTTCATTTTCTATATGGAATTATGACGTTTTATGAAAATATCTGCAACGATGTAAAATCACATACTATTTTTTTGGTGTTACTTAAGGGGAAAAAATTGGATTTTATAAATTTTTTTTTTAATTCATTAATTTGTCATACAGCACAAAATATGGCAAAGTCTCGCAAGGCTGAACTGAACCTTATAAAAAGAAAGTGCTTGGGCTGGGCTGAAGGCTCTCAACATACATGGACATACATATTTTTTTCTCTATGGAAAATTATGAAGTCAAAGAGGGTAAAATAAGTGCTCCTGCATTGCCCCATTTCGGCAGGGCTCAAGGATCTTCTCATATGAGGCATGTAAGAACTCGACTTGATTTTCTAAGGCATTTCTACATGTCGAATTTATTACATATTTGTGGCTTTTATTTCATTGGATTTTTATTTCATTTCATTTTTTTTTTCACTACGACTAGAAGTGCTGAAATTTTAGTTTCCTTTAATTTTTGATTTATAAATAATTTAATTTTCTTTGAAGTTTATAATATTAAATTTTCTTAGGTTTCATTTAATATATTTTATATTATGGGCCGTTGTCTACTTTTGGTTAGTTTTCCAATTAGTTTGTCATATTTTTTCTCTATGAGATATTATGAAATTAAAGAAGGTGAAGTAACTATTTGTGCATTGCCGGCCTTCGGCGGGGCTCAAGGATCTTTTCATAAGAGGCATGTAAGAACTCGACTTTTGGTTAATTATCCAATTAACTAGACATATTTCTCTCCCTTTAGGAAAATATTGAATTAAGGAAAGTGAAGTATGTCATTCCGCATTACTAGCCTTCGATAGGGCTCCAGTTTTTTCACACATAAGGCACTTAACTTTTATTGGAACTTATTTAATTTTTTTTTTTTTTTTTTGCATGAGAGGTATTTCATTAGAGCCAACATTTTAGTTTCCTTTCGTTTATTTCATGTTTCTTTCACAAAATTTTTTTGGAATCAATTTATAATTTTGAAAGTTCTTTCACTGGAATTTATATCATTTGCTGTTTTCTGTTTTAGTCAATTTTTTTTTTTTTTTTTTTTTTTTTTGCAAATATGAATTTATTGTATCTTCAAACTGAACTAACAATAAGTGTTCAAATCTTAAGTGTAAATATTATAATTAGGCCCAACCAGTGTCGGACATAAACTTAGTGATAGTAATTAATAATACATAAATGTGTTAAGCACAAAAAATATTAAAAAAATTCCATCTGAAGTGTGGCGTATTAAGGCCATAGTATCCCTCTTTTTTAAGCGGATGTGTCCAGGAAAGTTCAAGATGTTACGAGCAAGGGGATTAGGATGGAACTCGAGTTTCGTTAAATATTTGCCTGCATATTTTGCAATTTCTGCGGTCACGAGTGGCATATTTAAATCACGATGTAAAATTGAATTTTTCATGTACCAAGGAGCCGATGTTATTAACCTTAAAATTTTGTTTTGCATACGTTGTATTCTCTCTACATTGGAAGCTGAAGCAGTGCCCCATAGCTGAACTCCGTAACACCATATGGGTTTCAAAAGCGACTTGTATATTAAAAGTTTACAATCTAGACTGAGGGTTGAATTTCTACCAATCAGCCAATGTATCTGGGTTAATTTAAGTTTTATTTGAGTCAGCTTAGAGTCAATGTGGTGTTTCCATGTAAGCCGTCGGTCAAGGTGTATACCAAGATATTTCACATGTGAATGTTGAGGAACAACTTGATTGTTGATACGAATGGGGGAACAAGTGTCTCTTCGTAGCGTAAATGTGACATGAACACAATTTGGCTCATTTACTTTTATTCTCCATAAGTTCAGCCACGATTCCAACAGGTTAATATATTCCTGGAGATAACGGGTAGCCTCGTGAGGGTTTTCATGCATACTAAGGCAGGCTGTATCATCGGCAAATGTAGAAATGAGGATATTACTGCTCAAAGGCATATCACTGGTATAAATCAAATACAAAACTGGCCCCAGTATACTCCCCTGTGGCACCCCAGATGAGATAGTTTCGGGCACACTCGTGAAGTCTCCTTCCACGACAGTGAACTTCCGGGCAAGAATGTAACTTTCCAATAGATTCACAATGTTCATTGGTAGATATCTCCTCAATTTCAAAATCAGGCCCTCATGCCACACTTTATCAAATGCTTGAGAAACATCAATAAAGAGGGAAGAACAATACTTCTTTTCCTCAAATGTTCTTCTTATGAAATGAACCAATCTATGAGTTTGTTCAATGGTGCTGTGCTGACTTCTAAACCCAAATTGATGGTCCGGTATGCACCCATTATCAGTTAGAATTGGTGACAATTTTGTCATGAGCAGTTTTTCGAAGAGCTTTGAAATTGTTGACAGCAAACTTATTGGCCTATATGACTCAGCCTTAGTAAGATCTTTGCCCGCCTTTGGAATCATTTTGACCATGGCAAGTTTCCAGCTGTGTGGATAATACTGCAATCGTAAAATGCCATTAAAAATAAATAACAGGATTCTAATAGCAATACGAGGCAAATTCATCAGCATCTTGTTACTAATTCCATCAATACCCGGGGCCTTCTTTGGGTTGGTTGCAGCAATTAGTTTTTGCACATCACGCATCTTAAACTTTATGGGTCGAGGGGGTAGAGCAACTACACTCGGCAAATCAACAGCACCAGTACATGAGTTTGGGGTAAATACGTGTTTTAAATGCTCAGCAAATATGTTACCTTTTTCAGTATTGGTTCTTGCCCAACCTCCGGTAGAAGTGCGCAAGGGTGGTTTAGACTCAACGGGTGTTTTAAGTTTTTTAGCAGCGCGCCACAAGGAGTAATCAGATGCTGCTGTGACATCGAGACCTTCCAGATAGTTCTTAAGAGAAGCAGATTTTTCAGATGAAAGCAACTCTTGGAGTCGTTTAGTGCATTCTCTAAGTCTGATTTTATGTTGGGGCGATCTGTGCTGTTGCCATTCCCTTCTAGCTCTTCTTTTTTCACATACGAGACGTTCAATATCCGCAGAATAAATTCTATTAAACCCAGTCTGCGGATAGGAAGTAGTGGCATGTTTAGCAGCCTGTTTAATATTCTCAGTAAGATTGGCAATGTTAAGTTCAATATCATTGGGAGTTCTAAGCCTGATGTTTCCCGTACAATGACTACTGAGATATTTTTTGAACCCCAGCCAATTAACATGATTTATCATCTTCACATATGGGTGAGGCAAGTCACTTCTTAGTGGGCTACAAATTGTAACGATCGTTGGCGAGTGATCGGAGGAGAGATCATGAGAAGCTTCAACATGAATTAAATCCCTAGAGATATTTTTCATGACGCCAAGATCTATAACATCTGGAATTTTTTGTGGGTCAGTAGGCCAGTAAGTGGGCTCCCCGCTCGAAATGACATCCAAACCCATTTTTGAAATTGTGTTGAACAACGCTCGACCTCTAGGTGTAATAAGACGCGATCCCCAGAACGTATGCTTTGCATTGTAGTCCCCAGCTGCTACGAAACAAGGCCCAAGAGTTTTGTAAAGCTCCTCATATTGATCCGCAGTGATTGAAAATCTGGGAGGGGAGTAAATTGATGATATCACGAAATTTGTACAAAAATTTTCGATGCAAATATTTGTTGCCTGCAGATGGTCCTCACAAATGTTCTCAAGAATGTAGTGTTTGAGTCTTGACTTTATTAGAATTGCCGATCCACCGCATGCTCTTCCTCTCGGGTCCTTTGTATCATATAAGGTGTAGCCACTCATTTTAAAAAGGCTTCTCGAAGTCAAATGAGTCTCAGATACCAACATTATGTCAATATTTTTTGCCGTGAGGAAGTGCTCAAGTTCATTTTTATGTTGGCGAATGCCGTTTGCGTTCCAGAAACATACTTTTAACGTGTTCATGGCTTGTTAACTAATGCTAGAAGCAGAGTGTTCTGCATTCGCAGCATTTCTTGCATCATGCTAGTCATATTTGTTGTAAAGTTGTTTATAGTTTGCACCAGATTATCAATAGTAGCTTCAAGGCGATTGAAATTAAAGCTTGCATTTGCATTTGTTGTACTAGTTGGGGGTGACAATTTTTGCACTGGAACAGAGTTGATCTTCACAGCGTCAGCATACGATACATGTGAAGTGATTGGTTGGGCCATTAGGGGATGAGTAGCGGAGTACGTATTTCCTGTTTGCGCTGGGGTTACTTTAGACTTTTGACTCATAGCTTGTTTAACAAAAGAGAACACAGGACATCCCCTGTAGTTAGCAGTGTGATTACCTCCACAATTACTGCACTTCTTTTCCTTCTGGTCCTTCGACTTATTGCAAATGGCAGTGTTGTGTAATTCACCGCACACAACACAAACAGTAGGTAATTTACAATAAGTTTTCGTGTGGCCATATTCTTGGCAATTATGGCACTGTACGGGTCCTGAACGCTTGTGTGGTTCTTCAACTGTGATTTTCCGGTATAATAGATATTTTAAATTATAAATGGGATGGGTCTCGTTTTTCTTCAGTATTACATCATTTGGCTCCAGTTCAACGCGAAATAGGGGTTGGGGGATCTTCTCCCTGTTTATTATGTTAGAGACATTCTTTACCTTAAATCCCTGGAGAGTAAGAGCATCTTTTATTTCAGCAGGGACAACGTAGGAATCTATACCCTTCAATACGACCTGTAGGCCCTTGGCGCTCTTAAGCTGGAATGTGTAAAAACTTGTTTTATTTTTTTCTAATTCATTAACCATTTTCCGGAAATCTTTTTCATTATATATTTGAACTTTTGTTTCATCAATGTTACCACGTTTTATTGGAACAATGTGAAATGCCTTTTCACCAATGACCGAGATTAGTTTTTTGATAAGTGTGTTAGAATTTTTTTGCCTCAAATAGATGGGCGGCGGTTTGGAGGTTTTTTTCGAGGATGCTTCGGGTTTTTCGTTGTCATTCTGCAATATTTTAAAACGGTTTTGACGGTTAACTGAGGCAGCGTCGTTATCCCTGGATATCTTGGGAACCGATGAGATTTTAGATGAATTTGGGCTACGCCCGCGCTTTACTACTGTAATATATATGTCCATTCCGACAGGCACCTTAGGTTTTTGACTACTGTTGTCTGTAGTGATAACTTGGTTAAGTGATGAACACGAGCTCGGAGCGGATAATGGCGCTGATTTAAATAAAGAAGTACTAGGCAGCGGTAATGTTAGAGAAATACTACTTGGCATCGGAGTAAGCGAATTTGATCGCTCACGTAAAATTGGCTTTGCCGTTAGAAAAAGACTATCATCAGATTTTTTATTTTTATTGTTTGCATTAAGAGCTTCAGAACTCACAGTAAAATAGGCATTTCTGCCGTTAGAACTCACTTCACAATTGTTTGTTTTTGAGGTACTCATGCAGAGTATTCCTCAGTCACTTTGTTTACGGTTGTTTTTTTTTTTTGTTTTTGTTGTTTCAGATTATATGAAAAATGTTATTAGTGCAAATAAAGCAAATTACACAAAAAACCCGTACTTATTACGAATCAGTACTTATTACGAATATTTTTTTGTTTGTATTTTTTGTTTGTTTACTATGTAAAAAAAAACTCCGCTAACACGTCTGCTCACTACGAAGGTTCAACAAGACTCAATTATCCAATTAGTCAATTATCCAATTGATACCATGCATTTTTTAATTGAAATTTATTAATGCTGATTTCGGCTTTCAACAAAAAGATATAAGTGAACTAAGTATATCGTTTTGTTCATTAAGAATATGGTTTGTAAAATCTTTAAAAATCTTGCTTTTTGAAGCTTTGAAAAAGGTTAGGGAACTGCTTCAAGAGGCTTTGTTTGCCATTTTTTACTGACTACTAATGGGTTTCTTAGAATTAAACCAAAACTAGAATTAAATAGAAAACATCCTTAAGCCTTTAAGGATGTACTTATTTTACTCAATCGGGCAAGCGGCCTCCACATTCATACTAGGACATACATGTCTTTTTGTCAATATATTCCATGGCCACTTAAAAATAATAAGGCTGATTTCGGCTAATGCAGCATTTAAGTGCCTCGTGTAAAGCAAGAATGATTGTGACATTGTTGACATATACTACGTTTATACGCACGTCTTATTTGCAAATATAACTATTTGCAAATAACTAATTCACTGTTTATACGGGAAATTGCATACAGAACTTATGTTATTATTAGTGATGCCATGTGACAAAAATATGATTGTTTGGTAAGTAAACCACAAAAAACGTTCATGAAGTGGCAACGTCTTACTTTTTATTTGCAAATAGTGTCGTTATTCACGACTTGTGAAGTGAGTTAATAAGTTACAATAAAAAAGTTATACGGCAACATTCTTCTTTTTTATTTGCAAATAAGGCGTGCGTATAAACGTAGTTGTTGAAGCGACTTCAACAATTGATAGTTATTAAGATTTTTTTTTTTTTTTTTGTATTGGAAATATGTATGCTTTTTCTTTTTTTTATGGTTTTATTCTCTCTCTTTGAATTTACCTAACATTTTATTTGTACTAAAACTGGAGTTCTCTTTTTTTATTATTTCTACTAACCTTCAACATAATGAATTTAAGTTTAAATTTTTTGTATCTTTTTAACCGTTGTAAAAGAAACAACAGCAAGAAGCTGACCAACAGCTAATAAAACCTAACTTTGTATTTGAATTGGACTTGGTGACTTTTCTTTAAAGGATACCACGAGTTAAAAAGGAAAGCCTCCAAATCAACATATGGTCCTTCGAAAAGTCCTAGAGGAACTAGGGCTGGATAGAATTAGTGGAATTTGTCCATTAATTAAGGGTTGTTCTCCCGCAACAACATTAAAACAAAAAAAGTCTGTGCAAGACAGACCGAAAGTCTTCAGTTAGCATCCCCCTCTACTGAAGAATCTACTGAGTGCAATAGTACATAAAAATTAATAAAACCAGCAAGAAAGTTGCTCCTTGGCAAATAGTGGCGAGATTAATCAGCACAAAAGAAAAGCAAGGTGATCAGGTATATACAGTATTTAGATTGCTTTTGGTGCAATTGAGTGGAAAAAAAGGAAGAAATTAGTTTATATAACGAAAAACTAGCATTAAGTCCTCCAAAGAATAAACCCTTCATACATAACCTCACATTTTGAAAAGATTCCACTTGGTATCATCATCAAATAATTTTGCCCCTGAGTACCATCACTGATGTTGTGTGAAACACACAAATACTCAACTATTCACAAAAGATAGCCTGTCACACTCTTCAGCAGATAATGATTCCTTTAGCGACAACTACTTCTGTTTAATTTTAATCGCACTTACAATTACATATGAAAGACAAAGACAACATTAGTATACCAAAAAGAAGCAGACAAGAAACAATATCATTGTAGATCAACATATTACAAAAGTAAGTGTATGTGCTTCTATATGTGGGGAGTTAAAAAGTTTAATTGTGTTGAGTTGGAGTTTAATTGTGAAACCAAAAATTAAAAAACAATATATAACAAACATTAGGAAAATAACAAAAATCATTTAATTACATTATAACAACAAGAAGAAAATTCTCCTTGAAAAACGAAATAAACATGGCCGGCGTAAGAAAAAATTTAAAATACGATTTCAGCGAAAAGAAAACGGTGAGTGAAAAAAATTGGTAAAAGTATTTGAACATTAGGAGGATATTTAGTGAAGGAATAAACAAATTTAGTAATTTATTCAAAAGAAAACAAAAAATAATACGACAGAAAAAAAGTGGTGTAATAGTTTTTTTTAGCATAAAGAGTTGCATGGAAATTGACAAAACATTAGGGAGGCTCATAGTAAACAAGAAAAAAATAAATAAAAATTTAATAAGGGGAGCGATTATTCTACTTGAATTTTCTAAGATCTTATTTTAAAAATTAGAATTCAAAATGACATCCAAAAGACGGTGCAAATACGATATCCAGCAACTTGTGGCATTTTGCAAAAATTTTGACAATATCCCAGCAAATTCTTTAACGATTTCCTTGTTAGAAGTAAAGCAAGCCGAGTTGGAGAGAAGATGGTCAAAAATGGTAGCGACCTACGAAGAATTTATGATAAGTGACGAAAAGTTGAAGGAAGAAGAAAACTCTAAGGATGATGTTTCTCCAAGATATGAAGACACTAGCGAGCAGTATCAAGTAGTAAAAGCAAGGATTTTAGACATAATCAAGGCTGAATCTCCAAGTAGAAATACACCGGTCACACGTCAAACCTCACTTAAATTACCAGCAGTAGAAATTCAAATCTTTGAAGGGGGATTTGATAAATGGCCAGCATTTCGGGATATGTTTATGGCAGTCGTAGGTAATGAGCAATCAGTAGCTCCAGCTCACAAATTATATTACCTGCACAGCAAGACAAGGGGGGAGGCCTACCAACTCAAAAAAGATTATGAGTTAGTAGATGCTAATTTTGAGCTAGCATGGCAAGCTTTAAAAACTCGCTACGAAAATAAAAGAATTTTAATAAACAATCAAATCAAGAAGATTTATAACATCCAGTCGCCCCCAAGTGAAAATTTAAAATTTTTGAAATTGCTTAAGAACACAGTTAGTGATGGGTTGTCCATCATACAGTCGTTTCAAATAAATGTAGAGGAAAATGACCCCTTTCTTATGCACATTTGTACTTCGAAGCTGCCTGAAGAAACATCGCGCGCATGGGAAGAGTCCTTGACGGATCACAAGGAACTGCCCACTTGGCAAAAATTAAGCTATTTTTTGTCTAGAAGAATTGAAACTTTGGAAACGTTTAACAATTTAAGAAAACCGTTAGGCAGGGATAATAATAATATTTCAAAATCGCAATCGTTTCATGCTCAGAATGAAATCGACAAAATCAAATTTAACTGCAAGAAGTGCAAGCAGAACCATCCCTTAAAATATTGCAAATATTTCAAGTCGCTGTCAGTCCACGATCGATTAAAATTTGTATACGCAAACAAATATTGTGCTAAATGTTTCTCCACGACTCACTATAAAACGAAATGCCCAAGTATGAACAACTGCTCTCGATGCAATCAAAGGCATCATACCATGCTTCATATTGATAGTGATGGTAAGGCGAACAGGAGTCTCGATGTGAAGTCACCTTCTTACGAATCTCGGCAGAGCGACGAGAAACCATCTTCGTCAGGAAGTCAAAACAAATCCAATTTACAATCCAATCGAATCAATAGCGCCCATGCTGAAGAATTTGTGCCTATTCAAACGCATTTTTCCCAACATCAGGGGGCAACTATCTTGCCCAAAAACTGAGTACAATAAAGTTCTCCAGGAATATTTAAATCTGGGACACATGGAACCAGTTGAACATTACGAGCCCAAAGGTAAAAAATATTCTTCATTTTTTCTCCCGCACCACGCAGTCATTAGGCCCGAGAGCCACTCGACTAAGGTACGCGTTGTGTTTAATGCTTCAAAAAAGACGGGGAGTGGTTTCTCCCTTAACGATGTTTTATACCAAGGCCCCACCCTCCAAGCGGATTTGTTGCAAATTATCTTGCGCTGGCGATTTTATAAATACGTGTTTACCGGCGATATAGAAAAGATGTACCGTCAAATTTTAATCCATGAAGCTGATCGTCCATACCAACGAATTTTGTTTCGCAACGAAACTGAAGGGTATGTCAACTCCTTTCAACTAAAAACTGTAACGTTTGGTGTCAACTGCGCCCCCTTTTTGGCGATACGAACCCTCCGTGAGCTGAGTAAGGATTGTGAAAAATTTCACCCTATGGCATCAGCTATTTTGAAGAATGAAATCTATGTAGATGATATCCTATCCGGTGGGCATACTCTTGGAGAGGTCGGACTCAAACACAGTGAACTTACAAGGGCGTTAAAATCTGCTGGGTTTCCTTTAAAGAAGATGACAGCAAACGACGCTTCTTTACTAGAAAGTTTCGCCCGGGAGGATCTTCTAGATGAAGATTTCTTAAAGTTTGATTACTCCAGTACAACAAAAACTTTAGGAATCCGCTGGAATGCGCTCTCAGATTCATTTTGTTATACTGTCGAACCAATCGAAACTAGCTCATCGACTACCAAAAGAAAAATTTTGTCGGTCATAGCAAGGCTGTTTGACCCACTAGGTTGGCTAGGACCAACTATAATTATAGCAAAATTGCTAATGCAAGAATTGTGGGGAGAAAACTCTGATTGGGATGAAGGCGTGACTCCACTCATTCTGACGAAGTGGAATTCGTTCGTAGGCAATTTGCCACCTATCGCTCAGATAAGAATACCGAGGTGGGTAGACTTTTCCCCAAAGCATCATGTTCAGATACATGGGTTTTGCGATGCTTCAGAAAGGGCATATTGTGGCACCATATATATCAGAACAGAAGACACCGAAGGCAATATTTACAGCCATCTTCTCATTGCCAAAAGTAGCCCCCATCAAGCGGACTACGGTTCCCAAACTCGAATTATGCGGAGCATTATTACTTTCCAAGCTTATCAAAAGCCTAGTAACGAAATGGCAGATCACGTACGAATTATTTTTATGGACGGATTCGTCAATAGTGCTGGGCTGGTTACAGAAACCCCCACATACCTTGAAAACGTTTGTTGCAAATCGTGTATCACAAATCATCGACGTCGTCAGTACTCATCACTGGAAATATATAAAAACTGAAGAAAACCCGGCAGATGTGGGGACGCGTGGTAGCTTCCCACAAGAACTAGCAGGTAACAAATTATGGTGGCATGGGCCCACCTGGCTAAAACTTCCACAGGCTCTCTGGCCAACCCCACGAACTTTTGACCCAACCGACTTGGAAACAAAAAGGACTACGAATTATCATTTAGAGGTGCGATGTACTGATATTCTTGAAGAATTTTCCTCCTTGGAACGAGCGTTACGAGTCCTTTGTTATCGAATTCGATTTATAAACCGTATCCTAAAGAGACCTTTTTCAACCGAAAGGTTTATCACATCAGATGAAATAAATTGTATGAAAATTCGACTAATTTCTATTGTGCAAAAAATATATTTTGAGCGAGAATACTTGTGCCTGAAAGATAAAAAGCCTCTGAGTCGAAAAAGCAGACTTTTAACCCTTAATCCCTTCATCGACAAGGATGATCTCCTACGAGTTGGTGGCAGACTTAACAACTCGGGACTAAGTTATGCAGAGCGTCACCCAATCATCATTCCCGAAAAATCTCAACTCGCAAAACTCTTGGTAAATTTTACACATCGTATTTTATTGCACTCAGAGCATCATATCATGTTACGGGCAATCAGACAAGGATTTTATATTCCAAGATTAAAGAACTTAGTGCGAAAATGTATTCGAGAATGTAAGGCATGTACAATCTATAAACACAAGTTCCATCAGCAAATCATGGCCGCACTCCCCCCAGAACGAGTGACATTTTCACTTCCATTCACTTACACAGGAGTAGATTTTGCTGGTCCCTTCAGTATCAAATCCTCTCATCTCAGAAACGCTAAAATCCTAAAAGGTTATGCAGCTGTGTTTGTTTGTTTTTCTACTCGTGCTGTACATCTAGAAAGCTGTTCAGAGCTTTCTACCGATGCCTTCTTAGCTTGTTTTGATAGATTCATAGGGAGACGAGGTCTTCCTAAGACGATGTTTTCCGACAACGGTCGAAATTTCCTCGGCGCTAGCTATGCGCTCCTAAAATCCCATGAAAAATTCATTAAGTCTGCTGAAAGAACTTTGGTCGAAAAATATACCACTCTTGGATTCACTTGGTCATTCATCCCACCTTACGCACCTCATATGGGAGGCCTCTGGGAGGCTGCAGTGAAAAGTATGAAGTCTCATCTAAAAAAAATTGCTACTAACTTATCTTTTACCTATGAGGAATTCTCTACACTGCTTGTGCGGATCGAAGCAGTATTGAATTCAAGACCACTGTCATCGATAAATGAAAATCCGAACGAGATTTTACCGCTTACCCCAGGCCATTTTTTACGTGGCGCCCCGATCATTGCTCGGCCTGAAGCTCCAGCCGATCCTTCTATAGAAAATGTGTCATATTTGAAACGCTGGGAAAGACTTAAAGCACTCCAACACATATTCGCACGAAGATGGAAATCAGAATACATAAGCGAACTTCAACGCCGTTTTAAATGGAAAAAAGAACGAGATAACTTGAAAGTAAATGACATTGTTATAGTCAAAGAAGACATGCTACCACCTACGGAATGGCTCCTCGGTCGTGTCACCAAAGTCATATATGGGCGTGACAGCAAAATACGCGTGGCTGAAATAAGAACCAAAAACGGCACTATATTGCGTCCCGTTGTCAAATTATGTTTGTTGCCAACAAATACCCACACACAATCTGAAGTTCCATCTACAACCACTAAATAAACCACATAAATTCCGTACACTAAAAACCTATCAAGTTCAATTGCACTAGAGGTTTTCTATTACTGTATGTATTTCTTTTTTTCCTTTCTTTTTTGCTTCATATAGACGACCGGAAAACCCAAATGCCATCTTTGCGGCCGCAATCATCCACTTAAATATTGCCAGCAGTTTAAGAGCTGGAGCTTACCCATACGGCGATTGACGATCCTCAATAAAGGGTATTGCCTGAATTGCTTGGCGTTTGATCACACGCGTCATTGGTGCCCATCCCGCAATCGGTGCCAGTATGAATATGGGCCCAACAAGTTGTGCAATGCCAGACACCACACAATTCTCCACCGAGAAGAGCGAGACCCCTTGTCTTCTAGCTTCGAAGACGAATATGAAGCAGTTCCGGACACTTCGGACCAAAGTGATGACGAGCCAAGCGAGATCGGCCTCCTGAGCCCTAGCAAGCAATCGTCTAACTCAACCACCACCGATGATAGCGATGATGGACCGATGCTTATCGACAGCAACCAACGTCTTCTCGCTACTGAAGAGGAAATGCGATTAACCGGAATTTCCCATTTTTCCCCTGTGGTTTTGCGTAAACCTTCAACCAACTAGGATCCTTCTCCTAGAAGTACCAACCCACCTCAAGTCGGCCCGGGAGTATGTTGAAGCGACTTCAACAATTGATAGTTATTAAGATTTTTTTTTTGTATTGGAAATATGTATGCTTTTTCTTTTTTTTATGGTTTTATTCTCTCTCTTTGAATTTACCTAACATTTTATTTGTACTAAAACTGGAGTTCTCTTTTTTTATTATTTCTACTAACCTTCAACATAATGAATTTAAGTTTAAATTTTTTGTATCTTTTTAACCGTTGTAAAAGAAACAACAGCAAGAAGCTGACCAACAGCTAATAAAACCTAACTTTGTATTTGAATTGGACTTGGTGACTTTTCTTTAAAGGATACCACGAGTTAAAAAGGAAAGCCTCCAAATCAACAGTAGTAATAGACCTTTGACTTCAAATGGCCACATAAAATTAAATTTAATGGAGTTAAATCAAACGATTTAGGTGGTGAATTCTGTTCACAACGAGAATGTGCACAACCAGGAAATTTCTCATGTAGTAGTTGAGTTGTTTCATTTCCTCTATGGGATATTGAATCATCTTGTTGAAACCACAGATTGGCCACATCATATCGTCCAACTTTCAATGAGTGAATAATATAGAGAGGTTTTTGACATTTGCAATTCTTGTCAACGACGTCGATGTTCCATTCTCACGAACTTTTTCGCCGTTGACGTGGCTTGTCGTTGGTTAACCAATATGGTTAGAGTCTACAGTTGTTTCTGTGTCCCTAAATTTTTTTCAATATTTTGTATGACATTTTTCAGTTACGTTTGCCAAATTTCCATTATTTTTAACGCTCCATTTTTAATAACTCTAAACCATCAGTGGTCAAATATTTTTTTTTTTGATTACCAACGTTTTACTGAACAAATGAAGGCAAATTTTAATCTAGCCCTAATTTGGGATATACTTTACGAGCGATCAAGCAAATCCAAATGAGTTCGTTTCTAGTCTATAATGACTGTTATGATGAATTGTCTAATTTTTAGAGAAACTTGTTCACTTTCACTCGCAGAATAAATCAGTTGCACGTATCTGGTTCTTTCTCTTTCATCATACGCGTAAAACAAATCCCTGCAACATTCAGCAAGATTTTCTAGTTTGATGTAATAAACTTAATTAAGTGTTGATTTAAGTTCTGATAACGATTATAAAGTAAAATGTTTAATCAACAGAAAATGAATAAAAAAAAACACAAAAACAAAATGCTAATTAAAATTTGCTGGTTATAAAGCAAGAATTGCAAAAAAATATATATATAAAAAAATCGTTCAAAAATATATTCATGTAAAAAATCATAAGCGATAGATATTTGATTAAAATTTTCTTACTTCGTTAAAGAAAATTGCTTTACAATGTGGGCTGCTTGCCGCCGGCGACAGAGTAAGTGACTGCAAGATTGTTGGTTTAAGCTGTGCTATTTGGAAGTAGTTATTAAGAGACTATTAAACAAAAACCAAAATGAAATAAACATTTCACAAATTACAAGGAAAAATTCATTAAACTTTGACTGCATAAACTAGAAAACTATTAAAAATATTTTGAGCAAAAAAAATTGTTTTGCATATAAGAAACTTACAATTCAGAATCAAACTATAAAATAATTAAAATTTACTCGGTCTGTACAAACAAAAATTAAATTTTTTTTAAATACCAGCTACAAGTTTCCTCAATTAACTTAATGGCAATTATTTCATTTCATTTAAACCTGTCAACACTGTTTGGCCACTTCTGCAAACAAAAAAATCTCATCATCCAATTTTATGGGACAACTTTTGTGATTGTTTTAAGTTGTAGAGTTTATTGACGCATTCAAATATTTGCCAACAATTCATAATCTCTGTTCATAATTTTTTATTTTTTACTTCAAACTAACAAATTGAAACTTTTACTTGTCGGATGCCGGCTTTGATTGCAACATAAACTTGTGTTCGCAACATATTTTTACTCATACACATAAAGGCAGCAAGCGGTTGGTGTTGTTTCTTCGTTGCAATTTACATGTGCATATGTTCACATAAATTGTTGTAATTTTTTTATTTGTCATTCTCTTTTATGTGTTGTTGCTGTTATTAAATAATTTTAATTGAAACTATGATCTGCTTAATATAATTAAAACTTTAACAAAAATTAAGCAATTTATGGTAAAACGTTCAAGTTGTATGAAAAACAATAAATACGAGTACGTAGTAGTTGCATGAATTTGGAGTAATAAAAGACAACAAATTAGAAGTTTCATTAAAAAAAATAATATTTTATAATTTTTCTTACGATACAATAACATTAAATTTTCTTTAAGCAAGTTATTTAGCCGATTTTTTAGTTCATTAATTGAATAGATTTTTGATGTTGCGAGACAAACAACGGATATTTAAAGCTTTACAGAAGTACCAAATGAATGGGCCTCCTGAGGCTTATGGCAGAAGGGTGCCAAATACGTTTTCAATGGGACTTCTTAAAATGAAGGTATTCTTTATTAAAATTGTTACTGCATAACTAAAGCACATTATATATGACTAAATTGTATTCAAGTCGGAAAAACTTCAATTATGTTTAGTTAATTAATTCAAAACTAAAATAAATAAATTATTTTACGAAATTTTGTAATTAAAAAGTAGAAAATAAGAACAACTTGAAAACTATTAATTAAAAATGAAACTTTTTTATGGAACTCTGTCCAGTTCACTTATTCGATTATACTAAAAGGATTATTGCCATTATTATGAAATTTTTATTTTAACAAATAAAAACATAACAAAGTATTTATTAGTTTTTCCAAATACAATAATTACGATAATTTCATATTACACAAGCTGACGCAAAAGTAATGTCATAATTTAAATTTTCAGATATTTTTGCAGACGGATCCAAATGTGCCTATGCCTTGACATTCGTGACATATAGAGGACTAGTCGTCAATGAAGCGATACGCATCTCAAGAATGTGGAATTGTTGTTACTATGTATTTGACAAAACTTGCAGTTTACCATTTTAATGCAGTGTGAATTTTGTCGTCGTTTTCCTCGTCAACGTGTTCCGTGTGTTCGAATAATCAAGCGTACAAACTGGGTCTATTACAAATTTTGCAGGGAGTGTCCGGCATTGTGTCGCTCATTTGAGCGAAAACATTGCCACTGTTGCCGGCAACGTCTGAAAAAATTCACAAACATCAACGAAACGTCTATGCACATGATTAACATGAGCAAACTTTTATTGCAATTAATTTTGATGAAAGATTTGAAAATTTTCCCCTACAAAGTGCACTTTTTTCACGAACAATTGAACAAATGTAACTTACAATGATTTTCTGTTAAACTTAGTGGAAGAAGAGGACGATTTCGTATCGTTTGCGTTTTTGGGGTACATAGTACCAACATTAGATGGATGAAGAGACATTACAACGCACCAAATTGAGTGTTTGATGCGGGATTTGTAGTGGCATTTAATCTTTTGCGGATCACCATGGCACCATCATAACTGAAAAAGTGAACGTTACTACAGGCAGTTGAAAAGCGAATTTTTTACCCCAAGTTGCTGCAATGGGTCTCGATTATTGTTGGTTTCAAAAGGACGAAGCAACCGCTCACACACCTCGAACAACGATGGAGATTTCAAAACACCAATTTCCAGGTTGAGTGATCTCCCGTTTTGGAGGTTTAAACTGGCCTTCCGGATCGCCAGATCTAACAGCACCAGACTTTTTCCTTCAGAACTTTTTGAAATCCCGCGTTTACCATAACAAACAACGAACCAGGCAACTCTTGAAAGATGACATTGAAGAAGAAGTCGCAACTATGCATCAAGGCGGGATGTGGCCAATTGAACGTTATAACTATTTCCAATTAAAACCTTCAATTTTACACTTTCATATAAACATTTTATGAGAACTTTCAGTGCTTAACACTAACTTCTAATTTTTCTTTTATTTATCACATGGAATTGTTAAAAAAAATCGAATGGAAAATTTTTCACTTAAAATAATATGTCATTAGAAATATTTTATGTATTTGAATACCAGCGGCAAATAACAAACTATTGTAATTGTCATAGAAAATCTAACATTACGAGTAATTGAAAAAATTCAGATAAATAAAATTAATTGGAAAATTCAAAAATTAATCGGAATAATAATGGTAATTAGAAAATCAATAATATTATTAATATTAAATACATAATATTTACAACTACAATTCAGATGAAGATAAAACATTTTTCATAAAAAAATATTGAGTGTGTAAAAAGTTGCAGTTGAAAAAATTTTTTTGAATTTTTGAATTTTCCAATACCATTTACAAATTGTCTTCTATGTTGTGGGTTTAGCTGTTCATATGCCGACATTTTATCGAAATCTTCAGTGAACCTTAACATGATGAAAACATTCAACCTCGTATACATATGCCAAAACAAACAAATACAATATGAGAATTCTGTTACAAAAAACGTAATCATAGTGGAATTAGAATGCTTCTATATAAACAACACAACAAACAATTGTAATTAAAAAGAGTCTATTTTATTTTTCTTGCAATAAAACATTTTGTAAAAACTCTGATTGCATTAACAATTTGTTGGGCAGAATATCCCAAAACAATAAATTCCAATATTAAGTATCAATTACAAATATTAGTAAAATAATCGTAATCGAAAAAATATTTATTTGTTATTGCCAAAAAGGTTTTATTGCAGAGGAAGTAATTGTAATTGAAAAATTTTAAATTACATGTAATTGAAATTGCCGCTGTAGAAAATAAAATAATTAAATGTAATTAAAAATATAATAATATTTGAGTCGATAGATGTACAATTAGGTGTTATAAGAAATTTATTATTATTATTTTTTTTATTTATTTTTTTAATGAAAATTATCTGAAAATATTTCAATTGTAATAACATTTGAAACCAATTGTAATCGAAAATATTTCAATTATATTTGCTTGTAATCGAAAAAATAATAGCGGTTGACAAAATACCAATTCTAATTACATAGAAAAATATTTGTTTTATACCATTTACGAAGCTCAACAAATTTAAATATAAAAAATTAATTACTATTAAATAAATTCCAATTACTATTATAAATATTTGAGAAAAAAATTCAGTTAAAACTTTATGAGGATCATAAGTAATCTAACTGCAATAAAAAGTAAATAAAACTGTAATCTTGGATCCCTGGAATCTTACTAACGAGGAATCTTTACTAACAAAAATAAAACATAGGAAATGGAGGTGGATCGGCCACATTATCAGAATAAATCCTGACAACATAACAAGGATGGCTGACAGACGCACGATACTTCAAGAACTAGGGAAGATGCGAAAACAACTGTAACAAATCGTGTAAGATGAAGATGCTTTGTGGAAGCGATATGCTCCCAAGGGGACCCATTACCTCTCTTGGTAGTATTTGGCTCTTTGAATACTTGTTATAAAATAATTCGACATACGTGTTTTTTAATCGATAAAACTTTATAAACTGAATATTGCTGTTTAGCCAAAATTCAATAAAAAAAAAACTAATGCCATTTGCATTTATCCCTCTGTTGGAAATATCTGGCTTTAAATTCACACTTTATTAGTTTCTTTTTTTAACCAACATATGTTTCCTATTGATAACCAGTATTTTTTGTCATACTTAATACTCTCAATTATTTAAAAGTATCGAATAAAAAAAGTTAAATGATCATCAATTGGTTGCTATAGCGCTCTTAGAAAACATTCATCCTGGTCTATGACAATAAACAGGAAATTATAAATTGTTGTATAAGTCGTACAAGTACAATCAAAAGTTATTTTGAAATGAAACCATTTTTAATAAAGCTGGTTTTAATTAGTTGGCATGTTAGAGACTTAGAAACGTTTTTATTTTTATTAACTTTTGTAAGAAAACAAAAAAAAATATTATTCCTTGGGCTCTATTATTTTGTCTATTTATTGAAAAAAACACACAGTTTTAAAAGTTTCTTCAAATTACGACAGTTACTTGCGTCACTTCTATGCCTTTTTTTGTTTATTCTGCTCTTAGAAAAAAATTTTATTAAATTTGAAATTGCCCAGCAGTGCGTTGAAAAAAATGTGCGTAAAATTTACTTTAGCTTCAGTTAGTTATTAAATCGTATTTTCAAGATTAATCAATCATTTTTTCTATGTGTGAGTGTGTGTGTGTTTGTGTGTATGTGTGTCAATTCTTTGAAAATAAATATAATAAATAATATATTTTTCAACTTGTTTAATTCAATCAAGTCCGTGGCAAAATGACATGGATTTTTGCACACCAAATAACTTTAGTTTTAAATATTTGTTGTTTTTTTTTTTTCTTTGGCCATAGATTAAGAAGTTTTGCTTTTAGTCTAAAATAAAACTGTCGATTTCATTTGCCAATTCAACTGACGTCGTCGAAAATGTTGCAATGATATGGAAACTGGCCCTATTGCAAAATTTTTATGTATATCTTGCGTGTGCGTTGATATGAGTTTTCTTTTAGTTTTAAAATTTTATTAAAAATGGGTTAAAACTTATTAAGAAAATTTACGAAATATAAAAATGTTAAGATTTTAACACTTGACGATAATGGTGGAGAAAAAGAAATAAATACGAATTTAAATACGGTTTCCACAATCCAAACGTATGAGTTGAGTAAGAAATTTTTATGGAAATTAATTTTAAAAAAACTGAGTGCTTTTCATATAAATTTTCTGCTTGAAACAAGCGTCTGGAATGTGATTAATGAATTTTTGTTTTGGTTTGATGCACTTCAAGAGTATTATGTTTCACATTCAATGAATATTGAATTAATTCATTGGGATAAAAATCATATAAATAGAATCTGATTTTTAAAAAGGAAAATTTCAAATGAAAGTTCATACCAAAAAGGTAGATGAAATGATAGTTATTCCCAAAAAAAAGCTTAAAAATAATAATGTGTAAACCATCGTCATTCTTCTAATAAGCTTTAGCACAAAGAGATTTTTTTTTTTTTTTAATTAAGGTGTATTTTAAACTAAAACGTATCATGAGAGAACTATTTTTGTCTTAGAATGTGTTTTGTTAATCTATGTACGCAGCATTAATTGCCCGTTTGTATAAATTTAATTCATTCCCTCGTTCGTATATTGGAAATATAAAAAAATTGGGTTTCTAATGCTGCTTTCAATCAAATAAGTGAAATTCGTAGAGGCAGCAGGAGGATGAAACTTCTCAAAGACTTTGCTCAAGCAAAATTAAGCTTGATGGAAAACTTGAAGCTGCCTTTGATATTATATGCAGATTTGATAGAATAAGTTGAAAAATCTATCGTGTTGAATTATAAAACTACTACTTATCGAATAGTTTTAATCATATTTAATCAACTCAAACAAAATCTATTTTTATGCTAAAGTCAATGAAAAAATAATGTGTGGAACCGCATGAAGACAAGATTTGATATCAAGCTCTTCTTCAAATTAGTTTTCTAACTAATTTGGAACAAGGAGAAAGTTTGTTATTACATTTACTTATTGAATATCTCTAATACATTTCAAATATCCGCTGAAGTTTTAGCAGTCTAAAGTCTTTGGAGTGAATCGAACCCATGCCCTCAGAGAGTGAAGCTATTATATGATCATTTACCCTGTATGAATATCTTAATGGTTTTTTTATTGTCGAAAAATTTATACATTTTTATAAAAAAAACAAATTTTACTAGAGAATTTAAAATTTTTTTGTGTGAATTTGTTGAACAGAATCAAAAATTCTTTTTTCTTCTATTATTTTTTGGCTTTTGAATTTTTCAAGAAATAAAAAAAGAGACAAACACCATATTTTTTAGCAGTGCCAATTCTGCAGTTAAAAGTTAACCAGTTAAAAAAATTTAAAATTGGACAAGTTTCATTTAGAAGGCGAAATATGGAAGCTACGATAAAGACCAAAAAATATATATAAAACGGGAAATATAATCCAACAGCGGAAGGCTAAATTTTCTTGAGAGGGGCTGGTACTACAAACTATAAAGAGAAATTAATAGTGGGATATCTGAAATGCTGTTCGAAAATATTGTTTTTTTTCAGTTTCTGGAGAAGATTACTGGCCATATTGAAAAAACGGAGAGAGGCTGGTATTACACAATATGCAGTGATGGTGGTCCAGGGAGTGCTTAAATGGAATATAATTAAATAATTTTGAAAGCTTAATATATGTTTATTTTTAATTTCAGCGTAAGATTGATGGCCATATAGGAGAAATTAAGTGGGTCTAGTACTAATACCCTATATACTACACGGCCACTAGCCTTCTTTAGAAATTAAAGAAAAAATTTTCTTTGCCACTTGCGAGTCAACTTATAGGAGAATTTCCATGCAGTTTATTGCGCGAAGTAAAATAACAAAACGAAAGTAGTGTTACCTATTAGCGTTTTTTTAATTAATTTACAAGTATGAGTACGAGACCGTAGGAACATTTATAAAAAGGATAATGATATAGGAAATAAATTCAAGCCGATTTAGGTAAATTTTGAAAATAATTCTTTGCTTTCTTTATTGAAAAATAATATAACAAGATGTATTTTCCTAGACCGGGTAGAATGTCGGACATTTGGGAATACTGTTTTGACAATTTATCTCATTTGAAAAAAATTTTATTAATTAAACTTAAAGCTTATAACAAAAATTGTGGTTCAAATGTTGTCACTTTTCAAGCAATACAGCGTGATTGTGGTCGTCATATTTGACCTGCTAAGCAAGGAATTGACAAGATTATAAGAAAATTTCAATAGACTACAGTTGTGTTCATCATCGTGCAACATACCACTGTGCGATAAATATCGCTTCTGTTAGTGAAAGTGTGGCGGATATTCCGAATATTTCGATTTCACGCCATTCTCTGCAGTTGGGCTATCGTGCAGCTCATTATGGCGTATTTAATATTAAGATGTGCACTTCCATTCATATAAAGTCCAAATTACGCAAAAAACTAAAGCCAGCTGACTGTTCACAAACGCCGTGGATATGCTGATTGGGTGCTAGAGCAATAGACTTTCAATGCTGATTTTTCCAACAAAATTTTCGTCAGAGATGAAACTCATTTCTTACTCGGTAATTACGTCAATAAGAAAAATTTTCGCATTTGGGGCTCGGAGAACCCAGAAGTGATTGTCCGAAATAGTGACTGATTGTTGTGCACTATGGTCTGGAGGTGCCATTGGGCCGTATTTGTTCGAAAACGACGCTAGAAGAATCGTTACCGTCAGTTCAAAGCCTTATGGCCGTATGATAATCGACTTTTTTTGGCCTGCAATGAAAGATCATGAACCGGATAATATGTGGTTGTAAGAAGCACGGCACAGAATATTACCAATTTCGGTTCTATTGCATGGGAAGTTTCCAGAACGCGTGATTTCATATTTTGGACACGTCAATTGGCCACCACGATCATGCAATTTGCTGTTAGACTATTTTGTGAGGCTACGTCAAAGACCGTGTCTTCGCGAGTAAGTCCCTAACATCGGATCATTTAAAAGCAACATTCATCAAGTTATCGCCGAGATACTGTCCTAAATGTGTGAAAAAGTAGTTCGAAACTGCCTCAAAAGGATCCATTACTGCAACTACTCTAGAGGCCATAATGACAAGATCCAAACATTATAATGAAATAAAAGTTTTATCGAAATCATTGTTTTATGCATGTTTTCTTTTTGACTTTTCTTTTAAAATCAAAAAAAGTATAACCCTGAATTACTTAAAATATTTTAGTAATTAAAAATAAAACTGAAACTGAATATTGGCATTGATGAGCCAGTCTGAGAAGGGCTGGGCCAGTTTCGCAAAATATTTTTCTTAATATAGATTTTCTTATACATGACACAGATTTTTTTCTTCCATCCTGAAAAATTTCCTTGATATGGTAAGAATATTTGAACATTTTCTCGCGAGAAGATTATTGCTCTAGAAAATGATTGATCATTTGTGTCATTGATAGATCTTGAATAATTTTTGAAAAGGTTTGATAATTATTTTTAATTTGAGAACGTAAATAAATTCAATATATTTCAAGTTATTGACATTGTATTTGTTGGGCAGCTACTAAAATCTAAGTATGTGTGTGTGTTTTTTTTTTGTCATCTGACCATAAAAATTAATTAAATTTAAACACATCATCTAAATAAAATGATGCATTGTAGGACGACATATATTAGTTTGTAAGTATCATTATTCAAGCTCTTAATGTAACCAAAATAAATGGAGATTAAAATGCATTTAATGCAACTTTTAGTTTTTTTTTTTTTTTTTTTTTTTTTTTTTTTCAAAATACATAAAGACTTCTTTATCATCTAACGATAATAAAGCCATAGAAACATATTATGTATTTTTAAATAAAACTATTAATTGTGTATTGATTACAAGTTTGGCTTGATTTAGGTTATAGGATGTCAAAAACAATGTCTTCTAATGGCATTAATGCAAATACCTCAATAAAAATTCTTAAAAATTTTTTTCTTTACTTTAAATTAAAATATTTAATTAATGAACTATTAAGTATTTTTTTTATTTAGCTTTGATAATTTTTCTTAAAAACTAATAAATTTTTTGTTACTAATATATCTAAATGAGGTTACTGGATCTAATTTAAGTCACTTTTCAACAAAATATTATCAATTATAGTTAAATTGTTTGGTTTTTTAAAGATTTGTGTATATTTTGTTTGTTTGGCTAAATAATTAATCGAGTGAATAAATTAATATTATATTTAAAGCATTAGATAAACATTTAAACTAAATTAAGTTGAATGTAATTTATTTTCATTAATAAAATAAAGATCTTTTTTTCAAAAACATAATGCATTCGTGATAACTCTTGTGTTATACACATGGTAATAGTAGCCATGGCTCACGGTGTGGAACTCATCCTACGATTTGGACGTCTTGGCAAAATGTTAATAGAATTATACAAAAGGGTCAGTGCATAGAACTAAAGTGGCTTACCCTTCGTCTAATGCACCCAGTCCCAAGAGAAACTGACTGGACAGGACCAGGTGAAGGAAAGCCTTCCAAACAATGCAATAACCAATTAACGTCTTTCATTGAACGTTCACTATCTTTAAATTCAAACTTAAGATAATATGTATGTGATATACCACACGCTATGTACGGAATATAACATTTTAAAAATAACTGCGCCGGGTTCGCTGGATGGCGCTTATCCAAAATGTCCAATTTTCCATGAGTCTTGCACATGAATAGGGCTAAATTTTAACGATGTCACAATGGTTTGTCGCATATTTGCTTAGGCCGCTTAGCAGTTCACATCACCTCCATGTGATATGAAAATGCTCTCATATCGCTCGAGCAGTAGGTCCAATGACACATGAGCTGTATGGCATATAACGCCGTTTAGTTTAAATCACGTGCTGTTAGTATCCATATAATCCAACTCAGGCCAAAAGAAGCTGGTAATCATCGACCTGTAGTGGTTGTCATTAATAGCGATGGCTTGGACAACGTCGTTGTCAAACAAATATGGTGCGGTATTGCCGCCAGCTTAAAATCCACAACAAACAGTGACTTTTTTGAAATGCATTGGACGTTCTTTGGTCTTGTGTTAATTGGTATCGTCGCACATTTGACGATTTCATTTGTTGACGTACCCTTTCATTCATTAATGGGACCCATTGCTGAAACTGATATTTTTATGAAAATTTTTGTTAGTTTCCAATTCTCTTAGGCCCCATCCAGCAAACATACATCGTTGTCTACGATTGTTTACCTTCAGAGCTTGGCTTAGTTGAATTTCGCATGGGTAAAAGCCCAAGTTGCAACACATTCGCCATGTTGTGGTCTACAAAAGGTCGACTTCTTGTGAGCCAAGCAAAATGGCTATCTCAGAGTCTCTCAGAATTTCACGGACAGCGGCCAATTTTTAAGCAAATCTTGCGTTTCCTTGTCGTGCGAGTGTTGTTTTATTATTTATTGAGCCAGTGATCCCAAATTTATCTAGTACTTTCGTTGGGAAAAATCCGGCTTCCGGAACGTTACCCGAACAGAAAACCCATTTAAAAATTTTTTTCATTCACACGTATTGTTGATCCTTTAATCCCTCTATGGTAATTTGAAAAAATAAACGACAGTCAATTTGACAGATGCAGGTTTCATAGTATGACCGCTATCAGTTTTCAAAGCTGAAAAGTTCCCATTGGAGGACTTATCTGTACAATACTGACAGTGTTAAAAACTGGTATGAAAAGTGAAGCAGATCTTGTCAAATATGTGCCAAATAAATTCAAAACTTTTCTTCCGATTAAATAAGAATTTCCATAAAATCAAATAGTTCGAAATAAAAAACAAAATTATTGCCATAAAAATATGAAATAGAAAACAAACAATTTCAACATGAAAAGCATATTGATGTTAGAAATTCCTATCTTACAATTCGGTTTAGGTTAGGTTAGGTTGATTGCAGAGGTGTGATAGCCCATGTCATACGACATACACTTAAGCCAGTGAAGGCTTGTTGTGCGTTCCCTTTATTTATCAAACACAAACTGCCAGAGTTCTGCGGCAGGTTCGAACCTGGGACCTCCGCACTACGAGTCTAGTACACTACCTACTAGTCTACGAAATCCAGTACAATTCGTTTTAGATGTGCAATGTGTTTTCCCAAATTATTAATTAAAAACGTTGCCAAGGCATAAGCGGAATTGTATTTAATTTTCTAATTGTCTTAGTTTTTTATAATAATAATAATAACTTTTTGATAAATACGTCCGTATACACTCCGGTATGCCTAAATAATACTTTAAGACACAGTAATTGGATCGCACTATGGGATTCAATTCATATTTTTTACTAAATAATTTTTGCTCTCTAAAAGATATTTGGTTCTAATTTCAGAAGGCATACCACTCGATTTGTCGCATATACACTGAAATATTTTAAAATATTTTAAGTACAATCATGTAAATTTTTCAAAATAATGTCAGACAGTCTTATTAAAAGAAGTAATTAATATCAGTTACATTCAAAACAAGTGGAAAAGACACACTTTTAATTAAATTTATTGGCACTATTTTGCTGAAGACTAAATCTGTTAATTAAATTTTACATAACACGCAAATTTCATATATCAATTGTACATTAAATCGAAACTTAGATATTTTGTGTTCATTTTGCATTATATTTCAGTGGTTGGCATGAACGTATGTCTAAACTTATTCATAAAATTTTAAAATAATTCTATATTTCGATCAAACACAGTGAACAAAATTGTATGAAATTTTCATAATCAAGGATCGTAAACGTCAAGACCTCTTCACATTAGAAACAACTCATAGCAAAGTATAAGAAAAAAATCGTTACGAACTGAAAACAAATAATAATAATTTGTTCTAAAACAGATTCAGCTGCTCAAATATCACAAGAAGATAATAAAGAAAACTCTTTCGAACACTAATAAACGATATGCTTGTTATATGGTTGCGTCAACTATATTCTGATTTCTGTAACAATATTTGCTTGTGCCAAACGAATATTTTTAAATTTTAAAAAGTTTTGTATATAAGATAAATTTAATTAAAATAATTTTTTATTGGTTGTTATTGGCTTAGCTGAGTATATGACAGCATTACATTGGTGCTAACCAAATCATCAGTACCAAATCATGATTGACAAGCATTTTAGCTCGTAAACTTATGCCACAGACTACAAATACTATACGAGAATTTAAACAGAACTCAATCATATTTTTCTATTTGTAATCAACAAAAACACAAAAGTATAATACCTTTAGAAAGCTTTCAAGAACGAATTTCAATGTAGTTCTGGTCAAGCGTTGCTATTCGACATAATCAACACATTAAAGAAGTGGCCAAATTTATTGCCTAAAAATGAAGTACACATTCACGAATACGGACATTTTGTCCTGAAATGGAAGATATGAACTTGAATAATGTTTTATTTCAGCAAGATGGTGCACCATTTCACACAGCTCATCATACCATCGATCGTTTACAAAATAAATTCGGCAATGGCTTTATCAGCCGTGTTGTTGATTTCCATTAGCAACATGGGAATTTGGAGTTGAGCCCCTTTAGACTTATTCTTGTGGGGTATTGACCGATGCTATGCAAACAATTCTGAAACGGTCTACACCCTTTCGGTAAACAACATCCGGGCCATTCATGAAATTTAATCAGAAATCGTCAACAAAATCCTGGAAAACTAGAGTAACAGGACAACTCACTGCGAAGCCGGCCGTGATATTCACATGACTATCACAAGCTCAATAAGTAATGGGAATATTTGCTATTTCTAATGAAGCGATATTATTCGTATATCGAAAGACGTTAAGTTTAATTGGTTTCATTTAATTTGTAAAAAGGTAATTGTATTTGGATCACACTTTATAAATCTGTGGCTTTGCTCCAACATAGTTCACCCCTTAACCTATTGAGGCAGCAACAACTGATTGTAAATAAATATTGGTTTAAGTCTAACGATTATCAAAAATGTAAATTATTTAATATAGATTAAATTAAAACTTAATGGTTTTTTTTACTGAATACCTCCCAACCCCGAACCCACATTTTGTAAAATGCATAAAATTTCCAATTGATCTTTTAAACTATTATTAAGCAGCCAGAATTCCCCAAAAATGCTCCTGAAAATTTCCTGCCTGTCCCACGATGTCACTCGACATCGATCGCTCGCATGAATACGTTTGAAACAGCAACAAATTTTAAAATGTTGTTTTTGGTTTGAATGTATTTATGCGATGTCGAGTGACATCGTGGGACAGGCAGTTCATTTCTTTCTAATTTTCTATGTGTTCTTTCAATGATGCATTTAAGCTGCACAAGTAATAAAAATACACACAAATTCTATTGTTTACATTTGCTGGTCTCTTCTATTGTTTATAATTAATTAAAAAAAAGTTGAGTGGCAAAAATGTCGGAAATTTGTTTGCCAAAAATATATATTTTATTTGTAATTTAAAATAGTTTCTATTTTATAAAAAGCCACATAATAGTAGCGCTTCTAATTTTACAAAAGATTTTTTTTTCCATTTTAAGTAGGCATATTAAGTTGATGAAATTATATGCCACCTTAGGTGGCATGCAGTTTTTTATAGCTCTCTTCATAGCTGTTAAATTGAGTTAGTGATGAAGTTATATCAAGCTAAATAATTTTTGCCCAATTTCTAAATTTAAACTGTGATTGATATGTTTTTAACACTCTCTTCGTCTCCTCTTTTGCTGCTACCGAGGCAATAATTTCAGGTTTATTCGGTGAAATCTTACACAAAGATCTTGACTTTCCTTCATTGGTTCCATGCATTGAACAGATATCAACCCGAGGATCTTGGCTTTTATTTATGCTTTTATTAAAGGATATTTAACTCATTGCTTCATAGGACTCTATCAAAGTAATTACCAATTAATTTGCCACTAAATTGTAATAAAACTTAAACGTCAGCATGAGCTCAATTGGCTTATTAGTAAAGCGGTGCTTCTTGAGATAATTTCTAGAAATCTCAACAAAATAAAGTCCTCCATGTTTTTCATTGTATACATGTACTTTGAATTTAATTGAAGAAGGCACTCCACGCTTTTTTGTTAAACAAAAATATGCAACATGCCTTCGGGACTCTTTCCAGAATATCATCCACCACATATTCTTAAAAAAATTTTTTTATTCATATATATTTAACAATGCAGTTAAATAATTGACAAGCATAAAATAAATATATACTTATATCGTATCTCATTCAAATCAATTTGATTATTTTCAGATTTTAAATACGTGATTAAAGGGACTTTTTAACTATAGATTTTTATTTTTACTTTTAGTTTTAAAATAACTTTTGATATCTATTGCAGAATTATTTAAGATTTCTTTCTGTCTTTGAATCTTGTATTCAGTTCAACGCATGAAATTTCAATACGATTGCTTTTACACTTTTAAAAATAGCAGATAATTATCCATTTCTTTGTATGGGAAGTAATCCATCCCCCGCATTAAATCCCTCAGTTTTTTTCCATGACTTTGCATGTTATCTTCAAATTACCTCAGCCCAAATTTTAAAAATTTTCCATAAAAGTTTTCCAGATAGCGGATTATTTATAATAACTTTATATGACGAGACCCCTCTCTCTCGCTGCTTTGCCCTCAGTGTCTGGCTTGACGACGCATTTCGTTATCAAATAAACTCATACCAAATTTAAAGACTAGCTGTTATATCTTTGTATGAGGGGTACCCCATCCCATGCACCTATTCAATTTTTTTTTTACTTGATGTCTTATCTTGTCTATAAATTAACCCATACTGAATTTTAAGACTCCATTTGCTATAGTTTTCCATGCATCAGATAATTTCTATGTATGGGAAGTATCCCTTCCCCTGCACCTAATCCCTCAGCTTTTTGCTTAACTTCGTTTCTTATCTTCAAATTAACTCAGCCCAAATTTTAAAGATTTGCCATTATAGTTTCCAGATAGCGGACTATTTACCATAACTTTATACTTGGATTACCTCTTCCCCCTGCTGCTATTTACTCAGTTTTTGCTAAATCACGCATTTTGTTATCAAATGAACTTATGGAAAATTTTAAAACTCTATCTATTATAGCAGATAATTATCTATTTCTTTGTACGGGGAGTACTTCCTTCCCCTCACCTATTCCCTTAGCTTTTTAATTGACGTTACATCTTATCTATGTTTTTTGCTTGACGCATATTATATTTTAAGACTCTCACTGTTATGGCTTTATGGTATAAGATAATGAATGATTACTTTATAAAAGTGCACCGCCACTCTCGGCTCCTAAACATTTTTTCTACATACATGTAAAGTATGTTTCGATATGACCATTGGAAGTGGAATAAAATTGAATTTCAAGATTTGTTTACATTCTTATCTATTGATTTTGTTACAAGTGAAGCTACTAAAAGCATTTTAGAAAAAGTTTATTAGAAAAATGTTTGCAAACTGTAGAGTATATCGTGCGTTCATTTTGAGTACTTTCTACTATTAGTGGCATATTGAAGGCTTCTTTTGCTTTTGGTTTTTCATTGCCAGTAATGCCGGAGTAGCCCGGTATCCACATAAGTTTAATTTTGCCCGAAAATCTAATCAGATTGTCTCTTATTTCGCAGATCGTATCCTCTCTGTTGAATAAGTGCAATACTGGAGTTACACATGGAAGAGATTATATACTTTGATCTCTGTTTTTTGTAATGTTTACATCCAGCAGGCCTATCTGTATCGTATCAAGGTTATGGCGTATGAAAGACCATTCTCGCTTTTCGAACCTTCTGTATAGAGAATTCTCTACAGAATTCTCATATTGTTTCTGATTGTTTTAGCGAAAGTATATACGGTTGCATGTTTCCAAACTTCTTAAAGTTCACTGACGATTTGGTTTAGCGGCAATGAAATGTCGACATATGAACATCTAAGGCGATAGCAAACAGTGAAGTTTATGATTTTCGATATATCGATACTCTTTCAGTATCATATATTTAATTCAAAAAATAATAATAAATGTCGAATATATTAAAATAATAATTTTATCGAATCATATCGCTCCTTTGATGCCACATAGACAAATCTCCAAAATCAAAATTTTTAAAAATCAATTAAAATTTTTAAACAAATACTCTTAACATCCTCCCCATATGTAGGAAAAAAGTCGGAATCATATGAGAAGCTTAGCCGAAGTTATTCAAAAAACTTTCAAAATATTTTGTATATGAAGCAGCACTGTCATATCTCAAGAGCTTGAAATTTTTAAATTCCTCAGGCCGGGCAACACGAAGGGACCTATAAGGACCATTTGTTATATTTTGTACCGATTGGCGGCCTGTAGCATTTAACCTAATCTAACATTTAAAAAACTTAAATTGCATTTTGACAAGTTCATTATTTTTTGAAATATGTCGGTTTTGCATTAAAGGAGCGATATATGTATATATATTTTTTTCTGATCACAGTATTTCATATTGAAATATTAAAACTGTTAAAATTTCTTATTGAAAAAACGCCTTGAGCTTAAATAATTACTATATTAAAATTTTGCTTATTTTTACATTAAGTTTTTCCTCTAAATCAAATAAAATAAAAACCATTTTAGGGTTCGTCCGTTTCGTCTTAAATAGAAATTTAATATTTTAAAAATTTTCTATTCATCTCATTGATTACGTTTTTCGTATATATTTTTGTTCTTTTAGTCCGTATTTTCTAGCTGTTGTTCATTATTTTGTAGTCATTTGCTGATTTTTATATTCAATTTAAAATTTTATTTTTGTCGACGTTGCATTGTTGTTCTTATCGGTTTTGTTTCATTAATTTAAATTTGGCAATAGTGCCCTTTTCTTAATTGAAATCTTTCTGCAAGTGAAAGGAAAACTTTGAAATGATGCCCCATTGTGGGCAACAAGTGGATGTTTTACCGCACCATTCAGGTTGATCGTAAAGCCATTTGCTTCAAATGATTGGAGAATTTAAAAAGTACATGTATAAAAGTCAATTAGGAGGACTAGATAGGATTTTTATATAGAAATTTAAATTATTTACATCCATGATTTTAGCAGTCAATATGGTTCTTCCATTTAACCAAATGCGATCTCAGTAATTTTTGATTCAGTAAACTGGGAAAATACTGTCGGGAAAGCTAATGGAGATAGTGGAAACGGCCATAAGCAATTTGCCACTACCAATATCAATGACCTATTTTAAAAATATTTCCCCAGATTGATTTTGTTGCTACGGATAAAGAGTTTCCATTAATACAAATTTATTTATTTGTACACGCATAACAACATTATCGTGTGTGAACCGATTTAAAAAAATGTTTTAAAGAGTTTGCTGGCATGTTGGCCCCATAATTTTTTTTCGAAAATCTGACGGACAATTTGTCTGCCCGAAAAATTGATTTATATGATATGATCGAAGGGACAAAATAACCACCCGAAATAAAATTTATAACATAGCTCCGCCGTTTATGGACTCATTTTAAAATTTTTTTATTTAAGAAGGTACTTCAATCTATCCTGGGGGAAAGAATTATTGAAGAACTATTTAACTATTTTTATTATAAAAAAAATTGCTAAAGGTCAGTTTAACACCCACTTTTGCTAAAGGTACCTTTAACTAACATTCATTTTACCGCAAAATTCTATTATTGACCCTTAAATTAGTAGAGGTAAAGTAACGCAGTTGTTATCGTTTTTGGCTGAGGTAACAAACTTATGACCATTTAATATATATTTTTATATGTATAATTATTATATTATTAATATAGCCGCAAATAAAATCTATTATAGATTAAACTCATAAAATGTTATATCAATAATTAGTGTATAACAAATTATTCTACGTTTAAGGCAAAAATTAATTGTTGAACTCTTTAAGTCTAGTAACAATTCTATACAACTTTTTACCTCTCATTCGTTACAAATTTTTCGAGTACGTTTAGTTTTTCTAGTAACAAATGGTAAGTAGTAAAAACTTAGTAAATAAATAGAATTTTTATAAACCTTTTAATTTTGTCTCTCAATTTTTAAGCAATTTCTTCACACTCTTTAAAAAATTTGCGAGCATGTTAACACTTTCCAACAGCCGTTAAAAAAAGCCTTTTTTTAATTATCACACCTGTCATAAAGCCCTTTGCCTTTCAATACCTTTGGCTATGATCAGTAAAAGCATTTTCAAACCTTATAAACGTTTTTTGTCAATAAATGTCCTGGGGCTCTTATTTATTCTTTTGATAAAAGTTTTTCGAGTACATAAACATTTTCCAGTAATAACTAATAACAATAAGTAAAAGCTCTTTCTCCACTTACTCGTTAAAATTTTGTCCAGTTATTACTAGTAAAAGCTTTTTTTGAATGAACAGACCTTTTGTAAACCTTTATTGTCTTCTAAATTTTTTGCAGTTTTTTTTTACTGACTTGATAAAAGTTTTTCGAGTACATGAACATTTTCCAGTAACAACTGCTAACAATTAGTAAAATGAACGAATGAACAGACATAATAATGCAAATTTGTAGACAACCTTGTACCGTATTGGAATTATCGGTCTTCTTCGGCTGTATTTTGTTAGATGATTTATTTTTTTTGTACTACAATTACAGGAAATATTTGAAGAACTATTAAATCCAAGGCAAATTCATACCATGTTATTTATTCCTCTCTTTCTCTCTTGCTTTCTCTCTAGTTATCTCTCTCGCTCACTCTCTCCATCCCTATGGAAAACGACATTAAAGCATTCAACAACACTTTTGAAATAAAAAACAAATTAAACGCAAAACTATTGCAGCAGAGTTGAACTAATTAATTTTTTTTTTAGAAAAGTTGCACTCATTTACTAAAAGCTTTTACTAACTGTTACTTGTTGTTACTGTAAAGTGTTCAAGTAGTCGAAAAATTTTTAACGAGACAGTGAAGGAAGAGCGTAAGATATTGAGAGACATAAAAGTTTTATAAAATTTTTACTAGTAGAATCTTTTATTTGTAAGAATTATTTGAACACCAGTTTTGGGTTTACGAAATTAAAGTTTATAAAAAATTCAATAGCACTCGTATTGCAAAAAATCACAAGTTCTAAATTAATTTTTAAGAACAAAGTCAATATATATTTTGAAAATAACTATTCACAAACAGGGAGAATAGCATTCATCCAGTATCAGAGATAATGTCTAGCTTGTGCCAATGTATTTGAATTAAGCTGCAACTTGGGGATAATGGGAGTTGTAAATTGGACACATTTCCTTATGAATTTTTAAACGTTTGCGATGAAAAGAAATATTGTTCTTAAATTTTCAAATTACACGCAAGAGAGAATTTTAAAAACAGCTGAATCAAACAGCTACTTTAGTTACGAATTTGTACTAGTAAAGCGTTCATTTACTTTTTTCTTCTATTTTTGAGAATTTAAAAGAGCATTTTTGCAAGCTTTCGCGTTACTCTCTTTCTGAAAGTTTTTACTGGAAAAGTAAGCGAACGGGTCTAGTGTGAACAGTTTGTGTGAAATTCGTTGATGCAGTGATTGAGAGTTGCGTTCAACGAGGATGTACTGTATTATATTTTAATGGCAAAAATTTCCATTAAAAACTTTATTTGCGGTGATACAATTGCCCCTCCCTCCCGCCACATTGCGTTTCTCATAAAATGTATATTAAATTTAAAACAAACTGCACACATCCACACAAACATTATTAAAAAGAAATATAAGTAAAACATATGTCAAGCCTACTCCATCATCTATTCCAGCACATACGAAGGTTGATAAAATTATTTATACGGGCTTTTCGAGAAAAAAAAATAACCGTGTGGCTGTTTTATTTTTTGTTGCTTTTAATGGCATTAACTTAATTTCACCGATTACTATTGCTAGAATACAATCTGATTTTATATAAAAGGCAAAAGAATTTTGAAATATAATCAATTCTGTTCCACAATTCTTAAAGGCAGCATTAAACAATCCTCTCGTAATAAGAATATAAAAAATGAAAAACTTTTTAAGTTTCTGTTTAATGTTAAGCTCATTGCTGTTTGCTTCGGCTTTGGCCGATACCTCCAGTTGTAATCCAACCACTAAATTGTTGCATCGCGAGCAAGTTTATCGTCCCGCTATTGAAGGTCTGGCACAGGATGTCCATGTGACCTACCCGAAACATGTAAGCTTCTATTATTTGTTTCAAATAAAACAAGTAATTTCTAAAAGCATTTAATATTTTAGAGGGAACACATCACCGTCTACATTTTAGACTTTTGCGTTCATGATGACGATCCCAAATATTTTGGTGCAGAGCCCGTATTCGCCTACAATGTGGAGGATGATATTCTTCGTTTCGGCAAAGCCACAATTATTTTGAGGGGAAAAAAGTCACAGGGCATCAATTCAACAGTTGAATTCTACGGTATTGAATATAAATAAACTTTGTATGATTCCAAATGCACATTTTTAAAACATCCCCAATTCAGATTTGAATTTCGTAAAATGTAAATTGTAATAGTTGTAATTTTCTTGTATCCTCGCTTAATCAATAAATATTAAAGATCTGTAATTGTGTTTATATAAATAAAAAAATATATTAAAAATTTAATACATTTTTATAAATTATGTTTTCGCAACTTTAATTTTTTTTATTTTATTATTATTATTATTTTTTTTTTTGGTGAAACTTGAATTTTCGAAATGAAAATTTTTAGTGAGTTTTTTTACTAGTTTTGCAGAACAATTGTTATGGTTTTGAATAAAACTATGGGTTTACAATATTTCAACATCAACCCTCAATTAATTACTGGAAATATTTTGTATAAAAATCCAACTTTCTTAAATTTTAAAGATCTGTCGAATGTCTGATTTATATTTTAGACTGAAACCCACAGCGAATATATAAAAGATATCTATAACTGAGAGAGTATCTGAAATAATAATAAAAAATAATACATATATAAAAATTTTAATTTTCCTTTTAAGCTTTGGGTTATATTTTTTATTAAAATATCAGAATTTTTTGAATGCTTTATTTTTGTAGACTCCAAATTTTTTTCTCGAAACCAAAACAGCAAAAATTGACAGCGAACTGATTTTTTATGTTTAGATTACTTTGGAACATTTTCATTTGCTTTCTTTTCTGTTCCTTTTATTCTGTCGTTTTTGACATTCAGTAAATATACGACAGTTCAATTGTAATTGTTGTACTAGTAAGTTAACCTGCTATGAATTCGCTTTGCTCGAAACTATATTTTTAATCATTTTCAAAATCGTTGGGTAAAAGTTTTATTTGCATTTTTCGATTTTTTTTTTTTTTTTTTTGTCAACTGCATTACAGAAACGAGTTCTCATTAAAATGAAAATATAAAGATTTTCTGTCAATTTCAGACTGATATGGGGAAATTTAAATTTTACGATATTTAAATTAATAGGATATTGAAAGAGACCTCAAGCTTACTTTTAGAGGAGGCATATGTTTTGTATATTGAAACAAATTTAAAGGTTCACATGAATGTAAGTGACTGAACTTTTTTTAATTTATAAGATGAAGAGGTAAAATCACAACGTGTTACACTTTCCTCTAATTTCTGTTGCCCGTTATCTCTTCTGAATATAAAAGGAAATTTCTTAGCAACTTTCTTTTTGGCAACACATTTTTATTAATTTAACCATTATTCTTACAAACAAACAACACTTGCAGACTATTGACTTTTATTATCAAAATTCATGCTCGGTTAAGAAAATGCATCGTCCAATTTTTTAGCGGAAAATTGTTTTCAGGACGAAACTCATTTTTGGTTGAATGGATACTAGTGTTGTAAATGTATTGAGTATTTGAGTACTCAGTACTCAATACCGCATGTTTTTTAAGGTACTCAATACTCACTTGTAGCTACTCAGTACTTCTACTACTTAATAATTGTGTCAAATGGTCTGAATACAAACAAAATTTCCCATCTCATTATGAAATGTAAGGCTGCAGTTGATTTTTTTCCGCCGGAGCACCAAGGCTTCAAACAAGATGAAAGAAATGCAGGAACAAATGGGGAAGAACAAATTAAAATTGATTAACTCAACCCCGACTAGGTGGAATTCCACATTATTCATGGTTGAAAGAATAATCGAAAATCAAGATGTTTTGGAAGCTACTGTAGCTGTTTTACGGAAGCCAGTTGAGCTATTTTCTGTTGAAGAGTGAGAAATTTTTAAAGAAGTATGCGTCATATTAAAACCTTTCAACAAAATAACAATAGAAATGAGCGCAGAAAAGTTTACAACCGTTTCCAAAGTTATTGTGTTAATTCGTGGGCTACAATCATTCCTGCATAAAAAAAGAAAAGAAAATAATAGAGAGGAAATTTCACTTTTTATTGAAAAATTTATAAATAACTTGAACCGACGCTTTCATCGCTTTGAATTTATCGAAATGTTAGCTGTTTCGACGTATTTGGACCCACGCTTTAACTCCAAAGGATTTACTGACCAAAGTGCTTTAAAATTCGTAAAGGAGAAGATTTCGTCATTACATTTCTTAGCAAGCTCAGAACTGTCCACACTTAGTTCACAACAAACTACTTCGGAGATTAATAATTCCATTTGGAGTGAATTTGACAAAAAAGACAAGTTTCTTCACAATGCCAAAATATCAAAATATATCATTGAATTAAATAATTTTAGTCACGAGCAAACTTTAGATAGAAGAGAGGACCCATTGGTGTGTTGGAAAACTCGCGATACAGTTTACCCTGGGTTATCAATAATAGCAAGAAAATTTCTTCCGATTGTGGCAACCTCAGTTCCTAGCGAACGGATTTTTTCAATAGCAAGTCAAGTTATGACAAATAGATGAAACCTCTTAAATTCCGACAATGTTAATAAAATTTTATTTTTACATTTTAACAACGAGTAATCTCAACTCAATTTATCAGTCCAAAAAAGTCAAAGTTCAACTCGTGTAGTATAAAAACTTAATTTTTTATGAAATATATGTATATGCATATGTTTATTTTTATAACATGCGTATTATGTATGCATTTAAAATCTATTTATTTTAGTTCCTATCAAAATTGTATTGAATACAATAAAAACTGAAGTTTCATAAAATAAAACTCAAAAATATTGATGTTTAAATTTGAAAAATCCGTTAAGGTATTGAGTAGTATTGAGTACTCGGTTGAAAAATTATCGAGTAGTATTGAGTAGTTAAAAATAGCCACTTTTTACAACACTAAAGGATACGTGAACAAAAAAAATTGCCATATTTGGTTTGGATGTTCGGCCTGCAGTTCACTGACGCTAACCAAATCATCAGTACCCTTTTAGCCAAATCATGATTGAAAAGCATTTAATCTCCTATACTTATGCCACAGACTACAAATACTATATGAGAATTCAAACAGAACTCAATCATATTTTTCTGTTTGTAATCAACAAAAACACAAAAGTATAATAGCTTTAGAAAGCTTTTGTACAAACACAACACAAGAACAATTATAATTGACTTGCGTCTTTTTTTTTTTTTTTTTTTTTTTGTTGTGTTGTCTTTGTACAAAAGCTTTCTTTCATAAGCCTACGAGCTTGAATGCTTTTCAATCATGATTTTGCTAAAAGGGTACTGATGATTTTTAGTCATATACTCAGCTAAACCAACAACAAACAATAAAATATTAAAATAGTTATTTTGGAGAATATTTCGAATAACAAATTTAATAAATATTTTAAAAATAAATCCAAAATCAAAATTGAAATTAAAGCAGATTACAACCAAACTTTTTAATATACAAAAAAATTATTAGAATGTACGTAAAGTTTTTTAATTGCAGAATGAAGCTTATTATGTTTTTAATGTATTTCGTGATTAGAAATAACACAAAGAAATACATTTGACTACTGAGCGGAACCGAAAACGTACGTCAGTTCTCCCAAGTAGTGGTGCAATTTAGTTTTTCCCATCATTTCGAATCATAATTCACATTGGAAATAAAAAAAAATAATCCCCCAATAGCGTATGATAAGATTTGAACCCGAATCCGACTGCTGTCGGGGCCGCACATTTTGCAGGCGCTTTTCTCTATATTTTGACAAACAATAGAATACTTATGTCAGGAATGAAATAAGTTTTTCTTCTCATTATCAAAAAGCTATGCACAATGTTTGTTGCAACGTGACCAGCGAAAAAAAGGTAAATAGATCAAGCCGTTCAACAGACGAATAATATATAATAACTTTCCATCTTGTTCAACTGCCAAAAGTATGTCTTTTGTCATCTTCAATTCATTTAAAATTTTTTAATCTGTAAAATATTTTGTTTGCAACCATAAAAAACAGTAGAAAGTCCCATTTGGTGATCCATTTAATATACGTTTATACAAACATATATATTATAAGAAATGACTTTTTAATTATTTTACAAAAATCTATATATATAAAAATAAGTCCGTATATGTACGTCGCCGAACTACTCATAAACGCGTCGAGCGATTTCAACCAAACTTATACACTACGTAGGCAGTGGCCCATATATGGTTTATATGAAGTTTGGTTAAAATCCGATAACGCATGTGTGTGCAGTGCGTATGTGAAGTGAGTGTGTTTTTGGGAACAAAACCAACTTTATTAAAAACAAGTGTGTTTCTTTTCTTATTTTGTTTTGCCGTGCGAAGCAGGCAACGGGCCCGCTAGTTTCATATAAGAAATAGATCATTATTCCATCTTAGATGCTTTTAAAGTAACGTTCTTGCGACAACTAGATCCAAATCTGTTCAACTGTTTGAGAATTACAATGCCACAAATAGATACAAAGACATGCAAGTGCACATGGTAAACTTACAGTGTAACGTTCTGTTATTTCATTGCAGGATAAAAACAGGAAATCTGAAGCATCTGTAAATATCAAATGACGACAATTTTGCATATAATAGGCTTTCCATCCCTGGTTGCTATTGTAAACGTATTAAAGACCTGCATGCTAAGATTTTTACCCTTGCAGTCTGAGTCGTCTACAGGAAATTGTAAATTCTTACATTTTGTTGGTGTAATGTTGCAACATGGATCAAGTTTCATCTCTAAAAAATATTAAATATTTATGCTCCGATTATAGTTTACAACAGTTGTTACTTTAATGTTGTATTTTTTAAAATGCGATTATGGTTTACAACTGTTTTCAGTATGTGTTGTTCGCACTGTGAAAAATCTACAACAGCTCATTAGGTGTTGTTTTATTAACATTACAAGTTGAAAATCGCAAATAGATTAAAAAAAATTAAATTTGCAAAACATACAGAACTGTAAAAAATAAAAATAAAATAAATATAAAATAAAATAAAATAATAAAATAAATATTTCGTAGGAAAATTACAAATAAAAAATAAATGGCAAAGCTGGTTGAGCTGATGAAAATTAATTCAGATATTGGCCGAGGCAATCTGACATTTGGATATAACAAAATACAGCTCAAGGACAAATGGGATCATTTTATTGAACAATTAAATGGCTTTGGACAGCCAATTAGAAATATTAACGAATGGCAAAGAGTTAGTTTTTTGAAAAGTGCTTAGTTTTTGCATCAAAAACAAGAAACCATCCTTGTTTATGCGGAAAATTTTTATAAAACTATAAGTTATGTTATTGCAATTAAAATATTGTAATAACTTTTTGTTTTGGAAAAATTTTATATACGTATTTTATGTATGGTAGTTCCAATGGATTTGAACTGTCTCGCTTTCTTTTCCGGATATGTGCCATTGGTGTGTGTTTTTTTGTTGTTCTTTTATTTATTTCTAACAAAATATACGATTCTTTAACAGTTTTTTGGCATGCAGGTATATATTTTTACGGAAATATGCACTACAAATAAAATGCAACACTGTGACATAAACAACACCTAGATGTTGTAAACCATAATCAAAAAATAAATTAATTTTGTGTTGTAGCCGAAACAACATAATCGGGGCATTCAGTTCAGCCAGCGGTACACGCAAGTTTTAGTGTCTGCGGGCTGTTCTTGACGTCCCTCTTGCGCAGCTAAGATATAGAGCATCCCCTCTAGTTAAAATGTTGCAGGCTAGCGAGTTTTGGTGACGCTCTAGCTTCTCTATGTATATTGCCGCATATTCAAATAAGTTAGTTTCAACCAACAGGAAGTTCATATCGATGACAATTAGTGAGTTTTAAACGTGCCACGGAACGACAGTTATATTGTTGCCTTTGAATTTTCTGCCTAAATCGAGCTTAACCCGCAAAAGAATGTGAGTGACGAACAAAAATATAATTTTACAGGAGAAGTGTTCGATTCAGAAAGAAAAATATTTATGTGCAATCTGGTTGGAAATATTAGATGGTATAATCAATCTCTGAGCCCACCGATTATGTAAATGAATTTCAGTGATTCGTTTACTCAGTGTTCACAAAACCTGAATAGGAAATCAATGGCGAGAAGTTAAATGAAACTAGAGGTTTGGATGAAAAGGTTTATTGGATGCAATCTGGGTTACCTTTCAAATCAGCTGCTGGTTGAACAAGGCTGCTAAATTCGGTTTTTTTATTCTTAAAAGAAACAAGAGTTCTTTACATCTTATGGCGGACAAATTAGGCTAGTGCGACAGATTGCAACGTTCAGCCTGTATTTATATCTTAAAATTAAAGGAGAATTTCGTGCATTATAGTAACTAATAGCAATGGAGCAGCTTTTGGCATTAACAAGAAGCTTTTTTATCAACCGCTTTTGCACTAACGAGCAGGGCTACTTTCAATTTGATTTCGGTGTAACATTCTGATACCACTTTTAAGGGATGGTAAATTTTCAGAATTAGTTTTAATGATTGTGAATCATCGATTGCGATGAGAAAGTGAAAATCGTAAATTATGTCAGTTATTTTTTGTGACGGTAATGGCACGATATAATGCTGGGGCGGTATGTCATTACTGAATTCCATAATACCAAATTTTCGTATTGTATAACAGCAGTTTGCACTTAAGGCTTACGGCCTTGTTAAAAACAATTATTATTGGAACTTAAAGCTCAAATTATTTAACAAACACTTTAAGGCCAACTAACATTTGTTGCTTTATGATTTAAAGGCCATTAATATAATTTGGCGGTAAAATAAATGTCAGTTAAAGGCACCTTTAGCAAAAGTGAGCAATAAACTGACCTTTAACACTTTTTCATTATTACATTTCATTATTCCCAATAAAATAGTTGCCTTCGTCAAAGTATGGCTATACTAAAGCATTTAACGACAAGTTTTGAATTTTATTTAATAATTTTTTTTTAATGCCGTGGCAACGTCATGCATATGAATTCTATTACTAATTATAGTACAAATATTTTTTTTTATTAATTTACTTATTGTACATAAAAAATAACTGAGACGTGATATGAAAGCGGTCCAACAGTTTTATGGCTGTAATTGATAAAGTAAAAAGTCTGGCAACTTAGGAAATTTAGCCACTTCAAATGACTAGACTTCGCAATAAAAGTCACAGGTGGGATGAATTTTTCGTAAACTTATCGCTCCATATTGGCTTAAAATTGAGTTGCAGCAACGAAAAACTCTTTATACATTCGATAAAATCTTGCCTTTAACTAATGCCAAGTTACAAGAATCGCTGTAGGATTTTTTTTGACAATGCAGTTGTAATTGATTATGATGTAAAAAAAAGATTATAATTTCATTCGAATAGTTAAATTTGAAAAAAATATTTATTATAAAATAAAATTAATATTGTAATTTATTATTCGGGATATTCTCCCGCCTATTCGGTTTAGCGACCCATGAAATGTCGGCATATGAAGAGCTTAAGCTGCAACAAACAATGAATTTTGCATATATATAAAAAATAGAAAAGCACACAACTGAAATAAAAGCAACAAAAATATAATGATTAAAGAATTGAAAAAAGTCTTTTTATTCAAATGAATGCTGTATTTTCTAAAAAAAAACTCGCGAAAAAAATCATGAAAATATATAAAAAATATTTAAAAATCTCATTGGGATAAAAATTTTTGAAAGCTTATAAAATTTCTAACAGCTACAAAATATTTAAAAATATTTCATTAGAAGGTAAAACAATATTTAATATGAAAGAGGAATGTTGCCGCTTCTGCTTGCGAAACTTTCATTTAAACGATGCAACTCTCATCGTTTTTTATGTTGTATGAACTTGTACTATAAACAGAATTTTAACAGTACAAACACTAGTTCTATTTTATTTTTATTGTTTTATAGATAAGACTGATTGTAGCCAAAGAGATAACACTTGAATAAATAACTCTTAAAATTTGTTTGCTGTTGGCATATGAACAAATAAAGCCACAACAAATAAATTTGAAAAGTGGATTATTTTTTTCTATTTATAAATATTTTAAATAGATTTCGTCTAATTTTCTGCTCCAGATTTATGGAAAACACTTAGAGTTCCTTCGTGTTTTATAATTTATTTAAATTAGTACATCATATACTTAAATTCATCATTTGTTTAGTACATCTTTTCAATATTTTTATTTATGTGCTTTTTTCTAAGGAACGTGTCTACGCTTAAAAATGAGTTTAGAGGTGCCCACAGATTTTCTATGAAATGAAAATTAAAAACTTTAAATTATGGGAAACAGAAATTTTTTAAACAATTTTTTATTATCATAGTTGTAAATTTATTAGTTTTAAATTAACATTTGAATGATAATAAATCTGTTAAAATTTTTCTATTTCCTGGCGATGTGAACTAAAGTTTAGAAATGCATTCAATTTAAAACATAAATTTGTATAAAAAGACTTGGTTTAAATTTTAAGCGAACGATGAGTTAAAGATCGCACAACGAAAAAATAATACAAATACTTTCGCTTCATATGGGATCAGATAACGAAAAAATTTCAGATTAACTTACGTAAATATGTACAGTGGAGTTTGGTTATAACGTACACCTATTATAATAAATTATATATCGTGTACAGCCAACAGCTTTTCCTTCCTCAACGAAATTGTAAAAATATTTCATAGAAATTATCACGAACTATTTTTCAAGTACCAAAAAAAAACGTAGTGCATTTTTATGCTTATAACGAATAAACAAATTTTTTTTAATATTTTTAAGGAAGATAAATTAATTATTTAATAAACAATATAAAAGAATTGAAATCTGGGAATACATACGCATATCTTTTAAAGATATCGCAAAATAAAAGAAACGTAATCTGTTTCAATACAAATCAATTTTATAAATTCAAGGTTATCCATTTTTCATTTTCAAAACTTAATTTAAATAAAACACAAAGAAGGATATGATTTTGATAAAACTTTTACTTCAATATAATCTTTGGATCTTGTCAATATGGCCACCTCTAGAGTGGTTGCAGTAAAGGATCCTTTTAAGGTTGTTTTCGATCACTTTTTCGGATATTTCGGGCGATATCTCGGCGACAACTTGACAAATGTTGATTTTCAAATGCTCCAATGTTAGACGAATATCCGCGTAGACATCTTTATTTACAAAGCTCCACAAAAAGTAATTAACGTCGTCAAATAGAATAATCCTGGTGGCCAGTTAAGTTCGCCAAAACGTAAAATTACGAGTTCTGGAACTTTTAATGGAGTGAAGCCAAAGTCGATCATGTTGTGTGGCTCGTAGGACCGTCTTGTTGAAACCACATATCGTCATAATCTTAAAGTGCAGACCAAAAAAGGTTGGTTATCACTTTGACGGTAACTTTTCGTCCAGCATCGTTTTCGAACAACTACGGCCCACTGACGTCTACAGACCATAATGAAATGAAATGAGCTTTATTGCTGAAGAAAATTTTGTCGGAAAAATCAGCATCGAAAGCCTGTTGCTTTAGCACCCAATAAATGAATGCTCAGCAAATCCAAATATAAAATACGTCATAATGAGTCGTAAGAATGCAGAGAATGCAATGGAATCGATAAATCCGCATTATCCGCCACATTTTCACTAGCAGTATTGATGTTTTTGGCAGTGCGCACATTGCTATGATGCACAAACTTGACCACATCTGTAACGCTTCCTGTCTCTTAAAATTTCTTTATAATCTTGCTAATTCCTTGCACAGTAGGTCGATTATGAGGACCATAAGCACCCCGAAATGCTCATATTTGAACCACCGCTTTTGTAACGCATTTTGCGGTTGTAAAATGATGAATATTTGCAAAAGGCAAAGCGTTTACTAAATAATTTATTTTTTTAATGACAGACTTTCAGCAGCTGACAGTCGTGCCAGACCGGCGGTTTTGAAACTGTTAAATAGTTGTAACGAACAAGTTAAATTGCCCGATCGCATTTAGTTCGTTATAACCGAACTACACTGCACTTGTCGCTATGCATAGATCAAAGCAATCACATCTATCTACATGAGGCATATGAGAGCTGAATACTTTTTTTGTTGAATTTATTATTCATTTGTGCTTTTAATAATTTGTGTAACAATTGCTTTAGAGTTCAAGTTCATCAAAAAGGTGCGGTTCTTGACGGAGTTGAACAAATAGAAAAATTCATATTTGTCGGTACTCAAGCATGTATACATACATATATTTATCTATTTATATGTAATTTTTCTATTGGTCATTCATTCATATTCATTGAGATTGAAATCATTTCAACAGTGATTGTATCGTTAATGCTGGTTTAAATCTTAAAATGGTTATTCGTAGTATTATTGTTTCTTTATTTAGTAGATATTTTGTTTTTCAGCATATATTTTTCTTGTAATATATTTTTTTTTCTTTTAAAGCTGTTGATTAAAAATCAAAATTCTTTCTGTGTCTACATTTAGCAGACACACTTCAAACAGCAAGTTGCAGCAACAAGAAATATTTAATTGTATGCAATTGAACTTGATCATTAAGGTAACGAAACTGTCATTTGAAATATTTGAGAGGGTAATATGAAATTAAATATAGTATATAATATATTTTTATGAATATGGTTGCCAACATGGTTGCAATATTATTCAGCCTTCTTTAGCGTGTCACAATCGACTTTAGAATTCAAGATATTCCTCCTTAATAAGAGACCATTTACAAAGACTTGTCTTTGGTCTAGGCTAAGACCCTTGAAATTGAAATATCAGAATAACACTGTTTGTAAAACAGAATCTAACTTTTTCAAAATAACAAGAATCTAACGACTGATCTTAGTCTAGGGGACCAATTTGATTTTTTAGCTGCTTTGGAATACCCAAAGAGTTACAATAGAATTTTAGACATTCCAACCCGCCATATTGCTGTTTAAGGTGCATTTTTTCACTTTATCCGAAATACATCCATGCATCGATTTTAAGAGAGTTAAAAACTAGACCTAGAGTGCTGTAATTTTTCGTAAAACTGCCCCTCGTATTATTTTCTATAAAATGTTTGTATCCACTTTGAAGTTAAAAGTCAAAAATTAAAACTGGGGATACAATTGTTAAGCTACATTTAAATTTAACTTAATTATGGTATTCAAGTTTAAATTCGAGTTTCGTGTATACGAGGGCTTATAATAAATTTTTAAAACTAACATTTTGTTTCCTTAAAGTTTTTTGCCCCTCTTCAAAAAGGAGTACAAAACAGGCGAAGAGTTTGAGGGTTGAAATGTTTCACAAAACTGTTCCTCGCATTGTTTTCTATTAAATTTTTGTATCCACTTTGGACTTAAAACTTTAATGTTAAAACTGGAGCTACAATTGTTAACCCTTATTAAGCGTTAACTTAATTATGGTGTTCAAGTTTATTTTCGAGTTTCCTGTGTACGGTGGTCCACAATAAAATTTCAATCGCCTGAATCGCTAATTTAAAGCAATTTTTGGCTCTCTTCGAAAAAAAAGGTACAAAAAGCACCATAGTGAGAAGAGTTGGAGAGTTTCGACTTCTTTCTGGAATTAAAGTTGAATTTCGAGTTTGTCGTAGTCACTGATCTGAAATAAAATTTTATGTAGAATAGTTTTGTAAGGCATTTCATCGCATTGCTACTTAAGGGATTTTTTGCCCCTTTTCAAGATACGAAAAAGATCCATGCTACGAAGGGTTCGAGGGTTTAAATCTTTCACAACAATGCTACTCGTATTGTTTTACACTTTACATCTAAAGTCCAACGGTTATAAGAAGTCCAATATCAAGTAGTGCTACTCCATTTAAGAATTTTCTGGCGATACTATCGTAAAAGCTATCAACATTGAATAAATGGAGAAGCAAATTAACTTTAGTTCTATGATGAAATAAAGAGGAAGAAAGTTATATTCATAGAGTTGTGTTAGGGGAACCTGTTCACAAAGGCTCTCCAGCGAGTTCTGTGTTGTGCCCCATATGTCGGACTTGTGGCCACGTGAGGCCTCGTTGTCAATGCTCTGCTTCTAGCGATCTACTTAATTTTTTGCTGGTTAGAATAAGACTAATTTTTTTCCTTTTTTATTTTCTCGCTAGGGTTAGTTTTCGGAATTTTACCATTCACAAGGAGCTGGTAAAAACTCCAGCAAAATTTTATTCTACAGAGTGGCTAGACTCAAAACACATACAATTTAAAAAATTTTTTTAATATATCAAAGAAAAATCAGAAAAATATTAGGTTTGTTCCACAAGATCTCGGACAAGTTCGGACTATTGAGAGCAAAATGAAAAATACTCTCTAAATTTGCCAAAGTTACCCAAAATAGCTGGAACGCAAAAAACCATTTTTGTAGTTCCTGAAATACTAATGCTGCTTACTTTTTAAACTATAATCTATTTAAGTGCTTTTAGACGCTTAAAAGCCTTCAAATTATAAAAACAAAACATTTGCATCATTGTCAACAATTGTAAAATAATTGAAAAACAAAAAAATTCTTCACATATGTAGCTATAAAAACATTTTAAATATTAAATAAAAAAGAAAATGTTTATGCACTAACGTATTTACCAAGGTGTCTTTACTTACAAGGTGGCAGCATCGCTTAATATGATAATTTTTTGCTCGATATTGTTTAGTTTAGCTTAATGTCAAAATTTCTTATGTTTTGTTTACATCGTTATTTTTTGTTTACTATAAACGAATTTTCGAATTCAAAACAAATTGAAATTTAAAAGAATTTTAAAATTATTTTGTAATCAATTGTTTAACCCTTTAACCACTGAAAATCAAATACGAATTATTTCTTCTTAATAATTTTGATATCAGATTGCAATTAAGCAGGAAAATACGAATTTGATGTCGGTTTGCTGAAAAAGTGCATTTCGAAAGTAGTAGGTCTGTAAAACGAAAGACCGTCTGTAAGCGGTATTAGTGGTTAAGCGAAAAAAATATTTTAAAAATGCGGTTATTTCTTAAATCGGATTTATTTACATAAATTTGGAAAAAAAGGCTTAAAAGTACAATAAAATTGGATCGTAACCAGCGTTACCCTTTTTAATTTGTTGCGATACATCGTTAATACAGAGATATTTCCTCAGTTGCTAGTACTTGTTTTTTGACGTGCAGTCTGGGACATGTCGAAATCCATATTCGCTCCAATGCATGTTGATATTTGGATACGAAAAATCGACATATATATCAAGACTCCAATATATCTACGAATCTCATGTTTGTCCACTTTAAAATACGTATTTATATTTTCAAGAACAGCAGCTCGATTCGTTTCCTGACTTATCAAATAAATTAGATCGTCAATAAAAAATAACTAAAAAACTATTTTTAGTTTTTTTACTTCGACGGATAAATCCCTCTTTCCTCGGAACATAGCGATGATGTTCAAACTAACACTGCTGTATAAGTTATTTTACTTTAAATAAGCAAGTATTTTAATGGTTGGGTGGGAGAATCGCAGAATTTATATGTTAGTTTTTTTAAACACCTTCTGTAGACGGTGTTAGTGGTTAAAGGGTTAAGAAACATTCAAAAAATGCCTGTTTGTGTAACTTGTGGAAAAAATATATACCTGGCAGTGGAACATTTTTTTATGTCCCACAAGACCAGGAAAGAAGAGAAAAGTGGTAAAGAGGCTCTACGTACAGACTTCAATTCTTTAACACAATGCGTATAAATAAACATGTCATGTTTTTACAAAATACTTTTTGTTTTCCTATAATTTTTTGAAATTAGTTTTTAATTTATTTTCATTTTACTTTAAACTTCATTCTTTTTGTCACATACATTGACACGTTATATCTGTGATTGACATTGAGCTAAACTTTTACACAAACAAAATACACGTAGTTTTTACTTTGTTGTATTTATTGTACTCGTGCTGCCACCTTGTAAGTAAAGACACCTTGGTATTTACCACTTTAATTTTTTTAATGAAACTCTCCATTTTGCTTTTTAATATATTTATTTATAAAAACTAAACTTTTTCTTTTGCTTGCAAATTTTCCTATAATCTATCAGTTTCATATGCAAACAAAAAACAGCTGATTGTTAAATTCTTGTCCGAACTTACCCAAAGAAAAAGTTCGTGCAAATTTGTACAGGAAATGAAAAAAATTACTCTCTCAATTTCTCTCTTTTTTGCACAAAAATTGTTATGTGGAACGGTTTTGGGTAACTTTGGGCTAGTTCGGACTGTTTCGTTATGCATGTGGAACAGAGCTATTAATATTTTTAGTCTGCAAACTGGCTGTTCAGTTACATAAAATATCATGGCCACCCTTTATCATTTTGACAATAAAAAATTGTTCATGCTGTCAACACTATTTAATTGCAATTGAGACTATGACTTTAATCAAATTTTAGTACATTTAATTATAATATAGTACGTTTATAGTTGCTAATAACTAAGAATAGTGCAGTATACTGCAAATAATAATTCATGGAAACCTTTCTGTAGGTTGCAAGCAACAAATAAGAACTTTATCACCTCAAACTCTATCAAGGTTTTGGTTCCTAAATGCTTGGCATTTTTTTTTTCTTTTTCGTTAAAGGAATTTGCTCTCAATACTGGCAACAACTTATTAAGTAAACGAAAATGTTGCCGCTGTCATAATGAAATTATCATTAAAAATTATATTTGAAGTCATTATTGTTGTTATTAGCAGCCATAAAATCAAATTCTTTAATGGTCAAATGCACACAAACAATTATATGAAACAAAATAAAAAAATACAAATAAAAAAAAAATAAACTAAAAGTTGAAAAATTAAAAAAATATAATTTAATAAATTGTTTTAATAATGACCACTTTTATGAGCTGACAAGAATCATGTCAGCCCACTAAAAAGCACAAGCATTTAATAATACAAGTTGCAACAGCCAGCAGCCACAAGCCACAAAACAGCAACTAGTAATTTTGTTGTTTCGTTACAATTTAAATTAATTGTCATTTTTTTACGAAAATTTCATTCATGCCTTTAAAAATAAAGGCTTTATAGACTATTCACTTGGATGGTTCTGCAATAGCAGGGAAAGCGAAGCTACGGTCGCATCATGATCTCCCCAGAACTTTAAAATAATCAAACAGACTTAGTTCACAGACCAACTATCAGATTCATCTATTTTTGAGTCATAAATATAATTAATAATACAATTTGCAATTGGGCTCGGGCTTAAGCAATAAGGCAACAAGGACATTCATTAGCTTGTGGTGAAGTAGACCATAGTTTTAGGGGGAATCGAACGCAAAACCTCCACAATACTTTAAAGGTATTTATTTCATTTTTGAACTGTGTAATGCTGGTGATCAAATATTTCTACATCTTCTACCCGAAAAACTAGCGACTCACACTCTGCTTCCGGAAGCTCAAAGAAGTTTCTTAGTCTGACAGTTTTTTAAAACAAGTACTAAAGAAAATTTGAATTGTTGAATAGAATCCTTAAAGGAGGCCTCCTATTTTTTAAAACTTAATTAATTTAATATTTTAGTCTAAGCCAGAATCATATTACTAGCGGAAGCTAGACCTTGTTTTCGTGTTCGAATTTTTGAAAAGAAAAAAAAAACTTTTAAAGAGTCATAAAAAAATTGGGATTATCAACCGAAAATAGTATAAAATTAATTTCAACAAATTTTAATAAGGGCTTGTTCTTGTAGGATGTTCTCTTTTTCGATGATTATTCACTGTTTACAATATAATTGTATAAAAAAGTAAATTTTCCCAGGTTTTTTTTTTCAAAGTAAATAATTTTATATATGAATATCAAATCATGCTCAAGATCATTTCAATAAAATAAATAAAACTTCTTTCTGTTCTATTAAATATTATTATACTACTAATCCTTATACTCTTTACGAGTTTTTTTGCTGGAGAAGATTACTAATGTGCACTTTCTGATATACACCTTAATTGCGCAATTAGACAATTTACAAAATTGTGGCTTTAATTAGACTCTATACAACACTTGTGAAGTCTGTTAAGTGAGAAGAGAAAATTTTGTCCAATATTAAAATTTAATGTCATGAGAAATATTTTTCTTTTAAAAATAAACCTTTTGGACCGAGTTCGAGTAGTGAGTTTGTGAAATCAGATTAATATTTTTTATCACGAAAAAATTAGAAGCCAATTGTTGCAGTAGCAGAATGGAGGAGTTATGTTTTTCATGATTTCCATCATAATCAGTGTTCGTGAATCTATATTTCACCACTTTTCAGGTAAAAGCTCTAGTATATATAATTAGAAAAAAATATGTGAAAAATATGGACAAATCCAATAAATGACCTCAAGCTAGACAAACGAATTTGAATTGAAGCAAAGAATTAAAATCTTTTTTTTAAATTAAAAATACATATTTATATAACGGGTCTTTCATTAAGCAGTCTCCGTAGTTAAATTTAAATAAAATAAATGTGTGTGAAACATCATTATAAAAATGTAATCATCGAAATATCCAGTTTTTTTATAACTCTGTTGCAAAACCCAGGCGTGGAGGTTACTGTAGCTTGTGGTTTAAATACATAGTCCTGCGATTTAAGAAAACCCCACAAGAAGTCTAACGGGGTCAAAAGGGATGACTAACCCGCAAATCGCACGTGCAGAATATTTGAACGACATGTTGGAACTACATGTTTCATTGTATAAATTCCCTCAACTGAGGGAATTTGTACAATGAAACAGTACACAGCAATAGTTTTGTGTAATTTTTCTTCGTGGGCTATACGTAGACTTTCGGAGACAATAATGTTTCTTATCCACTGAGATGAAAGTAGTCTTAGTCATTCAATTTGATTTTTCAGGAACAATACAATAGAGAGTCTTGATCGCACTGCAGGGATGGTTTGAGCGTAGATCACATGCTGACGGCGGTCAACAGTTAACAACTGATTCAATGGCTGTTCTTTGTAAAGAGAAATCTTGTAGTCTTGCAAGAAAGTTTTTATAAAGACCGTCTATTGATACATAAATGGGTAACAGGTAGTCTGTTGATCCTGTTGATACCACATGTCGGTGCTGTCCATATCATCCAATTCAAGTCAAACGAAGTTGGTAATCATAGGCCTATAGCTGTTGGCCACCGTCGTTCTCAAAGAAACATGGACCGATGATACCGCCAATCCAAAATCCACACCAAATAGTGATATTTTCGGGACGCATTGAATACACTTGGATCTCATATAGATTGGTATCATTCCAAATTTGACAATTTTGTTTGGTGACAAAACCATAGAACAAAAAATAGGATTTATTTCTGAAGATGATTTTTTGAAGCAATTTTCTCATTTGCTTGTGTTATTTAACGTTATATTCACCAATGGAAATTTACCAAAATAGACTGAATAAATGACAGGCAATTTGACACATGAAACTTAAACAATATATCCGGTATGAACTGTCAAAGTTTAAAAGACTTTATTGGAAGATGTGGATATTGATATACGCGATATATGTAAAATAATACCTTAAACCAGTCATGTACATACGAGGGTGTGTAATATTCATATTTATTAAATGTAAAGTTGTTTGCTGTCATTATTTTCTCCATATGTCGATGATTGGATAAGCTTCAATAAAATGTCGATATGTGAACAGCTAAAGCCACAGCAACGCACAGTAACTCTAATTGTTCATGGGATTAGTTGGGGGGAGAATGTCACAAATAAGAAGTTTCAATATCAAATATTCAAAATGATTTAATGTAAGACGTAAAACCAAATATTCTACTACTGAATGTAATTTTTGGAAAGAAATTAAATTTTCAAAAGTTCATTCAAGAAGGGCGACCAAACCGATCTATAAGTAAGCAAGTGGAATGAAGCTAAACTTTAAATTAAGCACAAGTTTATTAAGAATTGAATTAAAGAAAAATCTAAAATTCAAAAATACCTTGGAGTATCAAGTACCAACAGCTATGGGTCAAATTGCTAAAAAGATATCTAAAGTTTCGCAAAAACAAAAATTTTTTTTTTTTTCACGCTAATATATGTTTATTGTATCTTCAAATAATTGAACTAACAATAAGTGTTCAAATCTTAAATATATAAATAATTATTAGGCCCAACCAGTGTCGGACATAAACTTAGTGATAATAATTAAAAATACATAAATGTCGTGTTAAGCACAAAAATATTTTCAAAAACTTTCATCTGGACTGTTGCGTATTAAGGCCGTAGTGTCCCTCTTTTTTAAGCGGATGTGTCCAGGAAAGTTCAAGATGTTACGAGCAAGGGGATTAGGATGGAACTCGAGTTTTGTTAAATATTTTCCAGCATATTTTGCAATTTCAGCGGTCACAAGTGGCATATTTAAATCACGATGTAAAATAGAATTTTTCAAGTACCATGGAGCCGTAGTTATTAACCTTAATATTTTGTTTTGCATTCGTTGGATTCTCTCTACATTGGAAGCTGAAGCAGTGCCCCATAGCTGAATTCCGTAACACCATATCGGCTTCAAAAGCGACTTGTATATTAAAAGTTTACAATCTAGACTGAGGGTTGAATTTCTACCAATCAGCCAATGTATCTGGGTTAATTTAAGTTTTATTTGAGTCAGCTTAGAGTCAATGTGGTGTTTCCATGTAAGCCGTCGGTCGAGGTGAATACCAAGATATTTCACATGTGAATGTTGAGGAACAACTTGATTGTTGATTTGAATGGGGGAACAAGTATCTCTTCGTAGGGTAAATGTAACATGAACACACTTTTGTTCATTTACTTTTATTCTCCATAAGTTCAACCACAATTCCAACAGGTTAATATGTTGCTGAAGATAACGGGATGCCTCGTGAGGGTTTTCATGCATACTAAGGCAGGCTGTATCATCGGCAAATGTAGAGGTGAGGATATTACTGCTCAAAGGCATATCACAGGTATAAATCAAATACAAAACTGGCCCCAGTATACTCCCCTGAGGCACCCCAGATGAAATGGTTTCGGGCACACTCATGAAGTCTCCTTCCACGACAGTGAACTTCCGGGCAATAATGTAACTTTCCAAAAGATTTACAATGTTTATTGGTAGATATGTCTTCAATTTTAGAATTAGGCCTTCATGCCACACTTTATCAAATGCCTGAGAGACATCAATAAATAGGGAAGAACAATACTTTCTTTCTTCAAATGTTCTTCTTATGAAATGAACCAATCTATGACATTGTTCAATGGTGCTGTGCTGACTTCTAAAACCAAATTGATGGTCCGGTATGCATCCATTATCAGCTAGAATTGGGGACAATTTTGTCATGAGAAGTTTTTCAAAGAGCTTCGAAATTGTTGACAGCAAACTTATTGGCCTATATGACTCAGCCTTGGTAAGATCTTTAACAAAAACAAAATAAACAGAAAAAATTTTTATGATCTGTGAACTTTTAAATCATGGGGTGAGGATTAAATCAGTTTGGGCATCACCAAACTTGGTGCTTCTACTACCTAAAAACTGGAGCAGAAATGTTCAGCTTTGTGAAAAAAAAATTTTAACTTTTAACCAAAACTTATAGAAAATCGCCTGTTTATGTAAAACGAAGAGAAAATTCCTGTCGTCTATTTACATTGAAAGCAGAAACAATTTTCACTTTTTTATTGTCTTCAATACAAATAGACGAAACGAATTTTTCCTACGTTTTACAGAAACAGGCATTAAGTACATCACACTACCCATTTGTTATACTTTTAAGATTTTGGTTTCTTAGTAAAAATTTTAAATATATGCCTAAAATTGCAAATCAAGAAAATTAAGATTTCCTGCTAAAAGCCAGAAAACAAAATTTATTTTCATTTGTTATCTTTTATTTAGAAGTTGTGTTTTAGTTTCATTATCATTCTCGCTTCTAATAGTCTTCAAATGTACATTTTGTAGATCTAAGAAAACTTCCGGTGATTAAGAAAACTTCCCAAATAATTCAAAAACTTGAGCGATTTCATTTATAACATGAAACCCATATTAAGAACAGAACTACTTTTGAGGGCATTAAGAGGGGTTTTATTTCAAACGCGTGACTAGTTACAATTAGATATTCAACTGTAGCGGATGTAGGAGAAGCAAATGATACAGATACTAAATAAAATAAATAAATAAATCAAACTAATGGTCAAGTGGCATTTGCATTTGGGTGTCTTGCGGGTTACGGATACATTATTATCAATGTCAATGCTAAAATTATATACAAAGTGGAAAATACCATTTGCTCGCAAGCACTTACACACAATTGTAAAGACGGGGTAGTAGTAACGATTTTGAATTAAATTAATTATGATAATGAATTTCTCGTTTACCGATTTTTTTCCAAGTATATACATAAAACATACAAATGTTTTAAGTAAATAAAATTAAATCCCATTTATACAAAATTAACTCTGCCAATATCCGCCTTCAACAGGTGCCACTGATAGTAAATCAAATCGAAAATAGAAGCAAACAGAAATTTCATTCGAAAACGAATTTTTCCAATACTGACCGCTACTACCACCATCACCTACACCACCATCATTATTACTAACACCAACCAACGTCCATTGTTTAAATGACAAAATGCTGGGTGTTGGTTTGTTTTGTTGTGTCTTTGAAATTACAAATTAACAAAAGTTAAAAAATCCAATTGATCGTATATTGTTTCAAATATCTTGATTATTTTGTGTGTGGCATAAAATTTTGGTACTACCAGTTTGTCATTCCATTTGTCTGGAAAGTCCAAGTTTCAAAAGATTTTCGCGCAAAGCCACCTCTAGTTAAAATCAGAGACATCTATCGATGGCAAATTATTTGTATAGACTCACGATTTCAGCAAGTCCTACAACATGTTATTCTAACAGCCAATCTAACTCATAGGTGACAATAGTATAGCCAACTCTATTGACTCACTGGAGCATCGTCGCAACGTGGGATGTGTTACGCTGTTTTATCGTTACTTCAATGGAATGTAGTCTAATGAGGTAAGTGAACATATTTCCGAGATCCGCTCTTACTTACGAGCAACATGTTCCTCCATTTGTGGTCGATATAACAGCGAATCGCACTACGCATTACAGAAATAATTCTTTCTTTGATCGAACGGCTCGTATGTTGAACGAGCTCCCTGCAGATATCGTTCCTGCCATACCCAGCGTTGAGAGATTCAAATCGAATATCCACAAGCACTACTCCCGATATCCTCCTCATCCTATTATATTTTCCTAGTTCCAGCACAATGCACTGCATAAATAGGAGTCATCCCCTAAGTACTGGTCCAATTGCAAAAAAAAAAAATCTTTTCAAGAATGGATAAAGAATCACCTTGGAGACAGAAACTAAATGATAAACAACAGATTTGATAATTAACGAGGCTGCCACATACCGTCAGTATCATTTGATTCGTTCTATCTTTTCCAATTAGTCAGACCGAAATGCCGTTCTTAGAAAAATAATGCTCTATATGAATATTTTTAGTATGAAATTCTTAATTTTAGAACAAATTCTACAACTTCCGCATGAGAGAGTCAATAGTATCCCGAATTTCTGAAACTTTCCGGGACTAGTTCCTTAATCATTCATGATCATTTGAATTTTAGTCCAGTCAAAAACATTTTATACAGTGAACAAGAGCAAAAAAAAATCAAATTTTATATCTATTCATTAGTTGAGTTTATAATTTAAAAAAAATAAATTTTTATATCCTTCACCAGAGGTGGAAGAGTATGTAGGGATTAGTCATTCCGTTTTTAATGTCTGCAATATTAATTTGCAACCCTATAAAGTATAAACATTCTGTTTCCTTATATATAAATATGTAAGTCTGCATAAGGCTGTCCGCCTGTCCGGATATTTGATTACACGCCAAGTAGAGTGCAAATTTTTGTACATGAGGTGTCCGTATACGTAAAAGCCCAGCCAAATTGTAGATCGAAATAGTTTATATGTAACGATTTCTTTGCGTTCCACTGTTTTCAAAAATTGTTAAAATCGGCTGAGAAATAGATTTAAAACAACCGAAATAAACAAAAAATTTTTTTTGGGAAACCATTGAACGAAGCTGGGGTCAGACCATGTCACCCAGAATCACAATCCCAATGTTTCTACTATAGCAGCCTCCGCGACTTGCTCAGTTTTCTAATACTTAGTAGATCTAATTAATGTACATAAGCTCATAATAATGGGAACTTTCAAATATAAATAATATAGAGCACTAAGCAAGCTTTGCTGGGTGGCGCGTATACCAAATTCCTAATTGTCCATAACTCTGGCGCATAAATCAGGTTGAATTTAACCAATGGCATGAGTTATGTTGGCTTTAAAAGCCGCTGTGGTTTATCGTCAAATCACGACCTTGCTGGTCAGTTCATAGAATATCCAATGTTCAACATTGTCCTGTTGAAACCTTATGGCGTGTGTTTTCATATCATCCAATTTAAACCAAAATAATTTGGTAATCATCGACCTATAGCGCTCGACGTTGGTGGTGATGGCCTGGTCATCGTCGATCTCAGAGAAATATGGACCAATGACTCCACCAGCCTAAAATCCACACCAAATAGTGAGTTGTTTTGGATACATTGGACACTTCTTCGAGGCTCTATACTCCTTATATATATACTCCAATGCTCCTGACGTTTGTTAAAGTGCCCATTCATTCAGAAATTGGCCTCATTGCTGAAGATGATTTTTTAATGGAAATTAGAGTCAGATTCCAACTGCTACAGGGCCATTTAGGGAACATACGTTGTTTCCTGTGCTCGCTTACATTTAGCGCCTAAATCAGTTGCATTTTTATAGGTGCCTGACAAAATCACGATGCCAAATTCTCCAATTTGTGGCTTGTAAAAGGCCGAGATGTTGTGAGCATTGCGGAGGCGACTTCTTCTGAATTTTCTGCATACTGTCATGGACAGCGGCAATGTTTTGAGATCTTGTGTTTCGACTTCGTACTGGTATTGGTTCATTGTTTAATAGACCAGGGGACTCAAAATTGTCCACCACATTGCTAATAGTCCTTTGTGTAGAACGATTATTATTTTATTTATTTTCCAAAAAACAAAATAAAGTTGAAATATGAAAGAATTCAAAAATTAAAAAAAAGTTTTTGGTTTCGAAAATCAAGGACCTGCCATTGGAATTAGATGTGATAAATACAGTGGTATAGTGAGTTATGGTACCAGATGAGTTAAGGTTACTTCTAAATTTATTCTTAAAATCTCAACGAATAATATATTTTCTGAATCGTAATTAAAAAAAAGTAATTTCGCTCGAAACGGAACCGTAGGGTCATTAATAAGTTCATCTCTGCTGGCATTATTTGCTTTGACATGGATTTATATTTATGTTATTATTTAATGAGAACATTGTTCATGTCAGCCGATAAAATCAAGATATTGAATGACAAGAATGGGCAGACAACAACATTAATTTTAGTCGCTCTTAACAATGAACATTATTTTCATGTAGATGAATGTTTTAATACGAGGTGTGGCTCTTAATTTGCAAACACTAATTGCAGCAAATTGCAAGGGTGTTAATAAAAGCTTATTTAATTATAATTATCGAGACATTGGAATTTTCGCTTCATAAACGTAGCTAGAGAGAATTCGTGGGGGTTTACACCCCCGAAAATTTTTCTTAAGAGACTAAAACCCTTTAAGGAAGGGGAATACTAAGTCGTTCATTAAAAATTCCATTAGACGGAAAAAAATTCTGGGGAGTGCTTAGCCCTCCTCCAAGACAGGCATACCTGCGCTCATGTTTTATTTTATTCTTTTGGAAATCTAATACATTTATCGGCGTAGCTTAAGATTTTTTTAAGTTTAATAGAAGATCCAAACAACATCGAATTTGCATTATATATCTATCAAGTAACAAAAATATTTGGAGGTATTAACTCCCTGTCTTGGGACATCACAGTCTCTCTCAATCGTATATATCAACTACAATAATAATTAAGTCATAGCTGCCAGATTTAACGATTTATACTCTTTTTAGCCACAGAAATAGCATTTGGACGATTTGATAATTTTTATGATTAATTTTAAGATTTTAGGAAATTAAAATATAAAAAATTATTTTATACCCTTAAGCTCTTAAGAACGTACAACCCTTTGAAAATTATGGCAGCCGCAGTGAGAATTGGGAAGCAACTCACCAAAACATTCAATACCAAAAGAGGTTTCTGACAAGCTGGGTGTTCACCATCTGATCTGTGTAACATTCTAATAGAGAAGGTCGTATGTGATGCAGCAGTTAATGGAAGCGGCACCATTTACACGAGTAAACACATGCTGCTCGCTTATGCCGACGATATTGACATCACGTGTCGAACATTACGAGAAGAAACTGCTGTACTTGAAGTATCGGACAGTGATGCAAGTATAAGAAAAGAATCAGCGAAAGTGGGTCTGGCAGCAAATAAAGGGAAAACCAGGTTTATGCTGTCAACGAACAAAGAGAAAAGGACAATTTGTGAAGGTTGGTGACTATGAGGTAGTAAGCGAATTTATCTATCTTTGAGATGAAGCGAAGTATTCTACTTGATGGTAGATTCTGTTTTGGATTACGCAAGCAAAATTGTCCCTGCTCAGACGAAAATTAAACTCTACAAGACGCTAATACTACTGATGTCATTGTATAGTGTTGATGCATGACTCCTTGAGCAAGCGAATGAAGTAGTACTAGGGGTATTCGGGAGAAAAATTTTTCCCAAGGTATATACACCAATCTGTGTTTACGACGAATAGGGGTATCGTACAGTGACGTACAACAACGCATCAAAATCCAAGTGAAGGATCAGCTTAGTCATGTTGTGCGAATAAACGAAGATGCTCCAGTATCAAAATTGTTCGTATATAATTCCAAGGAAAGACGTCGAAGGGGAAGAACAAAACCTCAGTTAAAGAGTCCAGGTTGAGGAGAATATTTAAAAGCTTCGTGTTGAAAATTGTGGAAGAATTGTAGAAGACTAAAGCTTCTGATTAGGTTGTACCCCGGCCAAGCTAGCAATTAATGGATTGTAAATGTTTATACAATAGTTTATATAGACGTCGAAGATATTTATTAGACCTGAAAGAATTGTATCTAAAAATTTATGTCAACGTATTTGGGTAGAAGAACTACGTGACCAAGATCAGGTGCCTCTTGTTAATGTGTTTTAATAGTATTATTCAACTCAGTATAATTTTTGATAAACTTTCCTTGGTAGCTAATATAAACATTACACAGTGTGACATTTCTTAAGACACTTGTACCAGAATGCCACTTGACGTATCCTACATGAAAAATAACTGAGCAACAGAATCACGGTAAAAACTGCAGTTAGACAGGGTTGTGTCTTATCACATCTACACTTCAACTGCTTCCTCGATTCTGTGATGCAGAAGGCAACGAGCCATCACATGAAAGGAATTATGTGGGGCTTAGAAGGACGATTGGAGGACCTAGATTATGCCGATGACATATGTCTACTTAGCCACTCATTCTTAGAGATGCAGTCGAAAATGTCCAAAATCCATGACATCACGAAATTGGTCGGGCTGAAGCTAAATATACTCAAAACAAAATCGCTCCGCATCAATAGTAACACAGATCGCCATTTCTCCGTATGCGATCAAGATATTGAAGATGTTAAAGCCATCTGCTACACAACTGCTGGCTCAGCAGCAGATATATCCCGTCGCATAAATAAGGCACGGTGTGCATTTACCCAGTTAAACCCGGTTTGGCAATCATTTAATATTTCGAAACAAACCAAAATAAAACTATTTAACTCCAATATAAAATCCACTTTTTATATGGATGCGAGACCCGGAACATGGCACCACGTGACTTACAATGCCTTCAGGTATTTCTCAACAAATACCTATGCAAAATTTTACGCATTTTCTGGCCTGTTACAATATTTAACAACAAGCTCTGGATGGAGGCAAACCAGCAGCCTATTACAATGGAAATAAGTAAGCAGAAATGGAGTTGCATAGATCACACCCTCCGTAAACCAGACGAATGAATGCCAAAAGAATGCCTAGTTGGAATCCACAGGGAAGCAGACGAGTTGGGAGACCAGCGCATACCTGGAAGCGGCTATTGACAACAGAACTGTCGAGATCGTGTATGAAGTGGAACGAAGTCATGCATCGAGCCGAAAATTGAGATTATTGGAACCACCTTGTTATGGCCCTATGCTCCCCCCAGGAGTGAAAGGAACTTATATATAGAGCAAGAACTTACAAAATTTTGTGTCTAAATCAGTTGACTGTGACACCCGTCAACTTTATATTTTTATTATTTAGCCCACCCTCGTTACTTACCAATTTTTATGATAAATTAAGTAATCATAAAAAGGCCTTTCAGCAGTTTCCAAAGGTTTCAGTAACTTATTTTTTACACTTTTTCTCCCCATTTTTTTTTGTCACATTGCCTGAGGAATTTTTTTGTTGTTTTTTATATTTCCCTAAATCTTTGATCTATGGAAATTGGCCATTTTAAAGGTATTAAGGTAATTTTTATAAAAACGTGCTTCTTGTAGATAATTTCAAGTCTCAACATTAAATATTTGTTTCTGTTTGGCTAAAAAGAAAGAAAAAAACAATAATAATAAAAAATTATTTCCTTTTGGTTAAAAGCCAAATTTACAAATATTTGTTTTGTTGTTCCTGCATTTTTTTGTAGTTTCGGTGGAGTAGAGTAGTTAGTAAAATTATGGCAGTTGATATCCAGTCATGACTCATATTCATTCATAACCCAATCATGAGAACTTGGCAAAAAAGTTTATAAATTCGTTCATTTTTTTTAGTTTCATTTTTTTAATGTCGTTTTATTTGTTTGGAAACTCTCATTGATTTAAATCGGTATTTTATTTAGTATTTATTTCAAATCGTTTTTGTTTGGGTGTGGCATTAGTGTATGTTTTTGCATTTAAAGTGCTGTAAATGTCGACATGTTGATAATACCATTTTGTGTGCATATCATTCTGATTTAAAAACATTTTTTCTAGTTCCTGTACAACTGTTGATATTTTGATATCTATTAGAAATTGTTTGCCAGTGTAATAATAATATCTTGCGAAGTTTCTCTAAAAAGGCGCCTTTCGGAGACTTTAAGGACTCAAATAAGAAAATAGATTAATGCAAAGCTCTTTCGAGTTACAAAGTTGGCCGAAACAGAATTTTGTGGGGTGACCAAAAAGAGAAAGGATAGGATGAGCAGTTTATGGGGCTAAGAAAGCCTGAATTAATTATGTTGATTGGCATCTTCGGGATACTCCAACTTACTAGTGCGTTTTCATCGTATCAAGGGTGACAATGAGGCAGTGGAGCAGTTGCTTATTATTGCCCAGCTTTTGTGCAGAAAAGATCCGGATGACACCTTACCCGATATTACTGACCTCAGGGGTGCTGACTGGAGAAAGTTGAGTAGCCTACCCTCATAAGGCATAGTATCTCATTTTTTGTCATCTGTTTTCTATTTGTATATTTTAGCATGAGCTTAATCATCTCCTCTCTTTAACCTAAAGTAACCTAAGTATGTATATCCTCCCTTATTATAATTATCGTCATCGACTTTACATCATGTCGGCGGCAGTGATACCAAAAAGTGCAGATCTATCTGCATTTTGCAGATTTTATACCCAAAAATTGCCGAAATGCAGACTTGAAGATTTTTGGTCAGATTTTTTGAGTTCCGTGGCAACTTCTTTCATGGAAGAAACAAGAGATATAACTGAAAATTGTATTAAATTTTATATTGAATTGTTGGATCAGGTTTTGAAAAGATTTGATTTTGATAATAAAATTAGATCGCTTAGCACTATTAGCCTAAATCTTATAATAAACGGTGCCACTAATTCAGTCTTTGGGATTGTGAAATATTTTCCAAACTTTTTAAAAGTAAATGAAAGACAGGAATTGGATTGTGAGTTCAGGGAACTAAAATTAATGAACCTAAATGGAGAAGATATTACTTTAGCTAGTTTTTGGAAAAAAGTATCTGAAATAAAATACGCTGATTCTAAATCAGTTTTTCCTACTCTTTCCAAATTTATTAAAAATATTTTGGTCTTACCGTATTCATCAGCAAATGTCGAATGAATTTTTAACCAGGTAAACTTAAACAAAAGTTCGAAACCGTTTGAAAATTGATTCTTTAGTAAGAATTTTACTTACAAAAGATTATTTAAAACTTAAAAATTCGCATCATATCTCCGGACTTGTTGAAACTTATCTCATCTGATATTTCCAGAAATTAATAAAAATAAAATTTTTTACAAATGTGCAATGTTTTGATTAAATAACAAATACATAGATTAATACTGTATTGAAATTAATTTTTATATCTGTTTAAATAAACTTGCATAGTTTGTAATAAAATAAATACATAAAAGATGTATCAAATTTGTTTTGGAGATTTTAATATCAAGATGCAGAATTTGCAGACTTTTTGATAAAAACTTATTGTTTTTTGCTGATTTTGTCTGTAGAAGTTCTGGCAACACTGGCCGGGAGCAATTGTATGATCGTTGTCCACAACAATTAAATAATGTGGATAGGCTATTACTCTTAATAAGGCTAATAAAATATTAAGTGGCCATCAGTAGTAGACAATTATTGTGTGTATCGAGCACAGAAATGCTCCTGCTTTTACAGTCTATTATAATATGATGGATTGTCAAATATAATGGAAATTAATGTCATATGCAGTTTTTTGATTCTTTTTTCATGGCACTGTATTAGGTCGCACCACACAGGAACTATTTTCTATAAACAAAAGTTAATTTATATATTAATTTAACAATAAAAATTTATAAAATTTGATTTTGATGTAAAGAATGAAGGATGTCACTAAAGAAATACAGAAGAACTACCAGAACGGATCAAAAATTCCACGACTGTTTGAATGAAACACAAAATTTTTTATTAAAAAAACATTTTAGTCTTCAACATAATGTCCTTTGAACCCTAAGCACTTTGTTCAACGTTTCCCCAATTTTGTATCCTCGGAAAAAATAAGATTTGTTGAGGGAATCAAAATAAGTATTTGTTTGTGAGATGATTTCATCGCTGGAATCAAATCTCTTTCCACGTTTGGAAACAAGAAATAGTCACTTGGGACTAAACCAGAAAAATTTGATAGATGAGGCAGCGATTCGTAGCATAATTAATGGAATTTTGTAATGGAAACTGCTGCACATGTGTGTATCCTTGCAATGTCCTACTGGAAAAAACTTTTTTCTTGGCCAAATGCGATCGTTTTTCTTTCAAACGCTCCCTAAATCATCTCAATAAGTTGGCATACTATTTGGCATTGACTCTTTTATCCTTGTGAAGTTAGTCAATGGATTATACAGCGTACATCATAAAAAATGCTCGCCATGACTTCATTGGCCATGACCTATTGTATCGAATGTCATATGGTCTTTGGTATATTGTAGTAGATCGAAATTTTTTTCCACGGTTTCTAAACGGTACAAAAGCTCGTGTATATTTGGGGTTGAAAAACGCCAAATACTCCTGCAAAGTTGTCACACGATTGCGTTTGTGGTGGATTGTGGGTAAATGCGGCACGCATCTTGCAAAGAGGGTTCTCGTACCCAAGTGATCACCTAAAATTTAAACCACTGAGCCATGGCTTCCACAATCCCTCGTAATTTCAACCTCTGATCGCCCACTATCATATCGTGAGTTTTTTGCACTTGTCTCGGGTGTGGTGACCTCAAGTGGGCGTGCAGAATATTCAGCAACTTCCGTGCTTTGTATGGCAACAATGAAATTCATTAAAACACTTTTTTGCCATTGAGATTGATGGTGCAGTTTTTAAAGTACTGACCGGGCTTAGCCTTGGTTTGAGTTATGGTTATTTTCCGCAAAAAATAATGCTTAATGATGAAATGAAATTCACTTTCTTTTCGTTTTCTTCTCACATCACCTAGAAGTCTGTCCTCAATGGCTGGCAAACGCAAAGTAAGTGACGTGGGATATTCAAATTTTGACAGAAGTCATCTGAGATCTGCTTGTTGACATGAGCAATGTTGCCTTTTCAATTAAGAGGCCGGAAGTTTTAAAATAAAAAAATTAGTCAGAAATACAAAGACTTTTAAAATATGCAGACAAAAACACGGACTTGGAAATATATTAAATTACTATAAGAAGGTATTCCCAATTTGAGTTACATTCAGGCGATTACGACTTAGAAAAAAACATTTAAAGCTGTATGAAAGCCCAAAAGGTCTTGATTAATTTTTTTTCAAATGTTTATTTATATAAAATTAAATGGCCTTAAAATTTCTCTGTCATGTCGATTTTGATGCCGTTTACAAATTCGTTTTACTAGGCAAAATTCATTGTTCATCTCAATTGTGTTTAAAGCATAATTTCGATTTTCTTCATAACAATTTTAGCCAATTTTTTTCAGTTTAGGGCCCTACATTGTTCACAAAATTGGGGCATAATAAAATAATCTCATTAATTTATTTAAGCTTTTGTGTTAGACTTACATTTATGTTATAGCAGCTTTATTGGAGATGTTTTATTTGTCTTTTGTTTTGTTTATGGAACGAAACGCTGTGCGTATGTTTTTTTAATAAAATTTCTTTAAGATTAAATAACAAAAGAAAACTTAAAAAATACCAATCACGAAGGCCTTTCTATAAATCCGGAAGTCGAGCTTACAATTTTAGTTACTTTTCCAATAATTTTGTTGTTTCTATTTAAATTTTTTTTAATTTTTTTTCTAAAGCAAAATTACAAAGACACTTGGTTTTAATCACGTTTAAATTTTTTTTCTTTTTGAGATTTTGTGTCGGTGATATTTGTTTAATTACCATTTTGTAGTTTGATTTTTATGTGCCCATGGACTGATTGCTCTCGTTTATTTTAGTGATTTTATGGATTTCAATTAAAATCATGACAAGTAATTGTCAATTGAATTTATTTGTAGTTGTTTTTAAAACAGTGTATTAAAAGTAACATCGATAAGTTAGTTAATAGATTGAAAATCCTTTTACCATCATGGTTTTATTGTAAAATACAAAAATTGATTTGAACGACTTGGTTTATGTGATTTTACTGAGTTTGTTTTTTATGTCGATTTCTGTTAAAGTCAATACACGTAGAAAAAATGTTTGGTTTGAAAAACAATACAACTATTAAAGTAAATACACCCTTAATTAATAAATTTTGTATCTTAATGAATAAAATTTTATGAATACGACAGGCCGCCAATATTTAAATCCTACTCAGTGAAAAAAATGGTAGGAATGGCATCTTCAAAATAATTGTTTTTGACTTCTTAGAAAATTAAATTTGGAAAAATCGTGATTACATTTTCGATTTACATGAAAACATCACGTTCAATAAAATTTTTAACTGAAGCTACTACTTTTTCATAAGAAAAGATCCTAAGCCTAGAGACAAGGGCATCATTTTGTATCTTCTTCATCAGCATCTTTCATCTTCTGTAAGTTGAGTGCTGTCTAGTATTTATTTATTTTTTTTATTTTTTAGTCCAAAATTTTTTTTCTGTTGTTTTTAAAACTTGTATAGTTTTATTTGAACCTTAAGAAAAAATTGTTTGTAACTGTTGGCAAATTGTTATCCTTTCAAAACTTCTATTTCCGGTAGCGAAAATAATTTGTTACTTAATTAAAAATTCCTTTCTTAGGAAATCTTAATTTTTTTATTAGCTGAAGGTGGCTTTTAATTCAGTTAACAGCCTTAAAAAAGTAAATTTCATAGAGCTGAAACCATGCAAATATCATTTCGAAGTGGTCAAAATTTGCATTTTTTACACATCAAAATCTCCAAATTTTTATGACTTCTTAGAAGCTCTTGTAAACTGTGTCTCTTATGTACAAAAGTTATATAAATATGTAATAAGACTACAAAGTACTTCCGAGTAATACATTTTTCATAACATCTTGAAAATGACTTCAACTTCAATGACCGAGATCCATAGAAGAAAATAAAGTGGCACGATAATACTACGTGAAAATCATTAGAAAAGTTCCAAGCTTTCGCAACTTATTAATCACAACTTGCGACTCCTTTTGACATCTTTGGAAGTTTTTGTTTTATTGGAATATATAGTTTTCCACCAATATAGAGCTATATAATCCATACAATTTATAAGGAGTAAAATATACTCTTTGTATATCGGGAATAGCAACTAAGAAATTTTCTACTATTCAGTTTTGTTAATTCTGATTTCCACAAATTTATTCCAAAAACAATGGCATCATATAACAATATTTTAAATTATTTTTATCAAACTGATGCGATAAAGCTTTAATCATTATTATTTTATATTAGAATAAATACCTCAAAATATAATGAAAATACAAAACTGCATTTAAAACATTTTGGAATAATTGCTATTTTACCCAAAGGAGCAGATTATCCGATTTTTTTATGAATAGAAAAGATAGGAGAAGTAATGTTAAGCACTCTCTCTCTCTCACTCTTTCTGTCTTCTCATTTCACCACCTGTCCTCTCCATACTATCCCTTTGATAAAAGAAGTAATACTTTAGTAGTAGGAATTCATTAACCGGATGTCATCTCTCTTTAACAAAAAAAAAAAGTAATAATAATAATAATAATGATAATAATAAATAAATAAAATAAAACAAAAATAATTAAATAATTTAAAAAAAGTTTTCGGTGATGCCACAAAATTCATCCGCACAAGAGTCTGACCATTGGGGCAGATTTTGCTAAAAATTTATTTTTACTACTCGTGGTGTTTAAATTTAATTGGAAATATTTACTTAATTTATTTAATTTTTTTTTAATATTGAAAGCAAAACCCAGAAGATAGAACTTAAGGAAATTTATACAAATCTGTGGTGTTTTTAAAATGTCAAGCGCCAACAAGAAAAGTAGTTTGATTTTATTATTTGGATATTGAACACAATACTTTGGAAAATAAAAATAGAAATAAATATTTTTGCTGTTAAATATTGTAAATTTAGTAAAGGAAGCCAAACAATATATTGTGACAAATGTACAATCACATGGCGCCGTGCAAATCACTTAGAACCGTCCTGTTTAAACCACATGTTATTGATTTTTGTGTTTTTCTTCCGACGGGGTTTGTTTGAATACTCAAGAGAACACTGAAGATGGCACAAAGCCGAAACCGGTCTGTTTACAAACCAAATTTGACGTGGGATGACGGAAAATCGTCCCAAATTCACATGTTATTGGGCTCCATATCACCCAATTCAGGCCAAAAGAAGTTAGTCATCAACCTACCATTGAATATGGCGGCCTGGTCAATGTCGTTTTAAAAAATATATGGACCGCTAATAAATCCAACCTGAACTATACACGAAACAGTGACTTTTTCGGGATGCATTGGACACTTTTGGATCTCATGTGGATTGGTATCCTATCATCTACTAATAGGCCTTATCGCGTTTTTGTACATGGTCGATTACATTCAGTTTCTCGGTCAGTTGCATTTTGTACGGGTGCAAGTTCAAGTGACGGCGAAAAATTTTCAAAGTTTTGGTCTGCCAAAGGCCGAGTTCTTCTGAGGGGCGCACAATCGACTGCCTTGAATTCTCCTGTATACCCACAAATACAGCGGTGATATTTTCGGCAGATCTCGCTTTTAGTCGTTGTATTGGACTAGTGAACAAAAACAATACTGGAAATAGTACTCGCATTAGGATAGTTATGGTGACCGTAAACTAGATGATGCCCACGGTGCTTTGCCCAAACAGAAGACCTAAATTGATAAAACTGCTGTTGAAGGTTTAGTCTATCTGTGGTAATTTGATAGAACAGACTGAATAACCGATAGAAAATCGACGGATGTTGCCACAACAATATAGTCGCTTTAAACTGTCAAAGTTTTAAAATCCCTATTGGAAGACCCCTTATATCAGATTGTTATTACAGTTTCGAAACTGACCTTCGTAGACTAGTAGGTAGTGTACTAGACTCGTAGTGCGAAGGTCCCAGGTTCGAATACTGCCGCAGAACTATGGCAGTTTGTGTTTGATAAATAAAGGGAGCGCACAACAAGCCTTCACTGGCTTAAGTGTATGTCGTACGGCATGGGCTATCACACCCCTCCAATCAACCTAACCTAACCTAACCTATTATAGTTTCGATAATTAATTCTGTTCGTTTTCAGCTGGTTTTTGCTGTCGTTTATTTTTTCCAATTTGTGCTTTCTTATTCTTCTCAAGTAAAATGACCAAATGAAAAGTGTGGAAGTGCAATTGGACTATCCGTGTGCGTGCAATTTGAAAAATAAATCAAAAATAGTCAAATACATCCCATGATCAATTCTAATCGAATCCATTTAAAATTAATATAATATCTGCTAATATAGACTAACTGTGTGTTCTTCAAATCACCAAAGTAATTGAACTCATCCAAACTTCTCTTACAATGTCGGCAGTGTTAGACCAATCTTACGGACTGTAAGTTTTAATAGTGATCGAATACAGACCTTTTTTGCATCGCACTTACATTGTCGCTAGTCTCAGTTCAAAGCTGTTTGAGAGTGCCTTATTAATTATAGGAAATATCATCATGTAATCCTTTGCAAAATCTGCGTAAATGAAATACCACCTGATTCTATTTTGCAACAGCTTATGCATTTCAAGCTGCTTATCAAATGCACCAACCCAACCAGCCACGCCAATAATACTATTAGCAAAGACACTAGCATTGCAATAAAGTTATAATGGGAAAATTGTCGGGTAATCCTTCATTGATCGCCGTAAAGATCTTGGTTGTAAGAACAAAATATATCATTCTATAAATGTACCTTAAGTATAAATTTACGAGTATTTTGTGTGTGAACGTGTATTTGTTATGTGTTAATTTTTAGTACTGAATACAACAAATTTGCGCCTGAGGAAACTTAATATAATTTTTTTTATAGCAATAGTTCTTCTTGTACATTCAGTTACTTGTATCGAATTCATTCCCTACAGACAACTGGAATTTATTGTAGTGGTTGGAAGAGACTTAATTTGATTGGTTACAAATTTTGTTGCCACAACGAATGTGTTTTCTGTGTGTATGCAAATAGAAAAAAAAATCAAAACAGAAAACTTAAAATAAGAAGGTAGTATTCGGCTCTGAAGAATCCTTTAAGAAAGATCGGGAAGGATACAAAATTAGTGAAAGGCTTCTTTAAGAGCATTGAAGTTTCGCAATTTCAGCAACAAGTGTCTGCGCATTCAAATTCACTTTGCAATTTTTCCCCTATTTTTTGGTTAAACATATAATTTGGAAATACTGGAAGAACTACAAAGTTTTTTAAATATAGTTTTCCATATTCTTATATTGTTGATGCTAAATTTAGGTCCTGCACTACCCTCACATGTAAAATATTATAATTGTTTTCTAATTTCATTAAAAAATTAATATAAAATACTGAACACATTCATGACAGTAGAATGAAATAGACCAAATGATGGTTTCAATGTAGCGCCCTTCAAAAAAGGGCACAATTGAAAGTATTTGCGCCTTAATAATCAAAACGATATGTTCTTGAAATTCCATTTTAATAAATAATTATATTAAATACAGGGAATTATAAAAAGCTCAGCCCATGTTCGATTTAAAATATTTTTTTCTAAATTTTTCTAACTGTTTGTTGTGAAGCGTATTCACTATTTTACTCTAGTGCATATTCTTAAAACATATTGCAAAAAAAAAATGAATTTAATTACAACCATTATTCTAAATGTCTTAACTATCAAATATTTTAATAAAACCTCCATTTTAATTGATTGTCGTAAAAAGTTTAATTACTTTGTCACCTTTTTATAGTTTTTCATTATTGGCCAATGGCCATAATAACGAATGTCATATTTTTAATACTCAATACTTTGAACAAGTTCTGAATTTTACAACCAAAATAATCGTTAACGTATTGTTAAACTATTTTCCTATTTAAACTATTGTGGGATATCAGCCATTAGACGTGGACGGTCTCAAGGTTAATACTTGAAGACAACAGATGTAAAGCAAAATGTATTAATTCGGACAAGAAATGGGTACAAAAAAGGACAATTTTCCTTTTTTTATGTTTTAAATTCTTGTTCATTTGAAATATTATTTAAATATCAACATCTTATATCGATAAATCCGAATCATTTTGAACTTCCCATCTCTGAATTGAAAGGTAATACAGCTCCTCTAAAGAACCATGAGTCAGGGGACTCCTTTCAAAAATTTAAACAAGTTGTGTCATTTAGTTTGTGTTTGTCAGAAATTTATAGCAGACGTAATTGAGAACGTAACTTGAGGAGAAGACGGCAAAAGTACAATTTTTTTTTGTGGGAAAAAACCCACCACTGCAACCAAGGCTTATCTTGATAAATTCTATCGAATTCCGTACCATCAACTTTAATTGTATACAAGTGGTTTACCGAACTTCACTGTAGCTGTAAAAGCCCGGAAGTGGCTGAACATTTTGAACGCCCATTTGAGGTCTCCATACTCGTTGTTGGCTAATTGGATATTGACAGTTGGAGAGATTGTGGAATCCATTGGCATACTAAAACTCTAAGTGGTTTCAATTATGAATGATAAATTGTATATGAGAAAGCTTTCCGCAAGATGGATGCGGCATTTGAACACAATCGACCAGAAACGCAGAAGTATTTGCGTTGTTCAAACGCCGTTTCGGAACCGTATACAGAACGTGGGGACATGTAGGACACACTAGGGACCAAGCTGCAGTTAAAACAGTTGTTTTTGTCGGAGAGAATCGGCGCCAAAGTAAAACAATGTGGGTTTGTCAATGTTGGTTTTTGGTATGTACGTGGTATAATCCATATGACGTAACTTAATGGGGCGATTTAAAAAAAAAAACTTACGCATTTAGCCAAGAAAAAGTTTTTTTTTTAACCAGGACAATGCAAGGGTGCACACATGTGCAGTCTCTGATGCAAATTTCTATGAATTAAACTACGAATTGTTCCTTTATCCGCGCTACTTTCCGGATTGCTCCGTGGAGAGAGATTTGACTCCAATAATGAAAACATCTTACAAAAAAATAACAATTTTAATTCCCTCGACTAACTTTTTTTTTAGGAAGGGGTAAATTAATTTTAGTAACGTTTTAGCTCAAAGCAGACTTTGTTGACAAATAAAATGATTTGCTATTCAAAATCCTGTGTTTCTTTCAAAAAGTCACGGATTTGCCTTCGTATACAGTCGAATCCGCTTTAGCGCAACACGCCTTACTGAAAAAAATCGGATTACTGAAAGCGATACAAATCCCCGCACTGATTTTAAACGCAGTTAGTCTAATTCACTTCGCGTTAGCGAAACATCGTTTTACTGAAAATATCGTATTACTGAAAACCAAAAGCAAGCCCACAACTACGATTTGTATGAAACTTACTTCGCTTTAGTGAAAAAATAAACAATGACAAATTTATTTATTAGAAATTGATTGCATAAAAATTTGAAAAAAAATTTTACTCAAAGTCAAATTCAAAGTTATTTTAAAAGCAATACATGATTTTGATTATTAACTGTTATGTTAAGTACATATTTAATGCATTGCATTCTAAGACTGAATTCTTATTATTTTATGTTTTTTTTTTAACTGCATGCATACAAATGTAAATACTCAATGCGTGAAACTGAATTATTTTAATTTATGTATATTTTAAACTTTTATTTTTTGTTTTAAAAATAATTAAAAAATATGAATATGTTTTTATGAATAATTTTTTTTAATAAAATTTTTATGACGTAAAAAAATATACAGATTTGATAATAATAATATTGTGTTACAGATTTTAAGCAGTACGCTTAACTGTAACAAATTTCAGTAATCCGAACTACGTTTTAGGGAAAAATTCGGATAACTGAAAAGAAAATTTGGTTTTGCCTGTTTTCAGTAAAGCGGAGTCGACTGTATTGATCTGTAGGATTTTGGAAAACAAATTTATAAGAACAATAGTTTTTAAAAATTTTCCCTAAAAAATTTCTCTTTCTAGTTAATGGAAAGATTTTATTTAAAATGGTTTTTGCAAATATAATTTTAAAAAGACATTTTTTTCACGGCAACTAATAGAAATATATATATATTTTTTAATTTTACAGAGCCTTCTGTTTTGTTTGATACCAGCATTACTAAGAGAAATTTCATTTTAATTTGAAAAAAAAAAATTTAAATAAATATTTGTAAAACCTATGATTTTTATAAACGAGCGTCCTTGGGCGTCTTCTTCAGGAAAAATGTTTGAAGAATACGCCCAAAGAGGCATCGAAATATTGAATAAATTATTTTTTATATAAAAAAGACCTAACGCTCGTTTATCAAAATCATATATATTAAAACAAAAAGGTCGAAAAAATAGTATTAATTTAATCGTAAAATCTGTACACTCCTTCCAAAAGGACGAAAGAAAGAAGTACCCAGTTTGACTATATTTTGTCTTGTATTTAATGTATGTATACATATATAGTAGTTTGTCATATGTTGTTTAAAAAGGAATCTTTCCTATTACACAGTACAACAGGCAATCTGGGGGGTGAGAAATTCCAAGTCAGGGTGATGGTACTAGGTCAGTATAGTAAAACCCTCAAAGGGTTTGGCGTTCGTATGTGTCAGTTTTTTGTTATGACCTTTTTAATTTTTTCCTTATCTTCATATTTTTTCGCTTAGTTGTAACATTTCGGCAAAAACGTAGTTTAACATAACTCGAGAACCACTTGTCCGATTTTGATGAAACAAATTTAGAAAAATTAAGAATTACAATTTCTTTAATCCGTTCATATAACGTTTTCCTATATGTGCAACACTTTCGAAGTTAAAAATGAATAGATGAAGGGAAAAAAGTATTTTTTGCCTAAAAATTTAAATATTTTTTTTTTTTAAATTAATAAAAAATCCAAAATGGAAAAAAGTGCCAAAACTAATTACTTTCGCGTAAAGTCACATAACTCATGAACAAAAAGAGGCATAGATCATGAAAATCGATCCACGCATTTCTCATTTATTCACAATTAGGTAAATGTATGAATTTCAAAAATTTGCTCCAGATATGCACAACATTATTTGGAGAAAACATTGACACTCACAAGCCGAACTCTCTCATATTTTTCTACTGTACTAAAAGAGAAATATTGATATTGATATTTTTCTCCAGTTTTTTAAAAGTGAACAAAACTGAACAGAATATGGAACTGTGCAAGCCAGATATAAATAGCTTTTGCTACTGCTGTGGTCAATATGTCTCAACATATAAAAAAGGGGAAATTTCAGTATTGATTTTGTTCAAACATACGAGATGTACAAAATGTTATAGTGAACGAAAATTGGGTACCAAATATAGTGTGTAAAAGCTGCTACAACCGTCTAATGGATTGGAAAAATAGAAGACGTGAAAGTATGCCATTCGGTATCCCAATGACTTGTACTAATCCTGGCGAAGGTCACAATCCATTGAATTGCTATGCATGTGCGAATAAAGGAGCCGCAAAAAGGATAAGAAAATCGTATAATTACGTTGGTGTTGCAAGTGCCGCAACACCAGTGCCTCATTCGGAGCACATTCCTTTGCCAAAAGCTTCTAGCCCAGATATTTTCTCTTCTACGACTGCTCTGACATATCATGCACGTGATGATCCCCCATATGAGCCATCAGTATCCAATGAGCCAATTTTAATAAATCAAAATAAGCTTGATTCAATTGTTGCCAAGTTGGAATTAACAGAGCATAAATCGGAAGAGCTGGCTTCCATTTTGAAATCAAACAATTTGTTGGCACCCGGTGTGAAAGTCACAGCTTATCGAAGTCGGCAGGCAACACTCCAAAGTTTATTCCTTGTGAATGATGAAAAAACTCCTGCACATTGCCCGGATGTAGGAAAATTGATGGACGCAATGGAAATAAAATATGAAGCAGATGACTGGAGATTATTTATTGACAGTTCAAAACTCAGCTTGAAGGCGGTTTTACTGCATAAGACCAATAAAAAACCTTCAGTTCCGATCGCCTATAGTACAGAAACGAAAGAAACGATGAATGCGATGCCACTAGTCCCGAACAACCACCATCGAAAAAGTCTAGGCAATATTTATTAAAATAAATAAAAATAAATAAATAAAATAAAAATAAAAAATTATAAAAATGTTTACTTAATTTTTTTAGTAGTTTATGGCCAGAAGGCGATAAATGACGCTTTTTTGAATAAAAACAAATATCAATATTCTTGTCAAAATGGGATACCTTCACTTAATTGTAAATAAAAGCAGAACGCGTTAATCGATTTCTATGATCTATGTCGCATTTTGTTTATAGGTTATGTGACTTTACATGAAATTAATAACACTTGATCCTTTTTTCCATTTTGGATTTTTTATTAATTTAAAAAGAAAAATATTTAAATTTTTAGGCAAAAAATACTTTTTTCCCTTCATACATTCATTTCTAACTTCGAAAGTGTTGCACATATAGGAAAACGTTATATGAACGGATTAAAGAAATTGTAATTCTTAATTTTTCTAAATTTGTTTCATCAAAATCGGACAAGTGGTTCTCGAGTTATGTTAAACTACGTTTTTGCCAAAATGTTACAACTAAGCGAAAAAACATGAAGATAAGGAAAAAATTTAAAAGGTCATAACAAAAAACTGACACATACGAACGCCAAACCCTTTGAGGGTTTTACTATACTGACCTAGTACCATCACCCTGACTTGGAATTTCTCACCCCCCAGACAATAATCCCAAAAATATTCCATAGTGTTATTAAATCAGTAGCAAATAGAAAGGACTTTTTCACAAAATCTTTAAGAGAACGAGTACCATGAAGTATTCAGGACTCAATTACAGCTTTAACAGATAATCATATTAATCAAAGAAGACTAAGTAAAAGGAAAATATTTTTATTTGATAGATTTTAAAAGAACTGTTTCTTAAGTTTTTATAGGAGAACATGCTGAAGAAGGTACTCTAGGATATGATAATATAAAATTTTTGGAAAGAAATTTTGGTTTTATAATATTTTTTTATAAAAAAAAGATTAAATAAACTTTTTCCAAGAAAATACAATATTTTGCATTTGGAAAATTTGGAGGTCAGCTACAATTTTTTGAGAAATTTTAGCTTGTCTTAGGATAATTCTGGCCAGTCTTAAATATTTGTTTTGTCTTACCAAATGAGTGGTTCATAAATACTAATTTTAAAATGTGTTCGAATTTTTGTCCGTTTTATTTTAATTAATAAATTTTTATTTATTTTCTTAATGCTTAAGGTTCTGCAGATTGTACCCGATGTGTACCAAAATATCGGTATTTAAAATTTAAAAAGAGGAGATCTTAAGCTTAAAGAAAACAAATGAAAATTTATTACCCATTTTAATTTTTAAATCTTTTTTACAAAATTATCATGCATTTGGTTCTAGTTGTTAAATTAAAAAAAAACATGATTATTGCTTAATTATTAAAGACCAAGACCAAAAAATTGCTTAAAATTTCCAGCAGCTCATGCTAATGTCTTTGTTAGATGAATTAACTGATTCAATATGCACTAGAACGCTGTCTTTATTTATTTATATTGGTTTATGGGACTATTTGTTACACAAAATTATGATAATCATTTTAGACATTTTTATGATAGATAATTAAGTAAATGACTTACGAGCGTGTGAGTTCAGCTGATGGCACTTTTGAAAATCTGAGACCACAAGAAGGCCTCAGGCTGAAAGAAAAAAAAATATATTAAATAATAATGATAATGAATATATGCTATTTGTTAAAAAATTTATTGTCTAATTTGAAACACCAGATTTATCACAATAATGATGTTTATTGCTGTGGAATTCATTAGAAACTTTAAATATTTAATAAGGTGTTAATGCAATGTTTCACTTAATAACGAGATATTAAGAGATGTATGTAGAAATAAGCAAAAAAAATCTGTTAGTACAAGGATTTCACCGGTTTTGTTTTATAATAATCAGTTAAATATTAAAAACTAAATCCGTAATATTAAGTAATTTATAAGAGAAACTTAAACCACTGTTGTAAGTGGCCTTCGTAGACTAGAAGGTAGTGTTCTAGACTCGTAATGCGAAGGTCGCAGGTTCGAATCCTGCCGCAGAACTTTAGCAGTTTGTGTTTGATAATTAAAGGGAGCGCACAACAAGCCTTCACTGGCTTAAGTGTATGTCGTACGGCATGGGCTATCACACCCCTCCAATCAACCTAAACCACTTTTAATTTATATGACGATTTCTTTTCTTTAGTTGTTGTCATAATTGCAACTTTGTTTTTAATAAATGCTTTTTGACATTTAAGCGTTAAATCCTTTAATTTAGACGTCTTTAATCAAGTTTCTTGCTTAAGTCTTTTGTTTTCTCAATGACCGATTAATGTGTAAAAAGTGCAATTAAGCTGTTAATCGACATTAAAACGATTTGTTGAAAAAATCTTAAGACTATAACGTTTTTATGCATAATTTTCCATTCAATCAAACTTTTTTTACAACTGTCAAGTTTCTGATATCATGTTGATTTCAAATATAGATAAACAATTAATTTAAAATTCAAATTTTTATTATTATTTTTTTTGCAATTAATTTGTTTTTTGTTTGCTTGTAAAATATATACTTTTTTTAATTCGTTGGCTTTTGTATCATTACGACGAGTATGTCGGGTGTAGTAATTTTGCAAAAAAAAATTAAATTTGTTTAATCGCTTGATTGACTACTGTTTTGACAAAGAGTTCATAGACGTGCATAAATTACTTAATATATATACATTTAAATGCCAATGTAACAGGCAGCCAGAAACCAATTAAAATATTATAGTGTATTTTCGTTCCTTTAAGCTTTTCAGTGCAAAGATTAATATTTTAGAATTATTGGCTATTTTCCGTCAGATCGTGTGTAAATCAAATGAATCCTGTTCTTTTCTTGGTATGTATCAAATGAAACACGCCTACAAAAGCCACATTTGCTTTAGCATAGTTTTACAAATTGCTATAAATATACAATAAATTGTGCTACAATTGGTAGCACTTTACAGTGAAGTGGATTAGAAAATAAAACTTTGAAATATTTTTAGCGCGATTTTTTTTTTCTTTTGGAAATTCGCAACATCAAATGAATCGTCAATTCCAAGCCTTGAGAATAAATTGAGCGAGCATGTAATGCCACAGTGGGCAATATTCAATAAAAGTTTGATGGACATGTGTCCGGCCTTCTTCGATGTTTACATCTTCCATACTAGTTTTTACACGGATCTTACCAAGAACTGTGTAGAAGTTGGAGCTTCTTTCTAGAGTTTAGAACTAGAGTGTCTTTCAGACTTTGAAATAAATAAAGAATCATACAAGCAGGAATTGCCGTCATTAAACAAGCAAAAAACTGGGCAAGGGTAGGAATATTCATATAATAGCCGATAGCAAAGCTGCAATCAGATTCCTCATAGATGTATACACCACATCAGTCTTCGTCCAAGAATGCCATAAATTGTATGACATGCCATATAGCTCTACTATGGGAACATAGAAACTGGATCACTCAGGGTAATGTAAACGCGGAACGCCGTTGACAACTTTTCACTGCATTGTAGCTGAAAACCTATCAATGATGCCCTATTTGCAGCTGGATCAGAATACGTGCAAAACGAAAATATACTGTGCCACTATGAGTCTTCTTTGGTCTTGCATCGATAAGAACACGACAGTAATTGCGAGACTAAGTGCCCACGATTACGGCACACTGCAGATTCTGTATCCACGCCAAGTGGCTGGGTTTCCCTACAATGACTTTTTTCGTAGCTGCGTTGACAAAGAGGAGACAAAAACTATAATCCATTTCCTCTACTTCCATTGATATACCGACCAAAGTTGAGGAGTACAAATTTCTTCGTTAAGTGCAGCAGAAAGCTCCGGCGTTGCCTCCCCTGCGTTAAAGGTGCCATAATATGGCAGCGAGGCTCCACACAATCCTTCGCTTTTTATCACTATCCATTTTATCTCGAATTTACCAGATCTTATCTCTCCTTTACCAAGTCTTGCATAGATTTTGGACGGTAAACTAAATTTCTTCTTATCAACGGCCTGCTAAACTAGCTTAAACTAACCTCTACCCGAACGATTTCTTGGGATATGGCTATCAGCTCTTGCAATAGGAACTTCCGAGCTTCGACACTCTTTAGCGACCATATTGTTAAATCTACATCTGTCAAAGTAGCTGTCATTTATTAGATCTCAAATAACAATATTTGAATACATTGTTCAATAACATGTGCAAATAATAAGATTTTTTTATCAAAATGGGTGTTCTGTTTGGGCTACGTTCCTCGCGAAGAACATTTTTTATGAACAGACCGAAAAATGTCATTGTGGATTTTAGGATGGCGGCTTCATCGCTCCATATTTCTTTGAGGTCTATATTGACCAAAACATCAGCGTCAACGGCGAGCGCTATAGATCGATGATTACCAGCTTCTTTGAACATGAATTGGATGATATGGACACCATTGACAGATGGTTTCAACAGAAGCATCGTTGCAACGTGGGATGTGTTACGCTGTTTTATGGTTACTTCAATGAAATGTGCTCTAATATAACAGCGAATCGCACTACGCATTACAGAAATAATTAGTTCTTGGATCGAAAGGCTCGTATGTGCAACGAACTCCCGGCAGATATCTTTCCTGCCATACCCAGTGTTGGGAGATTCAAACGAATTTCCACAAACGCTACTCCCGCTATCCTCCTCACCCTATCCTATTTATTTAGTTCCAGCACAATGTAGTGCATAAATAGGGGTTATTTCCTGAGTACTTGTCCAATTGCAAAAAAAGGATGGCATTACGTGTCATTCCACTCATGCCACATTGGAAATTCCGCAAGAGCGATTTGATATCACGGTCATCTCACGTGAAGGTTATGTAAAGTGGCCACCGAGGTCATGCAATTTGACTCTGTTAGACTTTTTTAGGTTTTTCCAATCAAAGTTCTATGCTAATACGCTACTTGAGGGCATGGACATATCAGGTGGATGTGATACAAACTTAACCCGGTTATACTTGTGGTGTTCTTTCAACTTGAAGGTCTATGCTAATAACTTGCAAGCAACAGCGGACCTCTAGGCAAAGATAGCTCAGGCCATTGGTCAAATGCGACCTGATTTATGCGCAACAGTCATGAAAAATGGGAAATTGGAAAGCCGCGGCGGACACATCCATTCTTTTGTACGATATTGATTTTAAAATTTTTTATTGATATTATGTTTTTCTCCATTATCCCTCTCGCCCCCTCCCCCGGGGGGCAAGGATTATACATCTTGTCTTGGTGGCTTTTTACTGTACTTCCTGGGGTAAAGGGTTAACAGGTATCCGGACCTAGGCCAATCCCTGAATTAACAGGGTAACGGGCGCGCATGCAAGTAATTTAAAAGTAAAAGTGGGTTCGCTCGCTCGTCCGGATGGGTAACATGGTCTTTCCAGACCTTCACCATTGGCCAGTTACCCAATCCCTGAAATAACAGGGTAACGGACGTGCATATAAGTAATTAAGGAAGTAGCTTTGCCTATGCTTGTCTGGGTAGAGGTGCTACCGATACCTCAGGTTTGCACGGGTCCTGAGGTGTTTTTAACCCAAGTCCGACAAGAGATCCTATCTGGTGCCACCAGAAGCAGTAACCTCTAAGTGTTGTCGTAGACTAGTTATTGGTGAGGGCCCTGCAGGTATCATGTGGTCGCTGTGGTTAAAATTTAAGGATACGCGCGAAGAGTTGTGGGTTGGATGACTGTCAGCCTTATGCAAAAAAAACTTACTTGAGACTTGAAGTTCACGTTAGCTACCAAAGACTTTAAGGCTAACAAACCTATGTTAAAATTTCGTATGCAAAAACAGTATGTTAGCTAGTGAATGATTCAATAAATTTTACATGTTGATATTGGCAACACCATCATTCTCTCTTGTCTCTTTGTAGTTAACGATGCAAAAAATCGAGTATTATTCATCCGGATAGTCGGGTATATTGACAATGTTTTGCATAGTTTTAATATAAATTGTCGTTTTTCGTTACTTAAGATGTAAATTAATATGTATAGTACATAAAAAACATAAACCAAATAGATTTATCGCAATGTAAAGTAATAAATACGCCTATTTTTTGTAAAGGTTTTAAACCGATTACTTGAAGAACGAGCTTTGTTTACTTGTGTTGATTGTATGTATATCACTATAGTTTTGTATATTTACATTATTTTGCTAATACATATGTATGTATGTATATTTTTTAAATTTATAAAAAATAGATAAGCCAGTGGAAATGAAAAAAAAAGCTCAGAAAATTGGAACGAAGAGGACAAAGTAAGTATAAATATTGTTTTAGTTTGGTAAAATTTTTGTTAAAAATACTTTTTCATACTTTGGATGATATTTACATACATACATATGTATGTATATATGTATGTAGGTATGTAGGTGCTGCTTAAGGAACTCATAAGAGGGTGAAAACCCTTGAAAATAAAAATGTGGATAGCAACACAAATCACTCAAAGAAGAAAGCATGAATGGAGGTGACAAAGAAGTATGTATGTACAATACATTTATAAACATAATAGTGATTATTTTAATTTTTATATGTAGCGAATTTAATTCAGAAGCTTATGTGGAAGGGAGAAGCCATCAATCCTCGTTTTATAAGTTCGTGACCTATAATGATTTATACGTTCTAAATGAAAAATTACATTGGACAATAATTTTCACATAAAATTAAAATTAAATTTACCAATTCTGTTCATTAAATTTCATGTATCCATTTTTTATTTCACAAATCCACACAATTTAAAATATTATCACTAAATTTGATTACAAAACTTTATTTGTCAAAACAATAAAATATTTCAGCATGGCTTTAAAGTAGGTGAGTAGCTGCTTTAAATTATCTGATGTTAACATCGGTTTACATGGCGTGTGTTAAGCTAACAATCGTTTTTGCATGATACTTTAAGGAATTTTGCTTAACATTGGTTTACCAACCTGTTTTAAGTTTTTTGCATAAGCCTGTGTGTCTGCAATATGGTGCTAGTGATCGTGTTGTAGATGCTCCCTTCAGGCCATATTTCTCTATGTGCTGTTGCAATTGAACATGGCTGCCCTGGCGCTTACGGTTGGTGAACGGTCCAAGATAGAAGGACTTCTCATTGCTGGGCCGTTGGGCTGGTAGAATGTTAGAAAGCTCCATCACTTCAGCAAGGTGTCTGTACATGGTTCTGCAGCCTGTACAGAATTTGCTACCATATCGTCCCTATTAGGGGCACATGTGGACAGGTATTGACGTAAATATCTTTGACATACCCCTCTCGGGAGCACATGGCTACCACAAAGCATTTCCATCTTACACGATTTGCTGCAGTTGTCTTCGCGTCTTCCCACGTAAGATTGTGTTTTGGTTCGCAACAGGTTCATTAATCGGTTGTTCCAGCTAGCAGGTCCTCGTATAATTGTTATGCTATCTGCTGTTGCCTAGAAACAACGCCCTCTGTGTAGTGGTAAAGAACCTTGCTGATCTTTGTTTCCTACCTTTTTCCCAGGCGGTGGTGACTGCCTGGTCCTTTGATATGATGTTTTTCTATTTTGCAGCGGGATGGGTGAATAGGGGATCTTGGATGCATTTTTTGGAGCGGATCTGATCTTTTTTAATATTGTATTATAAGTGAAGATTACTTCAGCATGACGACAATATGACAATATTTTTTTCAGAAATGAAGACGTCATAAACGATCTCAAAGTTGGCATCTTTCTTAAATCACGTGAGAAGTTTCAAATAAATTTGTTTACTGACTTAGAAATACTTTTCGCTGCTATTACCCCACTGTGCGCCCATTTAGAATTGTTTACTCGTAATTTGTGTGTATTGATTTTAAATTACGAATTTGCGGTTTATGTCAGTTAAATTTTTTTCTCATTTTCGTTATTTTGCCCATTTAAATTTAATCAGTGAGTAAATGAATGAAGGTATAGATGAACGAATGAATGTGTTGTGGTACATTGAATTGATTGATTATATGTGATTTTTTGTTAAACACTAAGAAATTGGTACAAAAAGAATTGGTAAAAAAAATAATAATAAACAAATTGTAACACATTTACGGCTTTTAACATTCAAATGCGATTTTATGTGTATTTATGTGCGAATAGATCAATATCACGTTTTATTTATTCGAAATTTTCGAATATATTTTTTCTTCTCTAATAAAAACTTGTATTTTTGCCAAATGGTTGGAGAATTAATAGCAAAATTTGTTTTATTATGACTGTGAACATTATCGCATGAGGTCCAAGTACGAGAGACAGCAAATTTAAAACTTTTTAAACTTCTGAAAATCTGCTAGAATAAAATTGAAATGAGACAGTCTGACTGCTGAGCCTAATTATTTCTATTTTGAAAAATTAAAAACGTAGTCCTTATTTGAGATTTTATTTTATAAAAGTTTATAAATCTCACAAGTGGAGGGTTTTGAAAGCACCTCTAAAAATCTGTTAGAATAAAATAGAAATGTGACAGTGTGATTAATTACCGTCATTATTTTTATAACATCATAATTCTCTCAAAAAAAAAAAAAAAAAAAAAAAACAAGTTTATTCCTTATTTGAGCTTTTATTTCATTCTTCTAAAAACATTTTATGCACGTTTCTGTCTCCAAGAGACATAATCTTTTGGTTTCCAATTATTTTCGTATTTCGAAAATTCTTCTTACCTTCTTACAAAACAGTTTTTCTTTTTGACCTTAAACTAGATTTTTGTGTTATAATTTTTGAATACTTAAAATTTATGAATTGTAACACACAACTGCAACAATTTGCTTCAAAACACCATAAAATTCATAAAAATTTTAAAAAGTGACAACAAATATCAAGCAACACAAGCACTTAATCAATTTGGAAATATTTAATAATCAGTTTCTCATTAAAATTGGCCATATGTATGCTTATGGGTTTGAACTGCTTGCAAGAGTTAGAGACTTAAATAAATTATTAACGGAAACTGTTAATGCGTCATTGTAATTTAAAAAATTGTTTTCAATTCAAGCCTCAGCATACGTCTGTCTAATTGTCTTTAATAATGCTGGATAATTAAATTAATTTTTTTTTTGCTCAAAGATTTGTCTTTTACACCTTTTGCATGACTGCCTGACTGATTCAAATAATTGGTTGCTTTAGACAGTTTAAAAATTAATTTTTCTTAATAATGCCATTTGGAATTAGTTTAAGCAAACTTCGTTTTGAATGCAATCATGTGGACAATATGTAAAATGTAATTGTTATTTTGTGCTTAAAAGCAAGTATTTATTTCAGTCCTAGACAGGTGTCGACAGCCCCCCTTAAGCTGCTAATTTTGGTTTATTTATGGGGATGTAGAAAGAATTATTTCAACTTTTTTTAAATAATATTGTTTAAAAAAATTTTATTATTAGTTATAAAGCTGTTTTGGGTTTATGATTTAATTAATTAATTGTAGCAATAGAATTGTGTAGCGCGGCGGCAGGCAGTGTAACAAAACAAAATAATAAACAAATTCACTTTTCCTGCTGATTAAGTTGTAAAAATGCAAATGTCAGAACTATGGAAATAGTCTACGGAAATAAAGTCGAACTAAGCTTCTTACCGTGCTTAAAGGTATTATTTGGGCCAGCTCAGACTATAAACTATTTGAGTGGGGAAATTTCATTTAATTTTATTTGCTGGTTTCGGCCTACAAGTGGCCAAATCAAGTCTTTAATCATCCCAGTAAATAACTTCCAAAAAATGTTAAGAGAATATTGAAATAAAGATCTAGAAGTAACGCGAATTTGGAATAATTCCAATGATTTTAACACGGGCTTTTATCATAAAAATTAAGTTTATATAAATAAAGATTATTTATTTGTTACTAACAATAGATTTTGAGGACACCGAAATTCGCCGATAGTCATTGTTTCATTTTTCTTATGTGAATACAGTTTGATTATTTATCATTAATTGTATAAAAATATTTTTAGGTAGATTTAATAAAATAAAAAGTTTCATTGTAAAAAGAAAGTATTATCAAATCGATGTTCTTAAATTTGTAGGAATAACTCCCATTTTAAATTAATAATTTGCTAATTGGATGCTATTAAGTCCAAAAATCCACTGAGGGATCCTTTGAAAGCGATAAAAATTGTATTCCTTGAGATCAACTTTAATTTTTTAAACTCAAAAATTCCATACGCTAATGAAGGCAATACGCTATTTAGATGAAAAACGCTATTGAAATTTATTAGGTGGCTTATGTGTGACTTCCAAATATAATAATTATGGTAATAATCCGACCTATATGGCCTAATCTAAACCTTTAATGTGAAAACTAATACTTAATACGTTTAATTAGGCTATAGGCTGACTATCCGTGTATCAAATTTCATTCCAATTCGTTCAGCCTTTTTGGCACAATTGACTAATACTCTGTTCAAACATGCATTTAAATTGCGCAATTAAGAAATTTTCGCAATTAACAGCTTAATTGCACTAAATTTACCATACGAGAAGTCAAATAATAAACTGAGAAATTAGATTTAACTGCGTGACAATTTGAGTCATATTCTCCATGCCAGCATGGTAAAGTCTGTTCGATTAGAAGAAACATTTCTTTACCAAGGCAAACCCACTTATTAGCTGGAATTACAACTACAACAATATAAAAAATTCCTGTTTCTTTTTGGTCTTGAGTATCGGAAAACATAATGCCCTAAATGGAATTAATTATGCGTATTATGAGCAACTGTCGATTTTCGATTGTGATCGAATTAACTGAAGGAAATATCAGCATTTTCGCGCAGATTCGAGTAAAAATAGCTCTATTGTGAATTTCACCCAATTGGACCATTCACAATAGTTCACATTCATCAGCTACGACTTAAAATCAATATTAGTTGTTTACAAAATTTATAAAAGTAAAAATTTCTTTTATTATTAATTAACATGACCACGACGGAATTATGGTTCGATGATTCGTCTGATAAAGGTGAATGCCTGCTGGAACTGGTCAGAAGCAGTAAGAGTTTGAACGATGCTTTTAACAAATCAGAAATAAATTCCAGTGTAGAAGTATTCGGAGTTTTAACAAGGATATCATTTAGAAAGTTTATTTAAAAGTTTATAGATTTATATTTCCAGCGCTTTTGAGCGAATTCCTTTTACCAGCTGTGGGTTTTCTTTCATTAGGGGATTGGGTTTTTACGACTGTTGTTTTGTACTTACATACAATCTTAAAGTTGCATGAAATTAAAATAAAATAATTTAGAAATGGCATTTGTAAAAACGAAAATATTGGCAAATTTAGTTACTTTTTTTAAAAAGTTTTACAAATTCCTATACAGCATTGCAAGCAAAATTTTGTTCGATTGAAAATTCGTTGTACAAAGGAATTTTCGACTATACTGCCAGATCTAATACAAATTCGATATTCGGTACTCGATACTCGATGTTCGAATGCCAGTAAAGATCGAACATCGAATGCAACTCCTAATAAGAGCCAATAAAATACATCGATTTGTCCCGTACAATGATAAGACTAAATGTCATGAAAGATATTTCTTTAATAATGTTTAAAAAGACTCATAATATATTCAAATATATTTTTATAGCCAATATAATTAGAGAATTTTAAAAATATTAAGATGAAAATCTCTCAATGAAATCATTTTTAGCTGTCATACACCTAAATTAGTAATGCTAAATTGTATATGGTATGTATGAACACCAAAGGCGATAACTTAATTCCAAATTTAATTGGCGAAATCAAGCTAAAGTGAGATGAAATTTAATAGTTTTGTGCATCACTTCCAATTTTATAATTTTCAAGTTCGTGGCTTAAGTCTTTTGTTTCAAATGAATTAATTTAATTTTCTATTTTTTATTAACTGTTTATAGCACTATTTGTGGTCAGTATTTGGTGCAGCAAAAATCTAAAATTTGCTTATTCCGGTAACACTTAAAGACACCTGTTTTTCTGCAATGTTTTAATTAAGCAATAGCAACTGCAAAAGACATTCCATAACATTGCATCATATGAATAAATTTCAAATGAACTAATTGCTCTAGATTTTTGCACATTATAACTTTTATTAACTCACAAGACAACTACGGATTTAAAAAGAAAAAAAGCTAAATAAAACTATTGCTATTTCTTTTATATCATTGACTTCATTGACTGCAGTTGCTGTATCTCGCGGCCTTTGCTATTTTTTTTTCTCATTATTTCCATTTAAGCAACGTAATTAACATGCAAATAGTATAAATAAAAAATAATTAAATGCGGAAAAAATAATTAAACACTTCCATTATCATTTAAAATTTATACAACTCAACTTGTTAAATTTTTGATATGAAATACTATTTTTTTGGCATTTAAATACTTTCCCTTAACATTTTTTTTATTTCAACTGAAGTCATATATTTTTCCTAAATTGCATAAAATTTATAGAAAACATCCTTTCAATAAAATATTCAACTGCCTGTGAGCTTAAGCTTTTGGAATAATCGAGTTGCATACTGAGATCTTTGAAACCGCAGTCAATATGACTGCAAAAATAAATTAAATTTTTTATTTAAATAACTTACAGAAGCTTATGTACTTGAATTACTCAAGCAATTTTCTGTAATTTAAAAAAAGTACATAAAATTTTTGACACTTATTGAGTATTACAGGAAGGTCATGGAGACCTTTTTCCGTCAACTCAAACGAAACTTAATGGTCAGACAATTTTTTGGTTAAGAAATTTTATTTCTATTTATTATGCCTCGTAATTTATTTGCAGTCTTTTTTCTTGGCTTTATTTAAAAGTTAATAAATTTATAAATTGGCAAGAAATATTTTTACAGAGATATTTAAAAGCCTACTTTTTCATTTAAAAATAAATGTAAACGTTCTTAGCGCCGGCTTCAAAGATTTCAGTGGGTAGCGCATATAATTTTTATATATACCGAATATTTTAAAAGCTTTACATGAAGTCCGCTAAATTTCTTGTTAAAAAATTGAAACTTCTTATAGTTTATATTTGCAGTCAGTGTAAGAGGTTATCCTTCCCTGGCTTTCACAAAATGGTCAACACACTAGCACATCCGGGCCACATCATCTTTTAACACCCTCAGACTCATAGTGAAGTAAATATACGATAATTGAATGTTAATTTAAATGGCAGGTACCATGCCCCATACTCCTACCCACTTAACTTTTCTTGAAATGGCCTGCATTGGCAGCAGATGACCTGACCTCATGCCACTTTTAAGCCGTTCTACTTTTGTATTAAAGCGATATGCAGGATTATTAAATTTTACATTGTATGGAAGGTAACTTCGCCTCTAGTCCTGGACTTATCTCTATATAAGAGAGAACAAATTTCAAACTCAATCCATATATAACGAAAAAATCGCTGTGCATATTATTGAATATATCGGGTTGTGCGAAGTTAACTACATCAAGTCATGCATTGGAAATTTTATAGGAAAATCACGAGCGTTTCTATTTCTGTATAACGTTTTTGCCTTATCTCGAACATGTTATATAGATCTAATATTGTTTCTATATATAATCATTAATATTCTTAATATATTTTTATCATTTATAAATACTGTTACAGCTATTTATTAAAAAATATTGGCGTTATTTCCCTCCTATAATGTTCTTGAAGTAGTAGAAGCATCAAGTCTAGTTCTTTTACATCCTACAGGATACAGCCAATATCCTTTATAAGCCACAAACGTTAATAGTATTAAGAACAGAAATCACTTGCCAAGAAGTAAAGCAACGTAATTAAGAAAATTATAGATCCAGAACAAAACGCGGGCCAAATGGTGTACAATTTCCAATATAATGACAAAGGAGCAAGCAAACTAACAAAATCAATTTTCCTATTGAGAAATAAAAAGTATGCCTACTATCGACTACACCAGGGATTCGCTCGTAATGGGGGTCAAATACAAGACCAGCCGGTATCATAAACTGAATGTGATGAACATGGAATGCAGAATAAATTTGTGCATGAGAGAGTGTTAGCGCCTGGAGGATTTGCAATGAATTGATGAGCCTAAGAAATTAACTTCGGATCTTGAACGTTGGCAAGAAAAGCGCCACGAAATTAGACCTCAATAATTAAAAAAATTTGTGACGCATGATGCCTCTTAAAAGGCAGTCATTGATATAATTGCACTTTAATTTTTTGAACTTGATGTCATTTTTAACTTCTATGCACCTCAAAAAAAAAAGATAGGACTTTGCGATAAAGTCAAGCGGCAATCAAAGCAATTGCTGTTAATTGCTACTACTCAATGATTGTACTTATGTTCAAGGACATTTCATGTTCGTGGCTATGAGGGCATTGATGGAAATAAGACGGTGGATGCACTGGCCAAGACGGCTATCACTTTACAAATTGAATAGGTTCATTGATTCTGGTTTGGATGAAGAAAATTTGGCACAATACGAACACTTGTACAACTTCTAGGTCCATGTACATGACCCTAAAACGCCCTTTTGTTACTGACGAGGAGTGATTGTAGACCTATTGTAGGAATATTAACTGGACACTGTTGAACAGCTTCCGATGCTGTCAAAATGGATCAGATGCTGGATAGTATATGCTGGAGATGTAGGAAAGAAGGGATGAATGAGACAATGGAACACATACTATGCCATAATCCGACTCTGTGCCACAAAAGATATAGAATTCTTGGTGCTTACATTTCCCGCAATCTTGAACTTGTATCGAAAATAAGACTGTGTACTGTGTGGACTGCTAAGATGTGCTAAATCTATGTGTTAAACATTCGAAAAGGGCACCACATACTGATATGATGGTGCCATACTGATAAGATTATTCTTGTCAGCTGGTATCGCTAAGGACCACTTCTGGCCTATGCGAGGTCTAAAACTATCCAGTGTAACCTAGACTAACTACTCGATAAAAAAAGTCCTGATTCCAATAATGTCACTGTTTACTTTCCACCAATTAATGCAACTTCCTCATCTTTTTGAAGTCGGTTAAACGTTTTTAAGGACTTTATTATAATTTTTTTAACTCTAAAGTAAGAGGAATTTGAATTATTTATGAAATTTTTATTCAATATTAATTGTTTTTTCTTTAGCATTTTTTATGCCTCCATGTGTCTCTGTATTTTCATTAAAGTGTGGTTTTCACTTGTTAGTATTTTTCATCTGGTTGTCTATCATTGATATGAGTTTTTTGAGTCGCTTTGCAACAAAAAAATTAATAAATGAATAAATAATTGTTATTTATTAATTTTGTTGGTTTTTACTGATAAATTTTAATTACATATTTATTCATGGAGGCAAGTATTAAAACTTTGTTCAGTAGCAAGACTTTGAACGACGCTACTTGAAAAATTTACAATTGAATTTGAAGCCAATATAATGAATTTTGAAGAAGTTTTCGTTTTAAATTTCCTCTATAATTATTTCGGTTGATGGAAACTTTCCACACTCAAAATTAAAATTGAATCATTCGTATTTAAGTCAAACCAAAACGGTGTCAAAATCAAGGTAAATACGGATTTTATTAAACAAAGTAGATAATTCAGTCTGATTTGAAACAAAATCGAATAAATAAGATCAACAAAAATGGTCTTGACCTAAGCCAGATGTCGTATTCAAATAGATTTCTAATTGTCTTATAATCCAGCGACACCGTATAATATTTTAATCTAATATTTGCAATGTAAAAGAAAATAAATCAATTTTTTATTTTTAAAATAAATTAAATTTATAAAAAAAAATTGTTTTATACAAAATCGGTACATAAACAGCTAAACGCCAAAAATGAGAAAATCCCCAATAATTGTTAATAATCCTTTTTTTTTGTTTTTTAGACTATTTTTATTTATTGATTTCTCAATTTTATTGAACCGACAATACGTTTTCAAATATTAAACCTAAATTTTTATTTATTTCAGTCCAGCCAATGCTAGGCAAAAACATTGAGTTTCTACTCCAGTAAAAACTAAAGTTGTTAATAAATATTTTGAGGTTGAATGTTTTCAAACTGCTTAAACTTCACTGACGATTTGGTTTTAGCGACCAATGAAATGTCGGCATATAAAGAGCTAAAGGTACAACAAACTTTTGATTTTTTGTATGTATTTTGAAATTTTTTATATTCATTTTCAATATAAATGTTCGAACGAGATTATATTTCAAATAGTGCACAAAAAAAATTATGGCCAGAAAAAATTCAAACTAAAGCAAATTGGGTGGTCCAACCACAATCCACCTTTTTGTCAAGTTTTTTGCCCAACTTAATTTCACATTTCTTTGTTTCAGTTTCAACTAAGGAGAGGTGCACAATTGAGCAGCTCGCTAATATTGTTGAAGCCTGGACGTTCAATCAAAATGCATTTCGTGCATTTCGTGCACTTCGTGATTTTTTTGGTCAGCATAATCGATCAAATGTGCCCATAATCAGGAGAGGAGGGCAAACCCGGTCTGTAGGGAATGTGAAAACACCTGTGCATGCTTGACCAAATCGTTATCCCGAAAACATTGCTGTTGCTCACGATAGTGTGGCAGAAGAGCCGTCAACCTCGACTCGTTGTCGTGCCCAACAAATTGAACAACTAACGAACACCACTGATGAGAATTCTGAATAAAGATTTGTATTCACACGCTTAAAAGGTTCAATTGACTTTAGAGCTGAAGCCTAATGACCATTTCAAGCGTCGTCAATACGCCGAATGGTTGGTTGAACAAATAAAATCATCTTCAGCGATGAGGCAGACTTTCATCTCAGCGGATTCGATAACAATGAGAATGGCCGCATTTGGGCGAATGAGAGTCTACGAGCGATTGTTGAAAAATCAATGCATCCGCAAAGAGTGGTTGTTCGGTGCGGTTCACCGGCTGGCGGCGTCATCGGGTCATACTTCTTCGAAAACGAAGTCGGCCAAGCAGTTGCCATGAATGGTTTTCGCTATTGCAAGATGATAATGGACTTCTTGTGACCAGATATTGAAGATATGAATACCTGCACAATATATGGTTCCAACAGGATGGTGTTACTTGCAGCACAGCCAACGAAACAATGGTTCTTTTGCGTGAGAAATTCAATGGGGGTATTAAATGACGTCGTGGCGGTGTTAATTGGCCGTCACGATCATGTGATTTGACACCGTTGGACTTCTTTCTTTGGGGATATTTAAAACAAAAATTTTACGACGAAACGCCTAAAACAATTCAAGAGCTAAAGGACGAGGTAACTCGGCATATTAACAACATTGAACCTCAGTTATATCTCACAGTCATTGAAAATATGGACCATCGGATAGAGGTATGCCACCGAAGTCGTGCTGAGCATTTGGCGGATATTTTGTTTCACACATAATTGTCATAGATCTTTCTATGACAAGATGATTTAAGATGATTTTCTCAAAACCTTTTTCTTGTATTTACAATTAACATCGTGCATTATGATGAGACCACACTTTAGTTTCTAAGCATTATTTTGTGTTTGAACGCAATAATATACTGTAGGGTATTTTGTAACTGAAACTTACAGCAGAATAAGCGTAGAAAAAACACACTTGATTTCCGACTTAAGCCTTTAAGTAATTGACCCAATTATGCAATTTTTATTTTTGCTGCCGCTGTTTCAGTAGCAAAAAACCTACAACCCATGTTGTTGTGAGTGAATTTATCAATCTTCTTACAGCAAATATGTTTCACATATGAGTACCTGGAATGTTTATGAGAATTTTGTATTAATATTTAGCTTTCAGCAACATAAATTTATTTCTATATATTAAATTTTTTTCCAATAGATTTTCTGTTGCAATTGACTAATTGCTTGTTTTAGCCAGTGAAGAAATTTATACTGTAAAAATATTTATGACTAGAATTAAGTGCAACAGATCTATAGTACAATTATTTCGATATAAAGTCTTGCTAAACCATTTGGTGTAACAGTTCATTAAAGTAATTGTTACTAAGCCAAACTCTTAAACTTAATCTATATAGACATTTATTATTTACACTCACTTTTAGGCTTCAAGCGACACATTTCGTTTCGTGAAACCACACAAAAAAGAAGAAAAAAAAAACAGCAACAGAGACTAATTTAAATATAGTTTCCTTTTTTTTAACGAAAATTCATATAGAAAATAAAAAGTCTTTTTTATAAATTTCTAAGAAAAGTCATTAGGATGTAGTTTAAGAGCAAAAATAAAAATTGGTGTGCCGTGGCATGTGCAACATTCTAATTAAAACCATTTCAAAATTCATATTGATTTCCTCGGTTATTGCTCTAGTTGTTATTTATGTTATCAGTGACATGTAGAAATATTTTTTAATGTTGTACTCTATACACCCGTACTTTGTATAAATTGCTACCAGTTGTTGGGATATAATATTTATTTGCAACTAAATTAAAAAAAATTTAAATGTAAACAATTTATGGAATTCGCGGCTACACTAGTTAACAATTTTAATGAAGAGAAGTGCATTTGTGCATTTGCATATATCAGAGAGTGTTTTGAATAAAATTCATTTCTGCTGAGTGTTCCTTCCCCTAATTTTTGTATTTTATCTGAGAAAAAGTTGACAAATATCGCTTTATAAATAAGAAAGGAAGAGTTGAAAACACGCGGACTATCTAATAATTTTCTGCTCCGGCTCTGTTAAAAATTTCAACAAATTTCTCTTTCATATCAGCTTTGAACATCCTTAATTGTTAAGTCCTTGATAGCATCTCTATATATAAATGAAATCTTCACAGCAATGCAGCCTCAGACAAACAAACAAATTAAAATTATAAAAATAAATTTTACAATAAAAATGGATAAACTGTCGTATTCAATTCTCCAAGCCGTTTACAGATGGAACAATTACTATACGTAAGACTTAAGACCAGCTCAGTAAATCAGGTCATTAAATACTTCAGATGTCAACTTCTTACAGCCGGTATGAAATAAAATTTCAGTTGTACTTTAACATTAAGACAGTTTGGCGGCAATGTTTTTCTTTAATTAAACAAATGTTTCATTTCGATATTTTTTTATTTATTAATAAACAAAGAAAAAAATAACAAACAACAATTGTCATGTAGTGAAATGCTCTAGTTGTGGCTTGGATATCAAGGCGATTGTTGTCTTGCCATAAGCCAAAAAATAAAAACCAAATATGAAATTTATACATATTTTTTTGTAAAACTAGGGAATTTTTTATAATATTTTTATTTTTTGGTCATTAAAAATTTATATATGATTAGAGGGGTCTTATGCACGAATCACTTTATTAAAAATTTAAAAAAAATGTTTGGATGTTGACGTTTTAAATTGCTTAATATTCTTTTAAATGAGATAATTAGGTAATAGTTTATACGAAAGCAGTACTAGAAGTTATTTATAGAATGTTTACAAAGGAGACTTTTAAAGATAAAGATTTACCTGTCAGCATTTTAAAATCATAAATTGTATTTTTTTTTTTTTTTTTTTTGCATTATTAAGTCAGTACATATTTACGGTAAAATTATTGGGCGCATTACCCATGCCGTACGGTCAGGATCAACACGATGACATTCTTGACGTCTATACGGACGGATCAAGTGGTGGCGTGGTGTAGTGGTTAAAGTACTTGCCTACAAAAAAAACCAAGTACCCCAGGTTCGTTCCCTGGCAGAGGACAAAAATTGTTCACCATGGTTTTCGAGTTTTATAAAATTAAGTGGATTCAATCAAACCCCTCCAAACAATTCATCGAAGAAGCCACCGAGCTCCCTCTTTCTAAAAAAAGGTAGGAATCAAAGATTAGCAAGGTTTCTCAGCACTATACCAAATATGTAGAGGGCGTTATTTCTAGGCAACGACAGATGGCAGCCCCATTATCATAGACCTGCTGCAGTACACCAACAAGCGATTAACGAAACCGACACAAAGCAAGAATAACAATGCGAAAACAACTGTAGCAACTTGTAAATAAGATGGAGACGCTTTGTGGAAGCCAAATGCTCCCAAGAGTTGTAATGGAGAAAAAAAACGGACGAATCTAAATTGGATTTGGGTGTTAGAGAAGACTTTTTTATCCTATGCCTTCAAAAGGGAGTGAAGCTCAATCAGAGGGACTAGTGCATTGTACTGCAGGCTGAGGTGTTGGCCATTAGGAGGGCAGCGGCCGGGTTGAAGTACCATAGAACATACAGTAAAGATATCCGTATACGTACCGACATCAAGGCTGCAGTGATATCTCTATCGGGTGCTTACATGACCTTTAATCTGTTATATGAATATCGGATATCTTTGAATGAGATAGTGAGTCATTCAAACCTGAAGCTAGTCTAGGAACAGAGGCACAGGGAAGTATATGAAAACAATGCAGCGGAAGAACTGTCCAGAGATGGAGACTGGTTCACTGATTGGCATATGGCGGCTTGGCTACCGCAGAGAGCTGTAGCGGCACAATCTGTAGCAAATCACACAGATTGGGTGGTCCAGTAGAGCGAGAACTCGAGACTGACATGGCCGCGATATGACTGCAGGAGATCTGTAGTCTTAGAGCAGTTATCTCGAGTCCATTTTCGTATACTTGTTGTTGTTTTAACTGCGAATTGCTATATAGAGGTCCATGCCAGGAGAATGGGTCTCCCCTTCAACGTTTTTTGTGGCAGCTATGGGAAAGAGGAGAAAGAGGATGGCGCTGAAAACCTTCTCTGTCATTGCCCTGCTCTTCCACTGGAAAAGGCGACTCATATGGTCAGCCCCTTTCTGTGGAATCATAGAGGATACATAGGTTACATATATGTGTCTTATTGGGAATTTCCTCAGACGAGGCTATCAGGACCCAAGTGGGCCAGTTATATCGGTACGGCCTAAACTAACTTTAAAAAGCTCACAAATTCCATATTTGAAAGATTTCTTTGACTTGTAGTTGTTCAAGTCCTTAATAATAAGGACATATTGACTTTGTAAAATTTTTAAGGGCTCGAGCTTAAATATCATTAGAATCCATTAGAGAATAATGCTACCTGGTTTATCACGACTACTATCATAAGAACATACGGATCTTTTTCAGTACCGTCAGACACCTCATCAGCACCCGAGTCTCCCACTTGGGTAGGTTCTTCCTCAAACATCATTACTATTTAAAGCAAGATTCAATGGAATAAAAATACGAGGAATTGTCTTCTGCGACGGTCATGTTTTTGATTACGAATGAAGTTTGCATACTCTGCAATTTAAAAGGGAGATATTTATTTTTTAGTCTAAATTCTTGTAAATATCGATTTTGAAGAATTTGTCAAATTGTCCACTAATGCAAATTTTTAAGGGACTATAGTGTGCGCAAATTCTATTTATGGTCACGTTATCACCTTCTCTGGAAAGGATTTATTTCAAAAGGCTTTTTCTTGCTAAAATCAGCATTTTAACATATCCCCGATAACCAATAATGTTTGCGTCTAGGGCTGAAGATTTTAAAATGAATGTTCGCGTTATTAACAATTTAATTTTTTATATTTGTTTTTCAGTCTTCCCTAAAGGGATGCCCGCTACTCATGCAAAGCACGGAAGACTGAGCGATGTTGCAGTTACTCGGTATTCCATATTGAAAGTGACAGCAAAAACATCTGCACGAAGAGCATTCCACAAATGGGTTGTAAGGCTAATGAAAGTTCTTTTGCTCCAAAATGCGAAGTATATTTCCACTGATGGATTCTCTCTTATTAATAAACTTTTGTTTGGAAAAACTACCGAGTTTGTGTAGCAAATTGTCTGATTTGATTTATTTCAGCACATCATGTTGCAAAGAGGAGAACAAATAAGACATGCACCTTCCCCAGAAGTGTGTCAATAAATGTGTCCATATCCCTTCCATCGTGCTAGCAAAGTCATTTTGGAACTGCCTACGTTTGAGCATTTTTTTGATGTTTTTTGTTGTCAATTGGTGGACTTTAAATTAAAAGTATAATATTTGATAATGTTAACACGTTCGTAGTAATTGTGCATTTAATTGTAGATAGAAAAAAATAAACCAAAGATTTGAGGAATAGTGTGCATTTCAAACAGTTCATGTTGCAATAAAATTAAATAATTTAATTAACTTGAGCAAACCAAAACAAAAACTAAAAAAATTAAAAGGTAAAAAACACAAGTGCAATTATTTTACGAAAACCAATGAAGGACTTTAAGTAATTAATCATAAATTTTTTTCGTATATTTGTGTATGCAAAATAAAAAAACTAATTAGACTAATTAATGAAAATGAAGTAAAATTATATATTTTTTAGGTTTCAGCTTGCATTTAGTTTTTTAAATATTTCAACTTTATCATGTACGAGATGCAGTTGAATGATTAACTGAAGGAAGGCATTATTGCCGTTCGTATTGGCATACAATCAAGTCATAAACTTGGAAAGAAGCCATTAGGAAATCATTTTATTTCCAGTGCTTTAAAATAATTAAAAAAATGCAGAGATGGTAAATCGGAAGTTGAGTAAAATCGAATAGTTTTCAATGATTTTTAGCATAGATCTGTAACTGCAAGTAGTCCACTTTCTCAACACCAACTCAGCAAATTGTGAGTTGTCTCCACTATTTAAGAAAGAAGTACAAGGTGGTACCAAAGTATTGTCATAATTTAAATTGGCTGCCATTTTATATATATGAAAATAAGAGCTCAGTTTTTATAAAAATTTATTTGAAAGTGTAAAATTGTTGCTCGCAAAACGTCTGGCTCTAAATTGGCGAGTTTTTTTTCCAATGTTAGTTTTCAAGTCTTGCAAAAGTCTTGGTTTGTTGTAGTGAATGCGATAAAGCCCCAAAGCAAAGAGTTTGATGCTGTTAGATCTAAACACTTAATTGTTCGAGTAGATGGAACACGTGCTCGAGTAGATGGAACACGATGATAAGGGAAACGACTACGAAATTCACGCTGGGTTAAAAAAGAGGTTGAAAATTTGTCAAATAAACAGTAGCAATATTTCCACATTCTTGAGGTCTGCATCGCTCCATGGCTTGTTGACAACTAAATCTATATATATCTAAATAATATAAATAATAAACAATATAAATAATAAAGACAACTCACTAGTTTTCCTTGCCCCTTCTGAATTTTATAAAATTTCGTGCAAATGAAAAGATGGCTCTAGGGCATCTGATACTAGTGAAAAGTCTTAGCGATTTGAAAATAGGAAAATTAAACTAAAACGCGTAAATATTAATAAAATGTGCTCACGCTAGATGTTCCATTGAGAAGGGATTTTATTTTAATTTCAAAAGGGCCTTTGATTTATGTATTATTGGTTTTTCTGATTTTATATGATTTTGATTTCGTGGACGTTTTTCTCTTCTTTACTATTCCCAAATATAATGATGTGCCTTACAGCATTTAATAATGGTTGTAATTATTTATTTTGTTTTCCATTTTGTCTTATACAAGCAATTAATGGCAGCTAAAGAGCCCCGATTCGTATACATGTTGAAAAAACTATCTCCCACTTAAAGGGATAATCGAACAAATTATAAAACTAGTGCAATTATGAATTTAGTAGTCTAAGATCCGATATCATCCATTTCTAGTTGATGTGTTAATCCCGGGATAGAAAATCGATGTATAAGTCGTTAAATATTGCGAGGAGAAATATTTTGGGCGGACACTTTCCTATCAGATTTTCACTTAAATTCTTATGAAACAGTTTGGCAGGCATGCACTCTCACAATCTCTCAATATCACACATCTGATATTCGAAAAAAATATGGGATTAAAATACAAGTAAACCTTTTTAAACAACAATTTTTTTTTGGAAAATCGGTACATATAGGGAGAATGTAAATTTTGTACATTTTCCGGCCGGTGAAATTTCCCATCCATTTTTCGAAAAAAAATTGTAGGAGAAAACCTTTCAAACAAAAAAATCAGTTCACAAATGAGAAAGTTGTGCGTGTACAAACATTAATAAAATGATATAAACAAAATAAACACGAATTGATAACGGCCTCCTTCTCTGAAGTCGGATGAAAATAGGCTGATGTCGCGTACAAACTTTTTGTTGTGCTGTTTGTATAAGAACATTATAAGCTTTCAATGATTATGTATTTTATAATATTCATATACGATAGAGAATTCTCATATTGTATTTGATTGTTTTGACATAAACATATGAGTTTGAATGTTTTCTGCTAAAAGTTCACTAATGATTTCGCTTAGTGACCAATAAAATATCGACATACGATTATGAACAGCTAAAACCACAATTAACAAATCGAAAAGTTCAAAAACCAATTAATGTCAAAAAGTGCAAAGATTATCAAACGATGGTCAAATAAAGACAAGTTTTGTATTTCAATTGTTCATCTTTTAAAAAATGATGACGTTCTTTTAACGAAATCGTTGTTTCTTAGCAATTCTACGAGACCTGTGGAACTATCATTAGAGGTGGCGTCTAACAAATTTTTAAATCACAAAAAATATAGATACGATGAATCTAAACAATTCTCGTATTACATTTACAGTGAAAATTTGTATGAATAGCTGAAATATACATCAACTGACACCACAGAAGTGGACCAAACACAAGAACGCTGATGATGAAAGTGTAGCGGCTTTCGAAAACAGCATGTTGTTCCGTTCTGCTAGTGTTTGTCAGAATGATTTACACATTTGTCTTTGTTGTAATTTGTTCTTTGATAACTATCACATGTAATTTGGCTTATAAAATACGATTGAACTAAGTAGCCTGTTTAAAATTTAAATAAAACACAAACAAAAGGAAAATGTTCATAAATAAAGAGAAATCTTAAACCTATATAGACAATTTTATTTTACAGGCAATATTTCTGTACACTGTGGGTGTCTTCTTCAGAAAATTTATTTTTTTAATAATTTAAATTTCCTGAAAAAGACACTTATAGGGTGTAGAAATATTGAATATTGTTTTAAAAAAATTTAAATAAATAAATTGCTTTTATTATTATTATTATTATTATTATTATTATTATTATTATTATTATTATTATTATTATTATTATTATTTATTGGAATAATATAAAATATTAACCTAATTTACAAAACACGCTAGCTACCAGGGCCTACGGTGCAAATTGTTTTTAAAAAGACCTCAAGCTTAATAAATAATTCAATAAATTAGTCATTGGCATTTCTGAAAAATAAATGAATTTTAACGAAAATTTAACAAATCCATTTTTTTCATTGAATTTTACTTAAATAGTTCTTTTTAATTAATTAAATTATAATAAATTTATATTCATATCAACATTTTTCAGTAATTAATTTTATTCTTGTTTTTCAGTACGTAAATTTAAACAACAACATTTTTGTAAATCAAATGGAAGCATTTTTTAAATTAACTTCTTTTCGTTATGTTAATGCAACTATTTGTAAGTGATGTTTTCCTAACGATGTGTTAATACCCTTCCACTACTGTTTTAACCACATTTTATTTAATTCAACAGGTTTTGTGGTAATTTACAAAAAAAAAAAATTATTCAAATCAACAGATCATGTAAAAATATGTCTTTAACAACAACGGTCGTTTTCATTTGATGAAAATCTGTTTAAAGGAATGAATTTTATTTTGATTTCAATAAATATTCGTCGGACCATAATTATTATTTCTATTTGTTATGGTTGTACTAAAATTTCTCGTTGAAGTTTGATTCTAATTTTCGATTTTTACATCGCTAACGTGGATGTATGTTTTAACAATTTGCTAAATTTAGTATTTTATAATAAATGGTAAATTTATTTATAAAATGAAAGAGCGAGTACCAAATTTTTGGTATTCAATACGATTTTGGCTTATATATACTTTATCAAATCTCTATTAAATACTTGGCTAAACATCATTTTTTTTTTTAAATTCTAAATAGAAAGAAACTATTGCTAATATTGTAGAATAATTAATATTTCTAATCCCAGATTTTTTTCTATTTCTATACACAGAAAAAAATTAGTTCCTTCTTTCTTTGTAACGTGCTTCATACAATATTTTCTTCTAATAAACATAAAACCAAAATCTAAACTTCAGCGCTAAAAAAAGCGTTACTTAAAGTCTATTACATATTAAAAAAAACACACATTTTTTAAAAATTGTTTTCCAATTCATAGTCTTGACTAAAAATATTCCTATATATACCGGGTTATGCATTCTTTGGTCTAAAAAGTAAAATAAAACACACATCTAGTATGATTTTGATTAAACTTTTATTTTATTATAATGCTTGGACCTTTTCATTACGTACAAAATTCAATGTCATTTAAATGACCGCCTCTAGATTGGTTACAGTAGTGCACCCTTTTGAGGTAATTTTGGACCATTTTTTCGAACTATTTCGGGCGTTAACTCGGAGATAACTAGTTTAATGTTGGTCTTAAAATGCACCAAAGTAAGGGGACTATTGGCATAGACAGATTCTTTGGCGAAGCCCCAAAAAAAGTCGAATGATGTTAAGTCGCACGATCTTGGTAACCAATTGACGTGGCCGATACGTGAAATGGGAAACTTCCCATGCAATAAAGCCAAAATTAGTCATGTTTTGTGGCTCGTGGCACCATGTTGTTGAAACCTCATATCGTCCCGTTCATAATCTTCAATTGCAGGCCAAAAAAACAGGTCGCTTATCAAAACGCCATAGCGCTCTGAATTGATGATAATGACTCTTCTCGCGTCGTTTTCGAACAAATATGGTCCAATGACATTTCCAGACTAATCACTCACTTATCCGTAATCACTTCACGTAGGTTCTTCGAGCCCCATATGCGACGATTTTACTTGTAGACGTAATAACCGATTGAGAAATGAGTTTCATCGCTGAAAGAAAATTTGTGGTGGTCATAGGTCCACTATAACTACCACCGCGTAATGCTCGAAAAGTGTCCACATTTGAAGCTCAACTTTTGGTGTATGTTTTAAGTACTTTACTCGTTGTTTAAATGTAAACGACTCATATTCATAAGTGGCAAATCTTTTTCTAAATCAATAACATTTTAGTTGACAGATATTTATCATTTGAAACGATATAAACGATTTTAATTTCCCAGCTTTCTATGGTCACAATTTCTTGTTTAGAAGTCGCAATTCAAAAGTCTAAATTTATAATTTTAATTTATTTTTTTAAGGTCTCTCCTTTTTCAATTTTATTAATCAATACTTAATATTGAAATTTATTATTTGGGATATTCTCCCCAACTAATCGTTAGAAACAATTAGAGTTTTTGCAAAATGCATAGAAAAAATCCGAAAATGTTTGTTGTGGCTTTAGCTCTTCATATGCTTAAACTTCACTGACGATTTGGTTTTAGCAACCAATGAAATGTCGGCATATGAAGAGCTAAAGCCACAACAAACATTTTTTGATTTTTTCTATTTATTAATCAATATTTCAGTACTCATCGAGTACCATCTTCAGGATATTTGTTTCTTTTATACAAGTATCCTGAAGATGGTATTCGTTGAGTAACGAAATAATGATTAATAAAATTATGAAAAAAGAGAGAGACCTTAAGCTTGAGAAAATTAATTTAATTTATAAATTAAAATACAACGGTCAAACAACTAGAACATATATATTAAATGATTCATATTTCACCAACTTTGGGTTTATTCATATTTAATGCAAATGAATAAAAGGATGTCGTTATCAAAGAAAAGTATTTCCATTGCAATTTTTCAACTCTCTGGGAAGTCAAACTGAAAAGTTTTGATAAAAATGTACAATATTTCTACAAATTTCTTAAGCTGTATTTGAAATTATTTTTTATAAAACAACAAATATGTATTTCCTTAAATCTATATGAAAACATAATTTTTATTCAATCCTTTTCACCATAAGGGAAAAGAAATCACGTGTGCAGGCGAAATAGCATGTCTTAAATATATAAAGTTTATTCCCAATTTAATACAAATTTATTTTCCAAATCATTTATTGTGCAAATAATTAGTAAAGGGAATTATTCCAAATAAACAACTTTAATAATAAAATTTTTTCCTTCCAAAAAAAAATGAAAACTTCAATTTTATCAAAAACATTCAGACAATTTGGTGAATACAATGTTAAAATCATTGGAAATTATCAAAATTGGTACTGCTTCCGTATCTTAAAACTCAGTATTTTAATTGCTCTCTTGACAGTATTATTTTTACTAGGATGCGATGCTGAAATTATTTTTAGCCGGAAAATTATCTCCAGCTCAAAAACTATTCTCGTAAATGGTGCCTGCTTGTGTCGTAAGTTTCTTAAGTTTCGTCAAGTCACAGGTTTTCGCCTAAAAAACGCAATTAATAAATTCCTGTGTGTTTCTTAAGTCTTTTGTTTTGCTAAGCCCCTTCTTTAATTTTTTTAAGAAAATTATTATATTAATTATATATTTTTCAACCTTTTTTTTAATATTATTTAATATTAATTAATTTAATTTTATTTTATTAAAAAAAGAGATGTCGATTAAATGCAATAAAATAAATTTCTTTTTTATAAAAAGACCTACAGCTCGATTTATTAAATAAAAATTATGTATTATGTTTAAAATAAAGGAAAATTTCTACAATATTTCTAAAAAAGTTCATAAAAATACTGGCTTAGAAAAAATTAGAAATATATAATTATTTTTTGTACAATAATTGACTTTATTTATTTACTTGCAAAAGAACTACCACTCAAAATCAAAGATTAAAACCCCAATTACTTTAGTTTTAAACTTTTAAATCCTTCCACATTTAGCAAAAATGTTTACAAACCAAAATTAAATTCAATTAAATTAAAAACACAATCTCACCTCAGATCAACATCGTTGTCATTACACCATCTAATTGACGTCTCTTACACCTGTTTCAAGTATTAAAAATTCCAAATTCCCAAAATAAAATAAAAATAAACAAAAAGTTTTTTTATCTCAATTCAAAATGCCAACAAATTCTTCACCAACAAAAATCTCTTAATTTTATTTCTTTTATTTTAACCTGCACACACTTTATATTTATAAATGTGGACAACGACAATAATGCGCACAAGACGCGTACAATTAATTTGTTCATTTTGGAGGGGGTAATAAAATTTTAATTAAATTTTTCACAAATTTATCAAACTAAATTTTGTTTTCTTGTATGTATTTCTATTCTTTTTTTTAATAGTCTTAAAGTAAGATGTACTTTGGTTACTTTGAAAAGATTTTCTTGTCCTGGTCATAAGTAGAAAAATCACAAATTTTGGCCAAATTACTTTAATCACGTTTTGGCAAATGAAAAGTTTAACATGTTTCGTGTTAATAAAAATCGTATATCAGTTTCATTGATATTTCTGTCTTTTAAGCCACATGTGAATAAAAAGCTCATGGAAGAATTAGAGTAGAGTTGTGTTAATTTACAGCATGCGGAAAAGTATTACAATAGCAATATTTATTTGTTTGAAAGAAAATTTCAAATTAGTTTCTTATTAAAAGGAAAGATATTGTATCAATATATGAGTTCAGACAAGAGATTATGTGTTAATACTTCAACGAAAATAGAAATGAATGTTATATTCTATTGTTCATAAACCAAAAAACACATAAATTGCAATGATAAGACTGTATTCCTGGTTTTTATTAAGCTGAACGTTTAGTATTTTTGCCCGATACCTTTAACTTACAGTCTAATTAGGAGGCTAATCTCCTGTTTTATAGTCTTTTGTATATTTTTTGATCTTAACTTGGATTTTTATTTTATTTTATTTTTTTATTTAACTATTATTATTATTTGCCTCGTATTGCTATTAGAATCCTGTTATTTATTTTTAATGGCATTTTACGACTGGAGTATTATCCACACAGCTTGAAACCTGCCATGGTCAAAATGATTCCAAAGGCGGTCAGAGATCTTACCAAAGCTAAGTCATATAGGCCAATAAGTTTACTGTCAACAATTTCAAAGCTCTTCGAAAAGCTGCTCATGACAAAATTGTCCACAATTCTAGCTGATAATGGGACCATCAATTTGGGTTTAGAAGACAGCATAGCACCATTGAACAAACTCATAGATTGGTTCATTTTATAAGAAGAACATTTGAAGAAAAGAAGTATTGTTCTTCCCTCTTTATTGATGTTTCTCAAGCATTCGATAAAGTGTGGCATGAAGGCCTAATTTTAAAATTGAAGACATATCTGCCAATAAACATAGTAAATCTTTTAGAAAGTTACATTCTTGCCCGGAAGTTCACTGTTGTGGAAGGAGACTTCATGAGTGTGCCCGAAACTATCTCATCCAGTGTGACACACGGGAGTATACTGGGACCACTATTGTATTTGATTTATACATGTGATATGCCTTTGAGCAGTAATATCCTCACTTGTACATTTGCCGATGATACAGCCTGCCTTAGTATGCATGAAAACCCTCACGAGGCATCCCGATATCTTCAGGAACATATTAACCTGTTGGAACTGTGGTTGAAATTATGGAGAATAAAAGTAAATGAACAAAAGTGTGTTCAGGTAACATTTGCCCTACGAAGAGACACTTGTTCCCCCATACGAATCAACTATCAGGTTGTTCCTCAACATTCACAGGTGAAATACCTTGGTATACACCTTGACCGACAACTTACATGGAAACACCACATTGACTCTAAGCTATCACAAATAAATCTTAAATTAACTTAGATACATTGGCTGAAATCCAAGCCTCAGTCTAGATTGTAAACTTTTAACATACAAGTCGCTTTTGAAACCCATATGGTGTTACGGAATTCAGCTATGGGGCACTTCTTCAGCTTCCAATGTAGAGAGAATAGAACGAATGCAAAACAAAATTTTAAGGTTAATAACATCGGCTCCTTGGTACATGAAAAATTCAATTTTACATCGTAATTTAAATATGCCACTTGTGACCGCTGAAATTGCAAAATATGCAGGCAAATATTTAACAAAATTCGAGTTCCATCCTAATCCCCTTGCTCGTAATATCTTGAACTTTACTGGACACGGCCTTAATATGCAACACTCCAGATGAAACTTTTTAAAAATATTTTTCTGCAAAATACGATTCTTATGTATTATTAATTACTATCACTAAGTTTATGTCCGACACTGGTTGGGCCTAATAATTATATCTATACTTAAGATTTGAATACTTATTGTTAGTTCAATTTTTTTAACTAAAGAGTTAAGATACAAACACGATATTATTAAAATACTAAATTGAAGTTGGCGAAAATTCGGTAACTTTGATGTAAAGTGTTTTTTAAATGTATTAAAACCCTACAACTTTGAGGTGAAACGAAAATAATTGTAGGCCAACTACAAATTAATAAAAACTAATTTCCTTCTCCAATATGTATGCCTCAGGAGATAAAAAAATGTTCCGCAGGTCTAACATTTGCAAGAGATATATATTTATTTTTTATTTCCTTATAGCAATAGACCCAATTAAAAAGCCAACCGTTCTTTTACACGTTTTTTTATATGATTTCAAAATAAACTTATTTTTTATAAACATTATTTAACAAATTATTATTTCTTGTTGCCTTAACTGAGTATATGCCTGCATTTCATTGCCTCAAGCCAAATCATCAGTATTTTTTAGCCAAATCATAACTGAAAAGCATTCAAACTCATATACTTGTACTCATACAATAATCAACAAGTACTATATGAGAATTCCATGAAATGCAATCATATATTTCTACTGATGGTTTGTTTAATCCCAATAAAATGCAGCCATATGCTCAAACTGAGCGAATAGCAAACAATAAATTATTAAATAGTTATTTCAGAGAATGTCTTGAATTATGAATTCAATAACTTACTTTTATAAAAAAAATTTATAGCAAAAATCCCCAAAAAATTTAAATTTGGCAATGTTATTACAAGACGAACGATTAAGGGTAGAATTAGCGAAACGTACCGTACTGTTTCTTTTAAAAAACGGACCAGCTGATTGTTATTGATTAAGGAAAAGCAATGCAAAATCTCACGTCACCAAAATGTACCGTAGCCGGAACGTCCCAATCTGTATAAGATATAATTTCCTACCGTTTTCACATGACAGTTATAAAGCAGTGTTGGGCTGTTTATATGCCAAATGGAATGGGGGTATTTTTGTTCCTTTTCTGGGTACTGTTTTCATAATAATATCAATGGCCTTTTGGAAAAGTAGCTTACACATTTTCATATGTACACATATACATACATATTTATATGTTTATATGTATATAGTTAACAAATATATATGCAATATACCATAGATACCATAGATATAATAATATATACGAATATATACGTATGTATGCACTGGTACATACGTAGTTTTTATTCTACATATAGGAACAACTCATGAATACCAATACTGTTAAAACATGAAAAATACAGCGTGCTTGCCATTTCTATTAATATTTATCAAAATGTTTAAATTTTTATATTTAAATACAGTTTTTGTCATTTTGGTACATTTTTTACAAACGGAAAATATAAATTAAGCTTTTGAACTACCATCACTGAAGCGAACAGCTGATTGTATATTTATTGTAATTGATTTCTATTTATTTTATTTTATTATTATTATTATTATTATTATTATTATTATTATTATTATTATTATTATTATTATTATTATTATTATTATTATTATTATATTATTTTATTCTCTTAAAAAAGCGGCAAAATGCTAATCTTAAAAAATTAAAGAATATATATTTTGTTAAAAATAAAAATAAAAATAACCATAAATTATATACCATAAGGTCGATAAAATTAATAAAAAATATATGTACTTGAATTAAAGAATTATTAAGAGAAACAAAAAACAAAATTTTATTAAATGGATGATGTAAAATTAATAATATTAGTCCAGGTAAATTAATGCCTCTACAACAAATACTGCCCACGGTACACGCGTTTGGCTGTTCTATAAGTACACAAACGTGCTAATAGTACGGTACGATACAGTACGGGTACAGCAACGTTTGTCTTAATGGTTGTACATGTCTGAATAACACGTTAACTTTTTTATTTGGAATTCGACAGTTATTAGAAACTGCTGGAGTCACTTTTTTTATAAAAAAAACGTTAAGTTCCTTTATCAATTTAATTGAGTTTTCTAATGTTGTGTCTAGTTTGCAGGAAGTAGTAAACAGTTTGAGGGTCCTCGATCTGTTGCCCGAATCTCTCCCTTTATTGTAGGAACTACTAAAACTGCAGCTACATATATGGGGTAATGTAAAGGGATATAGTTTAAGACCAGACTCATGGAATATAAGTTATGCTAGAATATTTAGCATTGAAATACGACAGGACACTTGCCTGGTAGGATATACGGCATAACAGAAGTAATTAAGGCCAGAAACACAGAAGAAGCAACACAGAAACTAAGACCAGCAAAGATAAGGAACACGGTCTGCAAGTGGCTGTGATTAAGAAAGAGTTTCTCATTCTCACCGAACGTTGTATACCAGTGAATGTACATGTACATATTATGATGCGCACAAAGAAATCTGTAAACTATTTAGGAATAAGACTTGGCTCCAATCTGACATAATCGTGTCAGATTCATTTTGATATGAACAAAGTATGCGAGATAACAATACAGCCCAGTTGGCTGATGGCAACCGTAGTTGGACCACTACCAAGCAAGAGAAAGTTTCTGTTGGAGGCTAGCAACAATATTCTTCATTATGAAAAAGAAATTTGGGAAGAGCTAATGAAATCGAAGAAAAGAGGGAATGTGTTTTAGCTTGTACAAAGGACAGCTGTTCTACAGGTGCATCTGCATAACATACAGTGTCAACAAGCACGGTACTGGTTACATCCGGAATGACACCAACCGACCTGCATGTACAGTACGAAGGAAATTATGAACGTTGAGAGAAAGCAACAGCACTGAAGCCGAAAGTGAGGAGATTAATCAAAGGTGGCAGAATAGGTAAAAGGCAGGTGGACCGAAAACCCATATCAAATACAAAGAATGGTGGCGTTAATTACTGATTGACTCAGAATATTTCCGAAAACATCTTCACAAAATGCAGAAATGTGAGAACCCATTTTGCTTCCACAAAATCGAAGATGTGGATAATGTTGAGCACACTTGTTTTAATTGTTCCACCCTGGTGAGTTGGAGACCATCACAGGACCTCTCGCGGTAGAGAACACTGTGGACAATATGACATCTGATGTGATCAAGCGGCGAGCAGTCGCAAAGTGTTGCGAAACAATATTACGGACGAAGATCCAGCAAGATGAACGCAAAACCCAACTATGCACACGACAGCCTAACAGCAAGTAGCATTAATCAGAGTGGGTAATAGTAGACTAATGGGAAACCATTCTGAAGTAATGTTAACACGATCCCTCGGGTGAAATTCACGTCCTGGAGAAAAGAGGTTTCTTATTCGGTATATTTATTTACTCGCACAAGGTGGGTCCGACATATCGCAGATGGTGACAACCCATTGCGAATGCAGCAATTTATATTTATTTCCTCTTAAAAAATCTATTATTATTATTATCATTATTATTATAGTAATTATTATTAATATTGTTAATAAGACTGTTATTATTGTTATTTGTTTTCATATATTTTATGAGCAGAAAATTTTACGGTACTAATCATTTGAATATAATCCAACACCTTTGAAACACTTACCGCTCATTGCTTTCCAGACAAGCAGAATTGTTAAATTTAAAAACAAAGTACGCATGCGTAAAAGCCAAAACCTTGACAGTGAACTTAAGGTTAAGCAAAAGCAATGAAACACTACACACATTTATTTTTAAAACAGCTCGAAAAAAACAAAAATGCGTCTCATCATATTGTAGGCCAAAAACTAGACACAAAATAATAAAAAAAACATAAATGTGAGAAAAACGCAAAAAGTCAACTGGGTCAAAAAACTAATAAAAATATTTTTTATATGCAGTTTGACCAGCAAAATAAGAAAAAAAAACAAATTGTTTGTTGCCAGGAATTAATACTGCGCCCGCCTATAAGTTAAATTAAAAAAATTAAATTTTTGAGAAAACTAAAAATAAATAAATACTAATAAAAATGGCACAACACCCAAGTCAAAATTTTCAATATTTTTATGAACTAATTTAATGGTTGGTAAACTGCGTATTCAGTTCTCTACAAATACCAGTTCCGCTGAAAACTTTCAGGCTCTTGGCAATACCTTTCAAACACCGTTTAAAGAGAATCAATTTCCGAAAATTCCAGAAATTTATTATTTTTGAAAGGGGAGTATCCAAAATCCCAAATTATTGTACAAGTGCAAAATAAACAGTCCCCCGATTTCTGCTCTTGTATTCGTTCCGCCCTTGACATTTTATGTGGTGATCATACTTATGTAAATCCATAAGCCCCTATAATTAAATCTCGATCTGGACTTCTGTGAGAATACCTAATAATGAGTCTTTAAGGTAATACAAGTGTATTATTACCAAAATAATTTAAGCCAGAGATTTTCACTAGGTGCAGTTCAATGATTTTTCTCTCCCTACGGGCGCGGAAAAATAACTTTAGTATCTGAAAGTAAGCAGCATTATATGAAAGAAAAACGTTTTTTTAGCTTGTCGACAATATGTTGAAAATCATAAAAGCTTGGCGCCCCAACCTTGGCGGGACCCAGGTAGACCATTTGTGATCAAGGTAAACCACTCCTGTACTAGAAACAGAAAACCCAACTTAGTACTTCCTCTAAGCGGCAAAAAGTAGATTTAATACTTAAACCACTAAACATTTTATGATGCAGCACACATTGCGATGAATTGATTTTACTTTTATCGTGCGATAAATGCCATTTTTATATATTTTGTAAATTTTGTGACGTCAAAAATAGTACGATGACAGTCTTCCACTTCAGACTACCAGACACACATATACGTCATTCTGTCGCAAATGGTTTAAGGTCCATCCACAGCAATGAAAGACAAAAACTAATCAGAAAATCGGGAATATCTCATGACAGTAGAGATATTGAACATGTTTTCACTATCTGCCAAGCAGCTCAATAGCTGCATTGCACATTGTCTTAATGAATAATTATTCATTCGTTGGAATACGAGTATATTATTTAAAACTATCAGATATTTGGGTTAATAGCAATAAGATTTACTTAAATATTATTTGTTGATGTATGGCAATTTTCTTCCAAACTTTTTATTTTTAAAAAAAGTGTTATTTTTTAGTTTAAACAATTAATTGATTCATTTCAATATTTTGCTAGAAATTCGATTGGCATCGCCAGGAGCAGAAATATAATTTTCTCTGTCATGCATACGAAAAGTTATACGAGGTTACGTATACATACATACAAGTACAACAAAAACAAACAATTAAAAATATATTATTAACATTTTATAATATATAAAAGTAGAGTATATCTACTTTTTAATAACGTAACAGATCTCTGTTACGTTGTCAAAGTCCGCTTAAGAAATTAAGTTATTCTGTTTGTATGTACGTTAATTATTTCTAGCATTTCTAACACCTATAATTACATTTTCTATTTAAAATTAATGTGTCTTTAAATTTTGGATAAAGATTATGTCATTAACAATGTAAGGATAATGCTGCCTTCGGGGACTTCCGATACAATTAATGTCCTGCTAGTCTGCTCTTAAATTTGTTCTTCGTCTTTCCTACATACACCTTATTAGGGTCCATGGTGTCCTTTCTATTACAAGGTATTTTATAACAACATTTGATTTCTTAAATTTTTCTATCCAATGCTTCATCTTGCTTACCAATATGCCTAATGTTTTGCAAGATTTAGGAGCATTCCTGGAATATCCTTTGTCAAATATTTTTGAACTGACGAATTGTTTGAATTGTCAAAAATATATCTTAATGATATATTTTTTTAGGTAATTTAGTATACTAAGAAAATTATTTGATCTTTTGAAATTTGTTAGTTGTGAATTTAGCTGTTGATATGTCGATATTTCATTGATCACTAAGCGAAGTCTTCAATGAAGTTTAAGCAGTTAGAAAAATTCAACCTCATATGTTTATGCCAAACGAATCACAAACAATATGAGAATTTTCTATCGTATATAAATATTACAAAATATATAATCATTGTAAGTGTAGAATGTTTTTATACAAACAGCAAGAGAGTTAAATTTATTGAATTAGAGGGATCAAACGATTAATTGAATAAATTAATCAAGAATATGTTACATTTTTTTTTTTTTTTTTTTTTTTTTTTTTTTGAGAAAAAAATGGCTTAGAAGTTTCTGGCTGAAAAATATGTGATAAAACAAAATATACCTATTCAATTGCCATCCACTAATATACTTTGAAAATATTGGAAAAGTCTGTAGCGATCGAGGCCGTCTCAATGTGCTGGTTGTTTGTAATTTTTGTTATTATCACAGGAGCAGCTTATGGATGGCAACTTTTTCATAGTGATCTCTACCACCTATGGTGAGGGGTTTTAAAATAAATCCTCATACATTGCAGTAGCAGCATTTTTAGCTCTAAGTTTGCTTGCAACACAAAACTCGTACAACATCTTTTTTGTGCTGTTGCAAGAGATATTTTATTCATACACACTGTGTTGCATATAAATTATTGGAACACATACTAAAATGATAGAAATATATTTAGTTTGGGTTGCCGCATTGTTACCATGCACTTAAATTTTTTTTGGTGGCAACATAAATGGCCCACTTGTAAGCATTCTAAATCAATATTATGTTCTCCAAAAAAATTTTCATAGACGACGACACAAACGTTGCTGAAATGAACAACACTTTTAAAATGAGATCACAGTGGAACTGTATTTGTGTATGGATATGCTGTTTAATTTTGCAATTAAAAAAGTTCCTTTCAAGGACTGCAGGTATCTACGATATTATTTCTAAACGATCGGTATAACAAAGATTTCGTTACAATGCATCAGAAATTTAGACTTCTATAAAAACAGGCAAAAGGAGCTCTCTTTTCTGGAAAAGTGCTTTACTTTATTGTTCATTCCATTAAAAAACAATATTTATACCTGCTATTTGAAAAATCAATTCCCTTATAGGATAAAGTGATCCTTCTCCTTTGAATGGGCTTAATACAGCTTAATACTAAGTCCCCCATGTCCTCTTTAAAAGGGCAGGTAATGTTACACTTAAAAAAAGGAATGTTGAAATGAAATATAATAAATAAAGTGTTGTTGAATTAATGTTCCAAATGAAGGATGTTGTTATAAAATTCTTTATATGAACAATTTATTTTGAATAACACGAATAACAATTAATAACTGAAAAATTGATTTAGAATTAGGGTAGATTAGATTCAACAGGCAGCTTTCGCGTACTTGTGTCTATAATTTGGTCCCATTGGGATGCAAGAATTAAGAAGACGGAAAGTTGAAAACACCTTACGGTAGGGATCGAAACTGTCTAGTACATTACCCACTGGTATAAGCAAATGAAGAATATGAGTCAATTTTCAATCTTCGAAAATTACTCCTTTAAGTACTATTTCTGTGTGAAAGGGGCATAATATAGAGGACAGACAGATGGTCAAATGTGAGGAGAGAGTTTAATTATTCTTACAACTCTTCTATTACGCGTTTTATTATTGTTTGTGGCAGTGTAGCAGCGCATATAGTGTTGAGTAGATGCATCAAGTTTCTTAAGGTGAATATGTAGACATTTTATTAGTTGTTTTAATTCGCCCTGCTAGCATTCTGCTAACATTACCGACGAAGGAGCTGGATGTATAATTCATTAGTATAGAAGAGTATCAAATGCAGCCGATATCTTTCAGTCAATAATTCTATGTTTTCATCACCTCAAAAAAGTCCAACAACAACTAACACAATACCACAATAATGTACATCGGAAAAATTCATGATGTTCTTAGTAATAAATTGCTTTGTAATGACATTAAAAAGGTGCTATGCTGTAGTGAATCATGGAGGATTTTGCCTTCCCAAATCCGATTGCAAACATTCCGGAAATATTTCCATATTATGTAATTTCTAATAAATAGCATAATTGTATTTGCAATCCTTCCAAATTCAGCTCAACCTCTCAGGTGATTGTCCTTATCAATAAATACTTATAGCCCGACTACAGAAAAACTCTCAGTGGCTGGAAGTCTCCATAAAAAAGTAACCAGCTAAAATAGTAATTGGCTGCTTCCACTAAATTGAATAAAAAAATAATTAAATAACTAAACAATTCGAGAATTTATTAAAAATTCTTAGAGAAACTGCCAGGTGCATATATGCATATATGCATCCCGCAGATTATATACTATATCCTTAAAACAACTCTTAAGTTGCTTGCAGTTGCGACCTCGATTGACAAATTTTTGTTTTTTTTTTTTTTTTTATTTTTATATCTTGTTCAGCTTTTTGTGTTAAAAAAATGAATTTTATATGTGAAATATTTGCAAAACTTTAATCTAAAAGTTTATATAATATTAAAAGCTTTTTATTCCACATGTAGGGTATCGCTAACTAAGGAGACAATATTTATTGAAAAAAAAAAATTAAAAATATTTAACACAAACTTGTCTTCAAACTAAATCTAACTGCTAAAAGTTTCAATTTGTTTCCATTTCATTAAAAAAAAATTTCAAACTTTTTAGACCAGTTTAAATTTATTTTAAATTTTAACTCTGGCAAATATTGCGAAAATGAAAAAAGACTCTAAAATATAAGCAAATTCAAATATTGTTGTGAAATACGACCAGCGGAAATGTAGAGCAGCAGTTTAACACACTTTTTCAACTACCAACGTGAATTTCGATACTAGGACATGTTTGAAAAAAGATTTAACTCCAACATTTATAACAAACACACAAAACCCAAAATTCAATCAATTGAATAATTTTGTTCGAAAATTGTATGTTATAAAAACCAGGTTTTCATCATCGTAGTTAATTTAAAATTCCTTTTATTGAATTATGTGGTCGCGTTTTTAGCACAAAATGCTCTCTTTAAATTGGCATAAAACTATTTATTTATTAACTTGGTTACTGACCAAACAAAACCTTGTGTCGTTTGATTGTGGCAGTTAAAGGTGATTTTTCACTGGTTGCTATTTTTACCTGTAAATATGTACCAAGGACGCATTAAATGCATATAAGAATGTGAACAATATATAAATAAATCAACTTAATTTATGTTTTAAGCTTGAGATTTCTCTTTTTTATTTTATTTAATTATATTTATTTTAAAATTTAAATATAATAAACAAATAGCCTGAAGATGACACTCGACGAGTACCAAAATATCGATATAGAAATTAGAAAAAGAGAGACCATAAGCCCAAAAATTAACTGAATTGATGTAAATAAAAGAAAATGTTGAACTTAAATTAAAACATTTTATAAATGAATAAATTGTGTAGCGGCAACCAACTCTTTTAACCTTTATTTCATGTGTAAATAACCCAAGATAGTCAAAGTTGAGCCTCAACCGGAGTATGTTTTCCAATTGCAACACCTTTTAATTTTTCCATTTCAAAAGTAAAGTTAAATAAAATACACATAAAGCTTTAATTTGGATTAAACTTTTACTTCTTTAAATTGTTAAATCTTGCCATAACGTACAAAATACTATTGTTCTGACGTTGCCTCCTAAAAAAACTCTAGCGGCGTCAAATCGTATGGTGGCCGATTTACAGCGCTCTAACGTGAAATTACGCGTTCCATTGCAATAAAGCCGAAATCCATGACAACTCCAGATTATAATACGCATCAAACAGTCACTTTTTCCGTTGGTGTAATCACCGAGTTAGAAATGAACTTCATTGCTGAAAATGTGTTTTTCGAAAAATCAGCATTGACAGTCTGTTGCTCGAGCACCCAATTATCAGATCCACGGCGCTGTGAACGGCCAGTTTGTGTTGATTGTTGCATGAGGTGGACTCTATATGGATGCAGGTGCAAATCCAAATATAAAATACGGCATAATGAGCTGCAAAGAACGCCTTGGAAATTCGGACTCTCCGCCACACTTTCACTAATAAAAGCCTTATTATGTTATCGACAGTGTGCACATTGAGACGAAGCATACGCCTGGCCACATCTGTGACGCTTTAGTCTCTTCAAATTTTTTTTTAAATCTTGCATTTTCTTTGCACAGTAGATCGATTACGACGACCATAATCGCGCCGTAATGTTCGAAAATCGTCAATATTTTAATCAAAACTTTTTTTTGGTAAGTTTTAACTATTATTTACGTATTTTTTGATTGCCAGGCGATTCATATATAAAAATGGAAAACTTTTCATTAAACTAATCACATTATAGACGACAGATTTTGAACATCTGACAGCCTCACCAGACCGGCGCTTTTTAAACCTTTAAATGGATGACCCGATATATCGAAAATTTTTTCATTTGTAGTTTTTGAAATTGATAAGAACAAGTTCTGTCTTAAAATGCCACTTCGCAAAAAATTACCTTATATAAAAAAATAAACGTCTCTTGTCATGCAAATAGATTCTCAACAAAAACAAGAAAAAATTTCAAAACTTAAAAATTAATGCGTCTATTTTTGAAATCATTTTTTTTTTTGGTTTTATTTTCTTTTTTCTAATACGGCCAATATAAAAAAAACTTTGACTTGCTTAACGCATTTAGTTAATTTTCTTGTTAATTGATTTTAAACAGTTAAAATGAATTTAAATTGAATTGGAATGATTTTAATTAAAAAATTTCAATTTGAATCTTGCACATCTAAATAACTTTGGATCTTTTTTTGTGTTGTTGTTGTATTTAAAAAAAAGTACAAAAACGTGCCTGCACTCACTGTGGGAAAATTAATTTAGAGTCTTAAATGGTATTTGAATTTTATTAATGAAACATATGAAATGAAATGAACTGATAAAACAGACCATTTGAGAAAAGTTATTACATCTGACTCGAATGCATTCTTTTACAAAATTTAGTTTCTTTTACACTATTTTATTTAAACATTTTTGAAATTTATTAATAAATTTAAAAGTGACTATGAGTGGTCTCTAAAGATACCGAACACTTTCCATTAACATTTTTTATTTTCCTTGTGGTCTAATATCACTTTGAAATATTTTAGATTAGACTTGATCTAACGCTGGTATTTACAGTTCGATTAGGGTAATTAATTAATTTCGAAATATTTTTGAAGAAAAACAAATATATACTAAATTTTTCTGAAATAATAAGTTTCTTTAAGAAAATTTGATTTGATTATAACATTGCTTGAGAGTGTCTTATATGGCACAGTTTTACTTCAGTCAAACCGTATGTTGCCAATGAAGTATGTTACGCCGTACTGACCACCATTTCTGTTCCATACTTTTTCGTAAATAAAATGTTTGTACTATTATTTATAGAAATTAAACGATTGAACTGTTTTAATTACAATTTAAAAATTTCAATACAGTTTACTAAGATTTGCATTTAGTGTCAAGATATGATACTAAATTTGCCAGGAGCACACTTGACTGTGAGAAATTTTGGATTTTGTATGAAAAATTTCGAGTGTTAGAATTATTTCATACGTAAATATACTTTAATTGTAAATTGGATGAAAGGTATTATAGAATTTTAGTTCATTATTCATTACAAAATGTAAGTATAGATATTTACTATAGTATTGTGGATAAAATATTTTTATTAACGACTTTTGGGTCTTTTTATAGAAAAAAAATTTTTTATTTCAGTATTTCGACGCCTCTGGGCGTCTTCTTTACGATTTTTTTAATAAAATTTTTTTCTGAAGAAGACCCCCAAAGAGACGTCGAAATATTGAAATAAAATAAAATTGTTTTTTATAAAAAGACCTACAGGTCGTTAATAAAATAAAAAATATTTTATTAAAAGGTCGAAAAAATAATGTTAATCAAATTCTATTAAATTAAAGTCACGTTTAGTAAAATTAAATGTCTTAAAGCGTTCAAAAATATTAAAAAAAATTTCCCATATCAAATGACACATCGTTTCGTCTATTTGTATCGAAAATACGAATCATTTTAAGTTTTTCGTTTTATTTTCAGTACAAATAGACGAAACGAATTTTCTGTTTGTTTTACATAAGCAGGCGGTAAGTTTTTTTAACGTTTTTTTTTCATCCACCTGCCCCTATTTTAAAAAGTGAAAATGCTGTTATTCTCATCTGGTATTAGTGTAAATTTATGTTATTTCCAATGATTTTAACACAGCCTTGTGATTTGGAGGAAATCCTTTTTTAAGTGATAATTGGTCGATTTGAAAGCTGTGAAATATGAAATGAGTGTTGAAATAAGTAAAATGTATTTTTTTGGCAGAGGAAATAATCTTTATTAAATTACGATAAATTTCATCAGAAGGTGGTACGCGTAACTGTGTACCACACAGAATTGAAAAGGCTAAAACTACTTTTGCTGTTGAAATCAACAATAAACTGCAAACCTTTGTTAACAGCTCCCTGCGTTATATTCTTCGCATATGGTGGCCACACAACTGGGTATCCAATGCGATGTTATACCGTAAAAGGAATTTAAAACCTATTGCTATTGAAATTCGTAAAAGAAAATATAGATGGATAGAACATGTGCTACCTAAGCCAGCCAATGATATATGTAGAGAAGCCTTCGATTGGAATCCTCAAGGAGACAAAGTCTTGAAGAAGAGATAAACCTTCATCCAGAATTTGTCATGTGTTGGAATCCTCAAGTAGACAAAGTCTTGAAGAAGAGATAAACCTTCATCCAGAGTTTGTCATGCGTTGGCACTATGCGAGCACTACCTGGCGTAAAAGCAATAAAAAATTATAATAATAATAAATTACGATAATATATTTATGCGAATGGAAATAGACTCGAGTTTGACTAGCAGAGACACAAACCAAATTGTCTAAGACAGCCACTTTTGGAATTAACAAAGTTGATGGTACCGCAAGGAAAAAAAATTGGTATTTAGAGAGAGAACATAAGAAATATGGATAAAGCGCCTCCAAGAGTTGATTATTAATATCATATAATAACAACTTCGCAAGGACAACAAAATATTCGTTTTTCAAATATGGAATTGCACACGTGTTATAGGAAAGGCAACCCAATTGATCTTAAATATGATCCTATTAATCGAATGCCTGCGATAGTTTTAGAAACTTAGAAAATCGGTTTTGAACAGAGTGAAATTACTTGGAAGAATTGATTTCCATTTTGGTCAAACTTGGCATTGCTCACGTACTACACTATATACGAAAAGCAGTCCAACTGATCTTAAATACGATTTTATTAGTCGAATGCCTGCAATCATGTTCGAAATAGGGAAATTTTAGGAAAGATTAAAATTTTAGTGAAATTATCAATTGGCTCCAATATGAAATTGCAAACATAGTGATTAGATATTTAGTACTGTATGTTGAAAGGATTCAAACTTGTCAATGATCACTATTTATATGTTCTTATGTGAAAATAACTGAAAAGTTGCAAAAGCATAATTTTAATTTGCCCTTTAGTTTACCATGAGGCATGAATTGAAATGCATTATTTTTCCCCAAAACAGGAATTGAATAAATATGTTATTGCGTCCTTGAATGGGTTCATTAAATGAAGGAAATAAACTGAAGTAAGATTTTAATGAATTCAGGATGAAATAAAAATTCTTGAATGGTGTTATGGCATTAAAAAATGTTATTGAAATATGAATGATTTCGTCAACAGTATGATGAAATTTTAAGTAAAATTAATACATTTTAGATTTTTTAAAGAAAACTAACACTGAGGCATATAATGCCTTCCTTTTGAAAAATGGCAGGCGTAGAGAGGACAGGTAGTGAAATGAGAAGGGAGTGACATAGAGAGAGAGAGAATTTAATTCATTTTACAACTGTACTATTGAGCGTTTTATTATTTTTATAGCAGAGTTGCAGCGAGTTGTATATTAGCAAAATTCTTGATATTTACGACTTGTCCTGAACCAGGATTAAACTCATGTTCTCAGCCATAATTTGCTTTGTAATCAATGATTCAACTATTTTAGCCAACAAGACCCTGTTAATGAATTCCTTTAAATTTCAGCTTAATAATAATAATAATTGTATATATTATAAAAATTTATATTTTGTATATTTGATGCATTCAAATATATTTAATGAAATTATTGTATTAAAAAATATAATTCACTGGGTTGATGAAAACTGCACGGTGATATTCAAAAAAAGATAATTTCTTCAAAGCTCTGAATATATCGATTCGAAAGAAATTATTATATATAAATGAGGTCTTAAAAAAATATTTTTTTGTAAAGAAGTCGGTATTTTCAAAAACCGAGAACATATAAGTATCTTCACAGGTGATTCACATTTTTAGTAAAAATGTTGTCAAATTGACTACTTAGAAAGTTGAACCAATTCATTAATGAACATGTTATATTTAGCCCAATACTACTAAAATAAATTTTAAGAACAAGCAGCTTAACAAAAAATATGTCTGTAAATATTAATTTTTTTTTCCCCCAAGTTTAGTGAAGGGTACCGAAAAACACTTGTCCTTTCATATATTACACTAAAATACTCGTACATTTAAGTATATTTACACTTTGCTGCCACTAAATAATAACTTCATTATTATGTACAAAATGCCAGTATTTAGTTGCAAATATTTATTAACATACCTTCCAAAATTTTTTAAATTATACACAAAACGTTAATGCAAAAGTGTATAAATTTTACGCTGTTTTAGCACAATGGAACAAACCCCACCAGACAAAAACCAAAAAACAGACAGACTTTAAAATGCAAATCGTTATGGTCAAGTAATCTTAAGGTGTGTTGGTAGCGTATCATTTTGCTCTCCATTTTCCCATTTTAACTTTGCATTGCTTTGAACTTTTAGACTTTTTTCGGTTCAAGTAACAAGCTCTTGGGTGAACTCAGTAAATAAAATAAGAGCAGCAAAAACATAAATTATGCATTAGGAAAAAGTTGCAGGCAGTGAGAAGGACGGACAAACATAATGAATTAAACATATAATTGAACGTATTTGGCTTGAGTTTTTTAGAGTAGAAAAACAGAAAATTAAATGTGTATAATAAAATAAGTTTTAAGGTTCATCTTCATATATAATAGTTGTATTCAAAAAATTAGGTGACCAATTGAATTTCGCAGGACATCTACAGTTTCTTTTACATGTATTTGGTTTCAAAAAAAAAATGATAAATACTATCCAAGAGAAGTTATAAAAAAGTAAATGCAACCGTTGAAATAGTGGAATGATAACACATATTTTAAATGTGGTATTATATCTGCAAGCACCCTTTAAATATACTGCAAGCACAATGGAACCGCTGAATACAACCACAATGGGACCGCTGAATATTTAGATATTAACCTAATTACTTGGATTTTTTTTGTGGTAAAGCAAAGTTAAGAAGAATAAGGTGGTAAAATAATTTAAAATATAAATTTTATTTATATTTCGAAGCTTAAGGTCTCTCCTTTTTTAATTTTATTAATCGATATTTCGGTGCTCAGGATACTATTCGAGAAATGGTACTCGAAAAGTAGCAAAATAACGATTAGTAAAATTAAAAAAAGGAGAGATCTTAAGCTTGATAAAAAATTAAATTAAATTGCTAAATTAAAATTAAGCGTTAAAAAATATAAACTGTATAAAACAAACTAAAAATCTATTCTGTGTTTCAAATTTTACTTTAAATATCTTAAGACTTCTGAGCACTATGTCTTAAATTTTATAGATTGTCAGTAGCAGAGGATACGTTATTAAGATCATTTGAAATATTTTAAAAGAGAAAAACTATAACACCGCGTTTTTGTAGTGAAAAAAAAAGATTATCTAGTCAAAATGTATCCTTTTTCGGAAAATCCTTTTTTACTAAAAACGTAACGCAGGATTCCCAAATCTTTGTACTAAATTTACTCGTATTATATACGAGGGCGGGTCAATAAGTCAGTGACTTTTTGAATTAGACTCAGTCAAATCTCTTTCCTCAGAGCCGAAACTCAGGTTTGGAAACCAAATATAGTCACTCGTAGCTAAGTCCGGAAGATAGAGCGGATGAGAGAGCAATTCGTTGCCTAATTAATGAAATTTCGCCATTGAAACTGCAAATGTGTTCAGCCTTGCATTGTTCTGTTGAAATACTACTTTCTTCTTGGTAAAATGCGGTCGTTTTTCTTAATTCCTCATGGAGTCGACTTCAAAACCTGATTAAATTGACCCAAAATAATATTTGCCATTGATTGTTTTACCCTTTTGAATATAGTCAGTGTGGATTATGCTGCGTGCATACCGCAAAATGGTGGCCATGGCTTTATTGGCTGACAAATCTACCAGCCTACTGTTATTACTGCTGTTTGGTCTCTGGTGTATTGCGCTGGACCCACGTTTTGTCCACGGTTACAAAACGAGCTAAAAAGCGGGTCTGAACAACACCAAATACCACTAGGACCATACAGCTGTGTTCTTTACGAAATCCACACTGGCAATTTGTAAGAATAGTATTATTTTCCATATATGGAGTCAACTAATTATGAGCCAAATCCCGATCTTAATTGAAAATCTCAGATGTTAGCATGTCTTTCAAACTTGTCTTGCCCCATGGGTTCTACATTTGCATTCGTTAAGAATTTAGAAGATGCGTTATTATCAGTTTTCCCTATACATAAGTAAAAGAAATATTAGATAATTGTTAAATAGGTGTAAGGGCTACAATAACATTAGTTAAAAAGTCCACACTTTTATAAATCTAGTAGTCTCTACATTTTAAAAAAAGACAAAATTGTAATTATTACCATTTATTTTACATTCGGCCCCACTGTGTAGATCTCTTTGAACTTCTTTTGTGTTATTTTCATGAATTTTTGAGCTTATCATCGTTTAATAATTATATTTTATAATTCCCACTAAACAATTTAAATGTTTCCAAGTGCAAAACGCCCATTATAACAGTTTGCTTAGTTGACTCAGAGACCATTCCAAATATGCCTTTCTTTAGAGGACTCCTGCTGGACAACATCAGTTTAAGACATTCACCTTAAAAGAGGGCATACCCAAGCATGAGTTGTTATGCAAACTTATTGAAAGAAATGCCAAACCCAAGAAGGATAGAAAATTCCATATTTTTTTAAGGCGGAGCTTAATTTGAAATTGAAAGTCTTTACAAGCCCGCAATTAAATAAGCGTTTAATTAAAACTATTATATACAAAGCCCAGCTTAAAATACTAGCAATTATTCTTAAAAGAAATGTTTAATAATGTTGAACATAAATAAACTACACAATAACAAATTTTTGGCACACATGATTAATTAAAGGAAATTGTTTCCGTTTAAAATATCAAATAGAATTAAAAAAAATAAATTAGACAAAAATATGTACGCAAAAAAATTAATACAAAAAGATTGAAAGGGGTTCATGATTGATATGAATGTATGTACTTATGTATGTATACGAGTGCATATGACACACTAGCGAAAGGCAATTTAAAGTCTGAACACAACAATTTGGCCTTGCCTTTGGTAAAATAAAATATAATGGGAGCTAAAATTAGACAATAAAAAAGTGATTGAAGTTGCGGCGAATTTTAATTACACTTATTCCCACGAGGAAGCAATAAATATAACAATAGAAAATACTGTGATTATCAATATGTGACTGTATTCGATTAATGTGATCAAACGAATTTTTCATTTCAAATTTCACTTCACATTTTTAATTGGTTTTATTTTTCAAAAAAGTTCATTTCCGTCAGTTGACACTATATACGATGTGTTTGCAAACTTCATTCGCAAAATTTGCCCTTTAAATTGTTGCTAAGAAGAAAAGTCCTTACACATTAACAAAGGGAGTTTAAAGGAGTTTAAGTGCTTCGCAGTTTAAAGGCGAAAGGACTTCCAAATATTTATATTTTTTTAATTGTTGCAACTTCGAAAGTTAAATTTTCTTCGTCAGATATTTCAATAAGCAACAAAATCGCTACAGGTTTTTATTTTCATAATCATACACATCTGAAAAGTATTGACGAAGACAAGATGAATATGACAGGCGGGGATAGTAAACACTATACTATCGAGGACCAGGGTGTATAATGATAAGGTAAAATTTCTGATTGGTTCTACTTGATGAATTCCGGGTGATCCTTTTCATTTACACTTTAAGTCGACTCACAAATGTCCACGCAGTAGTCCCTGGCCCACCCATTCTTAGCACCCATCAAACATCGGTGAATTGTAAGACGCGTCAGCAGTGTCTGCTCTTCTAGTTTGGGCGGACGTCTGTTCTTATTTTAAGCGGTTCACTATATAAATTAGTTGGCTTAGATGGCAGCTCCATCATCAGATTATGATACAGGAGGCTAATCACATGCTTATGTGAAAATATCCGATAAACGAAACCTCAAATAATTTGAATTAGAGGCCCTATGCTCCTTAAAGGAGCGACTTGAATTTATATATTATATAAAGCTGCCTGTGAAACGCTTAGCCAACGCTAAAACCCAGAATTTATTTCTTTCCTATGGACTTTTTAATGCAAGACATACATTTTCTTCTCATTTACGAAATATAAACCCCTTAAAAAAAGTTATCTTATTTTCTTGATAAAATTACATTATTTGGATATTTATTTTTCTTTCTTCGGATTTATATATATATTTTACGACTTTTCTTAAAGCTTAGCTGTTGCTGAGTAATTGAAAAAAATTTCCGAGTCCTGATCTACAGTAATTTTCCACTGCATGCTACACTGGCATGAATAATTTGGTCTACTTGAGGTCAACACATTCGGAGATCTTAAGACTCTGTGCTATAAGAACACTAATAAATATAATATATTTCCTTCGAAATCATTTAGTCTGATTTATAAATTTGAATGAGGGAGGAAAGAGTTTATATTATAGAATATTCTAAACCAATTTATTTTATCTTACTAAACATCTTTGGCAGACTTAAGAAGGAAATCTGTATGGGCAAATAAACAATTGAGTAGTCGAATTAAGTATAATATTTATAATAAGACCCTTTATTTTTTTGTGATTTTCATGCGAATCTCCTAAACAAACGTCCGAATTGCAGAAATGAACAAAGTTTAAGCTTCAATGACTCCTAGAAATCCTATCAAAATGCTTCAGAGCTTCATGCTCTAGGCTGTTCTGATCTTACTTTTATTATAATACAAATTTCCGAAACTTATGTATAAGCGCGACCCATTAAGGTACCGTCTCTAATCCAAGTTTTTATATTGCAGATTTGCTTAAGTGACTTCTAGCTCAAAATCTCTATAGGGCTGCAGGTCTCATATTTAATTACTTTTTTCTGCAATACCAGTAATTCCGATACTGCATGCCTCGATTTTTTATATAATTTAATGCTTTAAATTACGTTAAAAATTACGAAAATATATATTTCGAACATCCTGTAGAAATTATGCATTTATAAAATATTTTTCGCTTCAGTAGTTTTATTAAAAATAAATATCATGCTGTCATACTTCATAATAAAGGAATGTGAAGAATTGTCTAAAGGGCTTTTCAATGAAATTTTAAAGCTTCTTAAATTTAATATATTAAGTTGCATTAAAAACATTATTTTTTTATGAAATTGGAGGCTGTGCTTTCCATGCAACTATGGAACCTTAATTTGACTAAACATCGATTATATCAAAAAAAATTATAGCTAAGAAAATCCTGATCTATTGCAATATATTTTTATGTATTTGTCACTATAATACAAAATCTACCAAAAACTTCGATACGGCTCATAGTCCCTCTAGGAGAAATAATATTATCCTAAAACTTTCGAAGTGAGTGAAACAGTAGCGAAGTTTATTGAGATAATGGAATATCGCACTAGTAAGCAGCATGTCACGTCTTACAGTCAATATTATCGGTATTACGAGACTATACTAGACTATACGAGTACAACCAGCTGTAGTGAAGGGTACAGTAAAAATATTAGATTTTTTATTTTCAAAATATGTTAAACAAAAGGTAGGCCGATAATAATATTTAATTTTATCTGTATAGAGAATAATAACCTTTCAAGTTCAAAAACAACATCTATACAAATATGATAAGCATGTGTAAGAATGTTGTTTTTTAAATTTAACAATTTTATATAATTGTAGACAACAACAAAAAAATTATATAAATACATACACATACACATATACACGTACATACATATTTATAGGCTGATGAGTTTTATAACTGTTTGGGTTTTGAAACTTGAAATAATAAACAAATTTGACAGAAGCAAATAAAATATTTACATATTTAAGGCGATAAATAAATGCCTGTCATTTCATTCTTAAAGATTATTTCATGTAAATGTTGCCAGTGGCTTCGCCTCAAGTGTTCCAATTTGTGCATACTTTTTTTAGCATTTCGGCCGGTATCTCACCAATGACAGGTGGATTGTTGACTTACAGGATCGAAATTGTGGCTGACTTGCCCATGTATACAGCAGTAATATTCTACTCGGTACGCACTCTTCGCATACGGGTTTGTGAACTCATGTCCAATAATGTGAAACTGGTACAAAATTTGGTCACAACAGTCTGTTCGTTTGGTCGCCTGTTCGCTCGGTCGATTGTGAAGACAATAAGTTGGACGTGTTTTAGGAACACATCACGAGTTTTGATAATAAAATTCAAAGATTTGCAAGCATTAGTCGTTTGTAAGTCTATTCAAGATGAAATGCCAAATTTTACTCAAGTATTGAATTCTCTTTTTACACTGAAAAATTTGTACTGAAGACACATGAATGTATAAATAGGCAGATATTTATCGTAGACTACTACCAGAATATGTAAGACGAACATCTATTAGAAAATCTCTGCTTTAGAGTATATGTTCTCTGAATGGGATCAAAACATCTCTTGGTATATAAGTTTCATATTCAATTACTTTTTCTGCCATTGCAGGTATTTCGATATTGCATGTCTGGATCTTATATAAACAATTTAATGGCAGTTTAGAAAATTAAAAAAAAAAAATGCGAAAATAGAACAGAAATTATCCGGCGTTAGTTCCAGGAGTACGGCATAGCAACAAATATAGCCACTAATCATTTCAGGAAATTTTCAAAAAAACGTTTTTTTCGAATCGTATTTATTAAGCTCCTAAGATCTTGTTCAGATATCGCACTATAATATTCCATTTAAGCACTGCCTGGACAACCATCTGTATGTAAAGTGTAGTACGAACTCCTCTCCGTTTCTCCAATAAGGCCACTAATTTTTTCAAGAGATTAAAAAAAATTTTTTCAATCCACATTTTTTAAACTTATTTCAGAAGCCTTTATATTGCATGTCAAATATATACTCTCTGGATCACCATCTTTATGCAGGGTGTTGTGCCAGCCCCTCCAACATTTCTCCAATATGGTCACTAATCATTTTAAAAAAAATTTAAAAACAAAGATTTTTTTTCAATCCATATTTATTAATCTTCCAGGAGTATTTTATGTAACCCGCTACTGCATATATCAATTAAGTACTCCCTCCATCACGATCTCTATATACGTATTTAGTGTAGTACCAGCCAATCTCTGTTGTTTTAATATGACCACTAATCTTCTCAAGAAATTACATTTGCTAAACGATTTTTTTTATGTTTTAATACATATTTAGCGTTCTGCATTATATTTTCTGTTTAATATATTTTGTGTTTTTTTGTACATTGTGTTAGATCCTATATTTCGCTTTCTAAATGAACCATTAACTGTTTAGCAGAGCTCTGTTAACTGCGAAATTGGCATTGCTAAAAAATATAGGGTTTTTGTCTGTGCTACTTAAATTTTAAAATTTATCTTTACAAGCTTTTTTTTAAATTAATTAATTAAGAAACACAAACTGCGAAGCTACTTGGCTTATCTGCAGAGACACCCGGAGTCTGCGGCAGGAATCGAACCTGCGACCTTCGGACTACCAGTCTAGTACACTAGCTACTGGTCTACGAAGGCACTCTATCTTAAAAGCTATCTTTGCTATTGATAAATCAAACACTTATTGGCTCATACATCAGCTGAATTCCTTTATACTTTGTTCACTCCTTTACACTATAATATATAAAATGATAATAATTCATCAAGTTTATTTAAGAGCTCTTGCACATCATCTGTGCCAACAATTCGCAATTAACAAATCTTCTCAAAGTCAAACTTCGTTCCAGCACAGTCGAATTCAAGCCGAACCTGTCTCAGCATATTCGGGTACGGTTACTCGTATCAAAATTTTTAGTCACTAGGAGAAAATTGTTCTATAACCCAGAAGAAGGGGGCTCATTTTTTTATTTTTTGTATTCAATTACTTTTTCAAATATTAAATTTTGTAATATTTTTATTTACAAAAAATATACAAAAATTAATTCTAATGAATATATAATACAAAAATTTAAATACAAAAATTAAAAATTTTTAATAGAATTTATTTTTTGTGATAAAATGCTTCGATCTTCACATTGATGCATTAAAGAAAAAAATCAAACAAAGAGTTTGTTTAACCTTGTTTAATGTTTTTTTCTTGTAAGACACAAAATTAAATAATTTATTGTTTATTGTAGTAAATAACTTATAAATGGTTGGTACCTTAAACCCCCTTTCGTCTGTTGCCCTCCCAGTAAGTGCTTGCAGTTTAAGGGCATTTTTATTTTCTGTTTATAAATTGAACCGTAACATTTTTTATTACAAAAACTGACAATCCATCCATGCATTTGGCCACTTAATAAAATTATTAATTCTATGGCAATGGAGCTAAAGTGTTAAATTTATTGTTTAGGGTATGTTCTTTGTTGATTTTATTGGTTTTTTTATATTTTTCTTAAAAAATTATAAATCCATTTAATGGAAACATGCTTCTGTCTCTAGCTTAATGCTTGAACGATGTGTAATAATTATGATTTTGACACACACATTTTTAATTATATTTAAACGTGGAGGCTATACAGCAAATATTGAGTTTTATGTATGAAGGAATCTAAAACTAATTGAATTGCTTTGAGGAATTTTAATTGGATTCAAAATGCAAGACAATATTTTATGATATGCTTGGCGGTAAAAGTGAAGGGAACGAAACTATATTAAAAAAATAAAATTGAGTGCATAATTAAAAAAAAAAAACCTTAAAGCTGAGGAATCTCCAAACTAAACGACCTTAAACATCTGGCTGTGGTCCTTGAATATCAATCGTTCCTTAAAGAAAATTTTAATATAGAAAACTGTTATGTTGTCATTATTATCCAAACTTGCAGAGATCTAACGATTGGTCTATGTATATCCACATTAAAAAGCTTATAAAGCTTTAAATTTTAAAGAAATTATTAACAAATTTCCCAGGCTTTCTATTCATTACTGCAGGAAGAATTTTAAAACTCGTACCCTCTCCGACATTTGTTTGACAATAGAATGTCTCTGAAAGCCTAAAATACTGGAACCATTTAGTAAAACACAAGCAACCTATTATGCATTATACTTAAATTAATGACTGAAATTCAAATACTACTTGACATTACGTTTAGACCGGACCTTCAAAATCGATTTTAAAGTTACTTGATTGCGTACATAAGATGACGAAGGAGCTCATCGGAGACAATAGTGTAGTCAACTCTGTTGGCTCACTGGAGAATTGATGCAGTAAGGGATGCATCTCGCTATTTTATCGTCACTATTATGGAACGTGTTCTATTTAAAACTGAGAATTTATCTGTTTTTGCAACAATCACATTCTTCCTTAACAGCCTATATAATTGTGACCAATGTACCAGGTAGTCTCACTTCGCATTACAAAGACAATTCATTCTTTAGCCAAAGTATTCGCATATACAATAATCTCCTCCCGTTGGACGTCTTTCGTTTCACTTTCAGCTTAGAATATTTCAATTAAAATTTCCATAAACAGTACATCCTCCATCCTACTTCTCTTAACTCATTTTACTAGTTGCCCAACAATGCATATCAAGAACAGGCGTCATCCCCTGAGTGCTCTAAGCAAAGTCGGCTGTTCTATGTAATAAAGACTATATTAATTCGATTTACTAAAGTCATTCGTATGACCCAGACGTAGCAATACTTTTGGCACCGTGAAGGCAAGTGAGTTCTCCAGAACAGCCTGTACGGAAGCCATGGGCGCTCAAAGGAAACCATGTCAACATATATAATGATTTTTTATTTTATAAAAAAAATCTGTATTTTATTCAAAACTTCATGATGCCCTGGTATATTTGGTCTCTTTTTAGGATATAAATATAGTTTTTTAATACTGTGAGACTATATACCTGACAAACGACGCACTATGTGAAGTTCAGATCACTGATCAGACGACATCATTTGAAAATAAGAAGAGTATGCTTAAAGGTAGAACCATACTTTTTTACAACAGAATATATATGAAGAGTTGTAACATGAATGCAGAAATTTATTGGAAGTTGTTGTAAATACCTTTATATGAATTATAATTATAATTATATTAATTAATATTACACTAGCGCCTGTAATGGAGGTGAAGTGGTGTCCGCAAGCTACAGACTTTTCCATTCTGGTGTGTTTAACTTCATATTTGAAATATTTCTTTGATAGTTTTTATCTTAAGAATCTATGATTTGTTTTCAAAAACTAACTAGTCTCTAGTTGGACTAACAAATTTAAATATCTCTAGATTATAAAATTGTTTACAGTTCAAACAATTTTCTTGATATAATTAGTAATAGGATCATTTTGTTCTTTTTAATAATCCTAAAAATTTGTTAACCTCCTAATTTTTATTTTGTTTTTGCAAAATTTTATTTTTATAAATCTTATAATAACTAGATGGCGCTCTGTAAAGAAATAAAGAGAGAGAGAGAGAGTCTTTCTCCTATAAGGATTTCTTAAGGGCTTAACCTGCACTGCAATCTGCAAGCAAATATGTTGTGAAAGCACGAGTGTCCTGCAAAGGATTTTTGCCGAAATTTAATTATTTTTTAACTTTAATAACGAACAAAAATTTACGAAACTTTGTCGATAAGAACTCCTTTCACTTAGCCGATTAATTATATATATATATATGGGAGGCGAGTACTGTGCATCGCTAGGCGAGCCACTTATTCAACCTGTCCTATATTTATAGGTCAATTAGCTGACCCCGTCCGCGTTGCTGCCCCTAACCAAACATTAGTGTTGTATTACCACACGATTTAAATTGAACGTTTAACGAAATTTACGGCCTTTAAATAAAAATCCATGGAATACATATCATAAAGTTTTGGAGTCCATACGTTACATATATATATATATATATATATATATATATATATATATATATATATATATATATATATATTTGATACTGAATCATTATTAACATAGGTTTTTTGTAAATATCTTTGGAACTACATAACCGATTTAAGAGTTTGATATCTCGTTTTGAAAAACGGGTAAAATAAAATAAAGAAGACACAAAAAATAAATATATGTATAAGTCATTGGTGGTGCAATATGAAAATTGGATTTTGCCGCGCCCCTCCGCCCGCAGACCGAAAATAAAAAATCAGAGTATCATAGTGTCACCCGCCCGAGTATTCTGAAGTTTCCCTAAAAATTTCGTCAAAATCGGCCAGCCGTTTTGGAGTCATTACGTTACATAAATACACACATCCTATTTTATATATATAGATAGATAGATATTCTGAATTTTATAATATTGTATGTATTTTAGTTCAAATTATTTCTTATGCTGAATCAAATTTCATCAATTATGATTTTATTTCAAATAAGTTAATGGACTAATATTTAATTTATAAAGAAAAATTTGTTTAAAATTTTACCGCCAACCGTCTTAATTTATGATATTGACAAATCTCTTTTGTTGCACACAAACTAAAAGATAATTTGATAACTTTTTACCATTTATTTTCACCATTTTTTTCGTTTATTTTAATTTAATAATAACAAAAATCTAGTCTGGTTATTTTGCACGCTTGCACTGAACTCTATTGATTAGTTCACATGCAACATTCAACAATAAATCAATTTATATATATATATATATATATATATATATATATATATATATATATATATATATATATATATATATATATATATATATATATATATATATATATATATATATATATATATATATATATATATGGCACCCCTTTTACACAATACCCGTTTTACACGTTTTCGATTTTATACGGTTTTTATAATCAAAAATTAAAATTCAAAAAAAAGTTTTGAAAATGACAAACTTTGACTTCACTAGAAATTATTTCTGCTTAATTATAACTCTGGTAATATTTAATATGTACAGGTAAATACAATACTGTCAAAAATGTATACATGTATGTACTTCGATATAAAAAATGGGAATTTAAATTGTAATGTTCAAAGCGGAGTTGTATGTGTCCATGAACTAATTGATTTTAAGCAAAAGAACCAATTTTATCATTGTTTATATACATACTCATTAGAAAATTGTTATTTATCATAATTACATACGTATTAAAAAATCTTGTCTACTGTCGTTTTCGGACTCTAGTTGCGTGTAAAACGGGGGATAGGTATATTTATATATTTATATATAATTTTGAAAACATGATAATACGTCTTCCATTCACATGATTACACATTTATTTATTTTTAATAATTTTTATACACAAAGTAATTACAAGCCGATTTCTAACGCTTTCGCTTGAATCATATGCAAAAATTACATCTACTGGAATTCAAATGAACAAAAATAAAACTGAATATAATGGTTGATTGTTAGTGTGTATAAGCACATTTAATATTATGTTGAATGTGGTATCTTAAGCTTTTTTAAATTGTATTATAATAATTATAATTATACTAAATATCAAATCTTATACACAAAAGTCAAATCTAATTTACTTTCTCCGTACTTTTATCCGTCGAGCGTATATTGAATTAAACTTTGAAAAGTCACTAAAAAATTAAATGATTTATTAATTAGATTCAATATGAGAGTACATTAATCTAAGGAAACCTAAACTTGAGTTATTAATTAGCTCTTTGATATAAACATTTTAATTAATATTTGACTTTGAGCGCATTTCTTCAAAACATATTTTAATGTCAAACATCTCTGTAGTTTAAAAACAGCTTTAAAAACTATTGTAAAGTTAAAATGTATTACAAAAAATAGTCTTATGAAAGTTTCAAAGAAAGCACAAAACCCACCTTAAACTGGCTTAAGGGAAATGATTTCAATATACAATTTTGTGCTTAAAATATCATTAACAATGTACCAACTGAGGATTCATGCCGCATCCTAAATTAAATCGTGAAGTCCTGAATCTTAGAAAAAATTTATATAATTTGTCCTTTGTTGGGAATATCGCCAAATTATATAATTTAACTCAAATAAACAATAAATTTCATAGGAAATAATTGAGAAAAAATATAAACATAAAAATCCTGTTAGTGATGCACGGATAATCTAAACAAATATAAAATGCTCGATATTTAAGGGGTGATTTTCTCTATAGATATGAGCCTCAACATCGCCCTACAAAAAATAAACTAAAGGCGTCAAATTTCACGATCTAGGCGGCCAATTGAACAGCCCAAAGACAATTGGGGCATTGTTTCGCGTGCTGTGTGTCATTTGGCACACTCTTGTTGAAACCGCATATCATTCAAGTTCAGCTCATCTATTTTGGGAAAAAAAATTTTTAATCATCACACGGAACCGGTACGCCCTTCACAGTAACATTCCTACCACATCACAAATTGCATTTTTCAAGATCCAATGCTTTTGGCTGCTCTTCACATCAAATACAGCAATTTTTCCTCTTCACGTATCCATTCAAACAAAAATGAGCTTCGGCGCTGAAAACAACTTTCCGATAAAAAATTGTATCTTCGTTCAACTTTGCTAGCGCTCATTTACTAAATGTTAACCGTTGTAGTGGGTCGTCTGCCTTTAATTCTTGCACCAGCTGTATTTTAAAAAGGTTTTACACCCAAATCCTTCTACAAAATTTTCCGTGTGGTGGAGTAACAGAGGCATATTTGCTGCGAACGGCGACGGATCGATAATTCACGGTCATCAACAACACCGGCTGCGATATTTTCCTCTGTCCGCCCTCACGGTATGCGTGTTGGTGGTGTAATGTCCAATAATGTAAATTTAGTGTGAAATTTACTCACAAGATTCCGAATAGCCGCCTCAGAAGGTCGCCCAAACTGGCCATTAAATGAGAGAAGTGCACAATGCACTTTCTGAACCGAGCATGAATTTTGCTGATAAAATTCAATAATCTGCAAGCGTTATTCATTTTTAAGTCGATTCATGGTTAAATCATAGACCAAAGTGAACATGTTGAACAGCAGCATGTTGCACGAAAACATCTGAGCTTCGAAAAACAGCATTGTTAAAAAGAAAGTTGCTAAAAAATCCCCTCTATATGCACTCTTCCTTCAAATAAAAAAATATTTTGAATTATCGTTACATTTTTGATGATTAATTTTACTTGTGTATTTTACAATTATGAGAGCAACTTATAATTTTTAAAAATAATTCACTTTGCCCCAAAATTATGAATATTTTTTATTTATTTTACAACTCAATTGAAATTGTATTCGGTTTTGTACACCAAAAACTATAAATCACTACTGCATTGCCGATAAAATTCCCTTAATCATAAAATAGTTTTGAATACAATTTCTTAGCAAATGTTTTTTAGCCTTAAAGAGTTTATTAACTAGTGTGAAATGAAGTAAAATATTATTTTACATATGGATTTAATGTGTGAAGCTTAAGCTAAATAAATAGTTCCAAGCAAATCCTTATTAATTTATAAAATTACTTATTAGTAGCTTCGCAAATATATTTTGGATAAAGTTCCACTTTATTATGATATCTACCGTGTGCAAAAGGCCTTCTATTGAAAAATCTTAGAAATATACAAAAAGACCTCGGCTTTCATGGTTAGCGGCGCGTCGCATATAACTCCCTCAAAAACGTTTCAGACAATGGCGACGAGCTGGCCTTGTGGTCAAGGAAGCAACTCGCATTGAATTCTACAACTAGACTGTAGACCGCTGGTGAATATAGGAGGCGCCGGCAGGCCATGCCGCTACCGCTATTCTGAGACATTCGTTAAGTGTGGCTGTAAATATTGACTAACACTCGTATATACCAATAAAATATTTTCTATGGAGCTTTCGAGTGTGTTTGTCATGTTATTCAGCCACGACTAGTAGAAGAACGCGGATCTAAATTAGACATTAAAACAGAAGGTGGTATTAAAAAGGTATTAAATTTTTAACTTCAGGATTCATGAGGGAATGCTCTTAGTGTCTAAACGGTAGGATCTAAATCGGTCTTAGGGGTAAAGTGAAGTTGTTCTTGTTGCTCTTATACAAAAGAGGATAAATTTTTAACTATGGGATCTTGTGTATCGCTTCACCAGCTGATATATTGGCCATAAAAATATGAGATAATTGGTTTAATTACCACAGGATATATGGTAAGGATATCCAAATGTGTGCTAATAGTAATGGAGTGCTTAACTCTCTGTCTAGCATTCACACGATATAAGAACTTGTTTATGAATAATGTCAATAAATGATGAAATCAGACATTCGAAACTGGAGCTGCAATGAGTAAAGGAGCATGAAAATGTGCCTAGACCATTGGCTATAAAATGATCCGCTGACTAGTTAATTACCATACGTGATACAATGAAGATATATGATTTTATATTAACAATAAAGTTGCGGTTAACTTCCCGCCATGTGTCGTAACAATATCACATCTGATTTGTGAATGACGAGTATCTCTAACCGATGAAGGAAAACATAAAAATGTGGAGAAACTCTGCGTTAAGGGGCATGAAAATGTGTTTAAGGGTATTATTGCCGATGAGGTTATCAATGCCTGGACTCAGTTAAGTAACAGATATGCCAATCAAGAAGTGCAAAAGCTAATTTAGTAGAAGCTTCCCGCGATCCCGCAGATTAGTTAGCCTATTGAGGCCTTCTTCGCTTTACTGAAGCTAATCTGACTCCGATACGCACACAGAAGATCTGCAGCCCTAAATGGGACCCCCGAGATGAGCTGCAACACACTGCTATATAGCTTCCCATGTTACAAGGTTGAAACTTCTTTCTAATGACTTCCGTGCAAACTGTCAGAATTCAAAGAAATAAAAGACTACAGAGCACCTACACTACCAATGCTCTGCAGTTTTGGAAGGGCATAGACTTATATATATATATATATATATATATATATGCAGCCTGATGCTACAAAATCCATCAGAAATATGCAACTGCAATAATAAAGGGAAACAACTCGTATACTCAAGCGTTGCAGCAGTGTAATGCCGAATATAATCGGGGCCAGTGGGGACTATCCTCTCTCGTTGCATATAACATAACGTGGCCAGCTGGCATCCATTTAGGCAAGTTCAATCTTTAAAATTCAGCTAGCGGACTGATTAAGCTTAGATTCATAAAATAAATGAAAAACTATTTGCCTTCAATACGGGGAAAAAATTTAATAATTATATCAACCAGCTTATAAATTCCATTGGTTTTTATTCATTTTAGCTCCCAATGACTACATTTGTTCACCAGTTTTATAGTTGTCTACAACCATATTTCATTAGTGCAATATTTTAATTAAATTTGACATAAATTTTGCGTTTAATTGTAAATTTCTACTGTTAATTTTTCGCTCATTTTTTTAAATAATAATTGGCGAAGAAAGTTTTGTTTGTCGACCAGTTGTGGACTATTTTGTATAACCAACTTCGAAACGGTACAATTTTTGATTTAATTTATTTTTATAAGCTAAAAATAATTAATAATTTGTTTTTTTTTAATTTTAAAGCTTAAGGTCTTTTATTTTTTTAACAATTTAATTAAAAAATAATAATCAATATTTCGATACTCATTGAGTATCATCTTCAGGACAATTCTCTTTTTTTTATTTTAAAAAAGAAAATTGTCCTGAAGATGATACTCAATGAGTATCGAAATATTGAATATTATTTTTTAATTAAATTGTTAAAATAAAAGACCTTAAGCTTAAAAATTAAAAAACAAATTATTATAAAAAAAGTCAAAAAATATAGACACATTATTACTAGAAATAATTATTAAAGTTTCTGGCTTTAATTAAATGAACCCAATTAAAATTATTAACGATTAAAATCGCTTATGATTAAATTTAAAATAAACCTTGACATTGAAATATAATTCATAAAAAATGAATCAACAGATGTGAAATAACAATATTAATGCAATAAAAATGAAGTTATAAAAGAGAAATTTTAATTACGAGACTTAAGAAATAAATAATTTATTTAATGGCTGTAAAAAACATACAAAAATATGAAAGGACTGCCAAAAATATTCACGTTACTCTACCAATTAATTATTCAAATATAATGGTTGGGGTCCACTGTGGATTTGGCATCAACACTAACGAAATAGCCATATTAAAACAGTTAAATTCACAACAATTAACAATGTTTGCTTAAATATTAAAAAAAATATACTGCGAAATAGTTAATCTCCCCAGTAGTACCAGGAAATGTCTACATTGTTGTGTCACATAAAATTTATGACTTGATCTTCTTTAATTGCGATTATCCATTAATAGGTGCTAAAACTGGTTTTAAAACAGATCTCGCATAAGAAAAACGCAATATTTAAACAATCCTCCCTCTTCACACATTTTAATGCCTTTAATATATTATTCAAGTTTGTGGCTTAAGTCTTTTGTTTTAGGTTTTTAATAAGAAAATATTTGTGTGGATTTTATAAAGATTTACACACCTTAAATCTATTAAACTTGATGTTATTTGATAGTTTAGAAATTTCTTACATACTAACAAAAGAACACTACAACGACGGTGGTAGCAGATTTTACCTTAAAGTCAAACGATTTCAAAGCTGAAAATTTTATTTTAAATTAATCACTCAGTATAATAAAATTAATAACCAGTTAAATTTTTTTTTTTACTATTATTTAAAATTAGTTTTTATGCACTAAAATTCTTATTATTAAAAAAAAATTATATCCTTTAATATAACTTGATCTATCCTCGTAAATATTTTAATTATTATTTTAATTTTTTAACTCGCAAATCCTTGTGTAAATAAAATTTAAATAAATCAAAGTTAATTATAAATCACCACATATAAAAAGCCATTGAAGCTGCAACGAAACTAATAAAAAACAAGTTTAGCTTTTGTGTCAACATGAGGTGAAACTACAAGCTTTAGCGACTATTTGCAATCATCTGATATTTCACATATTTGAGCGTCTCGGTCATAAAATTATCACGAAGTAAAGCGATGAAAACTTTTTTCAGCCTGATGTTGTGAAAGTTTTTTTTTTTATTCTAAAATATTTAAGATCACGTTGATATCATACAACTATTTTTTTATTTTGAAGAACTTAATGGCAATTCATATCAAAAATTTACAAAAAGATTGTGTGATTGATGAGCTCCGGGAACAAGCAATAACAAGCAGTTTGTATTAGAAATAAAAATTATCCTAGAAAAAACTAAAACTTAATTTAAAGTTAAGTGTAACTCTTTATTTTTTTAGAAAATATTTGAGGTTAAAACGGTTCAATTTAAAACATTTTATTTAAAATTAATCATTTTTATTGCCTCGAAATTCTGATATTAACTATTAATCGTGTTGTAAAAGTACAAAACTAGTAAAGTTATTACACAAATGCTTAACCATCCATTCTTTCCTCAAAGAAATGCGACAAAAGGCTCTACACACGGTCAAAATATTCATCAATCATTATGGTAGAATTAGCAAAAATTTGTTTGTATGGGTGATACCAACACACAATATAAGAGACTGGAATATTTAGAGGAATTTCCTCAGATAAATGAAACTTCACAGGCTAGAAGGTCAAACTTAATTAAGAAAAATTTGAATTTTTAATTCAAAGGCATCTTTAAAAAATTTCAATCATATATCTATAGACATATATACTAGTAAAAACTTTTACTTTACAAATTTTAAGACATTTCTAAGAACTCAATCTCAAAAAAATCTTAAAAATTTTCGATGCCGTAAAGAAAACACTTCCAGAAAAAATAAACAAAAATTATCAAACAGACATTTTATGTTTCAAAACGAATTTTGGTAAAAAAAACCCCGACTTAAATATAAGGAACCTATTGCACATATTACAAAACCGAAACAGCTATGGGTTACTTTAGAACCCGATATAATCCATTTCTAGTATAAATTTTACTAACAGGGAAGATTGAAATAACATCTTAAATAATTTTTTTTTTAATTCGTCCGTAAGTGGCGGAGTTATTTTATAGTCATTATTTCGGGTGGCCGCTTTGACCATAATATTTCAACTTTCTGTGAAACCAAACTGAAAGCTAAACTCTCAAATAAAACAAACTTTTAAAGTCCATGAATGAGGAGGGAGTAAAGCCATACTTAATATTTAGTGAGGGACAGGCAAATTGCCCATCCGAATTTCGAAAAGAGGTCATGGGGTCACGCAAAGCCAGCAAACCCTTTAAAACAAAAAATTTTGCAAATCGGTTCACAAATCGATGCCTCCGAACAATAGTATGCTAAGTCTGAAAAGTGAGTTTTTCTGGAGAAGCTCTCAAAGTTTACAGGCTCTATCTCGGGAGTGATATGATATGAAAATGAGTTAAGTAATGGCCAGTCAAAGATAAGTTCAAATAAAAGTTCCATAAAACATAAACACATACGTAAATATTTTAATTTATAAAAAAATCAAATTAATTAATTCACGAGGTGACCTCGAGCCTGATTAATTTTAAGCAACTTGATACTTAAAGTCGAATAACAAAAAACAAATACAGTAAAATATAGACGGGAAGCACCCCGGAATACACAATGAAGCCTGATTATTAAAAAAAAAATTGGTTTAAAATTAAATAAAAAATAATTCAATTTATTAAAAAAATGTTTGAATACGATATTTTAAGGCTTACCAAGGAAAAAATATTTTATATATTTAATTGTCATTGTCTGACGTGACTACATATTCGTTTCCAACAGCGCTATTTAGTTCTCTGTTTAACTATGTCTTCTTAAATTTCCTACCTTTATTTTCCTCATTGTTACTTAGCATGGTTATTAATTCTTCTTTTTAGAAGAGAAAACAGCTTAATAACATAATATAAAACTAAATATAAATAAATAATACCTTTTGACATATTTTGTGCCAATTTCAGCTTTTTCCGCGCACTAGACTCATATTATTTGTAAAAATGTGCAAATTTTCGTTCTTTCTCAGTCGATGATTCTTTCCAAACTATAGTATGCTATGTATACTTACACGCACAAACTACTATTTGAAGTTCGGGGAAAAGCATGCTAAGTGTACTTAGAAACACTAAAAAGGAAATAACGACAAGTATACATAGCGAACACGTCATACAAAAACTCCGTGCTGTAGTATGCTAAGTCTACTTAGCATCCGAAATAATTCAAAAAGTTCCAAGCCGAAATATGCTAAGTGTACTTACCACATAATGGTATGGAAGTTTCTTAAATCTTAAGTCCCATGCTAAGTACATTTTTGCTTATAACTTTTGTTTGGATTGGCAGATGATTACCAAAATTTCAGAGAATTTAAGTTAAGGACCGTAGAATCTTAAAACTTTAAGAACTTGAAAACATGCTAAGTCGACTTAGCATACTATTGTTTGGAGGCGTCGAAATAATAAAGTTATGTCTGTGTAAGGAATAAAAAATTAAAAAAAATACATACGAATTGATAACCTCATCCTTTTTTGACAGACTCATCCTTTTTTTAAAGTCGGCTAAAAATTAATTTTTCACAATTTTTTTTTTTTTTTTTTGATAAACAAGTAAAATTTGTTTTTCTCTTCAACAGTTTAAACCCAAAAAATTTTGTTGGATTTAGCGCCTTCGAGTAAGGAGGTAATAAATACTACATACATAAGTATTTATTTAAGGCTTTACAATTAAGAAATGGGTTTCCCAATAGGGACTTTCATATCGTCAGAAGCAACCATATTTATTCAGTCTGTTTTGCCAAATTATCATAAATGGATCAAGCGCTCAACCACACGTGCAAATGATAAAATTGTTTTACCAAAATGGATGTTTGGTTCGGGCAAACTTCCGCTTCATTTGTCCCATTTACAGCTGCCATAATCGTTCTCTATTTCTCGATAAATGGTTACATTAAAAAACAAAATGAAATCCAGAAGCGTCAAATGAATTGCGAAAACGTCTCTGTTTGGTGTGGATTTTAAACTGGTAGCGTCATCGACATTTGCCAAGTCGTCATCGTCAACTTCTTTTGAACTGAATGATATGGACACCAACGACATGGTGCTTCAACAGGATGGCGCTATGTGTCATACAGCTCATGCCCCATAATATACCCCTGACATAAGCCGGCTACCGAAATTGTGTGATTTAACTCCGTTAGATTTTATCTTGTGGAGTTTTCTTAAGTCGCAGGTCTATACAAATAAGGAACAGCAGTCCTCAACGGTAACATATCCCATGCCAACGATCAAATTAAGCATGATTTATGCCCCAGAATCATTAAAAAATTTGACGTTTTTATTAATCGACAGATATAAAAAAATTCAATTAAATATTGTATCGTTTGTTTTCAGTCAAATAATAATTTTAACCCTGAAACGAATGCCCAAATCGTATTGAAATATTGATAAATTAATAAATTAGTAAAACTTTTATAAATAGAAACCCTTTAAACCTTTAAACAAAAGGTCGCGTAAAGAAAGCACTATGTAAAATATTTTTTTTTAATTTATAATTTTTTAAGTTCACTGCCATAATTGCTGGAAGTGTTTCGTGCTTTATTGGCTACTTTGCTCAAAATTAATGCTTGGCGAGATTGATGTCAAGCATTTTGCTAGTGTTTAGAAAGCTCAAGATTATTAAGGAAGTTCATGGGTTAGAAATTTCTTTATGTACCAAAATTAAAACTAAGGCGGTAAATTAAAATTCTATTAAAAAGTTTGATTTTTTTTTTTTTGGAAAATTAAAAAAGGAAATTCCTAAAATTCAATAAAAATTTTGTAAAAATTATATAACATTTTCAAGCATATAAGAATTTTTTATTGATGTTAGGTAAAATTTTCTTGAATACGTATTCTCTAGCGGCGAAAAATTCGTGTGTTATCCCAACCATTTTGATCACAAATTGAGAAAATGTTCCTAAATCTTAGATCACTTTTTTTTATTTGTTGCTAATAAAAGATTTGAAACGATGACAATATTTGTTGCTTTTTCACACTTTATGACCTGGTATTACAAACTACTAATGTGCATTAGTAAAGGCAATTAACACCAATATTTCTAAATTAGAAAAAAAATTATTTGTTATTTACCTCTAGTATCCTGCAGTTTTTTTTTTCTTTTCTTAATTTTACAATTGTGTTTAAATGTGTAGTTGGTTGATTTTATATTGCAATTTACAATTTTTTTAAACTTGCTAAAAAAAAAGTAAAATGTAACATGAACTGTTCGGAAAAAAATTATTATTATTTTCTAAGCCAGAGACTAGGAAAATATATGTTTAGAAAAACTAATAAACTCTGCAAGAGCAGTCGATTGACATGTTGCATTTTAGTTTTAAGCGGAGGTTATTTTAAAAGTCCTTAAAAGATTAAGCAACGTAGTTTTTGGAATAATATAAAAGTTAAAAAAAATCTTTTATAAAATTTGCTTTTGTTAAATTTTCACAAAAAAGGAAAGGTAAGATGATTCCAAAATATATAGTGTATAAAATGCAGAAAACCAAACTGTGCTTTAAACAAACTGTTCAGTCTACCCTCATTTTAAATCACATAAAAATATTTGTATAAGAATGCGTGTGAATGTGTGTCTCTCTAGACGTTCGTTATTAGTGTTGCAGCTAAAATATGAAGAAAGACATCAACCGACAACAAGAAAGTTGCAACATGCGTGCCAATTTTATTATTTTTATTGTAATAAGCAATTTTTATTTTGAAAATTAAGTCTGCATTGTGTTGTTGTTGCTTTTTATGCAGCAAAAGACTGTTTTTGTGCTGACTTGTGTGAATGCGTGATCTAAACACACATTTTCACATCGTGCGAATTATAAGTGACTTGTGTTTGTCTTTGCTTTTAAACTTATTGACGGCAGCAAATAAATAATTTATAGATTTTTTAGATGTTGATATACTCGTAGTCTACTGACCACAGATATTTTATCGAAGCCTATAGAAGTCCGTAAAGTAGAATTTCTTGTACACAGTTTCATTATAATTTTAAGCAAGAAAAAAATTTACGTTTAATCAGCATTTATTGCAACTTTTGTTTTATTTATAATCAAATACGATGAATGTCTTGAACTGCTGCAGTTTTAAGGAGCCTAATTTATGGCATCAGGGCATAAATTAGGCCCTCGTGGGGTAGTAGTCGGAGGGTCGCATTTTTGATTCCTGCCTACAACTCAGGATGTTCGAGGAAAGTTCGAGGTCTGTGTTTATTGTTGATTTTAAACTATAAAAAGCCTGACCTGCAATAAGTTTCCATACGGGGATTGACTCTTTTAATAGCAGAATTTCGGCCTTTTTTAAATTTTCTGGCAGTAGTAAATTTCAAATCACATAAAAACATATTAAACTTGAATAAAAAGTGTTTCTAAAAAAATATTTTAATTGTCTGTTTTTTTTTTAATTAAACTTAAAAAAAAACTACATTTATATACCATATACATATATAAATATTGCCTTTTATTTATGTAAATGAGTTGATTATGTCCATATCGCTTAAATATATGAAAGTTTATTACTACGTTTATACGCACGTCTTATTTGCAAATAGAACTATTTGTAAATAACAAATTCACTGTTTATACGGGACATTGCATACAGAACTTGTGTTATTATTGGTGATGCCATGTGACGAAAATATGATTGTTTGGTAAGTAAAACACAAAAAACGTTCATGAAGTGGCAACGTCTTACTTTTTATTTGCAAATAGTGTCGTTATTCACGACTTGTTTAAGTGAGTTAATAAGTTACAATAAAAAAGTTATACGGCAACATTCTTCTTTTTTATTTGCAAATAAGGCGTGCGTATAAACGTAGTATATATTGAATAAAAAGACGCACTGTTGAATATTCTGACCATAAAGGGGCACTAAATCTTTAAATAACATAAATTTTTATCCGCCCATTTTTTTCCATTTCCCTGGAATCCTTACTAATGTTTTGAAAAATTCCAACATTTTGGTATGTGAAAAATTTAGGTTTCCTGTTGTGTTTCCATGAGGTGTTCGTGTTATAAAAAAATATATGGAACAGGCAGTATGCGTGGCATATTTTTTGTCCATTGTGTCAAAGAATGTAAGCGTAATTTCACTTGGAGTCCGTACTCCTAGATTTGTCATCTTTAACAGTCCTATGTTATCGGCTTAACAGAGCCCTGTAATGACAAGTGGTTGGTGTCTAGGGTTATAAATTTCGAAATTTATCATCACACTCATTGTTATGAGCCACACAAAACGACAGATTTTGGCTTTATTATATGGGAAGTTTCAAGAATGAGTAATTTTATATTTTGGCGACGTCACACAGAGGAGTATTTGACCCAAAAAGGCAAAAATTAATTTGATGAAATCCTAAGAAGTAATTACGCAGATCGATAGAAAATAAAATTCTACATCATATCGTGCATTTTAAAGAATGTAAGTTAAGATTTGTAGTTGTGGGACACTGTTAAAGTCAGGAAAGTGAAGAAAATTGCATGCGTTTTTATTGAATTTTTTCGATATTTATATGATATTTTTTTTGTAGCTAAACGAATAGAGGTATTACATTGATTTTTTTACCTGAAAGATTCCATCAGCAGCTATTTTTAATATTTAAAAAGAAAAAATTATCTCAAATATTTATTTTAAAAATATTAATTATAAAAAAAAATATACATACATATATGTATATAAATTCTTACCAAAAAAAAAGAAAAGGTTTTTTGAAAGTGAGGTTAGCTGTTCTACAAATAATGTTATATACCACAATAAAATATGAGATCTCTAATTTAAGAAAAAAGAAAAAAGTTTGCGCAAGTTTGCGCCACTATTTTTGGTGATCTTTTGAAAACTTTATCTTTTTTTCTATTTTTGCTCATAAGGCACTTTTTCTTATACTTTATTGTCGTCATAAACTTTTGTGTTTTTCGATTTATTGACGTGAAATATTATTTAAATCACTTTTAACAACTACCAATGTGATGGATTACCCGCCCTTAAAAAAGGAATTTCTTGAAATTCAGTTCTTATTTCATTAATTCAAATTTACAAACCGTCTTATCATACACACCTATTAAACTGTTTTTGTTTACCTGCGGTCGATATAAGACTTGATCGTCTCCAGGACACTTTAGCTTTGTACTACATACCTAATTTAAAAGCGTAAAAATCAAAATTACATTTAAAAACGGTATAGGTATATAAAAAATGCACCCAAGTGTCAGGTTGTTAACTAAGTAAGGGGAAAATACACATACATATATGGCTTATTGCGCAGAATTCTTATTATGAGTTTTGCAACTTTGAGAGATAACATGGAAATGATGTTCTAAATAGGTTATTTTTGAGCAGTGACCCTTTTTTAAGCTGCAATACACAAAAAACAAGAAAGATAAAAAGCCTTTTTCATCAGATACTATTAAATCACTTCTTCCTGATACGGATGATACCGCCCATGATGAACTACGTGTGACATGAGTATAATTTGAACTTTTTAATTAGTTTAATTTTTTCATGTGATGAGTATTTAATAATATAAAATAAATATTAAAAGTGAATATGTTTTTGTTTATTTGGTTGTTTATCCCTTATAGGAAGCCAAGCTACGAGACCAATTTTTTAATATTTAATATTGCTTAATTATAATTTTGACAAGGGGGACATTGTAACATCCATAAAAAGCTATGTTTTATTACCCTGTATTTACACAACTACAATAGTTCGACTATCTAAATTTAATTTGAGTTGCTATTAGAATAAAGTAGAGTTGCAAACCAAATTTTGGCGGAATGCGAGGGGGAGACTGGCATACGTAATAATAAATAATTTTTCTAAAAACACACAACAATCGTGTAGCGCGGCATACCGTGTACGGATAATAAATTAAATATATATATATATATATATATATATATATATATATATATATATATATATATATATATATATATACTTTATTTTATTTTTTATTAAGCTTAAGGTCTTGAATTTTTATTTAATAATATATATATATATATAAAATTAAATTCTCCTCAAAAAGAAAAAAATCTAACAAAGTAATAAAAGGTAGTTGGGAGATTGGTCGGTGGGTGGTGGGTGGTGGGTGTCAAAAATAACACTAACCCAATAATAACCTGCCAATAAATTTTTTCTATCAAACTAAAGCTAAAACTAGCAAAAAAGTTAAACTTTTAAAACAAAAAACACGCTTAATAATTTTTGCCGGCTTTTTGGGTCAAATACTCCTCTGTGCGTCAGTTGGCCACCAAGCTCATACAATTTCATGTCGTTAGACTTTTTGGGATCATTTGAAAACCAACATTTTTCAAGCCATCGCGGATACGATGAATTGGTTGAAAACTACCTCTAAAGGATCCAACAACCAATCTAAAGGTGGTCATTTATATGACATTGTATTTTATTGTTATAAAATAAAAATATCTAAATCTAACCTTCCGTGTGTTTTATATAACTTTACATTTGAAACCGAAAAATGGATAAGCCTGTAAAAAATTTTACAACATTAGTAATTATTATTGAACTTTCTAGAATATTTATTGGAGAAAATAGTCTACTTTATAATGATTTAGTAGAAGTTATTAAATGGTTTTAAAAACAAATTTAATAGATTATTATGAATAAGGCAGTTAATAAATTTTTTATGGTTTTTCTCAGTATTTGTTTTAATAAATGCTAATAAAGAAGATGGTTTTTAAACAAACAATACAATACAAAGCAGCCGCAAGTTGACAACTTAATGAAAATCATTTGAAATGCATCTGCTCATATTATTAAACAGGTTAAATAGTTTTAAATTAACCCGATTAATTAATTATTTTATTTTCTACAAAACAAACACACACAATTTACTCACTATTGTTTTCATAAATAAAAAAATAATATACCACCACAAACTCACACGGCAACTTGACCTACAACACATGTTGACTGACGTCTGACAAGAACGTGACTTGAACAGACTAGTAGCGATGGTACGTATAATTAAAACGAAAAAGTTGGAAAAAAAACATGCAGGAAAAATCTTTTAAAATAGAAAAATAAATACAAGTTTATTTAGAAATTCGAACGATACACTTGGAAGAGCCGCATAAAAAACTTTCAGTTTCATGGGAAAGGAAATCAAAAATAAACTAGAAAACTAGAAGTTTGAGAACAAATTATAGAGAATACTAAGAGCAGAGTAAGTAAAAATATAAATTTGCTATGTTTATGAGGAAATTAAAACGCAGTTTTTATAGGGGTTCACTTTTGCAAGTACAAATAATTTCTATAGAAATAAACTATTTTAAACACAACATTAATGAAAAGTTGTTTAATTTAAAACCTACAACTTAAACACGTATGTATGTACCATAGAATAGTAATGAATCACTACTTGGTACATCACACTCAAATGTATATGAATACGTATGACTTTAAGTTAAAATCATAAGTATGTTTTTGCAAGCTTCATACAAAAATGCCAGGAGTATATCGATTAATACATTTTATATAATACATTTTATATTTTATAATCCATAAAGCTTTCGAATTTTTTCTTCAATTTCTGTGCATAAGTTCTCATCATGTAAGCAGAACAACATTTGTTAAATACTCACAGTATTATAGAATTATCGAGCCTAAGGCCCAAGTACCCATAGCCCTTATTCATTAGGTTGTAATGTTTAATTATCTCCTAATGATAATAATAATAAAAGTTCTCATCATTTAAGTAGTTTTCCTCAATAGGATTAGCAGAGGACAGTGAGTAACTATCAGTATAAGAGCATATCCTTCGAAAACTTCTAAGACTGTAGAACAATTCTAAGCTACAAAATATACTTAAGGTTTGGATAATATAGTGAAAAAATGGATAAAAATATAATTAGAAACAAACACTTTTACTCAATGTATGTTTCACCACTATTTCTCTTCTATTTTTTTTTTTTTTTTTTAATTAATATTATGGAAAATTGAGTAAAAAATTACAAAAAATATTCATAGTTTTCAGAAATATTTATATCATTATTATTTCAAGCATCATCGTCTTTTAAGTTCACTTAATAATGTTTCAATTTCCAAACATGCTCTTTAAATTTTTTTTTCACGTTAATATTTATTTATAGTATCTTCAAAACTGAACAATAAGTATTCAAATCTTAAATATATATATATATAATTATTAGGCCCAACCAGTGTCGGACATAAACTTAGTGATAATAACTAATAATACATAAATGTCGTGTTAAGCACAAAAATATTTTCAAAAACTTTCATCTGGACTGTTGCGTATTAAGGCCGTAGTATCCCTCTTTTTTAAGCGGATGTGTCCAGGAAAGTTCAAGATGTTACGAGCAAGGGGATTAGGATGGAACTCGAGTTTCGTTAAATATTTGCCTGCATATTTTGCAATTTCAGCGGTCACAAGTGGCATATTTAAATCACGATGTAAAATTGAATTTTTGATGTACCATGGAGCCGACGTTATTAACCTTAAAATTTTGTTTTGCATTCGTTGTATTCTCTCTACATTGGAAGCTGAAGCAGTGCCCCATAGCTGAATTCCGTAACACCATATGGGTTTCAAAAGCGACTTGTATATTAAAAGTTTACAATCTAGACTGAGGGTTGAATTTCTACCAATCAGCCAGTGTAACTGAGTTAATTTAAGCTTCAATTGTGTCAGCTTAGAGTCAATGTGGTGCTTCCATGTAAGCCGTCGGTCAAGGTGTATTCCAAGGCATTTCAGCTGTGAATGTTGAGGAACAACTTGATTGTTGATTCGAATGGGGGAACAAGTGTCTCTTCGTAGTGTAAATGTTACATGAACATACTTTTGTTCACTTACTTTTATTCTCCATAATTTCAATCACAGTTCCAACAGGTTAATATGTTCCTGAAGATATCGGGATGCCTCGTGAGGGTTTTCATGCATGCTAAGGCAGGCTGTATCATCGGCAAATGTAGAAGTTAGGATATTACTGCTTAAAGGCGTATCACAGGTATAAATCAAATACAAAACTGGCCCCAGTATACTCCCGTGTGGCACACCGGATCAAATAGTTTAGGGCACACTCATGAAGTCTTCTTCCACAACAGTGAACTTCCGGGCAAGAATGTAACTATCCAAAAGATTTACAATGTTTATTGGTAAATATGTCCTCAGTTTTAAAATTAGCCCTTCATGCCATACTTTGTCAAATGCCTGAGAAACATCAATAAAGAGGGAAGAACAATACTTCTTTTCTTCAAATGTTCTTCTTATGAAATGAACCAATCTATGAGTTTGTTCAATGGTGCTATGCTGACTTCTAAAACCAAATTGATGGTCCGGTAGGCATCCATTATAAGCTAGAATTGGGGACAATTTTGTCATGAGCATTTTTTGAAATTGTTGACAGCAAACTTATTGGCCTATATGACTCAGCCTTAGTAAGATCTTTACCCGCCTTTGGAATCATTTTGACCATGGCAAGTTTCCAGCTGTGTGGATAATACTCCAGTCGTAAAATGCCATTAAAAATGAATAACAGGATTCTAATAGCTATACGAGGCAACTTCATCAGCATCTTGTTACTAACTCCATCAATTTCTTTGGATTGGTTTCAGCAATTTGTTTTTGTACATCAAGCATCTTAAACTTTATGGGTTGAGGGGGTAGAGCAACTACACTTGGCAAATCAACAGCACCAGTACATGTGTTTGGGGTAAATACGTATTTTAAATGCCCAGCTAATATGTTACCTTTTTCAGTATTAGTTCTTGCCCAACCTCCGGTAGAAGTGCGCAAGGGTGGTTTAGACTCAACGGGTGTTTTAAGTTTTTTAGCAGGGCGCCACAAGGAGTAATTAGATGCTGCTGTGACATCGAGACCTTCCAGATAGTTCTTAAGAGAAGCAAATTTTTCAGATGCAAGCAACTCTTGGAGTCGTTTAGTGCATTCTCTAAGTCTGATTTTATGTTGGGGCGATCTGTGCTGTTGCCATTCCCTTCTAGCTCTTCTTTTTTCACATACGAGACGTTCAATATCCGCAGAATAAATTCTATTAAACCCAGTCTGCGGATAGGAAGTAGTGGCATGTTTAGCAGCCTGTTTAATATTTTCATTAAGATTGGCAATGTTAAATTCAATATCATCGGAAGTTCTAAGCTTGATGTTTTCCGTACAATGACTACTGAGATATTTTTTGAACCCAAGTTAATTAATAATTAAGTGGGCTACAAATTGTAACGATCGTGGGAGAGTGATCGGAGGAGAGATCATGAGAAGCTTCAACATGAATTAAATCCCTAGAGATATTTTTCATGACGCCAAAATCTATAATATAATATGCTCTTTAACTGCCTGGCCCACGATGTCGAACGACATCGTTCGCGTGCTTAAATACATTCAAACCAAAAACAACATTTTAAAATTTGTTGCTGTTTCACACGTATTTATGCAAGCGAACGATGTCGTTCGACATCGTGTGCCAGGCAGTAAATGTGTAAATAAAAAACTTACGCAATTAAGGTATTAATTGAGCTCAATTTACTATACAAAAACTCAAGTACTAGGTTGAACAATTAGTCCTTAATAGCGCTATAAATTGAGTCAAAATCCCTGTACAACCATTGTGAAGTATATTCAGGCAAAGGAAACATCATACCAGGTAAACTAATCAGCAAACCTTCGATGGCTTCGTACACTAGTAGCCAGTGTACTAGATTAGTAGTCCAAAGTTTGCAGGTTTGAATCCTTCCACAAACTCCGGGTGCTTCTGCTTCTGCTTAGCAGTTTATATTTGTTAATTAAAAATAAAAATAAAAAAACATTAAAAATACAATTTTCTAATTGCACAGTGGAAAGATAAACATTCAAAATAATGAAATCAGATAATCAAATAATGAAAAGAAATAAAAAATTTTTGACATTGGACAGCGAAGATATTTAAAAAATTTCTCAGCTGCTCCTCCCTCAGTTCTCTTTAATTCAGTCAAAAGAAAAATATCTCTACAAAAACAATATTAAATGTTATTCAAATATATTTTCTTTTTCAAAAATATTAAAAAATATTCCTCTCAGAAACATATTTTGTTAAAAGAAATTGATCAAATATATCTTTACGGAGGCAATGCAATCAGGTGAATTTTTTCGATAAAAATATTTTAAGTGAAGCTAATTGTGTAAACTAAATTGGATATGTGTGAACACCAGGGTTGATAACTAAATTTAAAAATCAATTGTCTCAGTTCAGGTATATGTCTGAACATAGCACAACTCTAAATGCTTTTAAGAACAGGGACGGGAATTTCTTTGATATTTTATATGTGATTCATTAAGACTGCAAACATAATTTTTCCTATTTGATATCATATACTACGTTTATACGCACGCCTTATTTGCAAATAAAAAAGAAGAATGTTGCCGTATAACTTTTTTATTGTAACTTATTAACTCACTTCACAAGTCGTGAATAACGACACTATTTGCAAATAAAAAGTAACGCGTTGCCACTTCATGAACGTTTTTTGTGTTTTACTTACCAAACAATCATATTTTCGTCACATGGCATCACTAATAATAACATAAGTTCTGTATGCAATTTTCCGTATAAACAGTGAATTAGTTATTTGCAAATAGTTCTATTTGCAAATAAGACGTGCGTATAAACGTGGTAATAGAGAATCTAACAGCCCACATAATTGACAACCATAGTTCTTAAGAACTATAAATTTCTAAGAACTATAAATTGATTATCATTTTTTTAATTTTGGAGTCGGAGGTTTACATACCAAACAGCGGTCGCACAAGGACGCCTGACCAAACAGCTTATTGCCTTTGGAAAAAACACATATTAGGTCTAAATATTTCAAAATTATTAAAAACGCCTAATTAAATTTTATACTAAAATCTACTATTGCAATCAAACTGAAATTATCCTAAAAATTTAATTTTTAATTAAAGCATTTAAGTTCTTATAATTCTTTTTAGCTCTCCATCTCTGTATTAAATTTAAACAGTATAAAAAATATAAATCTTTCATTGTTATTGCTATTATTTCTAACAAAATAAACAAATAATCTCACATATACATACACACAATATATTACACATTTACTGACAAGTCCACAATACATGTAAGTAAATGAAAAAAATTCAAAGAAACAAATACAAATTATAAAACAGCCATTGACTTGTCGGCTTGAAAATTTATTCACAATTTATAATTTTCCTACCAGCCAGATGGCTGCGAACGTGTGCGCACGCGTGTGTGTGTATGTGTGTGTGTGCCTGTGTAGAATCTGAATTTACCACAATACTCACCGTAGTAAAATAACTGTTTCAGTTTTCCATAAACAACATTCGCTATAAAATGTAACACACAACTCCCAGTCAGATTCATTCAGAGCAGCAAAAAAGCTTTTCACGACTTCAATTTTATTCTTTACAAACTGTAAGAAAAAAAAGCAACTCGTTTTATCGTATACGTGATTTGAAAGAAAACTTAACATTTTGTACTCTCTTTAAGGCTTCAACTGAACATTTCATGGAAAAAAAGAGTCTCTTAAAAGCTTTAATGCTCAAAAGTCGCTCATTAAAGAAAATGAATTTAAAACGGTACTTTTCAATAAACGAGCTTTTGACAGAAATTGTAACTGGAAAAAAAATTACAAGAGTGTTTTCTCAGCAAAACGTTAAGAGAATTGAAATTTGTTTTATTATAATAAAAGAGACGTGCTCTAGTTTTCCAGGAGTATAACGAAAAACAAAAGACCTTAAAAACGAACATGGAACGATTAAACGAGTTGTTAAACATACCATAGACGATAAGTGAGAATATTCTAATTATTAAAAATTATTATACACCTGATATATAAAGAACTAAAAACAAGTGTGAACTATTTGTATGCGACAACACTACTCAACAGGAAAAACCTCTCTAGCAATTTGTAATTTTTAAACAAAATCTGTGCTCCTTTTTTCGGGTTGTATTTTAAGACCACAACAACAACTTTTCATTTTTTATTAAAAAATAATATTTATTTAAGTACTATAATGCCAAAAAGTCTTTCGAAACAGCTGGCTGATCTCAAACATTAATAATGTTCATATTTTTCTTTTATTTAAAAAAATGTTTGCTTATCTCTAAAAATAAAAATTTAGCAATAAAATTAATTTTAAAATATACGTAGACATTTGGAATTTTCAAAAGTTATATTCATCAATACGAGTATGCGTCAAACTTTATTTCTTTTACTGTTTATTGTATTTTAGCTGAATTGCACAGACTGTTACCCAAATAAAATGCAATGATGTCCTTTGGTCCCACAAGACTTCATAAGGAAATGCCAACTATGTAGCTGGAGGAACATGCGCACGCTTGCGGTGCTGACAGACACCTCATCAGTATCCGAGTCTACCACTTGTGCAGCAAGCAATTTTATATTCTTCATAAGTTATACACATATATGTATATGTTTTTAGTTATGAAAGAAGTTTATATACCCTGCCAAAAGTTTTTCATTATTATTATTTTTTTTTTTTTTCAAGAATTTAATTCGTCAAAGATATGTTTGTTAAGAAAATGTATGGAGAACTTTTAAAACCATCTAAGCTTTATTGCTATTATATTAAAATTAATTTCATGTTTAAATATTTTTTAGAAATAGACACATTCGCAATTAGTTTTCAAGCGGTGATAGAATAATATGTGGTTGTAAGGCCATTCTATTCATAATTTCAAAAATCATATTTGCCTTGGTTAAAAGAGGATGGTGGTTTTTCAAATCACGAATGAATGAAAGCATTTTGGAACAACAAATGAGCACAATTCATTTCAATTGGCTTTAATTGTGTAAAGAATAAATTTTATGGCATTCGAGTATAATAGTCATTTGTCTCACCGATCTTGTAGTTTTTTCTTAATAATTTATTTTCTGAGAGATTTTTTTTAAAAAAGGTTTACAAGGAAGATTTGCTATTATAAATACATTATTTCCTTTATAGGACAACTGGACTTCTTTAAATTGGCCATACAAACTTTAGGACCAGTCATATACGAGTACATATTTTTATATTCAGTTCAAAAGTGCTGCCTTAAATGAAGCAGGTTTGCCTCTTTAAAATCTAAAAGAAAAAGCTTATGATTTTTTTTTTCTTCAGTAAAAGTTTTGCTAAAAAATTAGACAGGAATTAAAACCTATCCTAGAGATCCTTGGTGACGCAGGAATAGTTGCATTTTTATTGTATGTGTATTTAACTTTCTGTTGTCCATATTTCATACGTTGTTGTGGTTGCAAGGTAGTAAAGACTTTTTATTATAAATATGCTTTAGATGAGGAAGCCTGTATTAAGGGACAAATGCAAATCATAAAATTTTAATTGAAAATACAAATTAATAAAAAGGAGAAATAGAAAATTTAAGGACTGAAAATTGTTAAAAAATAATTCAATCAAAAATACTTTAACCTCAAATCAAATTTGCGTTTTTACCACAAATTATTTTGCTCAAGTCTTTTTGTAGGTTCAGCATTTCATACTTGCCTTAAAAAATCCACACGCCCGCCAATTTGGCTTGATTTAGATAAGTATGACTTGTTTCTTTTTAGTAAATGAAATCCCTATAAATAGAAACTCTAAAAGTCGTGACATAAGGAAGACAATCAACGACTTCTTATGCTATTAGAATGAACATCATAAGCAAAGTTATGTTTTCCAAGCTGCTATTAAATATTTGTTGAGGGAAATGCAGAAGGAAATATCAAAATGATGATTAAAGACTAATACATATCAAAAGTTCTATAATGAAGTAATTTATAAGTGATTACTTAGAAGTGAAGTACTAATACATAAGAGGAGATGAAATCTCCCCTCTAGGTCGAATCAAATTTTCGCAATTTTTAAATCACTGTACTCGTCGACATCTTTTGTCCATAGACACTATTGTACTCGGTAAACTTTCGAGGAGGTCATGTTGTAGCAAAGGGTGAACGATGTTACAACAAGACGCTGCAGACATTTATGGTGGATTTGTTGCAAGGGTTAGTGTGAAAATTAATGGAGACAGTATGTCAATGGATGTTATATTAGTGGGTATTCCAAGTTGTTTTATTTGGCTTATATAAGTGCGTTTCTATCTGTCAACTTTGGTTATGCCACTTTCGTTTCTGAGAAAAAGCGTACAATTTTTTCCACCTTTCAAAAAAATAAAAGAAATTTAGTTTTCATTATTTGGCTTTATGTCTCGCCAGTTGGTTGTGGCATTTCTTTTTCTAAGATTTTTTCCACCTTTCAAAGAGATACCTCTGGCTACAGAAGGAACAAGTTTCACAATTATTTTCGTTGCAACTGTCATATGCGATTACCAATTAAATATCTTAACGTCTGGAACTCATGAATATGTATTAGAATACATATTCAATAGTTACGGTTATAATACACTCCAGGGCAAGAAACTTTTAATAAAAACTCTCATTTTCAATGGCCATTTGCTTGACATTAATTTCTTTTTTCTTTTTCCGACTTATCCTCTAGAGCACTCTGCTTGGAACTACCAATACTAATTCAATAGAAATGAACGATATAATCTCTTTCTATCTATTACACACACTAGTTCGAAATAATTAATTTTAGCTCTGGCTTCTGTTCGGCGAAAGTTAGAAGAATAAAACTTTTGCATGTGTGTGTGCGCGTGTTGGCTTTTGTTCCGTTACACATTTTGTCAAATAATTTTTGATGACAAATTGAAATAATTGAAAAAAAGCTTTAAGACAAATAAATGTCTTGCTCTTAATCTACTTTTATTTTTATATATTTTTAAAGACTCATAAGCGTTTTCTATCATAAACATTTTTTTTTCTTTTCTTTTTCTTCCAAACCTGACCCCATTTATAAACCAAGTTTGAATGAGATTGGAAAAAATGGTAAAATACAAATATTAAAAAATAAAAGTAGATTTATTTGTATATATATTTGTGTGTGTGTGTGTGTGTGTGTAAGTGAGGCATACATAATTACTTCATTCACTTTCTTTCTTTCGAATGATTGAGTGGCACAAATACACACACATTTTTTTAGAGTTATAAAACAATTCTTTTGTTAAGCTTTTTATAGTGTAAATTATAAATAATATATTTATTTCAATATATAAATTTACAAACCTTGTTACAAAAAGTGCAATACAAAATCTAATCAAATTCAGGTTTATCCAATTGCATTGTAGTCTCAGTTTGGGCCGAGTTGTTGACACATGACAGTTGCCTTTTACGATTTTTAATCTCCAGTTTTTGAAAAGAATATACAAACATAATGGGATGTATTTATTTGTACAGAAAATTAATAACAATTTGCTTAATAATAGGCAATTAAATGGTGGAATTGTAATTAACATAAAACCTTCTTCTAATGGCAGTTAAAGTTATTGTTCAGAAATGGCCTCATGTGCAAACAAAGATTAATAATGAGTCCATTTATAGGAAATGCAAGCCACAGTTGGTTTTTCTTTTGATCTATGCTTAACTAATGTCAATGTATTTTCAAACAATAATTAATACAAGTCGTTTTCTGAATAAATTAAATGTTAATTTGGGAACAAAAAACCTAGTATTTTGTAAATTTAAAAGCGTATTTCCGATATTACTTGGAATTGATATAAAAATTACTGCACTTCAGCCTGTCGTACTGATATGGAGAAGGCCTGATATGCATTGCAGGCCTAATAATATAAACTAATTCAATATAAACTTTCAATTTAACAAATTATACTAATATACAATTCGATAAGTGCTTGAAACTTCCTATTTTATTATTAATATATGAAAAGTTGGGAATCTTTTGTAAGGTTAATAGCGTCTCACAGCAGCCCGGAACTGTAAGTTCCCCCATTCTAATTAGTTTATATATTTTATACTGGCTAAGCAACATAGATGATATATAATTATATGATATATAATCATATATGATTATTTATATAATGTTTATATTTATTTCTCACGTAGAAATCAACTAGAAAAAATCAATTTTAACCTGCAAAATTCGTAAAATTGAATTCAACACTACGCACTTAATTGGAACATGAGATTAATTCAAAAAAAATTTGAGTCAAATATTTTTAGACCAGATGTAAATAAATATAATTACAATATTAGAAAAACTTTACGAAATTGCACAATTCCCAACTCCGCGTTGCGGTGAAATATCTGGTTGTATCGGGTTATCGATTTAATGGTTTCAAAACCGATACTCCGGTCTATCAAGTCTGTCAGCTGTGAAGCATATATCACTTAGAATTCTATTAATTTAACAAAAAGTTTGCATTTACGAATGTGGTTCGTTGTTTAACCAGAAGGATGCTTAAAAATAGTTAAAAGTTGCTGCAAAATATTTGGTTTAAATATGGCCACTTTTCGGACATTGCGGGCTGATTATCGTCGTCAAAATTGGATCACTGTGCAAGGGATTGGCAAGATTATAAAAAATTACAAGAGACTGATATTATTACAGATGCTGTCAGGCTGCATCATCGCAGTGTGCGCACGGCCGAAAATGCCGCTTCTGTTAGTAAAAGTGTGGCGGATAGTCCGAATTTGTCAATTCCACGGCATTCTCCGCAATTGGGCTTATGTTACGGCTTATAATGGAGTATTTTATATTTGGATTAATACAGCCATCCATATAAAGTCCAACTGGGTGCTGGATCAATAGCCTTTCAATGCTGATTTTTCGAACAAAATGTTCTTTGTGATTACGGCAATAAGCAAAATTGTCGCATATGGGAATTGGAGAGCCCAGAAATGCTTGTGGAAAAGCAATTTCATTCGTAAAAAAGTGACTGTTTGGTGCGCATTATAGTCTGGAGGTGTCATTCGGCCGTATTTGTTCAAAAACGACGCTGGAAGAATGGTTATCGTTAGTTCAGAGCGCCCTACAAATGAAGATTATGACCTCGAGCCTCAGAAAATGATCGATTTCGCCTTTATTGTACGTGAAATTTCCAGAACGCTTAATTTTTTTCTAGGGGCAATATTTTTTCCTTGAAACTAATTTTGCAAACTTTTTTTACATAAATAAAAGCAATGTTCTTTTTTTTAATTTTCACATTTTTTATGTCTTACTCTTGCCCCAAGATTATACTTTGTCAAAACGAAGAAATATTTATATTAAAAATACATTTAATTAAGTTCTGTTTTTAATGAATTTATGCAAAACTAGAAAAACACTTAAAAAACAAAACAAACAATAAAGAATTTTAAAATGCCAAATTCATCTAATTAATGGCGTTTTTTTTTTCTAAAGAAAGTGCCACGGAGTAATAACGATTTTAAGTGAGAGCACATTTATTAGAATTTCTAAGGGTAATTATAGTTTTTTACAAGACCGATTTTTTTAATTGATTAATAAACTCATTATTCGATATATTATCCAGAATAATTATTTAGTTTTTGTTGTTGCATACATATGTTCAGCTACAAACTTGCCTGCAACAAGCAACAAATTATTAAATAATTATTCTGGATAATATCCCGAATAATGAATTTACTAATCAATGTCTCAAAAAAAATTTATCAACAAAATGTTGAGCTGTTTGAGAATAGGAAACGCCATTAATTAAAGTCTGAAATTCCCGCAAGGGCTTAAAAAATTTGATGTTTCTTGGACGTAATGTTTTCGCTTGAAAAAAAAACATTAAAAAATTTATAAAGAAAATATTACAAGAAAACTTTATGAAGCATAAAATTAAAAAACAGCTCAAAGATTATAAATCTTGTTTTATTTTGTAGACAAAATAACAACTAAAAGCCAGCATAAGATCATTTTTTGTCTTTTGTGTTCTTATAAATAAAGAAAAGTAATTACATCCTGTATTTTCTGACACTAAGAAACAAAGGATATATTCATTTCCTAGAAAAATTCTAAAGGTTTTGTAATAAAGATATTCCAGCCACCATATTTCTGGTATTTTAAATGTCCTTTAAAAAAATTCGATGAGAAATTTTGAAATACCACATTCCATTCAAAACGAAAATATTTGAAAGAGTGCATTTTAAGAGAAAAAATATTTCTTCAAATCGTAATTTTCCAAAAATGAATTTTATCTCTCATTGACAGAATTTTCTTAAGATTCATTTTTCCACCACAAACTCGTGACTTCAACTAGACGAAGCCAGCAGCAGAGCAGATTTCGAATGTCTATTTGACTCAACATTTATTACCTTGTCTTTGCCCAAGCCAAATAGATGGCTGTTGCTGCCGAGGCTGCCTGCCGCACTAGTAAAAAAGAAAAAATAATCAAACAACAACAACTACAACTAAGAAAAGACAGAAAAGCTTTTGTTTTCAATAGCGTAAAACGAGCGTAATAATTTGATTGCAGCAAATGCTTAATATGAATGAGTGAATGTCTGGTGGCTGGTTGTTAAGTTGTTGTGTTATGGAGTGGCAAGGCATGGCATGAATTGGATTTTATGTTTTTTTTTCTTTTATTATTTTGTTTTTTTTTTGTTTTTGCTCGCATAAAGTAAACGCACACCAGCGACTAGCAACTATAAATGGCTTAACCAGGGATTTTATATCATGTTCATTTGTTTTATTGTTTTAATAACAATCATAAAAACAGAGCAATAGCAACAATAGCCGCAATAGCAACAGCAACAACAACGAAAATAAGCATAGCCTGTTTAAATAACAACTTTTTCTCTGGCTGTAAAGCATTGAACACGGTTTTGTTATTGTGATTCATTTTCTTTTCATTCGTAGTCTTGGAGTCTTGAGATTTTGCATTCGTTTGTGTATGTGTGTGTGTGTGTGGTAAAATCAAAGGCCTTAATGTATCCGTTACTGTTACTCTGGTTTTGTTTTGCAGCTACTGCCGCCGTTGGTGGCGCTGCTAGCGCTGAGCTAACGTTCACTGCAGTTGGCCATTAGATAGAGCTCTAATGTTTTACTTAGTGGCTTGACTTCAATACAATATTTAGAGGTTCATTCAGAAGGTTTTATATATCCGTTCGTTTAACGTTTGGAATTCAGTTTGGTGCTTAAACGCGCGGCGCGTATTTCGTTCTCTAGATAAGCTAAAAGAAATCGTGGCTTGGCGTTTTTTCTTCTACTACTTATTGGATTATTAATTAGTATTTGAATTTAAATTTAATAAAGTAACAAGCTCAAAACGAAAACAAAATCATTCAATCCGACAGAGAAAAAAAGCGAAAAAATATTTTGAAATTAAAATTTTCAACTTGAATGGTTACATACTCGTACACAAGTCATAACCATCTTTTTTTCACATTTGTTGCATGCGTCTTTCAACTCAGCAGCAACGCCACACTGTAGAAAATAAGCGAATTTCATAATTAAACTGTAATTTTTCTTTGCGAAATTATTGCAAATTCATTATAAGCCGAGAAAAAGCAATAGAACGAAGTTTTAATCAGTAAAGTGTTGAATGAAAAAGCCAATCATAACAAGAAAATTCCGAAGAAATTTTTACAAAAAACCAACCAGTGTTTTTTTAAGAATTAAAATCTAAACTACGAAAAAATTTTTAAAAGGAATAAATAAGACACAGGATTATAAAACAAAATAATAATATAAAAAAGCATTCACAATGTCGGTAAAATGGAAATTAAATCTTCTACTAGCAGTTTCCTTTCTATTTGTGGATTTACAATTTACAGCAGCAGTGCGTATAGCGGGTCAGCAACAGCAGCGTTTAAAAGGTAAAATTACAGAGAAACAAAAAAATTATAAGTTAAAAGTTCATAAAAACAAAAGGGAAAAGATAATTAAAAAATAAAGTAAAATTTAATTTAAAAAATCAAAAATTATAATAAAGTTTTCAAAACAAAAGACTTAAGAAAAGAACCTTTTTTTGAATTTGTGTTTTTACTTAAAAAAATTTTTAAAGACTTTAAAAAAATATAATATAATAGTATTAATGGACCTGAAACTACAATTCTAAAGCCAATGGAGTTTAAAAATAGATTTTTCACGGTGATAAGATTCTTATCTTTTAATAATTAAAGCCCATTGCAAAAGATATATATAAAGCATTTCTGAAAACAACTAAGCAAGTCAAATTTATCCCCTTGAAAAGTTTAAGATAAAAGACTGAACCAAAAATAAATGAAATCCATGATATAAAAATAATGCTTGAAATTTCTGAGTACAAAAAAAGAGAATTTTCTGTTACAATCAAGAAAAAATTAATTTTAAAAAGTTTAAAAAAATGCTTCCTCTGGAACTGAGTCCAAAAAATGACTAACTTTCGAAATTTGGAAACTTCGTAAGAAATTGGAATAACTATTAGACTAAATTTAACAGAACTGTGCAAGAATGTGCTTCAAATAATTTAGTGAAATGTAAAATTTCAGAATTAAACCAAGATCATATGAAAGACAAATTTTGTATTTATATTACAATAATAATTTTTTTGTTATTTTTCAAACAAAAAAGTGCATTCTGAAACAGGGCATTGATGTTTAAGAATTATAATATGTCTTGCCTCTTAAAGATCTAGCAAATCTAGGCTTTTGGAATAGATATTCATGCTTTTGCTTGCTTATAATTTTGTGTATGAAAACAAATTTCCTTATCTTCAACAGATTCTAAACATTATGTTTATAATGTCTTATTATATTAATGTAACCAAGTGCAAGTTTCCTCTTAAACTAACAATGTTGCAACTAGAAAACAACTTGCTACCTTAAGTAAGACTTGGCACGAAGTATATTTTAGCAAATTCGAATAACATTCTTATTCTCAATGGAGTGAAATATTGAACAGTCCATAATGTCCTTAATTTAGCAACCAGTGCATCGATTTGACTTGACCAAAACAAATTATTATTAAATACAATTTTAAGATTTTTTGCATTATTTAGTTTTCCATTTAAAGAATGCATAGTTTTTTTGTGAATCAATAAATATTTGAATTTATTAGAATTGAAATAAAGTGGATTTACCAATGCCCACACATACCAAATATATTATTTAAATCATGATTAAGTTTGGTTATGTCTGGTTTACATTCAATGATGAAATTTTATTAAAAAATATACAAAATGTTACGAATCCACTATTTTTAGAACTTTTTCATAGTTTTCTTCATTAGAAAGAAATATTGGAAACGAGTTTAAAAGTCACTAGTTGTCATTCAGGCTGTCTTTTGTTGTTTATCTTTTTAAAAAACAAAATTCTTGATCCTGCAGAGAATTCATTTATCAAAATTTAGATTCACAGAAATGGGACTGAATTCAAATAAATTAATAAAAACAATTATAAACCATTTTTATTAATGTAAATTTTTAATGAACAAATTTAATTTAAATTTGGGACGATTTTCAAGAGAACACTGAAGATGGCACAAAGCCGAAACCGGTCTGTTTACAAACCAAATTTGACGTGGGATGACGGAAAATCGTCCCAAATTCAAACAAACCCCGTCGGAAGAAAAACACAAAAATCAAATTTAATTTATTTGCTAAAATTTACATGATCTTTTTTCAACTAGAGTGCACAGTGGCCTATAAATTTAAAAATACCACATTTGGAAGCTGTTGCTGTTCGCTAAAGATGGATCCTTTGATCTTTTAATTTCTCTTATATCAAAGGAAAACAGGGTAATGGTTTGCCCCAATCGAAAGAAAAATTGTTTGTTCACATTTAAAACAATCCCTATGCTGCATTTTTTTTATAGGGAAACGTTACGAATATTGTTCTGTAAATAAATAAATATTGTCCAACACCTGCCAAGATTTAAGAAAATTAAATTTTTTCATGAAAGAAGAGAGAAGAGATTTAAGAAATCATCGACAAAATGAAGAAACCATATTCAAGTGATTAATATTTTTTTTTTATCTTAAACTTTGATATATTTAGGAAGCCAAAATTAGTTCCTGCAAACGTATTGATGCCTTTGAATTTTGTTTTATAATTAAATATTTCAACTTAAGGTCAATCTTCGTTTTTCTTTCTCTTAAGTTTAATAAAAAACATTTCCTTATTTCCGCCTGCGCTCTCGTCAGCAAAATTAACCTTAAGATTAAATATTTGAATAAAAAACCAAATTCAATTCCATTAAGATTTTTTGATAGTGATAAAAGGGTTACATACTCAAATTTTCAGTCTTCATACTAAACTAAAACATTTAGCTCATATCGTTACAAAAAAAAATTACAGTAGAAACCTTGAAATTTTCAATCAGTCACTTAAAATTTGGTTTAGTAACTACCAACTAATGGCCAGAAAAGTTGATTATTTAATTAAGTATTTGAATAACTTAATAATTTGGTACTTATTTGAAATAATTTAACTTCTTCTATTTCCTCTCTATGTATTTGTAAATTGTCTTTATAATGCATTTTTGACTTGTTAATTTTTATACGATCTTGGATGAACTTGTCTTTAATTTTTAAAGAAGTATCTCTTAAAACTAAAAAAATAAAAAATAGTTTTATATACATGCCACACTTGTTTTTTGTGTATATTAAACAATATTTGTTCTTCAAAACTAAAGCATTAAAGTTATTGCAATCACAGGGCTACAACTAACTGCTTCCAAGTTTGTAACACATCAAAAAAAAAACGATATTTTTGCCTGCAACATCTCTAATGCAACTATTATCCCAACTACTCCTTAGATATAATGCCGGCAGGAAAGTTTTTGGATATGGAATATTATATCGGATGGTAAAAATATACTCATTTTGTAAGAAAACTACAGCATGATAATAAAAATTAGTGGGGGTAAATACGCAGGAATAAGCCGCCATTTTCCCGTTTTAATTTCAACTTATTGATTTTTTCGCGCAATTTTTTTTAGAAAGTATGTAATTTTTATCACATTTATTCATATTTTAATGGATATAATTATTGACGACAACACTAAGAACCTTGAAGTAAGTGGCAACATTTTGAACCTTATCATTTGGATGTGTCATAGAATCCAATCTTATCGGGATTGGATTTGAAACCGACAAGTTCGTGTTTAAATGAGGTTACACTGTTTAGTTTGTTAATCTGAAAATTAATTTAACCTGGTATGAACTGAGATTGATTTTTTCGTGGATGGTAGTTTAAACCTTCAAGTACTACCTTTCAAAAGAATTGAAAAAAATGATTACATTTTCAATTCCTTTCAAAGGAATTGGAATAAATGCATTACTAACACATAATTAATTTCAATTACAAAATATATTTCCTTGTAATGGAATTAAAAAAAATTACTTTTGAAATGATTCCTAAGGAATTGAAAAATTAATCAGTTCCTTTGCTATAGAGGAATGTAATTGTAATTGCAATGTAATTGCACTTACCCCGCTCTGACCACCATACTTAACGATCAATAATGTCAATATTTCTTGCAAATGTTAAATGTGTTATCGAAGCAAGTTGGTTTCTTTTTTTAAGAAGAAGAAGAAGAAGAAGAAGAGAAAGCTCGACATTATATTTTATGTAAATTTTGGAAAGTGTTCGTGTTCGAACTAGAATTAGTGTTGATTTTAGGTGTCAGATAAACCAATGTTATCAGTTTTTCTATTGAAAATAAGCCAACTAGATGGTATTTTTTTATAATTTGCGGCATTTTGTTTTTATTTTTTCTAGTTGGATATTTTGTAAAAATTTATTTAAGTTTATGTTTATTTACAAAAAAATTACTGTTGTATTCATAAAAAATTCCAGGGGATTTAGTTTGTATTTTAAGAAAAATTTATATACAAATTTTGTATTAAAACCAGTGACCGTAAATAACAGTTATCAATATCAAAAAATTATTTTATAACAGTTATTTGTTGAATTTAAAAACGAAAAATCCACCTAAAACTGTTATTTTCAACGCAAAAATAAAAGGTTGGATGAAACTCTTAAAAAGAGAGTTTTATTTTGCCGCCATAAAATAAAACTCATTTAAGGAGTTTTGTTTTAAAACTCATTTAAGGAGCTTTATTTTTCCCCTTTCGAAAATTAAACTCACTTGAGGAGTTTTATTTTTCCCCTTTCGAAAATTAAACTCAGTTTCTATAAATTGGCAACAACCGTATAGTGTGTTCCTGCAACCCAGGTAAGCGTGGGAAGAGCATTCTCCCCTCCCTCTTAAATTGGTATTGAGCGACCATCGTTCAAATATTTCCTCAAAAAATTTGGATAAAGTTATGTTCGTTAGAATAAACAAATAAATTATATCAGATAGACGCAATAACAAAGACAATAAACCCCAATGAGTTTTATTAAAGAGAGAAAAAATAAAACTCCTTAAAAGAGTTTTATTTTTTTTACGGCAAAATGAAACTTTATTTTTAAGAGTTTCATCTGATCTTTAATTTTTCCGTTGAAAAATTACTCTTAACTGTGGAGATGAGATCTTTTTTTAAGCTCCCTATAGATTCTGAAGGAGCTTACCCATACCAATCTATTGGTATATGAGATTATAGGTCTCTATTGACTCTAACACAGGGAGTTTTTGAGTTTAAATTTTTTCGATAACTGTTATTTACGTTCCCTGCTTAAAATACATTTTAAGTTTATTTTAATTTCTATGAATACCTCAGCTAAACTTTATTATTTTAGCCAAAAATAGGGAAAATCAAAAAATAAGACACAAAAAACTTCATGATGAAGGAATTTATGGAGAAATATTCGGATTTGGGTATTGTGGATTCCCTTTGGCAACAGTAGGTAGAATTATTATATATAAGAGATGCTCCGTAAAAGGATTTAAATGTCTGGAAAAAGCTAAACATATTTATTGCCACAAATCACACTCTATTATATTGTTGAACTTTGCTAGAGCCAAGATACCGGGCATCTATGACCCTAAATTTCATGTGACCATCACAAATCTGAATAAAAGTCCATATTTTATAAAAATAAATGTTAAATGATAATGCAATCATGGCATTCATTATCTTTTTCAATGGTAGCATAAATACTCGGCTAATACGAGTGTGACTCCCGTCGATGCAACTAATTAGTGACGAAATTCTTCATTTACTATAAAAATAGTTTCTTGATCTGCATTTCTCGTTAGAGTCTAGTTCAACTTTCACCGATAGCGGGCAAATGTGGCGATCCATGGCCACAAGCACATTATACGAACTTGTCTACACCGCGCCTCTAGCTGACCTTTCCGACCGATCGCTGATAGGATCCCTCAGCTAAAAAATGTAATAAAGCTGGTATCTGTAGGAAGGGTGGAATCTTAGAACGAGGCAAGTGCTCGTCAATGATATCAAGTACCATACGAAAAGTCTCTTTGTTTAAATAATAATAAAATGTACTTAAGCATTGCCCGGCACTTCACAAATACTGTTGCAATCCCCCAATTGTTTCATGCAACTTTCTCCGAGTGTTTTTCTTCCAACAACAGCAATGCTACAACAGCAGAGGTCATTTTATTTATTTATTTGATGTTTTGTAACTTACCACTCTCTTTTTTATATTAAGAATCAAAAATTTTTTAACAAATATTTTTACACAAACATGACAATTTATTTAATTTTCTAAAAAAAATTTAATTTTATGTGTACATATGTACGTATGAACAAAAACAGCTGATTCTAATATTAGTTTTATTAACATTAGAAAAACAAAATAAATACGTTTTCATGGCACCAAATGAAAAGAAGACTTGCTTTCAAATCTTACAAAAAGCAATACCGACTTTGATTCTGTGATACCCCCGTTGAATCTGGAATTATTATCCTGGGACAGATACCCACAAATACAGTATTAATTTACTAGTTATGCTAAAAAAAATTTCTATTTGTAATATATAGAAATCACCATATAATATGCTACTGACAAACAAAACGTGGATGCGATTGTTCTAAAAATCCAAAGCTGCATTTTTTTTTTCATCGTTCTAGGAAGAGAAGCCCTACGAATCTTGGAAACTGGAATTGAAAATATTATTTTCTTAAAATCTATATGAATCCATTATTTTTCACCACTTCGATAAATTATAAAATTCTTTCAAATAAAACAGAAATCGTGACTGACCTTCTGCATTTGCATTACTTTTTTGAAGCCCTTTTTTCTTTGGGAATATATACTCTATATTAGACTGTTATCTAATCGTATTAAGTATGAGGCAATATTTAAAGCAGCATGAGTTCCATATCAAATCCCTTGGTCACGTTTTGTCTAATAGAAGATAAACGAGTGCATTAGCGATGCTAGAAATACTTTGTTGGCATAAAAATCCAATAAAATAAAAATTTATTAACCAAATGAATATAATGTTTTTTATAAGCTCGAGTTTAAATCTCATTAGAAATCATTAGAGAATGATGTTTATCTACTTTAGAGTTTTTAATGATGACAAATGACAGAAAAGGTTAATTTTACTATTAGCTGGAGAAATATTCATTAAAATAAATTAAAACTAAACATTTTGGGAGCTCAGTAGCCATGCTGGTATGAGCACTACCTCCTCCTATATGGCGTTGATATGCCAATACATGAATTTCGAACAATGACAGCTAAATTTTAGTCTGTCTCTGGCTTGACTTTAATAATTTTCATTGTTAGATTGTGATGTATAAAATAGTCTTAATAAAATGTTGTTCGCGTGAAATGCCGCTAAGCCAAAATCACACTCTGGTTGTTGACGTCAATGGGCCTTCAATGACGTGCAAGTTGAAGCACATAATTTTTATTAAACACTCTCTTATGCCACATAATGAAGACTGTCGCTCCAATGGAATTCATTGATAATTGCAGCCCTCACGTCCATTCCATAATGCCGTATGCGTATCACAATGGACCTTTCAAATGATTTTATGGCAACTCTTTTAAATCCGTTTCAATAGTGGCCTACTTTTACCACAAAATTTCTTTTTTATTTTAAATGTTACATTAAATATTATGCTTATTTCTTATAATAATATTGTTCGCAAAAGCATTAGCAACTCCTGTCTCAAACTTATATTTTAAAACTGATGTTAATGTTTCTTTTTAATATTTGAAACTCTTCCTAGACACTTCCTATTTAAATTTTATTTCATTAATAAATAGTTGCAGTATTAAAGGCAATTCATTATTATAGAAATTATATTTTTTTTAAATGAAAGTTGTGAGTGCTTTTTTTGTTGTATTTTCTTATAAATATGAAAAGTTGGTGACTGATTTGATGATTTCTATTTTGAAAAAAAAATTTCAATACGTTCATAAATATTTTTTCCACCATTTCATTGATGGTTTTTTCCATGTATATTTATTTTTTGCTGGAATTATTGAACTCTTGTTCCATTGTCTGTTGCTGGTGGCTGAAAAGATGAACCGTTTGCCATGAAAGATAAAATCATGAAAGCTGCTTAGGCAATTTGAATACTTAGAGTTTGAAAATATATTTATGTAAAAGAACCAACTAGTAGAGAGATTAGAAAGCAAAATGTTATTTAGAAAATGAAAATATTATAAACCTTAATATATTTTTCATTCACTGTGCTAAATTTGAAAGCAGGTGTTTTGCATAAATAATTTTCTATTCATTAGTCTACTCTCACCTGTAGGAAATAAATACACGTGGGCTAAAGTTTTGAATTAAAAGTAGTGGACTTTTCCTCATTGATTTCAAATGAAGCACTTGATCTCTTGAGTTTTAAAAATTTATATTTTCTGATCCATATGAAGAACTCATTTAATCACGTAAATCCAACACATGTTGCAGCTTTTGGGAGAGTATTTTTTAACTATCACTTAGCCATATATTAAAGCTGAACTTGAGTCAATTTTTACCTCCAAAATTATCACTTTTACAATATCGAACAATTATTTAGTGATTAATATTGTAAACAACAACAACAAATTCAGCTTATAGTTTTATTCATAAAAAATTATTAAGAACATACTTTTTTTAACACTTTTAATTGTCACGAATTTTTTTCCTCGTCTGTATGTTCTCATGCATTTATAAAACAAGTTGTGCTTAGATTTTTCTTACCATAATGCCACTTAACAATCAAATACGTATTTAATTTTATTTTTTTATGTAATTCAATTAAATTGTTTTATTATGTGAAACATTAAATTGTTATTTTTGTATACAATTCAATTAAGAAAAAAATTCTTGCAGTCAGTTCAAAAAAAAAAAAACAAAAACAAAAGAAACAGTGGCTGAGATATAGAACAAAACATAATTTCATGTAACCGGAAATTGTAATTAAAGTTGAATAAAAAGCATATAAATTAATTTACAATTCTAATATATTTTAAATAAAACCTAGCAAAGTTGTTGTTTAAAAAATGAACTAGTTCAAAAGTTTATAAGTCAAAATAAAATAGTTCATGCTTAACCTTCGAAGAGCGTTACCATTAATCACATTCACAGATCACTTAAAAAACAACAACAAATGTTTATCAACTATATCTCCAATAACAAATATTTTTTATAGACCCTATTCATTATTACAGCTGACGGTGTTTTTTATTTTTGTATCAATATTTTGGGTACTTATCGAAAATCATCTTCAGCATATGTGCTTTTTATATATAATTTTTTTAATATTTTTTTTCTTCATTTCCCCTCTTGGGAGCATATGGCATCCACATCCCCATGTTAATTATATAATATTTAATTATCTGAATATAAAAACAAAGACCTGAAGCTTAAATAATAAATAGAGTTTATTAATGGGATAATATTTTTAGAAAAGTTAAGTACCGTGTACTAAAGGCATTTTATATATTTGCTAGAATTTTGAGTCAGAGTTTTGCATTTTCCAGGACCAAAATAGAAAATTGTTATGGAGGATATTGTATTGGATGACTTATTTTAAAGAACAAATACTTCCACAATGAACTCGAGATAATAAATAAATTAAAAATATATTACTCGCTTGCATTTTTTATATATAACATCTAATATAGAGTAAAAGGACCTTAAAAGTGATAAGCAAAAGGACAAAGTAAATTTTGATATAACTATGTATGTAATGGATGATAAAAATCGAGCCGAATAGAAAATAATAAGATCCTGTAGGCCTTAAAATAGAAAATTATCTTCAATAAAAAAATGTTTACATAAAGGAAAATAATTTGCAAATTGCGTAAAGAAGTTTAAAGATAATTTCAATACATAAAATTGAAATTCATCGGAATTGTACTAAAAATATTTTTGGAATTATTAACTCTTTCAAACTACTTGAAATTCACTAATGAGTTGGATTAAGACCAATGAAATGTCCACATATCAACAGCTAGGTAAAGTTAGGTTATGACGTACAGATCGCCACTTAGGGCATGATATAACTACCTCTCCTTGGATTCTCATAGGCTCCTTTGTGTTACCCGCAAAGAGGAGTTGCCCAATACGACAGATCCGATGTAAAATCAAAATGATGTCCGGATGAAAGATTTTTCTTTCCTAATATCACTGCTCGATATCTCTAGCAAATAGAGTAGGACAATGACAAAGGACACGTCCAAAACTCTCCTCAACTTCTATGTTTCGACAGCTTCTATAGAAATCATTGTATGGAACCCTATATAGCAATGCCCAATGAAAACTGCAAAAAGTATTCGCAATTAGTCCTGAGTTAATCCTTTTAGGACTGTAGATCTTCTGCAGGCATAACAGTTCCTTATGTTGGCGGAGATCATGGCCAATTTCCAGTAACCATTGTAGTATAGTGTGTGATGCCTTCGTGGGAGTAGTGTCTGTAATCATTAAGGCAGAAATCCTTATGGTTTTTCCCATAATGTCAAGGTAGGTGGTGTTCTTTTTGGCGGCACGCCATACCAACCCGCTTTTTGTCAATACTCTGTCTTACCCTAGGATTTCCCAATGGCCCTCCTACACAGCAAACTTTCTACCTTGATTGGAAGTTACAATGCCATGAAAGCTTAGAGTCTAGGTACAAGCCCAGTTATTTTGCACAGTCACACCAACTAATATCGATATCTTGCATGTCTTCGTAGGGAAGACCAGATCCGTTTTCTGCATATTAACACTCAAGCCAGCGCTGCCTGTAATCTTTGCGAGTCAGTATCAAGATATTTCCGAGATACCGCCATTGTAATATCATCGACTTACGCCAAAGTCCTGAACTTTATTGAGTATAGATCGAAAAGCTGACTGTTTATGATGATATTCTAAAGAAGTGGGCATCACACCCGCTTAAAAAATGCATATACTAAAATCTTTGTATGCAAAACGCATTGTTTGTTGTGGCTTTGGCTCGTCATATGCCGACATTTCATTGGTCGATTTGGTTTAGCAACCAATGAAATGTCGGCATATGAAGAGCTAAAACCACAACAAACAATGCATTTTGCAAAGGGTCTAATTGTTTCTAGCGATTAGTTGGGGAGAATGTCCCAAATAATAAATTTCAATATTAAGTATTGATTATTTTTGTTAGAAAAATCTTTGAAAACAGTTCCTCTCATTATGGTACGCTTAAGGACAGTAATGTTTAATCAATAGAATGGCAAAAGAATGCTGACAAGTATTAGATTTTATTTTAAAAGGGATAATAAAACTGCAAAATGTATTTTTATTAACTTTTTCCTTTTTTTGTTTTGTTATAGAAACTTTTTTATTAAATTTAAATAAATAAGTCGCCCAGCCGCTAGGATTATTTTCTCTGCGGTATTTTAAACAAAAGCTTGCTTTATAAAAATTTTACTGCACGGCTGAAATCAAGGCAAATAGATGAATACCAAAGTCTAGGAATATCAATCGGTTAATTTATTTGACATTATCAAAGCAAAGTGTTTAAGTGTTCTTAATTTCCCACTGAAATGACATCTGCCAGAGAAATCGTTTTTTAAAAAATACATTTTATATTCTTTATTTTAACCATTGAAACCCTCATAAAAGGGTGAACTCAAAATATCTATTTGCGTTAAAGCAAAAGATTTGTTTCTTTTTTAATATTTTTGAATTTTTTATTAAGTTGGTATTTACAACAAAAAATTTAAATTTTAATTAATTGCTCACTTGTTAGTTTCTATCGGAAAATAATAATGAAAAAATATTAACTGGTTTTTCAATAATTTTCCCGAACGAATTTATTTCTAATGCTTAATATTTAACGGTTATTAGAAACTAATATTTTTTTTCTTTTTTCAAATAATACTTTCACCTTGAAAATATTTATAAAGCGTTATTTTATATTTTGTTCCACTGCCACTTTTATGCAAATCAATTAAAAAAAATAACAAACATCTGGTTGCATGGTGTTATGAAATCATACAGCATTTAAACTGGACTATAGATCAAAGCCAAAGATTAAATACTTTAGTTACACTTAAATAGTGAACTTGCTGGCAAGCACTAGTTAATATGAGTGAACATTTGATAAAATTGCATGAAATATGCGTAATGTATGCAAAAATTACAAAAATATACAAAAAACAAAAGACTTAGAACACAAGCACAAGCACTAGAATTAAAGGCAACACATTTAGTTGGAGCGTATAATTTGCCGCATAATTTGCTAAATGGTTTTAGTTTAAAATCACTTTTTAAGATGCATTAACAGTTAATAACAAGCAAACCATTTCCAAGAATGTTGAATAACAGCTTGCAAAATGATGGAAATGCATATACAAGTATACGAGTATATAGACACAACTAATTACACGTAAGTTAAGTTGTGGTAAGAGAAATGCTTTTGTAGCGTAAATATAAACAACAACGCCTTCCATATTACTAGACTGTATTTAAATATTAACAATTATATTATAAATATTTACAAAGTTGTTGGACTCAAGTAATTTAAAACATTGTTTTAAGCTTAAGCGCCAATTAATAACATTTTCAAATTATATGCGATCTGAATTGAACTCTATTAAATATCAAAGCACATATTTTATAACAAATCCATTAAGTTGATTAATTATTAGACTTCTTCAATTTAGATTAATTTTATTACACTACTCTTCACTTGTTCAAGCCACATCAAATATTAACCCTTTGACGACCAAACATTTTTGACTGAAGCGATTTACTTTTTTGTTATATTTTCGCGATCTATGGTCTAATAGTAGTTATGAAAGAAAAAATTGCCCTCTTGGGAACCCTCTAAGTACCCCATTTTGCTTGGCAAATATAGTTGCCTATGGGTTGAAACGAAATTTTTCATCCCAAATTATTTAATTGCAAACACAATTAAAAAATCAGTTTTTATTTAAAACGTAAAGAAAAATGCAAGAGATCACAAAATTTTATTATAATTAGTGTTGTTCGTGAAGGATTCCAAAGCAATCACGGCACGTAGTGAAGCAAAGGAACACATTACATTGAACGCAAAAAACATTTGTGCGACTATACTTATTATTGGAAGTACAATGAGAACACCGTTTCCAACCTTCACGTTTTTCCATTTTATGGAAAGATTTGGGTTTGTTTATATAATGGGTTCCATATTTGGTTGCTGCTGAAAAGCCACGCTTCCTTGAATTGAAGCTACTTTTCAACTCTTTGGCTAAAGCTGCCCGAAGTTCAATGGAGGTCAAATTGATTGAGGAAATGTTGGCCAATATGAGTTTTTTATATATTATATTGCTATTGTGAACACATAACTCGAAAAGGTCGAAGAACAAACGTAAATAAATACGCCATTTACTTCTACGATCGTACTCATAATATACTTTTTTTTTGATCCATTAGATCAACACCTCCCATTCCTTTGTTATAGTGCTGTATAATCAGGGGGCAATCAATATCTAGTTTACCAGCTTGTCCAGCTACAAGTCGCTTGACCTTGAATACCGCTGTTGGGTCAATAAAATTTGAGGCGAGGTAGACACCACGATTATCCATCCATTTGACTACGGAAATGCTATCCGACATGAAGTAACTTATGTCCCCTCTTTCCATATATTTATCCGCCGGAAAATTCTTCGGTATGTGCTTTCTATTACATCGGATGGTTCCGCATGCCATTATATCATTTTGCTGGAGAATGTGCATTAAGTTCAGGCTTGTAAAAAAATTGTCGAAGTAAACTTCAACCCCTTTTTTTGCCAGTGGCTCGCATAACTGCAAAACAACAATCTCGCCAAGACCGTGCTCAACAAATGGTTTTTTTCCGGTATAAATGTCAATATTATATAAGTACCCGGTTTCTGCCTCACATAAACACCAAAGTTTGAATCCCACGAAATATGTTTGTCCTTCATGTACTGTTTTATAACATTATGTCCCTTAAACTTTACCATATGTTCATCGATTGACACCTTTTTTGAATAAGTATACGCATTCGGCATAGCCTTGTTAATATGATCCAAAATTGGCCGAATTTTATACCCACGGTCACTAACATCAGCTTTATTGTTGTCGCAAAAGTGAAGATTAGCTGTGATTTCCTCAAATCGGACCCGTGACATGACACCCGCGATCTGAGCTTGGTGAAACGTTGGATCAGTAAACAAGCACAGGCGTATTGAGGGGAGTTTCACTAAGCTCATATGTATGATAATACCCATATAAGCCTTAAATTCAGCCACGGTCAAAGTAGACATACGCCCTCTTTGCAAAGCATATAGGTTGGACTGCTCCACTATCATTAAGCACAGCTCTAAGATATATGTATGTATAATAACAGCAAGTCAATATTGTCTCAAAATAGCAGAAAATTTACGATTGATAAAAACTTGCCTTTAAAATTACAAACGCTGTTGAACACACCGTACACTGAAGGGATTTCTTCATGCGTATGCACAACGGGCTTTAAAATTTGGGTATGTTTGTATGCGCAATTCTCTTTAAATTCGGTAAAAACGGGATTCTTATAAGCAAGAGTCTGTCTAAAGCGGAAGATCTTTTCGGATGGTATGAATAACGTTGGTATTATTGGCTCCTGTACAACATTTAAATTCGATGTAATTAGCTCATCTACTGATTCCCCTTTTTCGTTTCAATATATGAATGCAAAATACTAAACACAGGCATGCTGTTTCAGTTTAGTTAAAAAAAGGGCTCAAAAGTTCGAATTTTAATTTTAATTTAAAGGTTATAATTGTAAAGTTTTTTAGAAACGTTTATTTTCGTTTCAACCTATAGGCAAACATAATTGCCAAACATAATTTGATTAGCTGTAGACAGCTTGTAGTTTACCCAAACTTATCCATTATATTTTTTGATAGATTGAGGTTGAATCCAAAACATAATTGACTCTTATCCCCTTGCGCCCTATTTTCACCCCTTGGCAGCCCTCGTCATAAATACTTTTTTGGCCAAATTTGGAGCCTCGTAGGGAACAAGTGGGGCCCGATGGGGACTCGTACTCAACCACATTCTTGTTGCCCCAATCCTCTTCTATAAAACAGTCTTTGACCAATTTGCTGTATCTGTTACCTGGACAAATATATAATCTAAGGAACCCCGGGCAAGCATATTTGCCTATGGTCGTCAAAGGGTTAATGATTGCTAATGTGCTCGTACATATATCAAAGAAATAAAATTTATATTTCAAATTTTCAGCTCCTTTGCAAGTGTTTAACTTAGTTTTCAAATGTGTCAATCAATAAAAAAAGCTTGTCTGTAAACTTTAAAAAAATAATATTTCTATTTATTATTTCAAGATGTTTCTACACGCACAAGTCTATCATTTGGGCACCTTTTTTGTTTCTTTTAAAGACTATGCCTCATCGAAAGTTCTTTCAATAAATGCACATAAAAATTGCCCAATCGAAATACTGATTATTGCAAAATATTTCCATTTGTGAACTAATTTTGTAATCTAATCGATGGAATGTTTGTAGTGCAGTCGGCTTTTTTTAAAGAATTATTTATAATTTATTTTTAACTGTTCGTGGTGTGATGAATTACGGTCTTAAGGATGGTAAGATTTTTAAAAGTGTTACATGACACATTTTTCTTCAAGTGAAATTAAATAAAATTTTTTACATAAATTAATTAATTTCAATGTATATAAAAACGTATGTAAACTTACGACCGCACGTTTCTGTGCGTTTGAAAATTAGAAAAATTCTTTTGATATTTGAAACTTTTTCCATACAAATTTTAAGCGTTTAGAAACGCTGTGATTTAAACAATAAAACCCCTATAATTTCTAATAAATTTTAATTTTATATAACAGTTCATAAATTAAAATTGAGTAGAGTAAACGAATGTCCAACTCCAAAAAGTTTCCATTCTTTTTCTTAACAAGGCTGAGTTCATTACATTTAGCAGTTACTAAAAATAATTGAAATTTCCTACAAACTATTGGAAATACTGACAAGATTCATATTTCGTAAAAATAATGAAGTATTCGTCTAAAACGTAAAGGAAAAATTTTATTATAGAAACAAACAAGGAGAAAAATATTTGAAATACGCGCTCTGTTCAAAAGAAAATGTGAATTTTGAAGTTTTTCGGACTACGTGCATTCGATCAGCGATTTTTTTTTGTATATGTTGGCATACTTGTCTCGATCATATGTTCTTAGTTGAGTTTGTTTGTGAGAGGCATAAGAGTTAGACGTGTATTCCTTTTTCGGCGATTTTGATCTTGGCTCTGATTTGCTCTTTCATTGGGACGATTGGAATTTTGCTTTTGATGTCATAGCCATATACCCATGATTCGCCGCCAGCTTTGACCCCTTTAAGCAAGTCTGAATCGTTCATAACGTCATTCAACATTTCCTGAGAGATTCCCACGCGATGGTTTTTCTTCTTCAAAATTCAGCAATTTCGGAATTAGCTTCGCTGCCACACTCTTCATGCTCAAAATTAGCGAAAAGTTTTATAGCACGGGCCAACCGATATGTTGACCTCCTCTGCGATTTCTGTAATAGTGAATCGACGATCCTCCATAACAATTTTATGCACTTTCCCAACATTTTCTTCGGCTTTTGATGTGATGGAGCTTCTAGGACGATGGTCGTCATTCACATCTTCTCGACCTACTTTGAAAAGCTTGTACCACTTCTGAATATTTTTCTGACTGACTCTTAACATTTCAAGTGCTTTTGAGCACTTGATTTTAAGCAAATTCTTTGGTCCATTTTTTCCCACAGCAGAAAATAGAAGATGTATTTTATAGGGGACTGAAAAACGAACTAAAAACATAAAAATGCAACCCACGTGATGATTTAAAATTTCCCTTGAAGTTACATTCTTAGATAGAAAGGGGAATGAAATCTTTTTTTTTAAATTTCTATACATAATAAGAAATACTTCATACTACTCTTATAACTTGTGGTACAATTGTACAATTTTTGGTACCATGGAAAGTTGTGTGATACATTCAACATTTTTTTGGAAAATCTTTTTTGAATTTCAATTCTCTTAATTTATTTGTCATTTAGCAAAAAAATTATTAAACATGAACAATATAAAACATGCCATATTAAAGTCTGCATCATTAGACGGCTAAATCGTCAAGCTAGAATCGATAGGAAACTAAAACAATGGAAATATTTGAGTGACTTCTATTTTAGCATCTTCTAAATTTCTTATAATCTTGTTCTTTTTTAGGATATTTTCAGAAATTACGTTTTTTTTATCAGAGTCCATATATTAAAGAAAAGATAGTTATGGGTCGTTTCCGTCACTCGGCCCAAAATTTTATATGCTCACAAAAAAATACTTAAAAATTTTATTACATGGGGACGGGCCAATGCAAAAAAAGGCTGGAAATTTGTTAAACGTCTTTTTCAAAATGAGTTAAAAAAAATTATAAATTTAAATTAATTTTTCTACTGAATTCGAAGAATTTTATAAAATTAGGCAACTATTTTTACTGAAAAGATCAGTTTTTGTTGCTGTTGTTAGTAAATATAAAGAGCTCAGACTGAGTAAAGCGATATATTTATGAAATTTCAGAGTTAATTTGAAATCAATATTTTTTAAAAAAAAAAAACATTATTTCAAAAAAATCATTGAGGAGCAGTGGTTGAATTTTTCATCGATTCGAAAACCATTTCGTAAAATAATATTTCGATGCAATATTTGAAAAATTATTATTTCAATATTTTTTTCTTAATCAAGCAAATAAATCGTTAATATGTAACAATATTGGAAACAGAAGATATAAAAATGCTTCATTTTATTTTTAAATCTAATTTGAAATAAATATAAAAGCCCCCTTTCGAGCACTACAAGTTGGTTTTGTCTTGAATTACGCGCTGTCTCGAAAAAGAAAACTGTTTTCACTTAGAAAGCGACCTACTCTAGACTAAAGTCAACGTTTGTTTTTTTAGCAATTTCAATAATTCCTCAATATCGATTGTTGTCGATAAGGAAGTGTTCTTATTTTGAACTTTAAAGATTAAAAAGATTTAAACTACGATTTTTCTTCACAAGTCTTAAACTTTGAAACGGATTTGAGCAGAAGAGGAGATAAACTTTCTCAAAACAATTTTCAATAGAATTGTTTGTTGGTATTTTTCCCCAATTTCTTTTCCAATTTGATGGATTTTTTGCAACACCTCGTATTATGCTCTGGTTTAATTTAAGATCGCGTTTTGTATCGATAATATTAACGCATTACTTAGTTTGTAGCAAAATGTTGCAAACGCACTTTGTTGCTGATAAGGCCAACTCATCAGTTGCCTTCAACCATCATATTACAAAAGCGTTCAATATCTTGTGCTTAGATAATATAATATAAAAATATCAAAAATATACACATATTTGAAAATTATAGAATAATTTTTTGAATAAAAATTCCCTTTAAGAGATTTTTAATTTTAAAAGACCATTGCATGTCTGACATGAAAAATGCTTATAAGCAAATTTTTTCCAACCTAAATTTTTTTGATTGGCAGTAAATTTGAATTATTAGTTGCCAATGGCTCAAATTTTGTAAAAATAAAAAGAAAATTCTATGAAAAAACTGCTTTCGAGAAAATTCCATTAAAAAAGGAAAGTTGGGAGCAGAACTGTGAAAGAATAATTCTTTTTTGAGTGAAACAGCAAATAATTCAAACAATAATTTGCGATAATTTTAATAATTTTTTTACAAAAAAATGAAATGTACTTGATGCATTATTAGTGAAATAACAATTTTTTTAATGAATTTATTTTACAAAATATATCAATCGACTTAAAATTTGAATAAATTCGTTATGAATATATTTTTTTTATAATTTTATTTAATATTCATTTTAATAAAAATGAACTACCATAGTTGTTGAAATATCGTCGAAAGCAGAAATTTCTTTGGAATATAGATTTTTAAATAGAAGTTAATAAAAAATATTAAAAAGGATATTAAAAAATATTTACGTACACAACTTATTAAAAATAATAAAAATCATATACGTTTCCTTAGTATAAAAAGGCGGGGAGTTTCTAAAAGTTTTCAAAAGCTTTTAACCCAAGAGCTTAAAGGTTTTCTCTAACTCATGGTTAACAACGTGATTTTTCTTTTCTTTTAACAAAATGTAACATATTCTTGTCTAATTGACAAAATAAAAGATTTAAGATGCAAACAGCATTTCCTTTAAAGAAATCGCGTTTGATTTGAATTTAATGACAGCCTTAAAACACAACACATATACAATACATATACACATATATGTACACAAGTATTTTTGCTCTACGGTCATACTTTTTTATACTTGTCCATTATATAAAAATTAATATCCACTAAGGCAGCAAACTTCAAAACACGTGCCACTGTTATCAGTTTTATTTGTTCCAATTATTTGCTTTTTCTTGCTGCTTTTCCTCCTGCTTCTTTCTACTTCTTACTCTTTTTTTAATGCTGTTTTCGTTGTTAATGTTACATATAATTTTGCAATACAACAATGAAATCTATATCTAGTGTTGGCTTTATATAGATGATATTTTTAATTAATTAACCGAGTTTGCCAAGTGGCATTTGTTTCATTTATCGGTTAAGTTTCTTTAAAAATAACAACTCAGTAAAGGAAAAAACACACAAATAAATAAAATCAAAATCTTTTAAATGTCACACAAAAACAAGTTTAATGGCTTCAATGCAATTCATTTATAAGCAAAAAAAGTTTCGCTTATAAGCTTTTTAATACTTCAGAAGTTTAGGAAATTTGTGCAGCATTTTGTGTGTGCATGTGTATTTGTGTGTGTGTATGTGTATGCTAACATACTTTTATATATGAGAATTTAAATGGTTTGGGTATGTCAATACGTGTGCATTGTATGTCCAACAATGAAAAAAAATCTAAGATGTTCTCAATTTCTTTTACCGGTTTTCAGTACAACACAGACTTTAGATGAGACCAGATCTTGATCCTTGCTTGGCGACATGTGATCGTGTATTGTTGATCACAAACAAGTTCACAAAACAAGTTTAAAATGAAACTCAAAGTCAAATTATCACGTCTGACACAAGTCGGAATTCATTTAAGACCAAGTATTTTACTGTTTTATTTTAATTTCTAAAATTAAAAGTAAAATTAGAATTTCTTTAAAAAAAATTTGTGTGTATAAGTTAAATGCATTATATATTTTGGACATTTATTTTGTTGGCATTTTGTGGCGTCATATTTCAAATATGTCCCGTTTATCCGTTTATCGATAACACACAATTCTATTGCATCAATTTGAAAGTCATCCTTAAATGATGGCAACAGGGAACGACCGTCTACATTGACAACGAATTTTGATGTAATGTCACTTAGCGTCATGTACTTGGGCAGTTATATGCAGTTTCTTTAATATACGAAAATGTATAATAGTAAAGTTATTCAATGAGCTATGCTACTGCCAGCTTAGCATTAATTATAAAAAATATAATCCAAGAAAAAACCTTTAGAAAGTGGTGCATAAGAACACCAAAAGGTTTTCTAATACTCTTTGTTCAAAATTATTTATGCTGAATGCAAATTAGTTGGAAAATTTTGTGCAAATGAAGGCCGTACATTAAAAGGATGAACATAAAATTTCGAAAAACAATAACAATCACTGAGAGTTTGGCAGTAACGCTTCGTTATTTGACCACAGTTGAATTTCTTATTATTCATAAATATTTAAATCTGACAGTAAAAATTTACTCTCTCTTTCTCTTTCTCTACAATATTCAATTAAATGCAGACAAAATGTCAATACGCTGTCAATTTGTTTTTCTGACTGCGGTGTACATTATTGTGACAACCGTTCACATTAGACGCGTAACAGATAAACCCCAAGAAGAGCGTAGCGTTGCGCCTCATACCACCTCGCCATAACAATCAATCGTCATATATCAATAAGAGCGATAATGAAAACAGTTCCACAAAAAATGTAGCGACTCTATATGTTTTCATTGCAAGTTATTTAAACTAAAATATAACACTTATTAATTTAAAAAATTGTGTTATTTTCTCGACATTTTTAAATATATCTCTTAGTTCACAAAAGTGGTTTAGTTCTTTTTATAAAAACCATATATATTTTATTTCCTTCCTTAGACGATTCTTTAGGCGTCTTCTTCAGGAGAACGTTTTTTAAAATTTTTCCTGAAGAAGGAACCCAAAGACGCGTCGGAAATATTGATATAAAAATAAATTTGTCTTTTATAATCCCCCCGGGTGGCACAGATTATACATCTCGTCTTGCTGTCTTGGTTTTGTGCTTCCTGGGGTATAGGGTTATCAGGTTTCCGGACCTAGGCCTTTTTGCTGATAACCTCTAAAAACTTGTATGTTGCTACCCAATCGCTGAATGAACAGGGTAACGAGCGCGCATGCAAGTAAATTAAAGGTAAAAGTGGGTTCGCTCGCTCGTCCGGTAAGTGGGTAATATGGTCTTTCCAGACATTGACCTTTGGCCAATTACCCCTTGAACTTAATATGTTACTACCCAATCCCTGAAATAACAGGGCAACGGGCGTGCATATAAGAAATTTAAGGAAGGAGCTCTGCCTATGCTTGTATGGGTAGAGGTGCTACCGATACCTCAGGTTTGCACGTGACCTAAAATCGGAGGTGTTTTTAACACAAGGCCGACCTGAGTTCCTATCTGGTACCACGGGAACCAGTAGCCCCGGGGACGTGTCCTAGACTGGATATTGGTGAGGCCCTTTCGGGGATCACGTGGTTAAAACCCAAAGATACGCGGGAAGAGTTATGGGTCGGATGAGTGTGTCTGCAATACAGTGCTAGTGCTGTTGCTATTTGACAGAGCTGCCCTGATGGTTGCGGTTGGTGAGGGCCTATTAAGATAGGGGGCATCTTACTGCTGGGCCATTAGGGTGGTAGGAGGTTAGATAGCTCCAGCACTTTAGCAAGGTGTCTGTACATGGTTCTGCAGTCTGTACAGAATTGGCTACCATGTCGTCCCTATTAAGGGCACATGTAGAACTACACCCTGTACATGCCTCTGGAAGGGACGACGGGGACGCTGGTGAACGGCTTTATTCACCCAGTGCGAAGAGCACCGTCAGGTTAAGTTTATGACAGGTACTGACGTAAAATCTGTGATATATTTGTCTTTTATAAAAAGACCTAATGGTCGTTTATGAAATAAACGACTTAATGATTTATGTATATGTTTGTACATAAATTCAAATTTAACTAGTACGGACAAAAACCACATTCCAATATTATTTCAGATATCCCACTATTATATTCCATTTAGACATTCCCTGGACCATCATCTCTATATAGTGTGTAGTAAGAGCCCCTCTTCATTTTTCCAATATGACCACTAATCTTCTCAAGAAATTACATTTGTTTAAATGAATTATATTGTTGCTCTAACAAGAATTTTGCCTTCTGCATTGTCACAGTTTCATTAAGAAACTGCTGGAGCATATTGCCTGCTTTATAGTTTTTTTTTTTGATCCTAGTTGTAGTTCAGATATTTCGCCTTTTAAATGAGTCTTGTCCAATTCGGGACAGAGCTCTGTTAACTGCAAAATTGGTATTGCTAAAAAATATGGGTTTTGTCTGTACTAGTTAAATTTAAATTTATGTTCACATACATTATTAATTTTCATATATTTCCACAAAGAAATAATTAATAAAAGTCGAGTTTTAAACAAAACTTATAATTTTAAAATTTGTCAATTTTATGTTTATTTAGAGGGTTGACGTTTTGGTCATACACGTCTAACATAAAATGGCTAGAATTTCAGGAGTATTATTAGTATTTTACTTTTATTCTCAATCGGTTAGAATTTCAAATAATTTTGGCAGCAAATAATCTTTAGTCGTAGCAACACTGTTTATATACTGTTATTCGCTTTCTGCAGCTAACTTCACTTCTTAACGGAAATATGTTTTATCGTATTGCTTTGCTAATTCACATATTTAGGAAATATTTCGTAATTGGAACAAAATCGGGAGAAATTTTAAATATTTTTCTCTTCTTTGAGACAATTACTGCAAATTTACTTGATATTTTCATTTATTATATTTTCAATTGCGGTCAACCCAGAAAGCTCAACGGTGTGATATACACATCAAATTAAAGCTTATCAAAATTCATAGCGTATTCTTTTAATACTTTCCACTAGATCAAAATTTGCTTTAACAAAAATTCATATTTAGTGTGAACATTGAATGACTTCCAGGGAATATTTTAGGTTGTGGTCATGCCAGGAAAGCCTACGGGATAAGATGTACATCTTCTTCTATATATATAAAATAGGATGTGTGTATGTATGTATGTAACGTATTGGCTCCAAAACGGCTGGGCTGATTTTGATTTTCAGGGAACCTTCAGAATACTCGACCGGGTGACACTGTGAAGTCTGATTTTTGATTTTCGGTCTGTGGGCGGAAGGGCGTGGCAAAATCCAATTTTCATATTGCACCACCAATGACATACATATACATATATTTATTTTTTGTGCTTTTTTATTTTATTTTACTTTTTTTTTTTTTTGAAAGCCGTTATCATGTTCTTCAACACGAGATATCAAACTCTTAAATCGGTTATATAGTTCCGAAGATATTTACAAAAAATCTATGTTAATAATGGTTCAATATCAAAATTTTAAAACTTTCGAAATCTTGCATTAAAAAATCCGAGTTTTCGGTTTATTTTCAAAATATTTACATCATTCGATAACACAAGATATTCCGTGCAACATTGTGCAATAAGTTAAAGATCTATATATTAAAAACAGGATATATATATATGGAACGTATGGACTCCAAAACTTTATGATATGTATTCCATGGATTTTTATTTAAGGGCCGTAAATTTCGTTAAATGCTCAATTTAAATCGTATGGTAATATAACTTTTGAGCTGTTTGCTTAGGGCCAGCAACGCGGACGGGGTCAGCTATATGTGCATAAAAATTACGTGTATGTTCGTGATCGCTAAACTCAAAAACTACTGGACCGATTTTGACCAAATTTTATATGCATGCTCTATGGGCCGTGAGGAGTGTTTCTGTGTAGTTTGAAGTTCGTCCAACAGATGGCGCAATATTTATTTTTTTGTGTGGTTTTTTGCACCGTCACTCAAGAACTACTGCACCGATTTTGACTAAACTTTATATACAATTAGCCCGATACCGGTATTTGAACAATAATTGCTATGTCGATTTAGTGCAAATTTGAAGGCAAAACAACGTTTGCCCGGGTCATCTAGTATATCAAATTAAAGCTAATTTCAATACCTCCCATATCCTTTGAATATTTTTCACTAACCATAAACTTTCTTTAACAAAATTTCATTTATAGTGTGAACATTTCATTTCTTGGGGGTGTGATTTTATAGGCATGATAAAATTTGACACTGAAAATATCAAAGAATAGAAAATCTGCCACTGGTACATACTATCACGTTTGCTTGCGATGTCATTAAATGGCATAACGAATTTTTATTATTGTACCAGTCTATGTGAGAGAAATTGATTTTGGAAATGAAACAATTCACGGCCTTATTTAATATAATATTTTAAAGTTCAAATTAGTTAACAAACAATTTAAGGCTAATGTTATAAGCACTTGTCCTTGGAAATAAAACACACTTGTGCTTACGGAAATGAGCACACTCAGCGAGATGGTCACGAACTGTGATGCTTCAATAAAATGGATAAATGGATGATTTTCCTAAAATTGTTTAATGTTTTCCCTAAGGCATTGCTTTCATGTTTATTTATGTCATATAAGTTTAACATCTACAAGGTTTTTATAAAATAATTTGCTTCTAAATCATATTTATTGTTATCATATCACCTCCTTCAGTTTCTAACCCCTTTCTTCATATATGTACATATGTATGTGTGTGTATGGACACACTGCATTCATATCACATGTAATTTATAGTTATTAACACAAATGGGTGAAATTTATAGGCAATTTACTAGCATAGTAGTCAGAGGATTGATCCAGGTTAGATGTCTGCCATATATATTTTATATTCTTTACCCCTGCCATAGACACGTTGTGTTATGGACTATAGGTGGGAAGAAATCTGTGTGTTCTACCTCACCTAACCTAAGACCAAAAGGATATCAGGGACGTAATTATCTAAGAAGTCAAGCAAACTGAATTATACTTCAAATGTCATCCATAGTTTACTGAAATATTTTGAAAAAAAAGAGATTTTGAAAGGCAAAATTAAGGCGGTAGGACATACAAAATTAACGACAGCATTGATACAGTCTTCCTTTTAAGCACATTATTACAATTTGCCTTTAAAGCTCACGATAGTTAAATGTAATTTCAGTTGAGCTATAAAGTGTCATTCAACAAAATTTGATTATTTGATTATTTTTCTTAAAATGTGGTATTAAATACATATATGTACATTCGGTTCATGTCTTCAATACTTTTTGGTCCTTTTAGTTTATGTCACTAAAGTTGACCAGTTCATCACAATAAGTTAAAGTGTCCTAGAGAAAAAGTACTCAATTGGTTGACATCATTCTTAAAAGAAATGTGATTAAACTGTATCCTTATTTGATATACGAGTATATATACCTTTTTCACAATGTAAATTCTTAACAATTTTATTTATTTATTTTTCATCTCTTTTCAGGTATGGAAAATTAATGCAATTAATGAGACTCAAATAATTTATACAAATACTGAGTAAGTTTATGGATAATATTTTTAAAAAGAACTGCTGCAAAAAGTTTTCCTTGCATCAAACTCTTTACCTCAGAAAATTAGTTGGACAATTACATTCCTTGCAAAGCCTAAAAGTAACATCTGAGCCAAGCTAAGAAAGAAGGAGATGTGATATTTTTTATATTTTATATGTGAAAATTTGTCAATTAAAAAATGTAACGAATTCTCCTTTAAATTTTTTTTTCACAAAAGCACCAAGGCCAGAATTCGCTTCGAGACCTTTTGCAATAATACAAGGTGGCATAAAAGTAATGTCATAATTTAAGCTGGCAGCCATTTTGTTGCTAATGAAAAAGAGCTCCGTTTTCATAAACATATAAAATTATTGACATTAATTGGAAAAAAATTATATTATTCAAAAGGCCACCTTCAAGTTCATGTAAAGCATAATAAAATTAGACACCATCTAGAAAAATATCAGCCAATTCAATATATGACATTACTTTGGCGCCACCTTGTACATCCTGTAATATAAGTTACAATTCATGAAACATAACTTTTGTCTCATATGTGTATCCTTGTGCTAATTTAACAAAAGGGTTAAGAGATAGAAAAAAATTTTAGTGGAAAATTGCTTTTCTTAACTGCTGACGTAAAATTGATAGGGCCAGGTTTCTAACTGAAAAATTTTACCATTACTGACACTGAGATTGAAATAAGGGCCAAAATGGGGACAATAAATAGTATAGCGTATATTTCTTTTAAGAAATCTTGTTACTATTATGAATCAAAGAGCTTTAATCTTCCTTACCTGATGCTACTCAAGATTTGACTTGATTCTGACAAGGGAATATTTAAAATTAACCGCTAAATTTTATTTTATCACTAACAGGATGCCATCTCCTCTCAAGACAACTTGCTAACTTTGCAAGCATAATTTAGCATAATTCTTGGCCTTATTAAAAGGGTGTGAAAGATATGAAGATAAGAAGGGGAAGAAATATATCCCTGGGAAAGTGAAAATTAAAGTATAGGTTTTATATCCTACAAGTAGTAACAGATTGCGGTTCAAATGAATTCTTTATTATTTACAATCCAGATTTGATGCCTTCAGGCAAATTGCTCTCAATGTTTTTTGGTTACAACGCAAGAAAAGAATTGGCCCTTCTGGATATAATTTTTTAGTACAGTTGGCGCAATTTCGCAGTTTGAAGCGCAAACCGTGAGACAGTATGATTCACCTCTTGGCTTAAGTTTAAACACTTTGTAATTTCCTATAAGTCCTCAATAAAAAAATAGCTTACGAGGCTCCCGTAATGAGGCATACAATTCTGATCAGCCGTGTACAAAATCTTAAAATTTTAAGTCTCCTTTAGCCAGAACTATCGGTAGCTCTTCTATATACCAGCAGGCAATATTGTCAATGTGCCGGATAATGAACAAAATTGCATGATTTAGGAGGGAATATCATAGTATGAGTAGAATATTTTATTTTTATCCTTTTCAATAGTATTAGCAAAGGAAAGAATTGGCTTTCATTGTATTAAAGGGCATTGGAGTTTCACTACGTTTTGTAAAAGGATTTGCAATCTCCTATATAGAATAGGAAATATCCTCTGCAATGAAAGTCGTGTTTTTCTTCTGAATTGGTTTGCCTGAATTTGAAAGGATTTTGCGTCATTAAACTACAAAATTCGATTTGTTGGAATAAAGAGAGAACGAGAGGACGATATAGTACACCAAATAGAACTAAAAGCATCCAGAATTACACAAGCGGACACACACAACCTATAAGGAGAACTATATAAGGCCAACAAAGTTTAAGAAAACGATTAAGTAATGAAAACAATACTGAAAATAGTGCATATACCAAGCTGGTCCGTTTATAAGCGAAATTTGTCGTAAGATGACGAAAAATCGTTCCAAATGAAATACTTTGTTCTATATCCAATGAGATTAATTATGTACTAATGAGAAATTAATCGCAATGTTTTCCAAAAAGGCTACAATTAAGATTTTTAAAGGCTTTCTACCTTAAAATTTAATTAAAAGAAATTCTGTTTGAGGTATCATCATAATCTTCCATTCGTTTGAAAGGCCTGTTAATTCCATTATGTACAAAATTTATAATTTTGAACACTATATCCAAATATGACGATTTGAGAAGACAAACTGAATAAATAAAAGGCAGTTTGACAGATACATACTTATATCTTTAACAATATGGCAGCTTTTAGCTGTCAAAGTTCGTGAGCCGCTTATGGTGGCTCTTAGTTAGCAATAAATTATTTTTTTTATGTATAACGTCTAGTACAACTTTAATTTCCCATGTATTTAAGGCTTTAACTCTTGTTGATAAACAATTAATAATGTGAACAAAAAAATTTATAAACATTTATGCATCAGTAATAATCGTTCAATTATCTTTGTCTTTAACACATTGAAGTTCATTAAAACTAGTGCTGCATTTGCTTTGAAGTTTAAACGTCCTTGCCAATTAATTAATATTAATTGATTTCATATCAAAGCAAATGAATTATTAGTTGAATTAGTTTCTTTGTCGCACTTTTCTATGAGCGCGTTACTTGGCAGGTTAAGAAGGCTCATTAATCTGAGAGGTCTTCATGGGAAATAAATACGTTTGCATGAAAGAAGTATTGAAGTTGAAAGCTCTTATATATAAAATAATTTCCTAAGAAGAGTCAACAAAACACCGGGCGTTACTCTTGATTACATATTTTACATTTTTATGAAATAATAATATTTAATTAAAATATATAATTTGTCACAGTGGGCTTACAAGAGTAAAGTCTCTTCTCTGCCAGCAGGTGATAATTCTTATTTTGCATCGTCTGATTTTAATTAAGTTTTTTTCATCAAATTTAAGACAACTTTCACCTCTATTCACTTTAATATACCTTGTCACTTTAGTAGGCTGCTCTCTGCAATATTTTGTGCACAGTAACTGCATCATTTCATATTCAAGACGTAATCCAAGTCATTGACATTTATTTGTAATTAAAAAATTTTTGTACGTAAGAAAGAAGAAAAATTTTATAACGATTTCTTTTTTTGTATTTTCATCAGCATTTAGCAACGAACATTGAAGCGTGAAAAGTCTTGACAGTATATCCATTAAAAAAAATCAAATTATAAAAATAACCTGGTTGTAAGGAAAGACAAAATCGCAGTTGATAATTTCTTCTTTCAATGAATTTACAGGCTGTACACTTCAAAGTTTGGATTAGGCTGTCTAGTGGCTAAATGTTAATGAATGACTGTCACATTTCTTTAAGTGACAAATAATATTTTGTTTACATTTAAGCTCGTGTAAAATGAAAAGTTTCATAAATTTTTTAAAGTATTACCTCTTTGGGTTGGATTTTTAGAAAAAAATTTAAATATGGTTTAAAGATTTTTGAGAGAAAAAGCTTGGAAGCCACTGTGTTACTGAGTAGATCTTCAGGTAGTAAAATATAAAATTATATGACAAAGCAATAGTATACAGAATTTAAAAATTTTATCCTAATAAGGACTCACATAAGAATTTTTGACATCCACGGTAATAATTTTATTATGGAGCCGTATTACGTTAACATTATGTACTATCGAAAGCTTTCTTATACATCGATAGTCAGGGTTTTAAGAAAAACAAAATGACATTTATAGACGATTCAATATGAAAGTCATATGTATATAGTAACCAAATTATAGCTGAGAGTACCCTAGACTTAATACTCATAATTTTTTCTAGAAACAAAAATTTCTGAAAAAGAGAAGGAATTATTTAGTGAATTAAGAATAAAATTTTTTTCTAGCACGGACTTCAAGGCTTAAAAAATATCTTGATGAAATTTTAACTCTAACGAGTCGTTTGACCTCTTCGATTTAAATTATTTACCAACATTTCTTTTCTTTAAATTATATTTTCTATTTTAAAATTAAACGTATATAATAATAACTAATTTAACTTTTTTCCTCTACACATGATTCTTTGGGACAAAGTATAATAAATATTATTTAATTTTATTAAATTTTGTAAAATTTGAGTAAATAAATAAATAGAAAATTTTAACTAAATGATACTTTTAATGGATCACCATTACGCCAAATGAAAACTTAATTATTTTTTCTTTCGTCCAATTTCATTTCGAAACGCCCTAAACGTATTGTACGTGTACACATGAAGAAAAGATACCTCGGCTGCAAAATAGTACATGGAATAATTGACTGCATCGTAACGCTTATTAAATCGAATAACCTTGACGCAGAACTCATAAGCTACTGCTAGAAAATAATGATTTTAAACTTTTCTAGACTAGTTTCAACCCCTATAAATTTGAGTTTCCTTTTGAAAATGGTACCAGCTGGTGTCTAAATTTCACTTTAATTATTTCTCAATCATAATTGTATTGCATTCTGTTTCTTTTACCAAATTAATGATTAAAAAAAACATAATAAAGAACACGTGAAAGATAAATAATAATAATAACAATAATATTAAAAAAAATTATTTATTATGAAAAAAAAAATTATATTTAATAGTGTATTTTAATAGTGTGGTACTCACCATGTTAATTTCATTAGGGTAACGCTGCATTTTTATTTCACAAACTGAAAATAAAAACAAAAAAAATTAGTCTGATTACTAAATTTGAAAAAAGCTAATATTCGTAGTATTAATTAATTAAGGCGGTAGTTAAAAGTTTTTCTAAATTCTTTAATTTACCATCCCCCACTGTCGTCAAATTGGCTCCTGTCGTACAAGCTCACCATTTCAATGATCCTTTTTTAATTTTTCTATTTTCCCTTATCACTTTCTAGAAAAGTGAACATCTCAGAAGACAATTATTTAAAGAAATATTTGCTTAAAAAAGTAATAAATAATTACTATGGCCTGATAACAAGGCGACTGGAATTAATAACGCAGCTGATAACTTTTTTAAATTTTATCCTTGTTGCATATAAAAATTTACTACTTTGGTCCTGTTAAGCACATAATTTGATTTGATTGATTTTCCTTTGTCCCCTAATTTTAGTCTACTGCATTTTATTTTTTGATAAGAGTTGTACTTTGTACTCTTTTAAGTGAAGATGTTATGAATACGCCTTGGTTGCTATATTGAAGACAAAAAATTACATATAAAAATTTATATTTATGTCTTTTTACGGACCGACATACATTTTTTTTTAATTTACCTGCTGGTTCTCTTACAGTAGGCCAGTTGTTTTATTCTATGTCACTTATACGATAGATTTTCTACTCAATCAATGCGATTTTAACGCTATATAAACTCAATACATCAACCATCTCCACCTACTTCTCTTTGCGATTTCGAGTACAACCGCATTCCACGTGATCCCTAATGGAGTTCTTCATGGACTAGTAGCTAGTGAATTAGACTTATACTCTGAAGATCGTATAGTCGATTCCTGCAAAAACTTTGGGTGTTTCTGTTTGTATTTATTTTAGAAGAAGTCTATTCGTCTACTTATTCTCACAATACTATAATTGATTATAGTCAAAAATGTATATAAACTTTTTCCATGAAAACTGGGTCATTTGGGAGTTGGAGAAACATTTTTATCTTAGGACGGAATACATCAAGGCTTCGATAATTATGATATCAAACGACCTGCAGTAGAGCTTTATCCAACTCGTTAACAGAACATTTTTTCTTTTGTTTTTTTTATTATTCACTTATATTTTTATTTCCTTATTTATTTATTTACTAGCTGACCCGGGCAAACCTTGTTTTGCCTTCAAATTTGCACTAAATCGACATAGCAATTATTGTTCAAATAAAGGCATCGGGCTAATTAACCCCACTACACGCTGGCTAAGGACCCGACGCCTTCAGCAAAACGCAGCATAGGCTTATCGCGCTAATATCTATTGGGCAAAACACAAAAAACAAAATATTGAGCCATCTGTCGGACGAACTTCAAACTACACTCCTCACGTCCCATAGAACATGTATATAAAGTTTGGTCAAAATCGGTGCAGTAGTTCTTGAGTTACGGTGCGAAAACACACACAAAAAACTAAATATTGCGCCATCTGTTGGACGAACTTCAAACTACACAGAAATACTTCTCACGGCCCATAGAGCATGCATGTAAAATTTGATCAAAATCGGTCCAGTAGTTTTTGAGTTTAGCGATCACGAACATACACGTAATTTTTATGTACATATAGCTGACACCGTCAGCCCAAAATACCTTCGGAACTAAATACATAACCGATTTAAGAGTTTGATATCTCGTTTAGAAGAACATGACAACGGCTTTCCAAGAAAATTAAAATAAAATAAAAAAAGCACAAAAAATAAATATATGTATATGTATGTCATTGGTGGTGCAATATGAAAATTGGATTTTGCCACGCCCCTCCGCCCACAGACCGAAAATAAAAAATCGGACTTCACAGTGTCACCCGCCCGAGTATTCTGAAGGTTCCCTGAAAATTTCGTCAAAATCGGCCAAGCCGTTTTGGAGCCATTACGTTACATACATACATACACACATCCAATTTTATATATATAGAAGATTTATTTTTTCATTTATTTATTTATTAACATAATCATTTATTTATTTTTAAATATGCAAATAGAAACTGCGGAGCCGTTTTGGCTTGTCTACCTAAACGCCCAGACTCTTTAACAAAAATACACTCCATGACTTTGAGAAAATATGATTTTCATTCAAAAACTAAGACCTCAACTTCCATGCTCTGTTCAGATATTGAGAGATGTATTTCTTTTTGACAAACTCTTATGAAAAGGGATCATCATAGACATGGTTGTGAATCCTTTCTGTGTGTGAATTTAAAACTTTGGACCATTTTCCTTAAAGAACTTTTAAGTGAGATGAGGTCTAAAATATCAATTTGGGTACTCACTAGGCGCAGAACATGACAGTTGGATCTAACAACGCTTACCAGATTGTGGCATATGCTTCCCAAAAAGTGTACAATTTTGAGGAAAAATCAGCTAATTGAACCTAGTCAATAGTTTTAGAAATGGATAAGACTAGTGGGATATAAAGGCTACGAAGGCCGTTGGAAAATGCTTACAACAAATCTTTAGTTTAAATAAATAAAAGATGATAATTTACAAATTGTCATCTCGTAAAACCATTTCTGGAATCTATATGATTTCTAAAAAAGTATGTATAATATTTTGTTTTATTCCAAAAAGAGGTATCGAATTTTAAACTTCTTGATCAAATCCATTTGGTTCATAAGACTTGCGGCAATTTCATAAAAAGCGTTAGATGTCATTAAAACAAAATATCATATAGTAAATGAAAAGGAGTTTGGAATTAATAACAAAACCTTATTTCATAGATAATAAAACTTGTATACGGTTTATTCTTGTTATGGATAATGAATCTGCTTATCGCCCTAAACATTTTCTAAATTTAAATTGAATATTTTTGCATTATTTTTGTGGCTTGTGACGCCAGTCAAACAATCATTAATCGTCTCTAATATTTTAAATATAACAACTGAATTAACGAAATAATAATATGTTTATTGTAAATAAGTATATTTCAGAAGAAGGCAACATCAGTTGTAATGAAGGAAATTCGCTTGAGTTTTTTTGTTAATCGATCATACCAATAGTCAGGGGATGACCCCTATTAATGAAATGCCTTGTGCTGGTACTAAGAAAATAGGTTATGATAGGGAGAATAGAGAAAATAGCGTTCGTGGATATTCAATTTAAATGTCTTCATGCTGGATATTACAGGAAAGATTTCTGCAGGGAACTCATTCCACATATGAGCCGTTCGACTAAAGAACATATTTTACGTGCAATGCGTAGTGCAATTCTCACGTATTTCGACCACAAATTGATGCACTCTTCATGCACTCTCCATGTCATACGATATACACTTAAACCAGTGAAGGCTTCTTGTGCGCTCCCTTTAATTATCAGACACAAACTGCCAGAGTTCTGCGGCAAGATTCGAACCTGGGACCTTCGCACTACGAGTCTAGTACACTACCAACTAGTATACGAAGGTCAGTTTCCTCAATATTTACAGCAGAAAAAAATACAGATGGAGCAGCATGTGCGGTCATACATTTATACAATTTTATTAAAAAAAGTTTTGTAGCACTAACTATTTTCTTACTAGTTTTTTTTTTGTGTGATTTACTTAAAAAAAAAAAAAACGAAAATGTCTTTTTCATTTTTCTAGCCATCGCCGTTACTGGTTACAAAAAGCGTTAATTTTGAAAAATCCTGTATTTTCTACTGATTTCCTATTTGGCAAACAAATTTAAATATAAACATGCATCACACATTCTGGTTTGAATTAATCAAATTTAAAAACTTTTCAGAAATGTATCATCAAAAGGAAAGTAACAAAGTCAAACATTAAAATCCGCCGTAACATGCCGCTTGGTGGCATAAATACATACCGCATGTGACTAAAAACCTACTTACATAATTACACACTAACAAGGAAATCGATTATATACAAAATTAACAAAAACAAAATGCTTTCTCGAACGGATTTCCCTACCAAAACGTACACTTACCACATGGAAACTTGTAAAAGACATACGAAACATGTTTGCTGCCATATTACGCCATCATTGCAAAGGCGTAACTGTTGCAGGAAACCGGGTGTTGACTTGAAACGCTTAAGAAATATCTCATCTAGTTTTTGTTTATGCCATTTTTTTCAAAGATTATGTTTGAATTAATTTTTCAATGATTTGGCTGAAACTAACCCCACCTCTAAAAATTGAAATTGTTTTTCTTTAACCGACTGCCATCAGTAGTGGCATGCAATGTTTTCAAAGTAATTACATTATTACCCTTAGGTTTCAAAGCAAAGTTATGTATGTACATGTGCATGTGGCACAGATCAAATTTAGTCATTCTAACAAAATTCATAAATAATGTAATTTCTTCTTTTCGATTTTCAATCAAGTTTCTATTTACAAAATATTTGCTCTACTTTTTGCACAAATTTTTTTATTTATCTTTCGTTAAAATTTAACTCTTTGTATGAATGTATGTTGATTTGTTTGGTGCTTTGAAACACATGTTGTTTTCAATTTCATATGTTGCATGACTTGGTATGCCGTTGTCAACATGTTGGCAATTTACTACACACATATATTTTTTGTTTGTTTTTTGTTTTGGTTTTTGTATTTTTCTAGTTGATTTTTAAACAAAATTTAGTTTTTATAAACTTGTCGTTTTGCCACTGTGCTGAGCGTTTTTTTGTTTTTTTTTTTTTTCTTGTTGCAATCTTAACAAATTCTTTGTTGCCATTATTGTGTCAAAGTACGAGTATTACATTTGTTAGATTTTTTTTTAATTTTTTTATTTACTCTAACAAAAGCAAATGTTACGTTAAGTATTTCGTTAACAGTTTTCCTTGTCTATTATTATTTTGTTGTACTAATAACGTCTTACTTTTTGCTTGAAAATATATAGAGCATATAAGTGGCATGACACAAAACATGTACTTTGTTGACACAGACTTAAAATGTATTTATCAATTAATTATTGTCAATTAAATTCAGCTCCTCCTAAAATAAAGGCCAAATGTAAAATTTCGAAATGCCGATACCCTCTATCAGTCTCTAAATAAAAATATTGGGTGCTATTTCACTAAAAATTATCTTTAAAAAATGTGCGTCCTTTGCTAAGACTTAGAAGTAGTTGGCTGGATCAGCACAATTTTTGCCAAATTATATATACAATAAATTTCTGTATCAAGGAATAAGAGAATCTAACTTTGGGAACATATTTTTTGTAACAAAGCCTTCTTATGCCGCTAGAAGAATAGGATGTCGACTGGCCATTTTTTATCCGATCTTATATATTTGTAGTAGAATTGCAACCGAAATTCAGTAAAATTAGCTTCTCGGAAAATTGTTTATGCCTCTGACGAATATTCAATTAATAGTTTTAAATCTGCTTGTCGCGAACTGACCATAACGCTTCCTAAAACAATTGAATCAATATTAATTGACAAATGCATTCAAGTGAAAAAATAGTCAAATAAATATACCATAATAAATAAAATAAAATAAAATAAAATAGGATGTGTGTATGTATGTAACGTAATAACTCCAAAACGGACGGGCCGATTTTGACGAAATTTTCAGGGAACCTTCAGAATACTCGGGCGGGTGACACTATGATACTCTGATTTTTTATTTTCGGTCTGCGGGCGGAGGGGCGTGGCAAAATCCAATTTTCACATTGCACCAGCAATCACATATACATATATTTATTTTTTGTGTCTTCTTTATTTTCATTTTGATCACTTTTGTGTATTATTATATAAATAAAACTAAATTTGTGATGAAATCACTACATTTTTTTTTTAAATATATTTTTTTCCTCACCTCCATACAAAAATCCCCAGTGTGGGGCGTGGCAAAATCCAATTTTAATATTGCACCAGCAATCACATATACATATATTTATTTTTTGTGCTTTTTTATTTTATTTTACTTTTTTTTTGAAATCCGTTTTTCAAAACGAGATATCAAACTCTTAAATCGGTTCCGTAGTTCCGAAGATATTTACAAAAAACATATGTTAATAACGATTCAATATCAGAATTTTAAAACTTTGGAAATGTTGCATTAAAAAATCCTAGTTTTTGGTTTATTTACAAAATATTTACATCATTCGATAACACAAGATATTCCGTGCAACATTGTACAATAAGTTAAAAATCTATATATTAAAAACAGGATATATATATATATATATATATATATATATATATATATATATATATATATATATATATATATATATATATATATATATATATATATATATATATATATATATATATATATATATATATATATATATATATATATATATATATATATATAAATATATATGTAACGTAATGACTCCAAAACTTTATGATATTCTATGGATATTTATTTAAAGGCCGTAAATTTCGTTAAACGCTCAATTTAAATCGTGTGGTAATACAACACTAATGTTTGCTTAGGACCAGCAACGGGGACGGGGTCAGCTAGTATACCATAAAAAGTTAACGAACAACTTATAATAGTTACTTCGTGAACAAAATCTGCAAAATACTGACTGACACACTACAACTTTGTGAACTTTTGTTTGTAAAATTATAATTTTTTTTTTTACTTTTAGTATCAGTTTTGTGCCCTCATAGACTAGTGCACTAGTCTATTAGTTGTAGAGTTTCAGGTTCGATCCCTGCCACTAACTCCAAGTGTTTTCTGATTTCTGTCTTCCTGGCTATGCTGTCTGCAATTTCCCATCCTCTACCCATTTCAGGTTTCATAAATTGACCAAATTATGAAACCCAATAAGCGAACCTAACTTTACCTATTAGAATTAGTTAAACAAGTTTTATTGTTAATTGTTATACTTTATTTATAGTAAATTCTTATTTAGTTTGAAAAAATTTTTGAAAATGGTTTTTTAATTTAAATTTACTACTTTGTGTTTAATCTTAAAATTAGACACTTTTGAATATGTTTGCAATTTTTAATATAAGTTTCCTTTCCTCTGGGTTCAGTAACAAGTGTACTTTTTATTCAAATGAATTAAGGCGATTGACATTTAATATAAACAAGACAAACTTGTTTCATTTAAAAAGATCATCTTGTTTAAAAAGGAAAAAAATTACAATTTAAAGAAGATTATTAGATTAAGATGAAAAAAAGTGAATTCAAAAATCTATTTGCTTCATGAAGAAAAATTTTATTGCTTAAAAAATTTATAAAATGTATCAGGTTTATATTGTTTTCTGACAGGTGGTAGTCCTAGTTTTGCTTTCGTGGGGTAAAAATTTTAAATAAGATTATAATCATAAAAAATATTATTATAGTAACAGATATTTTAATCGTTAAGAAGCACTAGCATTTCTTCTAACACTAAGAATATACTCACGTTTTTTGTTTAATATACTTGACTTTAATTTTTCATTTGCCATTCTTTATAATTAATTATGAACATGATGTAAAAGCCATTAATTTAATTTTTTTCTGAGTAGGGAGGGGGTTAACGAAATAATGTTACATTGTCAAAAAGCATTATGGAGGAAGAAAGTCTTTAGGAATGAAAACTATCAAATATTTGTGTGATACAAAACTATGATCTAAGCACACTGTGAACAAAAACTTTTTATCACTTGATTTAGTATTTTGCACCAATAAAAAAACTGCACTTTAATTCGCAATGTTTTTTTTTCGCTTCCTGTTTAGTCATACTATGGAAAAAAAAGTAGAATTCACACAATTAAGAACAATTTTAAGTTTGTTGAAAGCACAAAAAATAATCCACATACGAGCTTTAAATCTATCGAACAAAGTAATAATTCACTGATACATTATGGCTGAAAAGATTTATTAAGTAGATCTAGATAAAACCAGAAATATATTAAAATTGCATTAAAACTTAATAACATTGGCAAATACATACACTAGTAGCTAGTATTTTGTTGCATAAGAAGCAAAACAGTGTAACGCAACATGCAACAAATACTATACTAAAATCACACGAGTATATAAGGAAATGTTCTCTGAAAAAATCTTCCTAACAAAATTGCCAAAAAAATAACTTATCCAGAACACAAAAATAAGGTATCACGATCGAACGAAATGTCAACCCACACCCACAAGAAACATATTTCCCATCACTGAAAAAAGATTTAAAAAAAATTACCAAATTTAAAAATGAATTCAGAATCGTTTAAAATTCGAATTAAGAAGCGCTCCAAGAAAAACAATCACAATATGAATTAGTGCCCAAATACTTGCTTATGTGAAGTCGATGTAGAGAGACTTTTCAAAAGGCTGTTAGACAGACAAACCCATTTAAGCTGAATAAAGGGCCATCCCAGTCTAAAAGAGACAAAACCAAAAACTAAAAAGAGTGACTTTTTAGTAACATTTTATTTTGCAACACTGTTTTTGGCAGCTCAGCTGTTTTCGTGTAACATGTTACTCTTAAACATTTTCAGTCTTAAGAAATTGCATCATGCAGCTTTTCTAACTTTTTTAAAAGTCATTTCTGGTTAAATGGATACGTGAACAAGCAAAATTGCCGTATGAAGAGCAGCCGGAAGCATTGCAAGAACTGACAATTCATATCGAAAAATTCACATTAAAAAGCTCTTAAAAATCACCCTTTCTAAAACCGAAAATTCTTGGCAATCTATTTCGTGGAACAACTATTTTACATATTTCGATCGATGACATCTCGGTGCTCCTCGAGGCATTATTTTTATTAGAAATAGAAAACACATCTTTCAATATAAAATAACTAAAATAAAAAATTGTTGTATTATTTTAAAAAGAACATAAATATGATATTGTTTCCAACCAATATTCGGGTTTTAAAAAATTTAATAACAATAAACCTCCAAAAAAAAAAAAAAAAAAAATTAAAAATAACCCACAATAAAAAGGCGTCTATAAACGACTTCAAAACTTTTTAAATAGATGTTCACCTTTTAAATTATTTATAAAAATAAGGTTGAATAAAATTAAGTTAAAATATACGAAAAAATATTCTAATTATTCTAGAGATTTTATTGCCATGTAGAAGAAAAAATTAATATGTTTGTGTCTGTATAAAAAAACGTGTAAGACAGTAATCAAAATAACTCCAAATAAAATAGGACCAGAAGTAATTATATGAGTCCAATGATTTCGTGATCTTTTTCTAAATAAAAAAATCCCAATAAGAATAAAAATAAATATGTAATAAATCGAAATTTTAGTAATGCTTTAAATAGTTAGAACAACTTTGCACATGCCTCTTTAGAGAAAATCCTGGATCCCTGCCAACAATGCAGAAATACATATTTTCTTTATTTTAATAATAAAAAAAACAATAACATTTACCAGCCCTGGAATCGCAAATATGGTATTAAAACCATTTCGATCAGAATGTGTAATATGGCTGAATATAAGAGATCTTCAAGGCCATTTTGCCAAATACTGCACAGAAAAAATTTGATTTCATTTTCAGTAACCAAATTCCTTGAATCAATAAATATTTTGAATGAAAGAGGATCTACAAAAAATTTTGTCAATTCTGCCAATTTAAAAAAAAAAAAATCACTGTATTCTACAGACCCCAAATTAAGAATTTAATGTGGCAATAAAAAAGTTTGACTAGAAACAAAAATTTTGCTTTAGACAAAATGCTTGTCAGAAATTTTTTCATTTAGCATTTTTTCTTTGTTATAATAATTATTTGAATGACATTGAAAATTTTTTAAAATTTTTCGATTCTGTTCTCTTCATTATAACCGCAAGAATAAAAAAAATTGGCATTTAGAAAATAATTCGCTGTAACCGTAGATCTTTATAATCGTAATAATTTCAAAAAAAAATATTTGTGCAAAACTACAAAAGTTGTACGTAATGGGTGACAATTCGTAATAGTCGGTATATGTTATAACCGAACTCCACTGTATACAACCTCCTCTTCTTAGGTTAGGAATGTACTACCCATCCAAATGATAGAAAGATTGGATTAAATGCCTTATCAAATACAGCGAAATGTTGAGCAAAACCATCATTTAGCCAAATTTTTATCCTCCAGGTTTGTCAAAGAGTTGTTTCGACGACTAAATATTTTTGGAACAAAATTCATTATGAATAAGTACTATAGCATTAAAATTGTTTGATCTCCCAAGCTAATAAACAACCACTTTCGATTCTTTTTTTTTTTTTAATATTCTATGACATATAAAAGAGCTTAAAGGGAAGAATGTCCTTTCAAATAATAACTCCCCAAATAAGGAAAAAATATTAATAAATATTAACAAAAATATTCTTATTTAATTTTTATGTCGCTTAATATTGATGTGATGAAGTCTCTGCAATTGATGATTGTGTGTTCCATTCTAGTCTTTCTTCCTGCAACAACAATCAATTAATTTATTTAAGAATATTCCTTTTATTTATAGTATTCCATTCATTATTTATTATTCTATTTATTGAAAAAAGAAACCTACAAATTTAAAGAAAAAATACCTCCATGAAGCATCACCCTCTATAAATAAATAAAATAATAACAATAAAAATAATTTACCATAAAAGTATAACAAGAAAATATAAAATACTCAACAATTTGCAAATAGTTTAAAAATTACCAAATCCTGCGATTAAATACAAAAATGTAACTTTATGACAACGAAAACAAAAGACTTAAGCAAAAAACGTATAAAGAAACATGTAAATAATTATTTTTATTTTATTTCACTTATTGCAAGTGATTATAATGTTCGCTACGCTTTTCACTTTTCCGCAAGATTTGACCACAATACAAGTACATGTATTATTTAATCATTTTGTTTTTTCCTTTTAACAGTATTTCTTCATTAAATAATTAAATTATTTTTATACGTACATGATTATTAAAGTTGCTGTCACTAAAAACTAAGGAATATAAAATTACGCAAGCTGTTTAAGGAAAAAAAACAGAAATTAATTAACGAAAATTAAAAGCACACAATCGACTTAATACACAAAAATAAATTTTGTACGAAGACAGATTTGCAAAAAAAAATTAATTTATTCCAAAGATTAATTATAAAACTATATGTCTTCTTGATTTGGGAAGTATCCATTCAAGCTTTAAAATAAACAGGAGATCAACATTCAACTAGGAAATGGTTTTAAATGGAGAATTATAAGGACGAAAATAAAATAAAGACGGACATAATTATCTAGAGAAAATTTTGTAAAGAATTGAATTGGACAATACTTTCAACTACATTTTGGTCAGTTCAATGTAAGATGGAAGAGGAAAAACACAAGTTCTAGGATTCAGCATCTTTAACTCTACTTTGAAATTGAAAACGAAATTACACTTGTGATAAAAATTTCATGTGAAATATTTTTTTTTTTTTTGTATAAGAGATCATACGTTACACTGTTAGCTTTAATTTTAGTAAATAAATTGATCATGATTAATTAAATTGTGTTGCTGCACAAATAGTTAAATAAATGATTTAACTGACA